>OW052250.1:23096113-24433440 GCA_932526585.2 Philonthus cognatus | reverse complement strand
TGGTAATTGCGGATTTATATATTTTGTTGATTTTTTTTTTACTAATTTTCACAAATTCTTAATGTTTATTCTAATTCATATATTGGAATATGTTTAATCATTTTTAAAGTAGAATTACGAAACTTGTTGAAAGTATCAAAAACTGGCAAATAGGTAAATATAGTTAAAATAAACCTATAATCCTCAGAATGTTACAAACATTATGAAAATTGACTAAAATCCAACAAATAAAAATAATATTGCTATGATTTAACAAAATTATGCGAATCAATCAAGAGTTGCAATAAAGTACATAAACGTATCCATAGAATTTCATAAAAATATTCTGTTTTCATCAGATATTTATTATTTAATGGATAATAACTGTTTTAAATTTTACTCGATATTTATTAAAAAAAACATTTTATCGATGAGGCTGATATTTCTTAAAATATCATCTTCACTTTTTTATAAATAAAACAATTTAAAACACTTTCAAATATATATTGTATACTCGCTACAATTGTTTCGTCACACTGTGAATTCTTCAGGCGACGAAATGGTAAATAAAATTTGTCAGCTTAGGTACATACAGAGAGTTTTATGTAACAGCGAACATTTTCATAACGAGAACTTTTCTTTGAAGTATCCATATGCATACGTTGCACATGTTCCGATGCTCGGTTTATTAAAAGAATGTAATTTGAAGTTTTAAGCGAGTGTTTTCCACTCCCAGGCTAAGCATGAAGTAAAATTTCGAGTTTAGAAAAGCCTGAAAATTTGGTTTGGTCGCGTAGCGCGAAGCGCAGAGCGGCCACCGGTACAAATCGCGCCACCGGAACAAATCACTGATTCAATGTAAAGTTTAGCGGTGTGTTTTAAACTTCGTAATATGTCAGTGTTTTGTATCGGTGGCGCATGAAGTAAAATTTCGAGTTTAGAAAAGCCCGAAAATTTGGTTTAGCCGCTCCGCGCTACGCGACCAAACCAAATTTGCAGGCTTTTCTAAACTCGAAATTTTACTTCATGCTTAGCCTGGGAGTGGAAAACACTCGCTCAGAGCTTCAAATAAAATTCTTTTAATAAACCAAGCATCGAAAATGTGCAACATATGCATATGGATAATTAAAAGAAAAATTCTCGTTATGAAAATGTTCGGTGTTACATAAAACTCTCTGTATACACGATTTAATTGATTTTACAGCAAAATGTAAATTTCTATTACTAATTTTCTTAAACATCTTGAATTGTAAGTTGATTGTGCCAACATTCAGAAAGTCCGATTTAATGAGTTTTAATTCCATATTTAGATAAGGTATGTCACGAGGATTCATTTTTATATTAATCTTATAGTTGCATCGAATATTGTTGTTTAATATCATTTATCATATTAATCATAATTATTCATATGTATCAGGTGATATCCATCGAAATTATTCAATAAAAAAGTGTTGTAATAAATGCGATAAATAACTCTTTAAAAATGTCTCACTTAACACTTGGCTAAACGTGTTTAAGCAGTTTAAACACCGTGTATTGTTTCACAAAAATTTAAAGTGAGTTAAAAAATTGTTCTTTGATAAATTTTTTGTTAAGCTATGTTTAATTTGTTACCTAATTATAATTGTAAAAAATGCGTTTATGATCTATTTTGATTATACTTAAAAATGAATGCAGTTTCATTTTAATAATCAGCAAAAGATATAAACAAAATGTTTTTTATTCTGTAATTTTAAATAAAAATAATCAAAGATATTCTTTTTGGAATTACATAAAAAGTTACTTATAAGTTTAATATAGTATGTTCAATAAAATAAAACCTCTAGAGTGCCATGAAATATATTGTAGGTTGGCAACTCTGAAATTATACATTAAAATTATTACGTTTGACGTTTTATATGACAATTTGTAAAGCGCGTAGCCAACTTAAATTAAATAAAGATAAAATCATGGCACTCCAGATGTGTTTTTTTTTATTAAACATACGATAGTAGTTATTTACTTTTCGTAACTTTAATTTTTAAAATGTAGGTATATCTAGAATATTAATTGATTAAGCGCTATTAATGCAATAACGCAGAAATATATATTTGTTTAAATTACTAAATAAGTTAATCTAATACATTATATTATTAGACCTGACTTGAGAATGTATGAAGAAAATTATAAATATTT
Organism: Philonthus cognatus; assembly: GCA_932526585.2. NCBI lineage: Eukaryota > Metazoa > Arthropoda > Insecta > Coleoptera > Staphylinidae > Philonthus > Philonthus cognatus. The sequence goes on along the minus strand of OW052250.1, from coordinate 24,431,286 downwards.
CCAATGTAGGAATCAAAATAAACAATAATAATTTGTAAAAATTAGTAAAAACAAATCAATAAAATATATAAAACCCCAATTAACACCGGGTGTATAAGTATACATATCCCAATTACACCGTATATGCTGCAAATCTTCAGATATTCGTTGTTTTTTAAATAATTAATTTTTAAGCTTTAAACGAGTGTTTTCCACTTCCCGATTAAGCATGAAGTAAAATTTCGAGTTAAGAAAAACCAGAAAATTTGGTTTGGTCGCGTAGCGCGAAGCGCGGAGCGACCAAACCAAATTTTCAGGCTTTTCTAAACTCGAAATTTTACTTCATGCGCCACGCGTATTAAACACTGATTTCATGTGAAGTTCACAATATAATACTAAAGCAGTATTGTAAGAAGATATATATTTTAAACATCACAATTTGGTTTAGAATAGCCTTGGTATCAAATTCTTTTTGGAATCATTTAAAGAGTTAGTTATAAATTTAATAGTAGTTATTTACTTTTCGTAACTTTTATTTTTAAAATGTAGGTATATCTAGAATATTAGAACGCAGAAATATATATTTTTTTAAATTACTAAATAAGTTAATTTAATACATTGTATTATTAGACCTGACTTGAGAAGGTATGAAGAAAAATATAAATATTTTCAATATAGGAATTAAAATAAACAATAATAATTTGTAAATATTAGTAAAAAAGATCAAAAAAATATATAAAACCTCAATTAACACTGGGAGTTCTTTTTTTAAGTATACATATCCCAATTACAGCGTATATGCTGCAAATCTTCAGATATTTGTTGTTTTCTAAATAATTCATTTTTAAGCTTCAAACAAGCGTTTTTCCACTGCCTGATTAAGCATACAGTAAATTTTCGAGTTTAGAAAAGCCAGAAAATTTGGTTTGGTCGCGTATTAAAAACTGATTTCATGTGAAGTTCACAATATGATACTAAATCAGTATTGTAAGAAGATATATATTTTAAACATCACTTAAAAAAGATAAATTCAAAACTATTTTAATTCGAGAAAATAAGCTTACGCTTCTTATAGTTTGCACACTTTAAACATAATATATAAAATTACGAAAATGTTACTCGTAAAAATGCAAACATTGTCCTAATTAATAAGACAACTTAAGACGATTTTTTAAAACGTCATAAGCAAAGCTATACTGAAGAGAGATAAATCTCGAAACGCGTCTATAAATGGCCTAAGACATTCGTTTTAACCCAAGTCCTTTCACTTCTAATTTTTTGTTGTTTCTTCTATCATTTTAAATTTGTATTTGTTAGTTGATTTGAAGAGAATTTGACCTAAACGTTACATGTACTTTAATTGAGCGTTGTAACAAATCAAATTAAATAAGATTTTAAATATTTCATTGCATAATTCAATATCCGGAGGTGTATTTTTACGGGAAGTAGTTGTTTCAATGGATATTTATCGTCTTAAGTTGTCTTATTAATTAAGAGTTTTTTTGCATTTTTACGAATAATATTTTCGTAATTTTATATATTATGATCACTTAAAAAGTTTAGAATAGCCTGAACATTTGATTTAGTCGCTCAGCACAGTATACGATTTTACTGTTCTAGCGGGACAAAATAATACTTCGTTTACATCATAATTCACAAATAAAACACTATTTTAACTTTGTTTGTATAACTGAGACCTTATTAAGTGACTATAGTTTCGAAAACTTTAACTTGTCATTTTCAAACTCAAAGTGCACACACTTTGCGTTTAAAAATGACAAGTTGTCGAAAGTATAGTCACTTAATAAAGTCTCAGTTATATCGTATGTTCATTGAAAAAAAAACCTCTAGAGTGCCATGGAAAATATTGTAAGTTGGCAATACTGTAATTTTATATTATAATTATCATGTTTGACGTATTATATGTCAATTCATAAGGCGTGCAGCCAACTTAAATTTAAAAATAATTAAAATCATGGCACTCTAAAGGTTTTTTTTATTGAACATACTATACAAACAAAGTTAAAATCGTGTTTCATTTGTCAAATTATTTAAATATGAAAATTACAAATGCATCGTTATAACTTATTCGTGTTCATCAGAAGAAGATTACTGATACGGGCATTTTTTTAGTTTACTTTCAATTCTAACAAAATTAAAATAAACAACTAATCCATTTTTTTACTGATACATTTTATTATCAATTATTTCAAAATTGCATAATGTGATCATAGCTTATATTATATTCTCTTTGGTGCCTTTTTCTGCAAAAGTGTAGCTACAATATCATATATTATTTGTGTCAATATAATATAATATATTGAAAACATAAGAGGTTATTCAATTTATAAAAAGAATAAATATTAACATCTGATAAAAACATTCATATATTTTGTGTCATACATCGTTATAAATTACTACCTGTTTTATAATGATTCGTAAGATGTCATATTTACGATCAATTTTGTTAATGTGTGCGACTTTTTACGATTACTTAGATACTAACATTTTTGTTAGGTGTAAAAATTAGGTGAAAACGTCATATTTATTGTCAATATTTCTTAAAATACTATTAATATTCAATAATTCGTCATATAAAAGTTGCAGGTCTCAAAAATCTACAAAATGAATATACTTTTCTATAGCTCTATTAACTACAAACGTATATCCTTTTTTCAAAGTTAGAAATATGTCCGTTTGTTCAAATCAACTTATCCAATACTATATATTATGAATAACTCAAAAAATATTTTCTAACTTCTAACTAATTTAAGCAGAGATTTTTTCTTTAAAGTATGCGTATCTTAATTAAAGCTTATACGCTGTAAATTTTTACATATTCGTTTTTTATAAGAATTTAGTTTAAAGCGATAAGCGAGTGTTTTCCACTCCCAGGTTAAGCATGAAGTAAAATTTCGAGTTTAGAAAAGCGTGAAAATTTGGAGCGAGCAAACCAAATTTTCACGCTTTTCTAAACTCGAAATTTTACTTCATGCGCCACGCGTATAAAACACTGATATATTCTGAAATTTAATTTATTCTTGTTTAGCAGTATATTTTTAACCCTGCTTTAGTAAAAGGTAATTAAAATTATTGAATTTAAGTCAAAATTATTATTTAATTGAACTGACTCGATTTGAAAAAAAGTTCATTTTTAAACATGATGATGACAAAATATTTATTATATGTATATGAGGGTTGCCTTTTATATTTCGGGATTGGGCAACCCTAGTATTGCAATCTGACAACTGAGAGCTCTATCGTAAAGTTTGACATTTTTGAGGTTATACGTACTCAGAACGTTTTGACATATGAACGTTATTTGTGTCGTTTACACTAACTTAATAGATTTATCTCGGCCAAAGAATGGAATTATATAGTGAACATTTTCGTGCGATTATTTTTTACAACTTTCGGCGTGGATTAACTCAACAACAGTGAATGGATGAACTTAATTCAATTTTTGGCGATGAAGCTCCATCAAGGACCAGTGTTTATCGATGGTATGGTGAATTCAACCGAGGTCGTAGTTCACTCCAAGACGAATTTCGTGGAGGTCGTCCAAAATCAGTTGTTGTTCCGGAAACCATTGATGCTGTGCGCAAACAAATATTGCAAGATCGTCATGTGACCTATCGTGAGATTCAGACAACCTTAGGCATTAGTGGGACCAGCATACATTCAATATTGCATGAACATGTCAAAAAAATTTGTTCGCGTTGGATCCCACACAATTTGTCAATCGCTCAAAAAAAGGCTCGTGTCGATTGGTGCAAAGAAATGCTCAAAAAATACGATTGCGGTGCTTTGAAACGCGTCTATGACATCGTGACAGGTGATGAATCATGGATTTACGCGTATGAGCCCGAAAGTAAACAGCAGTCGATCGTATGGGTGTTTCAAGATGAGCCAAATCCAACAAAAGTTGTTCGCGCACGAAGCACTTCCAAGCAAATGGTCACCTGTTTTTTCGGAAAAACTAGACATGTCGCAACCGTACCACTAGAACAACGCAGAACAGTCAATTCTGAGTGGTACACAATCATTTGTTTGCCAGTTGTCATCCAAGAAATCAGGAAAACCAACCGCCGAAAACGGATCACTCTTCACCACGACAATGCGAGCTCTCACACATCGGCTCAAACAACTGCATTTTTGAGCACGCAAAACATCGATTTGATCAGTCATCCGCCATATAGTCCTGACTTGGCACCGAATGACTTCTTTTTATTCCCATCCGTAAAAAATAAAATGAGAGGTCAACGTTTTTCGACACCTGAAGAAGCGGTTGATGCGTTCAGAATGCATTTTTTGGAGATACCTCAATCAGAGTGGCAAAAGTGCTTCGACAATTGGTTCAAACGCATGCAAAAGTGTATAGATCTTAATGGGGAATATTTTGAAAAACAATAAAGCGATTTTCAATGATTAATATTTATTTTTGTTCTCTAATCCCGAAATATAAAAGGCAACCCTCGTATATATTATATTACACAAATATACACATAAATTCACGACTTAAGTTTCGACGTTTAAAAATGACCGTCAAACGCCAAAACTTATGTCGTGAATTTATGTGTATATTTGTGCAATATAATATATATACATACAATAAATATTTTGTGGTAAAAAACATAGTTAGAGTTTTATTCGTTAATTTTTAAAACTGTTGATTCAGTAAAGAAAATCGAAATTTATCGTTTGATGTTTCCTCTTACTTGGTGTCATGGTTGAAATGTTTATTTAGATGCTGTACTTATTCCCGGATTTACCGCTTTAAAACTCAAGCTGCTCCCACTGTTTTAGACGTTCGCAGATTTTTGAAAGCTCATTTTATGTATAGGGATAGCTTAAAGCTCGCTATCGCTCGCAATCCTGCACTAGTACCGTGCAATCGTTTAAAACATGATTTAAAGTAGGCTTTGAGTATTAAATTTGATTAGCACAACTGACTTTTAACACACAGTTTACCATAACCTCAAATTTATTCTATCATTCAATTAGCATTTTGAGCAACCGCACAAAAAAATGCCGCCTACTCTTAATGATCATTTAAATGATCGCACGGTATTACATCTTCAGAATCATCGTAACTTCATTCACTTCAGTTTGCAACAATGCAATTAGTATCTTTTGGATTGATTGAGTTACTTAAAGATAATTATAACTTTGAATAAAATACTTAGAACATTTCTTCTTCTCTTGATTTTATCAGTCTTACACTACTTTCATAAAATTGGTGTAAATAAGTCTTTTCTTTATCTCAAACCGGGTAATGTATATTTTTAATTAATTGTGAGTGTACATACCTAAAAGGCTCTGTCTAGATACAGACTTGAGGGCTCTATGAACACTTTCAGTACTAGACTTGGGTCCTACAGTAGCTGGGGCTGAGGATTGTACCGGAGAGATCACATCCAGTCGACTTCCGCTTCCAGAGAACCGATCCCCTCCGACCAGCCGGCCTCCTCCTGATGTAATAATACCTGGAACCAATACGAACATTTACAATTAAATTATACATCGATTAAATAGTTAAGTGTATCATTATAGCAACTGATTTAAACAAATATATGAACAATAGTTCGACATCCGCCCATAAAATGTTAAGAAACAAATTGTTGGCGAATAAGTAAAAACGAATTTTTGATATTTAATTGTTGAGGCCGATACATGATAAAACGCTACAGGGAGGGACAGACAAAGCTATCCGATTTCAAATCCCTTTTTCTCAGAAGAGGGAATAGGTAGAGTAGTGGAGTAAAAACCGTTAGAAAGCTGGTTTATGCCATTTGTCATTAGTCAACATGCCTTGGTCTGGTGAACATCGTGCTTTTGTTATTGAGCGGTTTATAGAAAACGGCGGTTCGATAATTGATACACAACGTGCTTTTCGAATTCATTTCGGACTCGGGCGTCATGATCCTGTTCCACATCACGCTACGATTAAAGTGCGGGTGTCAAATTTTCGACAGACGGGTTCAGCATTGAAAAAGAAGTCGCCTGGACGTCCCAGGACAGCAACAGGACCTGAAAACGTGGCCAATGTAAGAGCCGCGATTGAACGTTCCCCGCGTCGTTCGGCACGAAAACATTCGCTCGCTTTGGCGATTTCCAACCGCAGTATTCGGCGAATTTTGTACCGGGACCTCAAAACGCATCCCTACAAAGTGGTTGTTGCACAGGAATTAATTGAAAGGGATTTTGAAACCCGTATGAACCTGTGTCGCGATCTCCGAGAACTCCCAATAGACGATGTTGTGCTCTTCACGGACGAAGCCCATTTTTACCTTTGTGGCGCCGTAAACAGGCAGAATTTTCGATATTGGAGTGACGAAAATCCTCGGGAAATCCATCAGAAACTCCTCCATAGCCCAAAAGTGATTGTGTGGTGTGCTCTTTCCCGCCTAGGCGTCTGGGGGCCTTACTACTATAATGCTATTTGAAATAACAGAGTTTCACTTTTATTGTTGAACACTGCAACATGTTTCAGTATTCATCTGCCTGATGAAGCCACTGTGTAGTGATCATGGCTGTTATGTTTTAAACACTTTATTTTAAAACAGTGTTTTAAACATGCTTAAAAACAGCCGTCGTGTTTTAAACGGTTTTGTTTTAAACATGTTTTAAATCTTAAATTTGTTTAAAACATGCTTTAAACGTTAAATTTGTCTAAAACGTTTTTTTTTTATTATTTTAAATTTGATACATTATATTTTGTACTACTTCATTAAGATTTTTTTGTATACATTTTTAAATTTTAATAAAATAAAACACTATAACTTTGTTTGTATAACACAATATTTTTTGTTTGTCGTAACTGCAGTTTCGGCAACTCAACTTGCCATTATCAAACAGAGTAATTGATTACTCTGTTTGATAATGGCAAGTTGAGTTGCCGAAACTGCAGTCGCGAAAATAAAAAATATTGTGTTATACAAACAAAGTTAAAGTGTTTGATTTTATTGAATTAACATTTATAACGAAGTAGAAGCCTCCACTGTTCATAAATTTAAATTTTAGCTAAATTGTTGAAGATATTTCAAATTTCATTAGTAAACATAACATTTTATTACAAAAAAATATCAAATATGTGTGCATAAATGTGATTTATAATACAGGGAATTTGTCTTTCAGGTATACATATGCATACACTGTAAATTTTACGACATTCCTTGTTTTTTAAAAAGTTATTAATTTGAATTTTTAGACGAGGGTTTTCCACTCCCAGACTAAGCATGAAGTAAAATTTCGAGTTTAGAAAAGCCTGAAAATTTGGATTGGCCGCGTAGCGAAGCGGAGCGGCCAATCCAAATTAGGCTTTTCTAAACTCGAAATTTTACTTCATGCGCCACACGTATAAACACTGAAATATCGCAATGTTTGAAATATACGGCTTTAGCAATCCAATATGTAGATGTGAATAAAACGTGAGGTAAATTCTGCGCTGAACAAATTGTTTAAAACAGTGATTATAGGCAACCCAATAACTCTAACGTATATAAGGTTGCCTATAATCGTTGTTGTATGCGTGTGTTTTTTGAACTTCATTGTAAATCTGTGTTTTTAAGCGTGGCGCATGAAGTAAAATTTCGAGTTTAGAAAAGCCTAATTTGGATTAGCCGCTCCGCTTCGCTACGCAGCCAATCCAAATTCTTAGGCTTTTCTAAACTCGAAATTTTACTTCATGCTTAGTCTGGGAGTGGAAATCACTCGTTAAAAGCTTCAAATTAACTGCTCTAAAACAACGAATTCCTGCAAATTTAAAAAAAAAACGCTGTAATTATTGGTATATGTATACTCAAAAAAAATGCCCTGTATGTTCTGTTTTAAACACGTTTTAAACGTGTTTTAAACATGTTTTAAACACGTCTTAAACACGTTTTAAACACGTTTTAAACACGTTTTAAACACGTTTTAAACATTTTTAATTGGTAATGTTTTAAGTTTTAGGTTTTAAGTTTTAAATTTTAAATGTTGAGTCTTAAGTTCTAGAGTTTAGGTTTTAAATTTAAATTTTAAATTTTACATTTTAAATTATGTGTTTCTATTTGAATTTTAGATTTTAAATTTTGAGTTTTGTGCTTTAATTTTAATTTAGGAATTTTAAGTTTGAAATCTACAATTCTACACACATTAAGTTTCTATAACTGTTTTTTAATACTGCGCTTTGTATACAATTTACTATGTTGTGTCATTAATGCTTTTTAGGCACTATCTGCTTCTTTTGGCGTCCCTCTCTACATTATTGAATGTTTCTATGTTTTATTTCGGTAATTTACATGAGTACGTATTTGAATATAATTCAACATCTATTTGTTTATATTTTATACATATTTTCATTTACAGTTGAAATTAAGTACCTAGATTTAAGAAACATGTATTTGACAAGTGTACAGCTATGCTCTTAACACAATAAAACAAAAAAACAAAAAAAACGCTGTTTCAATGAAAAAAAGAACACGTTTTATTAAAAAATAACTGTTTGTTTTAATTAAAATGAAAAAAACTTATTTTTAAGAACCCTGGAGGTGATACATGTTGTAGTGTTTAACAATAAAATTTAAACCTTCCCAACTGTGTTGTTTTCTTTTAAAAACTAATTTTTGATATGTTGAAACATATCTCGTAAGAAAGTAATACAGGTAATTTAGACTTCTAGAAAATAATTTAATAAATTTTTGTAAAATAAGTTATTAATTGTTTACTTGAGTTATGTAGAGTATTTAATCACAATGAAAACACTTCTGTTTCTAACTTCACCTTTATTATTTATTAATTTATTTATTTACGGTATCACCTTTGTACAATCCATTTTTATTTAAGTATAAAACAGTATATGTAAAACTATAACACAAAATTAATATGTATATTACAATAAGCACTCTATATAAAATCCATACAGGGTGTCTACGCTAAACCGTTCGTTAAAAGTTTATGGGGTTGCCAGTGCACTAAAAATTTAAAAAAAAATCCTTGTGATATGGTTGAATCAGTTCTCCTCATGTGAAATATTTTCAACTTTATATCACTTCCGGTTCCACCGGAAGTAGCACCAAGTTTCTTATTTCAAATGGAACACCCTATATATTAGTAATTTTTTGGGTTCCTCGTTTAAATTGCAACATATTTTATTCGAACATATGTACACTTATCTCTTATAGTTTGCAAGAAAAGAAAAATATTTCTAAAATTCTGACCTTTAAAAGGCATCTTGAAATCTGTCTGTAACTTTTCTTAAGAATAAGATAAAAATATGATTTATATCTTTACTTGTACCTAGAGGATGCTTCTATAAGTAAACTAATTGGAAACTGTCAATTTTCACAATAAATGTTCTTAAAATGTCAATATCTAAGTGCCATCTTCAATATCTAGTAATTCAATTTTTTTAAATAGAATGACCCAATTTTTATCACATGGTACGATGGGGGGAAAAATTTCCAACAAAAAAGTATTATAAAACTATACTCCTAAAGCAAGTAGTTTTCGAATTATTTCGAAAATTCGTTTTTCCTCGCATTTATGCAGGGAATAATACGCGCATAAGCCGCAATTGAATTTTAGTAGGCCAGTAGTATGCTTTTGTTTTATCGCGATTGTATTGCAAAATGTCAAATAATAAAAATAATTAGTACAAAGTTTTACAGAAATCAGCAAAATGAATAATGACACAAATCAACAAATTATCAATTTATTCTGTATACATGGCAACTGCCAATTGAACAAAATTTGATTACAATCTTCTAAATCTTGTTTTATTCATCGGCGGCAAATGTGGATGAGTTTCATAAAATATTCTACATGTTCGAGTATCAATTCTATCGCAGTTGCCATGTATAAAGAATAAATTGATAATTTGTTGATGGGGGTATTTATTCATTTTGTTGATTTTTGTAAAACTTTGAACTAATTGTTTTTATTATTTGACATTTCGCGTTACATAAGCAACAAAACAAAAGCATTACTACTTGCCTACTAAAATTCAGTTGCGACTTATGCGCGCATTATTCCCTGCATAAATACGACGAAAAACGAATCTTCGAAATAATTCAAAAACCACTTGCTTTAGGAGTATAGTTGTTAATACTTTTTTGTAGGAAATCTTCCCCCCAATCGTACGACGTGATAAAAAATGGGTCATTCTATTTAAAAAAATTGAATTACGAGATATTGAAGAGGGCACTTCGATATTGACATTCTAAGAACACTTATTGTCAAAATTGACAGTTTCCAATTAATACACTCATAGAGGCATCCTTTAGGTACAAGTAGAGATATAAATCATATTTTTATCTTACATTTAAGAGAAGTTACAGATAGATTTCAAGATGCCTTTTAGAGGTCAAAATTTTAGAAATATTTTTTTTGCTAGAAAACTATAAAAGATAAGTGTACATATGTTTGAATAAAATATGTTGCAATTTAAACGTGGAATCAAAAAAATATTAATATATAGGGTGTTCTATTTAAAATAACAAATTTGGTGCTACTTCCGGTGGAAGCGGAAGTGATATAAAGTTGAAAATATTTCACATGAGGAGAACTGATTCAACCGTATGATATGGATTTTTTTCAAATTTTTAGTGCAACGGTAACCCCATAAACTTTTACCGAACGCTTTAGCGTAGACACCCTGTATATTAGTTATTGATAATGAGTGCTTAGCACTTGAAATGTACATCTAACGAATAAAAATAAAAGTAAAGTAAGGAACAAATAGTGTTTTCATTGTGAAACTAAATCATGTCTAATTAATTTTGATTCAAATTATTTTTTATTGATCTTATAAGTTTGATTGTTTATTTATTTAGAACAACTCAAGCACTGAAGTTAAAAATATACGGCTTCCGTATACTCCTTTAGTAGTAGTTTCAGAACTTCAGAATATTCCAGTGTTTTATACGCGTGGCGCATGAAGTAATATTTCGAGTTTAGAAAAGCTTGAAAATTTGGTGTTGCCGGCGCGCTATGCTTTTCTAAACTCAAAATGTTACTTTATACTTAATCAAGAAGAGAAAACACTTGTTAAAATAAGTAGAAGGGAATAGTATACTTATAAGAAAAAAAATCATCTAGGTATATAAAATACCTTACAATAGCTGTATTATTATAATTACATTACAATTATTTTTAATTAGATTAATTTTTTATTAACAAGAGAAACTCTCATAATTAACATTTCTGTTTAGCAGAGATATAATAATTTTATATAAAACTACCTGACAATAGCCATATTTAGTTTATAATTACTCACATTTGACATAAAAGCGCTAATCTAGACTTTCTGATATTCCTATTGGAATATATGGTCCATAACAATATGTAATCGGAGATACCCATTAATTAACGGCCTGGCTGATTAAATATATATACATACTGATGTTTGAGTTGGTAAGATAAATAATATATTCGTTTGTGTGTATAAATATTCCATGTCAATTATTTAATTTCATGTAGGGAGTTCTTCTTTTAAGTATAAATATTCCAATTCCAGCTTATACGCTGTCAATTTCACTGGTCGGCATGAAAATCGGCCCTGACACCATTCCTACTGATTCTTATGTAAAATGACCTCCTGAATCCGAATATGATCCCCGTTTTCCTCCATCACCCACCGTTTTCGGGGGAGGCCCCCCCCATCTATTTTTATCACTTTTCGATAATTTGGAGGGATGAAAAGGATTATTTTAGCCTTTACGTTTCTTCTGAGGGGCTAGAGAGGTGAAAAGTTCCAAAACATGAACATTTGTAGCAAGGAGGTAGATTTGGGGGGGGATTATTATTTTCTACATATTCCAGCTTCCATCTCCCCTCATCCTCCCTCAAACAATAAAAATATATAGCAACAATATATAGCAACAATAATTAAAATATATAGCAACAATAATAAAAATATATAACAACAGTTCGGAAGATTCACTGTACCACGCTGGCGCTCTCAATACCTCGCGCGCACAGGTTTGTCCAGGAATTACTTTTTATTTATTATTCTTTACAGCTAAAATAATCCTGTTCACCCCTCCAATGGATGGGGGAAACGGGGGGAGTATTGAGAGCGCCAGCGTGGTACAGTGAATCTTCCGAACTGTTGCTATATATTTTTATTATTGTTGCTATATATTTTTATTATTGTTGCTATATATTTTTATTATTGTTGCTATATATTGTTGCAATAAATTTTTATTATTTGGGGGTGTTTGGGGGAGGATGAGGGGGAATGGAAGCTGGAATATGTAAAAAATAAGTGAAAAAACTGCGAAAAAAACTGAAAAAATTGATCATTTTTAATGATTTTTTTACAATTTAAGGGGGCAAATCCCCTCCCAAATCTACCTCCTTGCTACAAATGTTCATGTTTTGGAACTTTTCACCTCTCTAGCCCCTCAGAAGAAATGTAAAGGCTAAAATAATCCTTTTCATCCCTCCAAATTATCCAAAAGTGATAAAAATAGGTGGGGGGGCCTCCCCCGAAAACGGTGGGTGATGGGGGAAAACGGAGGTCATATTCGGATTCAGGAGGTCATTTTACATAAGAATCAGCAGGAATGGTGTCAGGGCTCGAAAAAAAAAATTTTTTTACAGACCAGTGTTTTCAGATATTCGTTGTTATTAAAAAGAGTTAAAATTGAAGGTGTAAACGAGTGTTTTTCCCTCCCAGATAAAGCATAAAGTGAAATTGTAAATTTAGAAAAGCCTGGAAATTTTGCGTAGCGAAGCGGAGTTACCTAACGAAACGTTCAGGCTTTTCTAAACTAGAATAGTATATTCTGTAACGAGCTTAGAATGAAAAAAATTGATACGAGTGGAAAATTTGGAACGCGAGCACCAGCGAGCGTGAGGAACCACGAGTATCAATATTTCATTCTAACCGAGTAACAGACTATATTTTCTCCACGACCAGAAAGTATGAACCAATAACAATCAAATAAATCTGAACAAAACAAGTTATTTATTGTAACATTTGTATTACATTGTATTAATATTTACATTTAAAGTGTTAAATTATCTGTTTGGTGTTGTAAGCGTTCACTTTGTGGTACATCTTAAATACACTTGTAAATAAAACACTTTTTACTTTGTTTAATCACTGAATCTTACATTTAATTGTGTGACTAGTTTCGACTATCTAGTAGTCATTCTCAAACTTTAGTTAGAGAATGACTACTAGATAGTCGAAACTAGTCACACAATTAAATGTAAGATTCAGTAGTTAAACAAAGTAAAAAGTGTTTTATTTACATGTGTTAAATTATCATTTTTATTACCTTTGTAGGTAAATATATCTCATCCGGAGCATTTTATAAGAATTGCTCAACATTTTCTTTTATAAAACCTTCAATTTCTTAGCTACATACTTTTCAGAAGAGCGTTTTAACAAAGTTTTTAATTTATTGTATCTTGAAATGTCGATATCGTAATTCACATTTATTATTTTTTTCAGGATTGAATATATTTTTCATAGTCAAGGATTTTCATTTTCTTTAATAAATCGCCGAAAAATGCATTTTCGGAAAAGGACTCCATTTTCATTTCTTGTTGCCAATCCCTTAACAGTGTATAATACTTTTCATATTCATGTCTAGATTTTTGCAGCAGCAGGTTTTTGCTTATATAATTTGCATAATTTGTAATTTTAGGTGGAGTAATATCAAGTCCTATATCTGATTAATTGGATTTTTTACTCATTATTTTACTTAAATTAAAACTTGTTTGAAAATAATTAATACGACGTCGGCATTTACATCTGACAGATTTGAAATTCACTGCAGTGACTGTTTTGAAATTCAAGGCAATCTATGTTGTTTAGTTCGATTACGGAATATTCATTCTGTATCTTGTTATAGAATGAAAATACATACAAAACACATAAGAAGCAAGTGTTTCAGAACAAATATTCTTACTCAAGAGTGAGAATTTGTACATTCTATTATTAAAAATGATTTTGGAATTATTACATTCACTAATGGTCGTGGAGAAATGTTTCTTCATGCGCCACGCGTATAAAACACTGAAATATCGTGAAATTTACAATATTCTACTAGAGCAGTATGCTAAAGACATATGTTTTTAACTTTAATTAAAATCAGTGTTTTATACGCGTAGAGCATAAAGTAAAATTTCAAGTTTAGAAAAGCCTGAAAATTTGGTTTAGTCGCTCCGCTTCGCGGAGCGGAGGGACCAATTCAAACTTTAAGGCTTTTCTAAACTCAAAATTTGACTTCATGCTTAATCTGGGAGTGGAAAAAACCTAAGAGTTTAAAATTAAACTACTTTAAAAAACAACGAATGTCAGAAAATATACTGTATATAGGTCTAATATATTTTAACTTAAATTTGCCTTATGATCGTAAAATAAAATGGAATAGTTTAATGAGATATTAATAAAATATAAAAGAAACTTTTAAGTTAACTATTGAATTATTATTTAATTTCAAGTTTTACACATTGTATAAAACATTAAGCAAATTATTATTTTTGTGTTATTGATTTCTTAGTAAAATGAACCACAAAACAATTTTTCCCAGTATTTTTTTTTTACCAAATTATTGAATATATCTAAGTAGATATTTTGTAGTTTTACTTTAAATTATCAATATACTCCTGACGCACTATTAGTCAACATCAATGTTTATTTTACCTATCTTTCAGTTTGTAACTATACTATATATATTGAACACATATTTCGACGCCACAACACATTTACAATTCAACCAGGGCCACAACGAGAAATTATTTTTAAATAAAATCTCGCCGTGTAGTGGAATCAAATCCGAATTGTGGCTCGCCGAGCGATACAGCCCGGCTCCGCCACCACCCGACCCAAAAAAATGTATGAACAACGCATGATTTGAAAGTCTGTTCAACAATTGTAACGGTCTTTACTTTTTTTTATATCAACAATAATTAACACCAAATCCCCTCTTACAAAACACAATTCAAACCAAACCCATCGAATTCAGAAACCTCATCACGATCCAGGCAAAAGCGATAAAAACCCCCCACACACATTTATACACAAGACAAGATTGAGATGAGAGAAGAGAAAAAAATAAGGGAAAGTGGTAAAAGTCTTTTGGTACAAAGCTAATGGGCCTCCTTTAGTTTTACGTGGGTCCGGATATATGTTTCGGCGTTTTGTATCTTTGCGGTCGAGGATATAATCTTTATTTTATTGCCGCGAATATTGTAAGGACGAATGGTCGGGATTCCGAGCAAAAGGGAGAGCAAGGCCCACAAGAAACTTAACATAATTGTCGGCGTGGAGATTTATGCGCACTAAAAGATATTAAAACCGGCCATGTTTCGGGTATAATATCGTGCTCGTTATTTACATGTGTTTTTTTGTTCGACTGATGTAAGAATTAAAAGATATTCTTTATAAAGATACAAAATAATTATAAAAAAAAAACATGGAAGTATTACTAATATTATCGTAATTTTATATAAGTATTTATAAATTGTTTTTGTGTTTTATAAACTTGAACGATTACAAGAATAATTCATGATTTAATAAAGAAAACACTTGGTTAATTTCACTAATATATTAGTGAAATTTAACCAAGTGTTTTCTTTATTAAATCATAGTTAAATATGTTTCACCACGTGAAAGATGAGAAACTTGTACAAGAAGAATAATTCAAATTCAAAACTATTTGAATTCAAGAAAATTAGCTTACGGTTCTTATAGTTTGCACACTTTAAACATAATATACAAAATTACAACTATTTGTATAATTCGTAATATATATACAGAGAGTTTTATGTAATACCGAACATTTTCATAACGAGAATTTATCTTTTAAGTATACATTTGCATACGTCGTACATTTTCCGACGCTCGGTGGTCCAAAAGAATTTAGTTTGAAACTGTAAACGAGTGTTTTCCACTCCCAGGCTAAGCATGAAGTAAAATTTCGAGTTTAGAAAAGCCTGAAAATTTGGTTTGGTCGCGTAGCGCGAAGCGCGGAGCGATCAAACCAAATTTTCAGGCTTTTCTAAACTCGAAATTTTACTTCATGCGCCACCGCTACAGAACACTGACATATTACGAAGTTTAAAATACACCGCTAAACTTTACATTGAGTCAGTGTTGTGTACCGGTGGCGCATGAAGTAAAATTTCGAGTTTAGAAAAGCCTGAAAATTTGGTTTGGCCGCTCCGCGCTTCGCGCTACGCGACCAAACCAAATTTTCAGGCTTTTCTAAACTCGAAATTTTACTTCATGCTTAGCCTGGGAGTGGAAAACACTCGTTTAAAGCTTAAAATTAAATTTTTTATGTATATTTTAAAGAAAAATTCTCTTTATGAAAATGTTCGGTGTTACATAAAACTTTCTGTATACAAAATTATGACTATTCACTCGTTATTTTGTATATTATGTTTACATTTTACTTTATGCAGATTATTTTAATATATATATAAAATAAAACACATAATCAAATATACAAGCAAAGACATTATTATTATAAAACTTGATTTATGGAATTCACCCTTTTTAGAAATGTAAGACATTCAGTTATTTATGCATAAGTTATCATACCCAATAAATTACAAAATTACTTTTTTTTTAACAAACTTGAAGGCATTAAACACTATCACATGACCATCCAATGGTTCAATAGCTATGGATTAAATTAATGTTGCTTAACCGTTACATCAAATGAGTAGGGAATTATTTAGTCGATTGATGAGTAAGACTAATGACAAATATTGCATTTGTTAGTCATGACTAATGACTACCATTTCAGTCATTCGTCATAAATTCATTCTGTTGATTGATGACTAATTAATCATAAATCAACTAATGATTTATTTAATCTTTATATATATATATATATATATATATATATATATATATATATATAGTAGCAATACACTCCATGTGGAGTCTGGCTGCTTCTTTTCTGAAGCTTTCATGATCCGATTTTTGGGGTGGATCAATTCCCATTGAGTCTATTAATCTTTAGTCATGACTAATTATTTGGCCGTGTTTTAAATATGAGAAAATAAGAAATAAAATATAGGTATGTAATTACAAAAAAAAATATTAATTGTAAATGCTCGTCACAGAAATTAAATATTTCAAAACTGAAAATGTCACTATTTTCAGAAATGTATAGGCTTTATATACCTACGCTGTCGGACCTAGAACCTTACAGTGGAATAACTAAAGTCCGCATCAAGGGGATAATCCGGGAATGGGAAGATGCTGCCAAAAGTGCTCACCTGAGAAACACACCTGGTCTGCGGCAGGCGAATAGGTTCATCGCCTTCTCTGCCGTAAGAGCCGGACAGTTTCTCAGGTTAAGCAGGGGCAACCTAAGGCTCATAACCGGCCTTCTAACTGGACACTGTCCTTTGAAGTACCACCTCACCAAGATGGGTCAGACAACTGATACCAACTGCAGGTTCTGCAACGAGGCACAAGAAACAGCAGAGCACCTACTTTGTGAATGCCCTGCCTTGTCCCTTCAAAGAGGGAACTACCTGTCATCGGCCACTTTAAACACCGAGGAATTGGTACACATTAACCCTCAAGTTATAGTAGACTTCATAAGAAGTCTAGACATTGAGGGACTCAAGTAGGTCAGGGATAGTTACAAAAGATCTTTTAGGTCGAGGTAACCTCGAAAGGCCCAGAGGCCATACGACCCACCGACCCCATAACATACATACAACATACATACCTACGCTGTACATTTTCTGATATTCGTTGTTTATTATAAAAGTTCAATTCGAAGCTTTTAACGAGTGTTTTTCACTCCCAGATTAAGCATGAAGTAAAATTTCGAGTTTAGAAAAGCCTGAAAATTTGGTTTGGTCGCTCCGCGAAGCGGAGCGACCAAACCAAATTTTCAGGCTTTTCTAAACTCGAAATTTTACTTCATGCGCCACGCGTATAAAACACTGATTTAAAGTGAAGTTCGAAATATATTTAATCTTACCTTAATAAATGGTACAAATAATTATTTCGTGTAACAAAATCTTTAAAAATTCAAGTACCTTGAGCAATTTGCAGTCAATTATGCTTACATATCCCAAAGAAAATTGGTATAACTTTGGAAGCTCAAGATTTGGTGAGACGAAATAAATATTTCTAAAATTAAATAACATTAGATCAAACAGAAGCAGTGTATTTTGAACTTTACTTTAAATTAGTATTTTATATGCGTTTCGCATGACGTAAAATTTCGAGTTTAGTAAAACCAAACCAAATTTTCAGGCTTTTCTAAACTCTAAATTTTAGTTCATGCTTGATGAAGAAGTGGAAACAGCTTCCAATTACCCGCTTTTACAAAATCAGCAAATGCTTGAATATCTACAGTGTATGTTGTACAGGGTGAGCGAAACTCGATGTCTCAGCTCTATTATGAGAAAAGGAAAAACGATAAAAAAAATCTAAAAAAGAGGTTTATAAATTGGATTGAGTAAGGTCCATTTTAGGCCAAAATTGCATATTTTTCTAAATTTGGAATCTAAGGCAGTGGTCTCTAAACTACGGCCCGCGACTTGCATGAATCCGGCCTGCGATTGTTTGTAATTTTTTTTGTAAATGTCATATTTTGAAATATTGTAACAATTGTTCCTTAAATTTTTCATAATTTTATAAAATTAATCGGATCTTGGCCGACTTTATTATGTAGAATTGTATTTGTGGCCCGCGAAGAAGATAGTTTGGAGACCCAGGATCTAAGGTAATGACGTCATCGAATATTTTTTCCCAGAAACATACCTATATTTTTAGTTATTTAAAAAGAGATATTTTTTCTGATATACTTTGTAGAGAAGAAAATTTGCTATCTTCTTCCGTTAAAAAATTACAAACTTTAAAAAAAAGTATTATCAAAAATTCACAATTGTCACGACTTTTTTTTTTCCACATGAGGTGGTATCGCTTAGCGTCCCTGCACTACGGTCTCCGTGGTCCTTTTGTGCTCCTCTGGTTATTTTACTCCCTGTATATTCCTGTGTCTTCTAAGAAGTCCAGGAGTTTGGGCCAGGGGATGTTCTTGAGCTGTTCTTCAGGAAGCACGGGCTTCCCGAGTTGCTCCGTGCATTGCCGTTTATAGGCTTCGCATGTGCACAGTAGGTGTTGGGGAGTTTCCTCTTCTTCCAAGCACCCACGGCATAGGGGGTTTTTCTCAAGACCCATCCTATGTTTGTGCTTATTCAGGTCACAGTGCCCAGTAACTAGTCCTGTGATTTTCCTTAGTTTCATTCTGCTCAGTCCTGACAGCTCTAATGCGCTATCAGGTACCGGGCCATCTAGGAAGAGTCTCGTGTGCCTCATTCCCATTTGGTTGTGCCATGCCTTTGTATGCTCCTCTGCTAACTTGCGTCGGATTATTTCCTTTCCGGTTTCATGTGGTATTCCGAAAGCGGGTTCAGGTCCTATAAATTCACCTGTTGCCCCTTGTTTGGCCAGCAGGTCGGCCCCCAAGTGTCCAATAATTCCTTGGTCTTTGGGTATCCATACTAGCTGTGTTTTTGTTGTTGTCGCCAGTGCGTCCAGCCTGTTTATGCAGTCTATAACCAGTCTGGACTGAACTATCGGCGAGGATAGCGCTTTTAGGGCTGCCTAGCTGTCCGACATAATGGTAATTGGTCCTTTGTTGAGTCCCGACTCCATTATGTGGTGGGCACACCAGTCAATGGCGGCCACTTCAGCCTGGAAGATGGAGGCATGTTTCCCCAGAGCAACCGTGAATTGTTTGCTTCGGTTACAGCCTCCATAGATTGTCACGACTTAAACAAGTAGCCATTGAAAGCAAATAACAAAGTCGCATCTGTCAATAATTAAACTAATAGTTGACAAATATTGTTTTGTTGCCATTTTATTTTAAAAAATGTTTACGCACAACGAAAATGTCGACATGTTATTAGTTTATGGAGAATCTCAAAACAACCCTAGAGGAGCAGTTCAGTTATACGCCCAGAGATACCCTGAACGTGTTATTCCAACGTTAAAAATATTTGCAAGATTGGAACGCATGTTACGTGCAAACAACGAGGCATTTTTTGCTCGAAAGGGAAGACAAATTGCTAAATGGATCAATTCTGACAATATTGTTGCAACTGTTCCATCCAAGGAACTCGATGCGGCAAGCCTGTCGTGAGTTGAATTTAAAATATTGTTCGGTACGACAAATTTTGAAAGGAAATGATGACTACGATTATAAACGTCACAACTTAGAACACTTGTCAGATCAACATCAACGAAGAATAAATTATTGTGTCCAAGTGATGGTAAACTTAGAGATCAATGACAATCGATTTTTCTAGCATGTGTTGTGGACGGATGAAAGCCGTTTTGTTCGTAACGGTAAGCCCAAAATCCACATTTTGTCAATCCGATTGAAAACCAAGGACACTTCGGTATTAACATTTGGTGTGGTATTATTTATGCATTAAAAGTGCGATTCTTTTCGCAATCCACAACAAGTTAGTCTTACAAAGACTATATCAAACACTAATTGAAACAACTACTTCCCGGGCTAATACCCCGACGGACATTGAATTATACAACAAGTGTTTGCCGTTACATACAGTAACCTACTGCAAATGTAACAATTTGGGTCAAATTATTCAGGCCATCTATTATTTATAGGCATTTGATTGGTCCATATTATTACGAGGGAGTTTCACGCAATGAGCAATATTTGCAATTTCTTCAAGAATAACTTCCTGTGCTTCTCGAAAATGTGCTATTACAGCTGCGAGCAAACATGTGTTTTCAACATGACGGAGCTCCACCGCATAAAGCACGAGTTGTCTCACAATATTTAAATTAAACTTATTTAGAAAATTGCATGGGTATAAATGAACCGATACAGTGGGCGCCTAAATCACCGGACTTGATCCCACTAGACTTCTCTTTGTAGGAAACTTTGAAAAACAAAGTTTACAAAACACCATCTGTTAACTTAGAACATTTAAAAGAAAAAATCAGACATGCTTGCGATGAACTATCTAGAGAAATGTTACGTAAGGCTTCAGTGATATAAGTCAGGCGGAGATTAGATAAATGTTTAGACGCAGGGTTGTTATGTTTAAAAAATTTTGTTTTCAAACAGCGTTTTAAACATGTTCAAAAACAGCCGTCGTGTTTTAAACGGTTTAATTTTAAACATGTTTTAAATCTTAAATTTGTTTAAAATGTTTTCTTAGTCGTAAATTTGCTAAATTATACTTTTTAAATTGTTTGTTTACCATCTTAAATTTTAACTAAATTGTTGAAGATATTTCAAACTACATTTATATACTTAGCATTTTATTACAATAAAATTTTACAACTGTGTGTGCAGTAATGTGATTTTTAAATACGGGGAATTTTTCTTTTAGGTATACGTATGCATACACTGTAAATTTTACGACATTCGCAGCTTTTTTTAAAGATTTTAATTTGAATTATTAAACGAGGGTTTTCCACTCCCAGAGTAAGCATGAAGTAAAATTTCGAGTTTAGAAAAGCCTGAAAATTTGGATTGGCCGCGTAGCGAAGCGGAGCGGCCAATCCAAATTAGGCTTTTCTAAACTCGAAATTTTACTTCATGCGCCACGCGTATAAAACACTGAAATATCATAAAGTTCAAAATATACGGCTTTAGCAATCTAATATGTAGATGTGAAAAAAACGTAAGTCAAATTCTGCGCTGAACAAATTGTATAAAACAGTGATTATAGGCAACCCAATAACTCTAACGTATATTAGGTTGCCTATAATTGTTGTTGTATGTGTGTGTTTTCAAACTTCAGTGTAAATCAGTGTTTTTAAGCGTGGCGCATGAAGTAAAATTTCGAGTTTAGAAAAGCCTAATTTGGATTGGCCAAAAATTCACAATTGTCACGAATTAAAGTAATGACGTCATCTAATATTTTTTCCCAGAAACATACCTATATTTTTGGATATTTAGAAAGAACTGATTTTTCTGAATAAACTTAGTAGAGAAAATACTTGCTATCTTATTCCGTTAAATAAACTATAAGCAAACTTAGAAAAAAGTATTATCAAAAATTCACAATTGTCACGATTTAAATAAGTAGCCTTTGGAAGCAAATATCAAAGTCGCATCTGTCAGTTATGAAACATTATTAATTAATATTATTAATTATCATTAATTAAACATTAAATAACACATAATATGTTACCCTTACTCAATCGTATTTATGAACTGTTTTTTCAGATTTTTTCTATCGTTTTTCCTTTTCTTATAATAGATCTGAGACATCGAGTTTCGCTCACCCTGTACATACAAGTTACGTCAAATAAAGTTGTTATTGTGGTTGTTTGTTACTTTCAAACTTCTTTTTCACAGTATCAGTTACTTTTCTCAGATTACACACTATTTATATTTAATAATAAATTGTCTGTATTAATAATATCAGACTTGGAACCGTATTATGTTTAACCTATTAGGCGCTATTGATGCATATACGCAACGTTATTAATTTCATGTTAATTAAATCAAGTTAATTTGATATATTATATTATTTGACTTGACTTAAAAATGTATAAAAAAAAACGTAAATATTTTGTTATTTAAAAATCTCGATTATTACTCATTTAAAAATAATGTTTTCAGTGTATTTCTAACCACAATATTTCAGTGTTTTATACGCGTGGCGCATGAAGTAAAATTTCGAGTTTAGAAAAGCCCCGTGAAAATTTGTCGAGGGTCGCTGCGCGACCCTCGACAAATTTTCTACGCGGGGCTTTTCTAAACTCGAAATTTTACTTCATGCTTAGTCTGGGAGTGGAAATACTCTTTCTAAACTTCATATTGCGCGTGTTTATACAAAATCGACGAATGCTTTACATTTACAGCGTATACATTATGTATATTTAAAAGAAAAATTCACAGTATGTAATACATTAAGTCATTCGTAAAAATCAAAAAGAAGTGTAGAATTGTAGAATTTTACCTAAAATCAACTTTTGGAGTTAACTCTATAATTGCTCGGCCGTTGATGGGTTATTACCATAATAAAAAAAAACCGCAGGCTTAATTTTAGTTAAAACGTAAAATCCACCAGGTGCAGGCATGGCGGAACAATAAAAATTAATGATTATTTTAATCAGTTTTTTTATATCACCCACTATTTACAATAATTAAAAAAGTCCTCTCTATTAATGATATTACACTTAACCGTATTTTGTTTGATGCCATAATAAAAAAAAAGTCAGGTTTAATTATAGTTAAAGCGTAAAATCCATCTGGTGCAGGCATGGCCGAACTTAATAAAAATTAATGATGAAATGCACTACCTTTGATTAATCAATTAAATCGGATAATGCACGTGAAAATTCAATTTTCTGCTAACGGAAAATTGGAAAAAGGTTTCGATTAAATAATTGCCGAGTTTTACGTCTCAATTACGAAAAAACATTGATCCATGGACATGGGTATTCCTTGTGATTCAGATAATGTTTCTATTTTTGTGGTGAAATGTTGAAACTAGTAAATAATTGAATGCATTAAAGAAATTATATCTTAAAAACGAATAATATCATATATTGTTAATGTTTTTTATTTGTTAAATTTAATCAACGATCTCCTCTTATATTATTAATAAAAATTATGTTTGTAATGATTATTAATTTTATCTGTCAAAATTTATTGTCGACATGTCATAAGGATGATGTTGCGGATTCTGAACTATTTCCTGATACATATAATGTTTTTAGGTGCGATAGAGTTGGCAAGAGAGGGGGCGGTATTATGATAGCTGCTCGTAATTATTTGCTGTGCTCAACCATAAATGTATCTTTAACTGAAAACATTGAAATGGTAGCGATTCGTGTTATGTTTGGGAGCACTTCAGTGTGTCTAGTTTGCGTATACATTCCTCCCGCAATGACAATCCATACTTACTCGCTTGTATTTTCTGAACTAGATTGCATTTGTAGTCACTATGAAAATATAATAATATGCGGAGACTTTAACCTACCAAACTATTGCAAGTCGTTACGTATACAGTTTTTAGATGGAAAGTTATCTGCGTTGTACAATTTTATTTTATTAAATAACTTGGTACAAAGTAACATGCAGGTATATAGTAATAATAGAATACTAGATAATATATAAAATTACGAAAAAACTATTCGTGAAAATGCAAACAGTGTCTAAATTAATAAGACAATTTAAGACGATAAATATCCATTGAAACAACTACTTCCCGTGCAAATACACCTCCGGATATTGAATTATACAATGAAATATTTAAAATCTTATTTAAATTGATTTGTTACAACGCTATTAAAGTATATGTAACGTTTAGGTCAAATTCTCTTCAAACCAACTAACAATACAATTTAAAATGTAAGGAGAGATAGCAACAAATTAGAAGTGAAAGGACTTGGATTAAAACTAATGTCATTTTCATTCATTCCATTTCTGTGTACCTGTTCATTCCACACACAACACTTTTTCCAAGTAAGTTTGTTTTAATTTTATTCCTAATTTTTTTAAACGTCACAAGCAAAGCTATACTGAAGAGAGATAAATCTCGAAACGCGTCTATAGATGGCCTAAGACATTAGTTTTAATCCAAGTCCTTTCACTTCTAATTTGTTGCTATCTCTCCTTTCATTTTAAATTTGTTTGTTAGTTGGTTTGAAGAGAATTTGACCTAAACGTTACATATACTTTAATAGCGTATAGCGACTATTATTTTTTGAAATACTTAACCTTAAAGTCTTGCATTTTTAGACAATTCAACAATACATATCAAGTATTAATAATCAAAGATTAAAGCCCTTGGGCTAAAGCTCTCGGGCTGTAATCAGATTATTAATAATATTTGGTCTTCTTTGAATTGTCAAAATGCAAGACTTCTCAGCAAATTAGTAAAAAATAACAGTCGGCTATTTAAAATGGTCTTGTTATATTGTTGTTTATAATCTCCAAAAGATAGTTATAGAGTGAAAATTGTTACTATTTTTGAATATTATATATCTAACGTAATAAGTACTAAGAGTATAAGTCAATTTTATTGGTTTCCATTTTATCATTTATCATCCGCCAGCTATCTGGCATATTGAATATTAATTTCAAAGGTATTGGATTTATTTACTGTTAAAACACCAATGTATTCTAGCAGAAAATAAAGCCAATATGTTTAAAATTAATATTGCCTACCATTTGAACAAATGTAAACTGACCATCAGGAGTTTAAACAAAAAACTTCGAGGTCGTGTTTTAGAAAATGTTTTAATTTGACTTATACTCTTAGTAATTATCACGGAAGATATGTTCTTAATTTATGGATTGCAGTCTAACCCATTAGGCGCCATTGATGCATATTAAATTACTAAATAAGTTAATTTGATATATTATATTATTTGACTTGACTTAAAAATGTATAAAGAATAACGTAAATATTTTGTTATTTAAATATCTCGATTATAACTCATTTTAAAAAAATGTTTTCAGTGTATTTCTAACTTCAAAATATTTCAGTGTTTTATACGCGTGGCGCATGAAGTAAAATTTCGAGTTTAGAAAAGCCCCGTGAAAATTTGTCGAGGGTCGCTGGCGCGACCCTCGACAAATTTTCTACGCGGGGCTTTTCTAAACTCGAAATTTTACTTCATGCTTAGTCTGGGAGTGGAAATACTCGTTCCAAACTTCCTATTGCACGTTTTTATACAAAATCGACGAATGCCTTACATTTACAGCGTATACATTATGTATATTTAAAAGAAAAATTCACAGTAAGTAATACAATACGTCATTCGTAGAAATCATAAAAAGAAGTGTAGAATTTTACCTAAAATCAACTTTTACAGTTAACTCTATAATTGCTCGGCCGTTAATGGGTTAATACATATTTATATACTTTTTAAATGATAAAATAAAATAATTTATTGTCGCCTTAAAACTAAATTACAATCAATACTTATTTTTTATTTTACACCTATAATCATTGATTCTGAAATGTTATAACTTAATTTGTATAATAATAAAGAAATTATACTTTGGTAAATATCAAAAAGGGATTATTTTTTTTAAGTATACATATTCATATGCTGTAATTTTCCGAGATTCAATGTTCTTTTGAAATAGTTTATTTGAAGGTCTAAATCCTGGCTCTCCAAACTATCTTCTTCTCGGGCCACAAATACAATTCTACATAATAAAGTCGGCCAAGATCCGATTAATTTTATAAAATTATGAAAAATTTAAGGAACAATTGTTACAATATTTCAAAATATGACATTTACAAAAAAAATTACAAACAATCGCGGGCCGGATTCATGCAAGTCGCGGGCCGGATTTGGCCCGCGGGCCGTAGTTTGGCGACAACTGCTCTAAATGAGTGTTTTCCACTCCCAGATTAAGCATAAAATAAAATTTTCAGGTTTTTCTAAATTCAAAATTTTGCTTACCTCATGCTTAATCTGGGAATAGAAAACATTCGTTTAAAGCATTAAATTAAACTCTTAAAAAAACTACGGATATCTGAAGATTACAGCATCTGCGCTCTAATTGGAATATGAATACTTAAAAGAAAAACTCCATGTAAATGAATTGGTCATTCGCTTTAATAAATGGTGAATGCGCCGGGTTTTACAACACATTTCAATAGGTAAATTAAACACTTTTGTAGCGTTAATATATAACCTGTATTAAGGCTAAAGTAATTAAGTAATTTTAATTCCATAAGTAATTAATGAATTTACGTAATCCCTAATCCCTAATCTACTGCACATGTGGAATTACCCTCAATTATTTTACGAAGATTATTTTGATAAAACAAAAACGTATTTATACCACACACTCTAAATAAATATTTTAAAATTTAATGTTTCCGACAATTATTTCAATAGAATAATCACAATCGCGTAATAATATTACCAACCGTACAACAGCATTGTACCAATTATTATTCAGCGCCGAGTTCCAGGTTTATAAATACGTACGTTTTAATTTCATTTAATTCAATTCAATGCACAAGCGACACAATTGGATTATTACCGCATAAAACTAGTCTTTGACAATGTTCGTGTTTGCACAATTAACAAACGGAACGCCAAATAAATACATGTGTGTGTAATATTGCTGATGCCGACAATGGTTTCATTTGTAAAATTACATGTCTAAATTATTGTTAAATTAACTAGTTTAAATTCATAATTCCAGACTCAAAAGGATATTTTATATATATATATATATATATATATATATATATATATATATATATATATATATATATATATATATATAAAGTAATTTAGAGTGCAAATATCAAGAATATGAATTTGTGTTCAGTACTCATTCATTTACCGGATAACTATATACGCGTTCCAGGCTTTAACGCCATCACCAGTATTATCCTGAACCGGTGCTTGAAGAATCTTTGACCATTTAATATGGCCTGTGCAATATACATATGTTTCAAAGCGTAAACGCCATCTAATGCCCATTATCTTAAGTAGCATCGTCAATAGCTGGCAAAGTAAACGTTTGTATACAGAAATTGTTCGTCCACGAATATCTGTAAATTGCACAGGCCATTAAAAATGATCAATAATTCTTTAAGCACTGGTTCGGGGCAATAATGATGATGGCGTTGAAGCCTGGAACGCGTATATAGTTATCCAGTAAATGATTGAGTATTGAAGACAAATTCATGTTCTTGATATTGGCACTCTAATTTACTTTATTTTTTAACTCGCTAACAATGCCTTATAAAGAGCTAAATGCATTTTTTGTACTAGTGTGTAACTAGTTCTAAAACAAATATGAACTTTAACTAAAAAAAAAAAAAACGTAAATGACGACGAAGTCACCGATACCCTGATCAAACATGTTTTTATTATACAGTCTGTATATTATTAAGGCCCAGTTGTTGAATAGTGCCTTAAGCCCAGTTTAGACTTAAACTCGGCTTAAATACATTTCTCGAGTTTTTCTAAGCTGCCGACCACCACCGCTTATCGCCCAAAGCTCGAATTCTTAACCATAAACATCAAAAATAGTTGAAGTTTTGATTACACAATCGGCCAGAATATTCACTTCTAAATATTCACAAATATTATTTATATTGACCTTTAAATGAATTTTTTGGTATTCTTTCAGAATTCTTAACTTTACCAATTTATTTCTCAGCCTGTGCTGTACAGAGAGACTTCATTTTTTTACCCGTGGTGTATGAAGTAAAACTTCAATATTAGAAATTTAAATGGTTACACCTTGTATCTTTTCAGCGTAAATAAAGACGTTTATTATTATTATTATAATTTGGTTTGGTGGAATTTTGTTTAAACATTTCTAAAAAAATCAAATTTTACAGTAAAGCTGGCAAAACTAGGTAATTTATACAGAATAAATTAAAGTTCAAGATACAATCAATAGGAATTAAATTCTTTACACAGACGTGGAATTATGGCCAAACAATTGAGAGTTAAGTGTGAAATATTGAATATTTTAATTGAATTTTGTTTGAAAATTTATAAGAAATTTAAATATTATTTTAAAAACTTGGTAATTTATGCAGAATTAATCAGAGTTTTAGATACAATAAACAGAAATTAAATTCTTTACCCAAACGTGGAATTATGGTTTATCAATTGAGTGCAGAGCTGGGATAAATCCTCAAAAACAGGATTCGAATTACGAATCCGAATCACCCAATATGATTCGAATCTCGACTACTCGAATAAAGGATTCTTTAGAGAAAAATCTGATTCGAATCAAAGATTCGAATCCTCTTTTTGAATCACGGATACGAATCCCTTAAAAATAAATTTGAATCTATTATTTGCAACCGTTAACATTTTTAATATCGCCATCAGTTTTATTAACATAAAATGTTCAAAACCTAATTCTTTACAGACTAAATATCTGATTAATTAATTATTTTAGTAAATAATGATGTACAAGTTATTGAACTTTATTATAAATCAGTGTTTTATACGCTTGGCGCATGAAGTAAAATTTCGAGTTTAGAAAAGCCCCTTGAAAATTTGCCTCGGGTCGCTGCGCGACCCTCGACAAGTTTTCTACGCGGGGCTTTTCTAAACTCGAAATTGTACTTCATGCTTAGTCTGGGAGTGGACGACACTCGGTCTAAAATACATTACATCATAGTGAAAAGTATCAATATTGAAAATATCGGTAATTTTTGATACCAGATATTTTAGATTTAATAATTACAATTATTTATTGCTGTAAATTATTTTTAACGGCTCTCACCTAAGATTGATAATAAAGACTAGTTTTATGACGGTTATGACGGTTTATGACTGTTACGAAATTATCAATTATTCACCTTTTACAAGTGGACGGATAGAACTGAACTCGATATCAAATTGTTTATTACAAAAAATGACTTGTAGAAAAATTTAATATATGTTGGTTATTTATTTAAGGTAAAAATCTCTTTACAAATTGAAAATAATTAAAAATATAAGTTCATTCTACAACTGAAATTACTTGAAAAGAATCGCTATTTAAAAGTATACCCAAAATGATCAAAATTGTTAATTTATTAATGTTTTGATATAAATATCTTACATGTGACAAAAAGAACGGTAACCAAGTGTACAAGTATTTTTTTCTGTTAAGTACACATACAGATTGTCCCAGGATAGGTGGATCAATTTATTATTTTCAACTTTACGAGAAAATATTACTCTATATAAAATCATCAAAATGTTTTTACAACAGAATATAACCATTTTTCAGAAATTTATCATATAAAGGGTGTTAATAAACTATTTAAAACTTCTGACCAGTGTTTCCACTCCTTAATTAAGCATGAAGTAAAATTTCGAGTTTAGAAAAGCCCCGCAAACTAAACTAAAGCAACTAAAGCTAAAGGTAAGGGTGACAAGAGGCAGCGCTCCACCACCTCCTCTGAGCCAACCCTGAAACGCCATCAAGGCCAACGGGTGGGGGCAACAGCGGAGCAAGGAAGGAGTCCACCTCGCTTATCCTACAAAGAGGCAGCGGAGAGTCACCTTAGACTGGTGATCACAGATGGATCCAATCCCTTTGGCAGGCTTTCGCCGAAGAGGGCCACCTTGATAAGGCAGGCCCTCTTCAGAGAGCTTGACTCGGTGGTGCTGGGTCCACAAATCGCCACAAATACTCCGCCGAGGTTCAGGGCTTGGTCTTACGCAGGCGAGTTTGTAAAAATTCACTGCGAGGACCAGGACACTGTGAATTGGCTTGTGAGGATAGTGGCGATGATCAAACCATGGCCTGAGGCAAGGCTCTTCGCGCTTACTGAAGACCGCCTCCCCAAGATCGAAAGATCCACCCTCTGGGTTCCGAGGGAGGATTTCGAGACCCCTGAAGGGGAGGAAGTCATCGTAAGACGACTGGCGAGACAGAACCCAGAACTGAAGGTAAGTGAATGGCCGATCCTTCACCAGGCTGAGTCTGCAGACCCACCCGGGCAGCTGCTCGTTTTCGGAGTCGGCGAGGAGGATCGGAAGATTCTATGTACAAGGGGAAACCGCCTCAGTTATAGGTTTACCTCCTTGTATCTGAAGGCAAAGTCTACCAAGAAGGAAGAAGAGGAAAAGGGTAGGGTAAGTCAGGAAGTGACTGAGATCACACCTGAGGAATCTAACTCGCCTCTTCTTAAAAATCGCACCCCTCAGCAGGCTGAGCAGGTGGCTGCTACGACTAATTCGGAGCAGTCACCAGGCTCGCCAGCAAGGGAAGTGCCTGTCCCAGAGGATGTCCTTATGGAATCACCACTGGCCGAAGAATGGTCCGACGCCACACCTCCTGAGTCGCTCGAGTTCACGCTCGTTGGGTCGGAGGGAGATTGGTGGAACGGGACCGGCCGCACATCACTGGGGTAATGGCTATCAAGGTAATTAGATTTATCCAAGGTAATCTGAGTCATTAAAGAGCGGCCACGGCAACATTATGCCACCGCCTCGATTTAACTACGGATACTGTAGCCCTAATACAGGAACCCTGGATTGTAAAATCCAGGATATGTGGTATGGGGAGATTAACCGGTAATTTATTTCACAGACCGAGCACGAAACCTAGGACTGCCATCTACGCACCTAGGCAAATAGAAGCCCACCTGCTGCCACAACTTTCCGATGGTGAAACTACTGTGGTGAGAATTTGTGGAGCGATGGGCAAAGGAAAAGACGCAGTTCCGGCGGCGGTCTACCTACCTGGAGACTCCACCCTTCCGCCCCCTACAAGGGGAATGGAAGGGCTTGTTAAGTATTGCAGGAAGGAGGGACTACCACTGATCATGGGCTGCGACTCAAATGCACACCATATCTCATGGGGGAGCAGAGCTTCTGACAGAAGAGGTAAGTCTTTACATGACTATTTAGTTAGTAATAATTTAGAAATACTCAATCGTGGGACGGAACCCACTTTCGTGAATACGCGTGGCCAGACAGTGATTGATATCACACTGGCTACCATTGGTATCTCTAACATTATAGATAAATGGGAGGTCAGTCGGGAAGCGTCCATGTCTGACCACAGATGGATCACTTTTCAACTGGGCCTAAAATTGAGTCCGAGCAAACCTTACCGGAATCCGAGACTTACGGATAAGGATGCATACCGTATGCACCTTGGTGAGGGATTGCAGGATATAAAGAAGCAATGCCCTAAGGACTGTGCCAGCCTAGACCTCCTAGCGGAGGAAGTGCAGGCAAAGATTCTTAGGGCATATAAACTGTCCTGCCCACTTATGAGGAGGCGACCCCATGGTGGTGCCCAGATCTCGACTCCTTAAAAGATGAGGCCGGGAAAGCATTCAATAGAGCACAACGCTCCAAAGAGGCCTCCGACTAGACCATTTACAAGGTCCGCCTTAGAGAGTACAAAAATCTCATAAGGCAATGTCAAAGAGCGTCATGGCGTGCCTTCTGCGAAGGAATTGAAAGCACTCAAGAAGTTAGCAGACTTAAGAAGACTCTATCACAGGACCACCATCAATCTGTGGAAGTCCTGAAGAAGGAGGACGGCACCATGACTGACGACCTCCATGAAAGTCTGCAACTATTGCTTAAGACTCACTTCCCTGGATGCACTGTACTATCTACGCAATCTAGGGGTGTGGTTGAAATCACTTCGGCAATACCAGCAAACTGGGAACTGGCTCATGAAGTGATAAATGAAGAAAACACTCTTATAGCAATTGCAAGCTTTTTCGCCTTTAAAGCACCCGGACCCGACGGCATCTTTCCCGCCCTGCTACAGTGGGGACGGGATGAACTAGCTGAGTTTGTAATGATGCTGTTTCGGTCCAGTTTGGCGCTGGGATATGTCCCCAAGGTCTGGAAACGAGCCAGGGTTGTTTTCATATCGAAGCCCAGTAGAGCAGACTATACTGCTCCCAAGGCATACAGATCAATTACACTTTCCTCGTTTCTCCTTAAAACATAGGAAAGGATTTGTGAATGGCACATAAGAACATCAGCTCTAGTCAGACAGCCGCTGATGGCGACACAACATGCATACACACGGGGGAGGTCCACTGATTCAGCCCTGCATAGTGTAGTGAGCAGAATCGAGAGAACATTGGATGTTAAAGAATCCACCCTAGGTGTTTTTGTTGACATAGAAGGTGCGATTGATAATACGACCATACCGAAGATACCAAACGCGCTAAGCAAGCGCGGAGTACCATCTAAAATGTGTGAATGGACTGGCAATGCACTGGCCAATCGTATAGTCACAGTGGAACAGGGAAGGGAACGTATAACCTGTAAAATTGACAGAGACTGTCCTCAGGGAGGTGTTTTATCACCACTATTATGGAACATGGTTCTGGACAGCCTACTAGACGAATTTCTGCAACTAGGCTTGTGTGTGGCAGCCTATGCTGATGATCTGGCCATATTAGTATGTGGTAAGTTTGAAGACGCCCTATGCGACCAGATGCAAGGAGCTCTAAACATAGTTTCTAGGTGGTGCAATGATCACTCCCTATCGGTAAACCCTGCCAAAACGGAGATGGTCCTGTTCACCAAGAAAAGGAAGGTGTCGAAAAAAAGCACCAAAATTATTGAATACGATGTTGCAGTACAGCGACGAGGTGAAATACCTGGGCATCACTCTCGACAGGAAACTGAGCTGGAAAGCGCACATCGACATCAAAACAGACAAAGCTATAAGGGCCTTCTGGCAATGTCGTCGGGCAGTGGGGAAAACCTGGGGTTTAAAACCACGCACGACTCTGTGGTTGTACACAGTTGTCATAAGGCCCATGCTGACTTACGGAGCTTCAGTTTGGTGGCCCAGAACCAAACAGAAGGCCACGAGGAAGCAAATCTCGCAAGTGCAGCGGACAGTCTGTCTTAGTGTAACAGGCGCCATGCACACTACTCCGACGATGGCGATGGAAGTCATGCTATGCCATCCACCACTTGATATCCACGTGGAGAAGGAGGCCATGGCGACTATACTTCGCCTTCAGTGCAGTGGGATTTGGAACAGTAACAGCTGTGGGGAAGTTAGAGGACACCTCTGGAGGAATGACTGTAGAGATATACCTCTTTTAGAGGCTGTTAATGACTGCTGTGTACCAACACTAATACGGAACACACCCTACAACGTTACTATTTAACCCACTAAGCGGATGAGAGAGTCTGCTATAAGGATCTACACAGATGGATCTAAAAGGAGAGAAGGATCGGGCCTTGGAGTTTTCTCTAAAACCCTAAAAATCCAAGCAAAGGTTCCGATGGGAATTCATGGAACCATCACGCAACTGGAGCTTATAGGAATAACACTTGCGGCTGAGTACATCATAAACCGCAAGGTGACAAATGTAGCCATACTAATCTTAACGGATAGCAGGCAAGCGATTCTGTCTCTGCAGAAAGCCTATGCTTCGTCAGAGACCGAAATAGAGTGCCACGGGAAACTCAGACAGGCAGCAATGCACAACAACATTGAAGTCTGCTGGGTGAAAGGGCATGATACAGACACAGGTAACGGGAGAGCTGACGCGCTGACAAGAGCTGCGGCTGGGATGAATCTACTCTCACCGGAGCCGCTAGTGCGGTTAGCTCCTCTCTCCCTGTGTCACATGTTATAAACCAATGCCCTGGAGAAATTCAGGATGCGTTGGGATGATATCGAGCGCTGCAAGCTCTCTAAGGAAACACTTGTGTATCCCAATGAGAGATCAGCGAAACGGTACCTGCAGCTGGCTAGAGGGAATCTCAGGCGCTTAACTGCCATCTTTACTGATCACTGTGGACTTAACGGGCACCTCTATAGGATGGGGATAGTTGACTCCCCATCTTGTAGAGGTTGCAGCATGGAAGACGAGACTGCATGGCATTTTCTTTGTGAATGCCCGGCACTATCGTCAATCAGGGAGTCCATATTGGGTGATAGATGGCCTACAATGGCCTACATAAGAGATCTACCATCCTCAGCTATGCTAGAATACCTAAACAAGGTGGGCTGGCTAAACTGAGGATGGGTGATCTACGGGAGGTGGCACAATGGGCCTAATGAGGCCTAAGTGCAGTGCAGAACTGCACACTTCCCTTTGCACCAGAACCAGACCCAAGCCCCGCGTAGAAAATTTGTCGAGGGTCGCGCAGCGACCCGAGACAAATTTTCACGGGGCTTTTCTAAACTCGAAATTTTACTTCATGCGCTACACGTATAAAATACTGATCTATCCTAAAGTTTAATAACTCATATATCATCATATACTAAAATAATTAATTAATCAGATATTTAGTCTGTAAATGATTAGGTTTTGAACATTTTTGTTCAAATTTTCAAGTTTAAGTAACCGAATATGCATTCACAAATGTTGAATTATTCGAAAATTTTAAATATATAAATACTGCATAGTGCCTTCATCAGATAGATGAACCTGATAATCAATTAATCAGATATTTAGTCTGTAAATAATTAGGTTTTGAACATTTTTGTTCAAATGTTCAAGTTTAAGTAACCGAATACGCATTCACAAATATTGAATTATTCAAAAATTTTAAATATGTATATATTGTATAGCGCCTTCATCAGGTAGATGAACCTGATGAAGGCACAGTGTGGTGAAACAATTGTTGTAGTACAATAAATATAATTTTGAAACCTAAACAAATGAAGTGTTTTATTAAATTGACAATATTTAAATTTTCAATAATGCAATATTCGTTTAAAAACATATTTAAATATGAAAAATGTTGTGATTCAAATCTTCATATTCATATTCGACTATTTAAATTAATCGGATTCGAATCCAAGCCTTAAAATAGCGATGATTATAATTATTTGGGAGGATTTATATCCTTTATGAGGATTCGAATCCTTTTATAAGGATAATTCTTCTAACGAGTGTCGTCCACTCCTTGGTTAAGTGAAATTTCAAGTTTAGGAAAGCCTAAAAATTTAGTTTGGTCGCGTAGCGCGGAGCAAGCAAACCAAATTTTCAGGCTTTTCTAAACTCGAAATTTTACTTTATGCGCCACGCGTATAAAACGCTGTCTTGAAGTGAAGTTCCAAATAAATTATAATTATTTATCAACGTTTCAACTTTTGGCTGGAAAATAAAAAAAGCGATATATTAAAATGATCATTCTAATGAATTAAATTATCAACTAAATCTAAGGACTTCGAAATTATTTAATAACGCATTGATTTTTTGTCTATGTTTAAAAAAAATATCTTCTTATTTTGTTTTAACATGTAAACTTCCACTTATAATTGATAATAATTATCTTAATTTTATATAAAAGCACAAAAAATACAATGGGGTATAATGTAAAAATAGTGTTAAATTAAAACAATGTTTTCTTTACGTGGAAAAAATAATGTTTTCTTTACGTAGAAATAATAAAAAAAAATTGTAAAAACATCAAATATTACTTATAAACTTCAAAAACTTGGTAATTTTTAAAGAAATTATTTAAGTTCAAGATACAGTTAACAGAAATTAAATTCTTTACCCGGAAGTGGAGTTACGGCTACTTAAAATGTATAAGACCATATATTTTGAACTAAACTTAAAATCAGTCTTAATTACGCGTGGCACATGTAGTAAAATTTCGAGTTTAGAAAAGCCTGAAAATTTGGTTTGATCGCTATGTTTTTAGTTATATCCACGATATTTTTCTAGTGTGTTCTACTCCTTGATTAAGCATCAAGTAAATATTTCTAAATTAGAAAAATGTTAACTATAATTATTTTTCTATATAAGATCCATTAATTTGAAGATTAAATATTCTATAATATTTGTTGAAATAATTAATATGTATATAACAAGGTGATTTTATGAAAATGGATAGGGTTATTTTCGAAATTGTTCTAGTGTAACAATTTCGAAAATAACCCTATCCATTTTCATAAAATCACCTTGTTATATCCATATTAATTATTTCAACAAATATTATAGAATATTTAATCTTCAAATTGGATATTTTATTTATTATTTAATAGTCTTTAATTATGAACGGTGGAGGCTTCTACATCGTTATACAGGGTGTCTCAGACCACCCGTACCAGCCTTTTATTTCGACAACGCTTGGTCGAATGTGACTGGGACAAAAAAAATTATTGCTAAAGCAAACCCAAGGAATCCACTGATGGATTTATTTTTTACCGGAATAATCCGGAAGTACCCGGAACCGGAAGTAACTTTAGAATTTCAAATGGCAATATAGGTCGAGTATGGTATTAATTAATAGGTCTTTTTAAAAGAAATAACTTTTATTCAAATGTTTTTTTTTTAATATTTTGCATATTTACAAAAATTAACAGAAAAAAACTAAATTGAAAATTAGTTATCTATTCAACACTCGATTTCCTCAAGTAGGCTTTGCTTTTTTGTTATGTTAAAGTAAATAAGTTAAAGAAATATAAATTATTATTATCAAAGTATTAACATGGTTTTTACAAACCTCGAAGGTTTTGATATGCTGATGATATTAGATGAATGCGGCCAAAAGTATCGTGCTGCTGAGCGAATTTATGTTAAGCGATACCCTTAACGAGCCAATCAGTCAAAAAATGTTTTTCGGCGCCTTGCAGAACGAGTTAAGACAACTGGTAAGTTACAGCCCAGCCACAACAATGCGAAGTATCAGAAAACATGTACAAGATGAAAGAGCACCAGATATTCTTGCAGTAATTGCTGTGGACCCGAACATCTCGACTAGAAGAATTGAAATCGATGCTGGAATAAGTCGCTCCACTGCTTGGAGAATTTTAAAAACAAACGAATTCCATCCATGCCATATCTCTTTACACCAGAAACTTGAAGAGCGGGATTTTCAAGATAAGTTGAATTTTTATGAATGGTTGTCTCATAAAAATTATAATTTTCATCACAAAATTTAATGGACAGATGAGGCGACATTCAAAAGCAACGGAGTTGTTAATTTACATAATGCTCACTACTGGAGTAATGAAAACCCTCATTGGCTAAGAGAAGTTGATAATCAACACGTGTGGACCCTTAATTATTATTAGTATTTTAGGAAACCAAATAATTGGTCCGCATTTTTCGATGGTTCATTAAACGGAGCTAAATACGCTGAACTTTTAGAAAATAATCTTATTGACCTAGATGACGTTCCATATGCGACACGTTCAACAATGTATTTGCAACAAGATAGTTGTCCAGCTCATTACGCAAGAAATTCTCGTCAAACCGTTGATCGCCTTTTCCCTGGTTGATGGATTGGAAGGCTAGGACCATTTCCATTGCCACCACGTTCACCTGACATAACGCCTCTTGACTTCTTCTTGTAGGGACGTATCAAAGACCTAGTCTATAAAAAGCTTCTAACCACGAGGGATAATATGAAGGAGAGGATACCGAATGTCTGCCGTTCACTTAGTGAAGATGAGATACTACGGGCCGTCAACGACGTTCGAAATCGGCTACAAAGATGCATTGATCAAGAAGGAAGGCAATTTGAACATACCATAAATAATTGAATAGTTGTTTTAATTATCATTTTCTTTACTTTCACACTCTTATTTAAATTGTTCAATAAAATACTTTCAAACAATTGGTATATTTTAATTATCGTAAATATGCAAAATATTACAATTGAGGAAACGGTTGAAAAAATTAACAATTACAATTATGTAAAAAACAACTACACAAATGCTAGATTTTCAAGAGTGTACAATCTAATATACGGAATTAGAAAAAATATTTGTAAAATAAATTTTACAAAAAAAGGTTATAAAAATTAAAAAGAAAAATTTTGAGAATATAAAAGTCCAGATTCTTTGCAGCTTGCAAAAATAAAAAAGTAATTTAAAAATATAGAAGTCTATATTTTGTTATTAACTAATATAAAAAATACTATATTAAGTTAAAATAAAAATTGAGTGTTGAATGGATAACTAATTTTCAAATTATTTTTTTCGTTTATTTTTGTAAATATTCAAAATATTAAAAAAACATTTTAATAAAAGTTGTTTCTTTTAAAAAGACCTATCAATTATTACCATACTTGACCTATGTTGCCATTTGAAATTTTAAAGTTACTTCCGGTTCCGGGTACTTCCGGATTATTCCGGTAAAAAATAAATTTATTAGTGGATTCCTTGGTTTCACTTTGGTAATAAATTTTGTTGTCCCAGTCACATTCGACCAAGCGTTGTCGAAATAAAAGGTTGGTACGGGTGGTCTGAGACACCCTGTACATGGTAATTCAATAAAATAAAACACTTTAACTTTGTTTGTACAACACAATATTTTTTATTTTTGTGACTGCAGTTTTGGCAACTCAACTTGCCATTATCAAACGCAAATGGTGCTTTCTGTATTGAATACAGAAAGCACCTTCAATACAGAAAGCACCTTTTCGATCAATTACTTATTTCAGCTACAAATTAAAAACATCCTTAAGAAACATAATATTAACATTGCTTTTAAAACATTTTGTAAAACAGAAAACCACATTTTTAATAACAAAACAAAACAATGTAATTTTAGCAAATCCGGTATTTATAAGCTTGTTTGTCCCGATTGTCATGGAATATATATAGCTCAATCTGGTCGTAATTTTAGTACTCGGCTCAAAGAACATCAGCGATCTCTTCGGCTAAATCAATCAGAAAAATCAAATTTCGCTAAACACCTCATCGATGAAAACCATTCTTTTGGCGAGGATGTACTTAAGATCATTCATTATGCCTAAAAGGGTCGAAAAATGAACCTTTTAGAATCGTTAGAAATACAGAAAGCCCGCGCTAATCCGGAAATTCCCCTAATTAACGACCAGGCTGATTTAGTATTTACCCCCATTTTTAATGCTATTTTGTAAATAACCATTCTTGTATATATACCTGTACCATACCGTAATTTAAATCACTCCGTTTGATATTGGCAAGTTGAGTTGCCGAAACTGCAGTCACATATATAAAAAATATTGTGTTATACAAACAAAGTTAAAGTGTTTTATTTTATTAATAGTTTTATTTCAACACACAATAATATTATCTACAGCACATTTCCGTTAGTATTACTTGTACCATGTTGGTACAAAGTATATTTACTACCAACATAACCTAAGCTACGCTTAAATAAGCTTGGTTCAACTTGTGATTTATAAACTTATTACGAAATAAAGCCCAGCTTATCTAAAACAACAGTTCACGAAAACTGCAGCTTGAGCCACAATTTAACATAATTAAAGTATACAAATATATTTGTTGGTTTTATCATAATAGTTTTATGTAGGAAATAAAACACGATCGTTTGAGAATTTTCACAGTTTTTAATGTCGAACACTGCGACAATTGGTTCGCCACACAGTGGCTTCATCAGGCAGATGAGTAATCTCATCCTGTCTGATGAAGCCACTGTGTGGCGAAACAATTGTCGCAGTGTTCGACATTAAAAACTGTGAAAATTCTCAAACGATCGTGTTTTATTTCCTACATATTATGGAATTTCACCAAGTAACAGCCTCATCTATCCAATATATAATAGTTTTAATTTGATAATATTTGTTGAATGCATTGTAATCATCATTAATTTTAATAAAGTTGCGTTGTTTATTTTAATTATACGCCAAAATTTAATTATTTTGTATTTCAATGGCGATCCGCAAATATATATTTTAATTAATGTAACACATTATAATTTTAATTATAACTAAAAAGATAATAGTGTTTAAATAATGATGGAGGAATATAACAATCTAGTATTTATTAAACAAGGTACAATTAAGCAATACCTACAAATATTTTATGTAGTTATTTCAATTTAAATACATCACACAGTAGGCGAATTACGTCAATTTGAATGCAATAACTAAAATATTATTCATTTTTGATAATCGTCAAAATATCTCTATTTGTACACAAAAATTTAGATATCTTTTCTTTAAAGGAAAAAGTTGCATTTCAACCACATTGCTTCTAAATAAAAGATTAAGAACTGTTTAGCTAATCTATGAGTACACCAATTAAAAATATTAGAAAAAAATGTTATTTGTACGGTGCTTTATTCGTCAAATTAATTTATTCGTATTTATAATTAATTTTATTTTTATATTTAGTTAGTGGTATATTATTACTAGAGTTTAGTATTGCCTTTCATTTATTCATTATATTTTGCTATGGAAACCAGGGTTGTTAAAAAAACGTTTTTTTTTTTTATTTTAATTAAAACAAAAAGTTTTTTTAACAAAACGTGTTTTTTTTACTTAAACAGCGTTCGAAACATTAACAATTAAAAACATGTTTAAGACATGTTTAAAACACGCTTAAAACGTGCTTAAAACAGAACATACGGGGCATTTTTATTTTGAGTATACTCGTACATATCCCGATAATTACAGCGTTTTTTTTTTTAATTTGCGGGAATTCGTTGTTTCAAAGCGATTAATTTGAATCTTTTAACGAGTGTTTTCCACTCCCAGACTAAGCATGAAGTAAAATTTCGAGTTTAGAAAAGCCTAAGAATTTGGATTGGCCGCGTAGCGAAGCGGAGCGGCCAATCCAAATTAGGCTTTTCTAAACTCGAAATTTTACTTTATGCGCCACGCTTAAAAACACTGATTTACAGTGAAGTTAAAAAACACACGCATACAACAACGATTATAGGCAACCTAATATACGTTAGAGTTATTGGGTTGCCTATAATCATTGTTTTAAATAATTTGTTCAGCGCAGAATTTGCCTCACGTTTTATTCACATCTACACATTAGATTGCTAAAGCCGTATATTTTAAACATTGCGATATTTCAGTGTTTATACGTGTGGCGCATGAAGTAAAATTTCGATTTTAGAAAAGCCTAATTTGGATTGGCCGCTCCGCTTCGCTACGCGGCCAATCCAAATTTTCAGGCTTTTCTAAACTCGAAATTTTACTTCATGCTTAGTCTGGGAGTGGAAAACCCTCGTTTAAACATTCTAATCGAAATCTTTAAAAAAATACAAGGAATGTCGTGAAATTTACAGTGTATGCATATGTATACCTGATAGAAAAATTCCCTGTATTTAAAAATCACATTTATGCACACACCGTTGTGATACAGGGTGGGCGAAAAAAGGCGCCGGGGTTTAAAAAAGAATTTATTTGAAATTTTTTGATTGCATACAGTTAAAGAGATAAAAAGTCAACTAAATAAGTGTTCAAAGTGGGAACCAGACGTAGCCACTACGTGTAATAGGCGATTTTCGAACTCTTGAATAACTTTTACCAATGTTTCAAGTTGAATCGCATTCATTTCGCTTGAAATTGCTTCCTTTAGCTGATTCAATGTTGTTGCAGGTCTTTTGAATATCTTATCCTTCAAAAATCCCCATAAATAAAAATCTAGAGCCTGGGTCTCCAAACTATTTTCTTCGCGGGCCACAAATATAATTCTACATAATAAAGTCGGCCAAGATCCGATTAATTTTATAAAATTATGAAAAATTTAAGGAACAATTGTTACAATATTTCAAAATATGACATTTACAAAAAAATTACAAACAATCGCGGGCCGGATTCATGCAAGTCGCGGGCCGGATTTGGCCCGCGGGCCGTAGTTTGGAGACCACTGATCTAGAGTATTCAAGTCTGGTGAATAAGGAGGCCATTCCACGGCTCCTCCAGTATGTTTGATCGCATCGTTGTCATTGAGATTACCTGTTTCGTAAAATTTAGCGACCATTCTTCGGACTGTACTCTCATTCAATGGATTTTTTGACTTATGGCGGTGATTATAAATTCTTGCAGTAGCACTATTATTTTTTTCTCACTATACCATATCTCTAACATCTCTAATCTCTGTTGCAGTGAATATTTGCCCATATTTCACACTGTAGTTCACAAAATCAAAAAATAATTTCAAAAAATCAACTGAAAATTAGACTAAGACGGCACAGCTTTCAAAACAAATAAACCCCTAAGTAGTTAACTAGGGACTGTCTACTTACTGAATCAAAAATAAAATGTACTCGGCGGGACTTTCCCGCCACCCTGTATTTTATTGTAATAAAATTGTATATTTAATAATGTAATTAAAAATATCTTCAACAATTTAGCTAGCTAAAATTTAAAAATGTAAACAAAAAATGTTAACGAAGTAGTGAAAATGTAGAAAATTGAATATAATAAAAACAACGTTTAAAACAAATTTAACGTTTAAAACATTTTTTAAACAAATCTAAGATTTAAAACATGAATAAAACAATACCGTTTAAAACTGTTAAAACTGTTTTAAAACAAGGTGTTTTAAACA
This sequence comes from Philonthus cognatus, assembly GCA_932526585.2. Lineage (NCBI taxonomy): Eukaryota > Metazoa > Arthropoda > Insecta > Coleoptera > Staphylinidae > Philonthus > Philonthus cognatus. The sequence goes on along the minus strand of OW052250.1, from coordinate 24,388,639 downwards.
TAACAACCCTGATGAAAACGCATCTTTATAAATATCTCTTGAAAAGTATGCATTATTAATTTTGATTCAACAAAATTTATATATCGTTCATTCTTGGTAACTGAATTTCTTATAATTTCTGATAACTTAATGTCAATACTCTCCTATTCCAATTAAAATGTCTGCTGGAACAGACATGCTCTAATATTGTTCTAATACGAATTTTTTTATTTCTTTTACTAAACTCGTAATTATTCAATATTTTTCAAATATTTGTATTTTGCGTTAGCGACAGGAACATTTCTAGGAAAATATAACATTTATATAATGAATCATATTATTCTGTCGATGTTTGAACTCTTCTTTTGATATAAAATGAATAATATCAGGAATTCGTATGTTCAAGAGAAATTATCGATTTAGTTCACGCAATACTCTATTATCCCGTTAGTTTCTTCCTTTTTATATTAATTAAAGAGCGACAGGAACGTGTGTTTTAGTTTACAAAAGAAGGGATGGATTGAAACGGTTCGCCTGTTGTTAGTGACAGAAAACAGGCACAAACACAAACACACGTCGATAACGAAATGCCGGGCAGAATCTCCCAATTTGGCTAGCGGGGACTTCTTTATGGGACCCCTCGTGAAATTCAATTTAATTTGTTTTGTATCGATAGATTCTCCTCTGCACAATTCCTCTTCGGCTCCGCTGCTTTCCGAAACCAAATTTCGCGAATTGTCCCCAAGTACACATGCATTCTGAATAACTGTAAAGAATTTTGCACGATGGGTAGACTGGATTGTTGTAATTAAATATGAAATTCACAAATTAACCCATTAGCGCCTTGCGTGATATATATGGCACGCAAAAGAGTCGCATCATAAAAGCCCTGTGTATTATCTGTATCCAGTATTGTGCTATGCAATTTGCATCACATGTCGCGCGAAGGTGTTGCCTATCTAGTGAGCCAACACAGAGCCGTCAAAATAAACAAAATTACAGCACGTGGAGTGTTTTGTTCAGCGTGTGCTCTCCTGTTTGTTGTTTTTTCCAAAATGGACGACCGACGACCGTAAGTAACACCTTTTTACACCAATTTATAGGGGACTATGTCCCGAACTATCATAGTTATCTTTCAGTTGTATTGTATTATGGATATATACTGCAGCTTCACTTGAAAGTATTATGATTGCGACTATATTGAGAGTTCAAGATAGGTGTTCCATATATGAAACACTAGACTAAAACAACCTTATATTATATTTATTATATAATATTATTTTTAGGTTAACTATCAAAGAAATCACTGACATCATTGAATCTGAAGAGTTTTGGGAAGATAAGGTTTCAAACATTTATATAACTCCTCCAGGAGGAGACATTTCAAGAGAAGAATCTGCAGATGAAGATGGTGGAGGACTGGTGGACAGTTTATCAGGAAGACAATTACAAGCTCAAGCTGAAATTGTCTTCACAAATGGAAGAAGAGCATCAACAACTAAAGCAATCTCTGAAATTGCGAATGAAAGTGGAAGGTGGAAATGAAGACAGTGTCGAAGAATGTTACTCAGATGACAGTGAGGACAACTTACCCTTGAACAGTTTCATTTCAAAAGAGTCAGTTCCTATTACCAACAAGCATAAGTTCCTCTGGTCAAAATCTGACATCACGGTAAACCAAAACATATTTCCAGAAGCATATTACTCACATTACCGTGATATGACATCAGTTGATGCTTTTGAAAAATTTTTTGATGAAGAAATTTTTGAGTTCTTAGCAGATCAGAGTAATTTGTATGCCGCATTCAAAAACTGTAATATATCTCAAAGTATAACGGCAAATGAAATAAGATGTTTCATCGGTATCCTATTTGCTTCGGGCTATAACAACCTCCCGTCCATAAGATCATTTTGGGACTCAAAAGACGATATGAGGAACCAAATGGTTTATAAAGCTATGAGGAGACATAGATTTGACCTGATCATGCGTTACATGCACTGTGCAGACAATAATAAATTAGACAAAACTGATAAAATGGCAAAAGTGAGACCATTCATGGATTTGCTGAAAGTAAGGTTCAAGAACCATTTCATACATGAACGTGAAATTGATTATGATGAAAGTATGATTGAATACTATGGACGACACGGATGCAAGCAATTCATCCGTGGGAAACCTATACGATTTGGGTACAAAGCTTGGTGTATCAACACAAAGTCTGGATACCTTATAATTTTTGACATCTACCAAGGAACAATGCCAGGAATACCAGAAAATGACAAGAAATTGTATGGCAAAGCAACTGCTCCATTACTGAAGTTCATAGAGCTGCTTACTCCAGAAATCAAAGTACTTCCATTCAGATTCTACTTCGACAATTTGTTTACCTCAATGGCTACACTGATTCACTTGAAAAGATTAAGCTATGGAGCAACTGGCACCATGCGTGAAAATAGAGTTCCTAAACACTGTCCCATAAAAACTGTGAAAGAAATGAAGAAACTGAAAAGAGGCACCTTCGACTATGCAAGGACCAATGTGAACAATACTTCAGTAGTCATAACTAGATGGATGGATAATTCGGTTGTAACTATTGGATCGACATGCCATGGAGTGTACCCACTTACAACTGCGAAAAGATTTTCAGCAGCAGATAAAAAACATATATCCATCGAAAGACCAAGGAATATCTCTATCTACAACAAATTCATGGGTGGCACTGATCAGAAGGATGCTAATCTGGGAGTTTACAGAATAGGTGTGGGAGGTAAAAATTGGTGGTGGCCAATATTCACTTGGCTGGTGGATGTGGGCGTACAAAATGCATGGTCACTGAAATGAGCTGGGGGCAGTGATATTAGTCAGCTAGAATTCAGACGACAGATTGCGCAGTATTATCTAACACGATATGCAGTGCTGCCTAAACATGGAGGACGACCGCAAAGTTCTGGATCAACGTCATCGAAGATTCTGCCAGAAATTCAGTTTGATAGAACTGATCATTTCATCGAAAATGTACCTGGTGGAAAAAGGCGCAGGTGTGCAAGCAAAATTCATAAGGGAAGTGCGGTTCGCACACAGTGTCAGAAATGTGGATTAGGTTTATGCATTGATTGTTTTGCTGCTTTCCATAGAAAATACCAATGATATAATACGATTTTTGTAACCTGTTCTCGAATAAAAAAATTATTCATACATTGTTTTTCACTGCTCAACGCCTAGCGTTTCATATATGGAACACTCAATATCTCCTAAACTAAAAGTGATATAAAAGAAAATCCTTTTTTAAAACGTATTTATAAATATATGTAATAGAAGGACGTAACAGGTAATACATTTCTGAACAAACAAAAATCTCAGGCGTTAATGGGTTAATATGAACACTGAAAAAATAAATGATTACGTTCATCAAGTACGTAATATCAAAATTGAATTTGTGTTTAGTATTTCTGCACCATATACCTACAGACGCGTTTCGGGCTTTAAGGCCCTCGTCAGTGTAGTCCCGACCCAGTGCTGTGAAATACTGAACATTTCTGACTATATCAAGCCAATACGTAATAACTATTAATGGATTCGATAGCTACCGCGATCTAATGCTCCATAATGGCATCGCCAATGACACAAATGCATAAAGTGCATATACATGTCACTGTTTTGTCCACGAACGAGCAAAACTCTGTGAAACCAGAAATCAAATATCAAAAACCACACTGACGAGGACCTTGAAGCCCGAAACGCGTCTGTGGGTATATGGTGCCGGAATACTGAACACAAATATAATTTTGATATTTGATTTCTAGTTTCACAAATACAGTTTACCTCGTTCGTGGATGAAACAGTGACCTGTATATGCACTTTGTGCATTTGGGTCATTGACGATGCCACTATGGAGCATTAGATGTTGTTAGCTATCGAATCCATTAATAAGGTAATATGTTTATAGAGTGTTTATTTTAAGAATACATATCCCAATTACAGCGTATATGCTGTAAATCTTTAGATATTTACTTCATGTGCTACGCGTATAAAACACAGATCTAAACTTAGTTTAAGTTTAAAATATACTGCTTAGTTTTGATCACATGTTCAATAATTTTACAAATGTTTATATGGAATATGTGAAAGTATATTTAAAAGAAAAAATTCCTATGTCAATATCAGAGCTGGGACGAATCCTCGTAAAAAGGATTCGAATCACGAATCCGAATCACCTAATATGATTCGAATCACGAATACTCGAATAAAGGATTCGTAAGAGATAAATATGATTCGAATCAAAGATTCGAATCCTGTTTTTTCGAATCACGAATACAAATCCTTTAAGAATAAATTTGATTTTATTGTTTTTTTGCAACCAATAATATATAACTGTATGTTTTTATCAGTGAATTAATATATAAATATCATTACCAGTTGTTTTAACAAAAATATTTAAAACCTAATAATTTATTATTAACACTGAACATCGTTGATAACAGACTAAATATCTGATTCCCTGTTACTCTGATTAAAGATGTATTTGTATGTTTCTGAACATCACTTCAAATCAGTGTTTTGTACGCGTGACGCATGAAGTAAAATTTCGAGTTTAGAAAAGCCCGAAAATTTGTCTCGGGTCGCTGCGCGACCCTCGACAAATTTTCACAGGGCTTTTCTAAACTCGAAATTTTACTTCATGCTTAGCCTGGGAGTGGAAACACCCGTTCAAAACTTTAAACTGAACTCTATTATAAAATCGACGAATGTCCGAAAATTACGTAAATAAATAAGACAGAGAAAAGTCATGGAATTTTATTTAAATTGACCAAAACACTACAAACATATATATATATATATATATATATATATATATATATATAATCAGTATTCCCTTTTACCATATGGTTCGGGTTCACTAACAAACATGCCATATGATATTATTAAATTTGTCAAAAATCAGCAGGCAAATTTCAAAACACGTAAGAATTTAGAAAATTAACTTAAATATTGACAAAAACAATGAAAACAATTTAACAAAATGAGGGTTTCCCACAGAAGAAAGTTATATTAAAAAGCCTGGGAAAAAAATCTTGAATCAGGATAATGTCGAAAAAATTTAACATTTCAGATTGTGGCTACCATGTCAGTTTTACTTTATATTAAAGAAAATGGTGAAAACTAGATTATTATCAGTAATAAGACCACCAAAACAAAGCACCAGCAGAGCCAATGTCGAAAAACCCAAACAAAAAAATACTTGCACCTCCACCTATCATAGTGGACATCAATAATAATTTTAATGAACTTCATGTTATGGTAAGCGAAATTCCTAACGCTCAGATTAAAGTCATTATTGATAAACACATTAAAATTAATGTCCAAGATGAGACAGAGTTTAAAAAGCTCTCAGCAGCATTGAACAAAAAAGAATATCTTTGGCATTCTTACGAGAATAAGCAAAATAGGCCGATTAAAGTTATGGCCAACAAGCTGTATCATTCCATAAACCCAGATAATATTATCCAGGAAATGAAATAACGTGGCTACAAACTCATTGCAGCCACCCCCAAACTAAAATACGGTACAAAACAACCTCTAAATATGTTTATGCTCTCATTCAACGACGATGAGAGTGTTGATAAAATCTATGGAATAAAAGATATATTAGGAGTAGGAGTTGAAATCCTGCCCTTGAGAAAATCCAGACTTGTGCCGCAATGCAAGAAATATCAAGCATATGGTCATACGCAAAAATACTGCGCCATGGAACCGCGCTGTGTCAGATGTACCGGTAAACACTTGACAATAAACTGTGATAAACCTAAAAATTCTCAACCAAAATGTATTCACTGTGGTGGAGAACACCCGGCTAACTACAGAGGATGCATGGTTGCAAAAGAAATGCAAAAGTTAAAAGACAAATGCAATACAAAAACGACCCTTCCTAAACAGCCACAGAGAAATAACCAACAAGTACCTGTAGCCAGCACAATTACAGAGGAAAAGTCATACAGACAAGCAGTCATTAACAAGTCCGAAAATAATAATAAAAATGAATCCCAAAAGCAAGATCAAAACGCTTTCATTCAAAGCACCCTTCAGCAGATTATGGAGAAATTAACAAAAATGGATGAACGTATAAGCAGACTTGAACATAGCACTAAAGAAGCTATTCCCAAAAACTCCAATGTCAAGTAACCTTACGATTATGGAATGGAATGCCAATGGACTCTTGCAACACCAACAAGAATTGCAAGCAATCCTAGATATACAAAATATTGACATATGTCTTATTTCCGAGACTCATTTTACAAGAGAGACCTTTATCAAATTCAATGGATATAAGGTATATCATACCATACATCCTGGAAATTCAGCCAGAGGTGGTAGTGCTATCATAATCAAGGAAACAATTAAACATAACCAAGATATGGGATATAAAACAGATGAATTTCAAGCCGCTTCTGTAAATGTTAATACAAAAACATACGATATCACTGTCTCTGCAGTCTACTGTTCGCCTAGACATGCTCTCAAAAAAGAACAATATTTAGACTTTCTAAATAAACAGGGATATAGATTTATCATTGGAGGCGACTTTAATGCTAAACACATTCAATGGGGATCTAGACTGACAACTACAAAAGGAAAGGAACTACTACAGGCAGTCAACCAACTAAAATGCGAAACAATTTCAAGTGGCAAACCAACATACTGGCCTACAGATCCTAATAAAATTCCAGATTTAATTGATTTTTTCATAACACGAAATGTGTCTGTTAACTACATGCACGTGGAAGAGGCTTGGGATATGAATTCTGACCATTCTCCGATTGTCCTCACTCTAAGCGATAGTATTATACAAAAGGAAATACCTGCTAGATGGACTAACAAATTTACCGATTGGCAGAGCTTTAAACTTCAACTTGAAGACACTATCAACTTGTCATCCTCAATAAGAAACGGAGACCAGCTAGACTATGAAGCGGTAAAATTTGTTGATAATATCCAACAAGCTACATGGGATAATACCCCTATTATTACCCCACGAACCAAACGTAATATTTACCCCAAAGAAATTCGAGCCCTTATTTTTGAAAAGAGAAGACTCAGAAGAATCTGGCACCAATCTAGATGTCCAGCAGATAATACTAGAGTAAATAACGCAACACAGCAACTCAAAAGAGAGATTCAAAAAATTAAAAATGACTCTATTAGTGAATGTCTAAGTTTACTAACAAATGACGGTAATAATTATTATTGACTCTGGAAAGCTACTAAGAGACTGAAGAGACCAATCTTGCAGAATTCTCCAATTAGAAGTGCAGATGGGACATATGCAAAAAGCAATAATCAAAAGGCTAATAGGTTTGCCGAATATCTTGAATGGACTTTCCAACCGAATGAGGGTGTAGCCATTCTGAACGGGGAAAATATTACCCAGGAAGAAGGTGAAATCAGACCCTCTACCCCAAGAGAAATTGAAATGATAATTAAAGATTACATTAACACTAAGAAAGCTCCAGGATTTGACTTAATTACTGGCGAAATTCTGAAACAGCTACCTTGTAAAGCAATAGTAAAACTTACATATCTTATTAATGCATCGTTTAGATTAAAATATGTTCCTAAGATATGGAAAGTAGCAGAAGTGATAATGATTCCTAAACCTGGAAAACCACCAAATGAAGTTTCTTTGTACAGACCAATCTCTTTATTACCCGTAATCTCAAAAATGTTTGAAAAAATACTTTTTAAAAGATTAAAACCAATTATTGAAGGCAAAAACATAATACCAGAACATCAGTTTGGTTTCAGAGAATGTCATTCAACTATAGATCAAGTCCACAGAATAACGAACGTAATTGAAAAGTCACTGGAAGAAAGAAAGGTTTGCTCTACTATCTTTCTTGATGTAGCGCAAGCTTTTGACAAAGTGTGGCACGACGGACTTAAATACAAATTAAGAAATCACAAATACTAGAATCATACATTTCAGATAGAGTTTTCAGAATTAAGCAGGAAGATGCTTACTCTGAACTAAAAGAAATAAAGGCAGGTGTGCCACAGGGCAGTGTGCTAGGACCAGTCCTCTACCTATTATACACCAGCGATATACCTGAATTAGACCATGATACGATAGCCACATTTGCCGACGACACTGCATTGGCTGTAGGCAAAGATCACGAAGAAGCAGCAGTAAATCTGCATACCTCGATAAATAAAATTAACATCTGGACTAAGCAATGGCGAATCAAATTGAATGAGACTAAATCGGTCCACGTCAATTTCACAAATAAAAGAAATCAACATATCCCTGTTAGTATGAATGATATCCAGGTACCATATGCTGATACAGCAAAATATTTGGGTTTTACACTGGACGCTAAGCTACGCTGGAGAGCTCATGTCAAAGAGAAAAAAGAAGAACTGGACATCAAATTTCGAAAAATGTATTGGCTGCTTGGTCGGAACTCCACCCTGTCAATCTACAATAAATTACTGCTGTATAAACAAATTCTTAAGCCCGTATGGACATATGGCATCCAGCTGTGGGGTTGTGCCAAAAAGAGCAATATAGAAATAATCCAGCGATACCAAAATAAAGTACTGAAGAGTATTGTCAATGCTCCTTGGTATTTCCGAAACAGTGACCTCCACAGGGACTTGGAAATGGATACTGTTAATGAGACAATACACAAGTTTTCCAAGAGTCATGAACAGGGACTTCTTCAACACGTCAACATCGAAGCCATCCAGCTCCTCGATAACACGAATTTGACCAGAAGACTACAGCGGACTAAACCGTTCGAGTTAGTTTAATATTGTGTTAGTGCAAAAGCAGAGCATAGTGCTAGTGTACACAATAATTAGTGTAATTACGTTATTAAAATCTAAGGGATACTAATGAGTAAACCCTTAGTATTAAACCTTTAGTAAATTAAGTTAGCTAAATATTACTCATTGATCCATTTGTGATCAGATTGTAATTATAGTAAAATACAACTAAGTGTTTTGCAAATAATAATAAAAAAAAGTAATAAGAAAAAAAATTTGAAAACTAGATTATTATCTTTAAAAACATTTTCAGTAATAAGAAAAAAAATTTTGAAAACTAGATTATTATCTTTAAAAACATTTTCAGTAACTGTTCTTATCAAAGTATTTAGTTTGAAGTTTCGAACGAGCGTTTCCACTCCCAGACTAAGCATGAAGTAAAATTTCGAGTTTAGAAAAGCCCCGTGAAAATTTGTCGAGGGTCGCGCAGCGACCCGAGACAAATTTTTGGGCTTTTCTAAACTCGAAATTTTACTTCATGCGCCACGCGTATAAAACAGTGATTTAACGAGATATTTAAAAATACACAAAAACATGTTTCATGTTAATCATCACAATTCGAATTATTTTTGACGATTCAAATCGTTTTGTAAGTATTCGAATCCTTTTATAAATATTCGAATCCTTTCATACGGATTCGAATCACCCACATTTGGATTCGAATACGAATCCTCTTAAAATAATGAACGAATCCGGATCACGAATCTAGTTGAACTAAAGTATTCGAATGCCTCTTTTGAATCCTCTAAAAGAATTCGAATCCAGGATTCGATTCCTGAATGATTCGAATCCTGCCCAGCTCTGGTCAATATTTAACAAATATCACAAATTTTTAATTATTATTACTAAATAAAATCCTAATAACCGACACACATCCGAATTGTGAAAATTGGGACAAATTTAAAAATATTTAAACATTTATTAAACCAACAAAAATGAAAAATTCCAAACTGTGATTTTCACGAATACATTTTTAGACCAAAATTGTCGATTTACTAGATTTTGGCAAGAATTATCTTGAATAAGACATAATAATAATCATAATTGACTTTATTTGCTTATATGAAATTGAAAGATACTCGTCACCTATGCAAAATAATGTATAATATAATTTCTTTGGAATGTATTCACTCTTCTGAGAAATAATATAAAACACAAATTCTCCGCATTCGTGAGCACACATAAAGACATAATATAAACAAACACGATTCCTGACTTAATAAAGTCAACGTGTGTGTATATCGCGAAAACCCGCTCAATAAAACCGGCGACACGCTTTGACGTTTGTCTTATTACGGGCTTTCCTTTGATGGCAGAGTAAATCATTTGTGAAGTTTTCGTCATAAAGAGTTTATAAGACGTGCAAATATTTTCACAGGGTGTGCCGTCAACGTCGACTTCACCCTCGCCCTCCACCCTCCCCCTCTCTAGTGGATATTATGCCCGAGGATAAATATTTGTTAAAAAACAAAGTTTTTGATGTGTCGATTTTCAGAAAGGGGCGCCAACGAATTACGTTCAAGTTTTCACGCCCCTAGACAATATACGGGTTATGTGCATCGTGGCTTCAGTTACTAGGTAGGCGACTGAATGTAAAATTATAGAACCAAAAATTGTGTATTAAATATTAACTCTTACTAATTATATGTAAGATCAGCATGGCGATATTTAATTTTAATTAATCTAATTATTGCAATAACTGTATGTTTTTGAGTTTACGTGAAGTGATTATTACAGTAAAAAAGACTGTTATTCCTTACTTCACTTTTTATTAAATAATAAAAAGTGAAGTAAGGAATAACAGTCAAGCACAGCGCTGTTACTGCATAGCGCTGTTACTGCATAGCAGCAAAAAATCGATCTAGGCAATTATTTATATTTGTGTTAAAAAAAAACACATTTATCATGCAAATCCCGTGTTTAATGTACTTCAGTGTTAAATGCACCCCATTTATGCTGCCCACACAATAAAATAATCCACATATTATAAGATTGTCGTAAACAAACATATTTTCTATCATCTATTTTAAATTCCAATATCATCAACTGAATCATTGAATAAAAAACACATCATATCTTTTTACAACATTGCGTTCTCATGTGCATCTGATATAAACATAAAATAAATGTCACTCGGTGCTAAATTTTATTTGAAATATATTTCCCTTTTATTTAATATCACCTGTTATTTTTAAGGGGAGTAAACGTCAGGGCGCGTTTGCTGTATTTTCATCTTATGTGTTTACGATGTGATAAAATCATTATGTGTTGACAAAGGTATAAATCCTGAATTCCTGAAAGACCGCAGGGACGCAACACACATTTCGTTTAGGTGCACTTTGTGCCCGTTTTCTTTTTTTTTTTTTGCTGTAGACGCTTTTCGTATCCTCGAAATACATATACACGATAAAGCGATAAATGTCATATAAAAGTAAATCGTATATCCTTGTCTTTGATATTACATTTATTATATACCATGTTTTATTAAGTGCTAAGAATTATCTTAAATATTTTCAATATCGCGGAGCGACCAAACCAAATTCGTAGGCTTTTTTAAACTCAAAATTTTATTTCATTCCTAATCTGGGAGTGGAAACACTCGTTTGAAACTTTAAATTGAACGCTTTTATAAAATCAACGAATGCCTTATAGTACAGCGTATACAATACGTACATTTAAATAAAAAATGTCTAGTATGTAATGTAATAAGTCATTTATAGAAATAATAAAGAGAAGTGCAGAATTTTACCTAAAACCAACTTTTAGAGTTATCTCTATAATTGCTGGGCCATTAATAGATTAAATAAAACCCATTGTATATTTTATGTTGAAATATATTTGGAAAAACTAAAATTAAAATGTTTTTTGATTTATTTAATGAAATATACAGGGTGTCCTATTAATGCGTTCCTGGGGATCTCTCGGCTCACGTGAAAGATAGAACAATAAAAAAAATCAACTACTACCCAATACTTCATTTATTTTGGACACCCTGTATATTTGGATATGGTGTATAAAATCTGGCTAAAAATCTATTTCAAATGTTTTTTTAAAATGTTCAAATCGGCTCAGAAACAATCAAGTTGTACTAACATTTTATAATATGTAAATATTTGTATAAATTGTGCATAGATATGTAAATGTAAATAGTATGCCTAAATAAAGATGATGTATACACCATTCCATTTGTTTCTGGATCTCGCCTAGCCATGCTTTCGTGTTGTTATGTTGCAGTATCAACATTTACATTTTTTATTAGTTGCCACTCCTGATTCCTTATTTTAACAGTGTTGCAATAATTTATGATATCATAAGTAATCCTCTTTTTAATTTTCAAGAGGTTTATTGTTAATCTTGCAACAATTATTTCGCCACGCGGTCGCTTCTTCGAGCATTTTATTATTAAATCAAATTAATCTAGTGTTGCAATGCTGTGTCAATGTCAAAGTGAAAAATAATTTCAGGCACATATTAAATATTAACATGCCAAAGATTATCTCTGAATCAAAAAGGTTACAAATTCTGAAATCCTACAAACATTTTAGGCAAAGTAATCCAAATCTACAGCATCACAATATTATTACGATTTTAATAGACATTTTTGGGGTATGTCTAGTATTTTAATTATCATATATATTTAATTAAAGATAATTACGTTTCAGGTAGGGAGATCTTCATTACAATTAATTTTACGACAAAGACCTGACGAATTGAAATCTACTACTTCTGGCAAACGATCTAAAAACAGCCATTTTTTGGAATCACCTAGCTAGAAAAGATCTGCAACAACTAATTTGGCAATATAACTCTAGAAATCAGTATTTTACTTTGAGAGATCTTTTGAATGATATGAAAGAAAATTATGAGTTCCATGGGAGTAGAACAACACTTTATAGGGTTGTTAAAAGTATGGGGTATAAATTCAAATTAATTAATGGGCGCAAAATTCTCTGTGAACAAAAACATATTGTTGCAGCTAAAATTATTTTCCTTAGAAAATTCCAGTGAAGATATCCAATTCGTATACCTGGATGAAACATGGATATATCAGAATGGATCCGTGGTTCGACGCTGGGTACATGAAACGGATATAAAAAGTAATCTAACTAAATTCAAAAATGAAGGCAAACGCTTCACCATTCTACATGCTGGGTATAGGTGTGGGTTTTTGGATGGGTGCGATTTTTTATTACATTTGAAAAACAATGACTGAGATTACCATCCACGATGGATGGTAATACTTTTCAAAATTGGGTGGTTAATCAACTTATTCCTGCTTTGGCTAAGCTTTCAGGGAAATGTGTAGTTATTATGGATAATGCTGCATACCATTCTGTGCAATTAGACAAAACTCCTTCATTTTCTTGTAAGAAATGCGAAATGCAGGAGTGGTTGGTTAAACACAATGTAAAATTCAATCCAAAATTAACCAAAAAGGAACTATGGGCTTTATTTATACCTTTTCGATCAAATGACAAAGTTTACGTAGTTGATGACATTTTGAGAAAGAACGGGCACGAAGTTCTTAGATTACCGCCATACCATTGTCAATACAATCCAATTGAAATGGCATGGGGGTTTTGTAAGACTTACTACAATAAGCACATAAATTCTAAGCAACCATCTAAGGATCGTGTTCAGAATTTATGGCTTGAGTCTCTCTCAAAATGTACATCCGATATGTGGCAAAATTTCTGTGATCATTGTGAAAAACTTATTTCGGATGACTGGACAAAACACATGGGGAACCTTTCTTTTGAAACCATTCCTCCTTTTATTATTTCGCTTGGGGAATCTGGCTCAAAACAAACATCAGAAGATTCAGATGCAGGTTCTCTTGACTAAATAATAAAAGTGGAATGAGGGCTTAAAAATTGTTTGACATGAAAATTATCAGTATCACAAGAGGGTGGGAATAAATTTGCAATTCTACAAAAAATTACTGAGGGCCAACAGAAGAGAGAATGACCAAAATTAAGGTGGATGGATGGAGTTGATCAAAATGTGTTAACGGGAAGACCCAAGCGAGAAATACAAATGGATGACGAAATAAGTTTGCAGAGCCGAATTCATTATATTTGTTATATACAATATTATTGCTGTGTTTGTATGTACAAAAACCAAGTAGTAAATTTTGTTAATCTTAAAACTGCATATTATTATCCTTTTATATCTGAAAATTTGTAAAACAGGCAACAGTGTAAGATCACAATAGTCAGAAATTATAACCTTAAAATCGAACATCTGACAGTGACATTTAAAAACCCTGATTTAAAACACAACCAGCCCCATTTACAATACTTAAACTGTCACTTTTCCATAGCTAGGCGAGATCCAGAAACAAATGGAATATATTATATATATTATCTAAGATCATGTGCGTTGAGTTTGAAGTGTTATATGCACACTTCAAACTCAATGCACATGATCTTAGATAATATATATATATATATATATATAATATATCCTTATTTAGGCATACTATTTTCAAAAGAGAATTTCTAAAAATAATAAAACAAAATGTGTTGATTTATTTTTTATTCTGTTTAGAAAAAAATGACATACTCGTATTTCATAGGGAAGATATTTATTTAGGAATATGTGCGTTGGGTTTAAATTGTGCATACAATTTCCCATCGGCGGCAAACACAGTTTATGCATGGAAATTTGATTGAATTCGGGCGTGTGTGATTGGCACATCTGATGTATGTTGATACGCTGGATACGTGTTATATGTATACGTGCAGCACATACATATTTTCCCTCCAAAAAATGTTCATAGAGTATGTCTAGATCACTAGATGTGTGTCACGTCTATTAGCATAAGAAATTGTTTCTGACGATAAATTACACAAATATTCACATTTATGTTCATTTTAAATTAAATAAAATAAAATTACAGAAGAATCACAAGCCCTATCAGTTTTACAAGTGAAATAATGATATACGAGAAATGTTTCGTTTAATATGAAATATAAATTCATAGTCACGTGTGAAAAAGAGTTCCGTGTTCAAACTCTAAATTCTACACTCAATTGATCAAATTTATTACATAAAAGTATAGTAAAATAACACCTAGTGATCGAGAGAAAGTTCTAACCAACAAAGTGATCTATATAATATATAGAAACTAAATTAATTAAAAAGTGCGATAACCGATATACCTAGTCTAAAAGGATATATAAAAATACTAAAAATAGTTTCAAATAATGAATAAATTACTACCATTTACATCTCGTATTGACGTAAACGTTAAAATTGTCCGTCGGGGTATTAGCCCGGGAAGTAGTTGTTTCAATGAGTGTTTGATATAGTCTTTGTAAGACTAACTTGTTGTAGATTGCGAAAAGAATCGCACTTTTAATGTTTGAAGTATTCTGCAACCAAGAATTGGCAATTTCATTTATACTTATATTTATAGTTAAAATTGTTGTTAAAAATAAATATATCTCTAATACAAAACAAAACACAACATCACAAACGCATGTCTACCTATTTGTTTGATTTTATTACTTCATTTATTTGACAAACCTATCCATTGGCAATCTAAATTATCTATATATAGAACATTTTTCTTTTAAGCATACACATGCATACGATGTTAATTGTTTTTTTAAAGTTCAATTTAAAGCTTAAAACGAGTGTTTTCCACTCCTAGGTTAAGCATGAAGTAAAATTTCGAGTTTAGAAAAGCCTAAAAATTTGGTTTGGTCGCTCCGCGAAGCGGAGCGACCAAACCAAATTTTTAGGCTTTTCTAAACTCGAAATTTTACTTCATGCGCCACGCGTATAAAACACTCATTTAGAGTGAAGTTCGTAATAAACTGCTTAAGCTTGATCAATGATTTATACGCGTGGCGCATGAAGTAAAATTTCGAGTTTAGAAAAGCCAGAAAATTTGGTTTGGTCGCTCCGCTTCGCTACGCGACCAAACCAAATTTTCTGGCTTTTCTAAACTCGAAATTTTACTTCATGCTTAACCTGGGAGTGGAAAACACTTGTTTAAAGCTTGAAATTTAAAACTAAAACAAACAATATCTGCAAATTTAAAGCATAAATGATGTAATTGGGATCTGTATACTTAAAAGAAAGACTCTCCGCAGAAGGAACGACAAACAAGAACGAACGGAAACCTCTAGAACACTAATCTCAGTTAAATTGGACATTGACACATTGGATTAGTCACATTATTCAAGAAAATATGCGTTTTAAATGACAATAATTTCCTCCTGGTTCTGCGACAAATTGTAAGGGATCAATTTAAAGGGTGTTTTTTTTTTAGAGGTACAGAACTTTGAACTGAAATGAAACTCATAAAAATCATATTAACAGCCATGCTAATAGTTTTATTGGAAAAATAATTTTATGCCATTACTGCTTAAATATGTTTTGGGGCAAATAGCCGAAGCGGCTGGTTCGAATGACGTACAATCTGGAAGTCCAATTTTCAACCACTTTTTCGAGCAGCCGGGGCCGTATATCGGCAATAATGCGGCGAACGTGGCTTCCAGCTGATCCAACGTCGTTTTTATTGGTAGTTCATAGGTGTGATATCACACGACAGTGGAGGACAATTCACGGGTCCGTTACGCGACATGCACAATGGTCAGCGAATGTTTCTTGCAATAAATTGATTGTGTCGCGCCCTGTGTGGCATGTTGCGCCGTCTTGTTGGAACCATAGCTTCTCCACATTAACACCATTCAACTGGGGAACGAAAAAGTCGATCGATAGCGCTCTCTATTGACTGTCACGTGCTGGCCGGCATCATCTTTAAAAAAAATATGGGCTAATGATTCCATCAGCCTATACAGCACACCAAACAGTGTGTTTTTGTGGATGTAACGGCGTCTTAATAATGGTTTCTGGATTTTCTTGCTTCAAATCCGGCAATTTTGTTTGTTTACGTAGTCATTGAGCCAAAAATGAGCTTCAACGCGGATCAAATTTTTTTTGGTGAAAATGAGGTTAAAGAACAATCTTGTGTTCGGCTTATTCTCCGAACGTACGACGCATTTGATGGTAACGCGGCTTCAGCTCCTGCGCGAGCTGTATCTTGTAAGCTCCTAAACCGAGATCCGATTTCCATAAGGTAAATGGACATAGCTCCAATTGTGCACGATGGCGAATCGACTTATTCGGGTCCTCCTCAACACTACGCTCCAAAGCTGCAACAAATTTTCCGGTGCGCACCGTACAACGTCTCTGCGGATGCACATTATCAATCAGACTATGCGTAGTGCGAAAACGATCTATGGTTTTCCGAACAACTTGCTCGGATGGACGATTATGTCGACCATAAAATGGACGTAGCGCACGGTGAGTTTAGTGAACTGAACCACGACTTTCGAAGTAAATTTGCAAAATTTGCCAGCGTTGTTCTGGCGTAAGTGAATTCTTGATGAAATGGCAAAACATACTAAGTAGAAATCAGCTGTCACCTATCAAATTGACTGTCACTAGAAACAGTGTTGCCTGGTTGAGAAACAAATCTCTAAAAATAACACCCTTTGTAGGGATCCTCTTTATTTCTAACATTTCATTTATTCTTTCACTTAATTTGAATGCAAACCTTTTGCCCACTATTAAAAATCCGATATGTGAATTCCTTAAATAGTTTTACCACAGTTCGAATGAGATTTCGAGGATTTTTGTAAAATTGGTAATTTTGAAGTACTTTGACAGGCGACATGAATATCATAATGATAGAAACGCTAAATTAACATAATATATAAAATTACGAAAAAACTGTTCGTGAAAATGCAAACAATGTCTTAATTAATAAGCCAACTTAAGACGATAAATATCAATTGAAACAACTACTTCCCGTGCAAATACACCTCCGGATATTGAATTATACAATGAAATATTTAAAATCTTATTTAATTTGATTTGTTACAACGCTCTATTAAAGTATATGTAACGTTTATGTCAAATTCTCTTCAAACCAACTAACAATACAAATTTAAAATGAAAGTAGAGATAGCAACAAATGAGAAGTAAAAGGACTTGGATTAAAACTAATGTCTTAGGCCATCTATAGACGTGTTTCGAGATTTATCTCTCTTCAGTATAGCTTTGCTTATGACGTTTAAAAAATTAACATCAGGCGGGGCAAATAACTAAAGGTGTTCTGTTTCAACCATAATCCATTGATTGAAAACAGATAGAAGTTAATGACGTCAGGATATAAGAGTAATGTGTCGACTATATAAACTAAATACTACTTATATTTGATCTTACGCTCATAAATATTAAACATTTTCTTTTAATTAAACTTAGATATTCAAATGCAAATTGCTCCCAATTTGAAAGCGGAAGATTTGGTTAGATGAAAAAAGCATTTGTAATAACCTATCAGAAGATACTCTCATTTTTGCAAATGGCGATTTATGTCATAGGAATTTTAATATTTGTGAAGTAGACAGATATAAAATACACACCAACACACAATGCAGAACTGTAAATCTAGTAGAAAAGTGTATAGTTGTCTGTCTTGTTCTTACCCCCCACCCTGACCATAGTCTCTGGTCAGGGTGGGGGGTAAGAACAAGACAGACAACTATATACACCAATCACCGGTCTCGCTTCTGGATGCAGCATCCAAACGCGGTTGCCATTTTTTTTATAGAAACTGGTCTCTGGTCAGGGTAGGGGGTAAGAACAAGACATACAACTATGTACACCAGTTACCGGTCTCGCTTCTGGATGCAGCATCCAATCGCGGTTACCAATTTTTTCATAGAAACTGGTCTCTGGTCAGGGTGGGGAGTAAGAACAAGACAGACAACTATATACACCAGTCACCGGTCTCGCTTCTGGATGCAGCATCCAAACGCGGTTACCAAATTTTATATAGGAAATGGCTAACTGGATATATATGAACTGTGCCTATACCTCTCAAGAAGGCGCTACATTCCTTAAGAAAGCGTTTCCAGACCAGATTGTGCAGCCTGAAATCGATTTGGCGATTTACCGATTTAACCGTTTCCGACTTCTTTCTTTGGGGTATTGCGGTCACGTGTCTGCGAACAAGCCACAGACTTCACAGGCCCTAAAAATGAACATTGAAAAAGAAGTGGCAAATCTATAGCCAAAAGTGATGAAAAATACTCAAAAAACGAGCCCTAATGTGCATTAACTCTGGCGGCGGCCACTTGACTGATATTATTTTCTCGACTTGACAGAACAAATTGTTAAAGACCAAATAAACATAATCCACAAAAAGAAGCAATTGTTTCCATTTAGAAAAAAAAAAATAGCCTTAGAATATCGTGTCATTACTTTTGCACCACCTTGTATAAGTTAGGTTTTTTAATATTTGAATATAAAAACTTCAATTATACAAAGTTTAAGTGTCTTATTTGTGTAAGAGTCAAATTATCTGGCTTTTCTAATCTGTTTCTATGATTTTTTTAAGAATTTTAAAAAAAATATAAGTGTTCTTTCGAAATTTGCCAGTCAAATTTGATTAAGTGTAATTTTTATCTACTATTTTTATCAGATTTATTTATTAATTTATAACATTTATTTTAGTTCTTGTAATTAATAAATGAATCTGATAAAAATAGTAGATACAAATTACACTTAATCAAATTTCACTTACAAATTTCGAGGAAACATTTGTATTTTTTTAAATTCCTAAAAAGCACATAATTGAGATATGTATACTTAAAATAAAAACTTTCTATAAACACATATAGTTTACAGAAAGTTTTTATTTTAAGTATACATATCTCAATTATGTGCTTTTTAAGAATTTAAAAAAATACAAATGTTTCCTCGAAATTTGTAAGTGAAACTTGATTTAGTGTAATTTTTATCTACTATTTTTATGAGATTCATTTATTAATTTATAACATTCATTTTATGTTAGTTCTTGTAATATATGTGTGTATCCCAATTATGTGCTCTACATTTTCAAATATTCGTTGTTTTTTTCAAAAGGTTCAATTAGAAGCTTTAAACAAGTGTTTTCCACTCCCAGGTTAAGCATGAAGTAAAATTTCGAGTTTAGAAAAGCCTTAAAATTTGGTTTGGTCGCTCCGCGAAGCGGAGCGACCAAACCAAATTTTCAGGCTTTTCTAAACTCGAAATTTTACTTCATGCGCCACGCGTATTAGACACTGATTTCAAGTGAAGTTCACTTGTTCACAATATTTCAGTGTTTAATACGCAAGTTTATAAAAGCCTGAAACTTAATATCTATTAATTATTATGGAATACAACTCTTTAACTGTATCCCGAACGTCATCAAATATCTGCCAGTCAAAAAATTCAAAATCAAAATGAAATCGTGCTTGAAGAAGAAAACTTTTTACAACTTCGCTGAATTTTTACAAAACGATTTTCGTGACTTTATTTCATAATGCATGTAGTTTAGTTGATTTTGTAATTGGTATTATGTTTACGCAATGTTTATCTTTATTTAGTTTATAGCTAGTGTCTATTTTTTGTACTATGTATTTTTCTTTCTTTTTTTCCGACTTATGTAAAAGCTATGCTTAACACATCAATAAATTATTATTATTATTATGTTGGTAAGGATTTCTACATTTTTTTTCAGAATTTAAAAAGATAAAAATGTTCACTCGTAATTTGTGAGTGAAATTTGATGAATGCCCGGTATTATAAACGATTAATAAATCATTAGATAACTATTTGTAGGGTAAATTTATTTACGTAGTAAACTAATGGGCAAATAAAATTGCGTATTATAAAGCAAACCTACCAAATAAATAGCAATTCTAGAAATAAATAATTTATTAAGTAGATTACCGACCGAAATTATACATTTTCATTGTGGCAATAGATAGAACCACCAATTTTTAAAATTGAATTGTCGATCTTTCAAGTTGAATTATTAATCAAACTGGAAATTTAGTATAATTTCTTATAATTGTGGAGAATAACCGTGAAATGGGTAAGAATTACACAGAACAAAAAAAAGAAAGCTCATTAGAAATTATAAAAGACTTAAACGAGTGTTTTCCACTCCCAGGCTAAGCATGAAGTAAAATTTCGAGTTTAGAAAAGCCTGAAAATTTGGTTTGGTCGCGTAGCGCGAAGCGCGGAGCGACCAAACCAAATTTTCAGGCTTTTCTAAACTCGAAATTTTACTTCGTGCGCCACGCGTATAAGACACTGATTTCAAGTGAAGTTCACTTGTTCACAATATTTCAGTGTCGTCAGTGTTTAATACGCGTGGCGCATGAAGTAAAATTTCGAGTTTAGAGAAGCTTGAAAATTTGGTTTGGTCGCTCCGTTTCTAAAATGTTACTTCATGCTTTACCAAGGTGTGGAACCACTCGTTAGAAGCTATAAATTGAACGGTTTGATAATAGCAACAAATTTCTGAAGTTCCACTACACACTATAATAATCGGGATATGTATACTTAAAAGAAAATTTCCCTGCATAATAAAATAGAAGAAAATATTCATTTAAGTGAATCACGATGTATAACGAAGTGGAAGCTTCACCAATTAATAGAAAATATTGTGTAAACTTTTTTAATATTTGAATATTTGCATAGAAGAAAGTAGAGCATTAAAGTCAAGTCAATGTCCCGCTCGCATATAGAAAGATATTTTGGGGTGACTCCATCATTGATTTTCACGATGGTCCAACGACCTTATCTCTCATCCCCCCCAACCCTTATCCCCCCAGAATCCCACGCGCCCACTCAATAAAAATTCCTCCGCATCCTCATTCCCAGCTCTCCCACTCGCTTATCTCTGCACGTATGATAATTAACACAAACTATTTTTTATTCATCGTCCATCAGTTAACAATAACAAATGCCGGAGTACCGGATTCAGACCCTAAGCAGTCAGCATTTAAACAGATACATCACCATTATTTATTTTAGCAACCTCACTCGAATACACTTAAATACATTTGAAATCAGAAACTAGTCGGAATAAATGAAAAAGTTATTAAAACAAACCAAGTGTTTTTTTTTATTTCTTTTATTTTTCTAAACTAACACATAAAATTTTACATAAACTTCGGAACTGTGAAAATCAAGACTAATTGACAAAAATGTAAAAGATTACCAAATCAACAAAAATGTAAAATTCCAAACGAGTAATTGATTAGTGGAATTTAATCTAAATTTAAAACTGTCTTTAAAAGATAATTGTCGCCCCCCTCTCTCCAAATTGCCTTCTGGATCCACTCCTGACTATAAATATTACTGTTTATTTATAATATACTTAGGCCCATTTGCAGCCCGACTGATTAACTGTAATCAACTACTAATCATTGATTAAACCTCTGATTAAGTCATAATTCTAGAATATAATAATGTTTAAAATTTCTAATTTATCCTAATATTAACTGTAATCAACCACTAATCATTGATTAATCCTCTGATTAAGTCATAATTCTAGAATATAATAATGTTTTAAATTTGTAAAATATCCTAAACACGTCTCTTTTATCATTATGCGATTTTGTAAATAATTTATACATAAAATTGCTGTGTTTTTAAGGAGTACTAATCACTGATTAACTTAATCGACTTGAGTTCAAAGGATCACTATACATGTAGGTTAATTTAATTATTTAGTTTAATTATATTCTGTTGTATGTAAAAATGTTCCTTGTAATTAGATTTAAATATTTTGGGAAAGCAATTATTGTTGTTATTATTTCACCGTAATTAAATTAGTGTTTTTTTTTAAATAATTATCTGTAAAAGTAGTAAAACTTCAACAAAAAACAAATTGCAGGTGTAATAGGAAACAGTGTAGGTGGGTAAATAGCCTGCAACAGTTGTAACATTTATGGCATCACTTGTGCATTGCCTTTATTTCGCATTTTACAACCGGCGGCGTAAATTTTACCCGTTTTACGTCTCGCATACATTAAAGCCCCCCCTTTAAACTGCAACTTTATCACGATTTACATTGTTGATGTAATTGCATAAACCTCCCCCCTCTTGCGTCGCGACGTCCGTATATAAATCCGCAATTGGCGTCTCCTCTCGAGCCGTCATTAAAAAAGCCGTGGATTGCGGAACGGTGGGGGTGTTTCACGCTATGGGGGCTGAAAAACTGTGCCATTTTTCATTCAACGCCAGACACCCCTCGCAACGCCGAACCATATTTTAATATTGTTCCACTTCAACCCGAAAAAATCCTTAAGGGGCTGATGAAGGGATGTTATTAAAAGGAAAACATTGAAAAAGGACTTTTATATCGTGGTTATTACATTTTTTTCAGTTTGAATTTAATTGTAAACTTAACAAACCATATTATAATAACACATCCTTAGTATAGATTTAATCTATTATCAAAGAGCAATTTTACAATCTTGTAACAATAATTAAATGTGAACACGAGATCATATTGTAACAATATAGAATTAAAATATAAAAATCTTTATTGAGAATATATGTGTTATCTATATTAAATAATTATTGTATCAAGATATATATACAAGGTGGCCAGAAAAGGTGTGATAATCTTCAGGCAGAGTGGTTCATTGATTAATTTCAAGCAGAAAATTTAAGTTAAAAAATATTGTATTGTGGCTTATAACTCCTCACGAGCAAATTTAAAGAAATGTAAATTTGGCAACAATGGATCAAACAAGTGTTTAATTTAATAATAATCATAAATTTAACAAATCTACAAAAATTAATATTTGAAGTATACATCAAAAATGAAAGATTAAAGTAAATGTTCAAATTGATAACCATCCGTTTCTAAGCAGATCTGGAGCCGTCGTGGGATAGCATTAATTACTCGGAGCAACATCTCTTCAGTAATTAATTCCACTGCAACACGAATTCTATTCATGAAGTCTACATTGTCCACTGGAGGTGTTGCATACACCTTTTCTTTTAAAAATCCCCAAACGAAAAAATCAAGTGGATTCATATCCGGCGACCTTGCTGGCCATAGTATGGGTCCATTGCGATTTGGATATCTTCTTTGGTACTCATCTTTGGCACTAGTTGCATTACCATTGCAGAATCCAAATATCTTGTACATATCTGCATACTCGTTAAATGTGTACATCTTCAAAAAGTATGATGAACTTATACAAATTTACACAAATAAATTATGACAAGTATATGTCAAAGTCAAGTGAAATTTAATAAGGTTACATATGAAAATACATAGTTGCCAGGTCTATTTTTATTTAAAAAAATGCTTCTAAAGAAGTTATTAATTTGTTAAAGTTTCCAATTTATTTATCACCTATGTCATTTAAATTTTACAAATGTGTAATTGATTGTAAGTTCTATTGATTTTTTCCAAAATAATAGAAAATAACACAAATTTCCAGAGATACATTTAATATTTTAACGACCTCGTGAGATGTTACGAGGAACAATACAATTTTTTTTATTTAGATTTTTTATCCAAAATTAATCAACGAATCACACTACCTGAAGATTATCACACCTTTTCTGGCCACCTTGTATATATATATATATATATATATATATATATATAATATATATATATATATATATATATATATATATATATATATATATATATATATATATATATATATATATATATATATATGTAAGTAGTTAAATTCCTTAATCTTCACTGTTTTATTTTAATTCTAAATGTACATTTCAGGCACGATGCACCCTTATATTTATTATTAAATAATAATAATGTTTATTTACTAATTGTCAAATACTTTAAACTATTGAAAAGGGGCACATCATGCCTAAAATCTACATTTAGAATTAAAATAAAATAGTTAAGATTAAGGAATTGCACTACTTACATATCTATTACTAACACTTCACGTACCTCCAACAAGAATATCATTGATGATCAAGATATATGTTGATGCATTATTGATTCGATGTGAGCAGTGGAGTACCTAGGAGGGGGGTTTTATACGCGTGCCGCATGAAGTAAAATTTAGAGTTTAGAGAAACCTTTTCAGGCTTTTCTAAACTCGACAAGTGAGTGAAGACACTCGTTTAAAGCTTCGAATTGAACGGTGTTATAAAATTAACAAATGTATAAAAGTATACAGAGTATTTTTAAATATATATTTATAAGAAACATTGCCTGTATTAAAGTATCATATTTTAATTTCAGATCATGCAATTGGTAATTTCGAAGCAATCTTTTTGAATTCAAATGAATTCAAAGCGATTGTTTCGAAATTACTGTTGAATCAATAAAAACCTATTCAATTAATATAAATTTAAATGCAACGTAAACTAAAAAATGAATTAAAAATGTTATCAGCATCGCCTCTGCATTCCGAATCTCGAACAGAGAGTTTCAATTATTTTATATACACCCGATAAATGTAATTTATGTAGTCCCGGAAAAGTTAATTGAACTGAGTATCCGGCCCGGTTATTCGAAGTCCCGGACTCGCATCTGGCCGGCAGGATTAATAAAATTACATAAGGGGAAAACGACCCAAAAAATAATACTGACGACGACATCGATTACCAATAAAGAAACATCGAAAAACGCCGGATGCTACATAAAATCTGGTATTATATTGAAACTATAAAGACGGGGAGAATAGAGATGCGGAGAATATTAGAAAAGTTGTTTTTCTACAATTATAACTTGTTTATTAAATTATTAACTGGATTGTATATCGTATAATTTTAAAATATGTTCAATGTAAATATATTTAAAATTTTGAAAAATACAGATATAATTCTGAAAAACAGCAACATTACAAACATTACCCACTGAGCAAACACAATTAAGTAATGTTTCATCAACAATAAAACAACGTTTAATGTTGCTACAATGTTCCCACTGACTAAACACAATTAAGTAATGTTTCATCAATATTAAAACAACGTTTAATGTTGCTACAATGTTGATATAACGTTATTTATTTGTTTTTTGCTCGGTGGGTATTGTCTTATGTTGGGAATGTGCAGTTGTTTTCCAGAATTATTTCTATATTTTTTTACCTATAAATAAATATACTGTAATATACTGTAGAAATTGGTTGAAATTACGTTTGTAGTTACGTCGTTGTTGCACTGGAACGGTGAGATAAAATAAATTTAAATATCTCTTACTTTAAAAAAATCAGAATAAATGTATATCAAACACTGGATTAGTAAAATATTATGATTTAAACACAAACGTGTGGAGTTGAAATGTGAAGAAACAATAACACAGCACAGTAAATCACGCGTTCGGGCGATTGCAAATGATCCGGATGTTCAATTCATGTGAGTTATTAAAAATTGATGCACGCTTTGTTCTCATTACCGAGTAATCCGCGTATTTGTCCAGGCCGTGATTTTAATGAATTGCAAATTAATTCTGGGCCGCACGAAACGGATATTAATAACGGAACTGCCGTAGCACACGTCCGGCCTTAAATTAACGAAACTAAAAAAAAAAAAAATATTTTATTTTGTTTCATTAGCCTCGGCTTTCGCCATACAGCCATCTGTCATTGTGTTATTTTTCATTTAATTAATTAACTAATTCTCACACTTATTTTAATTCGTTTAGACGCCACAATACATTCACACTACATCCATGGACCCGGATGGAATATTTTTATACTTATATATTATTCCACCGGACGGGACTCGAACCCGCGACCTCTTGGTCTGTGAGCAGGGTCTCTACCCACTCGGTCTGTGAGCAGAGTCTCTGCCCACTCGGCTACCGAGACCCTAAAAACAATAGTATGTTCATTATTCCGGTGTACGCACGAGTGAGTTTCAATTTTTTAAATTCGTTAGAAAAGTATAGATTCATGAATGCCCGACAGAATCCTACAGAAATAAGGGTTGCCGTTTAGTAGAGTGAGACACAGAGTAGTAAAGAAATTGTCTGTTCTTTACTACTCTGTGTCTCACTCTACTAAACGTTTATAAGGAAGTGGCGGTCTCTCGGAGCAAATAGCAATATTTTTAACTACATTTTTCTGCCGAGCTAAGAGAAATCTGTGCAGAAAACATTACAAATTATATCTACGTTCAAATATAAAAATTCGAATAAAAAGCGAGCACTGTGTAAATCGACAAAAATGATAAAAATTGACTAAAATTTTGATAATCAATTTTCGACCATTAAATCAACGAAAATCAAGATAAAAATAGAAAATCTTAAATACCGTAAAAACGGCCTTGTATAAATTTTAACTATCAACATTCAAGTTTAACGTTCAGGATTTTGACTTAAAATGTATATAATATATTGTTAATTTTTATTTAATAATATACACTCGAAAACGACGTTTTATATTTTATTTTATTTTATTTTATTAAAAATATCTTTATTTTTAATAAAATATAAAAAAGTCTATCTGTCAAAATACGGCAAATGTCAACTGCCAAATGTGAAATTATTGTTTTATGTGGGTGGCGCATAAAGTAAAATTTCGAGTTTAGAAAAGCCCCGAAAATTTGTCTCGGGTCGCTGCGCGACCCTCGACAGATTATCTCTTGGGGCTTTTCTAAACTCGAAATTTTACTTAATGCTTAGTCTGGGAGTGGACGACACTCGTTTTGCCGATTTATAAAATTTTTATGAGATTTTTAACATATCGAGATTTTTGTCTATTTTTAAAGTCTCATGAGATTTTCAATATTTTAAGAATTTCGCCGATTTATAAAAATTTCATAAGATTTTTATTATTTCGAGATATGTTAATTTTTATATAATAATATGGACTCAAAAATGACGTTTAAAGTATTTTTAATAAAATGTAAAAAAAGTCGATCTGTCTAAATACGGCAAATGTCAAATACCAAATGTCAAATGTCGACTCTCAACTGTCAAATTTGAAATATGAAATTTCAATATTAAATGTCAAATGTGAGATTATTGTTTTATGCGGGTGGCGCATGAAGTAAAATTTCGAGTTTAGAAAAGCCCCGAAAATTAGTCTCGGGTCGCTGCGCGACCCTCGACAAATTTTCTCTTGGGGCTTTTCTAAACTCGAAATTTTACTTCATGCTTAGTCTGGGAGTGGACGACACTCGTTTTGTTGATTTATAAAATTTTGATGAGATTTTCAACATATCGAGATTTTTGTCGATTTATAAAAGTCTCATGAGATTTTCAATATTTTGAGATTTTCGTCGATTAATAAAAATTTTATGAGATTTTTAATATTTCGAGATTTGTTAATTTTTATTTAATAATATACACTCGAAAATGACGTTTGAAGATATTTTTAATAAACTGTAAAAAAGATTCAATCTGTCTAAATACGGCAAATGTCAAATACCAAATGTCAAATGTTGATTCTCAACTGTCAAATGTGAAATATGAAATGTCAATATTAAATGTCAAATGTGAGATTATTGTTTTATACGGGTGGCGCATGAAGTAAAATTTCGAATTTAGAAAAGCCCCGAAAATATGTCTCGGGTCGCTGCGCGACCCGAGACAAATTTTCTCTTGGGGCTTTTCTAAACTCGAAATTTTACTTCATGCTTAGTCTGGGAGTGGACGACACTCGTTTTGTTGATTTATAAAATTTTGATGAGATTTTCAACATATCGAGATTTTTGTCGATTTATAAAAGTCTCATGAGATTTTCAATATTTTGACATTTTCGTCGATTAATAAAAATTGTATGAGATTTTTAATATTTCGAGATTTCTTAATTTTTATTTAATAATATACACTCGAAAATGACGTTTGAAGATATTTTTAATAAAATGTAAAAAAAAATTCAATCTGTCTAAATACGGCAAATGTCAAATACCAAATGTCAAATGTTGATTCTCAACTGTCAAATGTGAAATATGAAATGTCAATATTAAATGTCAAATGTGAGATTATTGTTTTATACGGGTGGCGCATGAAGTAAAATTTCGAGTTTAGAAAAGCCCCGAAAATTTGTCTCGGGTCGCTGCGCGACCCTCGACAAATTTTCTCTTGGGGCTTTTCTAAACTCGAAATTTTACTTCATGGTTAGTCTAGGAGTGGACGACACTCGATTTGTTGATTTATAAAATTTGGATGAGATTTCTAACTTATCAAGATTTTTGTCGATTTATAAAACTCTCATGAGATCTTCAATATTTCGAGATTTTCGTCGATTTATAAAAATTTTATGAGATTTTTAATATTTCGAGACATGTTGATTTTTATTTAGTAATATACACTCGAAAATGACGTTTAAAGATATTTTTAATAAAATGTAAAAGAAAGTCTATCTGTCTAAATACGGCAAATGTCAAATAACAAATTTCAAATGGGAAATATGAAATGTCAATATAAAATGTCACATGTGAGATTATTGTTCTATCCGGGTGGCGCATGAAGTAAAATTTCGAGTTTAGAAAAGCCCTGAAAATTTGTCTCGGGTCGCTGCGCGACCCTCGACAAATTTTCTCTTGGGGCTTTTCTAAACTCGAAATTTTACTTCATGCTTAGTCTGGGAGTGGAAAACACTCTTTTGTCGATTTATAAAATTTTGATGAGATTTTCGACATAACGAGATTTTTGTCGATTTATAAGTTTCATGAGATTTTCAATATTTCGAGATTTTTGTCGATTTATAAAAAATTCATGAGATTTTCAATATTTCGAGATTTTTATCAGATTTTCGGTATTTGCTGATTTTTGTCGATTTATAAAATTTTGATGAAGTTTTATATACAGGGTCCGCCAACAGGTACTGACGAATTTTAGAGGGTTGTGGGGAGGTTATTAACGACGGATGGGGGAAAGTCTGGTGCAAAACTTGTTCCGTATATAATGCAGTTTTAGTAACCATGAATTCTTGGACGGTGCAGCAACGTTTTTTTTGTGTTACGGCGTTTCTTCGAACCGAATCCATAATTGAAGGTCAGCGGCAATTCCGATGAAGCACATTTTTATCTAACGGGTTATGTAAACTAACACAACACGCGGTACTAATCCACAGAGCAGTTCAACAGCGACCCTTACAGTCCCAGAAAGTCACAGTGTGCTGTAGCGTATCTGTTTTCGGGATTTCTTCGAAAAATAGAATCGAACGGTTATTGTTAATCTGCAACGATATTTGATAATGATTGAAACATGTTTACCAGTAGAACTGCAGAGGTTGGGACGGGACATCAATGAACTATGGTTTCAACAAGATGGGGCGACAAGTCACACTGCTCGAGCCTGTATCAGATTTTTGGAACAAATATTGCCTGGCAGCATAATTTCTCGGCGCAGTAATTTCAATTGGTCCGCAATATCATCGAATTTAACGCCTTGTGGTTTTTTCTTATCTGAGTATTTAAAATCGAAAGTGTACATAAGCAGGCCTCATACATTGGAAGAATTAAAACAACATTAGAAATGAAATAAGAGATATCGGTCCTGATATTTTGCACCGTGTCATGCAGTTATTTCATAATCGGCTCCAAGAATGCGAAAGACGAAATGGAGCGCATTTGTCAAAAGTGATTTTTAAAAACGTCTTTGCATTAAAAACTGCATTGCGTATTCTAGAAATAGATGTCATACCAATCTATGTGTTTTAATTATTAGACTCACAATCATACCTTAAAAATTGTCAATACCGGTTGGCGGACCCTGCATTTCGTAATTTTCAACATACAAAAAAATTTATAAACAAATCGTGAGGTTTTCAGTATTTTGTGAATTTTGTTGATTTATAAAACTTTCATCAGATTTTTAATATTTGGATGTTTTTCAATATACAAAAATTTTCATGAAATTTTCAAGATACGAAGATGTTTATCGATTTATAAAATGTTAATGTAATTTTCAATACTTCCAAATTTTTTAATAACATTTTCACAAGATTTTCGATATTTCGAGATTTTCGTCAAATTATACCGAGTGTCTGGGATAAGGGGCGAACATAGGAATTTAACATGTAAAATTAAATATGTGTAATTATTAGCTCCCCTATTAATTTTAGAGAAAAATCGTCAAGGAATATTTTTTAGAGTATTAAAAACTGTATTAAATGTATCTATTCAATTTAAGTTTGTAGCAGAATCCACCTCAAAAATAATAAAAATAAGTTGAACAATGTACCATTTAATAAAAACCCTTGCCATGAGTTTGACAAATGTCATGTTATAGTGTAAATAATTTTGCTAGTCAGATATCAATTCACACATTATAATTGTTATGAATAATAATCTGAGTTATTCCAATGAAGAGAGGGTATTCATTATAAAAACATTTTACAGTGGCGTCAGTTTACGCAGAGTTCGTGACTTATTTTTGGTTAAATTTAACATTCGACCAATTCTGTCTGTATCAACAATTGCCAAGTTTGTGAAATAGTTTGAAAATACAGCAAGTTCAGCGGCAGATGATTCAAGAGGTTTTTTAATAGTCCAATTTCAACAAATATTAATTCAAAAACATTAACCTTACAGGCAAACGGAACAGAAGATGCGACAATGAATTGGAAGAAAGAGTTTTGGGTTTGATAAATGCTGAACCAACAACTAGCATACGATGTATTGCTCGTGAGTGATTCTGAAGAAGCATGGATACCATCCCTACAAACATCAATGTCATCAGGAGATACTACTAGTGGATGAGGAAAGCAGGAGTGTATTCTGTGAAATAATGCAGGATCGATCAAACACAGACCGAAACTTTTTGCAGTCTATCTGTTTTAGTGATGCATGCACGTTCACTCTTAATAACGCTTACAAACTAAAACTGGGAACTGGGTTCTAGTTAAGAATAATATTATTAGGTCATTTGAAATTTATGGAAATTTAAATTCAAATTCTTATTTAGACCTTTTAATCCACCAGGTTGGCCCTGCGTTAGAAGAAGTTGCACGTAAAAATCAGGAGATATGGTATCAGCATGATGGATGTCCGGCCCATTATGGTTTACATGTGAGGGAATATTAAAATACTAATTTTCTCAATTGTAGGATTGGTCGTGGTGGCACTATTAACTGGCCACCAAGATCTCCTGATCTAACACCATGCGATTTCTTTTTATGGGGTCACCTAAAAAACAAAATTTATAAAAAACGCCATCCAAATATTAAATCTTTGTAGGAAGCAATTTTTGTGGATTGCAGATTAATTACAGATAGGCAGTTGGCTAATGTAAGGCAGGCATTTTATAACAGGATTATTGTTTACACCAGAATGGAGAACTTTTTGAGTACTTGCTCTAACATTTCCCATTGGGCGTAGATACAGTAAAAGAAAAATGTAAACAAAAATAAATCACAAACTGTTTGTAATCTGACACCACTATAAATTATCTTGATAATAAATAAATTATCTTTATTCCACGAATTACGTGTTATTATTATGATTTATCCCAAACGACAAGCATGCATTAATTATTTTTCATCATTTAAATTTCTTTGGTAGCATTTCGAGATTCTGGTATAAACGTAAATTAAATCGCCACCGAAGCACAGATCTGCTATTTATACGAGATGTTTTTCTTACAACATCTATAAATTATTCAATAGAATTCCCCAAAACCTAAAACAATTAAAATTCAACAGCTTCAGATGTCACTTGCGCTCTCTGTTACTACGAAATGTGCTTTGAATTTACAGAATTTATTCGAGATATTTACGACAAAATATGTTTGTCTATTATCCCTCACACGTTGCAATTACATTTATGTTTAATTTTTCGTAGGTTAAGTGTATTTATTTTTTGTATGACAAATAAAGGCATTTATTATTATTATTATTAAACATTTAATACAGTTTTTAATACTCTAATATTTAACATGTAAAATTAACTATGTGTAATTATTAGCTTCCCTATTCATTTCAGAGAAAAATCGTAAAGGAATATTTATTACGATTTTTCTCTGAAATGAATTGGGGAGCTAATAATTACACATATTTAATTTTACATGTTAAATTCCTATGTTCGCCCCTTATCCCAGACACTCGGTATAATATGTTTTTATGTAAGATTTACAATCAATTTTTATTCAAATTTAGATTGATTTCCAAAAATCAATTCGTAATTTATCAAATTAATTTATCAAATTTATCTTTTTTTACGTTAGATGACATTTTTGATGCGTAGCCAAGGGGAGCGGGGGAAACTTGACAGAAAATTATGAAAATTAACAATGAAGTTTGAGAATATCAAAGAAAATCTTTAAAACTGATGAATCAATAATGCGGTTTTTTTTGCGCGCTAGGAACTATTGTGACGTCACTAGTGTATGACGTGTGTCGTCATCAGCATTTTTTTAAAATAGAATTCGTACTTTTTTATTTGGCAACTTTTGTAGAGCTCTTAGTTCTCTTTACAGTCACAATTGTTTTAAATACTCGTCATTTTATCTAAAAACGAGATAGACAAAATGGTAATAAAGATCCGCACAAAATTCAAAATTGCTCTATCAAATATTAAAAAAAATGAAAGCTAGTTTTTTTACACGCTCAAAAATAGTGTGACGTCACTATTGTATGACGTGTGACGTCATCAGATGTTTTTTTTAAATAGAATTCGTTCTTATTTATTTGGTAACTTTTGTAGAGCTCTTAATTCTCTTTACAGTCACATTTGTTTTAAATACGCGTCATTTTATCTAAAAACGAGATAGACAAAAATCCGCACAAAATTCATAATTGCTCTTCAAATATAAAAAAAATGCTAACTCCAAATTTATTGCTTTATTTAATATATGCTTTATTTAATTTTAAGTAGATTGGTCGCAAAATACCATGACATTAAAAGCACAAAAGATCAAATTAATAATTGTTTTTGATTTGTTTTTTTGTGCTTCCTATTTCATGGTATTTTGCAACCAATCTATTTACTGTTGATCTTGAATTTAAGTGTCAAATATTAAATAAAGCAATACATTTGGAGCTGGAATTTTTTTTTTAATTAGTTGATAGGTATTTAAAAAAATATATATATATATATATATATAATATATATATATATATATATATATATATATATATTTATTTTTAGGTTTTCGCGAGCAAAATATAACTTGCTTGAGTTTTTTGGGCTGCTTTCTCGCGTTGATTGGTTTATTTGCGCTCTACGTTTCGGCAGCATCACTTCTGCCATCCTCAGGAGCTTTTTTGTATACTGAGTGATGGATGTCACGTTCACTGTCAGTACATTTGTTTTGTAAACTAGGGACTTGTAGTCTAGATCTGCTGCGTGTTATTGGTCCACTCGATGTAGAAGGTGTTAAAATTTCTTGATTTGTTTCCGATGTATCTGCATTATTAAACTCAAGCAAGTTATATATATATATATATATATATATATATATTTATAATGATTCATCAGTTTTAAAGATTTTCTTTGATATTCTCAAACTTCATTGTTAATTTTCATAATTTTCTGTCAAGTTTCCCCCGCTCCCCTTGGCTACGCATCAAAAATGTCATCTAACGTAAAGAAAGATAAATTTGATAAATTAATTTAATAAATTACTAATTGATTTTTGAAAATCAATCTAAATCTGAATAAAAATTGATTGTAAATCTTACATAAAAACATATTATACCGAGTGTCTGGGATAAGGGGCGAACATAGGAATTTAACGTGTAAAATTAAATATGTGTAATTATTAGCTCCCCTATTCATTTCAGAGAAAAATCGTAATAAATATTCCTTTACGATTTTTCTCTGAAATGAATAGGGGAGCTAATAATTACACATATTTAATTTTACATGTTAAATTCCTATGTTCGCCCCTTATCCCAGACACTCGGTATAATATGTTTTTATGTAAGATTTACAATCAATTTTTATTCAGATTTAGATTGATTTTCAAAAATCAATTCGTAATTTATTAAATTAATTTATCAAATTTATCTTTCTTTACGTTAGATGACATTTTTGATGCGTAGCCAAGGGGAGCGGGGGAAACTTGACAGAAAATTATGAAAATTAACAATATATATATGTATATCATATCATTATTTATAGACTTTTAACAATTTCATTTTTTCAACTCGAATAAATAATTTGCGATATTTTATATCGAATATCAGCGGTTATCGATCATCGCATCACCATAAAATTTTACATTTGTTTGAAGAATAGTATTATATTACGATCTATGTTATGATTTTTTTTGTACTTCCTATTTCATGGTATTTTGCAACCAATCTATTTACTGTTGATCTTGAATTTAAGTGTCAAATATTAAATAAAGCAATAAATTTAGAGCTGGAATTTATTTTTTAATTAGTTGATGGGTATTTAAAAAAATATATATATATCATATCTTTATTTATAGACTTTTAACAACTTCATTTTTAGAACTCGAATAAATATTTTGCGATATTTTATATCGAATATCAGCGGTTATCGATCATCGCATCACTATACAATTTTACATTTGTTTGAAGAATAGTATTATATTACGATCTATGTTATGATTTTTATTTATCATAAAAGTTGCCCTTTTTTTATTCATATCTCCGAAAATACTAAATTTAAAAAAATTAAAACATTGAAATGCAGAAAATTGTGTATAATTTAAGCTGTTAAAGTTTTAAATTTTTTGGAAATTTACTACTCAAGAAATATTACTTCAAAGTTTTATACCCATGTTATACTCCCCTTAAATACGTCTATAAACGGGCTATCGAGGATCAGTCATTAGGCCTAAAAAAAAAGTATGTGACTATGAAGAAAATAAAGAGTTATAAATAAGCTGCCAAATAAAAAAAAACAATTCCGTTGTAAAAAGTTATCCATGACACGTCAAACAGTGGTGACGTTAAAACAATTTTAACTCGCAGAAAAGGGCGCATTAATCAAGAAAAGTCGACCTGTTTAAGCGTTTCTAAGAAAACCGGTTGAGTTCGTTTATTTTTTTATTATTCCATAAGTTACTCGCACCCTGTATATTCAACTCAGCGTAACTTAAACCAAATACATTAGAAAATGTTTAACTTTTTTTAATTATGACATTTTCAAACATTTTATGTGACATTCGACATATTTTGACGTTTGTGAAATTTGATATATTATGACATTTGCGTGACGTTAACGTGAGTTCAATAAAAAACTGAAAATTTATTAATCAATTAATTAATACAAACTTTAATTTTATAAATCGACAAAAATCTCGAAATATAAAAAATTTCATGAACATTTTATAAACTGACAAAAATTTAGAAGTATCGAAAATCTCAAAACCATTTTATAAATTGGGTAAAGTACTACACTTGTTATGTTCTATATTTTTATTTTCAGTTGCCTGACACGTGTTTCGATCCGTTACGATCAATTTCAAAGTTAAAACTGAAATGAGTTATAAATCGACAAAAATCTAGGTATATCGAAAATCACGGCAAGTTGAAAATCTTGACGGTCCACTCCCAGACTAAGCATGAAGTAAAATTTCGAGTTTAGAAAAGCCCCGCGTAGAAAATTTGTCGAGGGTCGCGCCAGCGACCTGAGACAAATTTTCACGGGGCTTTTCTAAACTTGAAATTTTACTTCATGCGCCACGCGTACAAAACACTGAAATATTGTAAAGTTTAAAAAATACTAGTCTTTATTTTATGCGGTTGGTTGACAAATTGTGTTGAATCTTCTGAGCTGATTATACATACTAATTCTTTTTATAGATTTTGATCAATTTCGACAGCTTTTAGTCAGTTTTCAAGTAGATAATTTTATTAGTTAAACACATTTGATTTTCTAATCGTTCAATACATATTTCAAGTGCTAGGTACTTATTATCAATAACAACTCAGTGTTAATTAATAATTAATTTTTTGGTGAAAACTTGCCTGCAACAATTTTAAAATGTATGCTTTTTTGGTATTTAGAGGGGGGCACCCTCTGCTCCCCCTTGGCTACTCCCATGGTATTATTTGACCTGACTTGAGAATGTATAAGGAAATATGTAAACATTTTGTTATTTTGATATTTCAATTATTCTTCATTTTTAAGATCTAGAGGTTTAAAAAAAATATTATTTAAATATTTTTATTATTACTTATTTTAAAAAAGTATTTTTAAGTGTAATCTTCACAACATTTCAGTGTTTTATACGCGTGGCGCATGAAGTAGAATTTCGAGTTTAGAAATGCCTCGCTTCGTACGCGCGCCCCAGCAAATCCAAATTTTCAGGCTTTTCTAAACTCAAAATTTTACTTCATGCTTAATCTGGGAGTGGAAGATGCATAAATATAAACATTAATTACAATAGTTTAGGTATAGAAGTTAAAACTAGGTTAAATTTAATAACTAAGGGTTAAATAGGATTGAAGCGATTTTATGAATTCTTCTTAATCTTTTTTTTTATTTTGGGTTTTACGTCATCTATTTCCGCTGCTAAGGCCAATCATGACTCCGGAGATTAGGTCTACAGCTATCCGGGAATTTTGCCGAACCCGGTGGGAGTTCCAACCCACCGGTAGGGATCTTTAACGTGCACGCAACATCCAGGCAGTACACGGGTCCTACATGCATTTAACGTCATATCCGGGCAGACGGAGTGTTTGGCATTTTTATCCTAACCTATATAAATGCAGACAACTTGTTAGGTCGGTATTTGGACCCCGGTCCGTGGCGTGGCAGTACAACACTCTAACCACTACACCACCAAGCTGCCCTCTTCTTAATCTAATGTTCCTTAATATTTCTTATTTTAATTATTCTTCATTTTTAAGATCTAGAGGTTTTTATAAGTTTAGAGAAATGTTTAATAAAATCTGGGAAGTTATTTAATTCTCTGTTTTAAATAAACAAATTTACAAATTTTATTTATAAAAATATATTAAAAAACAGATGTATTTTTTCTTGAATTTGAAACTAAATACTTTTAAAAGCAATTGTAAGATGCAGTGGCATACAATATAGCATTTACTATATTTCTCTCTAAACTATTTTAGGGGTTTTGAATAGTTCAGGTATGAAATATCGTATGTTCAATTAAAAAAAACTTCTACAGGCCATGGAAAATATTGTAGGCTGGCAACTATGAAATTATGTATTATAATTATTATGTCTGACGTTTTATATGTCAATTCTTAAACCTAAATTTAAAAAAAGATTAAATCATGGCACTATAGAGGTTTTTTTTATTGAACATACGATATTTCAATTATTGATTCAAACCTTTTGTGGTCAGTTTTTCAATACTCGCAATTATGATTATTAAAATAAAAAAAAATGTATTAATTATTCTGTAGAGCATTGCAGTAAAATGCATTAAATATTCTATTAAAATAAAATGAAATGTATTTACGGATTTTAATATACTGATGTAAATCTGAAAATATATACAGATTGGAATATTTTTATGTAACTCGTGAATAAGTACATCACATAAACATGATCGAATAAACTCGTGACATGCTCATAAAAACCTATACACAGTATGAAAATATTGTGGCGAATTTTTTTTCCCTCTCAAATTTAATATAGTAAAAGCCCGATACTCCCTGTGTGTGCGTGGCGTTATGTTTCCCCCCAACCCCCCCACGTCATAACCAAACTTAATTCACCATCCACTCTCCGCAACGAAGAGTAAAAAGTACGTTCCAATATTTTCTTTTCATTTTCGCTAATAACGGCGCCCTTTCGGGTCATTTCCATGAAAAGGGACGCCCTTTTCGCTGAGCTGTCGGTAAAGAAGGCGTGCGTTGCGCAAGGGGCCCGGTGAAGGGTTCACTTCAGTTTTGTAGGGTCGATACCTGTTGATGATTTATTTTATAAATTGTTTTTTGTTGGTGAAGTCAACTAGGGGTTTGGGATAATTTGGGTTTGCGTGAAATATTAATGAAAACACAAGAAGGATTTAGCAACACAACCAGTTATGTTAATGTTAAACAATTGAAA
Organism: Philonthus cognatus; assembly: GCA_932526585.2. Classification (NCBI taxonomy): domain Eukaryota; kingdom Metazoa; phylum Arthropoda; class Insecta; order Coleoptera; family Staphylinidae; genus Philonthus; species Philonthus cognatus. The sequence goes on along the minus strand of OW052250.1, from coordinate 24,350,106 downwards.
ATGGTATAAACTGTATAATTTATATACATAATATTTATAAACTAATAAAAATCACTTGGTTTAATGGAAACACGAAAAGGATTTTGCAATAGAACCACTTATGTTAATGTTAAACAATTAAAAACTGTATAAACTGTATAATTAATATACATAAAATTTATAAACTAATAAAATTCACTTGGTTTATCCACTAAGATTATACAGGGTGTTAAATTGCAGGGACGAACTTCTAGGGCTTAAAGTATACATGAAAACAAGCAAGGCCGTAGCAGAGGGGGGATATGCCTAAATGTGGGCAACCTAATTTACTACCTACATCTATCATGTATCAATGGTAATCAAGCAACAATTTTGTATCAATGGTCAAAAGCAAGGCCTTAGCCAGGGGGGATATGCCTAAATGTAGGCAACTTAATTTACTACCTACATATATTATGTATTAATGGTAATCAAGCAACAATTATGTATCAATAGTAACAAGCAAGGCCTTAGCTAGGGGGGATATGCCTAAATGTAGGCAACTTAATTTACTACCTACATACAGAGAGTACATTATGTATACTTAAAAGAAAAATTCTCTTTATGAAAATGTTCGGTGTTACATAAAACACCGAACATTTTCATAAAGAGAATTTTTCTTTTAAGTATACATAATGTACACGTCGTACGTTTTCCGACGCTCGGTTTATTAAAAGAATTTAATTTGAAGCTTTAAACGAGTGTTTTCCACTCCCAGGCTAAGCATGAAGTAAAATTTCGAGTTTAGAAAAGCCTGAAAATTTGGTTTGGTCGCGTAGCGCGAAGCGCGGAGCGGCCAAACCAAATTTTCAGGCTTTTCTAAACTCGAAATTTTACTTCATGCGCCACCGGTACAAAACACTGACATATTACGAAGTTTAAAACACACCGCTAAACTTTACATTAAATCAGTGCTGTGTACCGGTGGCGCATGAAGTAAAATTTCGAGTTTAGAAAAGCCTGAAAATTTGGTTTGGCCGCTCCGCGCTTCGCGCTACGCGACCAAACCAAATTTTCAGGCTTTTCTAAACTCGAAATTTTACTTCATGCTTAGCCTGGGAGTGGAAAACACTCGTTTAAAGCTTCAAATTAAATTCTTTTAACAAACCGAGCGTCGGAAAATGTACTACGTATGCATATGTATACTTAAAGGAAAAATTCTCTTTATGAAAATGTTCGGTGTTACATAAAACTCTCTGTATATTATGTATCAATGGTAATCACATGATACCCTCTTGATAGCCGAATTATTTACACAAACTACCTTGAGGAATTCGTGTTTTATTACCGACATTGCCCTTTTGTTGATATTGTGCAACGTTCGTGAAATATTCAGGTGCAAATCGGGGAGGCCTCCTCCAGGTTCAATTCCCGAAGATATTACATTAAAGTTGAATTCGTGGAGGGAGTCAGTCACGACCCGGCGACCAGGATAAAACCCATAAGAATTTCATCAAAGGTAGATCTGTATTGATGGGGGGATGAAAGGCCCTTCAGGATAACCCTTCCCATCCTACAGGGATAAATAAAAAACGACATAGACTCTAAGAATACATAAAAATCAAGCAGAATAACAGATTTAGGCCCATTTGCACCCCAACTGATTAACTTTAATCATTTACTAATCAATGATTAAACCTCTGGTTAAATTCTAAAATATAAGAATGCTAATCATTTGTAAGATATCCTTAACATGTCTCTTTTATCAGTATGCGATAATGTAAACAATTTGTAAATAAAGTTGCTGTGTTTTTAAGAAGTCCTAATCACTGATTATGTTAACTGACTTGGGTGTAAACGTTTTAAATTTGTAGTAAACTGTACTTTACTTCTGCAAATAATGGAATAATACGCATATTTGTGCCTAAGACAAAAACAACATTTAACCCATTTAGCGCCTTTGATGCAACATAGTTAATTTTTGTTCATTATCAAATAAGTTAATTTTATACATTGTATCATATGTTCAATTTAAAAAAACCTCTAGAGTGCCATTATTCTTTTCCAAATTTATGTTAGCTACACACTTCAAGAATTGACACATAAACCGTTAAACACAATAATTATAATGTATATTTTCAGAGTTGCCAACCTAGAATATTTTCCATGGCACTATAGATTTTTTTTAATTAAACTTACGCTTATTTGACCTGAAATGAAAATGTGTGAAGAATAATGTAAAAAATCGTTATTTAAATATTTTTCTTATTACTCATTTTAAAAAAGTATTTTTGAGTGTATTTCTAACTTCACAATATTTCAGTGTTTTATACGCGTGGCGCATGAAGTAAAATTTCGAGTTTAGAAAAGCCTGAAAATTTGGTTTGGTCGCGTAGCGCGTAGCGCTACGCGACCAAACCAAATTTTAAGGCTTTTCTAAACTCGAAATTTTACTTCATGCTTAATCTGGGAGTGGAAGATACATAAATGTATACATTAATTACAATACTTTAGGTATAAAACTTAAATCTGGCTTAAATTAAATAACCAAGGAGTAAATAGGATTGAAGAGATTTTATGAATTCTTTCAAATGTAATTTTCCTCAATATTTCTTATTGTAGGGGGAAGTGGGGCAGATTCATACATGGGGCACCGTCATACACTAGATATATATATCTGATGTTAGGCGCACATCAACTAAATGACTTATACATGTACGCGTAGCTTACTTATGTGTGTGGTTGCTGGCGGAGTTTGACAGCAGTCGGTGTGAAACGTGCGTCGGTGTGACACGGAACGTGATTCGGCCACGTGTAAGTAATTTAATAACCTCACTTTTAACATCTTTTTTATAATGAAAGCTGCTCTCTAGAATATTCAGTTCTATTTTATTTAAAAGGTAATAAGGTCAAGTTTGTAAATTGATCTGTGAATAATTTTATATATGGTTGCCTTTTTTTTAACAATATTTTTATTTTATATCTTGTGATGGGGTAGGTCCATACAGAAGTATGCGGGTACATTCATACTGTACGAATGTGCCCCACTTTTCTATTTTACGATGGAACTCAGGAATTATTTTAGTTTGTAGAATTGAAGTGATATCATAATTTTCTTTTGCAGAACAATTATGGTCAGAAATTACAAGAAAAAGGGAACTAGGAGTGGAGACGTGGTGGTAGACGAACAGGCAATGTTAAAACCTATTGATGAAGTTTTCGAAAACAAGCTCTCTTTTCGGAAATCAGCAGCCAAATATTGAGTTAATGCACAAACACTATAAAGCCGTATAAAAAAATTACGCAAAACACAAGATATTGGTAACGAAACTCGTGTATTCGAATCTAAATTTGCATCGCAGCAAGTTATTACAAAAACAGAAGAGGATCTTTTGAATAAATATATCTTAGAGTGTTCTAAGATGCACTATGGATTGACGTGTGTCCAAGTTAAAAAACTTGCATATGAATTTGCTAAGGCCAATGAGATTAAATATCCTGCAAGTTGGAATGATAATAAGATGGCGGGAGCAAACTGGTTAGCAAGTTTCCGAAAACGCAATAAAAATTTAAGTTTGCGTAAACCTGAAAATACTAGTGCTGCCAGATCATTCGGTTTCAACAGAACGGCAGTGAATGATTTCTTCCAGAGCCTGGAGAATATATACCGCAAATACAATTTTACTGCCGATCGGATTTTCAACTACGACGAATCTGGTATTTCAACTGTGCTGAGCACACCTAAAATTTTTGCTGAAAAGTGCCAAAAACAGGTTGGTCAAATAGTGTCTGCCGAAAGAGGAGAGCTGGTCACATTTGGTGGTATTATATCAGCAAGTGGAAATACCATACCGCCCTTATTCATCTTCCCTCGAGTACATTTTAAGGACCACTTTATAGGAGCACCTTCTCTCGTGAAGAAGAAGGCTCTTTGGGTGTAGCCACGAGAAGTGGTTGGATAAACTCGAGCATTTTTGTTGATGTTCTAAAGCACATCCAGAAACACACCTTATGTTCGAAAGAAAATCCAATATTGCTTTTATGTGACAATCATGAAAGTCACATTTCTATTGATGCAATCCACTACTGCCGTGACAATGGGATTGTGTGCCTTTCATTTCCACCACACACGACTCACCGTCTTCAACCATTAGATGTTGGCGTATTTGGACCAATAAAGTCGAAATTAAAAACGGCATTTAATGACTGGCACGTTTCCAATCCAGGAAAGACACTTAATATTTATAATATCCCAAAACTTACAAAGATACCTTATTTAGAGTCATTCAATGGTAGGAATATTACCAGTGCTTATGAAAAAACCGGAATATGGCCTTTTAATAAGTTGATTTTCAATGATGATGATTTTGCTCCGGTTCAGGTGTATCATTCAAATCCTGTAACAAATCCCAATATAAGCACAAGTGGTGATGAGCTTGCAATAGCTGGTGATGAGCTTGCTACAGTTGGTGTTGAACTTGGTGATGTTACTGCTCGAATACCGCCGACTTTGTCCAGAGATGTCTCGCCTACATTGTTTTCACAGCTTGCATCAACAGTGATAGATCTTGATAACCCTGCACCATCTACTTCCAAAGTATTGAAGACGCCAGAAATGATAAGGCCTTTCCCGAAAGTTCAAAGACGCACACAAACAAAACAAGGTTGATCACTTGGAAAATCGAGAATTTATACGGACACGCCCGAAAAGAATAGAATTGAAGAATTGGAAAACATCAAAGAGATGAAGAGATTAGAAAAAAAAAGGAAAAGTAAAGCAAGAGAAATAAAGAGAGCGTTTATTAAATGAAGATTATGTCAAATCGAGTAAACCAAAAAGAAATAAAACCAAAGAGATTGAAACAATTTGTAGCGACAGTTTATTAAATGAAGATTATGTCAAATCGAATAAACCAAAAAGAAATAAAACCAAATAGATTGAAACAATTTGTAGCGACAGTGAAACAGATATCAGCCTAAGAGAAAGTTCTGCTTCACCTTTCGACGTGCTTGAAGAAAACGAAGAAGAAGATGATCATGAAGTGCCTGTTGACCCTGAAAATGTCAAAGATGGTGACTATGTGCTTGTAAAATTTGAAAAAAAGAAGTCCGTTATTTACTATGTCGGACAAATCATCAAACACTACAGTTTGACAGAAGTAATGGTTTCATTTTTGAAAAAGAAACCAAGATTTTCTATGAATTTTGTCTTTCCAGACGTCAAAGATGAAGGCTCAGTAGATCTATCAGATATTGTTTTGATATTACCGGATCCTAAATCAGCTAACACAGCTAGGACCGCCAACATTTTTAGTTTCAACAAAGATCTCTCTTTCTATAACGTACATTAATATTATTGTTGCAAAGATAATTCCCTTCAAGATAATTAGTGTTTAACATTTAAGATTCCTCATGTTGATTGTGATATTTTTTTAATTGTTCATTATTGATAGTATTAGTAAATAAGAACTAAGCAATACGTCACAGATATTTAAATAGTGATATGACTGATTAGAAAGACTGTTAGGTTAACTTAGTTCCCTGTGTGCCATAAAAAAACTACCTATATTTATGTTATTCTCTCTTTATTATATGATTACTTAGTATTATTTTGTTATAGATACTATTATTGCTTTTGTTTTCATGAAAGTTGTGTTTTGATATTTTGATTTTGATAAATAAATAAACATTTCATGCTCAACTTGTGTATTTTCTCACATGTATGAAAGTGCCCCGTATGTGGGGTACATACATACATTTTTATTTATTCTTTTAAACTGTTACAAAATGCCTTACAAGTGTATTTACACAATTTACATGTTTTTGATATAAAGTCAGATAGTAAGAGTATTGATTTTTGATGAATCGATATAGATATCGATTACCGAGAAAATTCTATAAGACAAAATATAAAAACTGTATGAAGCTGCCCCACCTTCCCCTACTGTAATACACGATGATTGCAATTTATTGAACTAGAATAAAATAAATAATAATACCTGCTGCAGAGAAAAACACAATTCCATTTACACTGTACATCTAATATTTATCGAGACCTATTTTCTTTTAATGTCCGGGCTTTGTTGATATTGGTTTTTGCCGCGGAGCGTGCAAATTGAATAAGTGTCAGCACTTGACGGTGAAGACATTTTCTGGTCCAGACACGAAACCGTCATAAACGTACAAAAAAAAACACGTCGATATAACTCAGTGGCCATGTGGATGAAGTTACACAAGTTTTCCAATGTACACACGACCCCCCCAGCAAAACTCAACTTCCCTTTTTTTTCGTGCTCCCCTGGGAGCGGCGTCCACTGTGTATCTTATTATTTTTCATCCCTTCCGGCCCTCTCGTGACGTCAGCAATTGTTTGCGGAATACAAGATCGGGTCGTGTTTTTTGTTAAATGTTAAAATGTCTCGATGGCTATTTACGTTGAATATATTTTTTTTTAAAAAGCAATTAAAGTTATTCTACTCATATTGAACAATGCACTACTGGGACAATTATTCTTTTATTGAGATAATGTAACAATAAAATACAATACTCAATTAAGGTGATTAGCAATATCGATTCAAAAAGATCGACTACTCGGTTCTTGCAAATTATTGAGCCGGGCAGTGTAATTTCAACTTTATAATATTTAATTGTAATTATTATTATAATTTTAAAAACACAATTAGAGTTATTCTACTCATATTGAACAATGCACTAGTGGGAAATTATTCACTTATTGAGATAATGTTACAATATAATACGATACTCAATTATGGTGGTTAACAAAATCGATTCAAAACGATTGACTACTCGATTCTTGCAAATTATCGAGCCGGCCAGTGTAATTTTAACTTTATAATATTTAGTTGTAATTATTATTATAATGAAAAAACAATTTGAGTTGTTCTACTCATATTGAACAATGCACTAATGGGACAATTATTTAGTTATTGAGATAATGTTACAATAAAATACGATACTTGTGCAAAATCGATTCAAAAAGATCGACTACTCGATTCTTGCAAATTATCGAGCCGGGCAGTGTAATTTTAACTTTATAATATTTAATTGTTATATACGCGTGGCGCATGAAGTAAAATTTCGAGTTTAGAAAAGCCTGAAAATTTGGTTTGGTCGCGTAGCGAAGCGGAGCGACTAAACCAAATTTTAAGGCTTTTCTAAACTCAAAATTTTACTTCATGCTTAGCCTGGGATTGGAAACACTCGTTAGAAGCTTCAAATTGAAATATTGGGATGTAAATAAATATTCGAAATATTGGGATAAAAATAAGTTTTTATATCCAAATATTTCAGTTTGAAACATCTAACCAGTGAAATCATGAAAATATCGAAATATGACAAAAATAATGAATATTGTTAAGATGGTTTAAAATTAACGGTAATCATATAAAAAACCGCGATCACTCTAAAAGTAATTAAAATCAATAATAAAACCATGATTAATATATGATATTACAAAATTAGCAGAACTTAAAATGAATTAAGTTGTTGAAAAATATGAACATTTCCTAAATTCAAAAACAAATCTTACAATTATAATTGATAAAACAACAAGATTTAACACAACCGACAAACCTCGTTCATTTATGAAATAAATGGGTCAATTAATTCAATGTTCTAACGAGTATTTCCAATCCAAGGTTAAGCATGAAGTAAAATTTCGAGTTTAGAAGAGCCTGAAAATTTGGTTTGGTCGCGTATCATGTACCATGATTTGGTACATTACAATAAAATTTTGTAAAGTTGAACTGAAAAAAACAATTCCCGAATACAGCCGTTAAAATTGGCTAAATTAGAATCGTGAAAATTGTAAAAAAAAATGTATAGAAATCATGAAAATATCGAAACATAACAAAAATAATGAATATTGTCAAGGTGGTTTAAAATTAACGGAAATCGTATAAAAAATGGCAATTACTTTAAAATATAATAAAATCAATAATAAAACCATGATTAATATATAATATTACAAAAGTTATAGAACTTAAAATGACGTGAGTTGTTGAAAAAAATGAACATTTCCTAAATTCAAAAACAGAACTAACAATTATAATACTGATAAATGAATAAGATTTAACACAACCGCCAAAACTCGTTAATATATTATTAACTATACTTGAAATCAGTGTTTTATACGCGTGGCGCATGAAGTAAAATTTCGAGCTTAGAAAAGTCTGAAAATTTGGTTTGGTCGCTCCGCGCTTCGCGCTACGCGACCAAACCAAATTTTCAGACTTTTCTAAGCTCGAAATTTTACTTCATGCTTAATCTGGGAGTGGAAACCCTCGTTAGATGATTAATCAGAAACTTATTTTGCAGTTTCTGTTATTATAAAATTAATGACATAAAATAAATAGAGTTGATGTTGTTTTTTTTTTGTTCAAATTTAGAACACACGAATTCGTGTGCTTTATATGTATAGTATTAAATTTATCGTCTTCAATTTTAAAATGTATATTTTGATCAAAGTTATAGAGAAGAAACAAACCTTATTTTATTGCTGGATGAATTATAATCAAACAATATTTAAGAAAATTGTAAAAGCTTAAAATGTTCAGAAATTATTGAAAATGAATGCAATTCATTTTAATAAAATAATGCACTGATAAAATTAAATTTTAACTTTGATTTGTTAAGTTTAGTACAACTATTAAAAATGTTCGTCTGTTAAACGAAATGTACATCTAGTGAATAAAATAAGTAAGTGGAGAAAAAGGATTACTTGTTTTATTTAATATTTGATTTGTAATTTTGGAATATCTGGTAAAAATATTTTAATTCCAATTATAGCCAATCAAAGTTAATTAATTTCTGTGTAGATTCTATGATTTTTTTGTGATTTTTTAACCTGTTAATTTTTTACAATTGTTTCAAGGAAAACAACCTTCTAAAATTGTTGATTTTATTGCATAATTTCAACTTTGGCTTAATATTTTCAGAAAATGCGACGAAATAATGTTTTTTTTTTAAAGCAGATGTAAGTGCAATCAATTCTAAGTCAATTTTGTGAATTTCACGTTAATTTTGATATTTTTGGTAACACATTTCCCCAGTTTATGAGAATTGTTAGACGATTACTATGTTTTCATTAATATTTTTGTTTCTATATTTAGTATTGAATTGTTATTTTGTAAAATATTTTTGTATTCTGTAAAATGGTACATCCGTAAATAAAGGTTTATTTTATTAATGATTTCGATAGCTAACGCCATCTAATGCTTCATAGTGGCATCGTCAGTGACACGAATTCACAAAGTGGATATACAGGCCACTGTTTCGTCCACGAGCGAGCAGAACTCTGTTTGTGAAACCAGAAAACACCACCACACTAAAGAGGACCTTGAAGTCCGAAACGCGTCTGTGGGTATCTGGTGCCGGAATACTGAACACAAATTCAAAGGTTTATTTTATTTATTTATTTTTAATATGGTAATAAAAGGTAATTTAACGTTAAGAGGAAAACTAATGATATAATAGTTTTGTGTAAATCAATATTACATAAACTCAAGCGTGGCAGAAAATTAATAAAAATGTGTTTTATTTTGAAACTCCTAAAACAGTTAAAAAAACGTCAGATTCTGATGAAACCAGCAGAACTTGTAAAGAAATTAATAAACTATTTGTGTGTTTACTAAAAACACTTACTAAAATTGAACAAAATACGAGACATTTTTGTTTTATTTCAAAATTTAAAAAATATCCAAACAAAATAACAGTACTATCTAAAAATAAATGCTCACACATTTTAATATATGTATCTGCTATGTTTTAAAAATAAAATACATTAAAAGTATTACAATTTCGTAAAATTTGTTATGAGCCTGATTGGAAATTTCAAATCAATTTTGAGCGATTACAAGAGATCAAAATTAGTTTGAAATTCACTCAATTCTTTTAGAGTATAATAACTGTACCTTTTCTCGTCTGAGAAAAAAAAATCTAAATAAATACAGATTTTCATCGAATTACCAGGAGTTTTTAAGAAATGAATAAACTAAATTAGTTTTTATGCGAAAAAGTAATTGAGTGATTGCGGGAATATACAAAAAAAAAAACTTAGTTTTTATGTGGGAAACAAATTGAATGATTGAAAAGTGTATTTCAGATATTTAAGGTGCTCTTATATGGACGTTTTGAACGCGAGGCGAACGGACGCAAGCGTTTGCGTTTTAACACATAGGTTTATATGAGAGTCCTTAGAAGGACGGGTGCGAGGCGGAGAAAACGCCAGCACTCGCGCCTGTTTAAATTTGAGCGGAGCGGGCCGGGCGCGTTTTTCAGTTTTAACACATTGTTTCTCATGCGCGTTCTCATATGGGAGGGTTAAACGCGTTTTCAAAGCGGGCGTTTTACTTAAAATTTTTGTAAAAATCGACCGAAGCGTGTTAAATTCGTGATATTTTCCTTACCTAATTTAGTCGTAACGCAAATATAAATATTTTTTCGTTTAGATAAGTGTCCAAAATTAAAAAAATAAATAAACAAAAAATATATATTATACATTTTTAGGTAAACGTCCACCTCCAAGATATGAGTATAATTTTATTTATTATTTAAAAAATCTACGTTTTCTAGAAATTGCGAAAAATTTGAAATACCTAACGATTTCAAATCAAATCTCTATCTCTTGTGAAAATAGTGTGATGAGAACAAAATAATTCAAAGAATTATTCATTTGTTTGAGAGCGGTCTCTGTGCCCTTAAATTTTGTACCGCCAGCAGCTTCTCTTTTCCCTCGCTCCCTAATTGGCTAACGGATTAGAAAAACGCCAATTTCACAGAATATTGCTCCTTATCTATGCATTAGACAAGAAGGACTAACATACAACTCCGTGGTTATTTTTTTTTTTTTTAATAACCCGAAACCGGTACAGTGAGGTCTGAGAGACACTAGCTAATATTTAAACATCTGTACCATCCCCATTCCTTAAAATATTGCATTGACCTTGTATATACTTTTAGGTGCGTCTATTTTTAAAATGCAGGTTAATACTCATCAAAGTGTGTAACATTTTTGACAGAAATTTGTGTACCGGTTACGGGTTAAATAAAAGCAACAAATATTTAAAAACATTAAATACATAAATACAGTATATAGGATAAATAAATAATATTATGATGCAATTAAATCTATTTTGTCCATGCTTATTACTCAGCATAGCGCAAATGAATGATAGACAGCACCGACGGCTCGCCTAGCACCCGCTAGCAAAATGCGTCCAATCCGCTCCTTATAAGAGCTAAAGGCGGAGCGGAAAAACAACCCGTCCCGCTCCGCTTCCGCTCTCAACACGTCCATATAAGAGCGCCCTTAAAGTTCACTAAATTATGGAAAAAAAAACAAGAAATTTGTAGTTTATTTTGATACTTAAAAAACGATTAGGTTTTATTAAAGTCAAGACAAATTGGAATTATTAAACGCAGTTTTGATTTAAAAAAATATGAAATTATAAATGAGAAATTGACTAAAAATGATTTCAGTTATTGACAAATAATATGTTTATTTATTTATTCTTTATGGATTAGTTGTATATTCGGTTTTAATAAAAAAAATCAATAGAAATTGTTAAGAAATTATTCCTATCTTTGCTATAAATTTTAAAATAATTAAAATTTATCAATCGAAAACGATATTAGACACTAAAACTTGAATAAATATTATTCAATTTAATTAAAATTATTGAAATATTTTATATTGTCTATCTCATTTCTAAATTATGTGTCCTTTTAGTAACCTCACATTTTGTCGTAGCTCTCTTCGTTTTTAAGTAATTTTGAAAAAAACCGTTTTTGAAAGAAATAAATAAATAATTTAATCATTTATTGATTCATTTACCACCGGAACGCCCAGTTTTACGGCGAAAGTACTATGATACTTTCGCCGTAAAACTGGGCGTTCCGGTGGTAAATGAATCAATAAATGATTAAATTATTTATTTATTTCTTTCAAAAACGGTTTTTTTCAAAATTACTTAAAAACGAAGAGAGCTACGACAAAATGTGAGGTTACTAAAAGTACGCATGTTTTAAATATCTACAACCACATCTTTTAAATATCTATAACCTCCATATTATCAATATTTACCGAAATATCAAAAACAAAAATGAAAAATGCTAAGAGTAAAGTACCACTTCTGGTTTCTAGATGTTTACCAAAAGCGTATCAGTTCCTAGAAATGTAATAAAAAGCTTAAGTTTATTGTGTCGTTTTATTATCTTAGTTTGTTTAGTCTGTACGGTACAACCCAACCGACAGACGACCAGACAGACGGACAGGTCTCACGTACTTAATCATTTTTGGTTTTAAACTAATTAAGGATATACGAATCAAATTTTCTTTGAGATAAATAAAATAAAAACATTGTTCATTTTTTTATAATTTGTAATAAATTTTTTATTGAGAAATAAAATCTACAAGAAAACCCCATTCGTCGGAAAAAATACGGTCACACAAACAGGCGTTTATTATTAGTAAAATAGAAAAAAAATGCACAGTCCACTTCTATTTATATGAATTTTCGTTAATTAATATTACTATAACTGTATTGTTTCGAGTTTACGTGAAGTGATTAATCACAAATAGAAAGACTGTTATTCCTTACTTCACTTTTTATTTTTATGTTAGATGTACATTTCGAGACACAAGGTGCTCATTATCAATAACAAACTGTTATTGATAATGAGCACCTTGTGTCTCGAAATGTACATCTAACATAAAAATAAAAAGTGAAGTAAGGAATAACAGTCTTTCTATTTGTAATATTACTATAGTTTTACTTTTTTGTTTATACAGAAAATTTACAATAATAATTAGTGCCGCGTTTTGTCGCTTTATCGCACCCAGAGTGTTTCGCATAAACAATTGCCAATTTTAAACGGACTAGAATTTCATCAGTCAAACACAAAATGTCATCAATGAAAGAATAAAACAATTTATGTGTAAAAGTCCCTTAAATATTACTTCTAAATCGGCTTATGCCCACTTGCACCGCGGGTACAGTTGCTAGAGAAAAAACTAGTACAGCAGGGAGTTTTAGCCACTTCTAAAATATCGTATTTTTTTCTTGTAAAAGAGTCTTATCATGTACAGGTTAGCAAAACATTTTTTCTTCTCCAACAAGACGGTGCTTTGGTTGACATGCAATGTCTCTAATGCTAATTGTCTCTAAACGGGTCGTTATTATCGCTGTTTGCGTTTCAGTCAGTTGAGGCATGTCGACGTTAAATCAATTTTGTTTGACATTTCCGCAGGGTTGTCAATTTGATTGACAATTTGAAAAATCAAGTGAGTTGAGTTCACATAGCCAAATATTTTGCTGTACTAGTTTTTTTTTTCTCGGAACTATAGTATGTTCAATAAAAAAAAATCTCTAGAGGGGCCATGATTTTATCTTTTTTTAAATTTAAGTTGGCAACACACTTTAGGAATTGTCATATAAAACGTCAGGCATAATAATTATAATGTATAATTTCAGAGTTGCCAACCTATAATTTATTCTAGAGGTTGTATTTTATTGAACATACGATATATGTATATTTGCAAAAAAACATTCCCTGTATGTTTACCAAATTTTAGTAGTGGCAAATGTCACCGCCAGGGCCGAAAGGGGTAAAGATAAAAGTCATACCACTGAGCAAACAATTAAGTAATGTTTAACATTAATACAATGTTTAATGTTGCTAAAATGTTGATATAACGTTATTTGTTTGTTTTTGCTCATTGGGATTAATTTTAAAAAAATAGCACTTAATGACTTTTATTTTTTTCCCGAGTAAAGAACGCAGAGATTGTAGTTCAAACGTTCTTTCGAGTTAGAACAAACCTATAGTAATTATTATTCTTATTATATTTCGTTCAAAATATCTTTCAAGTTATAACATACCTATTATAATTATTACACTTATTTTTCGTTCCTGACAATTGGCGATTATTTAAACGTGACAAAAAAACACTCTGGACAAAAATGTGATACACAAGAGTTAAACAAAATATTTTTATTAAAATAGAAATAAATAAACACCAGACAGAATTGTTTGTTTGGCTTAAGTTATTATTTTTAATTGTTCAGTGACAATTTTACTGTTTAATGTTTATTTTATAAAATAAATACTAGCGCCCATTTTGTCAAATCGAATAATTTTAAAATGTAACGCAAATGTATTTAAATAAATCCATTTGAATCTATAGAGGGAATTCCTTCTTTTAAGTGTACGTATTTCGATGCATACTCATTTACAGAGTTCAGGATTTCGTTGATTTTGTAAAAGTATTCAATTTGAAACTTCAAACAAGTGCTTCCACTCCTTGACTAAGCATGAAGTAAATTGAGTTTAGAAAAGCCTGAAAATTTAGTTTTGTCACTTTGCATCTAGATATGTATACTTAGAAGAAAAGTTCAAATATTAGTATTTTTTGGAACAAACTCAATGAATGAAATTTTGCTGTATCTAAACAGAGTTAAAATATACTATACAGGGAAGTTTTTTTCTTTATTCTTTATTACGGGAGACCATTAAAAAATACAACAATATATACATAATAATCACAAAACAATACAAAAACAAACAAAAAATTCACAAATCAACACAATCAGAAACAGAAGTTCTAATAAAATAGGATCAAATAAATAATTATATAAAGGACCCTAAGAGGAGTTAATGGATTTTAGACAAAGTCGTTTAAAACGGCTCAACGAGACACCAAAAAAATCTATTGACTCGCCATAGGAAATAACATATCTTATTAAATTGTTATGTGGGCTGTTATAGCCATACAGAGTAAAGTGGTGTACGTCAGCAAGAAGTTTATGTTGTCTGGTTGAACGAACTGGAACGTTAATGCCAATAGACGACAATATGGATGGGCAAAGTATCAGTCCATGCAGTACACGATATGCGAAGCATAACATAAAATAAATCCTTCGTTTTTCAAGAGACAACAAACCGAGATATGTACGAAGTAGGTCATAATTATTACTATCGTACGAAAGATTTGACCGGTAGCAAATGAGTTTTATCATTTTACGTTGTACACGTTCTAATCTATCTATGTGACATTGGTAGTGCGGTGACTAAATTATGCAGCAATAATCTAGAATTGGTCTGACTAAGGTGAAGTATAACGTCATTAAAGTACGGATAGATTTGAAATGTATAGTAATACGCCGTATAAAACCAATTCTTTGGAAAGCTTTTGCAATAACTAAATCTAAATCTAAAGTGCTCATAAAATTGAAGTTTACTGTCAAGTAGAACGCCTAAATCATTGATTGTATAAACCCTCTCTAAAGGATTACTATCTAGAAAATAGATAGCCGGTAAATAGATCAGTTGTTTTCTTGAAAAACGTATATGTTTGCATTTAGTTGTGTTCAGATGCAAATCATTACTGGAGCACCATATAATAAGCTGATCCAGATCATTTTGCAGGATGCGACAATCATCACTGGTGGTGATTTTACGATACAGCTTCATATCATCTGCATAAAGCAAAAAATTTGATTGACTTTCTTTACCAATATCATTGATAAAGATGAGAAATAGCAATGGCCCAAGGTGAGAACCCTGGGGCACATCTGAAGTTGCATTTATTACAGAACCAGAAACTGCATCATTTATTTTCACCACATGTTGTCTGCAACTTATGAACGACCGGAGCCACTCAATCATGGACCCAGCAACACCATACATTCGGAGTTTGTATAAAAGCCTACAGTGGCTAACTCTGTCAAACGCCTTACTAAAGTCGGTATAGATCGAGTCTACCACTGCCCCTTCCTCCATCGCGTCGGTAATGAAATTGGAGTATACAAACAAGTTGGAAGCAGTAGATCTTTATGGAAAGAATCCATGTTGTTGCTCAGATAAAAGTGGCTTAAAAGTGTTTAACATATACTTCGCAACCAACTTATCTAATAATTTAGGAATACATGATTGAATAACTATCGCTCTATAATTGTCAACACATATCTTTATGTCTGATTTAAAGACCGGGACAGTGTAGCATCGCTTCCAAAGAGATGGGAAGAATCCATCTCCTAGAGAACGATTAAATAATTTAGTAAGAGGTAAACACAGTCGATGCGCAGGCTTTTTTCAAGGCAGGCGGTATTCCGTCAGGACCTGGTGCAGCACCATTTTTAATTTCAGTTTTTTAAGTATACGTATTCTTAAGTATACGTATTCCAAATTTAGCTTATTTTCTTTAAACCCTTAGATATTCGTTGTTTTTTAAAAGAGTTCAATTTGAAACTTTAAACGAGTGTTTTCCACTCCCAGACTAAGCATGAAGTAAAATTTCGAGTTTAGAAAAGCCCCGTGAAAATTTGTCGAGGGTCGCGCAGCGACCCGAGACAAATTTTCTGGGCTTTTCTAAATCGAAATTTTACTTCATACGCCACGCGTATAAAACACTAAAATACTGTGAAATTTATGTATATTTGAACCTCACTTGAAATCAATGTTTTATACGCGTGGCGCATGAAGTAAAATTTCGAGTTTAGAAAAGCCCAGAAAATTTGTCTCGGGTCGCTACGCGACCCTCGACAAATTTTCACGGGGCTTTTCTAAACTCGAAATTTTACTTCATGCTTAGTCTGGGAGTGGAAAACACTCGTTTAAAGCTTTAAATTGAACTCTTTTAAAAAACAACGGATGTTGGAAAATTTACAGATTATGCATATGTTTATCTAAAAGAAAAATTCCTTGTACATCCACACGACTGTTCCAATGGTTTCTTTTATCTGGGTATACGTAGAGTCAGATAGACATATTCAAAATTGGTCTTAATCAGATGTTGAATAATGTTCTCACTTATGGTCTAAATCCTGGGTCTCCAAACTTTCCAGCCTTAGGGCCATACTGATTACTCCAGTAAGCTCCGAGGGCCAAAACCATAACAATAAGCCTTTAAAATTAGAATACTTCAGTAAACTAAATTTAATTTGCTGTAAAAAATATAAGTTTTCAAGTATGCTAGCTCTCCGCGGGCCGGACAAAATCTGTCCGCGGGCCGGATGTGGCCCTCGGGCCGTAGTTTGGAGACCCCTGGTCTAAATCAACTCAAGGGATCCCAAAATGGATATCTCTACTAACATTTTTGATTTGAAATTTTTTACCAAAACAATACTTTCTCTTTGTATAACATATAGGGAAAGTAAAAAAAGTTGTTCATTAGTTATATAATGTATTCGATCGAATAATGGGCCAATAATCCAATAATGGATGTGTATTACTCTGAATAGTAGGCGTGAATTAGACTAACTAGTGAGCGTGCCTTAGATCAACTAGTAAACATGTCTTAGATACAAAATTAAGCCTTTCTTAACGGCAATATGAGGGGTGTCCTAAACACAATAGTAGGCGTGTTCTTAGTCACAGTAGTGGGCGTTTTCTATAAACAATCGTGGGCGTAGCTTCTTTCGGTATTTAAAGAAGGTTGCAATACTGTTAAGAGAATCAATGCATTGTATGAATAAATGATTAAGATAAAATAATAATTTAATCCACAAAATAAATAATAACCTAAAATAGCACTTTCGCTTATCTTTTGTAAAACAAAATCAACAACAGGAAGGTGTATCAAATTAAGACCGAAACGAGATGAATCAAAGAGCGGTCGAGGGGATGCGGATACGTTAGTCGGGGGGACGTGATTGCAAGTTTGTTCACGTAGACGCGAGGTGGATTTCAATTTGGCCAATTCATTATTTTCCTTTACTCTCCGCCGCCGAGTAATAAACAGTGATTACACGCGTGATCCCGGCCATGTGTCATCCCACTCCTTTGAACCGCCACCCCCGCATCCAGGTCCCCATTACCGGCCTAGAACTCGCAACTAAGATCCAGGAAATTGGCTCTATTATTCATCGGGACCTTAGAATTAAACCGTTTAAACGAGGGACAAACACAAAAAGTACAACAAGGTTTAGATTAAACTTAAGTTATTTATTTAATCCTATTTTTCATCAAGAAGTGCAAAAACAAGGGATTAATGATTTCAGCACAATAATAGGTGTTTCTTAAATGCATGTCTAAAATAGTTGGATCTTCATAGATATAATAGTGAGAACAAAATAAATTCAAATTCAAAACTATTTGAATTCGAGAAAATAAGCTTACGCTTCTTATAGTTTGCACACTTTGAACATAATATATAAAATTACGAAAAAACTATTCGTGAAAATGCAAACAGTGTCTTAGTTAATAAGACAATTTAACTACTTCCCGTGCAAATACACCTCCGGATATTGAATTATACAATGAAATATTTAAAATCTTATTTAATTTGATTTGTTACAACGCTCTATTAAAGTATATGTAACGTTTAGGTCAAATTCTCTTCAATTCAAATTCTCTTAAATTCATTTTAATTTGTATTGTTAGTTGGTTTGAAGAGAATTTGACCTAAACGTTACATATACTTTAATAGAGCGTTGTAACAAATCAAATTAAATAAGATTTTAAATATTTCATTGTATAATTCAATATCCGGAGGTGTATTTGCACGGGAAGTAGTTGTTTCAATGGATATTTATCGTCTTAAATTGTCTTATTAACTAAGACACTGTTTGCATTTTCACGAATAGTTTTTTCGTAATTTTATATATTATATATAATAGTGAGATATCTATATTCACAATTTTTAATATGAGAAGAATATTATAGTAATACTAGAGGAGGCATTTTAGTATGTTTATTTTTTTAAAACAATTATTTATTTAATTACAA
Organism: Philonthus cognatus; assembly: GCA_932526585.2. Lineage (NCBI taxonomy): Eukaryota > Metazoa > Arthropoda > Insecta > Coleoptera > Staphylinidae > Philonthus > Philonthus cognatus. The sequence continues at coordinate 24,331,401 of OW052250.1, read as the reverse complement.
CACTTAACTTTGTTTTACCACTTTTATTTTTACTTTTCAGTGATTATAGTTTCGACTACAAGCTAGTCATTATCAAACCAAGTGCACTTAGTTTGATAATGACTAGCTTGTAATCGAAACGATAGTCACTGAAAAGTAAAAGTAAAAGTGGTAAAACAAAGTTAAGTGTTTTATTTAAATTGGTATGAAGATGTACCACAAAGTGAACGCCAACCAAATTAAAAAATTGAAAAAAATATTTATTTGTATTTTAAATTCTTTTTACTTTAATTAAAAACTATTATTTGTTTTTCTCCTCCTCTACCCACTAGCCATTCAAGCATTTTTATTTGTTCAATAGGATTAAAGTATTTAAAAATTCTATGAACTCTTCTAACATGTGATTTAATTCTGTTTAGCTTTAATAATTTTGCATAGTATACTTTTGTAGTTGTTCATGTGTAATAATTAGAAATGCTTCCTTAACTACATCTCGTACAATTATCCGGCACAAAGCGACCTAATACATCTCGAGTCAATTTTCTTTTCTCCGAAGTCATCGCCGAGTAATTAGTCGCGATATACCGGAGCCTTAGACATAAGTGAAGTAAACTAAATGAAAGGAAATTGCATTGTCGAAATTATTTTCTGGCGGAAAGGAGGCCAAAGAGGGATTCCGGATTAATAACTGCGGGAAGTAAAACGATCGACCATTTTCTTGCCTCGTCCTCCATTTTCCACCCCCCACGGCCGCGCGTATAACTCGTTTAGGCAGGGAGCAGGACCCAATTTCCAGCGCCTCCCCTTGCCTCCTTTTTGACTGAATTTAGCGAAAACATACATTTCGCATTTAGCATTTGATAAGTAAATGCCGTTTACGGATTGCGTTCAGCGGCGCGACGTCGGGAATCTAATCATTTTCAAAATCTAATTGCGTGCGAGGAAATTGTAAAAACTGTTTAAATCACAGGCGGGTTCTTTAAGATCAGTGTATTGGATTTTGTATGTGAACTTTCAAACTTTTTTTAAACGCGAGCTTTGAAAGAAAATGTTGTTGTTTAATTTGTTATTAAGGCAGGGGATTTTTAAAATTTAAAAGTATTCGAATATTCATTTAAAAACATACTCAACTTATTCGAATATTGAAATATTTCAAATATTTGAATATTAGAATAACTTGAATAGTCGAATATTGGAGTATAGAATATGGATTTGAATGAATACCAGGGTTGTTAAAAAACGATTTTTTCATTTTAATTAAAACAAACAGTTTTTTTACATAACGTGTTTTTTATTCAAACAGCGTTTAAAACATTAACAATTAAAAACATGTTTAAAACGTGTTTAAAACACGTTTAAAACGTGTTTAAAATAGAACATACATGGTAATTTACTTTTGAGTATACATTTCCCGATAATTACAGCATTTTTCAAATTTGCGGGAATTCGTTGTTTCAAAGCGATTAATTTAGGGCTTTCAACGAGTGTTTTCCACTCCCAGACTAAGCATGAAGTAAAATTTCGAGTTTAGAAAAGCCTAAGAATTTGGATTGGCCGTGTAGCGAAGCCTAACGGCCAATCCAAATTAGGCTATTCTAAACTCGAAATTTTACTGCATGCGCCACGCCTAAAAACACTGATTTACAGTGAAGTTAACAAAACACACACATACAACAGCGAATATAGGCAACCCAATATTCGTTAGAGTTATTGGGTTGCCTCTAATCACTTTACATTTGCGTTTACGTATTATTATGTAACAAAACTATTAGTATTATTATATGTTAGGTTGTGTATATTCATGGGTTTATTTGATCTCATGCTATAGCATTAATGTTTCTATTTTATTTTGTTTTGGTATTTGTAAACTTCTGCCGAGGATTAATTTGTATTTCTTTTAAGTTATATTTACATTTCTCTGTAATTGATCCTGTATCTGTTGAGAAATAAATAAATAAATATGTTACTATCGAGTCAAGGGGATAACAAATTGCAAATTTTGTATGAGTAAACGTTACCTTAACCCATTAACGGCCGAGCAATTATAGAGTTGATTCTGAAAGTTGATTTAAGGTAAAATTCTGCAAGTCTCTTTATGATTTCTATAAATGACTATTGTATTACATACTGTCAATTTTCCTATTAAATATACATAATTTATACGCTGTACATTTTCAGGCATTCGTCGATTGTATATAAAAACGTGGAATATGAAGTTTAAGACAAGTGTTTCCACTCCCAGACTAAGCATGAAGTAAAATTTCGAGTTTAGAAAAGCCTTAAAATTTGGTTTGGTCGCTCCGCGAAGCGGAGCGGCCAAACCAAATTTTCAGGCTTTTCTAAACTCGAAATTTTACTTCATGCGCCACGGACATAAAACACTGAAATATTGTAAAGTTAGAAATACATTAATTTTTTTTATAAATGAATAATACTCTAAATATTAAAATAACAAAATATTTACATTTATCTTCATCATTTTAATGTCAGGCCAAACAATATAATGTATCAAATTAACTTATTTAATAACTTAATTAACATAAAATTAATAATGTTGCGTATATACATCAATAGCTCTTAATCGGTTAATAAGTAAGAGTTTTTTTGAAAATTTGTAAAACATAAAATAAATATTTAAAATTACTCAAAACGTATAGCATTTTTAAAATAATGAATGCATTTTGAAAATTGAAGGATTGCGAGTGTTATTTTTATAAATATTAACCAAAGTGGAATTACAATTGAACACACAAAATACTGTCATTTGATTATAATCAAATTACAGTATTTTGTGTGTGAGTTATTTTAGATTTTACGATTTTTGTGACAGTTATGTTATATTTTGATATATGTTTACCCTTATAGTAGAAGTTGAATCAAAATTGCAATATTTAATCTTTGTCTACCTAGAAATAAAACCTCAATTATAAAACAATTAAAATATTTCCCCCTTTTAAGCGCCGAGAACACAAAAGGCTAATTACAAGCGAAATTCCTGTTTTTCGCAATGGGAATTGTATTGTAAACCGGGACACAATTTGGCCTGTTTGGAGGTAATATTAGCGGAATGGGAGAGGGAACGGAAGGAAATGGAATAATAATAACGGAGGCAACATATTAGACGTGGAACGTGTCCTTAATGTAAATTGGGCGGTGATCTCTTTTCACTGGAATTCTATCTGATATTAATGCACAAAGCCAATTAGGCGCGTTCACTTCCCTTATGGAAAACTCAGCGAAACTGGCAAACCGGAGTCAACTATAAGGAAACTGCTCGACTGTTCTCTTCTATTCTCCGGATTGTTCCAATTACGTTTGAGAAGAAACGTATCCAGGAGAAAAGTTAAATACTTTTATCCTTTTATTTGAACTATTTAATAATGGAAATAAAAAAATAAGTATATAACCAGTGCCGGCGCTAGGGTTTATGCTGCTGCAGGCAAACTAGATTTCGTCGCCAAAGCCTAGATAAATTGTTTTTTTTTTGACGTTGATGATAATAATGATTATTTGACCTGATTTGAAAATGTGTGAATTAAAATATGAATTCTTTGTTATTTAAATTATTTGATTATTACTCATTTTTAAAGTGTATTTCTAACTTCACAATATTTCAGTTTTATACGCGTGGCGCATGAAGTAAAATTTACCAAATTAACTTATTTAGTTACTAATTAAAAAATAAATTAATAATATTGCATTTTTACGTCAATGACGCTGAACGATAAGGATGCGTGGAATCACTTCAGCATTCAACAAAGGTTTTAAAAAAGTATCTTTACGGTTTAAAAATAGAGTCTTACTTGGATATAGATATTCTGTATACGTTTGATCTATATATCCATTTTAAATAATTTCTGGATATGTATTTATTAATTGAATGTGGGGTTTGACCAACGCATTTTTTTCTATGATTTCAACGAATGATTTATTATATTACATACGTCGATTTTATAGAAGAGTTAAATTTAAAGTTCAAACGAGTGTTGTCCACTCCCAGACTAAGCATGAACTAAAATTTCGAGTTTAGAAAAGCCCCGCGTAGAAAATTTGTCGAGGGTCGCGCAGCGACCCGAGACAAATTTTCACGGGGCTTTTCTAAACTCGAAATTTTACTTCATGCGCCACGCGTATAAAACACTGATTTACAGTGAAGTTAAAAACGCACTGTAAACCAGCCCAACTTCGATATTTTTTCAAACTTGGATGTTTTCTTTCCTATCCATGCTGTAAACCTTCAGATATTCGTTGTTTTCTTGTAAAGAAACTTTGATTCCCTGTAGTCATTCAGTTTCCGAAGACCATGATTGGTTCTTCGAGCTGTAGCCTTTTTAAAATGGTAATAAACTTAGTAATCTAGAGTGATCCTTTAATTTGAAACTTCTAAGAACGAGTGTTGTCCACTCCCAGACTAAGCATGAACTAAAATTTCGAGTTTAGAAAAGCCCCGCGTAGAAAATTTTCGCGGGGCTTTTCTAAACTCGAAATTTTACTTCATGCGCCACGCGTATAAAACACTGATTTAAAGTGAAGTTAAAAATGCACTGAAAACCAACCCAACTTCGATATTTTTTTCAAAATTGGATGTTTTCTTTAACATCCATGCTGTAAACCTTTAGATATTCGTTGTTTTCTTGTAAAAAATATTCGATTCCCTGTAGTCCTTCGGTCTCCGAAGACCACGATTGGTCCTTCGAGCTGTAGCCTTTGTAAAATGGTAATAAACTGAATAATCTAGAGTGATCCTTCAATTGGAAACTTCTAAGAACGAGTGTTGTCCACTCCCAGACTAAGCATGAAGTAAAATTTCGAGTTTAGAAAAGCCCCGCGTAGAAAATTTGTCGAAGGTCGCGCAGCGACCCGAGACAATTTTCACGGGGCTTTTCTAAACTCGAAATTTTACTTTATGCGCCACGCGTATAAATCACTGATTTCAAGTGAAGTTAAAAATATACTATTAAGGTTGGAAACGTTTTCGTGGTTAAGTAACCAAATATGTATTCACAAATATTTAATTTATTCGAAAATTTAAATATTTATATTCAAATATGAATAATTTAGTGATTTAAATATTCATGTTAGAATATTTAACTATTTGAATTAATCGAATTTGAATCCCAGCCTTGATAGCGATGATTCGAATTATTTGGGAGGATTTGAATCCGTGTATGAGGATTCGAATCCTTTTATAAGGATTCGAATCCTTTTATAAGGATTCGAATACATTTATAAGAATTCGAATCCTCTTTTATAAGGATTCGAATCATCTACGTCTGGATTCGAATACGAATCCTTTTAAAAAAATGTAACGAATCCGGATCACGAATCCGTTTTCACTAAAGTATTCGAATACCTCTTTTGAGTCCTCTAAAAGGATTCGAATCCGGGAATCGAATCCTGAATGTTTCGAATCCTGCCCAGCTCTGGCTTGAATACCTTACTTATTGTATCCAGTTGCGGCTGATAAAACATAGATTTAGTTCATTTAAAATATTATTAAATTGCTTATCTATAATTTCATTTTGTTTAAATAAAAAAACAGCCGCCACTAGTTTTGATAAAAACATTGTTTTCAAATATTCAATATAATTTTTTGGATAATAATATACTATTTGTGTTCAATATTAGAACGAACACAAATTGTGTGCACTATACATATTTTAGTAATCTTCGACCACCTTAAGAGTTAGATTAGACCTGGATATGAGGGTTAGGTTAGAACCAGGGTTGTTATCGTCGATTTAACTGGCGTTGGTGAAATCGTTATCGATTCATCGAATAAAATCTAGTAATAGTGAAATACATGCCAACAAATAAATTTAATCTTTAAATAAATTGTAACTGCAGTTGGTGAAACTGGACATAAATCCAATTTAATTAAAGACGAATTTGTTAATCAGTACATTCTTGTCGTCAATTGAATTAAATCGTAAGCTTGAAACTTAGAAACAAAGATTACATTTATTTGTCGATTGGAATAGACGTCGTCAACGTTAAAAAAATGAATTAATAATTTGTTGGCATGTATTTCACTTTTACTAGATTTTATCCGATGAATAACTAATTGTCGATTTAACTGGCGTTGGTGAAACCCCACATTCAATTAATAAATACGTATCCAGAAATTATTCAAAATGGATATATAGATAAAACGTATACAGAATATTTATATCCAAGTAAGACTCTACTTTTAAACCGTAAAGATACTTTTTTAAAACCTTTGTTGAATGCTGAAGTGATTCCACGCATCCTTATCGTTTTACATTAAATCTGACAAAAAAAAGTGTTTGTAGGCATTTCCCTCATTTTTCACATTTCCCCTACTTCACGACCGAGTCATTTTCCGCGGTCTAATATTCTCATGTGATATTTTTTTGTCTCGTGCGAAAATAAAAGGAAAATCTCTGATGCGACCGTGTTATAGACGACAGCTTATTTATCACGCAGCATGTGCCACACATCAACTGAAATGTGTATATTTTCTTATGCAAAATTGTATAACAAGACTCAATCTTATTTTACGTCATTCATTTATTAGCATTTTTATTTTGAATTTTTTAATTCGTTCCTTACATGTTTGTATAAAATTCAATTGCAGAGTTAGGGCAGGTGGTGGCCGAGCGGTAACGTCGCCGGGCTGTATCGCTCGGTGAGCCACAAATTCGGGTTCGATTCCCGTGCACGGGGAGACTTTATTTCAAAAATAATATCTCGTCGTGACCCTGGGTGTAGTATGAATGTGTGTGATTGTCCGAATGAATAGTTAAATACTACAAATTGTAAGTTGTAATAAATTAATTGATACAAAAATATATAGATTGATGATGGCTAATGGGCAAGTTCCCAAGGCCAGGCAAAAAGCCAAAAGAAAAAATTGCAGAGTGCATGATTTGTTTTTATTACACGTTTTAGTATTAAAAAGAATAACATTTAAAACTAAAAAACTTAATTATGCACTCCACCAAAGTTGGGCATCAGTTGACTATATTTTTAGTCATGATTAAACTAACTAAACTTATTTATGAATAATTTAGACATTAATCATTAGTCATATGCTATTATTATTATGTCAATCAGATGCGAATATTAGTTAACTACATTTTAAATCATGACTAATTTCGAGTGACTAAATTAAATAATAATAAACAACAAAATACTTTTAAATTATAGGTTTGTTGTTACAAGTAAATGTATGACGGACTGTTCCCCAAGTGGCATCGGACCTCCCTTCAAAATACTTTTAACTTTGTTTCTACAACACTTTTTAATTTTACGTGACTGCAGCTTCGTCAACTTTTTAGCGTGTCATTATCAAACATATAATACTACTACATGTTTGATAATGGCAAGCTAAAGTTGCCTAAACATGATTTTTTTAAATTTCAATGGGGTTGCATTAATGGAACAATATTTCTGTACCTCTATCTTTTGCTTAATTTTTATATCAAGTCATTTAATTTCCATTAAAAATTACTCTAATTGAATGATAAAAATATACTAAAATCATTTGTTTGATATACAGTGTGGAAATTAAGTAGCGGATAAATTCGATAACTCCGTTAATGTGAATGACAGAGAAAAAATCTAAAAGACGTATAGCGATTAAAATCACTGCGCATGTGAAAAATATTTTTTTAGATTTTTCAAAAAAAATTTGTAAACGCTGTGACGTCATCAATATTTTTTTCAAATAACAACCTATATTTTTTATTTTTTATTTCGGTAGAGTTTTTTAATAAGTTTTCAACCATATAAAATTTTGTATAGCTTACATAAGAAAAAATACAAGAAAAGCGGTCTTAAAGTTAAAAAAGTAAAGATGAATTAAATTAACAGACTAATCCTAGTTATCGGGGTTTATAACAAACAAAACAGTGTGTTCACTTTGACATGTGTCACGTGCTTGTGTACAAGCAAAGTGTTTAGTGCGTTATTCATTCCCCGTGGATAGTACGAGTATTTAATACGTAGTAAGTATCTTGTTTAACCAAAATGCCATCGCTGACAGAAAAGCAAAGAATTGAAGTTTTAATGATGATTGGGTATGGTGATCGAGTTAGAACCCATCAAGAAGTATGTCGAATTTTCAGAGACAAATATCCTGATCACCAATTAACCCAATCCACAGTCAGTAGAATTGAAAATAAATTTAGAGAACATGGTACTGTTCAGGATCTTCCAAAAACTGGCTGCCCTTTGACAACATTAACCGAAGATATGCAGCTTAATATATTACTGGAATATGAAGATAATCCGCATTCAACTAGTCGAAATATCGCGTTAAACCACAATCTGAGCCATACTTCGGTACTGAAACTTCTAAAAAAGCAGAAATTTCATCTTTATAAGGTAAACTTGGTCCATGAGTTATCAGACACAGACTTTGATCTTAGGCAAGAATTTTGTGAACAAATGATGGAAATATGCAATCGTGATCCAATTTTCTCGCGGCGTATAATATTTTCGGATGAAGCAAGTTTTTCCTTACATGGAACTGTCAACAGGCAGAATTGTCGATATTGGGCTAGACAAAATCTACACTGGATGCATGAAGCTCATACACAATATCCCCAAAAGCTCAACGTATGGGCAGGAATAATCGGTGACAGGATTTTAGGGCCATTCTTTTTCGACGCTAATTTGACTGGGGAACGATACCTAGACTTTTTACAGTTTGAATTAGTACCTGCATTAGCGATATTATTTCCGAATGAACACGACCCTGACATACCAAACAATAATATTTGGCTGCAACAGGATGGTGCTCCGCCACACTATGCATTGGATGTGCGACGTTATTTAGACGAAGTGTTCCCAGGAAGATGGATTGGAAGAAGAGGTCCAATTGAATGGCCGGCTAGGTCCCCTGATCTAACGCCATTGGACTTTTTTCTGTGGGGGCACTTAAAAAACATGGTATACAAAAATCGACCTAATCATTTAGAGGACCTTAAAGAAAGAATTCTGCATGAGTGTAGTTTAATAAAGCCTCAAATGCTTCAAAACGTGGTGAATGCATTTTATTACCGTCTTGGGTATTGTCAGATGGTGCATGGTCATCAGTTTGAACATTTAATATAATTGCCCAAGCCCTAATATGTTTTGTTTGTTTTAAACCCCGATAACTAGGATTAGTCTGTTAATCTAATTCATCTTTACTTTTTAACTTTAAGACCGCTTTTCTTGTATTTTTTGTTATGTAAGCTATACAAAATTTTATATGGTTGAAAACCTATTGAAAAACTGTACCGAAATAAAAAATAAAAAATATAGGTTGTCATTTGAAAAAAGTATTGATGACGTCACAGCGTTTACAATTTTTTTTTGAAAAATCTAAAAAATATTTTTCACATGCGCAGTGATTTTAATCGCTATACGTCTTTTAGATTTTTTCTCTGTCATACACATTAACGGAGTTACCGAATTTATCCGCTACTTAATTTCCACACTGTATATATATACAAAATCTTTATTCACAAATAAAATACTTCATTACATGAACATTCATTATAGTATTGTATTTATTTTGTACTGCGAAAAGGCTATCGACCTGAGGTTTTTCTGCCTAGGGTTATTTAAATAATTTTGATTATGCGGGTAATAATTGAATAAATGATGTGAGATTACTAAGTAATTGACTGATGTAGAGATAAGAGTGTTTGGAGAATAGTGGATTCTCGAAATTTGCGTTTGGGTGGGATTACAGGATTTCTAGTTTGACAGAACAGTTTAAGGTTACGGATGATTAGAGGCGTTTTAAAGAAACGTTTGATTAGATATGGATAGCGCTCATTCATGGGTATTATTTGTGTCTTTTCTAGAAACATTTCATTGGAAATGTTATATAGAGGATTTAAGGGGTGGTGGATTTTTGTCAATATACGGAGGGAACTTCTTTCTGTAATAAAGATGTTGTTAAGAGATCTGGGATGGGTGAGAGCAAGTAAGATAAAACCGTAGTCGAGTATCGGCCTGCATATGCATTTGTATATCTTAAAGGCGGTTTTTGTTGATATTCCACGCTGTTTATAGGTTAAACCTCTAGTGGCGTGCTCTGGTTTGAATTTTATTTTTAATTATTTTGGAGTGGGGAATAAAGGTGAGTCTGGGATCGAAGTTTATGCCAAGGTATTTACATAGGGGTGAAGGGGAAACTTGGGTGCCATTGAGGAGTATTGTAGGGGAATTAGGAGTTATTCTGTGGTTGGGAATTAATAGTTGGGTTTTAGTGGAATTCAAGAATATTCTCCATTTAAGGAACCAAGATTTGGAATAATTTAGTAAGTCTTGTAAGGAGGACATTGCGTAACTGAGGGTAGGGGCATGGGTTACCAAGGCCGTGTCATCAGCGAACTGGAGGATATATTGAGCTGGATTGGAATATTTGGGATTTTGGTTGTACAGATCATGGGTATGTATATTAAAGAGTAAGGGAGATATGGGAGAACCTTGTGAAACACCTTGGTATGGACAAAATGAGTAGGATAGGCCAAAAGCTATTTTGATATAGAGGAATAGTACAGCTGATTTTTTGCCTTCTAGATGGGACTTTGGAGATTGGATGCCAGGATTGTCAATGGGAGTTGAGTGGAGCGTTTGTTTTGGAATTCCGAATTGGTATTTAGGGATATATTTGAAGATGTGTGAGCTTATTTGGTCTTTAAGGAGGGATTCGAATATTTTTCCGAGGATTGGGAGTAATGTGATAGGTCTATAGCTGAATACAAGTGAAAGATTGGTGTTGGGTTTGTGGATACATACAATTTGCTCTTTTTTCTAAGTGGGAGGATAATAGTTGTTTGTCATTTGTTTTATTATTCAGTTTTTGAATTATGAAGGTTTAACATTTAAAAACGATAATTTTTGCTTATCTGGATATTTAAAAAATTCAAATTCCATTATCTTGAAAAATGCATGACATTTAATTATTAATGGACGCTTTTTGGAGTTATTTTATTTTCCTGTACAGTAAACATTTTAAGAAGTTATAAAAAAAAATTCAACATTTTTAAATATGTGTATTAATTAAATCATATTTTTAAATGCTTTCTGCGAGACTTCAACTAAAGATCTTAATAAAATATAAATTTAGAAAATTAAAATCATGAAGTCAATCATTCAGCGTAGGAATATACTTAAATTCTTAAATATTCGTTGCTTTTTAAAACAGTTCAATTTGAAGTTTAAAACGAGTGTTTTGCACTCTTAGATTAAGCATGAAGTAAAATGAATTAATATATAGTTAAATCTATAGATATTCATTGTCTTTTCAAAATTCGATTTGAAGCTTTAAACGAGCGTTTTCCACTCCCAGATTAAGCATGAAGTAAAATTTCGAGTATAGAAAAGCCTGAAAATTTGGTTTGGTCGCGTAGCGCGAAGCGCGGAGCGACCAAACCAAATTTTCAGGCTTTTCTAAACTCGAAATTTTACTTCATGCGTCACGCGTATAAAATACTGACATATTGCGAAGTTAACAATATGCTACTAAAGCACTATGCTGAAGACGTATATTTTGAACTTCTCTAAAACCAGCGTTTTGTACGCGTGGAGCATGAAGTAAAATTTCGAGTTTAGAAAAGCTTGAAAATTTGGTTTGGTCGCTCCGCGCTTTGCGCTACGCGACCAAACCAAATTTTCAGGCTTTTCTAAACTCGAAATTTTACTTCATGCTTAATCTGGGAGTGGAAAACACTCGTTAAAAGCTTTAAAATGTCCAGCTCATGCACATAAAGCCTACAGATTTCTGAAAATATTGACATTTTTAGTTTTGTAGTATTTTAATTCTGTGACGAAAATTTAAATTTGATGGTATATTTTGAATAACATACCTTTATTTTATTTCTCACTTTCTCAGATTTAAAACGCGGCCAACATATTTATTCACATAATTAGTCATGACTAACAACTATTTTAATTATTAGTTGATTGATAATTGATTAGACATCAATCAACAAAATAAATTATTACAAATGACTAAAAATTTAGTTATTAGTTATGACTAAAAAATGCGAAGTTTCTGATTATAGTCGAGTTTACGAGTGGTGTCCTATGGTATTGTATATAAAATGCCTATTTATTTATTGACGGATTCACCTTTTACAATGTATAACAATAATACAATTACAATTTTTACATACATGTACATAATAAGTGTGAATTATTATATAATAAATACAAAAGAAAATATGAGAGAAAAATAAGTGTATTTAGATATGAAAAAAAAAGAATTTTATATTAACTGCGTTTCATGCAAGCTGAATAATGTATATATTTTATTTGACTCTTAAAATTACTAAATGTTAATCCAAAAAGCGATATACATTAATTATTATTAATTATATTGAAAAATCTCATAATTCTACTCATTGGGCTATTAGTGCCATAGTTGAATCGATAAAAATGTTCACGAAATGTGACATTATTTCGAGTATTAGTTGGTATATTAAAACTATTACTTTATTAATATAAATCCCTTAGTTTACAGGATTTATCATTAGCTTTAATTGAGGAAGCAAAACAAGACGAAATTATGTCAAAATGAAAATATCTAAAAAAAAGTTGTACCATGTATTCAAAGTCTATAATCATAGGACACCTCTCGTAATTTCGACTATAGTCTTTGTTATCAATCGACTAAAAAATGCCCAACTCTGCTATATTTTTTGTCTCGTTGCAAAAAAACATGCCTATTAAATAAATATTGAATTCGTGATGCTTACAAAGTATATTATTTTAATAAATTAATAAATTAATTTGTAGAATAAACAAATGCATACAATTATTATTTCTTTTCTATTACTAAGTTCTAGATTAATTAAAATTTACTGATATGTTTTAATCAATTTAGATTTACTCAATATTAACAGCTTTCTGATACAATGATTATCAAAGTGTTTGATTTGTTGATTGAAAATGTTTTGAACAACGGTAAATATTGACTGTAGGCTGTTGGTTGGATTGTTAAGATTGTGTATCGCAATAGTTCAACAACGCTCCCCCTCGTCAACACGTGACATGGGTCTTGTCAACATATTCCCATTTATTACCAAAAAACATGAATAGTTCACCCCAAAAAACATCTCATTAATGCGAACTAATTAAGCAAAACATATGTCCGATTAATTAGACATTTTTAATATAAAACTGCTCAGCACATCGGATATAAAATAATTAAACAAATAATAATAAAATATGATAATAATTACTGGTTGACTCTATTGCTTATCTAAATAACAATCTTCATGTTAAAAAATTTACGAGGATTGGATCTTACTTTAATTATTGATTCGCTCTGGTAAGTTTTATATAAAATATTACTTGTATTATATAATTGGGAAATTTCGGAAGTTAAAAAAGATAAAGAAACAGTTAAGAAGGCTAAGTAGCGCAGTTTTACGAGCTGAATAAAAAGACACTTGCAAAGTTTTCGAAATAGTCAAGGGTAACTGAATGTTTTGAAAAATGTCAAAAGTGTCGATTTCTTCAATTTGTTTGGGTTATTAAGAGGGATAGAAAAAAACTATATATAGTGAAATTTGGGAAAGATGTTCTATGGCTCATTGATGTAGAATGTGTGGTTCAATTTTTTTAGAGAGTATGCCGACCGTTGTATCTGCAACGATTTTTCCTAGTTGTGTCAAATTTTGACGTTACATGACAATGTCATACTGTTTAGGTCGCGAGTATATTAGTGTTCTTCCTTTTAGAAAAGCTTTAAATCATAATTTATTGTGATTTTATTCTTTTGAGTATATAATATATAATATTCGTTGTTTTCTTAAGAGGTCAATTTTAAATTTAAACGAGTGTTTTCCACTCTTAGGTTAAGCATAAATAATTTTCTATTAGGTATACATATGCATACGCTTTTTAAAAAAAACAATAATTTGAAGCTAAAACGAGTGTTTTCCACTCTCAGACTAAGCATGAAGTAAAATTTCGAGTTAAGAAAAGCCTGAAAAATTGGTTTGGTCGCGTAGCGCGAAGCGCGGAGCGACCAAACCAAATTTTCAGGCATTTCTAAACTCGAAATTTTACTTCATGCGCTACGCGTATAAAACACTGATTTCAACCGAAGTTTACTCGTTCACAATATTTCAGTGTCTTTAGTGTTTAATACGCGTGGCGCATGAAGTAAAATTTCGAGTTTAGAAAAGCCTGAAAATTTGGTTTGGTCGCTCCGCGCTTCGCGCTACGCGACCAAACCAAATTTTCAGGCTTTTCTAAACTCGAAATTTTACTTCATGCTTAGTCTGGGAGTGGAAAACACTCATTTTAAACCTTAAATTGAACTCTTAAAAAAAAGCGTATGCATATGTATACCTAATAGAAAATTCCCTGTATGTATACTTAAAAGAGAACTTCCCTGTATTAACAGATTAATCTGATGAATATTTGCCAAATCTACTAAATACGCATTCGATTGGTTGATTGATTGATCGATTGTTGGTTGATTAAGTAATTAATTTATTTATTTATTGACGTGATGCTGAAATTAATTCAAATATTATGTAAATGGGAAATTTGTATTTGAGTTATTTAATTAATTTTTATGTATTTATTTATTTAAATTTCACGAATAAAGCACTAATAACCTTTCTTCACACTTTTATTTGAATTACCAAATGTACATTTCGGACACAAAGTGATCATTATCAATGGATTAACACTAAATACAAAACAGAAATTTTAAACTATATATATAGACAGGCAGATTATAATACAAAGGCGGTGGGAGTGCAAAAAGGGAAAAAACGTAAATTAAGAGGTGAGCCGAGGGAATGAGGGTGGCGGTACAACCAGGTAAAGTGGATTAGGGGAAAGAACGCAGATTAAGGTGGTGCAATTAAATCTAATAATGTATTGTGAAGTGGACTTAAATCAAAATTCAATAATTTATTTTCCTGTTTTTTCATTTCAATGGCTTCTAAGATGTTTAATCGATAATTTGATGATTGTTTTAATAATTTTATGTTCTTTATTGTGATTTTGTGGCCGGTTTCTAGTAAATGGTTAGCCACTGCAGATTTTTCATAATTAAGATATTTGGCGTGTGCTAAGTGTTCTTTGAATCTGGTATTTAGATTACGCTGTGTTTGACCAATATAAACTTTATCACAATTACAACAATCGATTGAATAAATACCAGATTGGTCTAGTTCATCTGGATTGTTGAATGCGTTCCCCAAAAGTTGCCGTAGTTTAGAATAAACATAAAACGCGGGGGTTAGGTTGAATTTTTTGTATAATTTGTTGAAGTGGTTTTCTGAATTGGGGGAATAAATTAATCGAATGAATTTTGTATCTGTGTTGGGGTTAATCGGTGAAAGAGAGGTGGAATTATGAAGTTTAATTTTGAACTTGTGCATATTAATTAATTTGTCAATAGTCTGGGGGTTATATTTGAGATTTATAGCGATACTATGGATGATGCCAAAACGGCGATAGTCCCCTTTACCAGGAGACGAAAAACCGATGACATAACATCGCTACGCATGTATGAAATGGAAGTCCCAATCAAAAATGAAGTAAAATATCTAGGGGTCATACTTGATACCAGATTGAACTTCAACTTCCACCTGGAGAACATCAGCAAAAGGGCCATGAGAGGACTTTTTGCGACCAGGAAAATGGTAGGACGCACATGGGGACTGAGACCCAGTATGACCAAATGGCTATACACCGTGGTCATAAGACCCATAGTGACATACGCGGCGCTCGCTTGGGGAGAAAAAACCCAAACCAAGAGCGCAGCCGTAAAACTCGAAAGAGTGCAACGACAGGCGTGTCTGCTGATTACTGGGGCAATGAGAACAACGCCCACAGCAGCCATGGAACACATATTATCGCTTCCACCACTACATCTATATGTTATGATGGAAGCCAGACAGGCAGCCTACAGACTGCACATAAATGGACACACTTTAAATGTAGGGTCATCTAGACCGGAAACATTTAAAGTGCTACAAGAAGAAGAAATCCTAAAAATGAGGTCCGATTTCACTAAAATCGTACACCCATCCCGCAGATTCAAAATAATCATACCACAGCGGAGTGAATGGACAAATGGAACATACCCGGGAACGAGTAAAGGAACCATCTGGTACACAGACGGGTCCAAAAACACTAAAGGAACCGGGGCTGGTATTTATGGAGGCTGTAACCGGAGCAAACAATTCACGGTTGCTCTGGGGAAACATGCCTCCATCTTCCAGGCTGAAGTGGCCGCCATTGACTGGTGTGCCCACCACATAATGGAGTCGGGACTCAACAAAGGACCAATTACCATTATGTCGGACAGCCAGGCAGCCCTAAAAGCGCTAGCCTCGCCGATAGTTCAGTCCAGACTGGTTATAGACTGCATAAACAGGCTGGACGCACTGGCGACAACAACCAAAACACAGCTAGTATGGATACCCAAGGACCAAGGAATTATTGGACACTTGGGGGCCGACCTGCTGGCCAAACAAGGGACAACAGGTGAATTTATAGGACCTGAACCCGCTTTCGGAATACCACATGAAACCGGAAAGGAAATAATCCGACGCAAGTTAGCAGAGGAGCATACAAAGGCATGGCACAACCAAATGGGAATGAGGCACACGAGACTCTTCCTAGATGGCCCGGTACCTGATAGCGCATTAGCGCTGTCAGGACTGAGCAGAATGAAACTAAGGAAAATCACAGGACTAATTACTGGGCACTGTGACCTGAATAAGCACAAACATAGGATGGGTCTTGAGAAAAGCCCCCTATGCCGTGGGTGCTTGGAAGAAGAGGAAACTCCCCAACACCTACTGTGCACATGCGAAGCCCATAAACGGCAACGCACGGAGCAACTCGGGAAGCCCGTGCTTCCTGAAGAACAGCTCAAGAGCATCCCCTGGCCCAAACTCCTGGACTTCTTAGAAGACACAGGAATATACAGGGAGTAAAATAACCAGAGGAGCACAAAAGGACCACGGAGACCGTAGTGCAGGGACGCAAAGCGATACCACCTCATGTGGAAAAAAAAAATGGATGATGTTGAATTCCTTTTCCCTATTTTTTGTGGATAATGGTATGCTGAGGGCTTTGTGGATGAGGTAATTAAATGATGCTAGTTTATATTTCATTGGGGCATAGGAATCGTCATGAATCCTTACCATTTTTAGATCTTCTCATTACTAGAAATAATAATAAATTAGATTTCGAAATATTTAGAAAACCTACACATACCTTTAATTACCAAAGGTATGTGTAGGTTTTCTAAATATTTGGAAATCTAATTTATTATTATTTTTAGTAATGAGAAGATCTAAAAATGGTAAGGATTTATTCTGTTCTATTTCATGTGTAAACTTAATGCTAGTGTGGAAATTATTGAGGGATGTGATAAAGGAATCAATTTAAAAATCACTTCTAATAATGGCAAGAACTTCATCAACGTAGCGAAACCAGATGTTTGGAAACTGCGCTAATGTATTTTTAGCATTATTTTCAAAATGATTTAGAAAAATATTAGCTAAAAACGGTGATAGTGGGTTTCCCATGGCAGTGCCAAAGGTCTGTTTATAGAACTTGTGATTAAACTCAAACACATTACAGTCCATCACAAGTTCTGTAAGTTGAAGATATACTTGAATATTTTCAGCTGGAATTTCATTTTTAACTAATATTTCCCTAAGAATTAATAATGTATGTTTGATAGGAATGCTAGGGAAAAGGGATTCAACATCAAAAGAAATGAATCTTTCGTTATCTAAAATCTCTATGTTTTTCAATCTATCGGCAAGTTCTACAGAATTTTTAACGGCCATATTATTTTCTAGATTTAAACCTTGAAATTGAGTGACTAACCATTTAGCTATTTTGTAGGTTGGGGAATTCACATTTGAAACAATAGGTCTAAATTTGTTTCCTTCTTTGTGAGTTTTTGGGAGGCAATATAACTGTGGCATTTTAGGATTTTTATGTTTTAATTTCAAACTGAGGTATTTATCAATTAAACATGTTGAGCACTTCAAAGTTTCGTTGATTTTTCGAATGTATGTTTTGAGTGGGTTCTTTTTAATAATAATAATAATAATACTTTATTTAAGCTAACTGCATTTACAAGATAGATTAAAAGTAGATATATTTACACAATATAAAACAAATTACTATACTATAGATAAATAAATAATAAGTAAGGTCATTCAATATGTCTTAGCTGGGCCTTGAACGTTGAACTATATAAGGGCCTGACTCTAATAATTCGTTAACACTATTTGCATAATCGGTTTTATAGATAATCACTACACTATTGCCTTTATCAGATTTTAAATAAAAACACTCTTTTTCCTTTAACTTTTTCACTATATTGTGTGCACTGTTTCCTTCCTGTTTTGGGTGTTCCTGTTCTTGTTTTTCTTCAAAATTTCCTTAGCTGCTGACCGGAATTCTACAGCTTGATCAGGTGGTAGTCGGGCTGAAGCGATGTCAATATCATTAATGATATCCTCCATCGGGAACCTCGTGGGGATTGGGTGTTTTAAACCGTAGCACAAAGTATCAAGTTCTTGTATCAAGTTCGGTGAACGTCATGTTGGTTTTATTAATCACTAATGTTTGCGTGAGTTCCAGAGTGTTTTTATGTGGGATTTGCTCTCGTTGTTTTTTCAACACCAGAGATTTGAGCTTTTTTTGTATGATGATGGATTTATTTTTCACTTTTTTCTGAATAACTGCGTGCATGTTTCTTCAATGTTTCAATTTATCTTCACGTAACTCACAATCAATTTATTTATTTAAAATTTATTCATTTTATATTTGTTACTTTATTAGTTTGTTTATTTGTTTGCTGATTAATTAGTTGATTGATTGATTGTTGATTGATTTAGTAATTAATTTATTTATTTATTGACGTGATGCTGAAATTATTTCAAATATTATGTAAATGGGAAATTTGTATTTGAGTTATTTATTTTATTTTTACGTATTTATTTATTTAAAATTTATTCATTTTATATTTGTTACTCTATTAGTTTGTTTATTTGTTTGGTGATTAATTAGTTGATTGATTTAGTAATTAATTTATTTATTTATTGACGTGATGCTGAAAAGGATTCAAGCATTAAATGTGATAATAAACACATTTTAATTATTATTATTATTTTATATCAGATTTTATTAAGATCATTATAATATGAATGTTAAAATTAAAATGTTAAAGTTAATTTTCGTGAATAGCGGAGGTAGAAATGAGTCTTCTTCCTCTGTTAAGTGAAATAAATAGTCGCAATGTTGGTACTATTATGTATTATAATGAGATGTGTCTCGTTTAAGTAGAAAGAAAAAACGAAGGCCCATTAGTTATGCGGGCCCAGTGTACTCTTTATATGGGTGTACATAAGGATGGCATAATTTTCCTTTGTGCGCTTACAGCCCTGAAAGAAATATCGCATTTGCCTTCCTTTATCACGAATGCCAGGTAACGAACACTCATCATTTTATACTTTGATAGAAATAGTCATTTATTTTATAGAATTAAATTATTAATCAACCAATGAAAAAAAAATAGATGTTATTATTTTTAACTTTATGTAATTATTAAATCTAAGAATTTGATTTAGTTACGCCCGGTATTATCAACACATTTTAAAGGACAGTTAAGCTTAAATTATATTTAAGAGTGAATATGCATTATTACCAACCAGTTTAAATGTCGATTAGCGGATAAATACCCGTTAGCGTTATATTTCTCCCTGTAACAATTTGAGTGGCGATTTAACTTGACGTTTCTAATTTTGAGGTTAAATTACAGTGGTTGCCGTTCGGTTGTCGTTATAAACACTCGTTAGCGTTAATAATCATGAATTCAAGTTCGTCAAATTTCACCAGCGACTCTTCGGATGAAGAAATAATCAATTACGGACAAAAAGATTTATATGAGTCGGTATCTAACAATATAATGATATGTAGGTAACTGAAGACTTCCAAAAAATATAAAAATGCACCGAAGTAAAAGTCTTAGAACGATGTCGCTTTAACATTGTATTAGAAAAATAATACAAACTAATATACAGAGAGTATTTTTTTCAAGTATACGTATTGCAAATTCAGCTTATTTTTTTAAAATCTTTAGATATTCGTTGTTTTTTTTTTAATTTGAAGCTATAAAAGAAAAGAGTATTTTGTACTCCCAGACTAAGCATGAGAATATAAAGTAAAATGAAATGAAATGAAAATGAAACGAAATTGATGTTGAAATAATTAAATTATATTTTATCTAATTATTAACGTTATATTTATGTATCTATTTTTAAATTAATTGGATTTTGGCGCACTCGATTATGTAGAATTGTATACTAGGATTTCTTATAAGTGTACATGCATACCCTGTACGTGCGTTGTGAATTGTTAGTTGGGTATTCGTTGTTTTTTGAATAACTTTTAATGTAAAGTTTCTAGCGAGTGATTACAATTCTAGATTAAGCATGAAGTAAAATTTTGAGTTTAGAAAAGCCTAAAAATTTGGTTTGATCGCGTAGCGGAATTTTTCTTTTAGGTAAACATATGCATAAGCTGTAAATTTTCCGACATCCATTGTTTTTTAAAAGAGCTTAATTTGAAACTCTAAACGAGTGTTTTCCACTCCCAAATTTAAAACTCCAAACGAGTGTTTTCCACTCCCAAATTAAGCATGAAGTAAAATTTCGAGTTTAGAAAAGCCCCGTGAAAATTTGTCTCAGGTCGCGCAGCGACCTGAGACAAATTTTCTGGGCTTTTCTAAACTCGAAATTTTACTTCATGCGCCACGCGTATAAAACACTGATTTCAAGTGAGGTTCAAATGTACATAAATTCACAATATTTTTGTTTCATACGTGTGGCGCATGAAGTAAAATTTCGAGTTTAGAAAAGCCCAGAAAATTTGTCTCGGGTCGCTGCGCGACCCTCGACAAATTTTCACGGGGCTTTTCTAAACTCGAAATTTTACTTCATGCTTAGTCTGGGAGTGGAATACACTCGTTTATACTACAAATTGAACTCTTCTAAAAAAAACAACGTGAACATTTTCTCTTAGGTAAACATATACATAAGCTGTAAATTTCCCGACATCCCAAATTTGAAACTCTAAACCAGTGTTCTCAACTCCCAGATTAAGCATGAAGTAAAATTTCGAGTTTAGAAAAGCCCAGAAAATTTGTCTCGGGTCGCCGCGCGGCCCTCGACAAGTTTTCACGGGGCTTTTCTAAACTCGAAATTTTACTTCATGCTTAGTCTGGGAGTGGAAAACACTCATTTATAGCTTCAAATTGAACTCTTCTAAAAAAAAACAACGTGAACATTTTTTTTTTTAGGTAAACATATGCATAACCTGTAAATTTTCCGACACCGCTGTTTGTCAAAAGAGCCTAGTTTATAACTTTTAACGAGTGTCATCCACGCCCAGACTAAGCATGAAGTAAAATTTCGAGTTTAGGCTTTTCTAAACTCGATCCTTTCAGGCCGCGGGCCATAGTTTGGAAACCCTTGGTCTAGATCAGGATTTTCCAACCTTTTTCTATCATCGACCCCCTTTAAAGGAATCTCAATGTTCATCGACCCTCTAATGTTACCTAACCTTTTCTATACATACGAATATCTAGCAGATTTACATTTTTGGCACACAATTTGAAATTGCAATATTTACCGTATTGTATCATCCATAGTGACATTCTTATACTTGTTTGTACTTTTTAATAATTCTGATCAACTTTTTTTGACGGAAATAATTTTTAGTCAGTTTTTTTTAACTAAAACTAATAATTATTAATAGACTTATTGCATAAACTTCCGTCTTAATATTTATCTTTATGTTATGAACTATAATTTACTGAAATATTTAAATATTCTCTACAGAACAAGTTTATGGAGTACGTCTGTGTGTGTACATGCAAAAGGGAAGGGTGAATTAACTCTTGCACATTCGCACATTTAGCTTTTCGGCTTCAGCTTTACCGTTAGCTCTAAACATTAGTTTATGGTAGATTATTCATGGCGGCATTAATTCGATTATTTATAACGGGCGGAACTAGCAAACTTGTCTCTGTCTCCTTTCCAACACATTCGCATAATATACGGTGTTTGACAAGATATTT
This sequence comes from Philonthus cognatus, assembly GCA_932526585.2. NCBI lineage: Eukaryota > Metazoa > Arthropoda > Insecta > Coleoptera > Staphylinidae > Philonthus > Philonthus cognatus. Next base: position 24,309,317 of record OW052250.1, on the reverse strand, counting down.
TAGTTATGATGTTTTTGAAAAGAAAAAAAATAGTTTTTCTAGATGTATAAAGCTTTATATGTAATAAGCTATAAAGCTATAGTAAAGTAACTCAACTACTGCAATTAAAATTGGTGTAATTCAATATTAAACGCAATAATGCCTACATAATTTATGAAAAAATTGAGACAGTGATTTATAAAAATATAAGATCACTCTCTCAATTTTTTCATAAATTATGTAGGAATTATTGCGTTTAATATTGAATTATTTATTTGTTATAATAGTATTTTGATATGTTTAAAACCATTTGAGTTGTAGTATATGTGTAAATCGTCTCCTCCTGCAAATAAAGTTAAAAAAATATCGATGGAATATTAACTAGAGCACTGCACGGGCTGGACTTTGGCCCGGCCCGGCCCGGTCCGAGCCAGGCTTAGCCCTTTTTCAAAAGGCCCAGGCCGGGCCGGGCCGGGCCTGACTGTTTTTTTAAGTTTGTTTGAATTTTTAGTTGCAAACTATATCTATAAAAAAGTAAATATAAATTTTTAATTTGGTTGGCGTTCACTTTATGGTACATCTTCATAACAATTTAAATAAAACACATTACTTTGTTTTACCACTTTTATTTTTACTTTTCAGTGACTATAGTTTCGACTACAAGCTAGTCATTATCAAACTAAGTTTGATAATGACTAGCTTATAGTCGAAACTATAGTCACTAAAAAGGAAAAATAAAAGTGGTGAAACAAAATTAAGTGTTTTAATTAAATATACCTACGCCCTATCTAGTAACCGCATCATACCACATCTTGACGTATGATTGACATTACCTAGACATGCACGTAATAGCTTTGACAAGTATATTACATGCTGACAGCTGAACAGCTCATTGATTACCGCACAACAAAATAACATTTCCTTTATGTATATTGATCAAGTAGTAATTTAGTTTTCATCAATGTCATGTTACTATCAAAAATGATTGAATAAATAAGTTGTTCTGTCATGCTCATTGTTTATTTTGTTAGGGCGTAGGTAAAGTATCCTACGTTTCTCGAGTACTATGGCAATTACATACTCGCGCAATACTGCACACGCCGCCGCGGCTCGTGCGCAACACATCCGCTCATATGTAATATGCTGCATACCACTCTCGTAAAGTAATATATTATTACAAGTGTGATAAACCTTTATTAGCTAGTGTTTTGAAACTCCGAAAAAATTTTGAATTATTCAGACTAAAATGTTGGCCGGGCCGGGCCGGGTCGGGCCTGTTCTATTATATATCCGCGCCGGGCCGGGCCGGGCTCAAGTCAATTACAAAATTTAACTTTCAAACTTCTTAAACAAATAACATTTGTTTGGTAATATCAATTTGCTTGTTTAGAATAAATGATTAATCATATTTTTAATGACTGAATGATTGCACAACAAAATATTAAGTTGCTCAGTTAGAATTTTGAAGGTTGGCCTTGATTATACAGGCATTTTTTTTAAGTATACATATCCCGATGTATACGCTGTACATTTTCAGGTAAACACTATTTTTTTGGTGTTATTGTTACAACAAACAGTGTTACACACGTTGTTTTTTAAAAGAGTTCAAATTGAAGATACTAACGAGTGTATCCGCTCCTTAATTAAGCATGAAGTAAAATTTCAAGTTTAGAAAAGCCTGAAAATTTGTATTGGTCGCTCCGCTTCACGGAGCGACCAATCCAAATTTTCAAGTTTTAATATCATATATTTCAATTTCAATAGCATTACGCATTATAATCAACTTTCAATACAATACGCAAGTAAGTCTTGTAAAAATTAGAATAACATTTACCTGTTATAAGAATGATAAACAGTAAAACATTTATGGTTAGCAAACTTTCTTTGAAATCAAATACTGCAAGATATTTCTTATAAACATAGCATACATGTTCAGAAAGGTAATTAAATAATAATAAATTTCATTTACACCAGAGCAAGGGGTTCCACAAGGTTCCCCACTTATCTAGAATATATTCTGTTTCGATATTTATCATCCTGATCCAAAATACTTCAATCCTACTAAATATATCCTACAATTTGCTGATGATACTGCCCTTATTTCCCATGCTCCTACCCTACCCAAAGCTCGCCGAACTCTTTAAAAGCTGATTGACACTCTCGAACACTGGTTCGCAAAATAGAGAATCAAAATTAATTCCCGAAAGTCACAACTCCTTATCCCATAGTGTAAAATCAATAACTACCTATTCATTATCCCCGTATCTCAAATCCTATACATCCTTTTCCCCACATAAAATACCTTGGGCTTATGCTCGACCACAAGCTTGCCGTCAAAAAGCATGCATGTAACGTGAAAAATAAAGTAACTACACGGGCAAAATTCTTTAGAAGTATGACATATAAACTAGCTGGTATAAATATTAAAATATCAGTTTTAATTTATAAGATGATATGCTGTCCTCTAATTGATTATGGATCCATCCTATTTTCCTCATCCCAGAACCCCATACTACCATATCCAGCAAGCGAGCTTCTCTAAGTTAGCAAGCGAGCTTCTCTAAGAATCCTCACCAAACTCCTTCACCCCTTAAATCCACTACATAATCCCTCTAACCAATTTCTCTATGACACCACTCTTATAATCCCTATAGATGAACGCCTTCAATTCCTATCCGAAAAATTTCTAAACACCACTACAACTACCAAATCCTATCAATATACTGTTTCCACAGAAATCCCTCCATACTTCCCAAATACAAAAAACCACCAATGACAACATTTGACATTATATCATCATTTCGCCCATTTACCTATTAATGAAAGACGTACGACTGAATAACTAATCCAGGCGGACAGACTGGTCGATAGCCATTTGACAGTGACAGTTAGATATCCCCCACAAATATTGTAAAAACACATATGTACATATTGTAAAATGTAACGTTATTTGTCAATAAAGATGTTAAATATATATAATAATAAATATATACCAATTAGAACAGAATAGCAATTATTTATTTAATTAAAGATGACTAATTAATCCATCTGATTAATTATCAAGAGGTAATTTGATAGTCAGTAGCACATATCAACTGACAAATGGTGAACTAACGCTGTAGGCCATAGGCATTAATTATATTAATTGATAACGTTAATAATCTAAATATTACGACATATAATTTGGGTTTACTACAACAAATAGGTCAAAAATAATAATTGTGGCAAAAGAAATTAAATCCATATTAGTTTAAACTTGCTTCTCTTAAATTTTAGCGTTCATATAATGTTTGTATTATTTCGTAAATAACTTTTTCACTTATCACTTTGTGAAACAAAATAAAGATACAAAAAAAAACACTTGATATGTTTCACTCTTGATAATGCTGTAAAAGACGAAATTCCTATCGGTTCTGTACGCGAAATGTTAAATTTGACGTATACGTTATTACCCTTACAATCTAATCAATTGCTAAACACGCTTAGACTGTGATGTTAAAGAATAAGATTTACTTAACATTTATTTTAACATTTCTTGTACAGAATAACCCTGATTATTTGATTATACATTTTTGTTGGTTTGTTTGTTTGTGTATAAACAATTTAATTAATCACTTGTTCTTCACCTGAAGAAGCCACAGTGTGGCGAAACATTTGTTGTGAATACAAAATAAACAATTTTTGAAAGTTATAAACAAAGTGCTTTACTTAAAGTAGTGAATATGAACTTTCAACAACTATCAGCCACCTCGATTAATAGTATAAACAAGTTAATAAAATTTATAAACATACGTCTGAAAATTCGTTATCAAATATTGTATTTAGTATACTTCATATCCAATAATATCATTATTTTATAAGTATGCGTTTTTAACTGTAACACCGGGCGTTAGAGTTAAAAACGCATACTAATAAAATAATGATATTATTGGATATCAAGTATTCTGAAAACAATAGTCTATAACGAATTTTCAGACGCGTTATTAACTTTTTTTAAACAGGCATTTAGTTAAATGATGTTTAGGTTAAAGATACATTTAAAATTGTCATGTGTATTATAAATCTTTGTAAAGGATTTTTAAGTAAATATCATTTTAAGATATGTTGGCAATAGATTGTATATGGCGTTTTGGTAAATTTCAAATTTGCAGGTAGGTAACACTGAATTATAACCTCTAATTTTTGCAGTCAGTTCGTTTATGTGTCGTTTTATAAACCACTTGTTTAGTTATACAGGGAATTTTTCTTCTAGGTAAACATATACATAAGCTGTACATTTTCTGACATCCGTTGTTTTTCAAAAGAGCTTCATTTGAAACTTTAAACGTGTGTTTTCCACTTCTAGACTAAGCATGAAGTAAATTTTCGGAAAATTTGCAGCTTGTGCATATGTTTACCTAAAAGAAAATGTTCACGTTGTTTTTTTTTTCAGAAGAGTTCAATTTGAAGCTATAAACGAGTGTTTTCCACTCCCAGACTAAGCACGAAGTAAAATTTCGAGTTTAGAAAAGCCCCGTGAAAATTTGTCGAGGGTCGCGCAGCGACCCGAGACAAATTTTCTGGGCTTTTCTAAACTCGAAATTTTACTTCATGCGCCACGCGTCTAAAACACTGATTTTAAGTAAGGATCAAATATACATAAATTCACAATATTTTTGTTTTGTACAGGTGGCGCATGAAGTAAAATTTCGAGTTTAGAAAAGCTCAGAAAATTTGTCTCGGGTCGCTGCGCGACCCTCGCCAAATTTTCACGGGGCTTTTCTAAACTCAAAATTTTACTTCATGCTTAGTCTGGGAGTGGAAAACACTCGTTTATAGCTCCAAATTGAACTTTTCTAAAAAAAAACGTCATCATTTTTTTAGGTAAACATATGCATACGCTATAAAATTTCCGACATCCGTTGTTTGTCAAAAGAGCTTAGTTTGAAACTTATAACGAGTGTTTTCCACTTCCAGACTAAGTATGAAGTAAAATTTCGAGTTAAGAAAAGCCCCGTAAAAATTTGTCGAGGGTCGCGCAGCGACCCGAGACAAATATTCTGGGCTTTTCTAAACTCGAAATTTTACTTCATGCGCCACGCGTATAAAACACTGATTTCAAGTGAGGTTGAAATATACATAAATTCACATAATTTTTGTTTTGTACGTGTGGCGCATGAAGTAAAATTTCGAGTTTAGAAAAGCGGAGAAAATTTGTCTCGGGTCGCTGCGCGACCCTCGACAAATTTTCACGGGGCTTTTCTAAACTCGAAAATTTACTTCATGCTTAGTCTGGGAGTGGAAAACACTCGTTTTAAGCTTCAAATTGAACTCTTCTAAGAAAAACAACGAATATCTAAAGATTTAAAGAAAATAAGCTGAATTTGAAATACGTATACTTGAAAGAAAAACTCCCTGTATATTAGTTTGTATTATTTATCTAATTCAATGTTGAAGCGACATCGTTCTAAGAATTTTTTTTTTCGGCGAATTTTTATATTTTTTGGAAGTCTTCTGTTACCTACATATCGTTGTATTGTTAGATACAAACTCATATGAATCTTTTTGTCCGTAACTGAATATTTCTTCATGCGAAGAGTCGCTGGTGAAATTTGACGAGCTTGAATTTATGATTATTAACGTTAACGGTTATTTATAGCGACAACCGAATGGAAAACACTGTAATTTAACCTAAAAATTAGAAACCTCAAGTTAAATCGCCACTCAAATTGTTACAGCGAGAAATTTAACGCTAACGGGTATTTATCCGCTAAACGACATTTAAACTGGTTGGTAACACTGCATATTCACTCTTATATATCATTTATGCTTAACCGTCCATTAAATTGTGTTGATAATACCGGGCGTAAATGTTTCTTTTAGGTAAACTGTATCAGCATATATAAGTAATGAAATTATGGAAATAACATTAATCAATAATAACCAACTGATAGAAAAAATAGGTGCAATCAACTGGGAGTTTGTCTCAGACGCTGATATTAATAGAGCATTTTCGATGTTTTCAGATAGTATAAAGCGATGTATAGAATATTCTTCTTTCAAAAAACAAATAAAACCCGTATCTAGAGAACGTAAACCATGGATGACTAATAATATAATTGTTGAAATTAAGCAACGTGATGCAATCCATAAACTCTATTTAAAAAATAAGAATAATAATGACTTATACCAGCAATATAAAACGAAAAGAAATGAAGTAAACACACTTATTAGGAAAGAAAAAAATATATTCTTTCAAAAGAAAATTGATAATACTAAAATCATTAAAGAAAAATGGAAAATTACAAAACAGTCTGTAAATATTGAGAAATCCAAAACAAAAATAAACAGAATTGTTACGTGGGAAAATTCAACCTTAGTAAAAGATTTAGAAATAGCTAATGAATTCAATAAATATTTTGTTAACGTATCTAAGGATATTATGAATAGTATAAATCCTGATCCGCTGTACAGGTCCAAAGAGATTAGTTTTGAAAAATCTTTCTATTTTATTCCAGTATTAGAAACTGAGATTACATCTATAATTAAGAACCTAAATTCTAATAAAAGTCCTGGAATAGATGGTATCACGGTAAGAGTCTTGAAGCAGGTTTCTGAATTTATTTCTGGGCCGGTTAGCGAGTTATTCAACAGATGTTTTTCAGAGGGGTGCTTTTCAGACTGTTTAAAAACTACTATAATTATACCTATTCACAAAAACGGTAAAGTTGATATTCTCTCCAATTACACGCCTATTGCATTAACATCGTGTATTTCAAAAATTTTTTAAAAAATTATTAAATCCCAAATGCAAAAATATCTGACAACACACAATCTACTATCCTTGAACCAGTTTGGATTCAGAGAAGGCTTAGCAACGGAAGATGCTTTGGGTACGTTAACATCATATATATACCGTAATTTCGATTCGTCAACACCATCAATAGGTATATTTTTGGACTTAGCCAAAGCATTCGACACTGTTAACTATTCTAAGCTGTATGAAAAACTGGAATTATTCGGGTTTAGGGGCCTAGCTTTGCAGTTGTTTCAAAGCTATCTGACTAACAGATTCCAAATGGTTACCATAAATAACGTAAATAGCACCAAAAGAAGAGTTACATGCGGGGTACCACAAGGCTCTGTACTCGGTCCTGTACTCTATAATATATATAAATGAACTGTTACGAACAAATACAGACGTCAAATGCATATCATACGCCGATGATACAGTAATATATATTAATGGTCCAACATGGGAAAAGGTTTTTCAAAAAGCCTCATTGCATTTGTCAAGGATTAAATACTGGTTAGATAACAGTTGCCTATGCTTAAGTCTGAAAAAAACTGTCTTTATGCCATTTGGTTCATATATTAATTGCCTTCCTGTAACTGACAGTGTTAAGTTGCATGAATCAAATTGTGATAGTCAAAATTGTAATTGCAGCATTATAATCACTTCTGTAACGTCAACCAAGTACTTAGGTGTAACCTTGGATTCACATATGAATTGGAACGATCATATCAATGGTGTAGTTTCTAAAGTTAGAAAATTTATCTATATGTTTAAAAAGACAAGATGTGTGCTGAACAAGAAGATGTTACTAACGATTTACTATGACTTTATTCAATCTGTCCTAAATTATGGCTTATTGGTATGGGGATCAGCAAGTGATGTCTATATGAAAAAAATAAATGCGGTTCAGAATATTATTTTAAAGGTTATGTTATCAAAAGAGATTTTATACCCAACTGCTCAACTATATTTAGATGCTAAGGTTTTTAATGTAAATCATATTTATATTTTTTGAGTCTATGCAAATACTTATATAAGCATAGACATGTACCATCACTTCTTCATTTAACTGAACATCATTATTCAACTCGCAACAAAGTTAACAATTTCTCGAATTCCCTACTTACCAGAAAGGCCATTGGGCAACGTACATTTTTATATAATATACCACGCGTTTATAATTATTTGTTAGAGAATAACCTATTACATTCTCAAACTACTGTCTCGATACAGAATTTTATAATAAACATTAAACGATTTGTGGCAAATTCAAACCAAGAGGAAGTGTTATTTATCATTGGAAGATAGAAAGGATGTCCTATCAGACTTCTGCATATATTTTGATACGTATGATACACATTATTTTCATGAGTTCTCTCTTTTATGTTAAGAATAAATTACTGCTAAATTATCTACAAGCTTTTTTAGCTTCGACTATTTGGCAGATAATAATTGGGATATTGTAAATTGCACTTTACTTTACTTTACTTTATTTAATTCTCTTTTTCCTATTTTTTCTTTCTTTCTTATATGCTATATATATATATATATATATATATATATATATATATATATATATATAATGTATTGTATTATGTTAACTGAGTAATTAAATAAATAAATAAATATTTTGTAAATTTTCTATTTCGATGTTTTTTTTAAGGACTTTTTTATAGAGCTTTAAATTAGCTCTAAACGAGTGTTTTCTATTCTCAGATTAAGCATGAAGTAAAATTTCGAGTTTAGAAAAGCCTGAAAATTTGAATTAGTCGTGTAGCGATCAAACCAAATTGTCTGACTTTTCTAAATTTCTTATATACAGGTTTTTACAGTGTCTTTAAAATCTTTGTAAACCTTCAAACTTAAACCTCTTGAAACTGTCTTGCAGTTTATATTATTAAGGGCCGCTTTTACAATCAATAGTTACACCTTTAGTAATGTAGACCCTCTAGTACTGTACTGCCTAGTTTAAACGATTGGTAAACGGCCGTGCTATTTTACAATTTTACACTCTGAATTCATAAAACAATAATTAAAATACAAATAAGAACATATTTTAATATAAATATTTAATACACAGTTTTTTTGGTAAGTAGTTTTAACCAAAAAAATTCTGATGTTTACTTGCCGGAGGAGATAAATTTACTTGTCGAACTGGCAAGTAAATATCAGAATTTTTTCGTTGTACGGCTTTTAGATTTATCCATACTAAACTAACCTCTACTTTCAAAATTGAAAATGAATTTGTCACAACAAATCTAATAATCAACATCCATAGAAACGGCTTACCACAGTTTTAACCCAAGTTCGAAGCACAGGGCAATCTGACAGTGAGGTAACTCAGCTTTACACACAATTGTCTCGGAATTGTAAAATTGAGACCAAAGGTTTGATCCTTGTATTTAGTTAACAGAGGTGTAACTATGTATGGTAACGGCGGCTCTAGGTAAATATACCGAGTGTTAAACACCAAACCTGGCCATTGGGATATAGCATTATTAGAATTAGAATTAATTATAATACGTTGCCATGGCATATTTGTGTTTTATGTCGTGTTGACGTATAAAGTTTTGGTTGTGTAATAAATATGAATATAATTCTATTGAAGAAAGAGTATTCATAGTTTAAACCTTTTACTCTAGTAGGTAATAGTATGAAGAGTGAGAGATTTCTTTGTTGTAAATTTCAATATTAGTTTTATTGTTTATTAAAATTCAAAATTACTATATAATAGAGCGTTGTAACAAATTAAATTAAATAATATTTTAAATATTTTATTGTATAATTCAATATCCGGAGGTGTATTTGCACGGAAAGTAGTTTTTTCAAGGGATATTTATCGTCTTAAGTTGTCTTATTAATTAAGACATTATTTGCGTTTTCACGAATAACATTTTCGTAATTTTATATATTATGACTATTTTGCTATGGCCAGGTTTGGTGGTTAACACTAGGTATAATTAAATACCCCAGTATTTAAATATCTTAATGTTTTGTCATTTTGTGTTATTTAGTTATATCTTATGTTATTAAAACAATCTGCAGTTTTTCTTTCTACATTTATTCAAACAAAAAACTTAATAATTCTTATTCTTCAAATTTGATTTAAGATTGAATCATCAATTTTGAAAAAAATGCTAATTTTCTCTCTCTATAGCAGTTGAAAATGTGTTCAAATATTCAAGTAGATGTACTGAATATACTATATGAGCGAAAACTTTGATCCTCTATAATCTGTTTAATAACTAGGAGGAGCGTTTTAAATTTCACGCGCCAAAACCTACAACTCTGATTGGCCGAGAGCGCGCCCGTTTTACACTATGCTAATTACTTCATTATTAGACGCAACAGCTGACATAACCTTAACTCGAAGCGTTGCCGAGTTGCAACTTTGTCTGTTTCGTAATAACCTTTTGTGCGGTGTTACTTTAGCATAGTTAAAAGTTAGTTTTGTTTATATTGTTGTAATGGATTATGGACCCAGTACAAGCTCGGTGATAATATCACCTTCACCTCCAAAAAAAGCGTAAGAAGTTGAATTTGGGTCATTTATATCTGTCTGAAATACAGTGCATAATAAATATGTATAAGCAGATGATAACAGATGATCCACACATGAAAATGACTGCTGTTGTATCAAACATTGTTGGTGCAGTAGGTGAGATATCAAATAGCATAAGAATATGCATCAAATAATAAAATGTTTAATTTTTAGGAGTTGTAAATTCCACTGTCTATCGTACCATTAGCGAATATAAGAAATCCGGAGAGATTTGTAGCCCTAAACAGCTTTGAAGACATAATTACAAGTTTTGATGACGTAAATAAAGTTTTATAAGAAGTAAACGCAGGCATGCCGAAGATGAGTCGTTATACCTTGTATAGTTTTATGGAACAAATAATTTTTAAGTAAGATAGAGACCAGAGCTGGGCAGGATTCGAATCATTTAGGATTCGAATCATTCAGGATCCGAATCCTTTAAGAGGATTCAAAAGAGGCATTCGAATCCTTTTAGAGGATTCAAAAGAGGCATTCGAATACTTTACTTCAAATGGATTCGTGATCCGGATTCGTTACATTTTTTTAAGAGGATTCGTATTCGAGTCTAAATGTGGGTGATTCGAATCCTTATAAAAGGATTCGAATCCTTGTAAAAGGAGTCGAATATTTATAAAAGGATTCGAATATTTATAAAAGGATTCGAATACTTACAAAAGGATTTGAATAGTTATAAATAATTCGAATTAATTGTGAGGAATAACATGGAAAATGTGTTTTTGAGTGTTTTTAAATTCCTCGTAAAATTTCTCGCTTATGCGCGTGGCGCATGGCGTAAAATTTCGAGTTTAGAAAAGCCCAGAAAATTTCTCTCGGGTCGTTGATAACAGACTAAATATCTGACTCCCTGTTACCCTAGTTAAAGATGTATTTTTGTGTTTCTGAACTCCACTTCAAATCAGTGTTTTGTACGAGTGGCGCATGAAGTAAAATTTCGAGTTTAGAAAAGCCCGAAAATTTGTCTCGGGTCGCTGCGCGACCCTCGACAAATGTTCACGGGGCTTTTCTAAACTCGAAATTTTACTTCATGCTTAGTCAGATATTTAGTCTGTTATTAACGATGTTCAGTGGTAATAATAAATAATTAGGATTTGAATATTTTTGTTAAAACAACTGGTAACGATATTTATATATTAATGGTTGCAAAAAAATAATAAAATCAAATTTATTCTTAAAGGATTTGTATTCGTGATTCGAAAAAACAGGATTCGAATCTTCGATTTGAATCATATTTATCTCTTACGAATCCTTTATTCGAGTATTCGTGATTCGAATCATATTAGGTGATTCGGATTCGTATCCTTTTTACGATGATTTGTCCCAGATCTGATAGAGTCACATTATTATATAAATTTCATATTATATTATGAACATAATGTAAATATGTTTTATTTCACAGATATATGGCGAAATGCCGTATAATCATTTTAATTGAACTGACGATATCGTACGATGAAAAAGAAAATACTTAACCACAATTAAGAACTACAAAATGGATATTTGATTTTATTTAAAGAGTTCATATGAAATTATTTCAAATTGCCGCCAAATTTATAGTCATATTTTTGGTAACTTTTTATAGTGTAAATTGGGTTTTGGCACTTACTCCTTCTAGTTTTTAAACAGACCATAGCATACCATGACTTGTGTTTGCATTTAAATGTGAGTTGGTACCACTGAAAAATCCGCATGATCTGACGCGGCCCGACATTTGACGCGCGACGGTAAGATTATGTATGTATGTATGTTGTATACAAAATATTTACAGTGACAATTGCAGTTATTGGTTTCAATAAAAAAAAAATAGTTTTAACGCTCCGCGAAGCCAAACCAGATTTCATGCTTTTCAAAACTCGAAATTTTACTTCATGCTTAATCTGGGAGTGTAAACACTCATTCAAAACTCTAAATTAAACGATTTTATAAAATCGACGGATGCCTAAAAACTTACAGTATCTACATTATGTTTATTTAAAATAGAAAAATTAACAGTATGATTAATAATAATTCATTCATAGAAATCAATAAAATAAGTGCAGAATATTAGCTAAAATCAACTTTTAGAATTAACTCTGTAATTGGTTGGCCGTTAATAGGCTAACGTTACTAGAGCACTGCACAGGTCGGGCCCTGGCCTTAAATATTCTCAAACGGGCCGGGCCTGACTAATTTTTCTAACGTTTGTTTTTATTTTTATTTGCAAACCATATCTATAAACAAGTAAATATCATATGTTCAATAAAAAAAAACCTCTAGAGGGCCATGATTTAATCTTTTTTTAAATTTAAGTTGGCTATACACTTCAAGAATTGACATATAAAACGTTAGACATAATTATTATAAAGTATATTTTCAGAGCTGCCAACCTATAATATTTTCCATGGTACCCTAGAGATTTTTTTTTAATTGAACATACGATATATATTTACAAGTGTAATAAATCTTATGAAATTAGTGTTTTAAAACTCTGTTGAAATTTTTAATTATTCATACTAAAATGTTTACCGGGCCGGGCCGGGCCCCATTCCATTATTTACTCGGGCCGGGCTCAAGCTAATTATTTCATGACCGGGCGGGGAAAAAATCGGCCCGTGCAGGGCTCTAAATGTTACACTCATCCTAAATATTTGTCATCAGTGTCATAGTTTTGTCGATATTACAATATAAATATGCTGACAGTATCTCCTCAAACTTGTCTAGAAAGTTACAAAGTGTGCGTTTTCGCGGTAATTAACGGTTGAATTAACGTCGTCGGATGTAATTTTGATGTTGTTGTCATCTCGACGTTAAATTACTTCGCGATTGAGTCCCACTTTCGTGCACTTGCTTAATTGCCTGGCTCCAACTATTATTACACAGTTAATCTTTAATAAGAAAATCAATCTGTTAAACTACCAAGAAATTTAAACCTTTGATATAAAATTGTTTTTGAAAGAAACAGCAAGGCTTCTAGGTAATACTAAAATATTTAAGTACGAATGAAATTGCCAATACTTCGTTGTAGAAACTCCCTGGCCCAGATACAGTAATTTTACAAATTGATTCAAGTCTTGGAAATTCTTTCATGAACTGTATAAAACAAATTTAAAATAACGAAAATCTAAGAAATTCGTGATTTTTGATAACTAACGAAAATCTAGGAAGTTTATAAAAATCGTTAAACAATTTTAAAGTTAACGGAAATCTTTGAAACTTCACGAAACGCATTATGATTTTGATAATTGAAGAAATTCACAAGAAACCGTCATGATATTTATAACAAAGAAAATAAATCTAAAAGGCGTCAAAATGTTCAAATTAACAATTGTTTCAGAAATTTATGAATTACAGAATTTATGACATTCATGAAAAGTATCAACAATTCTAAAGTTAATGTTTAAGCCAGAAAATTCACGAAAACCGTAAAAATTGTGGAAACTACGAAAATCTAAGATATTCGGGCAGAAAGACCTTTGGTCGATAGCCCGGAAAGACTAACACTAACATGCATACACAATTAAATTAATTCGATACCTAACGCTATCTACTGCCCCATAGTGGCTTCGTCAATGACACGGTGTACAAAGTGCATATACAGGTCACTGTTTCGTCCACGGAGCTATACTCTGTTTGTAAAACCAGAAAACAAATATCAAAATTGAATTTGAGTTCAGTATTGCGCACTAGATACCCACAGATGCGTTTCAAGCTTCAAGGTCCTCTTCAGTGTGGTCCCCATTTCTGACTATATCAAGTCCGAAACGCGTTCAATTTTGATATTTGTTGTCTGGTTTCACAAACAGAGTATAGCTCCGTGGACGAAACAGTTACCTGTATATGCACTTTGTACACCGTGTCATTGACGAAGCCACTATGGGGCAGTAGATAGCGTTAGGTATCGAATTAATTTAATTGTGTGAGAGAAGAGAGTATAGCTCCGTGGACGAAAACGTGACCTGTATATGCACTTTGTGCACCGTGTCATTGACGATGCCACTATGGGGCAGTAGATGGCGTTAGCTATCAAATTCATTTAATAGTGTTTACATATTGGCTTGATATAGTCAGAAATGTTCAGTATTCCTCAGCACTGGATCGGGACCACACTGAAGAAGAGCCTTGAAGTCCGAAACGCGTCTGTGGGTATCTAGTGCGGAATACTGAACTCAAATTCAATTTTTACTAACATGTATGATAGGTATATACATTTTTGTACCGTATATTGTATTGTCTGAATAAAGATGTTTGTATATATCTAAGATATTCAAAAACTTTAAGAAATTCTCAAATTATTGAAAACCTCATAAACATTTTAAATTTTATATATCGAGACAAATATTAAAAGTTTTATGAAAATTTAGAAAATTCACGTAAACTGCTAAGATTTTAAAATTTGAATCTTACTTGAGATCAGTGTTTTACACGCGTGGCGCATGAAGTAAAATTTCGAGTTGAGAAAAGCCCGAATTTGGATTTGGACGCTGCGCGTCCAAATCCAAATTCTTAGGGCTTTTCTCAACTCGAAATTTTACTTCATGCTTAGTCTGGGAGTGGAAGACATTCGTTCGACAATTGTCAATATTGTATTTTGTTTGTATCTGTTTTGTAGACAAAAAAATAGTAAAATCAAGAAAAGTTGTAAAATAATGAATATTAAGAAAACAAATAAAATTTGTTAAGCTCAAAAAAAACTACTTGTTCCATTTAAAATTGAAATCTTCAATTTTTACAACAATCAATAAAAAGCTTGGACATTTACGAAAAGAGTCGACATTTTCAAAAATGACGAAAATCTTGAGATTTCATGAAAAACGTCAAGAATTTGAAAATTAACAAACATTTTGTAAATTCACTAAAATTTTATAATTTTTTAAAGTTAACGAAATATCTTAGAAATTTAATAAAAGTTGTAAACACGTTGACAATTAATAACATTTTTAAAATTCACGTAAGGAGTCGAAATTTTCGAAAATTAACCTAAATGGTCAACATTTTGAAAAGTAAATAAAATTAAAACTTTGCAAATTTACTAAAAGCGTCAACGTTTTTCTAAAAATTGACGAAAATCTAGAAAATTTATCAAAAGTATTATTATTATTATTGGAAGTATTGACATTTTTAAAATTTACGATAATCTAAGAAATTCATTAAATATTGAGAAAAATCTTTTAAAAATTCATGAAAAGTATCAACATTTTTAAAACTAACGGGAATTCAAGAAACGGACGATAATTGCAAAGATTTTAGAAATCTGAGAAACCCATGGTAATTGTCAAGATTTTAAAAATTGAACTTCATAGAAAAAAAGATCATGAAGAATTGCGAACATTTTTGAAATATTAAAAATCTGATAAATATTTTATGAATTGACGAAAATCTCGAAATACTAAAAATCTTGATATCTTAGGAAAATTTATATTTACAAAATTTATAATTTGACGAAAATCTCGACATATTAAACATCTCAATAACGTTTTGTAAATTAAAAATTTCGAAATTTTGAAAATCTCATAATTTTATAAATCCTCAATAATTGAAAATTTTACGAAAATCTGTTAAAAATTTTATAAACTGATAAAAATCTCAAAATATCGAATATCTGATGCAAATCTCGAAGTTTTTAAAATCTCATTAAAATGTTATAAATCCTCAATAATTGAAAATATTACGAAAATCTGATGAACATTTTATGAACTGATAAAAATCTGAAAATATCGAAAATCTGATGCAAATCTAGAAATATTGAATATATCATTAAAATTTTATAAATCGATTAAAATTCAAATGTTTACGAAAATCTGGAAATATAGAAAATGTATTGATGCGGATATCCGGATAACGCGAATATCCAGATAATGCGGATATCTGGATAATACGAATAATGGATTATTCGAATAGTTAATATCCAAATATTCGGCTACTCGAATAATTTTTGTTTTATCCGGATATTCGAATAACAGAATATCCGGATACTACGAATATCGCGCATTTTAATCGCAGCCCTAGTATACACGTATTGCATACTTGAGAAAAACAAAAATAAAACAAAGATCTAATAATCTCAATAGGTTTTATTTGATGATAGTGCATGTAAAGTTGTTTGCATGCATGACAGTAAAATGATCTCGAGTGTCCTCCGTTGGCGACTGTAAAATTGAAAAGGTTGCCAATCTCTTAAAAATTTACGACCGCGTAAAAATTTACGTTTCCACAATAAAAAAAATAAACCAGAGGTGGTATTAAAATATATATAAATCGAAGCTTTAACAGCAACGGTCTCTCCTCGTAAATCTAGCCATTGCCAGCGCTAAATCGCATTAATTTCGTGTGAAATTTATAGGGCACTTCGCGAAGATGTATTTTACGTATGGAATTTTTAATTTAATAGTTTGAAAAATATACAACATAAATTTTGAAAACAATATATTAGAGATATTGTTTTTATCTAAAGTGATATTTATTTATGTAAATCGCAGATATAAAATAATATGTATATGTAACAAGGGCTCATTTTTCGAACTTTATCATAATGCAAATATTATGAATTAACCGAAGTCGTTCCCATACAAACTCTCCTTTCCCACCCTTCAGAAAAAATTGCACAAATCATATTTACCATGATCTACTAGCCTCCTATGTATTCACCGAAATAAAAATAAAATTCCCAGACGCAAACATCCTCCTCCACCATTTATGATTTCATCTCATCATTTCATGACATTAGCGATCATGACGATTGAAGAACAGCTCCACATTGACACTACGGACGTCAATAACAATCATGACCCTTGTTTACACCAAAAATGACAGATAATAACAAAATCAGGCTGAAAGACCATTGGTCGATAGCCAATTGGCAGATATATTGTAGAAATAATTTATATATAACACAACACGAAAAAATTAAATTTACATTAGAAACCGAAATACATAATACTATAAATTTCTTAGATCTAACTATAAAAAACAATAATAATAAACACGACTTCTCAATATACCATAAACCAACGCACACTGATACGACAATAAATATTAATTCATTTCACCCGATACAACATAAATTATCTGCTTATCGATCCATGATTCATCGAGCATTTTCAATACCAATGTCAAAACAAAATTTTGAAAAAGAAATTAACATAATTAAATACATTGCAGTCAGAAACAATTTTAAAATAGATACAATAAATAAATGAATAATTAACAAAGAAAAAGAAATTATAAATTAATCAATATTCCCCACAAGAAAATGCAAGGTTGAAAATTATGGATCAATAACTTATAATGGCTATTTAAGCCAAAAAATCAGTAAAAATTTAACTTATAATGGCTATTTAAGCCAAAAAATCAGTAAAAATTTAAATAAATTAAACATAAATGTTGCGTTTAAATCTAACAACACACTATCAAATAATAGATGATTGAGTTACGTGAAGATTATAATAATAAAAAGAAGTATCAATAACCTTTCTTCACACACTTTATTTTAATACCAGATGTACATTTCTGTCACCAAGTGACCATTATCAATGGATTTTTAATACTAACTTATACAAACAAAAATAGGAGTATATGTACAGAACAGATTAACAAAATATAATGAGCGTTAGGCGGTGGAGTTTAATGTGGGGAAAAAACGTACATTAACGGGTCGGTTTATGGAAAGGGGGATGAGCGGTAGGTAAAGACAGGTATATTCGGGTTAAGTAAAAGGAGGTATTAAATCTAGTAATTTGTTATTGAGTGGACTTAAATCAAAATTCATTAAGTTGTTTGCGTGTTTTTTTTTTCATCGCTTAATTCCTTTCATAACAGTATTAATTTCACTCATGAATACGAAGTAAACAATTCTCTTCCCTTCTTGGATCTGCTTATCACAAGAAATAAAAACAAATTAGATTTCCAAATATATAGAAAGCCCACACATACATTTAATTACTTGCATGCTAGCTCAAAAGCCCCAATGAAATATAAATTAGCCTCCTTTAATTACCTAATCCACAGAGCCTTCAACATCCCATTATCAACGGAGAATAGAAATAAAGAAATCCAAACCATCCATAAGATTGCAAAACAGTTAGAATACAATCCCAATACTATAAACAATTTAATAAATAAACATAAATTTAAAATTAATCTCTGTAACTCATTACGCCTCCTTCCAGACCCCCCTACCTTAGACAACAAATTTGTAAGAATAGTTTACGATCCGAACCTAGAAAACCCCTTAAACAAATTATTTAAAAATTACAATTTAACTCCCGCATATTATATCAAAACTAAATTAGGACAAACCTTGGGTAATACTTTTTCTCAACCAGAATATCTTGATAAATCAGGTATTTATTCAATTAACTGCAACAATTGTAATAAGGTGTATGTCGGGCAAACGCAAAGAAACTTAAGAATACGTTTTAAAGAACACATGAACCATTTAAGAAATTTTAATAATGAAAAATCAGCCGTAGCAAATCATTCACTAGAAACTGGCCATAAGATATCAATCAATAATATGAAATTAATAAAACAGTCATCCAATTATCACTTAAACATGTTAGAAGCGATTGCAATGAAAAAACACGCAAACAACTTAATGAATTTTGATTTAAGTCCACTCAATAACAAATTACTAGATTTAATACCTCCTTTTACTTAACCCGAATATACCTGTCTTTACCTACCGCTCATCCCCCTTTCCATAAACCGACCCGTTAATGTACGTTTTTTCCCCACATTAAACTCCACCGCCTAACGCTCATTATATTTTGTTAATCTGTTCTGTATATATACTCCTATTTTTGTTTGTATAAGTTAGTATTAAAAATCCATTGATAATGGTCACTTGGTGACAGAAATGTACATCTGGTATTAAAATAAAGTGTGTGAAGAAAGGTTATTGATACTTCTTTTTATTAACACTATCAAAAATAATAAAAAACAATAAGGATAAAACTAAAAAGGGTCAACGCTGTGGGGTTTATTTGCTTAATTGTGCTGATTGCCCGAAGATGTATATAGGCCAAACCGGGAGAGCATTCAGTGAAAGAATAAATGAACACCAAAAAGCGTTCATTCATCAAAAAGATAATTCAACTTACGCAAACTACCTAATTGAAGAAAACCACCAATTTGACAACTTCAAAATTCTCCACATCTCTAATAAAGGACGGAAACTAAATTTATTGAAAAATTTAGAAATAAATAAACACATCAATTCAGAAAACTTGCTGAACGACTAGCTTGAACTCTCCAACTCCCCCCTACTTAAACTAAAGAAAAACACCCCCTCCACCCACACTTCTGAAAACTGTATACAATGTAAATTAGTTTGTAATAATTGTATTATATTTCTTCACCTGAAGAAGCTACAGTGTAGCGAAACAATTGTAGTGATTTAAATAAAAAGTTGAAAATCATAAATAGTCTGCTATAATATTAAGTAATTTGTATATTGTTTGGTGTTGTAGGCGTTCACTTTGTGGTAAATCTTAAATACACTTGTAAATAAAACACTTTTTACTTTGTTTAACCACTGGATCTTACATTTAATTGTGTGACTAGTTTCGACTATCTAGTAGTCATTCTCAAACTAAAGTAAATACAAATTACACGTTAAAAACTATTTATACGGCTTCGAAGAGAGGGGTGTACATTAGGTCAACCTGGTCATTAAGAAGGGAAATTCCGGGATTAACTCGGGCCTTGTGTATTTCTAGTGCTTCCAGTAAATCCATTTTACGACCTTTTTCGGCAAAATGGATTACTGAAAGTACATCCTCGCCAAAAGTGTGATTCTCTTCTAAAAGATGGTTAGCATAGGTAGAACTATTATGTTTTAATCTAAAGGCTCGCTCGTGTTCTTTCAACCTTATTTCGATTCTACGACCAGATTGTCCAATGTACACACCTTTACAATTTTCGCAGTTCAATTTATAAATGCCTGATCTAACTAGGGGATTAAGTTTTGTTTTTGGGTTGAAAATTATATTATTAAGTTTATGGGGCGTTTTTAATATTACATTAATGTTACATTTTTAAGGATGTTTTTAATTTTACAACTTATTGTACCATAGTAGCTGATTGTTTTAAAATGTTGATTATCTATTGACCATATTGATAGAATCATATCGAAAGCGTTGAGGTCATTAGGAGCTATTACACGGTTTTCATATGAGTTCGATGTATATACTGTAAAGTTATTTTATTTACAAGTGTAATTTGTATATAGTTGTATACAATCTGTTTTTATATTTTTTGTTTACAATCTGCCAATAAAAATATTTATATACAAACACAAGAAGTAACGGTCGTACTACGTTAGAGGCAGAGTTCGGAAAATTTCCTAACAGGGCATTCGACCAATAATAAGGCAGGAGAGATGTATGCAATCTACTTTATTGTAATACCAAGCTTTAGGAAGAGACAAAATGAGTCGCTTTTGTCCCTTCCTCAGGGTTAACACTATGAACAATGAACAAAAAAATAATAATCTGAGAGATGCTACTAGTTACTGAACAATTAACCCTATACATAACGATGGTCAGAGAGATAATACACAAAATTATAGAGGTATTACTATCCAGTCTACTATACCAAAGATTTTAGACGAGTTAGTTTCTAGACAGATCATGTGGGTATTTAAGCGCACAATTTGTGAGGAACAGCATGGTTTTCTTGAAGGAAAATCAACTGTTACAAATTTGCTAACATTCCAAAATTACTTATTAAATGCTCTAGAAAAGGGTTATCAAGTTGATGCGATATATACTGATCTGTCCAAGGCGTTTGATCGCGTTACCCATAATATCCTACTTTCTAAACTCTCTAGTCTCGGATTTAATAATTTAGCGGTTACATGGCTTCAGAGTATTTTATGTGGTCGAAAGCAATATATAAAAATTGATAATTTTGTATCTGATGTAATAAATGTAACCTCGGGTGTCCCCCAAGGTTCTCATTGTGGGCCCATTCTTTTTTTACTTTTTGTTAATGATATAGGAAATTGCTTCAAACATTGTAAATTTCTTTTATTTGCAGATGATTTAAAATTATTTTCAATTGCTAAAAACAAATATAATACTATAGCACTACAAAATGATTTGAATAATTTCACTACGTGGTGTTCTAATAACAAACTGAGCTTGAATATTAGCAAATGTGTTTCCATTTCTTTTACCAGGGTTAAATTGTTACACTATTCTTATTTTATAAATGGAGTAAGTTTGAACAGTGCTAATGAAGTTAAGGATTTAGGTATAATTTTTGATTCGCGTTTGACGTTTTGCTCCCATATTGATAGAATCATATCCAAAGCGTTGAGGTCACTAGGAGCTATTACACGGTTTTCATATGAGTTCGATGTATATACTGTAAAGTTATTATATATATATCGCTTGTACGCTCACATTTGGAGTATGGTTCAACAATATGGAGTCCATTCTACAAGAAGTCAATAACTAAAATTGAAATGGTTCAGAGCAAATTTTTAAGATTAATTTCTTATAGGCTTGGTCATTCTCGCACTACATTTAGCCATTCTAATATGTTGTTGCTCTTAAACATAAGCTCGCTTGAATGTCGGCGAATTATGCACGACTTGTGTTTTGCATTTAAATTAATTAACGGCTTAATTGACTCTTGTAATTTGTTCTCAATCCTTAACTTCAATTTTCTTATCTCTAAGCACACTAGGACTATTTTTTTATTTCGTCTGCCGTTTCATTGTACCAACTATGGAATTTACAATCCCATGGGTAGGATGATAAAATATTGCAACATTTTAAATTCCGACTCAAATTTCCATATATTTTGCTCATCTTTTAATTTGTTTGAGCGTGGTCTGAGGGTTATTGACTTGTGTAGGTGTATTCTTTAGTTTAGTACTTTTGCTAGTGTTCATTTAAGTTGTATTTAATTTTTTTGTAATATATTTTTTAATTGGTGTGTATAATACTTATTTTTAGTTAAAATGTATATACTTTTTATTAACGAATTTAATGTATTATTGTTAAATAGGCGATGTCCGTAAAGAAATAAATAAATTACTGAAAATTTAACAAATTATTTTTTGAGCTTACATTTGTGATTATTTAAACAAACTGTCGTTAAACTGACTGATATTTATATATATATATATATATATATATATATATATATATATATATATATATATATATATATATATATATATATATATATATATATATATATATATATATATTTATATATATATATATATATTAAGTGATACGATTGGTTAGCAGGAGTTTAAAGCCAAGGTTAGTAAACTGGCCATATTTTTGTTTAGTAAATTATTTAATTACAATATTAGACAGGTCGTGAATTAGGTATAAAATTTAAAATATAACATATAAAACATAAAGCATAACACATTGAACATTAAAACATAAAACATAAAGCATAACATATAAAACATAAAACACAAAATATAAAGTATAAATTATAAATATAAACATATGGTGGCTTGGATTTTTTTAAATAAATGCATAGTCCTTAAAATCCTGTATCTTATAAAATGCCTCTCGTTGGAGAAATGTTTTCACTTTTTGTTTGAATTTAATTGATGTATGGCTTGTCATTGATTTATATTTTAAATAATGAATTGATTCAATGTCAAATTTAAAAACTAGGTTATGCAGAGAATTTGTCTTTTAAGTATACATGTCCCGATAATTACAGTGTTTGGTAAATTTTCAGGAATTCATTAACTATTGAGCAATTTGCTTTTCAAGATTTTGTTTAACTGTACTTACATATGCTAAAGCAAATTTCTCGAGTTTTAAAAGCGCAAGATATTCCAAGACAAAATAAACATTTGTAAAATTCATTAACGTGAGATCAAACCTAAGTAGAATATTTTGGGCTTCACTTTAAATCAGTGTTTAATACGCTTGGCGCATGAAGTAAAATTTCGAGTTTAGAAAAGCCTAAAAATTTGGTTTGGTCGCTCCGCTTCGCAGTTTTTTTACAATACGAGTTTTTTTCATTGAAATGGCGTTTAAAACATTAACAATTAAAAACATGTTTAAAACGTATTTAACAGAACATAGAGGGCATTTTTCTTGTGAGTATCCCGATAATTACAGTGATTTTTAAATTTGCGGAAATTCGAACGGTTAATTTGAAACTTTTAACGAGTGTTTTCCACTCCCAGACTAAGCATGAAGTAAAATTTCGAGTTTAGAAAAGCCTAAGAATTTGGATTGGCCGCGTAGCGAAGCGGAGCGGCCAATCCAAATTAGGCTTTTCTAAACTCGAAATTTTACTTCATGCGCCACGCTTAAAAACACTGATTTACAGTGAAGTTCAAAAAATTCACACTGACAACAACGATTATAGCCAATCTATTATACGTTAGAGTTATTGCGTTGCCTATAATCACTGTTTTAAACAATTTGTTCAGCGCAGAATTTGACTCACGTTTTATTCACATCTACATATTAGATTGCTAAAGCCGCATATTTTAAACTTTACGATATTTTAGTGTTTTATACGGGTGGCGCATGAAGTAAAATTTCGAGTTTAGAAAAGCCTAATTTGGATTGGCTTTAAGGCTTTTCTTAACTCGAAATTTTACTTCATGCTTAACCTGAGAGTGGAAAACACTCGTTAGCAGCTTTAAATTGGACACATACAAAATCAACAAATGCTAAAATTTACTGTTTGGAGATATGTATTCTTAAAAGTAAAATTCTATCTATATTTTGAATCTAATAAAAGCCTTGTTATTGTATTTTACATGAAAACACAAAAAGATGTTTTAAACAATTTAAAGCTCTAGATTATTGTACTGTAATCAGGGTTGTTATGTTTATAACACTTTGTTTTAAAACAGTGTTTTAAACATGTTCAAAAACAGCCGTCGTGTTTCAAACGGTTTTGTTTTCAACATGTTTTAAATCTTAAATTTGTTTAAAATATGTTATAAACGTTAAATTTGTTTAAAACGTTTATTTAATATTTTAAATTTGCTAAATTATATTTTATATTACTTTATTAAGATTTTTTCTTTACGTTTTTAAATGTTAGCTAAATTGTTAAAAATATTTCAAATTGCATTATTAAACATAACATTTTATTACAATAAAATATCACAACTGTGTGTGCATATATGTGATTTTTGGTATACATATGCATACACTGTAAATTTTACGACATTCGTTGTTTTTTTTTGGATTTCAAATTTAATCTTTAAACGAGGGTTTTCCACTCCCAGACTAAGCATGAAGTAAAATTTCGAGTTTAGAAAAGCCTAAAAATTTGGATTGGCCGCGTAGCGAAGCGGAGCGGCCAATCCAAATTAGGCTTTTCTAAACTCGAAATTTTACTTCATGCTTCGCTACGCGGTCAATCCAAATTCTTAGGCTTTTCTAAACTCGAAATTTTACTTCATGCTTAGCCTGGGAGTAGAAAACACTCGTTAAAAGCATCAAATTAACCGTTTTAAAACAACGAATTCCCGCAAATTTAAAAAACACTGTAATTATCGCGATATGTATACTTAATACAAAAATGCCGTGTATTTTCTGTTTTAAACACGTTTTAAAAATGTTTTAAACATGTTTTTAATTGTTAATGTTTTAAACGCTGTTTCAATGAAAAAAACTCGTATTGTAAAAAACTGTTTGTTTTATAATATATAAAACTACGAAAAAACTATTCGTGAAAATGCAAACAATGTCTTAATTATTAAGACAACTTAAGACGATAAATATCCATTGAAACAACTACTTCCCGTGCAAATACACCTCCGGATATTGAATTATACAATGAAATATTTAAAATCTTATTTAATTTGATATGTTACAACGCTCTATTAAAGTATATGTAACGTTTAGGTCAAATTCTCTTCAAACCAACTAACAAATACAAATTTAAAATGGAAGGAGAGATAAGAAAAAAAAAATTAGGTACCTGTTTGTTTTAATTGAAATGAAAAAAGCGTTTTATTTTAACAACCCTGGTTGTAATAGAATATATCTATTCTCAAAATCCAACTGCTTAAAAAAACGTAAGCGTCTCTCTTTTCAACATTACGTTCAATTTTTAATGTACCTCGTTCAATTTATTCCTTCAATTTGTTCGGTTTTAGAGTACTTCCATTAGAGCTTTTGCAGTAACTAAGTAACACATTAATGGTTGTCAATTTCGATCGTGTGTCGAGTTACAAGAACGTTTCGAATATTTAAACGTAAGCATCTGATATTCACATGCCGTAATTGCTTCTGACTTCGGTATAAATACACACGTCAGAGCAAACCAATTTCTGTCGTGTAAATAAATTAGTTTCGTAATCGGCATCTCGGGCAATCTGTTTATTGAAAATCACATCGAATGACTCCTTGCAATTAATTATAAGTAATTATTTATCACAGAACTATTATTAGAATGTATAAGAACAATAAAATGATAATTAAGAGTTTTTAAATTAACTTGAATTCAGTATAGTATTTTATACAGATTGAATTATAAAATAAAATTATAAAAAGTACTTCACCCATTAACGGACGAGCAATTATAGAGTTAAATCTAAAAGTTGATTTTAGGTAAAATTATTTAAATTTATAAATAAAACTTAAAAATGTATCAAGAGAATTAAATAAAAATTAAAAAGAAATACTGATAGCGTAACAAGATTTGTAAAAAATAATAAAGAATAATTTTAAAATCAACTAGAAATGATAAAAATAAATAAAAACCAGATTTAAATAAATTAAGCACTAGGGTTGTTATGTTTAAAACACTTTGTTTTAAAATGAAACGCTTCTTTAACCCATTAAACGCCTTTGGTGCATACACGCAACATTATTAATTTGTTGTTAAAATTAATAAATAAGTTAATTTTATATATTATATTATTTGACTTGACTTGAAAATGTATGAAGAAAAATGTTAATATTTTATTATTTAAATATTACGATTATTACTCATTATAAAAATAATTAATGTCAGTGTATTTCTTACTTCACGATAATTTAGTGTTTTATACGCGTGTCGCATGAAGTAAAATTTCGAGTTTAGAAAAGCCTGAAAATTTGGTTTGGCCGCTCCGCTTCGCGGAGCGACCAAACCAAATTTTCAGGCTTTTCTAAACTCGAAATTTTACTTCATGCTTAGTCTGGAAGTAGAAACACTCGTTCTTAACTTCATATTGCACGTTTTAATATCAAATCGACGAATGCCTAAACATTTACAGCGTATACATTATGTATATTTAAAAAACATGCACAGTAAGTTTTAACCTCGATCGGTGGCAAAAGTGTACCTGTACATACTATACAAAATTTGTTTTGATATTGTTTTGACGTTTCACATCTATCATATACAATGTATTGTATCATTACATTATGTAGCATACGTGAATAAAGCTATTATTATTATTATTATTATTATTATTATGTAATACAATAAGTCATTCATAGAAATCATAAAAAGTAATGCAGAATTTTACCCAAAATTAACTTTTAAAGTTAAGTCTATAATTGCTCGGCCATTAAAGGGTTAATGAAAAAAAAAACTGTTTGTTATAATTAAAATTTAGAAATCGTTTTGAATAACCCTGTTAAGCAAGGTTTGTTTAAATTTTCATAAAAATTGATTAAAACCATGACAAACTCAAAACGGCATTTCTTTGTTGATATTTGTTCAGTTTATTAAACAAATATCAACAAAGAAACGACTGAAATTGATAAAAAAAAATTAGGATTTGAAAAACCGTCAAAATTAAAAACAAGAAAATGTGTGGATTTTTATAAATCGATAATTCTCGTTAAAATTATAAACAAATAGTAAAATTTAATAAAAATAGTAAAACGTTATCAAAGCTAATTATAACACATTTTCTTAAAATTGACTAAAAACCATAAATTTTAAATCGTAATCGTAAATATTGACAATTTTAACAAATAATAAAATGCAATTATAGTATATTCGATGTCTCTAATTTTTTGTACAAATCCATCATTTTGAATTTATTTATTTATATTTATTTATTTATTAACGGATGTCCATTTGAGTATATTATAAAACTAAAAAAAAAATAAATGAAATATAAATACAAATACATAATAAATATAGGTACATAAAAAAGTATAAAACAAACAACACATTTAGGAACAAACAACAGATTAAAATATGTAGACTATTTACCCTGTCGGAAGATCTTTTTCAAAGCATTCCTGCTAATAGCACCAAAGTCGGGATTGATGGCGTTATAATTATTGGCGATTCTGGATATACCAATATTTTTACCATAGTCCGTCCTACAATATGGTACATGAAACAGATCGAAGGAACGCAAACTTCTAGCTGGCACATTGAATTTAAGTTGGCTAAGTAAATAGGGGCAATCAATCGCCCTATTTATTAAATTGTATCCTAGCATGACGTCTGCATTCTCTCGTCTCTGCTCTAACGAATGGATATTTAAAGATTGTAGGACGTCATTGTAGGAGCCGAGAATCCCGAACTTGTAGGAGATAAATTTTGTAAATTTAACTTGGACCCTCTCAACCATTTTTACGTCCGATTTGCTATAAGGATTCCAAATAGTGCAACAGTACTCAAGGTGGGGGCGGACAAGGGATACATACAAGGTCTTAAGGGTATGAATGTTTGAGAAATCTCTGCTGTTTCGTTTTAAAAAACCCAAAACACGGTATGCCTTAGCAGTTATATTGCGTAGATGGTTGCTAAAGTTCCAGTTGTGAGACAATAATACACCTAAGCCTTTAATGACTGAAACGCGAAGTAAAATGACGTTAGAGATATAGTAATTTCTCATTATCGAGGCCTTTTTTTTAGTAAAAGTTATGCAATTACATTTTTTGAGGTTAAGATTCATACGGTTGTCAGTACACCAAACTGAAAATCTATTTAAATCTTCCTGTAATAACGCAGAAGATCTATCATCCGCGATTCGTAAAAATAATTTTATATCGTCTGCAAATAGCAAGCACTGGGAATTATGGAAACAATCAACCACATCATTTATAAAGATATTAAATAAAAGAGGTCCCAGGTGTGATCCCTGGGGAACCCCTGAAGTTACAAGTATCTCAGACGATATAATACTACCAATTCGCACGGCCTGTGACCTTCCGGATAAGTAAGACTGTATCCAATCTAACATGGACCCTCCGATTCCTATAAGCTTAAGTTTCGAAAGAAGGATGCTATGATCTACTGTGTCAAAAGCCTTAGAGTAATCGGTATATATTGAGTCTACTTCAAATCCCGCTTCTAAGGCTGTAACAATATAATTACTATAGGTCAGTAAGTTGGTGGAAGTCGAACACCCACTTCTAAAACCATGTTGCTTATCGGATAGGACACTAGATACACATTCAGATAGGGGTGCAATGATTAATTTTTCAAATATTTTTGGTATAAGCGATAGAAGAGAGATCGGGCGATAGTTTGAAACAACGTTCTTTTTGCCGCTTTTAAAAATTGGTGTAACTATGGCACTTTTCCAAAGAGAAGGAAAACAGCCTGAAACTAGGGATTGGTTATAAAGTATCAATAGAGGACGACTAAGGGAAAAAGAACATTGTTTTAACAGAATTGGTGGTAAACCATCAGGGCCCGTACAGTATGAATCTTTTAAATTGGCTAGTTCGTTTAGGACATCTGTAATTTTTATTTTATCACCTTTGCTATAATTAATGTGATTGTAAGAATATATTACAGACAAAGGCAAAGTATCATTGTGTAGGGGTGCATTATAAACTGAACCAAAATGATTAGCAAACAACTATACAATATGCTGCATATTATTTACTAGAACGCCATCGTGTTCAAAAGTACCAGGAATAGTCGAGCTTGATCGATTTAGGTTCACATGATTCCAGAAAAGTTTGGGGTTACGAAGCAGAGATTCCTCAACAGAGTGAACATGGTTCCTATAGCAAATCTTGGACAATTCTTTCGTTCGTGAACGGGTTTCTTTAAAAATGTCATAGTCTGATTCCAAGCCTGAACGCTTAAAGTTTAGGTGGTGAGTTTTCTTAAGGGAAATAAGTTCAATAAGTTCCAAGCTAAACCACTTCGGAAACTGATGCTTCAGACAGGTAGATAGTTTTTCTAAAGTTCTAGGAGTATATAAATCGATAATCGAATATAATTCAGTATAAAATAAATGTACATTAGTATTTATATCATTATTTAGAAACAAACTGTCCCAAGAGGTATTTAAAATTTGATTAGCTATAGAACTGTAATCAGCACGTGAAAAATTATAAACAAATTTAGAATTCCAGTTAGAGTTGCGCAGAGATATATTTAAATAATTAATCTCGAGAACAATAGCAGGATGATGTTGATCACAGGGAATTATATCAAAAGCAGCTCTGGAGACAGTATGCTGGCTAGTAAAGTATGCATCAAGAAATATTAGGTCTAAAGTCACAGAATTCAAATTAGTAATATTATTCACTTGCTGTGAATTAAGTGTACTAAAAGTGCTGGCAATTATTTGAGCAGCGGCAAGAGAAGAATTTGTTGTTATAACCATGTCAATATTACTCCACGTAACGTTTGGAAGATTATAATCACCTAAAATACAAGTATGATCAGCTAATATTTCACTAAGTTCCTCAATTAACTGCGCATGAGTATCGTAGCACGTATCTGGAAAATTCGGTGGGATGTAGATTCCTCCAATAAGAATTTTAAATCCTTGTGCGGTGATGGAAACGTATAATTCTTCTTGTAAGTTGGCAACACTGCGCATTCAAGATACATTTACAATATATACTACAATTTTATTGAAAACAGGTGTTAGAATTAAAAAAATACATTTAAAAATATTAACCAAAATATTACTGAAATGTTGAAATCAAAAAAATATAAATATAAATACAGGGACATTTTCTTTTATGTATAAATATCACAATTTTTTGATTTAAATTTACAGACATTCATTGTTTTACAAAAAAAGTTCAATTTGAAGCCTCTAGCGAGGGTTTAAGATCCCAGATTAAGCATGAGTAAAATTTCGAGTTTAGGAAAGCCTGAAAATTTGGTTTGGTCGCTCCGCTTCTCTTAAATTCTTTTAAATATACATACATCAATGCATGAGCTGTAATTTTTTCGATAATCGTTTGTTTTTTAAAATAGTTTATTGGAAGTCTTAAGCGAGTGTTTTCTATTCCCAGATTAAGCATGAAGTAAAATTTCGAGTTTAGAAAAGCCTGAAAATTTGGTTTGGTCGTGTAGCGCGTCGCGCTACGCGACCAAACCAAATTTTCAGGCTTTTCTAAACTCGAAATTTTACTTCATGCGCCACGCGTATAAAACACTGATTTAATGTTAAGTTCAAAATATACTGCTTAATTTTGATCACATGTTCATTAATTTTACAAATGTTTATATGGAATATATGAAAGTATATTAAAAGAAAAAATCCCTGTATGTCATATTGAAAAAAAATCACAAATTTTAAATAATTATTACTATTTTAAATAAAATCGTAAAAACCAATACACATTATAAAATTTTACAAAAACTTCAGAACTATAAAATTTAGGACAACTTGACAAAAATGTTACCATTTACCAAATCATCAAAAGTGTAAAATTTTAAACGAGTAATAGATTAGTCTTTGAAAGTTAATTGCACTCTGGATCCGCTCCTGGTTAGTAGATTGATATTTTTCTAAATTAATATTTAATAAATAAAAACTATCAAAGGATTATTTACATCAAAGAATATTTTGACGTTCAATAAGCTTACCTCAATTATATATTTAGATATTCGAAACAAAACAAGATGACTTATACTAAGTTTCATAAAAGCTATTGAAGGTTCTGTATGCTACGATTTTCTCATGAACATCGGTTATATCGTTATATCGGTTTTATCTTTTTTAAAATTTAAGTTGGCTACACGCTTTAGGAATTGACATATAAAACGTCAGACATAATAATTATAATGTGTAATTTCATAGTTGCCAACCTACAATATTTTTCGTGGCACTCTAGAGATTATATTTTATTGAACATACTATATTTAGAATAATAAAAGATAAATCCCTACATTTGATTGTCTCGAAGGATCGAGTTGGAACACCAGTACATGACATTCAAAATCAGGACAATCTCGATTAATCGGGATACCTGACAACCCTATACGAATCCCTGTTGGAATACTGAACTCGAACTCAAAGGACATTCCATATTTACAAAGCTATTGTTACAAGCAATGTTAAATCTTCGAGGGAATAATAATAATAAATTACTCACCATATAATACATTTATTACCTTTTACGCATTTTTCAGCGTGCCATGGTATACGCACGCATAAACCGCCGACAAAAATAAATTATATATTTTTATGGCGGGCGTCGGGGCAAACTAAAAATTCGCATCAGAATGGAAAAGAGGCAAAAAGGAAAAAAAAGGCGCGTCGCGGACGATCCATCAAAGTGAAATATTAAAACGAACGGTGGCTGGTTGGTGGATGTACCGTATGCATAAATACGGCTGTAAAAAAAAATCGAATAAAAGGATTCATAACTGATAATAACTCCCCGTCTTGGATGTTGCGCTGTTTTAGGGGAAGTGTACGGTGTTATGGGAAAAGTGGGGTAATAACCGAAGCGGGTTTATGATGGATAATAAAGGTCCGCGTAATTAAGAGGTGATGTATATTAGACAAGCATTACATTTATTATACTTAAGTGCATGCGAAGGGAGAAAACACATACTCTTTAAAAAAATTTTAAGGCTAATAAAAAAATTGAATTATAAACGAGGAATGGGCCATCAAATTAACCTTCAAATTGGGAAAAGTAAAACAGTTGTTTTGTTACATATTCTTATTACACGTATTTCGATCCGTTACGATCATTTTCAAAGCGCGTAGCGCTACGCGACCAAACCAAATTTTTAGACTTTTCTAAACTCGAAATTTTACTTCATGCGCAACGCGTATAAAACAGTGATTTAACGAGAAATTCAAAAACACACAAAAGAAATGTTTCATGTTAATCCTTACAAATAATTCGAATTATTTTTGACGATTTAAATCCTTTTGTAAGTATATAGGTATTTGATTGAAATTCACTTGGTTTGTTTTACTAATAAATTGTTTTATTTTCAACTAGTTTCGGCTTAATGCCATTTTCAAGAATGGTGTACAAAAGAGCAAAATTGAATATATATACTAGATGTCGGCATTTCAGGTAATAAGCGCTCTAATTATCGGGGAATTCCAAAGGTCCTCGTTGTCATTGACCACGTTTTTTTCCCGCCTTTATGGCTTTACTTATTTCTAAACCCTCCCGATAATTCAAAACTAATCCCTTATTACCCGAATGCAACATTTTACAGTCGTTTGAGCTGAAAAAGTGATTAGCCGCGATGCGATGTTTTGCGAACCCCGTGGTCTGTTTATTATTTAGAATATCTTTGCTATGTTCTTTTAATCGCGTTTCAAAAGAGCTGCCCGTTTTTCCTATATATATTGCATCGCAGTCATCACATTTCAGCTCATATACTCTGCTTTTTTTAATATGACTATTGTCTGTTTTAATTTTATTATTCACTAATATTTTCCCTAAGTTAACAGAATTAGTCAAAATTATGTTATTGTCCTTTCCCTTAACTGTTTGTTTAATTTTCTGTGAGAGGTTATTGACGTATTCTAATCTATTCCAGTAGGTTTTCTCTATTTTTGTCACACTATAAAAATACTTCCGCAATTGTTTTTGTTATTTCTTTTTAATCATTTGATCAACTAATGCCTGTTTATAACCGTTATTTTTTGCTATTGTTTTAATTGTGTTAAGTTCGATTTGATAATCTATTTTACTAAGTGGAATATTAATTAATCTGTGTATAAATGAATGAAAAGTACTATATTTAATTTGGTTGTGTGTGTTTGAGTTTATAGGTATTATTGTATCCGTACATGTTTCTTTTCTAAATATTTTATATGTTAGTGTATTGTTGGATGATTTCGTAATCGTTAAATCTAAAAAGTTAAGACTATTGTTAAGTTCCTTTTCTATAGTAAATTGAATTTGACTATTTAATGAATTTAAATATTTTGTAAACATTTCTAACTGTCTTATTGACCCTGTCCATATGCAGAAAATATCATCTACATCTCTTCCAAAATTGAATATGTTTGCTTTCTGGTTGTTTTAGTAAATATATATATCCCCATTGAACTCAAAGTAGCATTGATTAATGCAAATGTCTATTAAACATTTTAATTCCTTTTTATGTGATTTTAGATTGGCAGTGTTTTGAATTTTTTGGTTTAGAATATTTTTCAACTCTTCTGTCGGTATTGATGTGAAGAGCATTTTCACGTCAAACGAAATTAATTTAGCATTTGGAGGAAATGACACTTCTTCTAATTTATTTACCAAATCTATTGAATTTTTTATTGAATGTTGAGGTTTGAAGTTAATGAACGAAGGAATTAAATTATTTAAGAATTTACATAATTTATAAGTTGGAGCGTATAAATATGAAACTACCGGTCGTATTGGTACACCTTCCTTATGGATTTTAGGTAATCCATAAAGAACCGGTGCTTTAGGGTTCATTACTGTTAGTTTTTGTCCATCCCTTTTGTAAGTATTCGAATTATTTTGTAAGTATTCAAATCCTTTTATAAATATTCGAATCCTCTTATAAGGATTCAAATCACCCTCATTTAAAAAAAATGTAACGAATCCAGATCACGAATCCAGTTGAACTTAAGTATTCGAATGCCTCTTTTGAATCCTCTAAAACAGTGGTCTCCAAACTACGGCCCGCGGGCCAAATCCGGCCCGCGACTTGCATGAATCCGGCCCGCGATTGTTTGTAATTTATTTTGTAAATGTCATATTTTGAAATATTGTAACAAGTGCTCCTTAAATTTTTCATAATTTTATAAAATTAATCGGATCTTGGCCGACTTTATTATGTAGAATTGTATTTGTGGCCCGCGAAGAAGATAGTTTGGAGACCCAGGCTCTAAAGCAATTCGAATCCAGGGTTCGAATCCTGAATGATTCGAATCCTGACCAGCTCTGCTCTCAAGTCAGGTCAAATAATACAATCAATTAATGGGTAAAATTCAATGAAAACATTCTTGGATGTCCGATGAATAATTGTAAAAAATTATATATAAATACACTGCTCAAAACAATTAGCGGGTCACTAATTTGTGCCTCCATAAAATTCAAACGGGAAATTTCATGCAAATAAAATTAAGGATATCTGAAAGACGCTCTATTTAATTGTTTTAATTGGCACATATGGAAGTGTCAGCATCACGTACTTGTAATAATTAACAACAACTACCAAAACCAAAGTGCAAAACGAAATTAAATTAATTGTTAATGTAAACTTTTGTACATAAAGTGGTAACTTAATAACGAGTGTGTGCTCCCATAGCACGAATACTGGCACTACACCGTCTTGGCATGCTTCGCAAAAGTCTTCGAAGGTCTTCCTGTGGTATAGCGTCCCATTCTTCAATAAGAGCCGCCGTTAGCTACTGGATGGTCTGAGGAGGATGCGGGCGACCACGAACACGTCTGTCGAGCATATCCCAAACATGCTCTATGGGATTTAAATCAGGACTTAACGCAGGCCACACCATTGTTTGAATTTCCAGTTCTTGTAGGAAGTCTAAAGTGATTCGCGCAGTATGTAGTCTTGCGTTATCCTGCGTTAACAAAAAGTTAGGACCTATTCCATATGCCACAGGGACAACATGTTCTCCTAACACAATGTCAACATAAAGATTAGCATTAAGATTTCCTGGAATTACAACAAGGTCGGTTCTACTGTCGATACTAATCCCACCCCAAACCATAACTGAACCACCTCCAAATCTTTCGACTTCCTGGACAGTAGCAGCTGCGTAGCGTTCTCCTGGGCGTCTGTAAACATGTACTCGGCCATCGCAACGAGTAATACGGAACCTTGATTCATCCGTGAAGAGCACAGACTTCCATTGTCGAAGTTGCCATGCGACATGTTCACGAGCAAAATTAATCCTTGCCTTTCTGTGGCGTCGTGTCAAAGAGGGTTTTCGCACGGGTCGTCTTGCCCTCAAATTTGATTCCCTTAACCTATTCCTAATTGTCTGGTCTGATACAGTGACTCCATGCGCCGTCCTGAGGGAAATTAAGAGGTCTTTTGCCGTAGAAACTCTATTGCGAAGACTCGAAATCAGTAAAAATCGGTCTTGATGTTGAGTTGTATTTCGCTTGCGACCTTGCCCACCTCGCCTGCTATATTGACCTGTATCTAAGTACCTGTTCCACAATCGCTGAATCACAGACAGGCTTACGTTGAAGTTTCTTGAAACTTGTCGAAGGCTTTCGCCATTTTCAATTAATGTTATAGCACGAACAACTTCCACTTCGTTGAGATGTCTCATTTTCACTTAACTTAAGTCAAACTGTCAGTCGCAAACATTTTTGTTTGTTTATTGATCTCAACAAGGCTTTGCTAGCTTTTTGAATCAAATTTGGGAGACATTATTTCACTTTAGTTTTGGTAGTTCTTCTTCATTATTACGGATACTCCGGAAGTGTGCGATGCTGATAATTCCCTATGTATCAATTATATCAATTAAATAGAGCGTCTTTCAGATGTCCTTAATTTTATTTGCATGTAATTTCCCGTTTGAATTTTATGGAGGCACAAATTAGTGACCCGCTAATTGTTTTGATCAGTGTATTATGTATTGACCACACCCGAATTTTTAAAATTCAGATCGGTTACATTTGTGCAAACTCGCACCCTGGCAATTGTGCGCGAAATGATTTATTGAAAGGACCCATTAGTTTACTCACGGGGGGTCGCTCCCGCGGGGGTGCAGCCCACCGCGCCACCCCTCAGGTGTTCACAAACAGACATAACCGCATTTGGGCATTGGGGGCTTTCGAAAATCTCAATCAGGCTCGATTGTGCCGCAATAACACACAAAAAACGAGCGAACAAACATTGCAGAGGCCCCCTCTGGGGGCCCTCTCTCGTGATCAGCACTTAAACTAATTGGATATCGAATTAATAGACACACAGACACAATATAATTGGGATCTCGTGTGATGATGTGGCGAAACAGGCGGATTGGGGGCAGGGAAAACTCCACCCCCTGTTCTATTAACCGTAGGTGGTGGCGGTCACCCGCATTATCTTAATAGAGCTGATAAGCACGACCTCAGTCCAATCATTATTAAAGTGGCTGGTAGTGGGTAGAGAGAGATGGAAAGTGTTGCGAGTGGTGAACCGCACTTGCATACTTGTATGTCTGCTAATAAGAGTAATTTAGCTTGTTAGTTTCTGTGGAAGGACTTATTAACGAATCATGTGAAATTCATACATTATTAATAAATAATACGGATCTCGTGCCTTAAACTAGTGATACCATAATATTAAATTATTAATTGTAACGTAATAAAAGTAATCTATTAAAATGTTTTATTAATACGAAATAGTTAATATCGTCCTTAGCACCATAATAAAGCTGTATGCTAGCGTATATTAATAAGGCTGTAATATATTCATGAATATAAAATTAATTATTAATATACCAATTATTATTTATCTGAGTTTATCTCATACATAATATTAAAATAATTTTACATTGCCGCTAAGAAGACTTCAACAAATAATAGTTGATATCTTTTGATAAAACCTGGCGCATTCACCATTTTTGGCAGTTCCAATATTATTAAGAATAATTCAAATTCAAAACTATTTGAATTCAAAAAAAGAAGCGTACGCTTCTTACAGTTTGCACACCTTAAACATAATATATAAAATTACGAAAATATTATTTGTAAAAATGCAAACAATGTCTTAATTAATAAGACAACCTAAGACAATAAATATCCATTGAAACAACTACATCCCGTGCAAATACACCTCCGGATATTGAATTACACAATGAAATATTTAAAATCTTATTTGATTTGTTACAACGCTCTATCAAAGTATATGTAACATTTAGGTCAAATTCTCTTCAAGTCAACTAACAAATAAAAATTAAAATTAAAATCCCTTTTTTTACCTATAAATACCGACCATATTTTTCACTTATTACATTTAATATAATTTTATTAAACCCGACACCATATGGTAAAAGGGAATACTGATTATATATATATATATATATATATAATTTTATTATTATAATTTTATATATTATCCAATATTATTTCCATGGAGAACCAGTACACATTTTATCGTAGGTTTGAATACGAATAAACGAATTTAAATGATTATTAGATTTTTATTTATTTTACCAATTTAGAAATAGTGAAACAAAAAAAGGGTTATGTATTTAAAATACTATTTCCTCGTTATTGAAATGACGATTAAATATAAAAAGATAATATCTCAGAATCCAAGAGTTACAACAAAAGGTTTATACCGGCTCACTGAGAAAAACAGCAACAAATAACGTTGTATCAACATTTTAGCAACATTAAACGTTGTATTAATGTTGATGAAACATTACTTAAATGAGTTTGTTCAGTGGGGGGTGTTTGATTAAGCGTGGCCACCGGCTGTATCTTAGAAACTATGTAGCGTAGCATGTTGTGCTAAAAAATTGCCGAGTGAAAGTGCTCAAAAGAAATCACTGGAAATTCGTTTTAAGTACCCACCTCCACCGCTAGAGGGCGTAACATCTATTGCTAAATACAACAACGGATTTTTATCAAAAAACTGCTAAATTGAGCTAGGTTAAATATACACAAATCGTAATCTACGCTGAATTTAACTCAATTTTAACTACTCACTTGTTTCTATATTTTGCACATATGAAGCAAAGGAGAGCGGCTAACTGTGATCATTAAACTGAGTGTAACTTTTGTCAAGATTAACTGAAATTAATCAAGTTAGTCTCATTGGTAATTGATAGGATTTTGGAAGCACTGTTTACTATCGTTTACTTTAATTTTTATAGAATGCGCCAGAGGGCGTTTTAGGAACAACCGTCATATTTTCTAGATTTTCTTAAAAAGTTCTTAAAAAGGATGATATTAACATTTTCGGAATAATAAAACGTTTAAGTATAGTACTATTGTTAGTTTACAACTAATAATTTATTAGCCCTAGTTTAAGTCTTATACATAACCTCAACTATCATAACAAAATAGGGCTATTTAGAATTTATTTAATAATGCAATAAATCATAAATGTATAAACCTTTTCAGTATATTTTGAACTTCACTTAAAATCAGTGTTTTATACGCGTGGCGCATGAATTAAATTTTCGAGTTTAGAAAAGCCTGAAAATTTGGGTTGGCCGCGTAGCGCTACGCGCTACGCGACCAAACCAAATTTTCAGGCTTTTCTAAACTCGAAATTTTACTTCATGCTTAGTCTGGGAGTGGAGACAATCATTAGAAGTAAATTTCAATCTAATAATGTATCAGGAGAATTACATTTTCACAAACATAAAAAAACAGTGTAACATACCTACTAAATTACTTGATTACAACGAAGTTGGAACACATGAAAATGTTATGTGGCTACGTTCATTCTATCATTATTTCAAAACTAACTAATAACATGTAGATTTTGCTCTATTAATACGAAATGCTAGTATCGTGTTGGTATGCGTCTAGTAGGAATTAATTAGCATTAAAATGTAATGATATTGACGGGAATTCTATTAATAAGGCTGAAATACGTTTAAAATCAAATTCATGCACACATAATTGTGATATTTTATTATGATAAAATTGTATTTTTAATAATGTAATTTGAAATATCTTCAACAATTTAACTAATATTTGAAAACGTAAACAAAAAATGTTTAATAAAGTAGTATGAAATATAGTTTAACTAATTTAAGACAACAAACAAAAAACTTTTAAAACAAAATTAATGTTTAAAACATGTTTTAAACGAATTTAACATTTAAAACATATTTACACCAAAACCATTTAAAACACGGCGGCTGTTTTTAAACATGTTTAAAACACTGTTTTAAAACAAAGTGTTTTAAACATAACAACCCTGGTTCAAATATCAAATGGCAAGTAAAATTCCGTTTGAGATGAGATCTCTACAGAGTTGTACATTTTTTTTCTTGGAAACCAAATCTCTAAATTTCTTGTAAATTAATAATTCCCCATTAAATTAAAGATAAAAGTTGGAAAAAGTATTCGTCTTCGCGAAAACCCAGTTTGCAGCGTAATTGGGTATTCACGAAGACAAATACTTTTTCAAAATATTCGCGAATTCGAATACGAAGTGAACTAAATGAATATAATATATAAAATTACGAAAAAACTATTAGTGAATATGCAAACAATGTCTTAATTAATAAGACAACTTAAGACGATAAATATCCATTGAAACAACTACTTCCCGTGCAAATACACCTCCGGATATTGAATTATACAATGAAATATTTAAAATCTTATTTAATTTGATTTGTTACAACGCTCTATTAAAGTATATGTAACGTTTAGGTCAAATTTTCTTCAAACCAACTAACAAATACACATTTAAAATGAAAGGAGAATTAACAAAAACAGTTGTTATTTTCTTGAATTCAAATAGTTTTGAATTTGAATTTATCTTAACTGTATTGTTTTGAGTTTACGTGAAGTGATTAATCATAAATAGAAAGACTGTTATTCCTTACTTCACTTTTTATTTTTATGTTAGATGTACATTTCGAGACACAAGGTGCTTATCAATAACAAAAGTTTGTTATTGATAATGAGCACCTTGTGTCTCGAAATGTACATCTAACATAAAAATAAAAAGTGAAGTAAGGAATAACAGTCTTTCTATTTGTGTTGAATTTATCTTGTTTGAACTAAATGAATTAATGCAAAATTATTATTTGTTTTTTTTATGATCAATCAAACGCGCCTAATTTTGATTAAATTTAGTTAAACTGTGTATAAATATAAAAATGAATTAAAATTAATATTGACTTTCTGCAAAATTTAGTCTCATTGAGACAAGTCTCTAATTATTCATTGAAGCAACTACTTCTCCATCTATTACCCCGACAGATATTGAATTATACAATGAATATTTTAGTTACACGACAGATTTACTGTTCTATGCATAATTTATATGCAAAATGCAACATCAGGTCAAATTATTCTTTTACCAAACTAAATGAACCAACA
This sequence comes from Philonthus cognatus, assembly GCA_932526585.2. Taxonomy (NCBI): domain Eukaryota; kingdom Metazoa; phylum Arthropoda; class Insecta; order Coleoptera; family Staphylinidae; genus Philonthus; species Philonthus cognatus. The sequence goes on along the minus strand of OW052250.1, from coordinate 24,268,885 downwards.
GGAAATTGAAATAAATTGAAAAAATTACAGGCAATAAATATTAATTGAAAGAATCTTAGGCGATCTTAATAAAAAGTCGTAAGCCATCTATAGACGCGTTTCGAGATTTAACCCTCATCAGTATAGCTATGAAAATTAAATTTGTGTTCAGTATTCCGGCATCAGATACCCACAGATGCGTTTCGGACTTCAAGTATAGCTATGCTTTAGACTTTCAATTTATTTCAATTCCCTGTTGGGTCATTTAGTTTGGTGGGAGAATAATTTGACCTGATGTTGCATTTTGCATATAAATTATGCATAGAACAGTAAATCTGTAGTGTAACTTAAATATTCATTGTCGGGGTATTAGCTCTGTCGGGGTATTAGCTCGACAAGTAGTTGTCTCAATGAATATTTAGAGACTTGTCTCAATGAGACTAAATTTTTGCAGAAAGTCGATATTAATTTTAATTCGTCTTTATATTTTGTAAATATTGTCTTTATTTGAATAAAATATTTATGTAAATAAATATTTTAAAAAATAGTTGTCTACATATTATTATTTGAATATTTTCTGTTTGTTTTATAAAACAAAAATAATTCAAATTTATACAAAATACTATTTTTAATTCTTAAAAGTCTCTGAATAAATGTTCATTTAACACACTTGGTGAGCTTAATATTTTTTTAAATCAAAGGCTAATAGTTAAACAAAATAACTTATTTTTGTATTTTAATTTCTTTGCGTTCAGTTCAAAATATATGAAAAACTTATTAAGATATTTCACAATCCTTCGAGAAAGCTTAATATGTATTCAATTCTGCTTAGATAATGTTTATATAATGTACAAAAATCACCAGTATACAAAATAAAATAAAATATAGATTTCAAAATGAGGTTAATAAAATATCAAACAAATATTAACTCAATACGAACCCTGTTCCCCGTCAGTTGGCACAGTCTTTAAACATTTACTTACAAGAACTGCAACACAATATACAGTACACGCTGTAAATTTTCAGATATTCGTCGTATTTGAAAAATGTTCAAATTAAACCTTTAAACGAGTGTTTTCCACTCCCAGATTAAGCATGAAGTAAAATTTCGAGTTTAGAAAAGCCTGAAAATTTGGTTTGGTCGCTCCGCGAAGCGGAGCGACCAAACCAAATTTTCAGGCTTTTCTAAACTCGAAATTTTACTTCATGCGCCACGCGTATAAAACACTAGTTTCAAGTGAAGTTTAAAATACACTACTAAAGCAGTATGGTAAAGATATATATTTTGAACAATACAATATTTTAGTGTTTTATACGAGTGCTGTATGGAGTAAAATTTAGAAATGCCCGAAAATTTGTTAGTTCCATATAGTAAGTGAAATTGTTAAAGACTTTGCCAATCGACGTATGATGTAATCCGATTATTTTGCACCATTATCAAACATAGTTAGTCCATTTGACGAATAAAGCACTAATAACCTTTCTTCACACATTTATTTGAATTACCAAGTGCACACATTTCGGACACAAAGTGACCATTATCAATGAATTAATTTATTTATATATTTATTCATATATTTAGTAGCCCAATTATTTGTTTATTTACTTGTTTATCTATTTGTTTATTTATTCATTTTACTTTTAACTCAAAGCGTAATTCCCGTAATTTCGTAGGTTTTTGTCTCAAATATTCAACTTTTGTGTTAGCATTAAGAAACAGTATGTATTGACAAGTGTAAAGCTTCTTGCTGTTAACACAATAAATTTATTTATTTATTTATTTATAATTAACACTGAAATATGTAGGAAATAAAACACGATCGTTTGAGAATTTTCACAGTTTTTAATGTCGAACACTGCGACAATTGTTTCGCCACACAGTGACTTCATCAGGCAGATAAGTATCTAATCCAATATTCAATATTTAACACTGAAATGTTAATCCATTGATAATGGTCACTTTCTGTCCGAAATGTATGTACATTTGGTAATTCAAATAAATGTGTAAAGAAAGGTTATTAGTGCTTTATTCGTCAAATTAATTTGATCTTCATGTAACTCAATCAATCCACTTAGATTTAGTCCTTTATTTAAATGTTTACTTGATTTTTGTGTTAAAATTAATTACGAAATAAACCAAGTGATTTAATATTATTGAAAAAGACAGATTAAATTTCTATACTTGCAAACTTTTAATTAACTGCGAATTTATGCGCGGTGGTAATTTCCCAAATTCTCCACTCGACCGTACCGATACATCAGCCGGGATTCGACCCCTTTTAAAGCGGGGAAGGGGAGTGCTATTGAAAGGATAGAGGGGACAGATGGAGGAGGGAGAAAGGGTTTTTGGATACAAACAGATCGTTTGTATAGATCAGGAAGAATCCAGATTTTCCTAAGTGAATACAATTAAGTGGCGAATGCAAATTGCGAACGCTCTCTCTCACCATCCGTCTTTATCTCGACCTCCTTTCTTTGATTAATGGTCCCGCTTCACACTATGCTCCTGCACCTCAATACGCGCCCCATCCCCCTCATACAAAGATCTTCCCTTCTTGCTCATCGCCGTCGCGATTAATTACTCCTCCTGTTATGCGCACGAATGCCAGCGATTGTGTTCTGTAATAATTGCTGATGGGTTATTGTAGATATTTATTTAAGTAATAGTATTCATATAAATGGCATGAGATGCTGAAAGACCTACGCCGATGGCCATTTATAACTCGACCAATTTAGCAAATCACATCGTTTTATTTTATTTTGATACAACAAAGCAGTGTCACATTCATAAAGGTTGCGAACTTTACCAAAAAAGCAAGGAAATAATAAATGAATACATCATTCATCTGCCTTATGAAGCCACTGTGTGGTAAAACAATTGTTGCAATGCCAACTAATAAACAGTGAAATTTCAACCAAGTATGTTATTTACTATAAGAAAATAATATGGTGTGTTAATAAAATAAAACCTCTAGAGTGCCATGGAATATATTGTAGGTTGGCAACTCTGAAATTATACATTATAATTATTATGTCTGACGTTTTATATAACAATTCCTAAAGCGTGCAGCCAACTTAAATCTAAAAAAAAATTAAATCATGGTACTCTAGAGGTTTGTTTTTTATTGAACATACGATACTTTTAGAATTCAATTCACGCTTTATTTAAACAATTAATAATTGACATAGTAAATTTCTTTCACTCTAATCAATTTGTTGAAGATTTTACTTGAAATTAGTGATTTATATGCGTGGCGCATGAAGTAAAATTTCGAGTTTAGAAAAGCCTGAAAATTTGGATTTGCCGGCGCGCGACTCGCTTCGCTCGCGCGCCCCGGCAAATCCAAATTTTCAGGCTTTTCTAAACTCGAAATTTTACTTCATGCTTAGTCTGGGAGTGGAAACCCTCGTTAGTCAATCAATTAGAAACTTATTTTGCTGTTTCCTTTATTTTAAAATTAATGACATAAAATAAATAGAGTTAATGTTTTTTTTTTGTTCAAATTTATAGCAAATAAATTCGTGTCCAATGTTTGTGTGTTTTTAATAAACTTTGCGTCTTTAATTTTTAAATATAAATCTTGATAAAAGTTAGAGATTGAGCAAACCTTGCATTATTGCAGGATGAATTCTAATCCAATAATTTTTAAATAAATTACAAAAGTTTAAAATTGTGAGGAATTATCCAAAATGATTGGAAATTAATTTCATAAAAAATACTCGGATAAAATAAATATATATCAAATCAAATTTTAACTTTGATTTTATATTGATATCCGAAGGTGTATTTGCACGGGAAGTAGTTGTTTCAATGGATATTTATCGTCTTAAGTTGTCTAATTAATTAAGACATTGTTTGCATTTTCACGAATAACATTTTCGTAATTTTATATATTATGTTTGATTTGATATTTTGGGATACCCAGTGAAGATATCTAAATTCCAATTGTAACCAATCAAAGTTTATTAATTTCCGTGTAGATTCTTTGAGTTTAATGTTGATTTGATGATCTGTTGATTGTTTACAACTGTTTCAAAAAAAATGTCTCCTAAAATCGTTGATTTTATTGCACAATTTCAACTTTGGCTTAATATTTTGCTAAAATGCGTTGAGATAATTTATTTTCTTTAAAGTGCAATCAGTTTTTAGTCAATTCTGTGCATTTTATGTTGATTTTTAACATGGTAATAATGGGTAATTTACCGTTAAGAGCAAAACTCATAATATAACAAAAAAAGTCAATTTTTACACAAATTAGTGGTTGCAACATTTATTCGGTTTCATGTCATTTAATTTAACTTGACGTAATGTATATATTTATAAACCTTAGTTTTCTGCAAACAAAAAAATAAATATTACATTAACTCAAATTTAATTTTAACTATTAAAAACGGGCACATCGTGCCTAAAATGTAAATTTAGAATTGAAATAAAACAGTGAAGATAAAGGAATTTAACTACTTACATATCTAAAACTCAAATTTGGCAGAAAATTTTAAAAAATGTGCTTCCTTTTCTTCTTTGTTTATTTACCAAGGTTTACACACGTAATCACAGAAATATAATAAGCATATAAGTTACTAGAAAACATATCCAATGCATAATAAATATGAAAATATATAAATGAACAATACAACATATTAAAATATAAATATAAAAATATATAAACCAATAAAAGAAACATATAAAATAAAAATCAATCGACATATTAAAAATAAGATAGATACGTAACAGAATAATATCAGGCGTTGAGATAACACAATTTAAAAGTAATAATAAATATAAAAGTATGTAAACAAACAATACAACATATTTAAATAAAAATATAAAAATACATAAAGAAACATAACAACATATTAAAATTAAAATAAATCTACATATTATGAATCAGATAAATGAATAACAGACAAAAATCAGGTGTTAAAATCAGACAATAGAACTTTGATTAAAAAACACTTAGAACCTTTCTTCAATACTTTATTTTGTAACCAAATGTACATTTCGGACACGAAGTGTCCATTATCAATGGTTTGATACTAATATTCGTATTAGTATCAAACCATTGATAATGGACACTTCGTGTCCGAAATGTACATTTGGTTACAAAATAAAGTATTGAAGAAAGGTTCTAAGTGTTTTTTAATCAAAGTATAATTATCTTCAAGTAACTCAATCAATCCAGACAATAGAAATTCATCTACGCTATAAAAGGCTTCACTAATCAGAAAATGCTTAATACATGTCTTGAACTTTTTACTATCTAACTGTTTCATGTTAGGTAGAAGTTTATTATATAACTTTATTTTGACACTCTTAAAAAAAATGACGTCAGATTCTAATAAAACGAGCAGAAGAAATTAATAATCTGTTTGTGGGTTGACTAAAAAAAATCTTACAAAAATTGAACAAAATACGAGAAATTCTTGTTTTATTTTAAAATTAATAAATAAAAATTCAAACAAACGTCGATTTTGATAAAACTAACATTGTTATATAAAAATATATGCTCACACTTTTAAATATATCCGGAGCTCAGAGCAAAAGGGTATTATACAATAATTTCTACTTGTTTTGTAGCCTGAGCAAATTAATAATTTAAACTTCATTAAGATAATACTTATTTATATGAATTATGATAATGGTGAGTGTTCTGTAACTATCAAAATTTAAATAATTCAGTAATTTATTAATTAAATTGAAATTTTCGACACTCAATACCCTTTAGCTCTGGAGTACGGATATGTATTTGCTATGTTTTAAAAATGACATGGATTGGAAATACCGTGCGATCATATAAATTATGATTTAGAGTAGGCGGCATTTTTTCGTGCGGTTTTCCAGAATACTAATTGAATGATGAAATAAATTTGAGGTTATGGTAAACTATGTGTTAACAGACAGTAGTGCCAATCTAATTAAAAATTCAAAACCTACTCTAAATCATGTTTTAAACCATCGAGCTTCAAATTGAACTCTTTAAATAAACATTGAATGCCTCAAAATGTATAGGCACCAATAAAAGTTCTAACAGACCGCCACTGCAATTAGGTGAAAATAAACTTTCAACAATTAAATACCTTAACAATCAAAAAGGTTCAATAAATCGTATTGTTAACCTTAAATAGGACGTATTTTACTGCAAATTTTAAATAAACTTACTTAAAAGTAAGGGTCGTACTTCGTCGAAACACTCAGGGATTAGTAATGTTCCTGTTACTAATCCCTGAATAAATGCTAAATAGATACTTAATGCCTATTAGAAATATATATGGTCCAAAAACTATTTAATACTAAGCTATAAAATAAATTAATGATTTTATATAAACTTGCCGGAGCAATTTTGTGGCCTTCGCTAATGAAGTGTTCGCAATGAAAGGTTATTGTGACCACGTTGTAACGCCCAACAAGACCATAATTCCCCGCAGTATTCGGTGTAAAGTGTAGACAACTGTTGTTCTATATTCGAGCCATTATGCTGACACTGCAACTAATGAACTAAATTGGGCCGTGCATCCGTAACCGCACATAAAGATGGCCGCGCAAATTTCGTTACCGAACAATAAACATCAATGCTGAATTAATACAGATTATCGTAAACACCATCAAATATTCAATGATAAACACTTGTACTGCAACTATTTGTTTTCGCGATTTATTACAAGTAATAACTGAACATGTTACAATGTTGCCAGTGGTTAGTATAAACTGGCCTAAAGTATCTTTTGAATTTGACATACATGATGTAAAAGAAACATTAGACATATCTGTTAAAACTTCAATCCATGTTAATTCAACTAATTTCAAGATAAACACCATCAATTCCGAAAATACAATGACTTTTGTTAATCGATGAGCAGTTTCGTATTATTAATTAAACGCTAGAGTGTATTTTGTCGATGGGAACTAATAGAACTTTTGAAGGAAGTTCGAAGTGATGGAATGGCGAAGGCGAGGGGTAGATTACGTCCCATCACAGTACATTAGCCTTGTTTACAATTTAAAATTAATATGTATCGATCTCGATGGGATAGCGGAACGGCGACTTAGCCGAGAGAGATCGGGGCCAGACGCCGATTTTCCTAATGACTCCCGAATTCCTCGACGAGCATTTTCCTACTCATTAACTCCACTCGGCGTCGATTGTACTTACATTTTCGAGTTTATCTTTACGTGGCTGGTTCATTGCACCAGATAATTTATAAAAATAAGTAATGGTGGAATTATTATTTTATAAATGGCTTTATAAGAATATTGTTTGAATATGGTCATTAGAAATATATTTCTCAAAAATATTTTAAAGTTAATACTAAAATTAAGTCTTCATTCAACTCACTAAGAGCACAATCTGGATCATAATATAAGTTTGTCTTCAGAGTGGTTTCTATTACGGATTATACGAAAAAATTGATTGTAAAACAAATTTAATTAATAGTGGAACTTTGATTAAAACACTTAGTATGTTTCACTCATTTTCATTTGTATTCTGAGAAAAAATAAAAATCAGTAAAATAGTTATAGAATTAAGGATTAGGGATTGTTTGGCGGGAGGGCAGCGTCAGCCGCACCCACTTAGGCCACAGTCAAGCCTATTGTAGTTCCTCCCCTCCTGATGGTTAGACCCACTCCGCACTGACGGCAATTGCCAGAATTTTTGCGGCAACTATTACCATTCGGGTCCTTCACGATTTGCGGTTTCTTCTCTTAGTAAAGAAAGGTACTAAGAGAAAAAAACCCCAAATCGTGAAGGACCCGAATGGTAATAGTTGCCGCAAAAATCCTCTTTGACAGCGCTGGACGCTCGTGAAGTATGTCTTACTGTTTCTTCTTCTTCATTGCATCCTCGACAGAGGTCATCGGTGGCGATTGCCATTTTGGCGAGATGATGCTGGAAGCTGTAGTGTCCAGTAATTTAGCCGGTTAGAGCACAAAGTTTCTGTTTTGTGAGTTTTAGAAACGTCTTTGTTTTTTGGTAGTCAGGTGCCGACAAGTATGTCTTCGTTTGACTACATGTTGTGAGATTCTTCCACCTTTCCCTGTGTTTTGCAGTGTTTAACTCCTGCATGTAATTGGCTAAGGACCGAGGGGATAGCCCTATCTTCGTGATTACTGGTAATTTTGGATATTTCACGTGCTTTGTTGTCGCCCTCGCTGTTGCTGTGTCCTTCTGTCCACGTCAATGTAATGCGGTTGAGTGCTGCTGCCTGGTTCACCGTTTCAACGCATTTATTTATAAGTTCAGATGTTATTTTGAACTTATCTAATGCTGCTGATGCCGCTTTGCTGTCAGTGACGATGGTTATGTTTCGTTCATTGAATTTACTGTCTATTATTACTTTGGCGCTTTCTAAAATCGCATAGATTTCGGTCTGTGTTGCAGTGGCATGTGCTACTATCGGAATGTGTTTCCGGACAGCCAGGTCTTCGGAGTATATACCCGCCCCACAGACTGCTTTTGTCTTTGATCCATTTGTGAACACTATTCAGTCTTCCGATAGTGTCTGATGGTTTGGGATCACGACGGTTTTTTTTTTCGAAGATTTACTGGGGAATTTTCTGATCCGTTTTGTTTCTCAGTGGGGAAGGTCCCCATTTGAGTATGTTTCCGTGTCCTACGGTTGAAATTTGATCTGACCATGTGTTTATGGCCCTCAGTCTTTCTGCTGTTAGTCTTGCTACACTCTTGATGTGAATATCAAGGGGTGAAAGACACAGCATTGTTTCCATGACGGCAGTGGGTGTTGTTCTGAAGGCTCCTGTTGTCTATGAGCAGGCCATCCTCTGTATGTGGTTTAGTTTTTGTATTGCTCCTTGCTGATTAGTCCGCGTCCATCAGACTAGGGCTCCATATTCGAGTGCCGGTCTAATAATACCTGAGTACATCCACAGCGCTACCTTTGGGGATAGTCCCCAGGTATTACCTATGGCTCTTCTGCATTGCCAGAATGCTTTGCCTGCTTTCTCAGTTTTATGTTCTAGGTGCTTTGACCAGTTTAGTTTGGAATCTAGATATATTTCTAAGTATTTAGCTTCTTTTGATAGTTTTAGTTCAGTCTCGAATAGTTTTGGCAGTGTGTATTTCTACTTTGTGTTTCTTATTGAACATCACTACCTTTGTCTTTGTGGGGTTTACTGATAGCGAGTTGGTTATGCACCAGTCCTCCACAAGTTTAAGTGCTTCTTGCATTCTGTTCCAGAGAAAGTTTTCATATGTTCCATTCAGGAGTTTCGCTATATCATCCGCATACCCTATTGTATAGAATCCCTGGATGTTAAGTTTTGTGATTAGTTCGTTCACCAGGAGTGTCCACAGGAGCAGCGATAGGACTCTACCCTGCGGGCAGCCCCTGGTGACAGAGGCTGTTATTTTGACGTCTGCCAGAGATACTATTAGTTGTCTGCAGCAAAGCATGTTTCCTATCCATCTGCAGGGCAGGTTGTTAACACCCGTTCTGTTGAATGCCTCCCCGATATTTTGGAAGGATTCTTTATCAAAAGCCTTCTAAATCGATAATAGTGTTGTCATTTTGTTCGTTATCGCTCGCTCTATTCTTGAGAGTAGAAGATGCAGTGCAGATTCGGTACTTTTGCCTGGTGTGTAGGCGTAAAATAGTTATAACTTTTTATTCAATGCTAAACCAACTGGTTTTGACATGTGTGATTTTGAAGTTTCAGATGTGTAAACTATCTTAAAATTCCTGCATTTTATGAACCCCTAATACGGAATTTTATTCCTTCATATTAGGAGAAGTATTAACTTCAAATCAATAAAAAATTTAGAAATACCAATTAATTACAATTTTCATTTTATAATAACTGTGCTGTGTTTCTTTGATAAAACCCATAAACAGTGGATGCAAAAACTAATTTCAGCACAAACTCACTGTGTGTATTTCCAGGTGCATTAATATAGCGTAAAGTTGTTCATTTTTTTCCTAAGTGAATTCATTAGCGCTTGAATATTTGCGGTCGAGGGAAATAGCGCGGGAAAGCTGTGGCGTTTTTCCAGCGAGCGATAATTTCCATTTTTCAACGGGGATTCTCTCATTACGCCATAACAAATTGCACGGTAAACGGAGAAAGTAATCTGATAATTCCGAGACATCCCACGGAGACCGTTTTTTTCCCTTGCCTCGGACCATTTCCCAACCACCCCCTGAGTTCTTTTTACGCACAATGGAGTTTGTTTTAACCGGACGTAAGTCCACAGAAGTAATTCTCTTAAATTGAACGAATAATTAAGATGTCAGTTATGTTTATTTCTGAGTTGTGAATTACGAGTAGAGTGTGAAATTACTGAGATTAGTAAACTTTATTTAACTAAATTTAAAATAAAATCAAGTATTCAGTTTGATTTTCTTCTTTCAACGCAAATGATGAGACTTTTATAAACTCGAAATATTTACTTCATATGCTAGGCGTGTAAAACAGTGATGTTGGATTTTAGAGAAATGTTGAAAATGGTTTTGTGGTCTCATGTCAAATTCCGTGAAGACTTTCTTTTTATGACTAATCGAATGGCAAATGTATAAAATCTTGAAATAAGGTTAAAAAGCGCTATTGAATAATATGCATATCTCTATATGCACCTTTCATTTTTGTAAGAAATTTGCTCCAAATTGTTCTCTAGATCCGCCCCTAAACCATAACTGTATAAGTCCAGGAAGAGTTTCTATACATACAAATAAACGTATTGATCGTTTATCGTTGTAACTTTCGCTTTTTAATTTAACAAAACAAATAACCTAGGCTCATCGAAAATCTTGCTTAATCCCAACAAAACGCTCACACACAAAAAGTTCGACTAACATCAGGCAAACTTAATCCAAATGTAAAGGAATCGGAAAAGTTGCACTTAATAAGCCGACGTGGAAATGGAAGTGGAAGTCGAAAAAGCTCACGTCCCCGGCGTCGTTTGATATTTATGGGAGGGTGCGTGCTTCCTGCACTGCACCAAAAAGCAGCCGGCACTGATCCGCAAAACTCATCCTGCTGTTACGCCCCCCCACTCCCACCCCCACAGTCTCATTAATTAAAGGATTCTGTGTTGCTAATTTCGTATTTTACTGAAAAGCCGTGGCTGCGACCCACAATGAGGCTTCATTAGCCGACTGCGGACACAAAAAATTGTTAACGAAGTTATCGCGGTGTGTATTGTAATTTTTGTCTCAATCGAGTTGTTTGTGTTTTGAAATCTGTTGAATTTATGCAAATGTGCATGAATTTACGTTAACAAAGATGAGGATTTTAGCTGAAAATGGCTGAATGAATCATCAATTTAATAAACGTTGCAAATTCATGAAGAATGATAAAACACTTTCAATTTGTGTACAGACATTTATTGTTTCTTCATCGGAACAATAAGAATTCATATTCCAGTATAGATTACTGAATTAATTATTTAATTTTAATATTATTTAGTTTTTACTTTCCCCTCATGTGCAAAATAAAGAGGAAATATTGTTTTCGCAAAAATTTTAGTAGATATATCCATTTTGAGGTTTCCGATTTGATTAAGACCATTTTTGAAAAATGTCTGTCCTGTCCTTCTGTCGCTACGATAAAGTCTAAATGCATGTATTAGATTATTGTTTAATAAATGAGTTTTGTACTTTGAACTTAAGAATAAATCAGTCTTTTATACGCGTGGCGCATGAAGTAAAATTTCGAGTTGAGAAAAGCCCGAATTCGGATTTGGACGCTACGCGTCCAAATCCAAATTCTTCGGGCTTTTCTCAACTCGAAATTTTACTTCATGCTTAGCCTGGGAGTGGAAAACACTCGTTCCACAATTGTCAATGGTTTATTTTGTCACTTTTTGTTTTATACAAAATAAATTATACAATATTTAGAATGGCTGTAAAATGATGAATATTAAGAAAATAAATGAACTTTGTTAAAAACGAGAGAAAACTATAATTTTATTTTGATATAGAAGAATATTGAAATAACAATTTTTAAAAAAATCGATAAAAATTTTGAAAATTCACGAAAAGTGTTAATTTTAAAAATCTACTTTAAAAATTATCTTCTGGAAAATAAAAAATAAACAGTAAAGAGTTTAAAAATGGACCAAGAACTTGGAGATTTAAGAAAAACCGCAACCATTTTATATAATAATTTAAACCTTGTAAATTCACATAATGCGTCAAATATTTAAAATTTATGAAATTCCCGAAAATTATAAAAATTGACGAAAATTCATGAAAAGTAACGAAATAATAAAATTCTTGAAAGTTCCTGAAAAGTATTAAATTATTTAAAGTTTACAAAAATCTTGGAAAATTAAAAAAAAATTAATTTAATTAAAGTTTAGGAAATTTACGAATAACTTAAAGATTTTAAAAATTAACTAATCACTTGAAAACACATTCACATTTTTAAAATTTCAGTTAATTTTTAAAATCTTCACACTTTTCGTAAAATTCCCTGATTAAAAAATGTTGACACTTTCGTGAATTTTTAAGATGTTTGTCAGTTTTCAACATTTTGATGCCTCTTATGGATTATTAAAATGTTCGTCAATTTTAAAAATATTTACATTTTTATAATTGACGAACATTTTAATAATCCATGATCAAAAAAGGCATCAAACTGTTGGAAATTAACGAACCTCTTGAAAATTAACGAAAATTAACGAACGTCTTGAAAATTTACGAAAGTGTCAACATTTTTTTATCAGGGAATTTTACAAAAAGCGCGAAGATTTGAAAATTAACTGAAATTTTTAAAATGTGAAGAAAATGTAGAAAGAGTACGCAAACTAAGATTTAAAAAAATCATCAAAACTAACAAATAGTTTGAACATTTTTAAAATCTAGGAGGTTTATGAAATACCGTCAGAATTTTGAAAATAAACGGAAATTTTAGTATTTCACGAAAAATGATCAAACATTTAAAAAAATTATGTAAAGCAACAAGATTTGTATAATTAACTGAAAATATCACGATAGGAGTATAATTTTTTTAATTTCCAAAATCCGTCAATATTTTCAGAATTAACAAAAATCTAGAAAGTTCGGGAACCCCGCCAAAATTTTTAAAATTACAGGAAATCTTAGAATTTGTAGATTTCTAAGATTTCCTGTAATTTTTAAAATTTTTGCTGGGTTCCCGAATTTTCTAGATTTTTGTTAATCCTGAAAATATTACCGGTTTTCGTTAATGTTTAAAAAAAATGACTGAAAATGTGTTATCTGTGACGTTTACATCCGCTGTATGTAAAAATGGTCGAGATTTTAAATATTACCAAAAATGTTTAAGATTTCAATTAGTTTAAAATTGCGACCAATTTTAAAATCTAGGCAATTTTCTTTTATGAATTTTAAAAATTGACGAAAATTCATAAAATGTATCAAAGTTTTTGAACTAAGGAAAATTTTTGAATTTTAAGATATTCCTCAAAATGTTTGAAATCAACAGATATCTTAAAATTTCACGAAAAACGTCCAAATTTCAAAAATTAACTAAAAAATTCAGGAAATTGACGAAAACAATCAAATTATATGAGAGAAAACTTGATGAAAAGTCATGAAAAATGTCAACATTTTTAAACTTAACGAAAATTAACAAAAATCTTGATAAATTCATGACAAATTTTGAATGTCTATGAAATCTCTGAAATTCATGAAAACCCCTTATGATTTATAAAATTAACAAAATCTAGAAAAAATCATGAAAGAAGCCTAAATTTTGAAAATGAACGTAGATTTTTACACAGTTATAATGTCAGAATAGTCAAAATGTGAATTTATGACTGTAAATCACTAGGTTGACTGACATATGTCTATCGTTTCAGCTTGACATAAGTCGGCGTTAGCCGACATTTTGTCTATCGTGACATATATCGGCGTTAGCCGACATTTGGACTATAATGACAGTTAACATTAGTCGGCGACAGCCGACATTTGGACTATAATTACAGTTGGCATAAGTCGGCGAGCTGATATTTCAACTATAATGACAGTTGACATAAGTCGGCACTAGCCGACATTTCGTCCATCGTGTCAACTTGACTTATGGACTGGTATTACGACAAAAGGACGCGGACATATGGATTTAGGACGCGGTCATTTGGACGCGTAAAAAATGAACGCGACGAAAATTGGAAGCGTCGACATATAGACGCGAGACAAATGGACGCACGACATTTGGACGCCTGCATATATTTGTAGCATTCGACAATAATAGAATAAATTACGCAAGTCATTTTGCGCACGGTGCCTATTCCACAACCTTCTAAGTTAGATTCGGTTAGGAGAAACGTGTGCAATAGAATAAATTGTGTATGCACGATGCCTATGCCACATACTCTTAGGTTAGGTTAGGTTAAAAGAAAATGTTGCAATAGAATAAATTGCGTAAGTCTCTTTGTGCACGATGCCTATTCCAGATACTTCTAGGTTAGGAGAAAGGTGTGCAATAGAATGAATTGCGTATGAACGATGCCTATTCCACATACTATTAGGTTAGGTGAAAGGTTTGCAATAGAATACATTGCGCGAGTCATTTTGCGCACGATGCCCATTCCACATACTTTTAGGTTAGGTTAGCTTAGGAGAAAGGTTTGCAATAGAATAAATTGCGTATGCACGATGCCTATTTCACATACTTCTAGGTTAGGTTAGTTTAGGAGAAAAGTTTGCAATAGAATAAATTGCGCAAGTCAATTTGCACACTAGAAAGGTTTGCAATAGAATAAATTGCCTATGCACGATGCCTATTCCACATAGGTATAGGTTAAGCGACGTTTGACGTTAATCATAAACAAGTATGGTATACAAACGTACAGTTTTCTACCACCAGGTGGCGCAAATTACAGCAAAATACTAAAGCGATCTCCACTTGAAGCTGCACGAGGCGACAGCGTCCAAATATCGCGCGTCCAGATATCACACGTCCAAATGTCGTGGGGTCCAAATGTCATCGCGTCCAAAAGTCGCGCGTCCAAAAGACCGCGTCCAAAAGTCGCGCGTCCTTAAGTCCGCGTCCAATTTTCGTATATCCATTTAGACTATAATTACAGTTGACTTAATAATAATAATAATAATTCTTTATTAGACCCAACAGTACAAAATATGTATACATTAATTTCCTTTCTAAAATAAATATAATTAAAATTGAGATTACGCCAAATATTCATTTATAGAATAATATGATTGCTCTGGTAAGTAAGACTTAAGTCTATTTTTGAAAATATGTTTATTTTTACTCTCCTTGATAATTAATAGTAGTTTATTGAATATCTTAATTCCGTAAATATTGGGCGAATAATAAAATAAATCAAGATGGCAATTTTGTCTATACAGAGCATTACGATTTTTTTGTTTTGTAATCATGAATATTACTTGTAGTACTAAAATTGTTTTTATTATTTACGCATCTAATCAAATAGCAGTGATTAAGATTATGGTAAAGCTTTATTCCAAGGAAAGTTGTGCTATTTGCATACTTGATATTATTATGGAATCTATTAAACACTGTTTTATCTTTATTCAAAAATAATTGATATTGATTTAGCCAGTTTAATGTTAATTTTAATTCTTCATTATAGTGATACCCAGCATTTGTCTTATCAGAAATTATTATGGAAGTTGTAATGTTTTAAATTTGCGCACGAATTTATTATATATTTTTTATATGTCTTTGGATTCTTGTGCGCATCTCTTGTCCGACTGCATACCGAATAAGAAAGGTCATTCATAACAATTAAATATATTAGTAAGAGAATAAAGTTTAGTTTAAAGTATTTTATCAAAGAAGCTGTTTTATTCCACGACCCGTAAAACAGTACAGTGGCGACGAGGATTTACGGAACAAGTAGTGCAGTGATTGTGAAAAATTTGCGAATCGAACACGTGCGATCGGAATGCAAATTGAATTTGATCCCAAATGTCACGAATGGTCTATTCACAAATGCAGAATTGAACAGTTTTTTATTGCAAATTCGATAAGTGAGAAAACTATAAAACGTGCGATAGTGTTAAATAGTTTAAATCAAGACGCATATAAACTGTTAGTGGACCTTGTAGTGCCAAAAAAACCTCATGAATGTGAATTGGAAGTAATACTAGAGTGCCTAGATTATTTTTACGAGCAGAAGA
Organism: Philonthus cognatus; assembly: GCA_932526585.2. NCBI lineage: Eukaryota > Metazoa > Arthropoda > Insecta > Coleoptera > Staphylinidae > Philonthus > Philonthus cognatus. Next base: position 24,252,805 of record OW052250.1, on the reverse strand, counting down.
AAGCGATATTTCCAGAAAGATATAAATTCTACGCAGCAAGGAAAACAGCTTCAGAAAATTTTCAGGAATGGGCAGCCAGAATGAAGAATTTGGCTACCGATTGTAAGTTTGGTACATTCCTGGAAACAGCACTGCGTGATAAATTTATATGCGGATTGGAAAGCGGAAAAATTATTCGCACAGGACGACAGCCTGACATTCAAGAAAGCGTTAGAAATATTACAAGCGACGGAGGTAGCACACCTAGGTAATGGATTAACCGAACTAGAACGAGACATCAAGAAAGAACCTATGGACGTTCACCGGCTGGGCTATAAGAAGGTTTCTTCAGCATCTACAGGACGGGAAAGCGGCAGCATCTCCTAGAAGAAGAGGGGATACGGCAGCAGCAACGCACGCTCCGAGGCGCAGCATGACCCGCGCAGAGTTGGACCATCATCAGCATCATCAGCGCAGGGAAACGGACGCGCATGCTTCAGGTGCGGGAAGAACAACCACACAGCCGAGGCATGCAGGTACAAAGAATATATCTGCAATTGCTGCGGACTTCGAGGACATTTGAGTGCGGTATGTAAGAAAAAAAATAAACTGAAATATCTAGCAAGGTCGGCGAACTCGGAAATTTTTAATTTAAATGTAAAAAATGGGTTGCCAATTTTTACTAATGTATTAATAAATAATATTAAATTGCAAATGGAATTAGATTCTGGGGCAGCAGCGTCAGTTATGTCACATAAGTTGTATGCTCAAAAATTCAAGAAAACGTGTCCGTTATCAGATTCTAATTTAAATTTAATTGGTTACACCGGCGGCCGAGTTGCAATTTGTGGCAAAATTTCAATAAAGTTAACTTATAATAAAGTAGTAAAGCCGTTAGATATTTATATTGTCAATGGTGGAGAACCACCACTGCTGGGTGGTGATTTTTTGCAGAGATTTAATATTGGATTTAAGGATATTAATTGTATTCAAAAGGCCATACGAATTGAGGATAACAAAATAGGCAGCGATTTGGCTAAAGAATTTCCCAACGTATTCTCTAAATACTTAGGTACATTAAAGAATTATAAATTGCATTTAAAAGTTATAGAAAACATAAATTCCAAATTGTATAAGCCAAGACCTGTAATCATTGAAAATATCATAACACCGCTTGAAATCAGTGCATGGGGGACTTCGATTGTGCCGATTTTAAAGGATGACAACACTGTGCGCATATGCGGGGACTGTAAGGTAACGTTATACCCTTATCTGGAAGTTGACCGATATCCCTTGCCTCGTATAAAGGAACTTTTTGCAAAACTGGCAGGTGGGGTGCAATATTCAAAAATTGATCTTACCCTCACATATCAGCAAGTGTTGTTAGACGAAGAATCGCGAAAATTGACCGCGATATCCACACACCGTGGTACATTCGTCTACAATAGATTACCATTCGGAATATGTTCAGCGCCAGCATAATTCCAGCGGATAATTGAAGGGTTGTTTAGTAAATTCAAGGGTGTTTGTATTTTCCTAGACGACATACTGGTCACTGGGAAAACATTTAAAGAACATACGTCGCGATTGAAAAATGTTTTAAAAGCATTAGAAAACGCGGGATTAACAGTAAAGAAAGAAGTGTTCGTTTTTTCAAAATTCAATTTCCTACTTAGGGCACATAATTGACAAGGACGGGCTTCATAAATCGCCAGAAATTTTAAGAGCAATCCAAGAAATGTCCGTACCGAAAAATGTTAGTCAATTACATTCATTTTTAGGTATGGTGAACTACTATCACAGGTTCATACCAAACATGCCAGACATTGTACATCCACTGTATAAATTAATAAAAAAAAGATGAACAATGGGACTGGTCAAGGGACTGCGACAACGCGTTCAACCGAATAAAGAAATTAATTGTTTCAAAGGAATTTTTAGTACATTATAATCCTAACGTAGAAGTACAGTTAACTGTCGATGCGTCTCAGATAGGCCTGGGGGCAGTCCTATCTCACGTATATGAGTCGGGGGTGGAAAGACCAATCGCATATGCTTCCCGAACACTCACATCGGCTGAAAGTAAATAAAGTAAAGGAGGCACTCGCGATTTTTTTTGGAGTAAAAAAGTTTTACCAGTACGTTTACGGTAGAAAATTCAATTTAATTACGGACCATCAACCGTTGGTTGCAATTTTCGGAGATAAGAAAGGCATACCCTCAATGACTGCAAATAGGCTGCAGCGTTATGCGTTCTCTTTGAGTGGTTTTGATTTCAATATAAAATATATAAAATCGTCGAGCAACAGTGCAGATTTTTTATCGCGATTGCCAATTAAAGATACAGAATATGAGGAAATTGAAAAATTTAACTATATTAATTTAATAGCAGAGTCAAAATTCCAGTTAAATATTGAATTATTAAAAAAGGAGTATCAAAAAGATGAATCACTAATTCAAATTTTACAGTTTGTTAAAAATGGATGGCCTCACCAAAGTACGAATAAATTAAAAGCATATTTTAGAAGGAAAAATGAAATAAATATAGATAAAGGGGTTCTTTTATGGGGATATAAGGTGATAATTCCTCAAACCGTACGTAAACTAATATTAGATGAACTACATAAAGGTCATATGGGAATTGTGAAAACTAAATCGTTGGCTAGGGGATGTCTGGTGGCCTTCATTAGATAAAGATATTGAAAATGAATGTAAAAAGTGCACATTATGCCAACAATTTAGGCATAATCCTAATAAAACTCCTCTCCAAAGTTGGAAAATCCCCAATGAAATATGGGAGCGCATTCATATAGATTTTTTAGGGCCATTTAAGGGAATGAATTTCTTAGTAATTACTGATGCTCTTTCAAAGTGGATTGAGGTATTCCCTATGTCCAATATTACTTCTCAAGCGACAATAAATAAATTGAGGGAAGTGTTTGCAAGAATGGGCGTTCCAAAAACTCTGGTTTCTGATAACGGCACACAGTTTACATCATCAGAATTTAAGGAATTTTTGTCAAATAACAATATTGGGCATATAACTTCACCACCATATCATCCGGCTTCTAATGGGGCAGCCGAAAATTCTGTAAAAAGTGTTAAATCGTTTTTGTTAAAAGAATTTACGGGAGGAAATATAAATTTAATTTTACCTAGTTTTTTGATAAGTTACAGAAACACTGAACATTGCTCAACAGGCGAGTCGCCAGCACGTCTCATTTATGGTAAACCGTTACGTACTCGACTGGATGCAATAAAACCGAACAATGAGACTAGAGATACTAAAGACTTGGACACAGTTAGAAATAACTCATCAAAAATACAGGAAAATAATAGCCGTAACTATAGAGGTCGAAGATTATGTAAATTTAAGGTGGGGGATGAAGTTCGTACAAAAGATTATAGATTTAATAAGCCACGCTGGGCTCCTGGAAAAATTTATAAAAAGCTTGGATTAAATATATACTTAGTAAGAATTGGTGACATACATTGGAAACGCCAAGCTAATCAAATAGTGCGAAATTATTGCGAAACAAGTGAAATTCAAGGTGAAGTGAATAGTGATAGCGTTTGTAGTGAGTTAAGAAGAAATTCTAATGAAAATGTCACACAATCGGAAGAAACAGAATTCGAAAATATCGAAAAAAAAAATAGTAAAACCTACGAACAAAAGTCGAATTCGGATTCTACCATCCAAGATTCTATAAATAAATAGTCAGAATCGGAAATTCCGGTTCGTCCTCAAAGAACTAGGCGACCGCCGAATCGTCTCGAATATAAATGTTAGTAGAGTAGTAAACAAAATTAAAGGGGGAGAAATGTAATGTTTTAAATTTGCGCACGAATTTATTGCATATTTTTTATATATGTCTTTGGATTCTTGTGCGCATCTCTTGTCCGACAGTTGTATACTGGATACCGAATCAGAAAGGTCATTCATAACAATTAAATATATTAGTAAGAGAATAAAGTTTTGTTTAAAGTATTTTATCAAAGAAGCTGTTTTATTCCATCACCCGTAGAACAGTACAGAAGTGTCATCAGCATATGTTATTAGGTGATATGGAATTGAGTTGTATAAATCATTTATATACAATATAAATATTTTTTTTGTGACAGTAAGGAGTGTCTTCCACTCCCAGACTAAGCATGAAGTAAAATTTCGAGTTTAGAAAAGCCCCGCGTAGAAAATTTGTCGAGGGTCGCGCAGCGACCCGAGACAAATTTTCACGGGGCTTTTCTAAACTCGAAATTTTACTTCATGCGCCACGCGTATAAAACACTAATTTACAGTAAAGTTAGAAATATACAATACTTAGATGTGATGATGATCAATATTTACCGGGTAGCAACAAAAATGCAAGAATTACTTGTTTTGTGAATAATTTTGGAATAAAAATAGTAAAAGTAGAATAAATTTAGTTTGAGCAACTTTTCCATATTGTTGATATATAAATCATCATATCTACGGGTAAAGTGCTATGATGGACACATCATCATTTTTTTGTATGATTTCATGTTTTTCTTCTGTGTGTGTGTGTGTCGATGTGATAAGCAAGGAGTAAATTGGTTAGTGTCTCTTCTGAAAGTCCCATTTATCAAAACCCAACTCGAGAGACCGCATCATTACTGTTCCACGCTCTCTACGTGGAATTCATCTTGTGTCTTGCATTACCGACTGACTTGTTCTCTAACGAATATCATATCAAGGATACGTCTGGATAACAAGACAAGAAGAAATATTGTGGCCGTAACTCAAACCCCCAGAGGATTTACTTCACTTTCATAACAACAATACCACAATAACTTTCACACAGTTTTACCTAAATAAAAAATAATTTCAATACCTAAATTCTATTCCAATTAGAAATATAGTATATTAAATCAGTCTATACTTTTTGATCTAATTTAAAAAAATCAAAACATCAATTAGAAGCTTTAAATTAAACGCTTCTTATAAAACTGACAAATACCTGAAAAAATACAGCGTATACATATTCCGATGTATACGCTGTATTTTTTCACTTATTTAAAAGAAAAAATCGCTTTATGTATTACTTAGAAGAAAAATCCCCTGTATGTTTATTTATCATAATCCAAACTAACTTCCTAGAATATGAAACTAAAAAGGAATATAAATAATTTGGCATTAACACATAAAAGAAGAAAAACTATTTTTTTCATTGTTTATTAAAACGATGGCAATCTGTAGACAAGTCATGTATGTTGTATATAATCGATTGTGTCGGGATAATGTGAAAAATATATAGATATTGTGGAATTATCCAGCGACGAGGCGTCCTTATCGGAGATTTGTGCGGCCACTTAGACGCCGATAAATTCCAAAATCTCGCAAAGTATAAAAATTTAGTGGAGGCCAGGATAAAGGCGGAAGCGCACACATACACACACACACAAGAAAAAAGCGCACACGCCCCGTCCCTCATCCTTATTGGCGTTTAAAGATTTATAAAACTCTATCCTGCTGATCCTCGGTCCCGGCTTTTATGCCACCCTTTACAAACTCATATTGTGAATAAAAACGCTCCTATAAATATAAATGAATTTATTGCCTCTACACATAATACAAAAATATAAGTTTATAATGGTATAGACATAACTCTATCACAAAAAAAATCAGAACAAAAAAGTGTGCTTATAAAATAAAGGGTTTATACTGGCCTGCGCTTCAGTAATCTATACTTAAACAATGATAATTCTATACTCGTTTATAATGGTATAGACTTAGCTCTATGACAAAAAAATTCTAAACAAAAATGTATGCTCATAAAATAAAGGGTGTAAACTGGCCTGTGCTTTAGTAATCTACACTTAAACAATGATAATTCTATACTCGTTTATAATGGTATAGACTTAACTCTTTGATGAAACAATTTTGAACAAAAATGTGTGCTTGTAAAATAAAGGGTTTATACTGGCCTGTGATTCAGTAATTTACACTTAAACAATGATAATTCTATACTCGATACTTGTTGTGCAACTTTCTCGATGAAACCATATTTCCAAACTAGATAAAGTTATGTAAAAACTTGTTTTATCCCTGTTGTTGAAAGTTAAAACAGTTTTAACTTTGAAATGGATCGTAACTGATCGTTTATATCACGTGTCAGATAACTGAAAATAAAAATAGTGATGTTTTCATAATAGCACCTTCCCCGCTAAAGATATCACGATTTAAATATTAAGAATATGGAAAAGGGTTTCAAACAAAATTTATTTTACATTTATTATTAGTATGTATCAGAGCTGGGACGAATCCTAGTAAAAAGGATTCGAATCACGAATCCGAATCACATTATATGATTCGAATCACGAATACTCGAATAAAGGATTCGTAAGAAATAAATATGAATCGAATCAAACATTCGAATCAAATAATATTGAATTTTGGTGAATGCGCCGGGCTAAATATGCATAAAACAGTTTTTCTTAGTGTAAATAAAATGTACTCAAGTACTAAGGACCAGTAAAATGTACTCAAGTAGTAAGTACAAGTAAAATGTACTTACGTACTGAGTACAAGTAAAATGTATTCAAGTACTGAGTACAAGTAAAATATACTGGATTAGTAACTATAAATACACAACAATAAGTACTGAAATACGTATACAAGTGCAAAGTATATGTACAGATTGTAAATCCTTCAATACTAATTATTTATGAATTTGTTGAATCGAAATCGAAGCGTAAAATCTCATTTAAAGCAAATAACAATCACTCTTTATTGTACTAAAAAATTACACACAATTCTCAACTCCATTTATCATTTACGACTCAATACATAATTTAACGATTGTGCGCGCATCAAATAATCGAATGAAAGCGCAAAGTAATTTTCACAATATCGGAATGTTCCCTTTCAGCCGGCGGAAATTAGAGAGTTCTTCCGCACAAGAGGCTGAATTCACAATCTGGAAAACAAAAGAAGTCCGATGGCGGCCGCAAAAGGGAATAAACCGTGTTATGATACACAATGGAGGAGAAACAAAAAACATATATATATATATATATATATATATATATATATATATATATATATCCATAACTCTTCTGAGGAACGATTGCGGCCCATTTTATATCCGGCCGTTCCTTTATTTTCACTTAACTACATTTCTCCGGTACAAATGAAAAAACTTAGCCGAGTGTGTTTGCACATAAAAATGTATGGAATGAAATAGAGGGATGTCGAAATGGATTGACGTAATCCGAAAGAATGGGTTTTGAAAAACTTTGGATTTATTGTACAATTTAAGATAATTCCCCAAAACTATAAAAAAAAGTTATACTTTATTATAAATTAATGCTACAAGACAAGGTAAATTTAAATAAATATGCGATATACAGCGAATTTGTTTTTAAAGTATACTTATCCTGATATACGGTGTCCCATTTTAAAGTACCAATTTATCCGGTGCATGGTTCTTTAGAACCATGCACTGAATAAAAAAATGTTACAAATCTAAGTTTAATGATTTGGAGAACATCCAATTCTGTAAGAAATATTTTTTTTGTGGGTTTTAACTGTGTTTGTCTTTAATAATTTATCAATTTCTTGATTTGTGTTACTTCCGAACCGATTCATTTTAATTTCTTGAATTAATTTCTCATCTGGCACTTGGTGAAACATATTAGAATATGTAAAGTTATTTAAATATAAAACACTCGGTATTGTTTCACAAATTAAAACTTTATTCCGGCTAGTTTCGGTTTGTTAGACCATTTTCAGCAAACATTTATATCAAAGAAACAAACCGAAACTAGTCGGAATAAAGTCTTAATTTGTGAAACAATACCAAGTGTTTTTTATTTAAATAACTTTACAGATTCATTTTAAAATGAACGATTAAATATGACAGGTGACAGATTTACATACGCGATAAAAAAAATCGATAAGACGAATTTTGGAAAGGCCACTGCGATAGCAAATGTTTTTACGGAACGTAATGATAACCAATCAAAATCCGTGGTTTAGATTTAAATTAAATAATCATTTTAATTCAATTATATTTTCTTTGAAAATGCTTAGACAATGACAATGGAGTATCTGCCAGATTTAAATAAATTTCATAGCAATTACTACATTTTACTATATTTTTATTCAATAAATGATCGAACAATTACAAATCCATTTAAAAACACTCATAGATTATTAAATTAACGAATTTGTGTAAATAAGTTTATTAAATTATCCAAATAAGTTTGTTAAATTATACAAATAAGTTAAATTTTAATAGAGCTAACGTATTTGTTTAAATTTAAAGATAAATATTTTTAGTTAAGTTCTGACAATGGAAGAAAGATACACAAGATTTTGATTTTATTGTTTTTTCTGAAAATCATTTTTTGTAATTACATTAAAACGTTTTACTTAAAATAGATTCTCCGAAAATTATGCTTCTTGCTATTAATTATTTTTATATATACCATTTTTCATAATAAATAACAAGTACTTAAGATATTAGAAAAAATATTCTCGAAAAAATTAATAAGAATAAAACCTTGTCTATCTTTTTTGTCTGAATCCATCTATCTGTCAACGCTTTTCCCCTAAAATTCTAGCAAAAAATTATAATGATTAAACGATCTGTTTTCGAATAATAATAATCATTTATTCTGTTATGAGCCTAAGCCTTACACTTGTCAGTACATGTTTAAAACTTAAAAGTTAAGTATACATATTATATAATTTAATAGAAATAATATATAGCTAGCTAAAAATAACAGCTTTAAGTGACGAACTACAAACGAAGGGGACGCAGTGACAGCAATAAAATCTACTAAGGTTGAAATTAAAATCGAACACACACTACAGAAAAGATAAGAGCGCACAAATGTTTAAAAATAAGTTAAGATAAAATCAATAATAATGATAAAAAGTAGATTAAAACAAAATATAATTAAAATAACACACACTAAACGTTACAAATTTGTCACTTTATAAAATGAATAAATTATAAAAGAGATAAAAAAAAAAGGTGTATATCACATAAATTGGGTTTAAAATAACACACACAACAATTTAACATAAGTCAAGTAGTGTAAAAGCGAGTATTATATACAAGGTGTTTCTAAATTGATGCAAAAGATTTTAATGGGTGATTTTTCAGCAAAAATGAAGAAAGGTCTTTGATATAAATTTTTATTCAATACGCCTACCTCTCCAAGTTACAGAAAATTCCATCCTTTCAATAAGTACTTAATTAGTTGTGCAACATGTTTTCAGTCCATACGTATAAAACTCTCTATAAATTTGAGAAAATAGTATAAATTCATTTGACATCAGCCTACTTGATTTTTCTTAACAAATAATAACCAATCTCCGAATTATGTGAAATGAGCCTATGTATTATTTTATTTTTTTGTGATCAAACTAACAATATCAGGAGAAAATGTCAAGAGACAAAAAAGTTGCAGATTAAATCCCTCCATTTAAATCAGTTTTGAAATGGAAAAATATAGACGCATTAAAAAGTTCTGGTGCAAACTATTTTAGTGGTTGATTTTTTCACCCCCTTGTAATAATATTTTAGGGTTACAAAAATCGTTAAAAAGTGCCATTTTATTAGGAACAGTTATCTGTAAAATTTCATTCTTATAATTTTTTGCATAGAGGATATATGAAATGAAAACATTTTTTTTCTCTTAACTTTAGCCGGCTGTAACTTGGAAAGAAAGGGGTTTAAACAAAAAATTATATGCAAGACTTTCCTTAAATTTTGCAACCATCCTTTAAAATTGTTTGCATCAATTTAGAATCACCCTGTATAAGATAATTGTGTCATCAAAATTAATAATATTATTAAATTAAAGTTATTTTAAGCATCGTATTTCAATTTGCTATCATACCGCTTAGCAACTTAATTAATTACTGCCGATCGATTTTCCCAGTACATAACATACAAACAGCGGCATCTTTGAGTGGCTCGTTTGCCCTTAACAACCCAACTAGTTAATGCTGGGACCGTGCAATTTTGCAATTTGCCTCCGCGCTTTGATGCACATAATGCACTGATTTATTAAACTGCACAACAGGCGCACACATAAACTTACCTTTTAAACAGGAACGACATTAACATATTTTTCGCCCGCCAGTTCAGTAACAGTTTTTGAAATAATGAGACCCCGCAGGTGTACTAGAGAAATTAATTCGTGTGGAAAATTATAAATTATTCGTGAAAACAGATATCATTCGTGGAATTCAATCAAATCTTGTACGGAATGTTTAATAATTATAATTGATATTAATGTTAAAATACTTTTATCTTAATATATGTTGAAAAGATCGTAAATAAACCTAATTTATTGAAAATATAACTATAATAATAATAATAATTTCATTACAGAATCACCATTATACAGTAATAATACCGTGCGATCGTTTAAATTATAATGCAGAGTAGGCGGCATTTTTTTTGTGCGGTTGCCCAGAATGCTAATTGAATGATGGAATAAATTTGAGGTTATGGTAAAATATGTGTTAACAATCAGTGGTGCCAATCTAATTTAAAATTCAAAGCCTAATCTAAATCATGTTTCAAATGATCGTACGGTAGGTATAAACAAAAATCAAAAGTGTATTAATAAATAAATAAAAATGTATGCCGATAAATTAAATATTAATTAATAGATAACATAAAATTTAAGTAAGTCTTTTGTTTTAATAATATTACTCACTACAAAATCGCCACTTTATAATTCCAGTAAAAAATAAATACAAACCGTAACTAAGGGGCCCGCCGTGGCCGAGCGGTTGAGCCGCCGGTTTCGCCAATCGGACACGGAGGTGATCTGGGTTCGATTCCCAGCGGAGGCGAGTAATTTTTCTAACGAAAAATACTCGTCTCCGGTTCCATGCATGTGTGTGTGAATGTGTTGTGACGTCCAAATAGTCAAAATATATGTTAATATAGATATTATAAATCAACGTTAGTGGCTGAATGGTAATACCTATGCCAAACAAACCAAAAAAAAAACCGTAACTAAATACAAACAATATTTACTAATAATAAAATAAATAATGACTACATCAACAACACATAATTAAAGTATAATCTTCAAAATGTATTTTATTTTTAATGTTATTTTGTAAATATCTGTTAACCCATTAGGCTCTATTGCTGCAATAAAGCTACATCATTATTTGCCAGATAAGTTCATATAATACATTGTATTATTTGACGTAAACTGAGAATGTGTGGAGATATAAATATTTTATTATTGAAATATAGTAAGTTCAATAAAATAAAATCTCTAGAGTGCCATGGAAAATATTGTAAGTTGGCAACTATGAAATTATACATTATAATTATTATGTCTGACGTTTTATATGTCAATTCCTAAAGCGTAAAGCCAACTTAAATTTTAAAAAAGATAAAATCATGGCACTCTAGAGGTTTTTTTTATTGAACATACGATATTTTGTTTATTACTCATTAAAAAAAAAGGTTTTCAGCGTACTTATAACTTCACAATATTTCAGTGTCTAATACGCGTGGCGCATGAAGTAAAATTTCGAGTTTAGAAAAGCCTGAAAATTTGGTTTTGTCGCGTAGCGCTACGCGCTACGCGACCAAACCAAATTTTCAGGCTTTTCTAAACTCGAAATTTTACTTCATGCTTAATCTGGGAGTGGAAACACTTGTTAGAAGTTTCAAACTGACACTTTTCAAAAACAACGAATCACTGAAAATTTGCATAGCAAACATCGGGATATATATACCTAAAACAAAAAATTCCCGTATGTTTTGTATCATGCCCCTCCCTGGTGAAAACGCTGGCTGCGCCCATGCTTATTTCTCAATTTTCTATCAGGCGTTTAACAAAATTAGAAAAGCCGAGGAAGAAAAAAAACGTATATTTAATCGGAATGCCCGCAATCGGATCCCGTTCGGAATACTGGGGGGATTAATAGGGATTAGATAAAACGGCGTAACAAGGAATAAAACGGAAATACGGAATTTCAGTCCCGCAGGGAGTTTTTCCCGTTAATTGGAAACGTACATTGAAATGATATTCACGTGAGAGCTTTCTATTGATCACGACTTAAAAACAGCCCTTTTCGCCAACGGATAGGGAAAAAAGTAAAGTGCGGGGGAGTTTGGGTATAAAGAGATGGGAGGACGAAGGGCACGGCCTTTTAATCTCCACGCGCCGTCCTTTAATTAGTGCACCGCGTTGTAGCCAAAGGAGGAAATACCGGTGCACTAATTTCTGCTGTGGAGGTGATTACGGCGTTAAATGATCTTGAGGATTTTATTTCTAGTTCCTGTGGAAATTTGGTTGAGACTTGCATTTTTCTTTTAATTTTGAATAATTAAAGCAGCCATGGAAATAATTCAAAAAATTGCACTTATGCAGATTTTATTCCGGTTATATCAGTGCTAACTTCAGATACTCTCGTATAAAAAAAGTAGTTAGTTAATACGACATATTAGTAACTTTATGCTAATATCTCTTAATATATGATGAATTAATTTCTCACTTAACCCGTGGTGAAACATATTTAATTAATACGCTTTGATTAAAACACTTGGTTTGTTTCACTGATTTTTTATTTTTACTCCAACTAGTTTCGACCTTAGGTCATTCTCAAGGAGATATGTACAAAAAAAAAATTTTGTACATATCTACTTGAGAATGACCTAAGGTCGAAACTAGTTGGAGTAAAAATAAAAAATCAGTGAAACAAACCAAGTGTTTTAATCAAAGCGTATTAATATCTCTTAATATTACCACAACAAAATAACCAAAACGTAAGTGTGAGTGACCAATCGAAATTGTCAGGGTTTTCAAAAACCTAAATATTTACTTCATGCTTAATCAAGGAGTGGAAAACACTCGTTAAAATATTATTGAACACTTGAATCTAAAAAAATTAATTTAAACTTAATACTTGAACAACAACAATAATATCTTTATTTGATAGTGACAGTAAATACAATAATACATTATTACAACATAAGCGAGAAATTCATTTTTAAATTTTAGAATGTCAAAAAGGCTATCGACCGTTATTTTTTCTGTCTATTGTTTTATTTTTGTATGTGTTAGTTATATAGTATTATTGCGAAAAAATTACACATTCAAAAATTGTTTTTTGGGGATATTTGTATTTGGGTGCGATGTTAAGATTTCTATTAGTGCTAAATTTAGTGAGTATGCGGAAATTTGATTTTGATTTCGAGAATTTTTCAAAGAGTTCATCTATTGGTATAACTTATCTCTGTTGATACAATAATTCATTTGATGGATTAAATAATATATTGTCTGGATTTTTAATTTTTGTTAGAGTTCGAAGCGAGGAACGTTCTGCCACAAGTATATGGTACAATGTTCGAGGGTGTGAGAAAGTCAATAGAATGAAACCATAATCTAGCATTGGTCGGCATATTGATTTTCGTCAAATTATACAAAAATGTACATAGACATTTTCTTAAAATTTCAAGACTCTTAATATTCAGAGATTATCGTCAATTTATAAAATGTTCATTAGATTTTTAATATTTCAAAAATTTTCTCGATTCTTCATGTTTTTTTTTTCTATGAATTTTCATCAATATTTAAAATCTGACAAATGGACGAAAATTGCTAAGATTTTAGAAATCTGAGAAACCCATAGTAATGGTTTCTCAGTTTTCTAAAATCTTAGCGATTTGGTCCATTTCTCAGATTTCCATTAATTTAAAAAAAATAATTTTTAATTTTTATTGAATTTCTTAGATTATCGTAAATTTTAAAAATGTCAATACTTTTAATTATAATAATCCTTTTAATAAATTTTATACATTTTAATACATTTTTAGAAAAACGTTGACGCTTTTCGTACATTTGCAACGTTTTAATTTTAATTACTTTTCAAAATATTGACGATTCAGGTTAATTTTCGAAAATTTCGACTCGTAAATTTTAAAGATGTTTAATAATTATCAACATGTTTACAACGTTTATTAATTTTCTAAGAAATTTGTTAAATTTAACAAATTATAAGTTTTTAGTGAATTTCTAAAATGTTCTTGATTTTTTAATTCTCGACGTTTTTCATGAAATCTCAAAATGTTCGTCACTCTTGTAAATGTCCTAGCTTTTCATCGATTATTGGAAAAATTGATGATTTCAACTTTAAATGGAAACGGTCGCATTTTTCTTTTTTTCGTTTTTAACAAATTTTATTTGTTTTCTTAATATTAATCGTTTTACAACTTTTCTTAATATTACTATTTTTTGTCTGCAAAACAGAAACAAACCAAATGAGATATTGACAATTGTCGAACAATTGTCTTCCACTCCCAGACTAAGCATGAAGTAAAATTTCGAGTTGAGAAAAGCCCCATGAATTTGGATTTGGACGCGCAGCGTCCAAATCCAAATTCGGGCTTGTCTCAACTCGAAATTTTACTTTATGCGCCACGCGTGTAAAACACTGATTTCAAGTAAAATTTAAATTTTAACATCTTAGCAGTTTTCGTGAATTTTCTAAATTTTTATTAAACTTTTAATATTTTAAGATTTTTCTCGATTTATAAAATTTCTTAAGATTTTTGAATATCTTAGATTTTCGTAGTTTTTACAGTTTTTACGGTTTTCATAAATTCTTTAAATTATGAATTTCTAAAATAATTGTTAATTTGAACATTTTGACGACTCTTCATGAATATCATAAATTCTTCAAATTATGAATTTCCAAAATAATTGTTAATTCGAATATTTTGACGATTTTTCATGAATGTCATAAATTCTTTTAATTATGAATTTCGAAAATAATTGTTAATTTGAACATTCTGACGACTTTCAGATTTTTTTTTTAGTTATAAATATCATGACGATGTTTTTGTGAATATCTTCAATTTTCAAAATCTTATTATAAATTTTTTAAATTATGAATTTCCAAAATAATTGTTAATTTGTACATTTGGACGACTTTTCATGAATATCATAAATTCTTTAAATTATGAATTTTCAAAATAAATTTTAAATTTGAACATTTTGACGACTTTTCATGAATATCATAAATTCTTTAAATTATGAATTTCCAAAATAATTGTTAATTTGAATATTTTGACGACTTTTCATGAATGTCATAAATTCTTTAAATTATGAATTTTCAAAATACTTGTTAATTTGAATATTTTGACGACTTTTCATGAATATCATAAATTCTTTAAATTATGAATTTCCAAAATAATTGTTAATTTGAATATTTTGACGACTTTTCATGAATGTCATAAATTCTTTAAATTATGAATTTTCAAAATACTTGTTAATTTGAATATTTTGACGACTTTTCATGAATATCATAAATTCTTTAAATTATGAATTATCAAAATAAATTTTAAATTTGAACATTTTGACGACTTTTCATGAATATCATAAATTCTTTAAATTATGAATTTCCAAAATAATTGTTAATTTGAATATTTTGACGACTTTTCATGAATGTCATACATTTTTTAAATTATGAAGTTCCTAAATAATTGTTAATTTGGACATTTTAACGACTTTCAGATTTTTTTTTTTAGTTATAAATATCATGATATATATATCTTCAATTTTTAAAATCTTGTACGTTTCGTAAGGTTTCAAAGATGTCTGTTAACTTCCAAATTGTTAAACGATTTTCATAACCTTCCTAGATTTTCGTTAAATATCAAAAAAACACGAATTTCACAGACATACGTTATTTTAAAAAAATGTTATACATTTCATGAATGAATTTTCAAGACTTAAGTCAATTTGTAAAATCTTGGTAGTTTACGTGAATTTCCTAAATGTTTGTTAAACTTCAAAATGTTGACACTATTTGCGAATTTTAAAATTCTGTCGGTTTTCCTGAATTTCCGTTGGTTATAAAAATGTTCGGTCGGTTTTCGTGAATTTTCAAAACTCAGTGATTTTTTCAAGATTAATTATAAAAATCTTATGAAAAAGGAACTTGGAAATCGTCAATATTTTGAAAATTAATGATAATTAAAGAAATCCATAAAAACTGCCGAGATTTCAAAAATTGACGAAAATTTATTAAAACTGCTAACATTTTCAAAATTACCGAAAACTGCTAAAATTTGTAAATTTTGTCCGTTCATTGTTAAATTTGTTTTTGTAAATTTCATAAATTTTCAAAATATCGACAAATATTCATGAATTTCCGAATTTTTCGTCGATTTTCAAAGTTGTGGCGGTTTTCGAAAACTTTCTGCAAATATTTTAAAAATCAACGAATATTTATGAAATTTGGGATAACTATAAATATTTTGAAAATCAAAGGAAATCTAGGAAATTCAGGAAAACCGTCGGAATTTCTAAAATTGAGGGAAATGTAGAAAATTTTCGAAAACCGCCACAACTTTGAAAATCGACTAAAAATCCGGAAATTCATGAATAGTCGGCAGAC
Source organism: Philonthus cognatus (assembly GCA_932526585.2). Lineage (NCBI taxonomy): Eukaryota > Metazoa > Arthropoda > Insecta > Coleoptera > Staphylinidae > Philonthus > Philonthus cognatus. The sequence continues at coordinate 24,236,415 of OW052250.1, read as the reverse complement.
TAGCTGGTGAACACCGAGCTAAGGCCTATTCCTTTTGTAACGTATACATATATATATACTAAGGTTATGTAATTGAATTTGTATTTTGTTTTGTATTTGTTGTTACAATAAAGCGATTATTATTATTATTATTATTAATAATTGTCGAAATTTAGAAAATTTATGAAATTTACAAAAACAAATTTAAAAATTAACGGATATATTGTAATTTCACGCGAAGCGTCAATATTTGAAAAATTAACAGTAATAATTTTAAAAAAAATACGGATATCCGCAATATTAGAATATTCGCATTATCCGAATATCCGCATTATCCGGATATCCAGGATATTCGAATATATTGTTAGGAATTATCCGAATATTCGTTATTCGGATAATCCGGATAACGAATATCCATTATATCCGTTATTCGTATATATTGTTAGGAATTATCCGAATAATAGTTATTCGGATGATCCGGATAACGAACATCCATTATATCCGTTATTCGAATATTCGAATAATTTGTATCCGGATAACCGCAGCCCTACTAATTATATACAGGCCTAGGGTGCTTCTTGCTACAAATCCTGATGATGAGCCTAAATTAATTATAATTTTAATATTATAAAAAATTGATTGCCATACAAAACATTCAATCTGCGCTAGGTTAAATATTTTGTAAAAAAATGTACTTTCATGATATTAAAATCACATTTCAAACTAGAAAATAAATATTATAAACTTTGATTTCATTTTAGAAATATTATTAAATTACTCAAGATAATGTGATTCGATTTGGATCCGTGTATCAGGAGACGTGCATAGATGTGAAATGCATGAATGTACGGTATTTGTGTGTATTCATGTGTGTACCTGTTGAATAAGGCGGTTCGCAGATAAACCAGTAATATCCGGAATGATTCCGGTTGCCATGCCACACCCCGCATCCTATCCTACTGTTTCTCACACTCTGTGTCACATCAACACTTTTATCAGTTTTATAAACAAGATATGAATAAACTTTTATGGAAAACATGAAATTTAGTTTGCAACGAAAATGCGTTTGTTTTAAACGACAAGAGAGGGATTTTAACGCTGAAAAAATCGAAATTGTTTTGGAGGGAGTTATACAAACCCCCATATCCCGCCCCCTCGCTACGGCCTTGAGTCTAGCAGCCGGTGTGCCGGATGTTTTAGACAAGTAGTCACCACAAACGCGAATTAAATCGCCAGAAATCCATATAATTTATAAATTAAGAAAAATAGTAAAAAAGTGAGAAAACAAATATTTGTAAAATTCATTTAATATTAAATCTAAAATATCTGGTATAGAAAATAATCGATAATTTGAATACCGATACTGTTCACAACGATATTTTACCGTATCGATACTTCGCTATACGATATAATCGATACCCAATATCGATATTTTTTTTAGGATCGAAACACCCTTACTTCTCACCGTCTCTGCCTAAATTTTAATACTGTCTAAAGTTTGTATAAGACGACACTATTTCCTTGTACAAGAAAATAGTACACTATTTTCTATAATGCTGTAATACACAAAATATGACCAAACGGTAATCTTGTACAGTTTTGTATAATTGCTGGGGGGCAATTATCTTCTAAGCTTGTATTAGACGACACTATTTTCTTGTACAAGAAAATAGTATACTATTTTCTATCATAGTGTACCAAATAGAACATGTCTTATACATGTTCTAGTTGGTATACTATGATAGAAAATAGTATACTATTTTCTTGTACAAGAAAATAGTGTCGTCTAATATAAGCTTAAAAGATAATTGCCCCCCAGCAAAATTCCTGCACAAGACATCACTCGAGCTTTTATAAAAATCACATAAAACCAGAAGTAAAACCGCTAATCAAATTATTTATTAAAATAATCATTTTTTTATATACAAGAAAAATTGTGGGGCGGGAAACTGCGCGGAAAATGTGTATCTCTCCTCGCATGAAAAACGGCATTAATTCAAGATTTTTTTCCTCAGCGCGAGACGAATATGGGAAATGGGATTTATTAAATTACCCAACACACGCTTATAAAAAAAAATCTATGCCGTGCCGTCGAGGCGAGTTCTTTCTCGGTCCACATTATTGCCGAATAAAAATTACATTAATTCCAGCTGGGGGACGGGAGAAAAAGAGAAATTGCTCCCTTTTTTATTTAAATTTGTACAATGTTCAAATGACGGATTCAGTTTGTAACTGCACGAATGAATAATATTTTCTCTTATTTCACGAAAATTGAATTGGCGGAACTGTGTGGGAATGTGCTTGTAATCTTGTACTTAATTTTTTTTTTTAAGAAATTATTAAAATTATGTAAAATAATGGATGGGTTTTAGACATTGATAATTATGTAAAATAATAAGAGGGATTTGTATTGGCTTTAAACATTCAAAACATGGAAACTCTTTGAGACAATTTCATAAAAATTCGTGTGAATGTTAAGAAGACATTGTTCTTTCAGAATATGCTAAAAACAAAAAATGCGCCATCGGCAGTTTTCGAGATATTTTCAATTGAAAGTCAAAAAAGTATAATGTTTAAATGTTATGGAAATATTTAGGCAAACTAATATCGGGTATTTTAGAATAATTGTCGAAAAATATCCAAAAACGTCGTAACTGTTAAAACAAAGCATTACTGTCGCCAAAAAACATAATGTAATAAAAATTGTAATTGACAAAAAAATGTCAAAAACATCAAAATTGTAAACCTAAACAAGTAAAATTTGTTGTTCAAATTTGGAACAAACACAAATTTGTGTGCGTTAAAAAATCAAAAAAAGCAAGTTTTATACAATTAACATAAAATTTACTTGAATCATATGCAGTTGCATATGCTTTACAGAAAATTAAATTATGACGGCGCATTTTTCCAAAATATTAAGCCAAACTTGAAATTATGCAATTTTTCTTATAAGTTTAATTTAAAGCTTGTAACGACTCCCTGATTAGACATGATGTTTCGAGTTTAGAAAAGCCCGAAAGTTTGGTGTAGCGAAGCCAAGCGACCAAACCAAATTTTCCGGCTTTTGTGAACTCGAAATTTTACTTCGTGTGGCAGGCGTATAAAACACTGACGTATTGTGATGTTTAAAATATACTTCTGAATCAGTATGCTGCTGAAAAAGTATATTTTAAACTTCAGATTATTTCAGTGTTTTACACGCGTGGCGCATGAAGTAAAATTTCGAGTTTAGAAAAGCCTGAAAATTTGGTTTGGTCGCGTAGCGCTACGCGCTACGCGACCAAACCAAATTTTCAGGCTTTTCTAAACTCGAAATTTTACTTCATGCTTAGCCTGGGAGTGGAAAACACTGTTTAAAGCTTTGATTTAAACTTTTACAAAAAATAACGAATGCCTCAATCAACCTAAAATTCATAGAATCTACACAGAAATAAATAAACTTTGATTGGCCGTAATGGATTTTCCAAAATCCTACTGGATTTTCCAAAATATCAAGCAAAAGTTGAAATTATGCCATAAAATTCACAATTCTTGAGAATGTTTTCTTTGAAAACATTGTAAAAAAATAAAATTTTATACTATCAACGTAAAATGTACACAATGTATTTAGAATTAATTGGACTTACATCTAATAGAACGAAAATATAATTATCTTGACGTATTTTCCGAAAATATTCAGCCGAAGTTGAAATTATGCAATAAAATTAACAATTTCGCAGCCTTAAACAAAGGCGTGTAGAAGCTGACATTAAGTTAGTATTCAAACTACTCAATGGATATTTGGATTGCCCTGATCTGTTGAAATTGGTTGGTTACGGGTTCCACCGCGCTTTCTTCGGTCTGACATTACCTTCCAGCCACAGGCGCACGGATTATGCGAAATATTTCGCTTCTGTCCGGGTTTTGCGTCACGCAAATATTTTAAAATTTGACTTTTTAATGGATCGTCTTCATTATTAAAGCGTCTTTTAAAAGATTTATAACTTTTTTTGTTTAGTTTTAAATTCAGTGTTTGTACATATTTGTTTTTTTGTATATTGTATTTTTCATGTAAATGGCATGCCTTTAAAATAAATAAATAAATAAATTTTAGGGCAATGTTTTCTTCTAAAAAAATGTAAAAAATAAAAAGTTCATACCATTAACGTTTAATTCACAGAATTTACTTAGAATTGATTGAAAGAAAATTAAAGTATCGCTACGTTTCCTTAAAACATTCAGCGAAAGTTGAAATTATGCAATAAAGTTGACAATTTTTGGATAATGTTTTCTTTGAAAAAATAAAATTTTACATCATCAACGTGAAATTCACAGAATCTATTTATTATATATTATAAAAAGATAATTAAATTATCGCCACGTTTTCTTAAAACATTCAGTGAAAGTTGAAATTATGCAATAAAGTTGACAATTTTTGGAGAATGTTTTCTTTGAAAAATTTACTAGGAATTAATTTCACTTACATTTTATAGAAAGAAAATTATATTATCTCTCCACATTTTCTAAAAATATTCAGTCGTTAAGTTAAAATTATGCAATAAAATTGACAATTTTGTTAGAATGTTTTCTTAAAAAAAATGTATAAAACTAGAAATCTATACTATTAACATTACGTTGACAGAATTTACTTAGAATTGATTGCACTTACATCTTATAGAATGAAAATCACATTATCTCTTCACGTTTTCCGAAAATATTTAAATCAAAAATTCAACATTTTAGGTGAATGTTTTTTTTATTTAAACAATTGTAAAACATTTACGGATTATCAAATTAACATAAAATCATAAAAAATGTACACAGAAATGAATAAACATCGATTGGTTATATTTGAAATTTGAATATCTTCACTGGATATTCCAAAAATATCAGTCAAGTTTCAAGTCAATGTTCGTGTTTTAATGGTTAATAAATTCTTAAAAAATAGTCGCTTAAATAATTAGGCGCAACAATAGAGTTGCGCTTAATTATTTAACTTGATACTTAACTTGATATTTTCTCAAAACAATAGGCGAACGACAGCCGAAGAATGTGGCTTTGAATTGACGTAACGCTCGATTGATTTCAAACCTAAATCAAGGCTTAAATTTTAGGTCCAAGACCGTGTTTTAATAATTAGTAAATAAAAAAAGGCTTGCTCAAATAATTAAGAGTAACTTTGTCCACGGATTTGATATTTTCATTAAACGAAAGGCAGACAACAGCCGAAAAACGTGGCTTTGAATTGAAGTAAAGCTTAATTGTTTTTACGCTTAATTCAAGGCTTAAAATTAAATCAAAATCACTGCTTTTTCGACGAGTGAAATAAATTTAATGCAACCAACAAAAAACTGGATGGTTCAAATAATTAAGCCCAACTTTTTGAAAAATGTATAAATTCCACGAAACAAACGGCAAACGAGTACCAAAGAATCAAACTTTGATGTGACGCAAGGTTCAATTGTGTTTTCGCTTAAATCAGTGGTTTAATTTTGAGCTGCGTTTTAATTATTTCAAAAAAAATATCTAATTTTACAAAAAATCGAGCATAACTTTTTTTTTCAAAACTCGACATTTTCATGAGACAAAAAAACTACAAACAGCAAACGACTACCAAAGAATCAAACTTTGATGTGACGCAACGTCTAATTGTTTTTCGCTTAAATCAGTGGTTTGATTTTGAGTTGCGTTCTTATTATTTCAAAGAAAATATCTAGATTTTACAAAAAATCGAGCATAACTTTTTTTTTTTTAAACTCGACATTTTCATGATACAAAAAAACTACAAACGGCAAACGACTACCAAAGAATCAAACTTTGATGTGACGCAACGTCCAATTGTTTTTTCGCTTAAATCAGTGGTTTAATTTTAAGCTGCGTTTTTATTATTTCAAAACAAATATTTAGACTATAAACTATAAGAAGCGTAAGCTTATTTTCTCGAATTCAAAGAGTTTTGAATTTGAATGTATCTTGTTTGAAATATTTTGATGTTACAAAAAAATCGAGCATAACTTCTTTTAAAAACTCGACAATTTCATGAGACAAAAAAAGCTACAAACGGCAAACGACTACCAAAGAATCAAACTTTGATGTGACGCAACGTCCAATTGTTTTTTGCTTAAATCAGTTGTTTAATTTTAAGCAGCGTTTTTATTATTTTAAAAAAATATATCTAGATTTTCCAAAAAATCAAGCACAACTTTTTTTAAAAACTGGACCTTTTTCTGAGACAAAAAAAGCTAGAAATAAATGTATTTGTATTTTTCTAGATTCTTATTGTTCATTTAAACATTCAATATTTGTTTGGTAAAACTTAGTTTGTTTTGCTCTCTCAAAAAAAAACTGAAATTTTTATTTCACAAAATCGAATGAAAAAAATTGCTAAAGATCTACACTTTGAGATTTTCCGAGAATTGAATGTTTCGAACTTAACCGGAAGCTTGAATTTTAAGGTAATGTTTTCGAATTAAAATTGGCTTGTTGAATCAAACGGACGTAACTTTAACCTCTTGTAATTTGTTTCCCAAGTAATGAATTTTATTTATTCCTACGTGACAGTAAAGCGCATTCTTTGCTCTCGCGAGTAGTATAGCTAGCGGGGTTCTGTGACAGTCGATGGCCTGTCCATCCGAAGCACCAAAGATTTGACCTCTAAGGTCACCTCAGTAGCTGAAGAAGTTGTTCTTTTGCTGAAGAAGTGTTTTCGACAATGACCAAAAGGTCCCGCAACAGTGTTGCCAAAATATTTCTGCACAGAAGAAGTCAACAATTATTTCTGCACAGAAGAAGTCAGCAATGACCAGAAGGTTTTTTTACAGGGTTGCCATTTGTGAAGAAAATCTAACAGGTTTACCAACCAGTTCCAGTGTTACCAACTTGGTTTTAGGCTGTAAAAGAGGCGGCAAATTTGAAATGAAAGGTTGGTTGCAGCTGTACCAGGCTAGTGTTGTGTAGACTTTGATGATGATGCAATACAATTTCTTAGAATTCTGACAAGACACGACTTGTTTTGTGTAGACTTTGATGATGACGCAATACAATTTCTTAGAATTCTGACAAGATACGACTTGTTTTGCGTAGAATTCGTGCTAGGTTGTGCAATAATGTGATTTGTCAAGGCTGGACTTGTCAGAGGAAGATTCATGATAATAGGTAAGTAAAAAAAAATATATATAAAAAAGTATAATTTATTTAAAAATAAAATTAAAAAATATACAGAATGATCCTACGCAATATTTGTTTTATTTATCCAGCTGTTGTGTGTATTATCAAATCCAAACCATTTCACGTAGACTTTATTATTTTTACGTTTTAAAATTTTTTCAACTAAGTATACATCAGGATATTTTACTTTTTGTAATTGCTCCTTATAAAAAACCCCATTTATATCCTCTCCATTAGTGTCCTTTAGCAAATAAGTAATGGGGTTAGATAACTTAATTTCCCTTATAATGAAAATTTCTGTTGACCAATTAGGCATATATTTTTTATCGAAAACTCCACGCACTTTAGAAATTCTAATGTGATCACCAACGTGAAATTTTTTGTTTTTGAAATCAACAATCTTTATACGATTATATGTAGTTTTCAGTAATTTTTTCTCGTCTTTTTCTTTAACATCGATAGGTTTCATTCCAATGGTTCTGTGTCTTTTGTTATTATAAGAATCTACAATATTTTGTAAAATGTCAATCCACTTATAACTACCTCTTAAATTAAATTCTTTCCACATCATATTTTTTAATGTTCTATTCACTCGTTCAACTATTGATGCTTTTTTTTCACTGTATGTATTGTAATGATTTACATTATATTTTTTCATTAATGTATTAAAATGATTATTAAAAAATTCTTTCCCTAAATCAGTTTGTAAATGTATGGGTGTTTGTTGTTTAAAAACATTTTCCATAGATTGTGTTACTTCAATAGCAGATTTATTTTTTAATGGAAATGCCCAAACGTATTTTGAAAAGCAATTTATAACAATTAATATGTATTTGTAATTTTTATTTTGTTTCGCATATGGAATCATTTCAACTAAATCTGCTTGAAATAAATCATTCAAAGATTTTAAAATAACTTTTCTTCGAGGAAAATTTATTCGTGCTGGTTTATGAATTTCATTAACAACTTGTTTCTTGACATTACTTGTAAACTTATGATTCATTATTGAATAATTTTAGATTCACGTAATTCCTCAACGATTGAATTTATTTCATTTACGTGGTTGGTATTTCCAGCTGATTGTGATGCGAGCAGTAAACGTAATCTTTCAACTAATTCATTTGGATCGTCCCAATGTATATAATCGATTTTGTTGTTTGTAACTTTCATCAGCATCGGTGGTAATCCTTCTCCAGCGATTGTCTTACCAAGAAGTGGAGCAACAATATGTTTATATTTTTTTGATCTATTTCCAGAAACTGGGTTTTGTTCACTATAATTTCGTCTATAAGCATTTGTTTTTAATAAAATTTTCCTATAATTCTGTATATCATCTTGAGAATAACTTTTTTTTGGCTCTCTTTTGAATAGAAGTTCATATAAACCTTCAGTTCCTTTATATTTGCGACCTTGTATAATTATATCTCGTCCATCTATATCTAATTCTGAATTTCCAATTGAAAATTTTTCTGTATTTTTATTGAAACGTACACCATATTTGTGATCAAATTCTTTATTATTTTTCTTTTTTTTATCCAAAAACATATCGTTCATGTATTTTTTAGGTAAGGTATCATGCTGTTCTGTATATTCAATAAAAGATTGTTGTTCCTTTTCACTATCATCATCATCATCATCCTCTTCATTATCACCCTCGTTATCATCTTCATCGTCATTATTAATAGCATCTTCAATATTATCAAAATCGTTTTTTAATTCTTGTTTTGGTTCTTTTAGTATTTTTGGTATAATTTCATTTTTAGGAATAAGATTCTCATATTTTCCATTTTGTAATTTTGTTTCAATATTAATTAAATGTTTTGTAATTGGATTAAATAAATTTTCCTGTAACATTTCGCCATGTTTCAACAAATTTAATTTATTTCGAATAATTTTTCTCTTATTAATTAGACGTTTTTTTAATTTAAGTTCATTCATTTTGATGTTTGGCTTTGAAACTTATTTTAGGAAATACCATTCTAAAGTACCTAGTTAATGTTTATATACTGATCAAATCCTTTTCGATATCGTCCTTTATTAACAGGACAATCCTTTACAATGGTAAGAAAGGAATACGTCCCTAATTGCCAACAACAATTACATACTTGTTTAAACTTATCAAAATCCATGTCAGTACACACATGATCGTTATAAATATGTTTTAGATTCATTTCATCCTGTTTAAACAAAACTATAACATTTGCATTATCTCTAATTAAATGTTTAGGAATTTTAGCATATGTTTGTGTTAAATAGAAACAATCAATGCAATTGTGACGTCCCATACTAAAATATTGACGAATTGTATTTTGGTTATCACAGGCAACATCATCAAAGATAAAAATTGAATTGGGTTTTGCTTCGGATGGTTGCATTATATCATCACTTGCATTATATGTATACAATCCAATACCTTTTATCGGTTTTAACAACTTCTCTAAGTATACATATTTCGGTTGATACAGTGATTTTGAGTAAATATAGATATTTTCAAATTTCAATCCATTTTCATGATCAATTAGATTTATCATTACATTTGTTTTACCACAGTTTGACGGACCTACAATAATACATCTAATAGTTGGTGGAAACAGAACACCATGTTTGTTAAATTGTTTTCTTTCAAATATGTTATTTTCAATTTCTAAACTTGTTCCTTGTTTTATGAATTTCATAATGTTCAATATAAAATCAATGTATTTATAATATAAAAATTAGTTTTATTTCTAGTGTTAAACAGAACAAGTGCAATAATGAAATATTATTTAGGAAACGGTCTACTTAATACTGTAATTAATAAATTACCGTTTGAACTTCATTTACCGGGTTATAAATTTTGTGGTCCGGGAACAAAACTTGAAAAACGATTAGCTCGCGGAGACAGCGGTATTAATGGATTGGATGAAGCATGTAAAGATCATGATATTACCTACAACCAATTTCAAGATTTAGAACACAGACATCAAGCGGATCATATATTAAGTGCAAAAGCAAAGGAAAGATATCAGTCTAAAGACGCGACTTTAGGTGAAAAAATGAACGCTTTAGCTGTTGTAGGTGCAATGAAAACTAAACTAAAATTAGGTATGGGACTTTCAAAGACACCATCACAATATAATTATGTAATGAGAAAATGTTTAAAGACATTAGAGAAAACAAAATCATTTTTGGTTACATCTATTACTGATATTGAACAGTCAATTGATCTGTTAAAAAGTGGTAAAACAAAACCGGTTAACAATAAACCTAAAACTTCTCAACGAAGAAAAAAACAAGAAAAAGTAATGAAAAAATCAAAAAATGAAATTGAAAATATGGATGTTGATGATAATGAAGCATTTGAGATTTTATCAGAAAACTCTAAAAAAATAAATAGAAAACGTCAATTATCATCATTTACTGAAATTAACAATAAACCAAGGTTACAAGTTAAAGGAACTAAGAAAAGAAAACATGAAGAGAATTTAATTGATGACATTAGTAATCCTCCAAGTAAACAAACAAATTTAGATATGAATGAATCGTTGAATATTGCTGTAAAACCTAAAAAACGAAAACTGATAGAAGATGATAATGATGATTATGGTGATACCGATGAACAATCAACAAAAAAAATAAAATTGATGTAATTTAAATAAGTGGTTATAATAAGAATTGTATTAGTACTTTATTGAAATCAGTATGGTAAACATGAAGAAGAAACTAATGACAATTTCGTCCGAAAACAAAAAACAAAATCCAAAGAAAACGTGTTCTAAACGATCAAAGAAAATATGCTTTTCAAAAGCTATAACAAAAATTAAACAAGCTATTATAACTCAAAAACCGAGTACATTAAGCGAAGCTCTCGGAATAGCAATTCGAATAGCAAAAGGATTAAAAAAAAATATTAAAGCTACTCGCACTATAACAATACCCAAAACCGGAGGTGTTTTACCATTAATTCCAATTTTTGCAGGACTTAGTGCCTTGGGTGCATTAAGTGGTGGAGCTGCAGGAATTGCAAAAGCCGTGAGCAGTGTTCGAAATGCAAAGGAACAATTAAAAGAATCACAACGTCACAATAAAACAATGGAAGCTATTGCACTTGGTAAAGGATTATATTTGAAACCTTACAAAACAGGAATGGGTCTTTTTTTAGGACCACCAAAACACCATCAATAATTCCTCATAATAGACCTTTAACAAATATTGACTTATCTAAATATGTAAAACAATTTAATATTCCGTATTTCCGAGGTATTTTCATGAGAGACAATTTACCTAAAAAAATTAAAAAAACTGAATACGGTATTATTAATTTAGATAGTCAATATAACCCTGGAACTCACTGGACAGCTTATAAGAAAAATAATAATACCATCATTTATTATGACAGCTTCGGAAATTTACATCCACCCCATGAATTAAACAGATATTTTCAATCAAATGGTCCTTGTACAATATATTATAATCATGAAGCATTTCAAACATATAACAGTGTTAATTGTGGGCAATTATGTTTATTATTTTTACTTAAATAAATTATTTAACTATTTTTGATTTTATTGTATTAATTACCTTTAAACTAGTAACATGTGTTCTTATACGTTTACATTATCCGCTAGAGATTCTACATTATCCTCTAAAATATATCCTCCTATACTTTTAAATAATGAAAAATCATACGTACTAGGTTTAATTGATTTTGTAACATTTAATACAATACCAAATGTTGATGATTCAAACAACATATTTCATATTGGTGAATATCAAATAAAAATTCCTGAGGGTTCATATGAAATTAAGGATTTGGAAAACTATATACAACAGTCAATAGAAAATATTAATCAAATTATTACAACATTTGAAGAGAGTGAAGTAAAAAATGAAAATGACATTGTACATAAAAAAACTAAGAAAAAAAAGAATACTATTGTGCTGCGTATGAAAGCAAATAATAATACACTACGATATGAGATTAAAAGTAATGAAGTCATATATTTTAATAAAGCGAATTCGATTGGATCTTTGTTTGGATATAAAAGTGAAAAACTGGATGCCAATAAACTTCATTTGTCAGACTTTCCTATAAATATTTCTAAAGTAAATGCAATATGTGTTGAATGCAATTTAGTTACAAATTCTTACAATAACGATAATCATGGACATACGTTACACATGTTTTTTCCACAAAGCCCCCCGGGTTATCGAATTGTTGAGAAAGTTGTTAATGTTATTTATTTACCTATAAATACCAGGTATATTGATGAAATTATCCTTAAAATAGTCGATCAAGATGGTAAGCTAGTCAATTTTAAAAAAGAAACCATCACCGTAAGACTTCACCTAAAAGAGTTATTATAAATATGGTACTTTTATACAACACTGAATCACATATTAAAACATTTAAATCATCAAATAAAATTAGTCAGTTCAGACATCTTAAACAATTAACATCACAAAATCAAAGATTTTTATTAAGCTTAGGCTTTAAATTGTTACAATGAATTTTAATATTTTAAACGTAGGAAGTCATACTATTTCGGATAATTCGATAATTAAAAGTGAATTTCATAGCCATCCACCTTTTGCAAATACATCATTAAATAATTCAGATGAAATACGATTACTCGCTCAAACATTTGATGGAAATACATTACCTTCAGAGAGTTTTTTACAGATTGAAGGAAAACTAGTTAATCATGATAATACACCATCACCTACAATACAATTTATAAATAATGGTGTTGCATTTATGATTGATGAAATGAGATTTGAACTGGGCGGTCATGTTATTGATCGAGTAAGAAATGTAGGAATAACTTCTACAATAATGGGTTATTTATCGCTTACAAAAAATCAAGGTGAACGATATCGTAGTGCCGGTTGGGATATTGCTAAGGGAAATCCTAAAATTCAAAATACATCAGGATATTTTAGTGTATGCATACCACTGAAAAATATATTCGGTTTTTGTAGAGATTATACAAAAATTCTTATGAACGTAAGACAGGAAATTGTCTTGATCAGGAGTGCAACAGATTTAAACGGAACTATCAGTACAAATCAGGAAGATAAGCCAACCATTGAATTGAGAAAAATTGTTTGGAAACTTCCTCATGTTCAGGTATCGGATGAACAAAAACTTCGTCTCTACAAATATATTGAACAAGGAAAAGATATTGAAATAGCATTTAGAAAATGGGAACTTCACGAATTACCTGTACTACAACAAACCACTAAACACACATGGAATGTAAAAGCATCAAATCAATTGGAAAAGCCTCGTTTCGTCGTAGTTGCCTTTCAAACAAATAGGAAGAATAACATTGGTCAAGATATGAGTAAATTTGATCATTGTAATTTAACAAATTTAAAATTGTATTTAAATTCTGAAGTTTACCCGTATGATAATTTAAACTTGGATTTTAAAAAACAACAATTTACACTTTTATATGAAATGTATGCTCAGTTTCAACAATTCTTCGAATACAAGTCAATTTGTGAACCCTGTTTGGATCATTTGGAGTTCTTAGAGAGATGTCCCATGGTTGCAATTGATTGTAGTCATCAAAATGAAAGTTTAAAGTCCGGTAGTGTAGATATACGTTTGGAATTTGAAACAAGTGAAAATGTACCTGCAAATACAACAGCATATTGTCTTATTATTCATGATTGTCTTGTAAGATATAATCCACAAACAAATGTTGTTCGAGTTATGTAATCCCTAAACTGGTGGTATATAAAAGGATGGTATATTGCATTATAACATTAGTTCTTCAGCGTTACTACAAGCAATATAATGGAATCGTCACGAAGAGTAGTCGATTGGAAAGAAATTAGTCAATTTCCCGGACTACCTGAATCATTTATTATTAAATATCAATATTATGTGGACTGGAATGAAATATGTGAATTTCAAAAACTAAGTGAAGACTTCATCAGAATGTTTATCAATAGCGTTAAATGGATAGAAATTTCAAAATATCAATTTCTATCAGAATATTTTATTCGTGAATTTAAACACAATGTTGATTGGGATCGCATATCAAAATATCAAATTTTATCAGAAGACTTTATTCAAGAGTTTAAGGAGAGAGTGAATTGGGATTATATTCCAATACATCAAAATGTTTCATCAGAATTTTTACAACGTCATCGCAACTATTTCACCAAAACCGTTTGAAATGCCTGTACCAGTAAAATTTAAATGTTCAAAATGTGGAGGAGAAACTGAAATTGCTAATTCTCAATGTATACCATGTTCTTATCAAAAAAGTGCCAAATATATTGGAATTAAGCATTATAATAAGAATTTAATTGATCGTGTATGGAAAAATAAATAATAAAAAAAAAACTTTCATGAAGTGTATGTTTTAATAAAATGGTTATTTTTAAAATCTTGTTTTATTTTTTTAAGTAATACCTTGTATTGTTTTAATTAATGCTCAGGGTAAATAAAAAAAAACAAACATATATGATACAGAATTTTATTTTATAATTCGAGAACATGAAACTTTTGACTATCAAAATCATTATTTTATAATTCGAGAACATGAAACTTTTGACTATCAAAATCATCATCATCATCCATTTCAGCAACTAGGTTTCGAAGAGACGCTATTTTCTTTCCTGATGCACCTGATGTAGTAGGTTTTGCTACTTCTTCTTCTTCTTCATCTAGTTCTATTACATCATTATCATCAGTGTATCGAGCGGGCGTTATTTTATTTTTCTTTGATTTTGGTTCTCCTTCTGCCAGGGCCAGCAACTCGTCATCTTCGCTGATGTTGAAGACGTACTTAGATGCAGCCTTTTCCAGAATTTGCATCTCTTCCTCGTTCTCTACACAAAAGCGTAAACAATTAACTGGGAGATTCCCCAGTTTCCGTTTAATTGTATCACCCTTTGGGGTATAGGATAACGAAATTTTAACCTGATTATGTTTTCTTTCGGCAATTTGTTTTACCCCAAATCTAAACAAAAACATAAAACAAAAGAAAGTTAATGCTAGATTTTACTAGACTGATACCAAAACACCAAAAATAAAACTTACCTAAATATTTGTTTACATATAACAACTAACATTTTAGGAGTTAGTTCAAAGGGTTCCTTCGTTTGAAGTAGCAATGTGCACGGAAGGTTTGCCATGATGATGATGATGATGATTTTGGTAGAAGATAATTTTCTGAACATATGCTAGTGCTTTATATACAGAAAAATCTAATTATTCACTGCTATTAATGACGTATTTCATTATGCAATTACCTCTTTGTGGTTTATATTTCCCGAAGGAATGAAAGAATCACAGAGAAATGTTTTCCAGTAATTACGATTATTCAATTATCTCTTCGCGGTTTAGATTTCCATGAGTAACGAAAACTATTTTTCATTATTTAAATTTCAAGAATCACAGGAAAATATTCATTGCGGTTAAATTTGTATTCAAGGCTTTTTCTTTCTTTCTTTCCCCTATATAAATAGAAGAAATAAATAATTATCATCATACCAACAAACTGAAAGGTAAGTAATTTATTTTGTATATATAATGAATTCAATAATAGAATTGTCTCAAGATATTTTAAAAAAAATTGAAAAAGGTGAACGGTATTTAAAAACTCAAAATGATTTTATGAAATGGGTTAATATTTTAAAGAAACAAATAGTTTTAATTAAAAGAATTTTAAACAATAAAGATGCAAATATTGGTAACTATTCTCATTTGGAGGCAAATTTAGCATTGTTAAAATATTATAAGCAAACAATTAAGCATACAAAAAAATGTAAATTTAAACCAAATAGTAATTTAAAAAAGCATTTAGTCTGGGAAGATACTGAATCATGTTTCAATAATAGAATAAGGACTGGTGTTATAACGAATTTGAGTGCTAAAGATCCTAAGCATTTTCTTAAACGTTCCTATAGAAGTTTTTCAATCAAAATAAAAAAAGAATTACAAAAGTCACTCTTAAAAGTTAATGTTATTTTCTATGGAAATTTTATAAAACCGAGTGATGGAGAAACTGAAATAAAACATTTTAACACTAGAAATAATATTATTGACCATAACACTAATTTAAAAAAGTGGTATCATGAAAATGTAATTGATAAAATTATTCATAAATTAGAAGAATTTCAGGAGAGAGATTCAGGTTGGGCTTTATTTGAAATTTTATCACTAAAAATTAATATCAACAATTATTCTCCAATAAATTATGGAATAAAAATAAAATTACCAAAATTTATTCTCAAGAAAAAAGCTGTACTGAACTTGGAAAATAATGATCAGTATTGTTTTTTGTGGTCAATTGTAGCATTTCTTCATCCGGCTCAATCTTTTCACAATAAAAATAGAATATCATCATATCCACATTTTAGTAAGGTACTTAAGTATGATAATATTAATTTTCCCATTACATTAAGGGAAATTCCAAAATTTGAAGCGCTCAATAATATATCGATTAATGTATATACATTTACGAAAACTGAAATTTTACCCGTGAGCCTAAGTAAATTTGATTTCACCCCTCGTGTAAATTTATTAATAATACCTGACACTGATAATGATAACTCTGAAAGTGATGATAATCATTTTGATATAATTTCAAAAAAACATGTATACCATTTTTGCCTGATTACAAATTTATCACGATTACTTAACAAACAATTAGGTAACATAAGAAATAAAAAATATTTATGTGATCGTTGTCTAAATTATTTCGTATCCGAAAATACACTGACAAAGCATTCTGTTTTGTGTAAAAATGTAAATGAATCAAAAATTACATTACCCAAAGAAAATGAAAAAATTATTCAATTTAAGAATTTTAAGCACAAAGAAAAAGTTCCTTTCGTAATATATGCTGATTTAGAAAGTATTTTAGAAAAGTATGGTGATGAAAATAAAATGAAAAAAACTGAGAAATGTCAAAAACATATTCCGTTTAGCATTGCTTATTACTTAAAATGTTCGTACGATGAGTCTCTCTCGGAATTTCAATTATATACAGGAAAGGATTGTGAACAATGGTTTATTAGTCAGTTGGAAAAAATAGCAAACAAACTAAATGATAAATTATCAAACCCTGTTAAAATGAAAACTTTAAGTGTTGCACAACAATATGAGTTTAAAGATACCAGGATATGTCATATATGTGAAAAATCGATTTCTCAATATGAAATAAAAGTGCGTGATCATAATCATTTTACAGGTGAATATAGAGGTGCAGCTCATACTGCTTGTAACCTTAAATATAAAGACAATCATTTTATACCAGTATTTTTTCACAACTTATCTGGGTATGATAGTCACTTCATAATTAAAGCCTTATGTATGCTTGAAGGTGCTATGAATGTACTACCTCTAAATAAGGAACGTTACATTTCCTTTACAAAATATATCCAAAATACTAATGTTAACTTTCGGTTTTTAGACTCTTTTAGATTTATGCCAACAGCCATATCAAAATTAGCATCATATCTCGATGATTCTCAAAAAAATATCACTAAAAAATTTTGTTCCAATAATGAACAGTTTCAATTATTACAGAAAAAAGGTATATTTCCTTATGACTATTTGGATTGTTGGGAAAAATTGAATGATGAACGATTACCTAATAAACGTAGTTTTTTTAACATAATTAATGATTCTGAAATTAATGATGATGATTACGAACACGCTTGTTTAGTTTGGAGAACATTTAATATTAAAAACTTAAAAGAATACGCAGAATTGTATCTAAAAACTGATGTAATTTTACTAGCCGATATTTTTGAAAATTTCCGAAATTGTTCCATTGACACATATCAAATTGATCCTGCTCATTATTATACAGCTCCGGGGATTGCTTTCGATGCCATGCTTAAAATTACTGATGTAAAGTTGGAGTTAATAACAGATATTGATATTATTATGTTTATTGAAAGAGGAATCAGAGGGGGAATATCACAGTGTTCCAACCGATATGGAAAAGCCAACAATGAATATATGAAAAACTACTTTAATCCCAATGAAGAAAAGTCATATCTTATGTATTTTGACATAAACAATTTATATGGGTTAGCAATGTGTCAAAGTTTGCCAACAGGAAATTTTGAATGGATTGATGTGCTTTCTTTTAAATTAATGGATGTCTCAGAAAACAATGAATTTGGATACATTTTGGAAGTAGATCTTCATTATCCTAATGAAATACATGAATTGCATAAAGATCTACCCCTTTGTCCAGAACATTTGATACCACCAACAGCAAAAACAAAAATTCCAAAATTATTAACCACACTATACGATAAAAAAAACTATGTTATTCATTATAGAAATTTACAACAAGCAGTTAAACTAGGAATAAAGATTACAAAAATTCACAGAATACTTAAATTCAATCAATCACAATGGATGAAAAAATACATAGAATTAAATACAGAAAAAAGAAAATTGAGTAAAAATGATTTTGAAAAAAATCAATACAAATTAATGAATAATGCTGTTTTTGGTAAGACTATGGAAAACGTTAGGAAATATAAAGACATCAAAATTGTTACTAAATGGTCAGGAAGATATGGAGCGAAATATTATATTTCACAACCGAATTTTCATAGTTGTTTAATTTTTGATGATAATATGGCAATTATTGAAATGAACCGAATGAACATTAAATTTAATAAACCGATATACATAGGATTTTCAGTTTTAGATATTTCAAAAATTTTTCTATATGATTTTCACTACAACCACATTAAAATTAATTTTCAAGATAATGCTAAATTACTTTATTGTGATACAGACTCATTAATATATCATTTCTTTCATGATAATATATATAAACATATAAAAAATAATTTAGACCGTTTTGACACCTCTGATTATTCTATTGATAATATTTACAAAATACCTCAAGTGAATAAAAAAGTTTTGGGTCTTATGAAAGATGAGAATAGCGGTCAAATTATGCATGCATTTATTGGATTGCGCTCTAAAATGTACGCTATAAAATTATTTGTTGATGATGAACAAACTGCAACACTAAAGGCAAATTTATTGTTACAAAAAATATCCGAAGAAGAAATCAATAATTATCTAATCAATTTTGGTATTACAAAAAAAGCTAAAGGAATTAAACGGGTATCACTGAGAAATATATCATTTAATGATTATTTCCAATGTTTATTCAATAATTCAGTTATTGAAAAACATCAACACACCATAAAATCATATAAACATGATGTTTATACCGTTAAACAAAACAAAATTGCTTTAAGTCCTTACGATGACAAAAGGATAATCAATTATATATATACTGATACTAAACCGTGGGGATATTCTATATAGATAAATTATAATATGAATTCATTATATATAGAAAATAATTACTTACTACTAATACAAATATCTAATCGTTACGGTAAGATAATAATTCAACATAAAATAACAACTTAGTATTTTTTTTAAAATTTCAGATTCAATATGGGACGTATAACAATCGATTTGGTGCCAGTTATTCATTACTATTTAATAACGTTAAATGCAATGAATAGTAATCTACAAGAGGCGGCAGATCGATACAGATTCCAACGCAGAATTGAAGAAACGGGGAAGATTTTAGAATCTGTTTTAAGAAGACACATTCAACAACAAATTATCGGTTCAAAAAATAAAATATTATATGTGGACATTCAAGGCTTCCGGATTGATGATGAATTCACACCCAAAGAATTAACATTTACTTATGATGGATACAAAATTTCAACATTTTATTTTAAACCAGTGATACCATTCAACGAATTAAGCACAACAACAAAGAAATCAGTTCGATATTGTGAACGTTATCATCATACCATTCGTTATAGTAGTGGTGATAGTGAATTAAGCGCATTATCTGAAATAATTAAGAAATTTAAAGCGGATACTGTTGTTGTTAAAGGAAATCAAAAATCAAGATACCTTTCTAAATTCTATAAGAATGTAGTTAATATAGAATGTGACCCTAATAGCCCCAAATTTGTAAAAACTAATTGTTGTTGTGTTGTTCATACTAATAAATTTAGTATATGTTCCATTGTTAATGCGGGAGAATTAGCTAAGTATGTCAAAAGAAAAATACAAGAAAATTGTAATTACCTTTCCTTCAATTATGAATAATATATGTTTTTTTTTTTTTAAGAGTTATATATTTTTTTACTTACCTATTATCTTGAATCTTCCTCTGACCAGTCCAGCCTTGACAAATCACATTTTATTTTTAAATAAATTATACTTTTTTTATATTTTGTTTTTTACTTACGTATTATCATGAATCTTCCTCTGACAAGTCCAGCCTTGACAAATCACATTATTGCACAACCTAGCACGAATTCTACGCAAAACAAGTCGTATCTTGTCAGAATTCTAAGAAATTGTATTGCGTCATCATCAAAGTCTACACAAAACAAGTCGTGTCTTGTCAGAATTCTAAGAAATTGTATTGCATCATCATCAAAGTCTACACAACACTAGCCTGGTACAGCTGCAACCAACCTTTCATTTCAAATTTGCCGCCTCTTTTACAGCCTAAAACCAAGTTGGTAACACTGGAACTGGTTGGTAAACCTGTTAGATTTTCTTCACAAATGGCAACCCTGTAAAAAAACCTTCTGGTCATTGCTGACTTCTTCTGTGCAGAAATAATTGTTGACTTCTTCTGTGCAGAAATATTTTGGCAACACTGTTGCGGGACCTTTTGGTCATTGTCGAAAACACTTCTTCAGCAAAAGAACAACTTCTTCAGCTACTGAGGTGACCTTAGAGGTCAAATCTTTGGTGCTTCGGATGGACAGGCCATCGACTGTCACAGAACCCCGCTAGCTATACTACTCTCGCGATTCCTGAAAAGTTTATGTACATCCAAAGTTTCGGTAATTTTTAACAAATTTTTTAAAATGCACCAAAAATGTTCACTTTTATCCCAATGTTCGTTCACTTATTAAACAACTTTAACCACCTGTAGTTTATTTCTCAAGTAATGAATTTGATTTATTTCTACGTGACAGTAAAACGCATTGTATCCTTTAGCGATCCCTAATAATTTAATGAAAATCCGACGTTTTAGTAATTTTTGTATTTCTTTTGAAACACAGCATAGATGGGATTTTAACCGTGTTTTAGACATGTTATGTTTTAAACATGTTTTAAACGTGTTTTAAACGTTTTTAATTGTTAATGTTTTAAACGCTGTTTCAATGAACAAAGCACGTTCTGTAAAAAAATACTGTTTTTTTTTACTGCGGCTCTTGGCCATAAAGTCAGCCAGTAGCGTAGTCAGGATTTTAACATGGGGGGTTCTAACTGAAGCGCAGAAAGAAATAACAGTTTAGACAGAATATTATAATTGCATAAAAAACATCTATTTATAACATAATTTCGCGTTAAATCAGGGCTTGTGCAGCTGCTTACTAACGCACAATTTTTCAATGATTTTAAACACGCGACGATTTTGAAATGACAAAATATAATTAATAACAGCGACTAGGGGGGTGGGGGTTCTACCCCCCGCAACCCCTTCCTGGCTACGCCACTGTAGTCAGCTGCTATTTGTATTTTAATAATTTTCGATTTTTATATTAACTTATCCATATACACACGTTATATAATTCATATGGACGTCACAATGCATTCATACAGCATCCATGGCTTCAGAGGGTGCCAATTTCCCCATAAGAAAATGATACCCCCCGATAGGATTCGAACCAACGACCCTCTGGCCCAAGAGAAGGAGCTCTACTCACTGACCCACGAGGATCCTAAAAAAATAAACTGTTTGTTTTAATTAAAATGAAAAAAAAAACGTTATTTTTACAACCCTGAAAAAATGTATTTTCCTTACTCTAGTCGTTGCACTACCCTGTTTAAATGATTGTTTCAAATAATCTTCTACAACTAACGTTAAACAATGCATTTGATTTTCATGTGAGCCCGATTTGTTTCTATAAAGATTATAAATTAGACCAGTTTACAATCACAACTTGAATTATATTTTACACCAATTGCTTCTCTTTTATTAACACTCCATTGTTGTGAGCAGATGAATACACGGCTATTGAATCGCGATAAAATTCATTCGAAATATAAATTGATTTCTTATGTACTACCACAGTCGTTGACATTCGTTGACATCGAGTTGGAAAAGTTCAACAACATTTCACACAAGAATTGCCCTCGGCCGACGCCATCAATCATCCCCTGGGAGAGGTAGATGATTTATAAATCAATAAAATATATTGTTTGGGATGTAATCAATTTCGAACACATATGTCACCGCTAAAAACTAACTCGCACGAAACAAGAGAAAAAAACTCGCAAATTATAAATAACAGAATAAAATAATACTTGATAAAAAATAATATTATTAAATCTGCAGCTTTGGATTCAATAATATTATTTTATATCAAGTATTATTTTATTCCGTTATTTATAAATTGCGAGTTTTTTTCTCTTTGTTACACATGCGATTTGAATATACATTTAATTTAAATGATTTTTGTTAACTAATAACTACAACGTTTAAAACGGTCGCTTTTTAAGAATCGGTTGTACCGACAAAGTTCAATTAAGTATATCTCTAAACTAGTGATGGACAAGATCGATCAAAAAAGATCCTTGCAAGCGATCGAGCCGCTCGATCTTCTCGTGCCGCTTTTTGACCGGCTCGATCTTTCTGATCGGCTCGATCTTTTTGATCAACTCGATCTATCTGATCGGTTCGATCTTCTTGATCGTCTCGATCTATTCGATCGGCTCGATCTTTTCGGGCGGCTCGATCGTTTCATGCATTTCGATCTTTTCGAACTTGTCGAGCTAGTCGATTAATCAATCGGCTCTAGCCAGTGGCGGATTTCCTATTAGGCTAAGTAGGCTTAAGCCTACGGCGGCAAATTTTTGACGCATACCTAATTTCGAATTTGAAGCTTTTATGAATTTTTATTTAGATGGGAAACTATTTCTCTCCGCTGAATTTCCCTGGGGGCTGTGTTGCCAACTCTAAACCATCAAATGTCTAAAAGTTTTATGTTAAAAATCCCCAGAAATCATTAGATTTTTCGGTTTTTCATTAAACGAGTTTCAATTATGTTAATAACGAAAAACTCTGAAATAATGAAGAACTTTGTAAGACTGAAGAATTTTCAAAAAGATTTTGATACCATTTTTCTTTTTTGACATATATTTGCTGATTTAAAACTGACTAAAGACTGAAGAATTTTCAAAAAGATTTTGATACTATTTTTCTTTTTTGAGATATATTTGCTGATCTAAAACTTTTTTATAAACATTTTTAAGCAATATCTTTTTGAAATTTTATAAATTTAATGCTTACTTATTCCTCAATGTATCACATCATTTTATAGTTGTTCAAAATTGTTTAAAAAAAAGTTATAGATAACGAAAAAACAGACAACTTTTACCTAAACACTGTTTACCTTAACTCTATTGTTTATGATCAGTATACGAAACAGCCTAGGGGAGATATCTATTTGATAATCACTCACAAATTGCTGCTTTATTAGTAACTTAATCAAAAAAAGTTTCAAACAGAAGGCAGTTAAAAAACACAACACAAAATTTTGTATAATCACTTTTTACCTCAGTTCTTTTGTTTATGGACTAAAAACTAATAAATCTAGAGGAGATCAACAACTCACTGACTGCGGCTTTCATCGTCTCAATCAAAAAATGTTTTAAACAAAAGTTGTAGCTAACGAAAAAATAAACGACTTTTACCTAAACACTTTTCACCTCAGCTCATTCGTTTTTGTTCAATAAACCGAGAAAGATTTTTTTGATATATTTTGCTAATCACTCATCAACAGAAGCTTTATTATCGACTCAATCAAACGAATCTTCAAACAAAAGTCCAGACAACGAAAAAATGATAATTCGAAAATTTACGAACGAGTGTCTTCCACTCCCAGACTAAGCATGTAGTAAAATTTCTAGTTTAGAAAAGCCCTGAGCAAAATTTGGCTCGGTCGCGCAGCGGCCGAGCCAAATTTTGCGGGCTTTTCTGAACTCGAAATTTTACTTCATACGCCACGCATATTAAACACTGATTTCAAATGGATTAAAAAATATAGAAACATATTAACTTAATAAAAAAATGTCTTAGTTAAAAGTTGTAGCCAACGGAAAAATATACAACTTTTGTATAAAGAACTTTTACCTTAGCTATTTTGTTTTAGATCAAGAAACGAGAAAGTCTAGCCCAGATTTATTCCTTTAGTAATCACTTACCAACTGTAGCGTTATTATCGAACGAATCGACAAATTTCAAACAAAAGTTGTACATAATAAAAAACAAACAACTTTTATCTAAACACTTCCCACCTTAGCTCTTTTATTTTTGTTCAATAAACCCAGAAAAAAATGTTCGGAAATATTTCGTTAATCACTCAACTGTAGCTTTATTATAGATTTAATTTTGACATTTTATTGATTCTTGTAGTCACTATGCGATTTGAATTTTCACTACAGTTAAATGACAAAGATACAAAGAGCCAATATACACTGCGTTTTTTTATCTTTGAACATAAAAATTATCAAAATATGTCAAAATTATCAAAATTATTTAAAATTGTGAAAAACATCAAAATTACCAAAATGTTCAAAAATATAAAAAAAATTAGAACTTGTAAATATAAAAAATATCATATCGTCAAAAATTTGGTGTGTTAATAAGTCAGTACGTGACAGTTTGACATTTTCTTACGAAAACGAAAATGTCTGTCAAAATCATTTGTCAAAAAAATAAAAATATCAAATGCAATTTAATGTCAACATCAAAAATGTTAAAAAAGTAAAAAGGTCATTGTTTATCAAAAGTAACATCTAATGTGAAACATGTCATCTAATGTCAAGAAACGTATTCTAATATCAAGAATATAATCTATTGTCAAAAATGTGATCTAGAGAATAGGCGGCAAAATATTTCAACCTACCGCACAGTGGTCGATTTTCAAATTTAGTCGAACATTTCGCGAAAAATAAAGTATTTAGAAAAACGAATATTTGTGTAAATATCATTAGTATAATGACCCATTGGTGCGCAGGTAAAAGCATAATCCCCTCAACCCTCTTTGCTTGTAATTATCGGTACCCAAAGTACACCCTATTGAGACACCGATCATTAGTTGTTTGTACGCTCTCAAACGCATAAGTTTTAAATATTTAGTTTTCAGTTGTGTGAAGTGAAATTTTTAAAACAACGATGGATATACATTCTACTGGTATGTATTTATCATTTGTGTTTATTTGTTTTTTTTTATATTTTTATGCAACAATAATAAATAATGACATAAATTACTCATACAATTTTTCATTGTAAATTAAAATTTCTTAAGTATGATAGAGAAAAAGTATATTCCGTACGCAGCGGTACGCATTGGGATTTTTTTCAGTTATAGAGCAACTATTTAACTTATCATATAAACAAAAATTATATGCAGCCACGTGCAACCATTCAAGTAATAATTTTTTTTCAGGCCGCGTAACCGTTCGCCGAAGCGCTCTCTTCAATGTTTGGCGTATGGAGCGCACGGTGGAAGAGAAAAAAAGCGCCGTTCAAAAATATATTTTTGATTTAATGAACTTTAATGTTCAAGACCAAAATGAAAATATAAATATATTAAAAGATCAAATACGTTTTTTTACGTCATCTTTAAATTCTAAGTGGCAAAAAGTATTTAGAGTATGTTCCCGATTTGAAAATAATTATGCAGAGTGGCTAAACGAAACACAGACATTTTTTTTGACTGATACAATCGATGAACCTGTACCTGGACCATCTTCGAGAGGGCCGTACAAATCATTTAGTGATTTATCAAATTTTTCGAAAAAAAGAAAAGTTAGGCCATTGATGGAAAATTATTCCGAAGAAGAAATTGCGTTCGCCACTCAGGTTAATTTACAAGCATCTGGAAAGAGGGATAGTGCAGAAATAGTGAACGAGGTTACAACAAATTCACTAACAAGAGGTTCCAGTATTAAGCAGGCTTGGAAATCACCCTAACAAAAAGTTCAAAAATATACACCTGAAGAAGCCTTGGCGTTATATATCGACGGAAGATTTACAAAGCATTCCTATAAATTGATACAATCTGGAGCTAAGGTACGTAATGCAAATATTTACCAAAGCTATGATAGTATTTTGAAAGCAAAAAAAGCATGTTATCCCGCAGAAGTTAGTATATCATACACTGAAACTGCTGCAGAAGTTACTTTGCAAGCCTTGGAAGACCATACTAGTCAAAGATTATTCATTTCTCTGGGAAATTTGAGTTCATTTGATGAAATTGGAAACGAGTTTAAAATTATGTACAAATGGGGCTGTGATGGTAGTTCAGGTCAATCATTATATAAGCAAAAATTCTCTAATGAGTCCGAAAGTGATGAATATATATTTTCTGCGTGCTTAGTGCCTCTTCAAATAATATCAATAAAAGATGATAATATTTTATGGCAAAATCCGAAACCATCCTCAACTAGATTTTGTAGACCAATTAAGATTATGTTTGAAAAGGAGTCTAAAGAAATTATAAAACTTGTGGTAAATGATATTGAAAATCAAATTGAAACCATTTTACCAACGAATGTAGAGTTAAACAATATACAAATTATAATTAATCATAGTTTTAAAATGACTATGATTAATGGCAAGAATTATAGCACAGTTACAGACACTTCAACTCAAACGTGTGCTATATGTGGAGCTACCCCTAAAATAATGAATCAATTAGAAAAAGTAAAAAATTTACCGAAAATTGAAAAATACTATGATTATGGTATTTCTTCTTTACATGCTTGGATTCGTTCATTAGAATGCATGCTGCATATGGCATATCGTCTCGATATAAAAAAATGGCAAGTTCGAGATATCAATGAAAAAAAAAACATTAGAAATTACAAAATTCAAAATTCAAAAGGAATTAAAATCTAAATTAGGATTATTAGTTGATGTGGTAAAACCTAATTTCGGAACAACAAATGATGGTAATACCGCAAGTCGTTTCTTTGAAGAATATAAGACAACATCAAAAATTACAGGGTTAGACGAACATTTTTTAAAAAGAATTAAAATAATTTTGCAAGTCATTTCTTGCGGAGAAGCTACAAATATAGAAGCGTTTCGTTTGTATTTGGATGAAACAGCAAAAAAATATATCGAATTATATCCATGGTATTACATGCCCACCTCTTTGCATACAATTTTAATTCATGGTGCGGATATAATTCAATCAGCAACATTGCCAATTGGGATGTTATCCGAAGAGGCACTAGAAGCTCGCAATAAAGATTTAAGGAAATACCGAGAACATCACACTCGAAAATTTTCCCGCTTACAAACCATCACAGACCTATTTCATACATTGTTATATTCTTCTGATCCATATATTTCAACTATATCAAAAAGAAATCATATATCAAGATCTGCTAGAATTAAAACATTTGACGATGAGGCTGTTAAATTGGTACACATTTCAAATAATTTTGATTTATCAGATAATTCAAACTCCGACAGTGATACTGAATAGTTTGGTGTAAATGTGTATTTGCATTATGTACCTAATATTCTGGTTTCAATTGAACATGTGTATATATATTTATGTGTATATAGTGTGTCCATGTATAATATGTATATATAATATATTTGTGTAAATAATGTTGTAAATATATAGTTTTCTAATAATAGAAACATTCTCTAATGCAATTAATTGGATTACCCTTAAACACAAAATAAAATGAAAAAAGATTTTGAACGGGGGGGGGGGGGTTACAAAACAATTTGTTTTTTGTTATTTTTATACAAGTCTACAAAATTCGCTAAGACGTTTTATATTTTCGCACAGAATTTCGGGGGGGTTCAAACCCCCATATTCCCCACCCCCCTAGCTACGGCCTTGTGTTTCTAGTATAAAATAAACATGTAATCTTTATAGGAACCATTCCAAGTAAAATAATCTCATATTTTGTTACAAAATTTTAAATTATTTTGAAATATGAGAGTGTTTCCTATATAAATCAGATGGGTGGGGGTTGTTTAAAACTTTTTATTATTTTTTTTATTTTACGAAGAATGACTCATTATATTTGTTTAAAATATTAAAAAAAAAGATTTTTTTTACAAAAAAATCTTTGATTAGGGGTTGGTAGTGGGGTGGAAAATGTGTCCATAACATAAATGACAATTAAATACTTAATTGAAAAAATATTTCTTTCTATTAGACAGAATTAAAAAAAAAACAAAACAAATAATAACGAAATGTTCAGTTAAATTTGAAAATCGACCACTGTGTATACCGGCGGCAAAATCGTAAATCCGCCACTGGCTCTAGCAGATTGATCAAATCGGTCGGCTCGAGAGAATTGATCAAGTTATACGGTTTGAGGTACTCTAGCTACATGCTATAGGGCTATTTTGATCTATTTTCGAGCGGATCGATCGGCCTAGAAGGTATCATCACAGTATTTAATTTGATTAAATAGGTAATTTGTAAACTTTCATAGTAAATGAATTACTTTTATTTTGCGTCTATTATTTAACTTTTGCAGGCAAAATTTATTCAAAAAATCACATAAAAAGTTATTCTTAAATGATTCATAAAATAAACGATGAAAGTAAAATAATAGTAAAATAATTTTAATTATATAAAAATGTAATTATCACTACTAACAAACATCACCCTCAGAGAAAACCCTCATAAAAACCACGGGCCCTAAAAATTAAAATACGTCTTGGAAAATCACGCCCTGAAAAAACTACACACTGAAAACACTCTGTAAAAAATATTTCTGGAAAATCACCCCTCCCCTGTAAAAACAACATCTGAACATCTCAAAAAACCACCCCCAGTAAAACCATTTCAGAAAATGATCTCCTCAGAAAACCACCCCCTGTAAAGCCATTTAATGACCCTCCTTAAAAAACTACCCTCGTAAAAATCACCTCTTAGAAAAACCACCCCTTGTAAAAATATTACTGCAAAACCACCCCCTGAAACAACCACCTATAAAATAACTTTGCCTGTAATATCACCCCCAGGAAAAACAACCCCTAAAAATACTCCCGTTTATGAATGTCTTATGTTGTTCTAATTGTTTATCTTATTAAAAAATCAACAATTAATCTAATAAACATGAAAATCACTCAATATTTAAATTTAAAAACTATTTGAATTCAAAACTTTAAATATAATATATAAAATTAAACTAAGCGAGCATTAACGTAATTTTATCTATTATGAAATCACTAAACTTACATGCATATACATTTTTTATAGCGAATTAATAAATCTCGTTAAATGTTTCTACAAAAATGTTGAAAAGTTTAAGTAAATAGAAAATTAAGACACATTTTTTTAAATTTACATTTTTTACAGCGAATTAATAAATCTCGTCAAATGTTTCTACGAAAATGTTGAAAAGTTTAAGGAAATAGAAAATGAAGACAAAATATGTTTAAACATTTATGCAAAATAAACAAATGATTCAGCATAAAACAACATAAAATTCTGTTCACAGAATTCATCAATGTTTAATATTTTTTAAAGAAAAATTCATTATCTAAACTAGTTTTTCATATATTTTGAATCAAAGTGTTGAAGTTGTAGGTTATTTTTAAGAGGCTTAATTCCTAATTAAGATTAATTAAAAAATGTAACTTGCTTCAACTAACTCGTTAACTCGCTTCAAACGAGTTAATTCACTCAAATATTGTGAAATTTATGTATATTTGAACTTCACTTGAAATCTGTGTTTTATACGCGTGGCGCATGAAGTAAAATTTCGAGTTTAGAAAAGCCCAGAAAATTTGTCTCGGGTCGCTGCGCGACCCTCGCCAAATTTTCACGGGGCTTTTCTAAACTCGAAATTTTACTTCATGCTTAGTCTGGGAGTGGAAAACATTCGTTTAAAGCTTCAACTTAAACTCTTTCAAAAACACAAAGAATTTTCAAAATTAGTTTTGAAAGTAAAAACGTTTTCTAAATTCAGCTTCTTTTCTTTAAATCCTTAGATATTCGTTGTTTTTTAAGATGAGTTCAATTTAAAGTTTTAAGCGAGTGTTTTCTACTCCCAGACTAAGCATGAAGTAAATTTTCTGGGCTTTTCTAAACTCGAAATTTTACTTCATGCGCCACGCGTATAAAACACTGATTTCAAGTAAGGTTTAAATATACGTAAATTTCACAATATTTTAGTGTCTTATACGCGTGGCGCATGAAGTAAAATTTCGAGTTTAGAAAAGCCCAGAAAATTTGTCTCGGGTCGCTGCGCGACCCTCGACAAATTTTCACGGGGCTTTTCAAAACTCGAAATTTTACTTCATGCTTAGTCTAGGAGTGGAAAACATTCGTTCAAAGCTTCAACTTAAACTCTTTCAAAAACACAACGAGTTTTCAAAAGTAGTTTTGAAAGTAAAAACTTTTCTAAACTCAGCTACTTTTCTTTAAATCCTTAGATATTCGTTGTTTTTTAAGAAGAGTTCAATTTAAAGTTTTAAGCGAGTGTTTTCCACTCCCAGACTAAGCATGAAGTAAAATTTCGAGTTTAGAAAAGCCCCGTGAAAATTTGTCGAGGGTCGCGCAGCGACCCGAGACAAATTTTCTGGGCTTTTCTAAACTCGAAATTTTACTGCATGCGCCACGCGTATAAAACACTGATTTGAAGTAAGGGTTAAATATACGTAGATTTCACAATATTTTAGTGTTTTATACGCGTGGCGCATGAAGTAAAATTTCGAGTTTAGAAAAGCCCAGAAAATTTGTCTCGGGTCGCTGCGCGACCCTCGACAAATTTTCACGGGGCTTTTCTAAACTCGAAATTTTACTTCATGCTTAGTCTGGGAGTGGAAAACATTCGTTTAATGCTTCAACTTAAACTCTTTCAAAAACACAACGAGTTTTCAAAAGGAGTTTTGAAAGTAAAAACATTTTCTAAATTAAGCTTCTTTTCTTTAAATCCTTAGATATTCGTTGTTTTTTAAGAAGAGTTCAATTTGAAGTTTTAAGCGAGTGTTTTCCACTCCCAGACTAAGCATGAAGTAAAATTTCGAGTTTAGAAAAGCCCCGTGAAAATTTGTCGAGGGTCGCGCAGCGACCCGAGACAAATTTTCTGGGCTTTTCTAAACTCGAAATTTTACTTCATGCGCCACGCGTATAAAACACTGATTTCAAGTAAGGTTTAAATATACGTAAATTTCACAATATTTTAGTGTCTTATACGCGTGGCGCATGAAGTAAAATTTCGAGTTTAGAAAAGCCCAGAAAATTTGTCTCGGGTCGCTGCGCGACCCTCGACAAATTTTCACGGGGCTTTTCTAAACTCGAAATTTTACTTCATGCTTAGTCTGGGAGTGGAAAACACTGGTTTTAAGCTTCAAATTTACACAATATTGTACGTTTATTGAACATTGTTTTTTTTTATCTGAACTGATCCATTTAGTTCGTGAGAAGAAACTTTCACACATACAATATAACCGCATTTTAAATCCATTTGATTACGAACATCTTGCGAGATTAAAAGACTGAAAATTTGAAGTTGCAGGCTTTTCTAAGCCCGAAATATTAACTTAATTCTTAATCAGTGAACGGAGAAACTCTTGCAAGGAAAATATCGATCGCTTAGCAAGAAGTGCATGCATAAACAATAAAATAAAAAAATCCATTGGCGTGCATGCTGCACTCATTCTCTTGATATCGCTCTTTCTAGCAGCAGATGTACGGATTCCCAGGGCCCTTTTCTTTATCCGGCCTTTAATTTATTCCAGCGTGTCTATCCGCTCCGGGACAATGACTAGCTTTTTGTCCATACTCTGACATAATTAAAATACGCGAGGAAGCGCCTGAAAAGGGGCAAAGAATTGAAAGAAAAAAAAAACTGCATGGCGAAAAATGGTCGTTTGTTAGCGGTGGAACGGATGGAGCTTTGGCGTGCCTCTTGGTAATTTGTTTTTATGTCATTAGCACGCATTAACGCCACGATAATCTCGCTCAAAACAGGCATTCTTCCTATTCTTTTTTTGTTTAATTAACACGTGCGTGAGTTTTGTCTTTGTTTTATTTTCACTACTCCTAATTAATACCGGGTGTACGATAAAAAAACGCCCG
Source organism: Philonthus cognatus (assembly GCA_932526585.2). NCBI lineage: Eukaryota > Metazoa > Arthropoda > Insecta > Coleoptera > Staphylinidae > Philonthus > Philonthus cognatus. Next base: position 24,204,180 of record OW052250.1, on the reverse strand, counting down.
ACGCCATAACTCTTGTATTTATTGACCGATTTTACTGAACTAAAAACCAAAGTCAATTGCCATTTAGATACTAAAAAATGACATGAATATTGATCTTTTTTTCAATAATAACTTTATTCCCAAATATTCCAATAGCTGAAAATATTTTTTTAATTTTATTACATTAGACATTATTTTTCTGAATCCAATAACGCCCAATTTCTTGTTATTGTCTAATGTTTTGGTCGATTTTTTTACAATCTATTTAAAATGATATTTTTTAAAAATTATAACTAGTGTGCCTTGTAAAAAAGTGAAAAATGTCAACTTAAGATTTTTAAATGGCTGAATATAATTTTTTCCTATTCTTCCTATTCTTTTTTTGTTTAATTAACACGTGCGTGAGTTATATCTTTGTTTTATTTTCACTACTAATTAATACCGGGTGTTTGATAAAAAAAAAACCGACGCCATAACTCTTGTATTTATTGACCGATTTTATTGAACTAAAAACCAAAGTCAATGGCCTTTTAGATACTAAAAAATTACATGAATTTTGATTTTTTTCAATAATAACTTTATTCCCAAATATTCCAATAGCTGGAAATAATTTTTTAATTTTATTACATTAGACATTATTTTTCTGAATCCTATAACGCCCAATTTCTCGGATTTGTTCAATGTTTTGGTCGATTTTTTTTTAAATCTTCTATTTAAAATTATATTTTTTAAAAATTATAATTAGTGTGCCTTGTAAAAAAAGTGATAAATGTCATTTATTGTGAGGTTATGCGATTAATAATAACGAAACAACAAATAAGTACCTACGTTACAACTTAATGTAGAATAAAAGTAAAGGAAAAATGTAAATATTTTGTTATTTCAATATTTCGATTATTACTCATTTTTTAAGTGTATTTATAACTTTACAACACTCCACTGTTTTATACGCGTGGTGCATGAAGTAAAATTCTGAGTTTAGAAAAACCTAAAAATTTGGTTAGGTCGCGTAGCTGAATTGTAAAATTTGAGAGTTTGACCAAGTGTAACGGTTAAATTTCGTATTAGGATTAATAATATCAAATTCTGAAATGGTAGTGTACTGTAACCCAATAATTTAAATTAGGGAATGGACATTTACCATAGGCAACTTATTGAGCGCCGCAGAGTTGCCAATTATATTGGTGTTAAATATCCGTTTTGTATTGAAAACTCGATACGTCGAATCGGATTATTTTCATATAGACTACCGGTTTTTAGCTACTGCGAAGTACTATAGCTTTAGGCTACCGCATGGCGGCATTATTTGAACTGAAAAGTTAAAGGAACGGTTTTCGTTGGATTTATGGAAAGTGCTTTTTTGTCGGTTGCCGTTTTCCTGTCGTCTATTTTTGATGTTCATTTTCTGTGTTGTTCACGTGAAGATCAAATGCGTTCTGTGAGTTTAGACTTCGAATTATTAGTTAATTAGAACGGAGTGGATTTATTGCTTTACCACAGAACTGAATCAATTCTGGGTTAGCTTTGTGTTAGATATTGTGGAAATTAGCGATTGATAACCGGATTCTCGGCGAAGCCGGATTTTCAAAGCGTGTTCACGGCGACAAAGTCTTCTTTGTGTGTGGGGGTTAGTACTACGAAAGTTTAGTAATCTGTGTGTGTTGCGTGTATTTATATTATACAAAGATAAAAACGGCTTAGTTTTGTGATACTAATTTCTATCATTTCGAAAGGGCTCTTCCTATCGATTTTTTCCATTATACTAGGCCGGAAGTAGAAGCATATTTCCTCCCCGTATTATTGTGGATTTTGGTGGTGCGATCATCTTCTGGATGTGGAGAGGGATTTTTCCACTTATTCTCTTGTTGCTGGTTCCGGAAGGTGTAGGAAGTGAGGAAAGGTTCCCAACCGGATGCAAAGAGAAGATAAGCAAAAGTTATTCTAATTTCAGCGTTATTGAATTTAGTTTATGGTTTACTGTTTGGCTCTTAAGCTGCGAGTAACATTATTTATATTTTTATCTAATATACAGGGTAAATCAGTAGGCTACATACAGGGTGTCCCATTTGAATCTTAACAGGGGAATATCTCAAAGTGAGTGCGTCCAATCGAGAAAGTTGCCAAATAAAAAGTTTTGTGGTTCGGAGAGGACGTCCGATTCTTCCATAAATATCACCCACCGACCCCCAAGGGGTGGATAATAGAAGTGACTTTAAAATCTTAAATAGGAACCCCCAATGTTTATTGCAGATTCAGAAAGAGCATAAAAAACTAGGTAGGTTTTACCTGAGAACTTGTTTGTTATTTACAACAGGTTAATAAATTTGATTTTCTTCGATAAAACATAAAACTAGTGTTTGGCAGACAATTAATTCTTAAAAAATTCTCAAGTCACTTAAAATGAACGTCCATGTAGGTGGGGAAGGGTGCAAAGTTTGTTGATTCCAAAGAAATCCCTAATTTTTCATTTAAAATCAAAATGACAAAGTAAAGTTAGAGCAAGGGCTATGTTTGAAAAATACATAATTCACCTTCATGAACTGACCTTCACATCTTGTTACTGAGTGAGAAAAGTGAGAGATGAGAGAGAGAGACAGAAAGAGAATATTTTAAATTTGAGATGGACATTTTCAGCCATTGACGTCGCCAGATGTTTTTTTTTTTTGTGAGACTACAATAAAGATATATTTGTTTTAAATGGCTTGTGAATTTCTTAATCATAAATTGTCAGCCAAACACTAATTTTATGTTATATCAGAAACAATTACATTTTCAAATTTTATCTATTACAGCGCCAACTGTTACAAATAACAAAAAAGTTCTGAGGTAAAACCTACTTAGTTTTTAATCCTCTTTCCGAATCCGTAATACAAATTGGTGGTTCCTATTTAAGATTTCAAAGCTACCCCTATTATCCACCCCCTTGAGGGTCGGCGGGTAAAATCCATGGAAGAATCGGATGTCCTCCTCCGAACCACAAAACTTTTAAATCGGCAATATTCTCGATTGGACGCACTCATTTGGAGATATTTCCCTGTTAAGATTAAAATGGGACACCCTGTATATGGGAGAATATACAAGTAATATCGAGTTTAAGTCAAGCTTAATTATTTTAATTTAGTGTTAATCAATTATTGAGACATGGTATTAGAGAGGGTTTTAATTTTTACCTCTATTTAGAAAATCATCCAGTGAACAACCAACCGTTATTCACTGAATCTACACGGCCGTGGTAAGGCCCATTATGTTTCTACGGGGCCGCAGTCTGGAGGACTGCCCTGGATAAAAGGATCCATCAAACTGCACTGGACAAGACTCAGAGAGCCGCCGAATTGCTCATAACGGAGACGGTCAGATCCATCCACTCCAAAGCGCTAGATATAATACTAAATCTAGCTCCAGTCGACCTCTTAAGGATTAAGGATTGGTTGTCCGGAGGGCAGCCTAAGCCGCGCCCACTTAGGTCGACCTTTACTGCAGATATGCTGCAGCTACCACAGCGATCAGAATCAACTCAGTTGGGATATAGAGCACTAGCAAACAGGGCCATGGAAGGATCCTGAATGAGCTTGTCGATATCCCCCTCAAGTCTGACAGCTGCACTCCAGAACTTAATTTTGAAAATAAGTTCTCCACTTCCATCCCGGACAAAACCAAATGGTTAGAGGGCAAGATAGTTCAAGGCAAGGACGTCTGACTCTTTACGGATGGTTCCAAGTCTGAAAACAGAGTTTGGGGAGGAATCTTCTCACAAGATTTCAACCTCAATAAGTCTTTTAGACTCCCAAACCACTGTAACATTCTTCAGGCAGAGGTCATGGCCATCCGAGTGGCAGAGGACTGGATCCACAAAAATTACCTTCAGGGGAACCGCATCAGGTTCATTACTGTTAGCCAAGCCGCAATTAGGCCGCAATTAGGCTTGCAAATAACTGTGACGTGGGACTCATGTGGGTACCTAGTCACAGTGATATCAGGGGAAATTCAATTGCTGACCTTGCAAGGAAGGGGGCAAGAATGAAGGACTTGTCTACTGAACTCTCCACCCACATTCCTCTTGTGGAATGCAAGAGACTACTTAGGAACCAAATGATAGCATCGGTCAACCATATGTGGAGAGAAGAAGATACGTGTCTCATAACGAGGCAGGTATGGCCTATATGGGATACTATAAACAGCAACAGATTAATTGCACTTAGCAGAATCGACATAAAGAAGGCGGCAGGCATCTTCACGGGCCACTGCCCCCCAGGCAGACATGCACAAAACATGGGTCTTGTGTACAACAACTTTTGCAGAGGATGTCTGGATGTGGAGAAGGAAAAGACGGTACTCCACTATCTGGAACAATGCTCTGCTCTGGAAGGGAAAACGATCAAGTACCTTGGTATGCACTACGCGAATGGACTAACGTACCTCAAACCTCTAGATGTAAGAAATCTGATCGGGTTCATTAGGTGCTCTGATTGGTTTGTATAGGTGGGGAGGAAGGGGAGATCTGACTTCTTTTCACCCTTATGGTATCACAAGGGGCCCTTTGGGCCTAAGTGAGCGGTCTAACTGCTGCTATTGAAACCTAACCTAGCCTAACCTAGAAAAACAAAAATGGCAGGGTTATTTATTTTCATACAGAGAAGCAGAATTATGATTTAATTATTTTGTTGTGAATTATAATTGGTATTAAGAAGTAAGGATAATATATTTTGAAAAAGTTCAAAAGCAGACATTAAATTCCGAAACAATTTTATTTTATATTTTAAAAACCAATGTAATTCTGAAGTGCACTACAGGAAATAAAGTCAAGTTGTAATTGTCTATAAAGTACAGTAGTCATTTCATTTACTGATGGTTCGTTTATAAATTATTATTTTGTGGTACCTTTTCGGTCAATACTTTAATTTATTCCGCGGGTTAGATAAGCATGTTTTATTTAGTAACTGAAATTAAAGCTTTATTAATGGCGTTTTTTTTTCTTGCTTCCATCGGAGCTGTGTTTCGTAATTTAAGTTCCAGTTTGATTTACCTTACACTGTGTCTTTTGAGAAAAATTACGTGGTGCCCTTTTGAAATTTAATACGAATCACCCCGTCTTTACTGAGTGATCTGGGTAAGGCACAGTTGTCTATTTTGAGGTAAGGTAAGTTCAAAGATCCTTCCGTAAAGCAGTGGCGTCACACAAGTTAGTTATACTACCGCGATCAAGCCAAATTTTCAGGCTTTTCTAAACTCAAAATGTTACTTCATGCTTAATCAGGAAGTGAAAACACTCGTAAAAAGCTTAAAATTTATCGCTTTTATAAAAACTAAGAATTCCTGCAAATTTACCCAATGCTGTTATTATCGGCATATGTATACATTAAATAAACACTCCCTGTATGTAAGGATTACAATGTAGAAATAACTATTAGGTAAGTTCAAATTAAAACACTTGTTTAGTTTCATGTTGTTTTATTCAGTTTCCTGCCACGTGTTTCGGTCAATGACGACCATTCTCAAAGGAATTACAAAAATAACTAATTAAAAAGAAGAGTTATTCGGGAAAATGCAAACAATGTCTTTCACGAATAACATTTTCGTAATTTTATATATTATGTTTAAAGTGTACAAACTATAAGAAGCGTAAGCTTATTTTCTCGAATTCAAATAGTTTAGAATTTGAATTTATCTTGGTTAAAAAGAAGAGGTTACAATATTATGTGGTTGATTGCGGGAAAGTCCAGAGATTAAGAGTGCAGTGAACAAAGTATTTACCGTAGTAAAAATAACTATTTAAAACGTGGTTTATAAGTTTTGATAGTTGTAAATTTATCAGTATACTATATGAAGTATGTGTGTAAGTATTTCAATGTAACATTTGATCTTTGACTTGCGCCAATAAATCATCCGCAATTTTTACGTGATACACATTTAGCGTGAGATTTGTGTGTGGGGGCGAGTTGAATAAAAGATATTTGTATCATGTAAAATAGAGTAGAAAATCCTAGTCACGTCAGATTTTTCCACGCAGCAACGCAACATATTTTATTTAGAGGCATTTATGCCTCTCGCTCTGCGTTTTTACCCAATCCCGGCGTTCCCATAACGAGCATAACAAAAGTATTTCTTTGGATATGCGAAGAAAAAAATTAAAATACTCAATGTCTGGATCGGCATTTTTCGAAGTGATCATTGATTTCACTTATACAAAATACAGTCTTTCTAAAAAGTACACCAACATAAATACATCAGTCACCTATTTCCAAAAACCCCTAAATCCATTTGAAAACAATGGATTTAGGGGTTTTTTGATACAGTCTTTCCAAAAAGTACACCAACATAAATACATGAGTCACCTATTTCTAAATACCCCTAAATCTATTTGAAAACTATGTATTTAGGGGTGTTTGGATACAGTTTTTCCAAAAAGTACACCAATATAAATACATGAGTCGCCTATTTCCAAAAATCCCTAAATCCATTTGAAAACTATGTATTTAGGGGTTTTTGGATACAGTCTTTCCCAAAAGTACACCAATATAAATACATGAGTCGCCTATTTCCAAAACCCCTAAATCCATTTGAAAACAATGGATTTAGGGGTTTTTGGAAATAGGCGACTCACATGTAGACATTATTCCACAATTTAATTTTTAGACCTGTGAGATCTCAAAACTCTTCTAATATTTATCCTTTCGATGGATTCAAGGTCTGTTGACTTGTCCCAGTAATTACTAAAATATCAATCAACTACTTCCAAAACCTCGTAAGTGCAAAATATGAAATATGACAGGAGCACAAAATATGAAATATGACAGGAGCACAAAATACTTGTTAATTATTGTATGAACTGCGCAATCATTTTGTTTTTTTATGGTATGTAGAAAAGCATAAAATTTGGATTTTCCAGGCTCATGTAGCTCCGCCCGGAAAATCCAAATTTTCAAGCTTTTCCAAACTTAAAATTTTACTTTATGCTTAATCAAAGACTAAAAACCCTAGTTTAAAAATAATTACAAATTCTAGTCATCACTGTTTAATAGATCCTGTTAATCAAGATTTGTTTAATGGTATTTAGAAAATTAAAATATTTTTAATTATAAAATAAATTTGTGGCGAACCTTTAAATAAAAGTCAACACAACATTTTTAATTTCATTATAGCGCATATTTCAACTTGAATATTTGAATATTGTTATTACCTAGGCCCTGTCATGTCTTCTTCTGGCTTTTATATTATTAATGTCTTTGCAATTTATAAGAATTTTATAAAAATCTGAAAGTGAGTTGTTTCGCAAATATTTGTTTGAAGAAACTGTCAATTTTTGATGCAACTAACTGATAAATTAAAAACAAACTATAAATAATTTATTAATTAAAGTGGAATGAAAATTCCTCTTTATTTTTAATTTTAATAAAAATTCCATTTTAATTAATAAATTATTTATTAAACAAGTTTCCTCTAATATGTATTAATATAGTTTAATGTGGGCAGGTGGTGGCCGAGCGGTAACGTCGTCGGGCTGTATCGCTCGGCGAGCCACAAACGCGGGTTCGAATCCCGTGCACGGGGAGACTTTATTTAAAAATAATTTCTCGTCGTGTCACTGGGTGTGGTGTGAATGTGTGTGACGTCCAAATATATGTTAAATTAATTAATATAATCATCGTTAGTGGCTGAATGGCTAGAACCTATGCCAAACAAACAAAAAAAAAATAGTTTAATGACTGTTACGAAATTATCAATATTCACCTTTTACAAAATAATAATAATAATAATATTTTAATGTTTTATACGCGTGGCGCATGAAGTAAAATTTCGAGTTTAGAAAAGCCCCTTGAAAATTTGTCTCGAGTCGCTGCGCGACCCTGGACAAATTTTCTACGCGGGGCTTTTCTAAACTCGAAATTTTACTTCATGCTTAGTCTGGGAGTGGAAAACAATGGTTTTATCGATTTATAAAATGTTCATGAGATTTTCGATACTTTGTGATATTTGTCGATTTAGAAAAATTTCATGAGATCAATATTTCGAGATTATCATCAATTTATAAAATTTTTATGAAGATTTTCGATTTTTCGAGATTTTCGTAAACTTTTCAATTTTTGTCAAATTCAAATTCAATTCAAATTCCTTTATTGACGGCAAAAAACCATTTAAAAACAAAATAACATACATATTACAATTACAAATAATATTACATATAAAGTAATAATAAATTAATATACAAAAAATAAACTAACATAACTAAATAAAAGTAACATAAAAAACACCAAGCAAGCTATCATCAAACATTTCCGAGAGTCACATAATTCCGAAATTTGTCTGCTTTAATTTTGACATAAATTCAGAATAAGATTCAGTAAACAAATCGAAATTTTGATCCAAAGATAGTGCGTTGGAAATGCGCATGCACCTGGAGAGTGGATTATTGTAGGCGTAGTTTGACCTATGGAAGGGAATGCGAAACAGTGGTCTATGACGCGTAGTACGATCTGATACGGTTACATAAAAATTGATTTGTACCAATAAATACGGACATTGTATTTGGTTACTCAGCAGTTTGTAAAACATAGACAAGTCTGAGAGAATCCTGCGTCTCTTGAGTGTATCAATGCAAAATGCCGACATAACGGTGTTAACGTTTAAATGAGTCTTGAAAGCAAGCTTCTTCAGAAACTTATTCTGAATTCTCTCAAGAGCATGACTGTGAGTAATAGTGTTAGGAGACCAGACACATGATACGTATTCCATATTAGAGCGTACGTAAGCAAAATAAACGAATTTGAATGATTGAGCCGATAAATCCTTTGCTATCCTATGTACATATCCCAACATTTTTGATGCTTTGTTGCATATTAAATTTATATGGCTATCAAAAGTTAATTTTGTATCCAATAACACTCCCAGATCTCTTATTTCACACAATTTTTCAAGGGGAACATTGTTGATGCTGTACTTGAAATTAATTACATTAGACTTTCTGGAAAATGAAATCGCCTTACATTTTTGAACATTGAAGAATAAAGAGTTATCGCAGCACCATTTATGGACAGACGAGATATCACATTGCAGCAGGTCACAATCAACAATTGTTGTTATTCTTTTATATATCTTAAGATCGTCGGCAAAGAGTAAAAATGAAGAATGTCTTATCACTAGTGAGATGTCATTTATAAATAACAGAAATAACAAGGGACCACAGTGTGATCCTTGAGGTACACCAGATGGTACAGATATGACTTTAGATAAGAAATTCTTCACTTTTACACATTGCGTTCGATTAGTTAGAAAACTATTAAACCAACTCACAATATTAGTATGAAGTCCATAGGCAGATAGTTTTGCAACTAAAACATCGTGGTTTACACGATCGAATGCCTTGGCAAAATCTGTGAAAATAGCATCCACAGATTGATTACATTCAAAAGCATTAATTACGTAAGTGGTAAACGATAAAATATTGGTAGCTGTTGATTTGCCCGTTTGGAAACCATGCTGCTCATCTAGAAGAACATTTTTGCAAACCCACCTTAATTTAATGGAAACAAGACTGTCCAATAGCTTAGGTATAGATGATTGTATTGAAATGCTGCGATAGTTCGTTATGTTATCCTTCTTGCCGGACTTAAAAAGCGGTGTTATATAATTTCTTTTCCAGAACGTCGGAAATATGCTCTGAGACATTGAAGCCTCGAATAATAAGTGTAGTGGTATGGTGATGGAGTATATACAGTTTCTTAGAAAACTTGATGGTATACCATCAGGACCTGTATTATTGGAATTATCCAATTTACTAACTGCATCAAATATTTCACCCTGAGAAAATGTAAACGGTAAATAAGCTGCATTTGAGCTTTATAAAATTTTAATGACATTTCAATATTTCAAGATTTGCACAAGATTTTCGATATTTTGAGATTTTTGTTAATTTATAAAATTTTCATCTGGTTTTCATAAAAGTTTCAATTATTGTCGATTTATAATATTTTAATGAGATTTTCAAAATTTCTGTTTTCGTCGGCTTTTCAGTATTTCAAGATTTTCATCACTTCATAAAATGTTCGTGAAATTTTTAATATCTCAAGATTTTTTTAGGATTTCCTATATTTCCAGATTTTCTTAGGATTTTCAATATTTCGAGATTTTTAATTTATAAAATGTTAAGATGTTCAATATGTCGAGATTTTCATCAAATTATACATTTTTTTACATAGAAATTTTCGTAAAATTTCAAGATTTTTAGTATTTCGAGATTTTCGTCAATTCATCAACTTTTCATCAGGTTTTTAATATTTTTAACATGTTCTCGATTCTTTATGATTTTTTTTTCTATGAATTTTCATAACTTTTTAAAATCTTGACAATTTTTATGGGTTTCTCAGATTTCGTCCATTTCTCGGATTTCCGTTAATTTTAAAAATGTTGATACTTTTCATGAATTTTCAAAAGACTTCTCAATTTTTAACGAATTTCGTAAATTATTGTCAATTTGAAAAATGCCAATACTTTCAATAATAATAATAATAATAACAATACTTTTGATAAATTTTCTAGATCTGCGTCAATTTTTAGAAAAACGTTGACGCTTTTCGTAAATTTGCAACGATTTAATTTTAATTACCTTTCATGAATTTTTAAAAGATTTTTCTCAATTTATAACGAATTTCTTAGATTACCGTCAATTTGAAAAATGTCAATACTTTCAATAATAATAGTTTTTTTTTTCTATCTTTTGCCTTTTATACCTTAATAATAATAGTAATAATAATAACAATACTTTTGATAAATTTTCTAGATTTTTGTGAATTTTTAGAAAAACGTTAATGCTTCACGTTAATTTGCAACGTTTTAATTTGAATTGCTTTTCAAAATGTTAACGATTTAGGTTAGTTTTCGAAAATGTCGACTTCTTTCGTAAATTTTAAAGTTGTTTAATAATTGTCAACATGTTTACAACTTTTATTATTTTTCTAAGATAGTCGTTAAATTTAAAAAATTATGAGTGTTTAGTGAATTTCCAAAATTTTGGTTAATTTTCAAATTCTCGACGTTTTTCGTGAAATCTCAAGATTTTCGTCACTCTTGAAAATGTCGACTCTTTTCGTAAATGTCTTCATCGATTGTTGTAAAAATTGATTATTTCAATGTTTAATGGAAAAAGTCGTAATTTTTTAACAAATTTTATTTGTTTTCTTAATATTCATTTTACAACTTTTCGTAATATTACTATTTTCTTGTCTACAAATCAGAAACAAACAAAATAAGATATTGACAATTGTCGAACAAATGTCTTCCACTCCCAGACTAAGCATGAAGTAAAATTTCGAGTTGAGAAAAGCCCCAAGAATTTGGATTTGGACGCGCAGCGTCCAAATCCAAATTCGGGCTTTTCTCAACTCGAAATTTTACTTCATGCGCCACGCGTGTAAAACACTACTATTTTTTTGTCTACAAAGCAGAAACAAACAAAATATGATATTGACAATTGTCGAACGAATGTCTTCCACTCCCAGACTAAGCATGAAGTAAAATTTCGAGTTGAGAAAAGCCCCAAGAATTTGGATTTGGACGCGCAGCGTCCAAATCCAAATTCGGGCTTTTCTCAACTCGAAATTTTACTTCATGCGCCACGCGTGTAAAACACTGATCTCAGGTAATATTCAAATTTTAACATCTTAGTAGTTTTCGTAAATTTTCAATAAACTTTGAATACTTTAACTTTTTCTCGATTTATAAAATTTTAAATGTTTATGAGATTTTCAATATTTTGAGAATTCCTTAAGATTTTTAAATATCTTAGATTTTCGTAGTTTTTACAATTTTTACGGTTTTCGTAAATGTCATAAATTCTTTAATTCATGAATTTTTAAAATAATTGTTAATTTGAACATTTTGACGCCTTTCAGATTTTTTTTAGTTAAAATATCATACCGGTTTTATTGTGAATTTCTTCAATTTTCTAAATTTTAATGCGTTTCGTGAAGTTTCAAAGATTTCCGTTAACTTTCAAATTGTTAAACAATTCATAAACTTCCAAAGTTTTCGTTAATTATCAAAAATCACAAATTTCTTACATTTAAAATGTTATATATTTCATAAATGAATTTTTAAAGACTTGAATCAATTTATAAAATCTTGGTAATTTTCGTGAATTTCCTAAATATTCGTTAAACTTAAAAATGTTGATGCTATTCGCGAATTTTTAAAATTCTATTATCTTTCCTGAATTTCCGTTGATTTTAAGTTTAATCAATTTATAAAATCTTTGTAATTTTCCTGAATTTTCTAAATATTCGTTAAACTTAACAATGTTGATGCTATTCGCGAATTTTCAAAATTCTGTTGGCTTTCCTGAATTTCCGTCGTTTGTAAGTTTAATCAATTTATAAAATCTTTGTAATTTTCCTGAATTTTCTAAATATTCGTTAAACTTAAAAATGTTGATGCTATTCGCGAATTATCAAAATTCTGTTGGCTTTCCTGAATTTCCGTCGATTTTAAGTTTAATCAATTTATAAAATCTTTGTAATTTTCCTGAATTTTCTAAATATTCGTTAAACTTAAAAATGTTGATGCTATTCGCGAATTTTCAAAATTCTGTTGGCTTTCCTGAATTTCCGTTGATTTTAAGTTTAATCAATTTATAAAATCTTTGTAATTTTCGTGAATTTCCTAAATATTCGTTTAACTTAAAAATGTTGATGCTATTCGCGGATTATCAAAATTCTGTCGGCTTTCCTGAATTTCCGTTAATTTAAAAATTCGGTGATATTCAAAAAATCTGTGATTTTTTTCAAGATGTTCAATAATTATAAATATCTTAGGAAAAGGGAACTTTTCGCAATATATCTGGAAACCGTCAACATTTTGAAAATTAACGATAATTTAGGAAATCCCTAAACTACCAAAATTTCAAAAATTGACGAAAATTTATTAAAACTGCTATTATTTTGGAAATTACCAAAAGTGTTATAATTTGTAAAGTTATTTAAATAAAAAACACTTGGTATTGTTTCACAAATTAAAACTTTATTCCGACTAGTTTCGGTTTGATAGACCATTTTCAAAGGAATTCATTTGAAAATGGTCTACCAAACCGAAACTAGTGGGGATAAAATTTAAATTTGTGAAACAATACCAAGTGATTTTTATTTAAATAACTTTACATATTCTAATATGTTTCACCAAGTGCCAGATGAGAAATTAATTCAAGAAATTGTGTTATAATTTGTAAATCTCTTAAACGTGTACATATTTTAAAAATTATTGAACATTTATGAAATTTAGGATAACCGTAAATCCGCCAGTGGCGGCTCGTCCATAAGGGCTTCAGGGCTATTGGATTATATGGATCACAAATATTGTTTCATTCGTTAAAACTCGATTTGCTTAGAGTCTAAACATAATAAAGTATCGGTTTCAACATAAAGGATACCTTCCTATTTTCAGTAAGGCCTGAACATAGTGGAGCGGCGATGTAAACGTAGTCTATATCTGGCTAAGGGCTAAACATAGCAAAACGGCGATGTAACCAATGTCGAATTATGCTCCACGAATCTATTTTGCACATATCGTCGGCTTAAGAGTAAAACTCATTAAATGCCTTAGTAAGTTTTACTTTCAAACCGATTTTACATGGAAAATTAAGGGATTGAACTCTGTGTATTACCTACCTGGTACCAATCTGGGTCCATTAATAGTGGTAAGCGGTCCGCTCCCGTACTTGACATGGCAGGGGTCCGCGTTGCTGGAAACGACGGCGATCTCGTCGAGTTCGTGGCCGTCGGGATCGCCGGGGGATGAGGTCAACGTGGAGATGCCTCCGCCGCCGTATTGTCCCGTGCCGACCAGTCTGCCGGCGGAGCTGTCCTGTGACTGCTTGCGGCCTCTCCAGCTCAACACGAGCCGTTTCGCCGTTGACATCACGCCATCACGCCAACACCGGCTCGTACATCATCACAACCGAAACACAACCGATCGACCGACGGCGAGAGGACCATCCGAACGAACCAACTCAACCGCTCGATTATTTTTCTCTCTTTTTTTTGCAAAATCTACTTTCGGTCCACTTTTACATCCATTCGAACGCTGCACCGACTACCTCGACGAACGCACGAGTCGAGACCGAAACACGCGTACTACCCTTCAACCCTTGATGATATTTTTCTTGCATTTTTTGTGTGTTCAACCTGAAAAAATAGAAAAACAAATTTAAGTACGTAAATGTAATAAATATACTTAAATAGATAAGAGAGGACACAATGTTCGCATTCAAAAACTAGTCGAAGAGAATAGAAACAGTAGCGAAACAAACCAAGTGACTTTTATTTAGTTATCAATATTGTATACCGGGTGTTGACTTGGCGGACGCAACATAGGAAATCTCATGTAAATTTTGAAATGTTCAAATTTTGGCTCCCCGATTTATTTTAGGAACAAAATGTATTTACCTTTTTTGTAGGGGGAAAAATTCTGAATTCATTCGTGTTACCATTTATTACTTTACGTTTCTCGAAGTTAAAATAATTAAGAAAAAGTAATGCGATTTTATAAAAATATTGACATGCCATGGAATTGAAACAATAATTGCAGATGTCAAAATGGCAAAAGATATCGCAGTCACTTGATTAAAGTAAATGTTTTCGAAATGATTTACACTCTACAAGAAAAAATCCTCCTAATAAAGTGGTATTATGCAGACCACAGTTATCACGATGTTTGCGTTATGTTTTTTGTCGTTAATTAAGTAACAGCAATATCTTGTGCTATTTTGACATCCATAATTGTTGTATCAATTTCATGGTATGTCATTATTTTTATAAAATCTCCTTACTTTTCCTTAATTATTTTAGCTGTAAATTTTCTGACATTCGTTAATTTTTGAAAGAGTTCAATTTGAAGCTTTAAACGAGTGTTTAATTTTCTGGGCTTTTCTAAACTCGAAATTTTACTTCATGCGCCACGCGTATAAAATACAGATTTTAATTGAAGTTAGAATACACAAAAATTTGACAATATAATAGTGTTTTATACGCGTGGCGCATGAAGTAAAATTTCGAGTTTAGAAAAGCCCAGAAAATTTGTCTCGGGTCGCTGCGCGACCCTCGACAAATTTTCACGGGGCTTTTCTAAACTCGAAATTTTACTTCATGCTTAGTCTAGGAGTGGAAACACTTGTTTAAAGCTTCAAATTGAACTTTAAAAAAAGAGAATATCCGCAATTGTTGTCTCATTATGTCATTATTTTTATAAAATCACATAACTTTTTCCTAATTATTTTAGCTGTAAATTTTCTGACATTTGTTGATTTTTAATAGAGTTCAATTTGAAGCTTTAAACGAGTGTTTTCCACTCCCAGACTAAGCATGAAGTAAAATTTCGAGTTTAGAAAAGCCCCGTGAAAATTTGTCGAGGGTCGCGCAGCGACCCGAGACAAATTTTCTGGGCGTTTCTAAACTCGAAATTTTACTTCATGCGCCACGCGTATAAAACACTATAATATTGTCAAATTTATGTGTATTCTAACTTCCCTTAAAATCTGTGCTTTATACGTGTGGCGCATGAAGTAAATTTCGAGTTTAGAAAAGCCCAAAAAATTTGTCTCGGGTCGCACAAATTTTCACGGGGCTTTTCTAAACTCGAAATGTTACTTTATGCTTAGTCTGGGAGTGGAAAACACTCGTTTAAAGCTTCAAATTAAGGGGTCAATTTGAAAATTTGTCTCGGGTCGCTGTGCGACCCTCGACAAATTTTCACGGGGCTTTTCTAAACTCGAAATTTTACTTCACTCTTAGTCTAGGAGTGGAAACACTTGTTTTAAGCTTTAAATTGAACTTAAAAAAAACAGGGAATATCCGCAATTGTTGTCTCATTATGTCATTATTTTAATTAAATCACATAACATTTTCCTAATTATTTTAGCTGTAAATTATCGGACATTTGTTGATTTTTAAAAGAGTTCAATTTGAAGCTTCAAACGAGTGTTTTCCACTCCCAGACTAAGCATGAAGTAAAATTTCGAGTTTAGAAAAGCCCCGTGAAAATTTGTCGAGGGTCGCGCAGCGACCCGAGACAAATTTTCTGGGCGTTTCTAAACTCGAAATTTTACTTCATGCGCCACGCGTATAAAACACTATAATATTGTCAAATTTATGTGTATTCTAACTTCCCTTAAAATCTGTGCTTTATACGTGTGGCGCATGAAGTAAATTTCGAGTTTAGAAAAGCCCAAAAAATTTGTCTCGGGTCGCACAAATTTTCACGGGGCTTTTCTAAACTCGAAATGTTACTTTATGCTTAGTCTGGGAGTGGAAAACACTCGTTTAAAGCTTCAAATTGAGTTGTCAATTTGAAAATTTGTCTCGGGTCGCTGTGCGACCCTCGACAAATTTTCACGGGGCTTTTCTAAACTCGAAATTTTACTTCACGCTTAGTCTGGGAGTGGAAACACTTGATTTAAGCTTTAAATTGAACTTAAAAAAAACAGGGCATATCCGCAATTGTTGTCTCATTATGTCATTATTTTAATTAAATCACATAACTTTTTCCTAATTATTTTAGCTGTAAATTATCTGACATTTGTTGATTTTTAAAAGAGTTCAATTTGAAGCTTCAAACGAGTGTTTTCCACTCCCAGACTAAGCATGAAGTAAAATTTCGAGTTTAGAAAAGCCCCGTGAAAATTTGTCGAGGGTCGCGCAGCGACCCGAGACAAATTTTCTGGGCGTTTCTAAACTCGAAATTTTACTTCATGCGCCACGCGTATAAAACACTATAATATTGTCAAATTTATGTATATTCTAACTTAACTTAAAATCTGTGCTTTATACGTGTGGCGCATGAAGTAAATTTCGAGTTTAGAAAAGCCCAGAAAATTTGTCTCGGGTCGCGCAAATTTTCACGGGGCTTTTCTAAACTCGAAATTTTACTTCATGCTTAGTCTGGAAGTGGAAAACACTCGTTTATAGCTTCAAATTGAACTCTTTTAAAAATCAACAAATGTCAGAAAATTTATAGCTAACATAATTAAGAAAAAGTTATGTGATTTGGGAGTGGAAAACACTTGTTTAAAGCTTTAAATTGAACTTAAAAAAAACAGGGAATATCCGCAGTTGTTGTATCAATTCCATGGTATGTTATTATTTTATAAAATCACATTACTTATTCTTAATTATTTTAACTTAGAGAAACGTAAAGTAGTAAGTGTTAACATTCATAAATTTAGAATTTTTCCCTCTACAAAAAAGTAAAATACATTTTGTCTCTAAAATAAACAGCGAAGCCAATATTTGAACACTTTAAAATTTACACGCGATTTCCTATGTTGCGTCTGCCAAGTAACAACCCGGTATATGGTGAATGCGCCGGGTAAATTCACCATATTGGCCAATTTTGGCACAAAATTTTGATATATATATTATGTATACGACATAATAACGTAACTTATTGAGTTATTAAATAAACACCAATGATAAAAAATTACACACAGTCGTGAATCTAAGATTAAATTTAGACATGAAAAATAATCTAATGCCATAATTTTAATAAAATTAACAAAATTTTAAATAAATTAAAAATATTAATGAAAAACTTTTAAATAGTCAATTCTGCTTTAAAATGTTCTGCACTTCACACAATTTCAGTTTTTTATATGCGTGGCGCATAAAGAAAAATGTTGAGTTTAGAATAATGATGTTAAATGGTTTTGTTCAGTTGTGTGCAAAAATATCATTAAAGATTACCCAGGCTCTGGAAACGATTACCAAAACATGATAGCTGAGTTAAATAATATAATTGAGACTAAGTTTAAGGAATCAAATAATAAATTACAAGTGCACTTTCTTCATTTGACTGATAAAATCAAGGACATCAGTCTGAAAATAAACCAACTCGAGAAAGAAAACGCGGACTTGCGTAGCGATATGTCACAATTAAAAGCCGAAAATGTTAAACAGAAAGCAGACATCAATGATATTGCCAAAGAGGTTACAGAAAGAAATAAGCCCGCTAGAAATATAATGATGTTTAACGTGCCTGAATCTGAGAATGATCCTGACACTGTCATGAATATTCTTAAAACCATAACTGATATTCCATCTGTACCGAAACAAATTACACGACTTGGAAACACACTATCATCAAAGCCACGACCAATAAAAGCGACTTTAAACTCGGATATTGAAGTAACCAGTGTTCTTCGTGGTTCCAAAAAATTACAGTCCCACCACAGTTTTAAAAGTATCGTCTTAAGAAACGATAAAACTCCTCTACAAGCGGAAGAAGAGTTAAGATTAAAAACCGAATTTAGCAGAAGAAAAGATGAAGGAGAAAACATCAAACTCAAGTATGTTCGTGGCACTCTGTCCATCGTTTCGGAAAACTAAATGCTTCCCAACAGGTTAATGATAAACTTCTTCGCATATACTACCAAAATGCGAGAGGTTTGCTTACGAAAACTAATGATTTCTACAATAATGTGCTTGCCAGTGATAACGACATATATATAATTAGCGAAACTTGGTTACACGACGGTGTATTAAATGAAGAACTCTTTCCAGGTTGTATTAATGTCTTTCGTTGCGATAGGATAGGAAGAAAAGGGGGCGGTGTGATTATTGCTGTGCGGGGTTCTTTTAATTGCAGTAATGTAAGTGTGGAATCAATAGACCATATTGAGATTGTAATTACTCGTGTAACTGTGACTGTAGGCAATGTAATTTGTTTTATATGTGTTTATATCCCTCCGGCCGCTAAACTTAGCTCATATATTTTGTTATTTTCGGAATTGGATAACTTAGTCAGTACAAATAAATCTGTCATAATATGCGGAGATTTCAACCTTCCACAGTATTACAACTCTCAAATCTCGGAAATAAATGATGCTAAACTAACTGAATTATATAATTTCACAACGCTTAATAATATGACTCAGCATAATAAAACTCTTAATGTCAATGAAAGACTTTTTTTTATTTATTTATTTCCTTTGACTGTAGATCATATACAAAAAATATACAATTACAATTTTGGTAGTGTCAAACAATCAAATAAAAAATTAAAGAGAGCAAACAAATTACATCAAAACATAATTATCATACATGTACATTTAAAAATTATAACATATCACTCAAAGTGTAATATAATTTATCAAGCAAAAATTCTTTTAATTTAATTTTAAATAATTGGGTGGATATTGCATTTTTAATATAATGTAGTAATTTATCGTATAGTTTTGGCCCGAGAACGTTTGGTGAACGTTTTTTTATATTTAGTCGGCAATTTTCAATGCTAAATGTATTACAATGCCTTGTGTTGTAATTATGTATATCACTGTTTTTTGAGAATAAATGTTTATTTTTGCGAGTATACAACACTAGCTCATACATGACTACACAAGGAAATGGTAGTATTTTATAGTACTGAAAGTATGGCTTGTAAGATTGGTTTTGCCGAATGCCTGCCATCGATCTTATGATTCGCTTTTGTGCAATAAATACGGAGTTCCAATGAACCGAAGTTCCCCATAAGCATACACCATATATAAGTCGTGAATTAGCATTAGCATAGTATACCTGTATCAATTGTTGTGTACTCAATACATTTCTGAGACATCTCATTTGAAACGAAGTTTTATTTAGATGTTTTATAATCGTATCACATTGATTTTTCCAGTCACAGCAATAATCCATTTCTATTCCAAGGATTTTTTTGCGTTTGACTTCTGTATATTTATGTCATTTAAAATAATATTGATATTTGAGTTTATTGTTGATTGTTTTGTTTTATATCTTATACAAAATGTTTTGTTCGTATTTAGAAATAGATTATTGCTGGAAAACCAGAGTTTGTAGTGAACGTATCAAATCAATAGATTTGTTGCTCAGAGCTTCGTCATCAATATCACTCAGAGTAGTTGACGTATCGTCTGCATAAATAAACATTTCAACAGGTATTGTGTTTACAATATCGTTGATATATAGGATGAATAAGATCGGCCCTAATATAGACCCTTGCGGTACCCCAATATTAACTAATGCAGTATTTGACATACAAATTCGACCGTTCTTAACAATCCGGACAGATTGTCTTCTATTCTTTAAGTACTGACTAAACCAACCCTGAGCAACGCCTCTAAACCCATTCTGGATCTAATATTAACAACGAACAATATATCTGTTACATTTCACAATGATTTAGCGATTACTAAAATTGACAATCATCATCCACCTTTAGCCTTCCAAATAAAAATGCTGTGTATTAATCAGGTTAACTTATGCGCGAGCGCAACTTGTGACGAATTTAATTTTAATTTTACAAAAGCAAATTTCTTGGCTCTGTATGCAGACGTTAATACTTGTGTGTGGAACGGTTTGTTTGAAATAAATGATGCTAATCAATGTTGCGCAGAATTCTACAGGATCTTAAATTTGTTGTTCAAAAAACATGTACCTTTAAAACCGTTCAATTCGAATAGGAATAAATATCCATCCTGGTTTAGTCGAAATACAATCAAGCTTGTTAAACGTAAAGAACACTTTAGAAAACTTGCTAAAAAGTATAAATATGGCATATATGAGAATAAAGTAATGCGACTCAGAAAGGAAATTCGGTCTTCTATTAAAAATGATGAATGTTTTATAAATGAGGCTGAACGTTCAATTTGCAGTGATCCAGAAAAACTATGGAACTATATTACACGAAAAAAGTCTCGCTCCAGAGTTCCTGGTTGTATGCAATTTGAGAACCGCACTCTTAGTGATCCCACGGATATTGTGAACAGTTTCGGAGAATTTTTTTCATCAGTGTTTTCTGCAAGTAGTTCAGGTCAGTATCCAGTGGAGGTCACTATTGGTGCGAACATTAATGATATCAGCGATATCTAGAACGAAGACATTATTGATGCTGCAAAACACCTCAGCAATAATTTAACTTCGGGTAATGACAATGTTCCATCGTTTTTGGTAAAAGATTGTGCAAGTGCACTAGTTGCACCTTTAAAGCATATTTTCAGTGTCATTTTACAAACATCAATATTCCCTACTCAATGGAAAGCAACTCGTATCACCCCAGTCTTTAAATCAGGAGATAAATTTGATATTTCGAACTACCGACCTATATCCTTAATTAGCAACTTTGCAAAACTGTTTGAATCTATTATGGCAAGCAAAATATACGATCAAGTTGAATCACACATATCTGACTTCCAGCATGGCTTCATGAGGAATAGATCAACTGCAACAAACTTGATTAATTTTACTGAGTGTGTGTCACATAGCCTTGACCAGCGTGTACAGGTTGATGTGATACATACAGACTTTCGGAAAGCATTTGACTCTATTGATCATGGTGTCCTATTGGGGAAGTTGTATACGTGGGGTTTTAGCAACCGTACTCTTGCTTTAATAAGGTCTTACCTCCTTGAGAGAACCAATCAAGTTGAATCCATGATGTACAAGTCGAACAGTTATTTTCCATTGAGCGGGGTACCTCAAGGCTCGAACCTTGGGCCGCTTCTTTTTACTTTATTTATTAATGATATTGTTTATAACATTCAGTCGCGTATTCTCATATATGCCGATGACATTAAAATCTTTAATTGTATTCGATCTTTAGACGACTGCTTAATACTACAAAATGACTTACAACAGATTTGCGCTTGGAGTATCCGAAATAAACTTGAACTCAACATTTCAAAATGTAAGGTTATGACGTTTTATAAAACAATGCAGCATATTGTGTTTCCGTACATAATAGATAGTAATATCCTAGAGTGCGTTATTGAGGTGAATGATTTGGGAGTAATGTTTGATAAGGAACTATCGTTTACGCCCCATATCAATAAAATCTGTAAGCAGGCCTTGAAGATGCTAGGTTTTGTTAGGCGAGCGACTGAATCATTCACTTCTGTATGGGCTATTCGCAAATTATTTCTATCTTATGTGAGATCGAAATTAGAGTATTGCGCCGCTGTATGGTCTCCTACGTTCAGCACGCATATAAATAAAATTGAAAAAATACAAAAAATGTTTGTAAAGTATCTTTACTTCAAGCAGTCCTCAGTATATCCGGATAGTAATGTCATAGAATACAATATGCTTTTAGAAATGTTTAATTTGCAGCATCTGTCAATCAGAAGAAACATAATACTACTTAAAACTATTTACAACTTATTACATAACGAGATTAATAATCCAAATCTGCTTGAATTAATAAATATTTATGTTCCGCGTTATAATAATAGAAATGCGTTAACGTTCTTTTGTAATCGCAGTCGAACGAATTTATATTTTAATTCACCACCAAATAAAATGATGCGATTATACAACACTGTTCGCAACTCAGCCGATATTTTTGATCACAGTATTGTAAAATTTATAAGAGATATTATGCCTCACTTATAATCCTCGTATGTACTGTCTACTTTTGTTAATTTTACAAAACTAGTAAATTTAAACTTTAGTTAAGTGTCATGTGTTGTACATGGAAATGTTCCCTGTAATTGGATGTACTTCTGTTCGGAAATAAAAGAGTTATTATTATTTTTTTTTTGGGTTTTACGTCATCTATTTCCGCTGCTATGGCCAATCATGATGCCGGAGATTAGGTCTACAGCTATCCGGGAAGTTTGCCGAACCCGGTGGGAGTTCCAACCCACCGGTAGGGGTCTTTAACGTGCACGCAACATCCAGGCAGTACACGGGTCCTACATGCATTTAACGTCATATCCGAGAAGACGGAGTGTTTGGCATTTTTATCCTAACCTATATAAATGCAGACAACTTGTCAGGCCGGTATTTAAACCCCAGCTCGTGGCGTGGCAGTACAAGACTCTGACCACTACACCACCAAGCTGCCCTATTATTATTATTATTATTATTATTAATAGCCTAAAATTTGACTGTATGCTCAAGGAGTTGAAACTCTCGTTAGAAGTTTCAAGTTAACCGCTTTTCAAAAACAACGAACGCCTGAAAATGAACAGCGTACATACAGGGTGTCTGTATTTCGTAGAAATGCATGGGGCTCTCGATTATTTAAAGAGATAGAGAGTTGGTAAAATTGGAACAAATTTGTGTGTTTTACGTATTATCTAAAAACTTTTTTTAAGAAAGGGTGATAGATAGAAATTACGTTGGGAGATGAGATGCATATTAGTGAATCGATTCAAGCGATAGCCATTCAGTCACAAGCTGATCATTTTTTATCATTTTTTATATTATTGAAAATGCAGACAGCACATAATACCCGCAGTGGACAATTCGTACTGATTTAAAAGTATGTTTTTAATTTTACAATATATCAGTGTTTTATACGCTTGGCGCATGAAGTAAAATTTCGAGTTTAGAAAAGCCTGAAAATTTGGTTTGGTCGCTCCGCTTCGCGGAGCGACCAAACCAAATTTTCATGCTTTTCTAAACTCGAAATTTTACTTCATGCTTAACCTGGGAAGGGAAACACTCTTTCGAAACTTGAAATTGAACTCTTTTAAAAAAGCAAATAATTCCTATAATGAATAATATACCTTGATAATAAATAAACTAGAATACATCTAAAATATTTATCTTTCAATTTATAAGAAATATATTCTTTTGTTTTCTGGATAATGCCAATAAACTAATGAGTTTATTGGCATTATCCGGAAAACAAAAGAATATATTTCTTATAAATTGAAAGATAAATATTTTAGATGTAAAAAAAAGACCTTTATTGGCATAACACTATATTACATACATTATATCTACACTAATTACTGCCCCCTCTCTATTTTAGATGTATTCTAGTTTATTTATTGTCAAGGTAATGGTTTTAAAAACAATTAAATCTAGACATTTACAACTTTGACTACTTTTTAATGAGGAATCTAGTAGCATTTTTAATTTTAGGATAACTATAACATTAACCTAGGAACCACAGCCAAGTTTTGTTTTTCTTATCGGCGCTATTTTAAATGTTTATATTTTTTGAAAGAATATTTTTTTCTGAATTCAGTAATCTGTCACACTCATAATCTATTTTACATTGAAAAAAAAAAACCAGGTGTGCCAGGTAAAGCATTTAACAAACAAACATGCAAACAAAAACAATACAAAACCTTAACATTGATTAACTACACTAAATATGACAAAAAGTACAATGTACATTAATAACTAAAACGTGATTTATTCGCGTGAAAGTTTTGGGAGAAAGCGGACAGAGGCCAGTATTTGTGGGTTTTTGACCCCTCCGGCGGCGGTTAAGTGTCGTGCGGGGTTGCGGGGTGGGAAACGAGGGGGGAACGTGCGAGACAACTGGAGCCAACCCTGTGTTATTAGACAGCGAATCGATGGCGGACTCTACAATATCCAGAATATATCCCGAACATAATCCCGGATTTGTCGTCCTTGTCCGAATGAGAATTCATACC
The DNA here is from genome assembly GCA_932526585.2 of Philonthus cognatus. Classification (NCBI taxonomy): domain Eukaryota; kingdom Metazoa; phylum Arthropoda; class Insecta; order Coleoptera; family Staphylinidae; genus Philonthus; species Philonthus cognatus. The sequence continues at coordinate 24,179,819 of OW052250.1, read as the reverse complement.
ACACTGATATTTTCTCGTTTTTAAACCTAGATGTTTCTTAATTTCAAAAATGTAATAATTATACTCTTGAACGCATGGGCGCCCGCAGAATCTTTTTTTTTTGGGGGGGGGGGGAAATAAAATAATAATAGTAATAGATCTTGAAATAAAAATGAAACACTTTTAACCTTTCTTCACAAATTTATTCTTTACCAGATGTACATTTCGAACACAATATGAACATTGTTAATGGTTTGGTACTGATTGAAAAATTTGACAACATATATATACAAAAGAAAATGGGGGGATAGATTAACTAGTGTGGTAGGGATAGGTAAAGGTTATTAGCGGAAATCATTATTAAGATAAGAGGTAGCGCAAATGGGGCTACAAGGTGTTAGTTGAAACATACAAATTGAGGAGGATTAACAAATTCTAACAATAAACTATGTTTTGAACGCACTGTTTAAGAAAATAAATGTCCGCACTTATAAGTTTGATATTGGTTTTGATTTGGAAATGTTTGTTTCTCAGTTGACCAGGAAGCCATTAAAATAAATGAATTTGGGTGAGTTACGTGAAGATAACCTGAAATAAAACACTTTCAACCTTTCATCACAAATGTATTCTTTACCAGACGTACATCATTATCAATGGTTTAATACGAGTAATAGAATTTATTGTCTTCATCTAGAATTTTATTGTCTATCAGTGATGCGCAAATCATGGAAAAGTGATCAAATGTCAAGGTAAAAATGTTGAAATTTGGCGGAATTTTGAAGTAATCGAAAATTGTCAAAAAATGATAAAATGTTTAAATTTGAGTAAATGTTAAAACAATGTCAAAAAGTTATGAAATGTCAAGAAATATTGAAATTTGAAAACATTTTGAATAGTGATAATCTGTAATAAAAAAATGTTTTCAATATTTTAAACTTAACAATTAATCAGTATTTTTATGCGTGGCGCATGAAGTAAAATTTCGAATTTAGAAAAGCCAGAATTTGGATTTGGAAATTCGTTGGGCTTTTCTCAACTGGAATTTTACTTCATGCTTAGTCTGGGAGTGGAAAACATTTGTTAAAACATAATTACAGGTTTTTTAAAATATTTTAATTAATTTACAAAGTCTTGGGGGTTATCAGGTTTTTGTTCAATTTTTAAAAACTTGTCATTTTTCGTGAATTTTCAAGATTTCAATTAGTTTTGTAAATTTTGACGACTCGTGAATTTTTTAATACGTTTGTTAAACAAGATAAATTCAAATTCAAAACTATTTGAATTTGAGAAAATAAGCTGACGCTTCTTATAGTTTGCACACTTTAAACATAATATATAAAATTACGAAAAACTATTCGTGAAAATGCAAACAATGTCTTAATTAACAAGACAAATTAAGACGATAAATATCCATTGAAACAACTACTTCCCGTGCAAATACACCTCCGGATATTGAATTATACAATGAAATATTTTAAATCTTATTTAATTTAATTTGTTACAACGCTCTATTAAAGTATATGTAACGTTTAGGTCAAATTCTCTTCAAACCAACTAACAAATACAAATATTTCATTGTATAATTCAATATCCGGAGGTGTATTTGCACGGGAAGTAGTTGTTTTAATGTATATCTATCGTCTTATTTTATCTTATTAATTAGGACATTGTTTGCATTTTCACGAATAATTTTTCGTAATTTTATATATTATGTTTAAAGTGTGCAAACTATAAGAAGCGTAAGCTTATTTTCGCAAATTCAAATAGTTTTTAATTTGAATTTATCTTGTTTGAACTGTACCGTAAGGTAAATAATAGGGTCTCACATTCTTCATACCTGCTAATGACATAATCCCCTTTCTTACCTATAAATACCGACCATATTTTTCACTCATTCCATTTCTGTGTACCTGTTCATTCCATACACAACACTTTTTTCAAGTAAATTTATTTTAATTTTATTCCTAATTTTTTTAAAACGTCATAAGCAAAGCTATACTGAAGAGAGATAAATCTCGAAACGCGTCTATAGATGGCCTAAGACATTAGTTTTAATCCAAGTCCTTTTACTTCTATTTTTTTTTTGTTATCTCTCCTTTCATTTTAAATTTGTATTTGTTAGTTGGTTTGAAGAGAATTTGACCTAAACGTTACATATACTTTAATAGAGCGTTGTAACAAATTAAATTAAATAAGATTTTAAATATTTCATTGTATAATTCAATACCCGCAGGTGTATTTGCACGGGAAGTAGTTGTTTCAATGGATATTTATCGTCTTAATTTGTCTTATTAATTAAGACATTGTTTGCATTTTCACGAATAGTTTTTCGTAATTTTATATATTACGTTTGTTAATTTTCAATTTATTTTTAATTTGCAAGATTTATAACAGTTTTCAAACTTTTGACAAAAATCATACATTTTTTCAAGATTATTGCTAATTTTCAAATACTTGACTCTTTTCGTTACTTTTTAAAACTTTGACCAATCTTATGCATTTCCTAGATTTACGTTAATTAAAAAAAGAACTGCCGGCATTCATGAATTTTCAAGAGTTTCGTTAATTTTCGGGTTCGCAATTTTTATTGAAATAACTTTGACAAAATATTTCTTCATAAACGTTTTGAAGAAATGTTTTGTCAAATATATTTCTTAAAAATTTTGGAACCCGAAAATTAAAGAACTTTTTGTCAAAAAAAATTGTTATATATCTTGGAAATTAAAAAAAAGTTTGAAAATTAACCAACGTATTGAAAAATACACGACTCAACAAAATTTTTAAAACTAATTATTATCTTGGAAATTAACGAAAATTGACAAGAAAGAAACGTCTGAATTAATTAATGGATGCTGAAAAATTCATAATAAGTTTCAAAAATTATAAAAAATTCATAATAAATGTTGATAACTTCTTGGAAATCCACACTCATATAAAAGTTTTTAAGATTTACGGAAATCTTAGAAATTCCAGATCTTAAAGTTTTGTGAAAATCTTGAAAATTTCATGATGGCGTCTACATTTTGAAAATTAACGGAAATCTTGGAAATTCATGAAAATTAACGAAAGTTTAGGAAATTCACGAAAATTGCTAACGTTTTAAAATCTGACAAAAACATCGAAAATTCATGAATAGCATCGACATTTGAAAAATTTACAAAATTCACGAAAACCGTCAGAGAATTGAAAATTAACAAAAATCTTTGAATTTCATAAAACGTATCAAAATTTTAAAAATTAATCAAAATCTCTGGGGAAATTCACAAAAAAACGGAAAAATTGACGAAATGTATCAACATTTTTATAATTAATGAAAATCTAAACAATTCAGGAATATCTTGTTTGGCTCTCTTCAGGAATTTTAAAAATTAAAGGAAGGATATATTAGAAAAGTTACGAAAAGCGTTAAAGATTAACTAAACTCTTAGAAATTCATTAATAATTCTAGAAACTTTGAAAATGAACAACATCTAATGTCAAAAATGTTTGAAATATCATCTGATGTCAATTTACCTCAAATATAAAAAATATCAAAATTGTCAAGTATGCGTCATAACCTAACCTAACAATTCTCTCCAATATCAAAACTGTCATCTAATGTCAGAACTTTCAATATGATGGAAAAATGTGATTTTTTTTCGAAGTCAAAAATTAAAATGTTATTATTCACATTTTAATTTTTAACTTTTGATGTCAATATATTAACGTAAAGTACAAGACATTTTTGGCAATAGATGATGTTTTTGAAATAGGATTACAATATATTAACGTAAATTGGAAACGAAAAATAGCATTTTTGACAGAATATGTCGAAATGGCATTTGGTATTTGTCGTCGATATACTAACATTTTTGACGCAAAATGACATTTTGTGGTTTTACTATTATTGACATTGAATGACATGTTTTACGTTAAATGAATATTTGACATTAAAAGATATTTTTGGCAATAGATGACGTTTTTGACATTAGATGACATTTTTGACAGTAGATGATACATTTCTATAGAATGACATTTTTGACAGTAGATGATATTTTTTACTTTGGTTGACATGTTTGACATTTAATGTTACTTTTGACATATAGTTGACAGTTTTTGATACTTTTGATATTTTCAATTTTTTTGATAATTTTTATAACTTTGGTTTGGTAGCGGAGCGATCAAAAGAAATTGTTCAGGCTTTCCTAATCTAGAAATTTTACATCATGCACCACGCGTATTAAACACTGATTTATTCTAAAGCTCAAAATATATTTATTATGTATGCTTGTACATTTACAAATCAATATATTAACGTAAAGTAGAAACGGAAAATAGCATTTTTGATAGAATATGTCAAAATTAAATTTGGCATTTGTCGTCGATATACTGACATTTTTGACGCAAGATGACATTTTGGGGTTTTACTGTTATTGACATTGAATGCATTTTTTACGTTCAATGAATATTTGACATTAAAAGTCATTTTTGGCAATAGATGACGTTTTAGACATTGGATGACATTTTTGATAGTAGATGATTCTTTTTACATTGAATGATATTTTTGACAGTAGATGATATTTTTTACATTGGATGACATTTATTGTTACTTTTGACATATAATTGACAGTTTTTGATATTTTCGATATTTTAAATAATTTTCATAAATTTGATCATTTTTGGTAGATTTTATAATTTCATAATTTTGATAATTTTTGATAAATTTTATATTATTGATATTTTTAAAATTTTTGTAATTTTTGATAATTTATATAATTTTGATAATTTCAATATTTTTGATAATTTTAATATTTTTGATAATTTTTTTAATTTTTTGACACTTTCGACATTAGATAACATTTTTGACATTTAATGACAATTTTGATATTGAATGTTACTCGAAATAAATAATGACAAAGAGAATAAGAAAATATTCAATATAAAATTATTAAGATCTTCAGAATATAATATAAACATCTGATGTCAATTTTAGAACATTAAATTATTACAACGGAATCTAAGATATATGTAAATATGTACACTGTAAATTTTCATGCATTCGTGATTTTTAAAAGCGTTTAACTTAAAGCTTAAAACGAGTGTTTTCTACTCCCAGGATAAGCATGAAGTAAAATTTCTAGTTTAGAAAAGCCCCGTAAAAATTTGTCTCGGGTTTTTTTTTGGCATAGGTTCTAGCCATTCAGCCACTAACGATGATTTGTATTAATTAATTTAACATATATTTGGACGTCACGACACATTCACACCACACCCAGAGACACGACGAGAAATTATTTTTAAATAAAGTCTCCCCGTGCACGGGAATCGAACCCGCGTTTGTGGCTCGCCGAGCGATACCGCCCGACGACGTTACCGCTCGGCCACCACCTGCCCCATTGGGCTTTTCTAAACTCGAAATTTTACTTCATGCCCCACGCGTATATAACACTCAAAACATATTGATTCTGTATGTAAATTTACAAATCATAGCATAAATAAATATATTTGGAGAATGTTCAGTGTACTGTAATAAATAATTGAGAAACTAGAATTCCAGAGCAGAGGGGGGCAAGCGCCCTCCCCTTTGCCCATATGTGCGGGTGCCAATGCTTGAAGATGTAGATTTTTCGGTTTAAGACGATGCATTGGGGTTTTGAAAATGTAAGCAAATATTAAAAATTTACGAAAAGCGTTGTAAATTAACTAAAACTACCTAAAATCTTGACAATTCATCGACACTCAAAAAACTGAATTAGTGTCTTCCAATCCCAGATTAAGTATGAAGTAAAATTTCGAGTTTAGAAAAGCCTAAACATTTGCATTGGTCGCGTAGCGAAGCGGAGCGAAGCGGAGCGAAGTGGAGCGAAGCGGAGCGACTAATCCAAATTAGGCTTTTCTAAACTTGAAATTTTACTTCGTGCTTAATCAAGGAGCTCACACACTTGCTAGAAACTTCAAATTGAATGCTTTTATAAAATCAACGAACGCCTGAAATGTCTAATCCCTTGATGTTGAGCGTTGTGAACTGAAACTAACTAAACGATTAACTCGATATTTATTAATAGGATTTCTGTATCTTGTAAGATTTTTTTTCTCACTGGCTTCGATAAACACCTATGAAATTAAATAGAAAGCAAGATAGTCGGGCTAAGTAATTTGTTCCTGTTGGAAGGGCGAACACGATCTCGAGATCTCTCTTCCGAAGTTGCCTCTTAATTCTCACTACACACAGTCGCACACTTAGGCCGTAGAAACTGTAGAAGCGGAAGGCGAGGCCGTTCCTCCCCGGGGATCCCCCCAACTGCAATGAAATATACTTAAAAGGGGGACCCAATTCCGACACGTTTTCACCAAACCCATTTACTTTCACCCAATAAATATATTTTTTTGTTGTGTGTTGGAAGTTGTTTTCCCTTTTTATTCTGGGGATAAACAAAATAATAAACGCACTTTATTGAAACTGTAGAAGTTATAAGTGAATAGTCAACAGAAAGTTGTATTATTCAAATGAGAAATTATCATTCGAACATAATTTCCGACGAACACAAATTTTTGTTCGTCATATGAATTCAATCAGTCTGTCTGTCTGTCGCTTTTTTTATTCTCTTAGTATTTTGAGAAATTGTCATTCGAACATCATTTTCGACGAACACAATTTTTTTTTCCGTAAATGAATTGAATCATTTCAAATCTATTCACAAAAAAATAATGTTTGCATTTTTTCGCCACATCTCGGTAACTTTACTGTAAATCAGTGATTTATACGCGTGGCGCATGAAGTAAAATTTCGAGTTTAGAAAAGCCCCGTGAAAATTTGTCTCGGGTCGCTGCGCGACCCTCGACAAATTTTCTACGCGGGGCTTTTCTAAACTCGAAATTTTACTTCATGCGTAGTCTGGGAGTGGACAACACTCTTTCTTAGAAGTGTCAAATTAAAGGATCACTCCAGGTTACTAAGTTTATTACTCAAAAGACCATTTTACAAAGGCTACAGCTCGAAGGACCAATCATGGTCTTCGGAGACCGAAGGACTACAGGGAATTGATTTTTTACAAAAAAAAACGAATATCTGAAGGTTTACAGCATGGATAGGAAAGAAGACATGTAATTTAAAAAAAATATCGAATTTGGGTTGGTTTTCAGTGCATTTACAACTTCACCTTAAATCAGTATTTTGTACGCGTGGCGCATGAAGTAAAATTTCGAGTTTAGAAAAGCCCCGTGAAAATTTGTCCCAATTCCCAATTACAAGACATTTTAGTATAAACAAAACAGTTTTAAAACTATAAACTAAAAATAACATGAAAAAATTCTAATAAGGACGTCAATGGTTGAAAAAATACGTCACAAGTTGCTGGAAGTTGATTAAACCAATTGCAGATCACATTAATACGCGATTTTAATCCAAAATCAGTTCTATTATACTTCATATTAAATGTGGTCTTCTATCTACTATTGAAAGTTGGATCATTCAAGCCAACTAGCTGTAAAATATCAGGGCTGTCAATTCGATCATGCAGAAGCTTGTGTAAGAACGTGATGCCTAGTCTGTGACGTCGGCATTCAAGAGATTCGACATTAAATTTGTCTAGCAATAGTGAATGATCACAGCCTCTGTCAGGATAAAGTGCCTCAACTTTAAAGTGCAAAAACTTCAGAAACTTACGTTGAACACTTTCTACTAGATTAATCTAAAGTTGAGTTTGTGGATACCAAATTAAAGATGCATATTCCACTTTGAACGGACATAAACATTAAATAGAGATTTCAGCGCATTCGGATTTCGCAAATTTGCAGAATTACAATGTATAAATCCTAATGCTTTAAAGAAACTCTTAACAAGTGTTTGAGCGTGAGGAATAAATGTAAAATTGTCATCAAACCAAATACCTAAATCTTTGAAGACTGGGACTTGCTCAATAGAATTATTGCTAACTATATAATTGAATGAGATTGGTTTAGATTTTTTGGTAAAGGATATAAATTTGCTCTTACTGCTATTCAAATTAAGATTATTGATACTACAGCAATTCGAGATAACATCAAGTTGATTTTGTAAGCGTTGACATTTATTTATTTATTAGTCAAATCAACGGAAATTACAGAAATACATAAATATAAACGAATTGTCTAAATTTAATTCACCTCTAATTATATACATTTCATTGAATTTATACGTTCTGTTAGCTTTTTTTATCTCTCTTTTTTTTTATATTTTTTTTTGTTATTATTGAATTAAAAGTCTGTATCCTTCACATTTATTTATCATATTTAATCATGAATAAATGTATTCAAATCGCTCATTTAAATATAAGATCTTTGGTTCCAAAAATTAATGAATTAAGAGCATTTATAATTGCAAACGCATTTATGATAACGTAATTGATATCAATGGTTATAACTTATTTCATAATGATCGTGATGGTAGAGGGGGTGGAGTTTGTATATATATATATCAAACGTCACTTTAAAAGTATTGTAATAAACACCAATAATAACATGGAACAGTTGTGGGTAAATATTAAAACTAATAAAAATAATCTTGCGGTAGAATGCGTTTATAGATCCCAAAAAATTAATTATAAACTTTTTTGTGATGAGTTGGAGCAAACAGTAGTCATGCTGACTGGTACAGAGCACGTATGTTGGTTAGGGGATATAAATATTAATTTACTAAAACCATCCCAGCCCGATACTTATTATTTTAAATCAATGATCGATGCTCTCGGTCTGCACCAGCTCATTGGTGAACCTACTCGTATCCCCCAAAACACACAATCATTAATTGATGTAATTATTACAAATGATACAAATTTGGTAACGAAAGCAGGTGTTGGTGGTTATGTATTTGCTGACCATGATTTTATCTATTGTGAGCTCAGTATTACAAATAATAATACTTTAGTTAATAAGATAATACGAGACTTTAGAAACTTTAATAGACAATCATTCCACGAAGAGCTAAACCGTATTCCATGGCAACAAATATTTTATTTAGATAACCTAGAGGAAAAAGTCGATTTCCTTAATAAAAATCTCTTACTTACAATAAATAACCATGCACCTACAAAGTTAGTGAAAGTATCAAAACGAAAAACACCATGGATAACCGACAATGTTAAATTAGCTATGAAATTGCGCGATAAAGCCCTCTTGAGGTTCAAGAAAACTCGGTTAAGCTCTAATTGGGACTACTACAAGTCACTTAGGAATCAGGTGAATTTTATGAAAAAACAGGAGAAAAAAGCATTTTTTGAATATACAACAAAGCATTCCAGTCCAAGAAAGATGTGGAATGAGTTGAAAACACTAGGGGTTAGTAATAAACAGCACAAAGAATTACCTGCACATTTGCAAAATGTCGATGATATTAATAATTATTTTTTAAAATCGATTCCAATTATTTATAACCATGATTGCGAAGATGTTGTCCATTATTATAAAAGCAAAGCTGCTTTATTGCCCGTAAATGAAAGATTCGCGTTCGATCAAGTTGAAAGCGATGTTATATATAAAATCATAGTTGGTATTAAAAGCAAAGTTACCGGTAATGACAACTTAAATATAGATATTATTAAACTTAGTTGTCCTCTGCTGTTACTGTTCATCTCACATATTATGAATTACGCCATATACACTAATGATTTCCCAAGTAATTGGAAAAAAGCTATTATTGTGCCTCTTTCAAAAATCACAAGACCTGAAGAATACAAACATCTAAGACCAATTAGTATTTTGCCGACTTTATCCAAAATCTTAGAAAAAGTCATAGAAATGCAACTCAGGCAATTTATTTTGGACAAACAAATCCTCCCTGATAACCAATCAGGGTTTCGGCCCAATCACATCTGCACGTCCGCATTATTATTCATAGTTGATGAAATCTTGTCATCAATCGATGATAATAATATATCAGTGTTAACTTTATTAGATTTTAGTAAAGCGTTCGACACCATTAACCACACTATCCTAATAGCCATTCTCGAAAGCATCGGACTAGCAAAATCTGCAGTTACCTTCTTTCATAGTTTTCTTGTGAATAGAACTCAAAGCGTAAAAATATTAAACAAAGTATCTCAGTCTCAAATGGTAAAAACAGGTGTTCCACAAGGGTCTATTCTTGGCCCGTTGCTTTTTCTGATATACTTCCAACTTTAGTAATTATGTAAAGACATGTACTATACAAATGTTTGCGGATGATACGCAATTGCTACATTCATTTCCGCCTAATGAATGCGAATCTGCAATACACTGCATTAATAAAGATGTAGATACTATCTATAAATTAGCAACAAAACACTGTCTTACAATTAATCCCGAAAAATCAGTTGTTGTACTCTTTGTAAATAATAATAAAAACAATCAGGTCAGAGGTCTTGTCAATATTACAATAGATTCTACACTAATACCGTTAGTAGATGAAGCGCGAAATTTAGGATTAATTATTGATAACACCTTTCGATATACTTCACAAATAAACAACTACATTAGAAAAAGCATCAGCAACCTTAAACTGATTTATCCTCATAGAAGCTACCTCTCCTTAGAAACTAAATCTATGCTTTGTAACTCGCTGGTTCTCTCACATTTTTCTTATTGTAGCGAAATATATGGACCATCCATTACACAGGATGTATTTCGTCGTATCCAGAGAGTTCAAAATAGTTGTCTTCGCTTAATATTTGGTGTACGCAAATATGACAGAATCAGTCATAAATTACTGGAAAAACAATGGCTTAACATCCACAACAGGCGACAATTAAAGTTTCTTGTCTTGTGTCATAAAATCATCTTGCTGAAGCAACCAACGTATCTCTACAAAAAAGTAAAATTTAGAACTGATGTGCACGCTTTAAATTTAAGAAATAAGGGACTAATCACCCCACCAATTCACAAAACCGCAAAGTTCGAAAGATCATTTAGTTACCAAATTTACAAATTGTATAATGAAATTCCTAGAAGCTGCAGGGACTTAAGTATCCCAAAATTTAAAGGATATATATATAAGCTCTTACTCGATTCTCAAAGATAAAAACCATTTATTGTTTGCTCCTTATAATGATTTTAGTTCAATATTGATTATCCTCTTCTCAATTATTTATATGTTATCTAATTACAATTATATATTACAACTTTTAGTTTTAAGTATAAACTAGGCATTATGTATTAGTTATTTTTCTTTACTTTTAATGCAATGGTCCCAATGGAAGATCAAGGGTAGTTATCTACTTATTTGAATTGGCGCCATTTGATTTCACTAAGTAGACTATAGTTATGTCTTATATGTACTAATTTTGTTTATTTTTGTATTCATCTACTTATGTGAAATAAAGTTATTATTATTATTATTAATTACAATAGTAAAGGTATAAAACTTAAAACTAACTTAAATCTAATAACTAAGGCTTAAAAAATGCCACCTATACAGTCTGCTGATTCTGGATATTTTGTTAACTCGTATTTTGTCAGAATTTTTTTTTTTTAATTCATTTCAACATATCAACTTTAGTTTATTTTATTTGTAAACATTTTTATCACTTTGAGAATTTTCAAAATATTTTATTTTATATTATTTGTCAAATCAACGGTAGCCATTTACACAAACACAAAAATAAAAACAATGATTTCATTAGTTAAGGTATAAAATTTAAAATTAGCTTAAATCTCACTATGGGTTAAGAAGGATCGAAGAGATTTTAAATTGCCATTAAAAAAATCAAAGTCAATTTTATTTCAGTTTGCGCATAATGTACTTAAACCGAAGTGAGTGCAATAGTTTGTTCTGTGCATTTGAACAAAAAATGTTGTAGTGTTCCGCAGTGGACGGTTTGGAACATGAATTTAATTAAATTCAACAGTTCTGGCAGCACGTCAAACAATTCATTAGTTTATATACAAAAATTATGTCCGTATTAAACTGACGTTGCTCAAGCGTTTGCAAACTGATATTTAATAATATTTCAGTGTATGACATACCGGGATAAAACTTAAATGCAATGAACCTTAGAAACTTCTGCTGTACGCATTCTATTTGATGTTTTCCAAATTGTGTACTGAGTGACCATATCAATGAACAGTACTCAAGTTGGGGCCCAACTAGGGAAACATAAAGTTTGACATAAGTATTTATGTTATTAAAATATCTGCATTGCCTTTTTACAAACCCCAACACCTGAGATGGTTTAGATGTTATTATATCAATGTGGTTGTTAAAATTCCATGAGTTATTAAAGGTTACACCAAGATCTCTTATTGAGTGTGTGTGATTCAATTGCGTGTTCGACAGGAAATAATTTCTCTGCGTTTTAATTTTCTTTTTAGAATAAGAAAGAACAAAACATTTAGAAACATTCAACTTTAAGCAATTTAAAACGCACTAACTACTGAGGGAATTCAAGTCATGTTGTAAATTATTATATGAACATGTATCCTTAATAGGAGTGTATAACTTGAGATCGTCTGCAAAAAGAAGACAATTAGAATGCTGAAAACAACCGACAATATCGTTAATAAATATATTAAAAAGTAGTGGTCCTATGTGTGATCCCTGTGGGACACTGGAGGTCACAAATATAGGACGAGATAACCAGTCATCCATGCGCACTAATTGTGATCTATCTGTTAAATATGAATAGATCCACTCAAGCATAGTGCCATGAATACCAGACAGCAAGTTTTTCGACCAGAATACCATGATTTTTTACAAAAAAAAAAAACGAATATCTGAAGGTTTACAGCATGGATAGGAAAGAAGACATGTAATTTAAAAAAAATATCGAAGTTGGGTTGGTTTTCAGTGCATTTACAACTTCACTTTAAATCAGTATTTTGTACGCGTGGCGCATGAAGTAAAATTTCGAGTTTAGAAAAGCCCCGTGAAAATTTGTATCACTATCAAACGCTTTGGAAAAATCCGTGTAGATGGTATCTACTTCGTATCCTTCCTCCAAAGATCTAGTGACAGCCTCACCAAAGATAAGTAGGTTTGTTGTGGTAGAGTATCCTGATCGAAAACCATGCTGTTTATTTGTTAAGATAGAGTCTAAGTCATTACAAAGGTATTCTGTAACTATTTTTTCAAATATTTTAGGAATGGATGACAATAACGATATTGGACGGTAGTTCTCTGCTACGTTTCTACTGCCTTTCTTAAAAAGTGGCGAAATAAGTGAATGTTTCCATATGTATATGCACTTTGTGCATTCGTGTCACTGACGATGCCACTATGAAGCATTAGATGGCGTTAGCTATCGAAATCATTAATAGTTTTCACATATTGGCTTGAAATAGTCAGAAATGTTCAGTATTCCTCAGCACTGGGTCGGGACCAGACTGAAGAGGATCTTGAAGTCCGAAACGCGTCTGTGGGTATCTGGTGCCGGAATACTGAACACAAATTCAATTTTGATATTTGTTTTCTGGTTTCACAAACAGAGTTCTGCTCGCTCGTGGACGAAACAGTGACCTGTATATGCACTTTGTGCATTCGTGTCACTGACGATGCCACTATGAAGCATTAGATGGCTTTAGCTATCGAAATCATTAATAGTTTCCAAATGTTTGGGAAAATACCAGTATTTAGAGATTTATTAAAAAGTAACCACAACAGCCTAGCAAGTGAAAATGCGCATTTGGCTAGAAATATAGGTGGTAATCCATCCCACCCCACCTTACCACTAGATGTTAAATTGGTTAGTTCCTGAAGAACACGGGAGATGGAAATATGTTTAATTTTGTGTAGTGAGATGTGGTTATAGCTAAGATTACTAGAAGTAGTGTTACGAATTAATGTTGAGGTGTTATAAACAGATCCAAAAAAATCAGCAAATAGATTAACAATATCCTGAGGATAATTAAAAGTAACCCCATCCTTGATTAAACGGTCTGGAACTTCAGATGACGATCTGTTTGAGTTGACGTAACTCCAAAAACGTTTAGGATTATTGTTTATAGAATATTCTACGGAATCAACATAATTTTTGAAACAAGCCTCTGTAAGTTCTTTGCATTCAATTCGAGCAATATGAAAAAGATTATAGTCATCCTTGCGCTGTGATTGTTTGTACATTTTATGTAGCTTCTTTTTAACTAAAACTAATTCAATTAGATCACGACTAAACCATTTTGGAAATTTAAATTGGTTTGAAGATCGCACTCGAATAACAGGAACAAATTTATCAATAGCTTCAAATATGACTTCATTAAAAATATCTAAGTCTATATTCACATTATCATTTATGAAAAGTGAGTCCCAACGTATATTAATAAAAATATCATTTAGATTGCCAAAATTACTGTTTTTAAAGTCGTATTTGAAGCTAGTATAAAATCTAGTATTGCTTACTACTAAAGATAAATTTAGACTTAGAACTAAGGCAGGATGGTGATTGTCACAAGTGACGAGAGGTAAATCAGCTAAAGAAACATTACTATGTTCAGCTAAATCTGATTGAATGAATATGAGATCAAGTATAACACCATTGTGATTAAAAATGTTATTTATTTGCATTGCATTCGCATAACCATATCCAATGTCAATTTGGTTCGCTGCCTCACTAGATGAATTAGTATAGACACCATAGTTGCTATTTTCCCATATAATGTTAGGGAGATTAAAATCGCCAATAATACACATATTGTGATTTCGATATTCGGTGGCTAATTGTTCAATCTGGGTACTATGTTGTTCATAAATACTAATGTCAGAAGCAGAACTTATTTATGAGGATACAGATTTAGGAGGGTTAGCAATTGTTGAGTAAATCTTTAAGTTATCCGCGTATAAGAGGTGTTTACACTTTAATAAATAAGAAAGATCAATTATAAAAAGGTTGAAAAGTAAGGGACCCATAATCAAGCCTTGGGGTACACCTGATCTTTGAAAGTATGAGTTCGATTTAAAATTATTTATTGCGACATACGATTCACGATCTGTAAGATAAGATGCTATACGCGAGGCTGAATTGTCACAAAAAACAAAGTAGCTAAGTTTACCTATTAACAATTGATGGTCCATCCTGTCAAACGCTTTTGACATATCAGTATATATTATATCAATTTGCCCCGCTGAATCTAATGATTTGGCTATATCATGCGTAATAATGGTTAAATTAGTTACTGTGGAACGTTTTGGAATAAAGCCATGCTGTTGAGAAGATAGGTATGGAGAAACGTGGAAATAGATTTGATCATAGAGAGTTTTCTCGAATATTTTAGCGATGCGAGATAGTATTGCTATTGGACGGTAGTTTGTTATATTCCGTTGATTAAGTGACGTTTTTGGGATGGGACGAATCGATGCAATTTTTAATTTATTAGGAAATACAGATGTTTTTATAGATAGGTTAATTATTATTGAGAGCGGGTAACATAGAATAGAAGCACAATCTTTTAATATAAAGCCTGGTACATTGTCATTGCCTGATGAAAATCTATTTAGTAATTGCTTTAAAAATGTAGACAGTTTTATCCGATATTTGCGCAAAGGTAAATGAAGGGATATTATTAACGTTCGGAACTGGGCATTGTGAAAACTGATTGAAAGTATTTTCGAAATCTAATGGCAATATGTTCAGGTGTTGATAAGCCTAATCCTCATAAATAAGTTCTGCAGGTATTCTCGAAGAATTAGATTTTTTACAATTAATATATTAACAAAATTGTTTTGGATTGCTAGTAAGCTGTGACTCTTTGTTTAAAATATAGTCAAATAAGTGAGTTACTCAACTGTTTCCAAGGCACTCTTTACAAAAACCAAAAGATTAAAATTTTACATATAAAATGTACAATAAACTATAAATCATTGAATTCAGTAAAAATTAATCTTCCAGAAAATATGAAAATCCAAAATGGCGCTCGTAATAAAAACAAAAGTTAGCTATGGTCCCTGGGTAAATGTTATAGTTATCTTAAAATAAAATATGTTCCTAGATTTATCGTTAAAAAGTTCATCCCCATTTACAATATCAGTAAATAACCACATCTTTCGCCCCTCAATCTGCTGTAAATACCTAGGCATAAATTGTCTGGAATTAATAGTTTTTGAATAAAAAAATAAAAACGAAATTTCAAAAAATCCGTTTTTTGACAATATCTCAAAAATGAAAGAAGATATTTTAAATTTGTTTTTGGATTATTATTAGGCCCTAAATTACGCAACTTTGTCCTAATAACCGAGATCCCCATACATTCTGTTGAAATAAGGACAAAACTTATATACTGTACATAGAAATGAATATAATAAATGAATTTGTTAGTACGTCCTTCTCTGGGCGTACGAGTATTATTTAATTTAAATTTTACATCTCGAAAGGATACGATAGTTATCCTTTCGAGATGTAAAATTTAAATAATACACGAAAAACTCGTCTCAGTAAATAAACCGAGGGAGATAATTTATGACTTTACATTTTGGAAGATTACACATTTTGTTATCCCAAAATGTTGTTGATAAAAGGGTAAAACCGTTTGTGTGTGTGTTCAGGATGGTCAGAGAGTATAATGCAAAAATCCTTTGTGAACGCCGGCATTATGTGTAAATAACCCACTTTGGGCCCGTGAAAGGGAAGAATGATGATTATACGAGGTATTCCCTTCACTCAAACACCAGTGCACACGTGTGTATATGTGCTAGCATTTAGGGTATTAAGGGCGTTTCGGTGAAAACGACTGAATTCGACTGTCGCTTAAAACTGGAAACGATTAAATATATCTGAGTGTAATTCCGTGATGTAATTCCATATGCTACAACCTGGCACAATTAAAATCAGCGCGCGTGTCGATTTTGTTTTCTCAGAAAAAGGTTTACACTTCTTGCTTTCCCCTTTATGCAAAACAAAGGGAACTTTCCCTTGTTTTTGCGAACATTTTCAAATCAAAAATGTTAGTGAATATATCCATTTTAAGGTTCCCCGTGTTAATTAAGGCTGCGCTCAACCCGTACTGTCGTTTCAATTTACAATCGTTTAATAATATGAAGGCTCATGAAGTTGTGGTCTAAATATATATATTTTGGTACATAACTGTGCACTCTTGCTGAAAAAGAAAATTATTATCCAATAAAATGGTCTTTTTTTTTGGTTTCGGCTTTTGCCTGGCCTTGGGAACTTGCCCATTAGCCATCATCAATGTTTATTTTTGTATCAATTAATTTATTACAATTTGTATTATTTAACTATTCATTCGGACAATCACACACATTCATACCACACCCAGGGTCACGACGAGACATTATTTTTCAAATAAAGTCTCCCTGTGCACGGGAATCGAACCCGAACTTGTGGCTCGCCGAGCGATACAGCCCGGCCACCACCTGCCCAATAAAATGGTCTGTATTAATAATATGAACGATTCTTTTTTCAAAGAAAAAGGTGGATTTTTTGATAACTATACATTTTATGAGAAAATGATATTAGAATTCTTCAATCCCAAATCACATTTTAGAGTTTTTTAATTTAATTTTTACTATACTGAAATAAAAAATTAAATCAAATTATCATGTCCACTGCAATTGAATTTTAGACAGATGTATAGAGAAAGAATTAAAAAGTGTTAAATAATAACAAAACAATCAGTATTCTTAGTTTCCATAGGGTACAGCGCACTCTTAAGATCATTTTTAAAAAATGCCTGTCTTTCTGTCACCACGATAAAGTCTAACCCGATTGAGCTGTTAAGATAACACTATAAACTTAAGCTTTTTATTACAAAAGCATTATCTGATCGACTTTTGGTGAAAATGCGGAAACCGGAAGTGTTAGTTAGTCTTAGTATATTTTTTATTTTTCTATAATATTGATCATATAAAAAAATCTTGTTAAGAAAAGTTGTAGATAATCGAAAAATTAGCATTTAATGCGTATTTACCGTATGTCGTAGCTCTTTTAGTTATTTTATTAAAATTGTTTTAAAAATGAGTTTGTTTTTTAAATTAATTACAGTTTGACAGATCATATGATATTTGTCAAAGTGATTTCAGACAACGAAAGTGACGAGGACGTTTTAGACCTTTTAACTTTATTACATTTGAACAACCTGAGAAGGATTTGGGTTTATCTTTTGTAGTTGGCAAATCAAAAAAAAGCCAAGTTTTATGTCATAAAAGAGCTCGAAATGTATCTGGATAGGTTTCAAAATATTTTTTTTTTCATTTAAGTATATTTTTGCATATTCATGACATATTTATTGGTGATCGTACCGGATAAAACTTAAATCTACTACCTGAGTTTTTCTTTTGTGCAATGTTATATTTTGTCATTTATTTTTAAGTTTCATTTATTATTATTATTTTTTTTTGTAATCTAATAATTTTTATTTACATATTTGTATGCGAATGTATAATCTTTCCCTGTATTGGTTCTTCCGGTGTGGAAATAAGGTATAATTATTATTATTATTATTATATTCTATATAAACATTTGCAAAATTAATCACACGACGTATATTTTAAACTTCACATTAAATCAGTGTCTTATACGCGTGGCGCATGAAGTAAAATTTCGAGTTTAGAAAAGCCTAATTTGGATTGGTCGCTTCGCTTCGCTACGCGACCAATCCCAATTTTCAGGCTTTTCTAAACTCGAAATTTTACTTCATGCTTAATCTGGGATTGGAAAACACTCGTTTAGTTCTTTGAAAGTATCGATGAATTTTCAAGATTTTAGGTAGTTTTAGTTAATTTACAACGCTTTTCGTAAATTTCCAAGATTTCCTTAAATTTTCAAAATTCTGACGGTTTTCCTGAATTTCGGAAATTTTCGGTAATCTTTAAAATGTTCATACTTTTCATTAAAATTTTGAAATCTAACGGATATCTTGAAGTTTCATGAAAAACTTCAACGTTTTTCAAGTTAACGAATATTTAAGCTATTTCATAAATTTCTTAAATATTCATTAACTTGAAAAACGCTGAAGATTTCCTTGAAACTCAAACTCAAACTATAATTAAATTAAATAACCAAGAATTTAAAAATTAAAGGAAACTGAAAATTTATGATAACTATCGAAATTTTTCAAATTAACGAAAATTTAGGAAATTCAGGAAATCTAAAAGAATTTTGATAACTAACTGAAACCTTGGAATTTCACGATAAAATCAAGATTTGTTGAATTGTTTGTTTATTTGGGAACTTCGTGAAAATTGCCAATAATTTGAAAATTCAAGGAAATTTTAAAAATGTATGAAAAGCGTCGAAACTTTTGAAATCAACGGAAATTCAGAAAATACGTCAGAATTTAAAAAAAATAAAGTAAATCCTGTAAATTTACGAAAAGCTGAGTAAAATTATGGAAATTCACTAAAAATCAGTCAAAACTGTGATAGTTAACTAAAATCTTGAAAATTCAACAACGATTTAAAAATATTTAACGAGTATCTTCCACTCCTAGACGAAGTAAAATTTCTAGTTGCGAAAAGCCCAAAGAATTTGGATTTGGAAACGCAGCGTCCAAATCCAAATTCGGGCTTTTCTTAACTCAAAATTTTACTTCATGCACCACGAGTATACAACACTGATTTAAAGTAAGGTAATTGGCATTTCACCTTGAAATATACCACTAATGCCAACTGTCATAAAAATTCTATTAATTCTAAATAAAACCATAAAGCCAAAATGTCACTATTGCTGTCAGTTTAAAACGAACAATTGACTATTATCGTCACTGAAAAAAGAATATGTCACTGTTATCGCCACAGTATAACATAAATGTGATTATTGTAGTCTTTTTATAGTCAACATGTGACTATTATAGTGATCTACAGTCTCAATACTGCCAACATGTTACTATTATTGTTACTTTGATACGAACATTTTACTATAAACGTCACATTATGTTCGTTATAATGTGACGTTTATAGTAAAATGTTCGTATCAAAGTGACAATAATAGTAACATGTTGGCAGTATTGACTATTAAAGAACTGCAATAATCAAAGTCCTAGGTCAAAATGTGACTATTACAGTGATCTATGGTCCATGATAACCCCAAAATTTGACTAGTATCGTCACTTTGAAACGAATATTTAACTAATATCGTCACATTAAAAAGAAAATTTGACTATTGGTCTTTCTTAAGTGAAAATATGCCTATTATAGTGATCTATAGTCAGGATAAAGCCTATTTTGACTATAAAAATAAAAGTTTGACTATTGGGGTCTTCTTTTTAAGTAAAAATATAATTATTATCGTGATTTATAGCTAAGATAAATCAATTTTGACTATCAAAATGAAAATAAATATAGTTAATACTGTCAAACTGGTCGATATAATCGATATGTCAATATAATCTGTAATGTCAAAATAATTAACATAATCGATACAGTCAGTACTGTCAAAATAGTCAACATAATCGATACTGTCAATATCTATAGTCAAAATATAGCCTATTTTGACTATTAAAGTGGTAATTTGACTATTGGGGCCTTTTCTTGAGTAAAAATATGATTATTATCGTGATTTATAGTTAAGATAGTCTATTTTGACTATCAAAATAAAAATAAATATAGTTAGTACTGTCAAAATGAAAATAAATATAGTTAGTACTGTCAAAATGATCGATATAATCGATCTGTCAATATAATCAGTAATGTCAAAATAATCAACATAATCGATACAGTCAGTACTGTCAAAATAGTCAATATAATTGATACTGCCGATATCTATAGTCAGGATATAGCCTATTTAGACTATTAAAATGAAAATTTGACTTTAATAAAACACTGTTTATCACTTTGATTTGTATAACAATTGGTTTATTTGGTGACTATAGTTTCGATACTACACGTATCATTATCAAACCGTTACCGTCACTAACGGTTTGATAATGATACGTGTAGTAGCGAAACTATAGTCACCAAATAAACCAATTGTTATACAAACAAAGTGATAAACAGTGTTTTATTTATGTTCAACAATGTATAACGAAGTAGAAGCCTCTATAATCAGTGAAAATTTGACTATTAGGATATTTTTTTTAAGTAAAAATATGATTATTATCGTGATTTATACCTAAAATAAAGTCTATTTTGACTATCAAAATAAAAATGAATATAGTTATTACTGTCAAAATGGTCGATATAATCGATCTGTCGATATAATCAGTAATGTCAAAATAATCAACATAATCGATACTGTCAAAATAGTTAATATGTCGACATATGTTCAGTACTATCAAAATAGTTAATATAATCGATACAATAAAATGCAAGTCTACTTATAGTTAGTACAGTCATTATAGTCAATACAGTCAAATTACAGTATTTAGTGTGTTTTTTTTTTCATCAAAGTGTAAACATTTGTCAAAGTGTCACAATTAATTTTGAATTTTTACATATTTAACATGAAATGAGAATTTTGGCCAACCATCACATTTCAGGACATTTCTGTTAATTTATAATTTAATGAAATTAAGCTAGGTTAAATGAATAGTAGCGATAAAACTAATGTAATTTTTCTAACCTAACCCCTCCCTGTTTCCATTAGACATTTTGACTATATGCGACGTATTTATCATATTTATCATTCTGACATTACTGTGTGTCAATTGTTTATTGACCATTATGAAATGTTGTCTTAAAATCAGTTAGCTTTTTGACTGTGGTAGTATTTCATCGTTAATATATTATACAAATTTTAAACAACACTGTAAAGTTAGTAATATTTATATTTTTTATACATTTATTTATTATTATACATTATTAGGTTAATTTATCCAACCTCCTGGCTACAGACCTTCACTAGTACTAGATTATTTACTATTGACAATTTTTTTTTTTGTCTAAACAATTCTTATATATTATTATAAAATTTTCTTTCTGACAATGTGATGCCAATTTGGTGATAAACAATAAAGATTTATTTATTTATTTATTTAATTGACTATTGTAACATTTTGCCGGTAATTTCACTATGGCATTCTGATAGTTTTTCATCATTAAATGACTATTGTAACATTTTGACAGTAATTTCATTATTATGGCATTTTTTATAGTATTTTATCATTAAATGACTATTGTAACATTTTGATGGTAATTTCGGTATTGGAACATTTTCATCATTAAATTGACTGTAACTTACCTATTATTTCCTTTTTAACCTGTATCAAAATTGACATTCTCCGTCAATAAAACGGCAATAAGCTTATTACGTCAATTTTCAATTGTTTAAATGATGAAGAAAACGAGTGTCTTCCACTCCCAGGTTAAGCATGAAGTAAAATTTCGAGTTTAGAAAAGCCTGAAAATTTGGCTCGGGCGCGTAGCGAAGCGGAGCGACCGAGCCAAATTAGGCTTTTCTAAACTCGAAATTTTACCTCATGCGCCACGCGTATAACACGTTGATTTAATGTGAAATGGTCTTTAACGAGGACCCTACTTTGAGTAGCGCTGATCTAGACCATATGTTCTCAACCTTATTTTGCCCACCGCCCACTTCGAGATTTTTTGTTTTTTCTAGAGCCCCCCAATTTTTTAACTTACTATCTGTCGCGAATCTAAAACAGCTATTGCCACGATTATATTTAAACGTGTAATATTATACACCCCCTAATTTTCTCTGAGTTTTCTACTACCCCCTTGAAAGTCTTAAACGCCCACAGAAAAATAAAGAGATTATTATTATTATTATCGCCGACGTTGAGAACCTATGATCTAGACAATTATTACATTATATAAATTTTAATATTTATTGTCAAATTTATTATTACAAACAACTTAACATTGATAACAACATTCAAAATTAGTATCTATTAGTTATCACTAAATCCTGTTTAGTGCTATTACTAAGCAAACTCAAACTGAAATCAATAAAAACCCGTTGCCGTTATTTTTTGTCGAAACTACTCGACGGGATCTCCAAGGCCTATTCTCTTAGTAAGTTCGTTTCTCGAATTGAATTTTGCCAACTTTATGTATCGTAACATCGTTACATAAATAACTAAATAAATTTCTCTGGGAAAGGAGTGTTTTCATTAAGGTCTGCCGCACTCTCTCTCTCCCCCACCACCTTTTATAAATTGCTTTATTTCCGGGGTTGTGTATTCATTTGAATTTATGATTTTGCACTCGACAGGCCGCGATTTATATTTATCATTCCTCGGCCAAATTTACTGGAAAGATCGAATCACCGCGACCGCTCGGATTTTACAATTGCTATTCCCCTTCAAGTTCCGAAATGGGGAATTTCGAAATGGGGTGGTTTTTGTGTCACTTAAAGAATATGTGTCACAGAAATAACATCTGCGTAATGTTTATTTTCAAGAATATGCATTTTTCGTGAAATTCACATTAACTAATTCTAGATAATTGTTTAAATTCACACTAACTATTGATAAACATTCGTTCAACGTTGTCAACATAGAAATCGATGAACTAGAAAAACAATTTGTAAATGCAGAAATTTTAATAACACAGACAGGGATTTTTTTTTAGGTATAAGTACATATCACATATCATATCAAAGCATCATAATTTTCAGTTATACGCTTTTTCTTGAAAATAAATTTAATTCCAACAAGTGTTTCCAATAATTGGTTAAGCATGAAGTAAAATTTCGAGATAAGAAAAGCCTGATAATTTGGTTTGGTCGCTCCTCTCTTCTTTGTAATTAATTACATTGTAATGTAATTACTTTGTAAAGAATTAACGCCCAACACTGATACATAGTAAGTAAGTGAATAATATTAATTTTATATGAAGTGACAGATTTTGAAATGTATATTTCCAATTAGTTTTTTTGCCAAATCTATACAATAACATGTTCATACTGTTACATAAATCCAACAAAAACCTAAAAATGAAAACGGCTACACACACAATAAAAACAAAACAACGGTGCATGTCAATAAAAAAAAATATGAATATTTACATTAAAATTCATTGACGTGACTTTGCACGGGGATTGATTTATAGAGAGCGCTTCGCGTTCGGGCGCGAGCATGAAAAGCCAAATAAATACGATTCGACAGTGAATTTAAATATGCGGTGCATATTTTCAGTCGGGCAAATACTTTAATTTATGCATAATGGCTCCGTTACCCCGCGTTTACCCCACATTCCCTCCCGCGAATTAAATGGGGGGTTGGAGCTCGGGGGGTGAGTCTGTGCATGCATGCAGTCGCGATTCGCTGATCCGGATGTTTATGCATGCACAACAACTAACTACAAGGGAAGCCGAAATGAACAAAAAATGAATGTTTATGGATTTGTGCAGAAATGTATACAGGTTTATGCGTTTTAATAAATATTCCTTCGTTGTGTAGAAATTTAAATTTAATATAAAAGTATGCAGCATATAATTTCTAATAATTACTATTAGACTAATGTAGTTGTATGAGTTACGTGAAGGTGTTAAGTCATTTAATTAAACACAGTTATATTCATTTATATATATATATATATATATATATATATATATATATATATTTGAAAATACTTCGGTAATTAGTTCTATCGCAAAATTTGAAGAAAGAATCGTACGGGAAGCCATAGAAATAGAAAAACATCCTTTGTGCCTCAATAAACGAGATGATGGCACAAGATTACAAACCACATGGAAACCTTTGATGAATATAATAAAACAACAAAAAAATGACTTGCCTCCAATATTTAACAATTTTCGGAATATTCAGACAAATTCAAGTAATTTCAACAATGCAGATACATCGGACACAAATCAAGAAATTTTAGCACCTTTTACATCGAGTGGACCAATAACACGCAGCAGATCTAGACTACAAGTCCCTAGTTTACAAAACAAATGTACTGACAGTGAACGTGACATCTATCACTCAGTATATAAAAAAAGCTCCTGAGGATGGCAGAAGTGATGCTGCCGAAACGTAGAGCGCAAATAAATCAATTAACTCGAGAAAGCAGCCCACAAACCTCCAGCCAGTTATATATATATATATATATATATATATATATATATATACATTTATAAATGTGATGAAAGTAATATAACTGTGTTTATTTAAGTAACTATTAGACTAATAATTGCAAGGGCTTATAGTTAATAAATAAATAATAAATAAATAAACACGTTTATTGTCCAACAGAATAAACCAATTTAGGACATATAAATTAACAAAATTATATGCTATAATATGTAAAACTAACAAAAATCAATATAATATAGTATGAAAATTAAACAGTATGACATTTAATAAAAATAAATCGATTAACCTCAATGATAATTGGAAATTACAAAAATTATCCGCAATTAAAGGAATAATTATAAAATTAATTCAAAAAACTATTCAAAACAATTACTTAAACCCTTTCCGCGCACAGACAAATTTATAAAATGAATAAGATATAATTTGTAAAATTTACAAAAATTAAATATTATGTAAATAAGCAATGCAATACAAACGAATAATCAATAGTATTATTTTCAATAACAATATTAGACAATCAAATATTCAGCAAATTATATAAATATATCCTGAAACAGGTTATTAGCATTGCGGCTCATATGATTAATGGGCGCTCTCAGGAAAATATTGGTACATGCAATGGGTAAAGAAAAAGTCATTATTTGTCGCGATGTTAGTCGAGGGACATAAAATTGGACCATGCTTAGCAGTTCGGACGAGTTCACTTCATTGCAAATAATTTTTTTCAAAAATGATGCGCTGCATATATCTCTCCGTTTAGACAAAGACAAGCACTCATGCTGTTCAAGTAAGTCACTATAATCTGTCTGTCTGTCAGGATATATGCCACTAATTTTGTAGGTAAGGTATTTAAGAAAGCGCTTCTGGACTCTTTCAAATACTAATGAATCTGACACATAGTACGGGTACCATATTACCGAAGCGTACTCTAGTCTGCTGCGTACAATAGCATAATATAAAATTTTTAATAAGTTGGTATCATGAAAATAACGTGATGTCCGCATCAAAAACCCTAACAACTTATAAGCTGATTTACCAATCTCATGAATGTGATTGGAAAATGTGAGTTTATAGTCAAATAAGACACCGAGATCTTTAATATTATTTTCACGTCGTATAATTGTAATTAAAAGAAATGTTGTGATGTTTACGAGTATATGATATTACTGCACACTTGTTTATATTTAGAGTTAGTTGGTTCCCAATACACCAATCAGTTATACGAGTTAAGTCTCTTTGCAGCAAAGCACACTCCAGTTCTGTGGTAACCGCACCATAAATTTTTAAATCATCTGCATAAGCTAATACCCCACAGGACAAGGAGGAAATTAAATCATCTATTTAAATATTGAATAATAAGGGACCCAAATTAGAGCCTTGCGGCACCCCAGACGAAGAAATGAAATAATTTGATTTAAACCCATTATAAGAAACGTAATTATTACGACAATCTAAGTACGATGCTAAGAAGTTAACTAGGCTTAAAGAAAGGCCAAATGAGCAAAGTTTATTTATTAGAATTTCGTGATTTATGGTGTCAAACGCTCGAGAAAAGTCCGTGTACAATACATCCACTTGCCCGCGTTTGTCAAGAGATTCGCAGATATGCTGAGTAATGACAGCCAAATTTATCGTTGTAGATCTACCAGAGCAGAATCCATGTTGGTGTGGGGATAGGTAATTAATAATATGATTATAAATAAACTGATAAATAATTTGTTCAAAGATTTTAGAATAGTTAGAAAGAATTGAAATTGGTCTGTAGTTCTGAATATCTGATTTGTCACCGCGTTTAAATATTGGACAGATTACAGCTGTTTTCCATCTACTTGGGAAAACCATACTTTTTAGAGATAAATTGTAAATAATTGATAGGGGTTTTGTAAATATATATTTACAATCTTTAATTACATAAGATGGTATACTGTCATCACCGCAAACCTGTGAATTTCGTAGTTTGTTAATGCTACCTATGACATCACTTTCTTGAATAGACGGCATTATAAGAGTTTCACGGTTGTTGAGTGAATTGTCAGTTATATTAAAGTGCGTTTTGGTAGTGTAAACACTTGAAAAAATATCGGCGAACGCATTAACGATTTCTTGCGGTGAAGAGTAGGTCGAGTTTTCGCTGTGAAGTTCTACCGGAATTCTTGATACACCTTTCTTTAAGTTTATAAACTTTCATACGTCTTTGGGATTTGTTTTGAGGTTAGATTCAATAAGTTTGATATAGTTGTCATAAGCATTCGAGATTAGTGTTTTAGTGAGCTTTCGCAGTCTGGAAAACTCACTGTAGAAAAATAGAGAATTTGAAGATTTCCACTTGTTATGGAAATATTGTTTTAGGCGAATATTACGTTTGATTTCTATAGTAAACCATGGCGGAAACGATTTATTTGATTTATTTGAATTTTTAATTATAGGGACAGATGTGTTGAATGTATCAGACAATTTGTCGTAAAACGCATAAGAAGAAACCGCCAGTCCTCCCCAAGACGTACGAGGATTAAACCAGGTTAGTGCATTAATTCCTCCCGAATTGGAGAGGCCATTCCCGTTGGAACGCTTTTATATAGAGCTACTAACCACTGTTCATTTTTTCCAAGATTTTCTTTGATTTTCAAATTGTTAACGCTTTTTGTGAATTATATTGAATTTAGTCGATTTTAAATATTGACGCCTTTTGGGAAATTACTAAAATTTTTATTAAAATTCGTGATTTGAATTATTACCAAATTTCATTTCTTAATATTCGTAATTTTATTACATCTTTTATTTATTTATTTTTTTAATTTGGATCGATGATCCTGACATAGACTGTCGCCACAGCCAACATCTTTTATTAATACCGCATATTTTATTTTATATAAAACAAAAAAGACAAAATAAGCCATAGACAATTGTCGAACCAGTGATTCCCACTCCCAGGTTAAGCGTGGAGTAAAATTTCGAGTTTAGAAAAGCCAGGAAAATTGGTTTGGTCGCTCCGCGAAGCGGAGCGACCAAACCAAACTTTCAGGCTTTTCTAAACTCGAAATTTTACTTCATGCGTCAGGCGTATAAAACAATGATTTCAAGTAAGTTCAAAATATACTGCTTATCAAACCATTCAAAATTCGATGGCGTATATATTCACATTTATATTTTTCACATTTAAACCTTTTCTTTTCGGAAAGTTTTAAATAGAAAAGCACTTCATTGAACACAGATAATTTTCCTTAAAAACACAACCCTGCGTGGACCTAGATTTTTACTTTATGTAAAATGTTATTTATTTCTTTCTTAATTCAATACAATAGATGGCGTTTAATAAATAACGAGTATCGCATGTAACGATATTGACCATATGGTATACATATAAACACTGATTATGTTGCATAAAAATATCGATATTCCAAAATATCGAATATATCGAACATCCCTAATGTGCATGTTTAAAGCTCTCATAAATTCATCATTTATTTTAAAATAAACATAAATCATTTAAACATTACCAGTCTAGGGTGTCAAATTGTTTGAGTGAACGGCAAAGCTATACTAATGAGAGGTAAATCTCGAAACGCGTCTATAGATGGGCTGAATAATTTGACCCAAATTGTTACATTTGCAGTAGGTAACTGTATATAACAGTAAACACTTGCTGTATGATTCAATATCCGTCGGGGTATTAGCTCGGGAAATAGTTGTTTCAATGAGTGTTTGGTATAGTCTTTGTAAGACTAACTTGTTGTAGATTGCGAAACGAATCGCACCTTTAATGTTTTAAGTATTCGGCAACCAAGAATTGGCAATTTCATTTATACTTATAGAAATCATTAAATTTATTCCACTTAAAAAAAAAACACTCACACATTACAAAATATCTCTTTGTATAATAATAAGCCCATAACGTTTTCTAATTTTCAGTCGACACCGATGTCCACTCGTTCCGAAAGTGCTTATCCCCATTTCACATCACACGGACAGCTTTAAATCGTCTCCCACTCTCCTCGGACCAGAGATAGAGAGAAAAAAAAGCCTGATTCGATTCCGATCCATCAACCGGGACTCGGGACACACTGTGTCCTCCTAACGTGTCCCAAATGCCGATGACAGCGACAAAAGCGGGGGCCGGGAAAGGAAAGGCGGGGGGAGAGTCGAAAGTGAGAATTTAATTACAACACGTCCCGTCGGAATTTCAAATTAACTCCGACTCGATTATTTCGTTATTTATTCGAAATGACTTTTGGACAGGTAACACTGACCTTAATTTATAACAGAACTTTACTTGGGAAAATAAATGTTATTTATTTTACTCTCGCGAAATTAAAGTGTTAAAATGTCTTATTACAATTTTATATTGTACAGTCATTTTTATTGTTGTAAATGTATTATAGGTGAAGTTTGCGATTAGACATAAATCAAGATTATTATTTTTTTCACAATTCTAGTAAATGATGTGTAAGTAATGGGTTTTTTTAATGCAACTAGGGATTCTAATACCAGTGTTTGGTTGTCAATTTTACCTTAAACATCGCTTAAACTTTATAGTCACTTTTTAATGTCATATAAAATGGTAGAATGTTCAAATTAAGATAGGGCAAGTTACTTAAACTTTTTATGTCACTTCTTAACGTCATATAAGATGGCAGAACATTTAAATTGGTTATATGGAAGCAAAACTACTTCGAATCCAGAGAGATTATCGCGTCGATCTATTGCTTTCTGTCTTTCGCACGTTAAGAGTAACCATTATATAACATAATGGTGAAAATAGAATCAAGAGTGACCATTGTATAGTTAAATGGTGAAAATAGAATTAAGAGTGACCATTATATAATAAAATGGTGAAAATAGAATCAAGAGTAACCATTATATAATAAAATGGTGAAAATAGAATCTTTATATGAACTTGTATTTCCATATAAATAATAAATTACTTTATGTCGAAGTAGACCTTTAAACAAACAATATTTCTGCGTTAAATAACACAGTTAAAAAAAATCTGTTTCCGCCATTTTGTTACGAAAGGTTGAATGCATATCTTTGTAAAATAACATTTGTAGAATATTATCTTATAACAACGCTGGAACCGTAGTCCCAACATATAAATTGTGCATGGCCTAACCCCTCTCTTAAATCGTAAATAATGCTTTAAAAAATTTGCTGGCAATTTTTCGATTTTTTTTCGCTATTTGGATAAATAAAATAAAACTATTGTTTAGTTAAGCTGTTTGTGAAAATCCATGTAAAAAACTTGGTCAAACATTCTTAAAACCCAACAACTACCAGTTTTTACAAAAAAAGTTCAAAGCCTATTTATTTTTTATTATTATTTTATTATTTACACTGAAAATCATTTTTAACAGACTATTCCGTTCGTTTGTTTCATGGACAAAAGTTTCTACTTTTAATATAAAATAAAACCGCGGTGGAAAATTTTAATTAGCTTTATTTATTTTCGAAAATATGGAGAATCAAGTCAAATTTTATTTTAGTTATAACTTCGTTAATTAGAAAAATACTATGCTCAAAATTTGAATTAAACCTAAAATAATGTCCGACAAATATCGTATGTTCAATTAAAAAAAACTAGAGTGCCATGGAAAAAAATGTAGGTTGGCAACTCTGAAATTATATATTAAAATTATTATGTCTGACGTCTTATATGTCAATTCCCAAAGCATGTAGCCAACTTAAATCTAAAAAAATATGAAATCATGGCATTCTAGAGGTTATATTTATTGCGCATACAATATTATACTGTTATATTTCTCGAATATTATTTTAGGTTTATTTAAAAGTTTGAGCTTGAAATTTGTCATTTTCATTTTATTTTATTTTAGTTATAACTTCGTTAAACTAAAATAAAAAGATGACGATTTTGACTTAATTTAATGCTCCATATTTTGAAAACAAATAAAGCTAATTAATTTTTTTCAAAATATTAACGTTCAGTTTTCTTTCAATGTAAATACCAATAGTATAATATATAAAATTACTAAAATGTTATTCGTGAATATGCAAACAATGTCTTAATTAATAAGACAACTTAAGAAGATAAATATGCATGGAAACAACTACTTCCCGTGCAAGTACACTTCCGGATATTGAATTATACAATGAAATATTTAAAATCTTATTTAATTTGGTTTCTTACAACGCTCTATTAAAATATATGTAACGTTTAGGTCAAATTGTCTTCAAACCAACTAACAAATACAAATTTAAAATGAAAGGAGAGATAACAAAAAATTAAAAGTGAAAGGAATTGGATTAAAACTAATGTCTTAGGCCATCTATAGACGCGTTTCGAGATTTTTCTCTCTTCAGTATAGCTTTGTTATGAGGTTTTAAAAAAAAAATAGAAATAAAATTAAAATAAACTTACTTGGAAAAAGTGTTGTGTGTGGAATGAACAGGTACAGAAATGGAATGAGTGAAAAATATGGTTGGTATTTATAGGTAAAAAAGGGGATTATGTCATTAGCAGGTATGAAGAATGTGAGACCTTATTATTTACCTTACGGTACAGTTCAAACAGGATAAATTCAAACTCAGTTTTGAATTTAAATTTAACCAATAGTATTTAATATAAATATTATATATTGTTGAATTTCAAGATTGTAAAGTAAGTAAATGAAGTAACGTTACTAAAACTCGGGAGTACATACATTTGATATAAATGCAAATAAAATTGTGATTTGGTTTAAAAAGAAAAATAATGCAACTTAATAAAATAAAATAAAAACAACTACCAGAAATGGTACAGAATTCATAACTTCATAATTGGATGTCCTTGTTTTTAACAATAATATAAAATTTTAATTTTTGGGAAATTTCTGTTACTACAGAATAAACAGTCAGATGATGTTTTACGAGTTGAAAACAAAACGATTATATTCTAAAAGTGTGCAAGAATTAATTTAAATTAAAAATTTGTACCATAAATAGTGAAAACAAAAATATCACTTTAAATCAGGGTTTTATACGGGTGGCGCATGAAATAAAATTTCGAGTTTAGAAAAACCTGAAAATTTGGTTTGGTCGCTCCGCGCTTCGCGCTACGCGACCAAACCAAATTTTCAGGCTTTTCTAAACTCGAAATTTTACTTCATGCTTAACCTGGGAGTGGAAGACACTCGTTCGACAATTGTCTATGGCTTATTTTGTCTGTTTCTGTTTTATATGAAATAAAATATGCGGCATTAAAAGTAATAATTAAGTTAAAATATATAAAATCACAAACAATATACACAACAGATTAAAATCAAAATGCTCATCACTATGCTAAAAGTAATGAATAAGGTTAAAATATAAATCACAAACAATATACAAATAAAAAAAATGAAACAGATTAAAATGTGAACAAAAATAAAAATCTAATTTGTCTCACGGAGCATGGACTTAAGATTCTTTTTTTAGCAAAGTCTATATTCGTTGCAGTGCGCGGCAACTCTAGCCATACCATAATTGGTACGATGAAATGGTAAGTTGAAGAGGTCGAAGGAACGCAAGCCCCTGCTAGGCACATTGATTTTAAACTGGCCCAGAACCTTACCTTCTGTCGATCCAACCGTTTATCAAATTGAAGCCTAGCATTACATCCGCGTTCCTCCGTCGCTGCTCCAACGTATTCATTTCTAGGCTACTTAAAATCTCTTGGTAGGAACCACAAATATGGAACTTATACGCTATAAAGCGTATAAATTTCGTCTGGACCCTTTCAAGTAAATTTATCTCAGACTTGCTATGGGGATTCCATACCATGCAACAGTACTCCAAATGTGGTCTCACAAGGGTCGAATATAATGTCAGTAGAGTATTTATGTTTGTGAACTCCTTGGTATTTCGTTTTATGAAACCCAGCATACGATGAGCTTTAGACGATATATTAGTCATATGCGAGTTGAAATCCCACTGTTGAGTCAATGTAACGCCTAAGTCCCTCACCGACGAGACGCGCAACAACTAAGTGCCATTAAGAAAATAATTCCTCTCAACAGTTGCCCTCCTCGTAGAAAAGGAAATAGTGTTAATGAAGTTTGTTATTAATTCAAATCACGAATTTTTATAAAAATCGTAGAAATCTACCAAAAGCTTCAACATTTTTAAAATCGACTAAAATCTATATAATTCACAAAAAGCGTTAACAGTTTAAAAATTAAAGAAAATCTTGGAAGTTCACGAAAATAAAAAAAATATATGATAAATGTAAATCGTCAGAAAGTTAACGGAAATCAAAGACCAAACCTAATTTTAAGGCTCTTCTAAACTCGAAATTTTACTTCATGCTTAACCTGGGAGTGGAAGACAGTCGTTCGACAATTGTCTATAACTTAATTTGTCTTTTTTTTATATAAAATAAAATATGCCATATTAATAAAAGACGTAATAAAATTGTGAATATAAGGCAAAAAAATGAAGTTTGTTAATAATTCAAATCACGAATTTTGATAATAATCTTAGAAATCTACCAAAAGCGTCAACATTTTTAAAATCGACTAAAATATATATATATATATATATATATATTTTAGACTAAGCATTATGTATTTATTTTAAATGGATATCCGTAAATAAACAATAATCAATAAACAACAATAAACAATAATTCACAAAAAGCGTCAACAATTTAAAAATTTAAAATAAAATCTTGGAAGTTCACGAAAATAAAAAAAAATATGATAAATGTAAATCGTCAGAAAGTTAACGGAAATCAAAAATGAGCACACGTTTTGGAAATTTACTTAAATTCATGAAAGGCGTCAAAGTATTAAAAATCCACGAAAGGTGTATAATATTAAAAATTAACGAAAATCTTGAAAATTCACAAAAACTGTTAAGATTTGTTAAAAATTAACAAAAATTCATGAAAAGTATCAATATTTTTAATGTTAAAGAAAAACTTAAATTTTATGAAAAGCTAAAAATGCTAAAGCTTTTCATAGAATTCCAAAATTTTCCTCAAATTGAAAAATATTGATACTTTTCATGAATTTTCGTTAACTTTTAACAAATCTTAACAGTTTTTGTAAGTATTATTAAAGAATTTCGTTAATTTTTAATATTTTACACCAATTAACAAGTATTTAAAAAACTTACAAAAATTGCTAAGAACATTTCAAATTCTTATCAGTGTTCGTAAATTTTTTACGAGATCAAAACAAAACGATTATTTTCTAAAACTGTGCAAAAACTGTGAAAATTTATACCTTAAATCGTAAAAACAAAAATATCACTTAAAATCAGTGTTTAATACGGGTGGCGCATGAAGTAAAATTTCGAGTTTAGAAAAGCCTGAAAATTTGGTTTGGTCGCTCCGCGCTTCGCGCTACGCAACCAAACCAAATTTTCAGGCTTTTCTAAACTCGAAATTTTACTTCATGCTTAACCTGGGAGTGGATGACAATTGTTGTCTATGGCTTATTTTGTCTGTTTCTGTTTTATATAAACTAAAATATGCGATATTAATAAAAGATGTAATAAAATTGTGAATATAAGGAAAAGAGATGAAATTTGTTAATAATTCAAATCACGAATTATTATAAAAATCTTAGAAATCTACCAAAAGCGTCAACATTTTTAAAATCGACTAAAATCTATATAATTCACAAAAAGCGTTAACAGTTTAAAAATTAAAGAAAATCTTGGAAGTTCACAAAAATAAAAGAAATATAACAAATGTAAATCGTCAGAAAGTTAACGGAAATCAAAAATGAACAGTCATTTTGGAAATTTACTAAAATTTATAAAAGGCGTCAAAGTATTAAAAATTCACGAAAGGTGTGAAATATAAAAAATTAATGAAAATCTTGAAAATTCACAAAAACTGTTAAGATTTCTTAAAAATTAACGAAAATTCACGAAAAGTATCAAAGTTTTTAAAGTTGAGGAAAACTTGGAATTTAATAAAAAGCTTAAAAATGTTAAAGCTTTTCATAAAATTCAAAACATTTTCTCAACTTAAAAAATACTGCTACTTTTCATGAATTTTTGTTAATTTTTAACAAATCTTAACTGTTTTTGTAAATTTTCAAGATTATCGTTAATTTTTAATATTTTACACTACTTAACGAGTATTTAGAAAACTGATAAGAATTTGAAGTGTTCGTAAATTTTTTACGAGTTCAAAACAAAACGATTATTTTCTAAAACTGTGCAAGAACTAATTTAAATTGAAAATTTATACCTTAAATCGTGAAAACAAAAACATCACCTAAAATCAGTGTTTTATACGGGTGGCGCATGAAGTAAAATTTCGAGTTTAGAAAAGCCTGAAAATTTGGTTTGGTCGCTCCGCGCTTCGCGCTACGCGACCAAACCAAATTTTCAGGCTTTTCTAAACTCGAAATTTTACTTCATGCTTAACCTGGGAGTGGATGACACTCGTTCGACAATTGTCTATGGCTTATTTTGTCTGTTTCTGTTTTATATAAAATAAAATATGCGATATTAATAAAAAATGTAATCAAATTGTGAATACAAGGAAAAGAAATGAAATTTGTTAATAATTCAAATCACGAATTTTTATAAAAATCTTAGTAATCTACCAAAAGCGTAAATATTTTTTAAATCGACTAAAATCTATATAATTCTTAAAAAGCGTTAACAATTTAAAAATTAATAAAAACCTTGGAAGTTCACGAAAATAAAAAAAATATATGATAACTGTAAATCGTCAGAAAGTTAACGAAAATCAAAAATGAACACTCATTTTTGAAATTTACAAAAAGTCATGAAAGGCATCAAAGTATTAAAAATTCACGAAAGATGTAAAATATTAAAATTTAACGAAAATCTTAAAAATTCACAAAAACTGTTAAGCTTTGTTAAAAATTAACGAAAATTCATGAAAAGTATCAAATTTTTAAAGTTGAGGAAAACCTTGGAAGTTTATGAAAAGCTTAAAAATCTTAAAGCTTTTCATAAAATTCCAAAATTTTCCTCAACTTGAAAAATATTGATACTTTTCATGAATTTTCGTTAACTTTGAACAAATCTTAGCAGTTTTTGTAAATTTTAAAGATTTTCGTTAATTTTTAATATTTTACTTAAAAATATTAAAGCTTTTCATAAAATTGCAAAATTTTCCTTAACTTGAAAAGTATTGATACTTTTTGTTTTTTTTAACAGTTTTTGTAAATTTTAAAGATTTTCGGTAATTTTTAATATTTTACACCAAATAACGAGTATTTAGAAAACTTAGAAAAATTGCTAAGAACATTTCAAATTCTTACCAGTGTTCGTACATTTTTGACGAGTTCAAAACAAAACGATTATTTTCTAAAACTGTGCAAGAACTAATTTAATTTGGAAATTTGTACCTTAAATCGTGAAAACAAAAACATCACCTAAAATCAGTGTTATATACGGGTGGCGCATAAAGTAAAATTTCGAGTTTAGAAAAGCCTGAAAATTTGGTTTGGTCGCTCCGCGCTTCGCGCTACGCGACCAAACCAAATTTTCAGGCTTGTCTAAACTCGAAATTTTACTTCATGCTTAACCTGGGAGTGTAAGACACTCGTTTGACAATTGTCTATGGCTTATTTAGTCTGTTTCTATTTTATATAAACTAAAATATGCGATATTAATAAAAGATGTAATAAAATTGTGAATATAAGGAAAAAAATAAACTTTCTTAATAATTCAAATCACGAATTTTTATAAAAATCTTAAAAATCTCCAAAAAGCATCAACATTTTTAAAATCGACCAAAATCTATATAATTCACAAAAAGCGTTTACAATTTAAAAATTATCTTGGAAGTTAACAAAAATAAAAAAAATAATAAATGTAAATCGTCAAAAGCGTATACATTTTTAAAATCGACTAAAATTTATATAATTCACAAAAAGCGTTAATAATTTAAAAATTAAAGAAAATCTTAAAAGTTCATGAAAATAAAAAAATATACAATAAATGTAAATCGTCAGAAAGTTACCGGAAATCAAAAATAAAGAGACATTTTGGAAATTTACTAAAATTCATAAAAGGCGTGAAAGTTTCAAACATTCACGAAACGTGTAAAATATTAAAAATCAACGAAAATATTGAAAATTCACAAAAACTGTTAAGATTTGTTGAAAATTAACGAAAATTCATGAAAAGTATCAATATTTTTAAAGTTGAGGAAAACCTTGGAATTTTATGAAAAGGTTAAAAATATTAAAGCTTTTTATAAAATTCTAAGGTTTTCCTCAACAAGTTGATTAAACAAGCAAGCAATCAACAAACAATGTTAATAATTTTCATGAATTTTTAAAACTTTCAAGCTTCAACATTTTTAAAATTAAAAAATATTTAGGAAATTAAGAACATTGCTAAGAATTTGAAATGTTTTTAGCAATTTTTGTAAGTTTCGTAAACACTCATTAATTGGTGTAAAATATTAAAAATTGACGAAAATCTTGAAAATTCACAAAGACTGTTAAGATTTGTTAAAAATTAACGAAAATTCATGAAAAGTATCAATATTTTTAAAGTTGAGGAAAACCTTGGAATTTTATGAAAAGCTTTAATATTTTTAAGCTTTTTATAAAATTCCAAGGTTTTCCTCAACTTTAAAAATGTTGATATTTTTTATAAATTTTGGTAAACTTTTAAGAAATCTTAAGAATTTTTGCCAATTTTCAAGACTTTCGTTAATTTTTAATATTTTACACCAATTAACGAGTGTTTAGGAAATTTACGAAAATTGCTAAAAACATTTCAAATTCTTAGCAATGTTCGTAAATTTCCTAAATGTTTGTTAATTTTAAAAATGTTTGAATCTCGAAAGTCTCGAAAAATTATGAAAATTATTAACAATTTTGTTATAACCGAAAATCCAAGAAATTTACGAAAACCGTCAAAATTTTGATGAAAATCTTTAAATTTCATGAAAATCGTCAAGACATTAAAAATAAATTAAAATCCTGAAAATTCTGGATATTCACCAAAACTGCCAGGGTTTTAAAAATTAACGAAATGTCATGAAAAGTGTTAGAATACTTAAAATTAACGAAAATCTATAAAATTTATAGAAAGAAAAATGTCCTAATTTTAAAAACGAATGCTAACTTCATAAACTCAAGAAAAATGAAGTTTTTTGTTCAAATTTAAAATATTGACGCTTATCGTAAATTGTCTAAATTTTTATTACATTTAGAGAAATGAAGACGATTTTCATGATTTTCCAAGATTTCCGTTACTATAAAAAAACTTGATATTTCTCGTGGGTTTTTAAGATTTTCGTGTATTTCCTAAATATTTGTTAATTTTACAAATGCCGAAGTTTCTCATGAAATTTAAAGATTTTGGTTGTTATTTGTAATATTTATGTTGTATATATATATATATAAATCTTTATTGGCAAATGTTGGTAATAGTAATAGTATAAAAATATCATACAATTAAATGAAGTAAAAATTAAATAATTTGCCAATTGGCTATCGACCGTTGGTCTTTCTGCCTGGAATTATAGAGTTCTGTCCTTGTCAGTTATTGTGTAGGAAATGTCTTGATTGCTAATGTCGTCAATTGTCTAGTCAAATGAATTTAATTGTCGTGATCACTAGGGTTATGAAATGATGAAATGAAATCATGAATTGTAGAGGTAAAACGTTTACGTTTGGGAGTGATATTAGGGTTTCGAGAAATGCATAAAGGGTGGAGGAGATTATAAAGGGTGGGGTTTGAGGCGAATTTATCAGCTAAATAGGATAGGCGGGTTTCGATGGGGGTAACGTTTGTTAATTTGTACAGCAGGAGGTTGGAGGGGTTGTGCAGTGGGTTTTGGGGGTGACGGATTTTGGTAAGCACTCTCAGGGCCGATCTTTCGGAGACTTGTAAATGTTTGAGTGTAGTAGGATGGGGATTGTGGAAGAGGATAGCAGCATAGTCAAGTAAGGGGCGGCATATCATTTTATAAATATAAACGGCTGTTTTTTGGTAATTCCTTGTTGTTTGAAGGTCAGACCTTTAAAATGAGCCGCCCTATTCTTGATTTTTGCTTTGAGGATTGTGGAGTGTGCTTTAAAAGTAAGGTTGGGGTCAAAGAGGATACCTAAATATTTGCAAGTGGTTGAAGGGCGGATAACTTGATTGTTTAAAGAAATTGAGAATGGGGATTGGTTTGCTCGGTGAAAAGGGATTAGAAGCTGGGTTTTATTGGGGTTTATGGAAATTCGCCATTTCGCAAACCATGTTTGAATGGTGTCGATAAGGCCCTGTAGAGTGCTGAGGGCTTTTGGGAGTGTGGGAGCATGTGCGATTAACGCAGTATCATCGGCGTATAGGAGAGGGTAGGCAGATTTATCAAAATAGTTAGGATCGGGGTTGTACATATCATGGACGAGAAGGTTGTAAAGAAATGGTGATAGCGGGGATCCTTGTGGGAGGTCTTGCTCAGGAGTAAAGGCGCTGGAAAAGGTGTGGCGTATTTTAACTTGAAGGGATCTGTTGTGCAGGAAACTGTCTAAGAGGTTGATTAGGTGTGGAGGTATATTAAGGGAGCTGCACTTAAACAGCAAGCCCTGGTGCCAAACTGAATCAAACGCTTTTTGAAAGTCTAGGAATAATATGGTAGATTTACGACCTTCAAGGCTTGCTGTTTGACAGTCGGACGTGAGAATGGAATTTATGTTGTTTTATTTGTAAAACGGTTTTGCCGTAGTTTGAAAAACAAAAGTAAAACTGTTAATATTTGTTAAAAATTAACGAAAATTCATGAAAAGTATCAATATTTTTAAAGTTGAGGAAAACCTTGGAATTTTATGAAAAGCTTAAAAATGTTAAAGCTTTTCATAAAATTGCAAAATTTTCCTCAACTTGAAAAATATTGATACTTTTTATGAATGTTTGTTAGTTTTTAACAAATCTTAACAGTTTTTGTAAATTTTAAAGATTTTTCCTAATCTTTAATATTTTACATCAATTAACGAGTATTTAGAAAACTTACCAAAATTGTTAATTTTAATATTTATGTTGTTTTATTTATAAAACGATTTTGCCGTAGTTCAAAAAACAAAAGTAATTTCAAAAACGAAAGGAATTTGAAAAGATTGTCTCTTGATTTTTAACATTTCGACGGTTATCCTAAATTTCGTAGATTTTTCTTAGTTTTAAAAATGTCGACACTTGACCTTTTGTCAATTTTCAAAATCTTGGTAGTTTTCGTGAATAGGAAGCCTAAATTTTGTTAAATTTGTTTTTCCCTTTTCGTAAAATTTCACGATTTTTATCGATTTTCAAATATCTCTTCGTGAATTTTCGAGTTTTTAGTCTTTTTTCTAAATCTTGACGCTATTGTAAATATCCAAGATTATCGTTCATTTTTTAAAATTTATTTATTTATTTATTTATTTATTATTATTATCCCAACAGATTTACATCCAATTACAGGGTAATTTAACAGATAATTATGGATGGTTATCGTAAATTTGGTAGATTTTTGATAGTTTTTAAAAATAAATTGATTCTTTTAAAAAGAATTAAAATCTTGACTATTGATGGATTCGATAGCTAACGTCATCTAATGCTCCATAGTGGCATCGTCAATGACACGAATGCACAAAGTGCATATACAGGTCACTGTTTCGTCCACGAAGCTAAACTCTGTTTGTGAAGCCAGAAATCAAATATCAAAATTGAATTTGTGTTCAATATTCCGGGTATCTAATGCTGAAATATTAAACACAAATTGAATTTAGAAAATTTTGACTATTTTCCTGAATTTCAAAATTTTCGCTACAATTAAAAATATTCGTTTTTCACAAATTCTTCACGATTTTCTCTAATTTTTAAGTTCTTAACGGTTTGTCGTGATTATGATGAAATATCAACAGTCTTGAGTTCAGTATGATTATGATTATAATTATATCTAGGATTATGATTACAGCCGTAATCTCGTCTATTATTCAGTCATTTATTCGCCAGGCAATTCAATTCAAGTACTTGAAAAATTCTAAAGAATGTTTTACAATCCCAGATTAAGCATGAAGTAAAATTTCGAGTTTAGAAAAGCCTGAAAATTTGGATTTGCCGGGGCGCGCGAGCGAAGCGAGTCGCGCCTCGGCAAATCCAAATTTTCAGGCTTTTCTAAACTCGAAATTTTACTTCATGCGCCACGCGTACGCAACACTGATTTATAATATATCGTATGTTCAATAAAAAAAATCTCTAGAATGCCATAATTTTATCTTTTTTTTTTTAATTTAAGCTGGCTACACCCTTTAGGAATTGACGTATAAAATGTCAGACATGATAAAAATAATTTTTTTTTTTGGCTTTTCCCTGGCCTTATTTATTTTTAACTTATATTATTTAATTTATAACTATTTTTTTTTTAAGTTGTATTAACATATATTGGACGGCACAATACATTCACACCACACCCAGGGATACGACGAGTTATTATTTTTAAATAACAACTCCCCGTGCACGGGAATCGAACCCGGTATGTGGCTCGCCGAGCGATTTACCGTCCGGCGACGTTACCGCTCGGCCACCACCTGCCCGATAAATATAATGTATATTATCAGAGTTGCCAACCTGCAATATTTTCCATGGCACTCTAAAGGTTTTTTTTTATTGAACATATGATATTGTTTTGTAAAAGGTCAATTTTGTAACTTCGTAACGGTCATTAAATTATTCCTGGCAATATTATTTATATGATGAATTAATTTCTCACTTAACCCGTGGTGAAACATATTTAATTAATACGCTTTGATTAAAACACTTGGTTTGCTTCACTGATTTAAATCAGTGAAACAAACCAAGTGTTTTAATCAAAGCGTAATATTATTTATTTCAGATCAAGGCCTTTTAAAAATTATCTTGCTGTATTAAATAATAATAAAGTTAAATAATCACGTTACAACGTAAATTAAAATTTAAGAACTAATTTAAATTGCAAGAACTAATTTAAATTGCAAGAACTAATTTAAATTGAAAACTTATACTATAAATCGTGAAAACAAAAATATCACTTTAAATCAGTGTTTTATACGGGTGGCGCATGAGGCAAAATTTCGAGTTTAGAATAGCCTAAAACTTTGGTTTGAAAGAAAAAAATCGCAGTGATCCCTGATCCAGAAAAGGTTGAGAATCACTGCTTTAATTGGACTGCGTTTAAAAAACAACAAATTCCTGCAAATTTACCAACAAAAACTATTTTATTATTTCAAGTTTAATATACATGAAATAAATAATTAAATTGATGAACATTATTTCAGTCAACATGTAAATATATACATGTAATTTTATTTGAATGTGGAACGTACACACTTGGCCAAACAATAACCAGAACAGTTTTGATTAGAAATTGTTGTTTGTAATAATAACGCATTGTGAGGAGTTGTTGAAATCTGTCAGTTTTAGATTTATTACTGGAGGCGATTTAATTAAACGCGTTCCTGTGTATTGTTTAGTATCCAACTTGGTGTTTGCGCGTAGGTGTGTGTGCCGTATGGTTTCGGGAACGGCATTGATAAGATAAGACAAATTCATGAGGGCCCTTCATCTATTTATACACCCAGATATCGTCGGGAATTATTATTAACCCTTTCGAAATTGCTTCACAGCTAAATTATTAAATACCTCAGCTAATAAATACAATATAATGATAATAATAATCAAATTTGGATTGGTCGCTCTGCTTCGCTACGCGACCAAACCGAATGTTAGGGCTTCTCTAAACTCGAAATTTTTATCAAAATTGTATTTTTATCTAATACAATTTTGATGAAAATTTCGAGTTTAGAGAAGCCCTACCATTCGGTTTGGTGATTATTATTTTATAAAAAAATAGAACACAGTCTGTATATTAAATATTATGCATATTCAACATGAATAATCAATCTTTTGACATTGTATTTTTTTATATTAAAAAAACAAGCTATTTCCCTATTTTCACAGTTTAACTAAATTTAATCAAAATTGGACTCGTTTGATTTTAATTTAATTATGAAATAATGGACTTTACTTTTTTATATTAAAAATAAAACAAGCTATTTCCCTATTTTCACTGTTTAACTAAATTTTAATAACATTTTTCTAGTTTCATTTTATTTTATTGTGAAATAAAAGACATTAGATTGAAGGGAATTTCTCTTTTAAGGATGTATAAATGGTATTCGTTGTTTTTTCAAATGATCAATTTAAAGCTTGTAACGAGTGTTTCGAATCCTTGATTAAGCATGAAGTAAAATTTCGAGTTTAGAAAAGCCTTAAAATTTGGATTGGCCGCGTAGCGAAGCGGACCGGCCAATCCAAATTAGGCGTTTCTAAACTCGAAATTTTACTCCATGCGCCACACGTATAAAACACTGAAATATCGCAAAGCTTAAAATATACGGCTTTAGCAATCCAATATGTAGATGTGAATAAAATGTGAGTCAAATTCTGCACTGAACAAATTGTTTAAAACAGTGATTATAGGCAACCCAATAACTCTAACGTATATTAGGTTGCCTATAATCGTTGTTGTATGTGTGTTTTTTTAACCTTACTGTAAATCAGTGTTTTTAAGCGTGGCGCATGAAGTAAAATTTCGAGTTTAGAAAAGCCTAATTTGGATTGGCCGCTCCGCTTCGCTACGCGGCCAATCCAAATTTTCAGGCTTTTCTAAACTCGAAATTTTACTTCATGCTTAGTCTGGGAGTGGAAAACACTCGTTAAAAGCCTCAAATTAACCGCTTTTAAACAACGAATTCCCGCAAATTAAAAAAAACGCTGTAATTATCGGGATATATATACTGAAAAGAAAAATGCCCTGTATGCTCGATTTAAGCGAATATTGGTTTTTAAAACGTGTTTTAAACACTTTTAAAAATGTTCTTAAGTGTTAATGTTTTAAGCGCTGTTTCAATATAAAAAGAACACGTTTTGGTAAAAAAACTGTTTGTTTTAATTAAAATAAAAAAAGTTTTCTAAACAGCCCTCTATATTTTACCATAATAAAATCAAAGAAAGAAGATAAAAGAAAAAATAAGAACATATAAGCTAAAAGAGACAGAATATCAAAATAAATATCAGGAGATATTAAAAACTAAAATACAAGAGAGAGAAATAAATACCGATGTGGAGGAAACGTGGGCAATACTGAAAAAACATATGCTAGAAGCTGCTAAAGAAACCTGTGGTATAACAAAAATTACAAATAATGTCATTAAGAGAACGGAATGGTGGACGAAAGATATACAACAAAAAATCAAGGACAAAAAAGAAACATGGCAAAGATACCTAAATACCAAAAAAATAGTGGACTATGAAAAACACAAAGAAAAGAGAAATGAAGTCAAAATATTAGTTAAAAATGCTAAACATGAATCATGGACCAAATTTGGAAGAAAAATGACCGAAAACTACAGAGAGAATCAAAAACTATTTTACGGGACACTGAAACAACTAAAACAAAAAAAAGAACATAATATGGTAAATATAAAAGATGAAAATGGAAACATAATTACAGAAGAGGACAAAATCATGGAAAGATGGAAGCAATACTTTGAAGAATTAACCGAAAAGGGGGCAGACGCAATAGAAGACCCAGATGATAATAACGAACTGCATGAAATGGAAAACATAACAGAAGTAGAAGTTATGGAAGCGATGGAAAAACTGAAATGCGGAAAAGCTCCAGGGATAGACGAAGTAACCACCGAAATGATAAAATATATGGGCCCAGAAGGAATAACATACTTTACACAATATCTTAATAGTATAATTAGAAGCGTCAAAATACCAGCAGACTGGAAAACAGGGATAATACTACCCATATACAAGAAAGGAGACAAGAGAGACTGCAAAAACTACAGGGGGATTACAATCACGAGTGTGCCAGCTAAGATTCTGACAAGAATACTGGAAAAAAGAA
The DNA here is from genome assembly GCA_932526585.2 of Philonthus cognatus. NCBI lineage: Eukaryota > Metazoa > Arthropoda > Insecta > Coleoptera > Staphylinidae > Philonthus > Philonthus cognatus. The sequence goes on along the minus strand of OW052250.1, from coordinate 24,135,124 downwards.
TTAGAGACTAAATAGAGGATACAATAGAGGATACCCAAGGCGGATTTAGACGAGGAAGAAGTACGCAAGACCTAATATTCGTAATACGTCAGATGAGCGAAAAATTTATAAATAAAAATAGAGATATCCATATGTGTTTCATTGACCTGGAAAAGGCATTTGACAGAATAAGGAGGAAAGATATATGGAATACTCTAAAGAAAAGAGGGATAAATAAAACAACAATAGCGCTAATCAAAAGTTTGTACAACGACAATAAAAATATAGTTAGGACTAACAACGAAGAATCACTGGAATTTAGCACTGAGTCAGGAGTAAAACAACGACGAAGCCATAAAAATTGCAAAAACTAAGATGCGGCCAATCAAAGTAGGACATTGCAAAATAAATAAAATAGAGATAGGGGAACTTATGTTTGCTGATGACATGGCCATTCTAGCAGAAACGGAAACAGACCTCCAATATAACATAGACATACTAGCAAACGAACTAAACAAAATTAACATGAAAATAAATACGGTAAAAACCAAAACGATGATAATCTCGAAACAAGACAAAACACACAACATACAAATACAAGGGGAACGAGTAAAACAAGTGGATAGGTATAAATATTTAGGGACAATAATATCAAAAAATGGAAAGATAGATGATGAGATTAAGGACACAATAGGGAAAGCAGGTAAATTATTTAATATGACAAAAACCACTTTCTTCGGAAATAAGGAAATACCCAGCAAAATCAAAACTGAAATAGTTAAAAAAGTCATAAGACCAACAATAATGTACAGCAGCGAAGCGTGGACGATAACAAAGAATCAGCAGACAAAAATTAATGCTAGCGAAATGAGGTTCCTCAGGAAAATCGAAAACAAAACAAGAAAAGACAGAATAAGGAACGAAATGTACAGACAAAATTTAGAGATCGGAGATATGAACGAAAAAATAATCGAGGGACAACTTAGATGGTTCGGACATATATGTCGAATGGAGGACACGAGAACGACAAAAAAAATATTTGAAGCTCGAACAACAGGAAAAAACTATAAAGGAAGACCAAGAAAAACATGGATTGATGGAGTTAAAGCAGGAGCAGAAAAGAAAGGTATACCGTGGAAAGGAATAAAGGACAAAACACAAGACAGGAAACAATGGAGAGAATTGTACTCGGCAACACAATAAAAAAACAATAAAAGACATAAATTCATGCCTTACACCGAAAGATATAAAAGGCAAAAGATTAAAAAAAAAAAAAATCAAATTTTATCGTGGTTTAAATTTGCTAATTGATTAGTACATATTTGTTTTGTAAACACTTAATCAGATAATTTCTTAGGAGTTTTTTTATCGTTAATTAATTTTCACAAAAGATTAATTAGTCGAATTTTAGAATTCAATGATTACTGTAAGGAAAACTAATGCCTAGAAGTTTTTATGAAAATCTAAAATTTATTTTTTTTATCAATAAAACAGATGCAAATGTTTGTATTTTAAATACACTCCTTCAACATTGATTATTAATTAGTCATATTTTATATTTAAATAAATATTACGAATACTCACTTTATGAAAATCTTATATTTAATTTTTTTATCAATAAAACAGATGCAAATGTTTCTATATTAAATACAATTCTTCAACATTAATTATTAAATAGTCATATTTTATATTTAAACAAATATTAAGAATACTCACTTTATGAAAATCATAATTTTTCTTTTTTATCAATAAAACAGATGCAAATGTTTCTATATTAAATACAATCCTTCAACATTGATTATTAAATAGTCATATTTTATATTTAAACAAATATTAAGAATACTCACTCTTTTTACATATGGAAATAGATTAAATTAAACAAAAAATACTTTTACCGAAACAGCCAATTATCGCCATACATGCATTCGATTGTTATTTGTTAGGATTATCATATTCGATACTTGTTCTGCTACTTTCTTGATGGAACCAAATTTTCAAATTGGGTAAAGTACTACACTTGTTATGTTCCATATTTTTATTTTCAGTTGCCTGACACGTGTTTCGATCCGTTACGATCATTTTCAAAGTTAAAACTTTAACTTTGAAAATGATCGTAACGGATCGAAACACGTGTCAGGCAACTGAAAATAAAAATATGCAACATAACAAGTGTAGTACTTTACCCAGTTAGGATTATCTTCCAAATCGTGAAAAAAATCACCTTAATTTTGAAACCAGCTTAGGTAATTTCTGCAATTCCTCAAGGAACCCAGCCTGGGTCAATATTATTTTTATTTTTTAAAAATAAAACTTCTAACAAGTGTTTTGAATCCTTGAATAAGCATGAAGTAAAATTTGGAGTTTAGAAAAGCCTGAAAATTTGCCGGCGCGCGAGCGAAGCGAGTCGCGCCGGCAAATCCAAATTTTCAGGCTTTTCTAAACTCCAAATTTTACTTCATGCGTCAGGCGTATAAAAGCTGAATGAATGCAAAGTTTAAAATGTACTGCTTAGCATGTGTACGTTTACTTTTATGGAAAGCTAAAGTTTTGAAACTTATTTTTATTGTATACTTACTAATATTATTTAGAAATAAATTATTTTCTATTTGTAGTACAAAAAATTATTTCCATTGTCTACTTTTTTTACGCAGCCAAGGAGAGGGCCCAATTAAATGCAATTTGAAATAAAAAAAATAATAATTTAGTATATTTTGTAAAAGTTCAAATATTGTTGAAAAGTCGCCCAATTTATAAATATATTTGTTTGAGAATATTGCTAATATAGTTTATTTATTTATTTCGAAAAATGGATAATCTCCAATTTATATATAGATTACAAAACGTAACTTATATCTAAATTCAAAGCAGAAAACATAATTAAGTTGCTTTAAATAATTAGTTATAAAAATGTATTATTTTAATTATTTTTATTTATTTTATTAAAAATTTAATACTTCACTTGGTTTTTCTGCAATTTTATTTATTTATTTATTTATTTATTTATTTATTTAATTATTTATTTATTTATTTATTTATTTATTTATTTATTTATTTATTTATTTATTTATTTATTTATTTATTTATTTATTTATTTATTTATTTATTTATTTATTTATTTATTTATTTATTATTATCCCAACAGATTTACATCCAATTACAGGGTAATTTAACAGATAATTTTGGACTATGCGATACTTAACTTAATCAAACTAACATAAATTAACAGCAAAATTAAACATAATGTTATCCTAAAAAAAAAACAAAATAGTGGTAACGTTTAAGAATCGAAAATGGAAACCATAAATAGTATTTTCAGACAAAGTTGAAATGTAGAAAAATTTCTCCATCATTAAAACATATTTGTTTTAAAAAAAAAAAAAAAATTCATTGCGCCTTTGACTCCTCTTACATTTAAAATTAAATATACCTACATTAATTAAATAAACAGTAAAGAAAATATAAATATCACACCAAATATTTTATTGTGATTAAAACAAACGTTGAATTATTTTCGGAATAAAATGCTCGATTTAAGCGGATATTGGTTATTAAAATGTCTAAACATTCAACATTTGAAATCACTTCATTAAGCAGTTAAGATACAGGGTGGACCAAAAGTCCGTTTAAATTTGAATCGGTAGCTGTGACGAGCAGCGACAGCGGGGTGGGGCGGAGGGGTTACGAAGCGCAAGAGCGGCCAATGGGAATTCAGTACCATGGCGTCGTTCAGTGATAAGCAACGTGCGTTCTGTGTACGCGAGTACTGCCGCAACAACGATTTGCGCTCATTACAACATACGGCGTAAAAAAGAAGCTCCATCGATTCAATTGATTCGAAAATGGGTACAGAAGTTCGAGGAGAAAGGTTCAACAATGAATCAACCACGATCCGGCCGACCTAGAACATCAAGAGCCCGAAAACGTCGAGCGTGTAAGAGCGTCTATTCATGAAAATCATAGACTCTATTTGGAAGCGGTCTAACGCCTTAGGTGTGCCCAGAACATCTTTGATTCGTATTCTTCACAAAGATTTACATTTACATCTGTACAAAATCCAAATGGTACAGGAATTAAAACTTCAAGGTCACGCTCACAGGCTCCAATTTGCGAACGAAATGTTAGAGAGGTTCACCAGCTTTACCAACATTTTTTTCTCAGACGAGGCATACTTCCATCTAAATTGGAATGTGAATAGGCAAAATTGCAGGTATTAGAGTGACACTAATCCTAAATTGAAGCATCAAAAACCTTTGCGTTCACCCAAGGTTACTGTATCGGCAGCTTTGTCAGCAAGAGGCATTATTGGTCTATACTTTTTTGAAGACCGCCGAAGAAATGCTGTTACAGTGAATACAGAGCGGTATATTGCCATGCTACAGAACTTTTCTTCACCAGCGCTACAGGATTTCGATGGTTTTAATCAACGATCGTGGTTTCAGCAAGATGGGGCAACATTCCACACTTACAACGACTCATTAAGTGCTGTTCGCGAAATTTTTGGACAAAAAGTGATATCCAAAAGAGGTGCCATTAACTGGCCACCTCGTAGCCCGGACTTATCCCCACTGGACTCTTTTCTTTGGGGATACCTTAAAAGTTTTCAACAGCAACCCAGTGTCCCTAGAGAAATTAAAGGAAAATATTCGAGAGGAAATGCAAAACATTTCACGAAACACTTGTGAGGCCGTCATTGAAAATTTCCGCTCCAGGTTGCAGCAGTGTCAAAATAGTCAAGGATCACATATGGATGATGTAATGTAAAAAAAATAAAATCCCTATTTGTGTACTTTAATAATAAATAGAAATAATATATAAAATTACGAAAAAACTATTCGTGAAAATTCAAACAATGTCTTAATTAATAAGACAACTTAAGACGATAAATATCCATTGAAACAACTACTTCCCGTGCAAATACACCTCCGGATATTGAATTATACAATGAAATATTTAAAATCTTATTTAATTTGATTTGTTACAACGCTCTATTAAAGTATATGTAACGTTTAGGTCAAATTCTCTTCAAACCAACTAACAATACAAATTTTTTGCACGGGAAGTAGTTGTTTCAATGGATATTTATCGTCTTAAGTTGTCTTATTAATTAAGACATTGTTTGCATTTTCAAGAATAGTTTTTTCGTAATTTTATATATTATGTTTAAAGTGTGCAAACTATAAGAAGCGTAAGCTTATTTTCTCGAATTCAATTAGTTTTGAATTTGAATTTATCTTAATAAATAGAACGTTTTTATCTTACATAACTATTATATATTCCATTTGTTTCTGGATCTCGCCTAGCTATGGAAAAGTGACAGTTTAAGTATTGTAAATGGGGCTGGTTGTGTTTTAAATCAGGGTTTTTAAATGTCACTGTCAGATGTTCGATTTTAAGGTTATAATTTCTGACTATTGTGATCTTACACTGTTGCCTGTTTTACAAATTTTCAGATATAAAAGGATAATAATATGCAGTTTTAAGATTAACAAAATTTACTACTTGGTTTTTGTACATACAAACACAGCAATAATATTGTATATAACAAATATAATGAATTCGGCTCTGCAAACTTATTTCGTCATCCATTTGTATTTCTCGCTTGGGTCTCCCAACACATTTTGATCAACTCCATCCATCCACCTTAATTTTGGTCATTCTCTCTTCTGTTGGCCCTCAGTATTTTTTTGTAGAATTGCAAATTTATTCCCACCCTCTTGTGATACTGATAATTTTCATGTCAAACAATTTTTAAGCCCTCATTCCACTTTTATTATTTAGCATTGCAACACTAGATTAATTTGATTTAATAATAAAATGCTCGAAGAAGCGACCGCGTAGCGAAATAATTGTTGCAAGATTAACAATAAACCTCTTGAAAATTAAAAAGAGGATTACTTATGATATCATAAATTATTGCAACACTGTTAAAATAAGGAATCAGGAGTGCTAATTAATAAAAAATGTAAATGTTGATACTGCAACATAACAACACGAAAGCATGGCTAGGCGAGATCCAGAAACAAATGGAACGGTGTATAATTTCTTTTAAATCATCATTTAAAATGTAAACGAACTTTTGGTCCACCCTGTAGTATATTTTAAATAGCTTAGTTAATTTTATTTGTAAGTTTGAGCGATTTTTTTTAATTAGCTATTTTATAAAGATATATTTTTTTTAAAAGTTGTGAAAACTCAATTGTCTACTGAAATATTGCAGAACTAACAGATTTTGTTTAAAAACGATAGGTTTTAAAGAATATTTAAATATTTCTCTTGGTTTCTCTGAAATTTTAAGCTAAAGTCGACTTTATTTTAGCAATCTAATAAGTTATCTAGAGCTTTTGAAGCTTTAGATTGGCCGCTCTTATAAAGACAATGGGCCCGTTCACCAGAAACAATAGTTGGGAATTGACTGCGAACTGTTGGGGAATTCTCTGATAACCGGATTGTTAATCGCGAACGTGTTTGGGATTTTTGCAATCGTATAAAATAGACCGACCGGAGAACCATTTATTACGTACCAACATACATCACAAACAAATCCAAACATGTTGAATGTTGAAAATTTTGATGAACGGGCCCAATAATTTCCTGCAAATGTACCAAATGTAATTATGAGGATATATTATATACGTAAAAGAAACATTCCCGTTATATAACAAACTTGTTAATTCTATAATAAAAATCCGTATTGCGGCTAAATTAAATACATAATTAAAAACATTCCCCTTCTTTTTTTTCTCTCCTCGTCTTTTTTGATTAATCCAGCGGAAAAGTTTAGCGCGTTCGTAATTTTTTATTCCGATTTATTTTTTTATTGTTATTTGTTTCTCCGGCACAGTGGAAAAAGGGATGCAACTTTAATCATCCCCGGAGGGATTTATTAAGAATTCATTCCGGACTTAATCAATGTTTAATTGTTTATTTAGGACCTGCCCGATCCACCTGCCTTGCAGCCGGAGCGAGACGGCGAACCCGGAGTCTCGACTCCGGTCTCATCCCATTGTGGGATTTGCTTTCGATCTGAAAATTTAATCCGACAATACGCTCTCGGTAACAGCAACAATAAATCTAAAAATAAATAAATTGTAAAGATGAGCTCAAGCAAACTGCGAGGTTTAAGGAAAGAGCAATGGTTTACTTACATGTTTAGCGTTGTTTGATACAAACAAGGATTACTTTACTTAAATTTTTAGTGTTGTTTCATACAAAGGGGCAATATTTTTCAATTTACTTTCAGCAATGTTCTGCTTACATTTTGATTAATAAAAATAGAATTTTACAAACGTTACAAATCTTGTGCCGTTGAGCATTCGAGCAATTTGCTTTTTGATAGGAAAGTACTGGAAGTTTTTCTTTTAAATATACATATTTCAATTACATGCTGTAAATCTTCAGATATTTGTTGGTTTTAAGTATACATACAGGGAATTTTTTATTTTGGTGTACAAATTCCTATGTATACCCAGATAAAAAAAACGCATTGGAACGTTCGTATTCGTGTGTACTATGCTTTATGTTGTCATTGCCAACTCTTGACTGCCAGATGTCTCAAAATTTCGTCTAAAAGTCTGGTGTTCACCAGATTTTATGTTTTGTTATAACATGAACACACCAAATACATACAGTCTGTTTGATTTATTGTGACACAGCACATATGTCCGTTATTAGTACAGATAGAAAAAAAAGTTAAAGACAATAGTTTTAGTATTTTTCATGATCTATTCAGTAGCATTGTCAGAAAAACAATTGAAAATCAAATAAATACGTGAAAGCTATTAGCTTCATTTTCTTTAATGGAACACCTGTATATTTTGTTTATTTCAAATAGGTAATAACCTTAGCTTTATAATGATACCACATAAGTACCCCTTCATTATACAAATAACGCGACAATTGCAAATAAATGAAATTTATCAGTTGCCATGGATAACAATTGACATAAAACAATTTGTTAACGCTTTAATGTCAAAGTGGTGTAGTAACTTACCGTCTTGCGTGTTGTTGATTAAAATCTTTAGAGATGGGTGATAATTACTATTCTAATGATGAAAAAATGGATATGCTAAAGGTCTTCGTTAGATGCAACGATAATTCTAGAGAAGCTAGTATCACCTATGGAAACATGTATCCAGAAAGAAGACAATCACATTATTGCACTTTTGCAAGACTTGAACAAAATTTACGGAGAAATGGGTGTTTTAATAATAAATTACGAAGGAGAGGACAAGAAAGAGAAGATAATAATGAAGTATTGATATTGGCCTATTTTAGAGCACATCCACGTAATTCAATACGCGAAGCAGTGGCTGACTTAGGAATAAGTATGCATAAAATATTTTCTATTCTGAGAAAACATAAAATGAGACCATATAAAATTAAGTTAGTACAAGGTTTAAGAGATGGTGATTCTGACAGGAGGATAGTATTCTGTAATTGGCTTAGCAACAATCAACATTTATTAAATTTAATTCTTTGGAGTGATGTATCAAATTTCAACAACAACGGAATCTTCAACCGAAAAAACGACCATTACTGGGATACTGAGAATTCACGTCAAATTCGAGAATGCAGATTCCAACAAAGATTTGCAGTTAATGTGTGGCTTGGTGTGTTAGGTGATACCATAATAGGACCATTTTTTATCAAGGAACGTTGAATGCGGAGCGATATGCCAACTTTCTTACGATAGAATTTGAATATTATTTAGATGATATCCCCTTAGAAATACGTCGAGATATGTGGTTCCAACAAGATGGAGCTCCTCCCTATAACGCAAGAAATGTCAAAGATATTTTGGAAAGAAAGTTTAGTTTGAAATTGATTGCAAATGGTGGCCCCATAAACTGGCCAGCAAGATCGCCAGATCTGTCAATTTTCGATTTTTTTATTTGGGGATTTTTAAAGTAAAAAGTTTATGTTACTCGTCCAGAAAATCTAGACGATCTAAAAAATCGTATTCGTATGGCATGTGGCCAAATAACACCACGGATGTTGCAAAAAGCACGACGAAATTTAATGAAGAGATGTGAAGAATGTATTGCAAACAACGGACGTCACTTTGAACAGACACTTTAAATAGTTATTCATGTCAACTGATAAATTTCATTTATTGGCAATTGTCGTGTTATTTCTATAATAAAGGGGTACTTATGTAGTATCATTATAAGGCTAATATTAATGTCTATTTGAAATAAACAAAATATACAGGGTGTTTCATTAAAGAAAATGAAACTAATAGCTTTCACGTGTTTATTTAATTTTCAACTGTTTTTCTGACATTACGATTGAATAGATCATAAAAAATACTAAAACTTCTGTCATTAACTTTGTTTTCTATCTGTACTAGTAACGGACATATGTATTGTGTCACAATAAATCAAACAGACTGTATTAACAGAACAACACTATTTAACGTTAATGAATAAAAAAACCTATAATAACTAAAGATGCATTATACTATAATTTTATTATTGTTATGATAGTATAATTATAATAGTATTATGTACACTAATGGGACACTAGTGCGTTCTAGAAGAATATCTTGACTCACGGGAAAGAAGCAAAACACCGAAGTTGCTTAGTTTTAAGAGCTCTTTTAATAACTCCGAAGCAGTATGACTTGGACCGAATGTTTTTTTATCAAAAGACCACTCAATTTTCATGAGGGATTCAAAAACCAAATAGTATACAGGGTGATCCATTTAAAATAAGCAAGTTGCATCGCCTACTGTCCTGATGGCGCACCCTGTATACATCAAAATATTTTTAGGTTATGCAGTTCTTAAAACCAAGCAACTTTAGTATAAACACTTTTTTTCTATCTTTAACGTGAGCCGATATATCCTTCAATAACGGACTAATGGGACACCCTGTGTAGAACTCAATGTCTAAGACTCAACAGCTATAAATATTTAGTTATCTTTAACAAATCTGTTTTGAAATTAGGTTGGATAGCATTTGCTTAGATTAAATAACAATTTAGGTTAGGTTTGACAACATGTACTAAATTGGAGTACCAACAAGAGTGTAAGATTCAAACCCAATTTTCCTTAAAAAAAATGTACGTAAAACGAGCAAAAAACATATTTTTACTGATAAACTTAAACCAGATTAAGTTAGATACAAATTTAGATTATTTAGCATATATCTAACTCAACGTGATATTTAATAATATCTAATCTAACATAATGATTACAGTTAGGTTAAATAACAAATTATTCAACCCAACCCTTTATCTAATAATATCTAATCTGACAATGATAACAGTTAAGTTAGATAACAAATTAGATTAGATATGAAAATATGGTGCATGTTATCATATTTAACCTAATCTAACTTGCTATTTCACATGGTGAAAAGTTAGGTTAAATTGAATAACAGTTGCAAAAATTAGGTTAGATTGAATAACAGTTACATAAGTTGGGTTAAATAATAGCTATCTAAGCTATTATAACTTTCTAAGCAGTTTATCGAACTTTAGAGAAAGTTGTTTAGGTTATTTTAAGTAGCATTTACTCAGGATAGATTTGATAACATGTAACCACCAAAGTTAGATTAAAGTAAGGTTAACTAGCGGCTGAGCTTTTGTAGCAATTCTAATTAAATGAATATACGTAGTTGGCATTTCAGCTAGGGTTAGGTTAGAAGATAGGTTGTGGAATTAGTTGAGGTTTGGTTAGGTTATTTATACAAGTTGAGTTAACTTACGGCTGAACTTATATAGCAGCTCTAATTAAATGAATAAAATAATTAGCATTTGAGCTAGGGATAGGTTAGGTGATACATTGTGAAATTAGTTTAGGTTATGCGAAACTATTCTCATATTAGATTAGATTACCAATTTCTTAGGTTAAGTTGGACGTCAGTTATTAAGTAATAATTTGATCTATCCTAATGCTAGGGTAGGGGTAGCATTAGGGTAGATCAAATTATTACTCATTAACTGACGTCCAACTTAACCTAAGAAATTGGTAATCTAACCTAACATGAAAATAGTTTCGCATAACCTATACTAATTTCACGATTGATAACTGATTGATTGATTGATAAGTTACGTTATGTCGTCTGTATCCGTTTTTAGGTTATGTTGGTTCTCAATTTTTCATGTTAAGTTAGTGAAGAGTTACTTAGGTTAAATTATAAAAGCGGTAAGTTAAAGCTTCTAACGAGTGTTTCCACTCCCAAATTAAGCATGAAGTAAAATTTCGAGTTTAGAAAAGCCTGAAAGTTTTCCGACATCCGCTGTTTTTAAAAGAGTTCAATTTAAAGCTTTAAACGAGTGTTTTCCACTCCCAGACTAAGCATGAAGTAAAATTTCGAGTTTAGAAAAGCCCCGTGAAAATTTGTCGAGGGTCGCGTAGCGACCCGAGACAAATTTTCTGGGCTTTTCTAAACTCGAAATTTTACTTCATGCGCCACGCGTACAAAACAATGACTTCAAGTGAAGTTTGAAATATACTCCTTAGAAATGTAAGTTTATGATTCATTTGGACATGGACATTTTTAACTTTCTAAGCAGTTTATCGAACTTTAGAGAAAGTTGTTTAGGTTATTTTAAGTAGCATTTACTCAGGATAGATTTGATAACATGTAACCACCAAAGTTAGATTAAAGTTAGGTTAACTAGCGGCTGAGCTTTTGTAGCAATTCTAATTAAATGAATATACGTAGTTGGAATTTCAGCTAGGGTTAGGTTAGAAGATAGGTTGTGGAATTAGTTGAGGTTTGGTTAGGTTATTTATACAAGTTGGATTAACTTACAGCTGAGCTTTTATAGCAGCTCTAATTAAATGAATAAAGTAATTAGCATTTGAGCTAGGGATAGGTTAGGTGATACATTGTGAAATTAGTTTAGGTTATGCGAAACTATTCTCATATTAGGTTAGATTACCAATTTCTTAGGTTAAGTTGGACGTCAGATATTAAGTAATAATTTGATCTACCCTAATGCTAGGGTAGGGGTAGCATTAGGGTAGATCAAATTATTACTCATTAACTGACGTCCAACTTAACCTAAGAAATTGGTAATCTAACCTAACATGAAAATAGTTTCGCATAACCTAAACTAATTTCACGATTGAAAACTGATTGATTGATTGATAAGTTACGTTATGTCGTCTGTATCCGTTTTTAAGTTATGTTGATTCTCAATTGTTCATGTTAAGTTAGTGAAGAGTTACTTAGGTTTGATTATAAAAGCGGTAAGTTAAAGCTTCTAACGAGTGTTTCCACTCCCAAATTAAGCATGAAGTAAAATTTTGAGTTTAGAAAAGCCTGAAAGTTTTCCGACATCCGTTGTTTTTTAAAAGAGTTCAATTTGAAGCTTCAAACGAGTGTTTTCCACTCCCAGACTAAGCATGAAGTAAAATTTCGAGTTTAAAAAAGCCCCGTGAAAATTTGTTGAGGGTCGCGTAGCGACCCGAGACAAATTTTCTGGGCTTTTCTAAACTCGAAATTTTACTTCATGCGCCACGCGTACAAAACAATGATTTCAAGTGAAGTTTGAAATATACTCCTTTAGAAATGTAAGTTTATGATTCATTTGGACATGGACATTTTTAACTTTCTAAGCAGTTTATCGAACCTTAGAGAAAGTTTTTTAGGGTATTTGTAAGTAGCATTTACTCAGGGTAGATGTGATAACATGTAACCACCAAAGCTAGATTAAAGTTAGGTTAACTAGCGGCTGAGCTTTTGTAGCAATTCTAATTAAATGAATATACGTAGTTGGCATTTCAGCTAGGGTTAGGTTAGAAGATAGGTTGTGGTATTAGTTGAGGTTTGGTTAGGTTATTTATACAAGTTGGGTTAACTTACGGCTGAGCTTTTATCGCAGCTCTAATTAAATGAATAAAGTAATTAGCATTTGAGCTAGGGATAGGTTAGGTGATACATTATGAAATTAGTTTAGGTTATGCGAAACTATTCTCATATTAGGTTAGATTACCAATTTCTTAGGTTAAGTTGGACGTCAGTAATTAAGTAATAATTTGATCTAGCCTAATGCTAGGGTAGGGGTAGCATTAGGGTAGATTAAATTATTACTCATTAACTGATGTCCAACTTAACCTAAGAAATTGGTAATCTAACCTAACATGAAAATAGTTTCGCATAACCTAAACTAATTTCACGATTGATAACTGATTGATTGATTGATAAGTTACGTTATGTCGTCTGTATCCGTTTTTAGGTTATGTTGGTTCTCAATTTTTCATGTTAAGTTAGTGAAGAGTTACTTAGGTTTAATTATAAAAGCGGTAAGTTCAAGCTTCTAACGAGTGTTTCCACTCCCAAATTAAGCATAAAGTAAAATTTCGAGTTTAGAAAAACCTGAAAGTTTTCCGACATCCGTTGTTTGTAAAGAGTTCAATTTGAAGCTTTAAACGAGTGTTTTCCACTCCCAGACTAAGCATGAAGTAAAATTTCGAGTTTAGTAAAGCCCCGTGAAAATTTGTCGAGGGTCGCGTAGCGACCCGAGACAAATTTTCTGGGCTTTTCTAAACTCGAAATTTTACTTCATGCGCCACGCGTACAAAACAATGATTTCAAGTGAAGTTTGAAATATACTCCTTAGAAATGTAAGCTTATGATTCATTTGGACATGGACATTTTTATTAATGTAAAGATAGATATTTCCAAATGTTAATAGTTTTGACAGTATTTTGGCATGTTCGACTGTTTAATCTTTAATCGCTTTCTCGCGACAGTAAATCACTAGTCTGTCACTAAAAGCATCCAACAAACACTAGAATTAAGCCACGTCTGAATCACAAACAATTTGTCTGAATCTGAAAGTTGAAACCACCAGATTTGGTGAAAAAATCACTGATTTGGCCACCCTGGTTGCCTATAATTAAAACATAAGGCATAATACACACGAACGTTTCAGTGCGTTTTTTATATGGGTATAGATGGAAAAATGTGTACCTGAAAGAAAAATTCCCTGTATTACAATTATATACTGTAAATCTTCAGATATTAGTTGTTTTTATAAAAGAGTTCAATTTGAATCTTTAAACGAGTGTTTTCCACTCCCAGATTAAGCATGCAGTAAAATTTCGAGTTTAGAAAAGCCTGAAAATTTAGTTTGGTCGCTCCGCGAAGCGGAGCGGCCAAACCAAATTTTCAGGCTTTCTAAACTCGAAATTTTACTGCATGCGCCACGCGTATAAAACACTGAAATATTGTGAAGTTCACAACATGCTACTAAAGCAGTTAACTAAAGTAGTATATTTCGAACTTCACTTAAAACCAGTGTTTTATCCGCGTGGCGCATGAAGTAAAATTTCGAGTTTAGAAAAGCCTGAAAATTTGGTTTGGCCGCTGCGCGAAGCGGAGCGGTCAAACAAAATTTTCAGGCTATTAAGCAATTTTTCTATATTTCAATTTTGTCTGAAAATTGCAGAAAAAAAATCAAAAAAATTCCCTGAATTACAATTATATACTGTAAATCTTCAAATATTCGTTGCTTTTATAAAAGAGGTCAATTACAATCTCTAAACGAGTGTTTTTCACTCTCAGATTAAGCATGCAGTAAAATTTCGAGTTTAAAAAAGCCTGAAAATTTGGTTTAGTCGCTCCGCGAAGCGGAGCGGTCAAACAAAATTTTCAGGCTATTCTAAACTCGAAATTTTACTGCATGCGCCACGCGTATAAAACACTGAAATATTGTGAAGTTCACAACATGCTACTATATTAGTTAACTGTAGAAGTATATTTCGAACTTCACTTAAAACCAGTGTTTTATACGCGTGGCGCATGAAGTAAAATTTCGAGTTTAGAAAAGCCTGAAAATTTGGTTTGGCCGCTCCGCTTCGCGGAGCGACCAAACCAAATTTTCAGGCTTTTCTAAACTCGAAATTTTACTTCATGCTTAACCTGGGAGTGGAAAACACTCGTTTTAACTTCATATTGAAGTATTTTAAAAAACAACGAATGAAAACATAATATTTTATCATTTGAACACATTTTAAAATGTGAATACTATAAATAAGTAACAGAATTAAATATTTGAAAACATTTAACATATATTCAATTTGGAGCACAATTCCCTGAATAATCGGTTTATAGGAAACGAAATTAACTGTTCTATTAATGCGTTCTGTAGTGTTTATTGAATGATTCTAATTTTAGAGCGCGGTTTTCAATTCGAGCGATTATTTTGAATGTCCGAATTGTATAAATAAATGTTTAAAATAACATTCGAAATTCCAATCGGGTAATGAAATCGCTGGATTACACAACGAAAACTACTGGTAAGTAATAATGACAACAAAGAATATTTATTATTCAATTTTGTTAATTTAAATCGACATTATTAACTCCATAACAACCGTAATAAACAAGGTTGTATTCCCTAGTGAACTAAAATTTTTTTAGGTCACTAGTGAGTTAAAAAATTTGTTATATAAACAATTACAACAACTAAACTTTACAACAATTAAAATATCTTAGAAACCTGCGCGTTTATCACAACGAATTTAGTTCAAAAGTTAAAATCAAAGCAATCTTTTGTCTAACCCCATAGTAAACGTTTACTTTCTTAGAAAGTTAAAAAAAATAATCATATAATAACATTACAGAACGCAATGTTTAATAACTTAAAAAAATATATATTACAAAAATGAAAACAGAAACAAACATATCATCACACACATTAAGCAATAATATTTATACTTGATGCCAAACGTATGTAATATTCATATAAGTAAATTAATCTTTACTTATATGAATGCTACAGTTATTTAGGTTATTAAAGTTTATGTGTAAAGGTCCAACGTTAGACAAATGTATATCTTCTTGTTTTTTTATTTCCATTTTCGATGAACTCTGGATCGATTTATTCCTACCAAGAACGGCTGATGATTGTTCAATAATTCTCTTGGAAATGTCAATTTTGTTATTCAGAGAATCTTCTATATATCCTTCCACAACACTATTTGAACGCCATCCACCATGTCTTTTTACTACTGATAAATCTGCCCCAGAATCTGCCAGCAGAGTAGCACTCGAACGCCTGAAACTATGACCCGTATATTTTTGTGGATTATTAAGACCTAGGAACTCCGCGATTTTTTTAGGAAATTTTGATAGTGTATTAATTTCAACTGGCTGTACAGTGCATTTGTTGTTCTTAAAGTTAATGAAAAATCGTTTATGGGAAACTTGTTTAGGACGTAACATTCTGTATTTTCTAAAAACGTCAATAGCTGGAACAGAGTTACATCCATTGATAATGGTGAATGTTCTAGGCTTATGAGTTTTGGTATCCGGTATTTTTACTACAATTACGTTACCCCTGTCTTCTATGTTATCAACTGACATAGCAACCAATTCGCCAATTCTGCATCCTCCAAAGAGTCCAACAATTAATACAACCTTTATTAATAAATGTTCATCATCAGAGGCAGCATCCTAAAATCGTTCCATTTCCTCTAATGTGAACACCTTAGATTTCTTTGGTCTGTGCCCTACTGATTGTTGCTTGAGAAAAGCAGAGACTTGATGAAATCTGCTTATGTCTAAATTTTCTTTTACAGATAACATTTTTTTCAATTGGGAGTAGTAAGACCACACTGATAAAGATGTAGATTTTTTGGATTTTTCCGAAATATATGCCAAAATTATACTTTCATCTACTCCTTTTGCTTGCTTTTGATCCCTCCATTTACAAAATTTTGCGTATTCATTTTCATACGAAATTTTTGATTTTGAAGGTATCACTTTTTTTACTGCTTCCAAAGCCTCGTCCAGAACTTCAGACTTCAGTACAAATACTTCATTATCTGATTTTTCTTGAAATACTCCAGTGAGTTCAGACATTTTTGGGACACGAGATAGAAGTTTTACAAATTTTGAAAATTATAAATAATACGTCGTCATGAAAATGGATTTCACAGTCTACATAGATTTTCAACATTTATTTAAAAATAAATGTAAAGTACATTTTCATTACAATTTCGTCAAAATTGAATAAAAGTAATTAAGCCCATATGATTAAGGCCGTAGACAGGGGGGGGGATATGGCGGTTTAAACCATTTTAGTATGTAAAAGCGGCCCTGTAAGAGCAAAAACAATATTTTTACCATTAAAAGACCCCCCCCCCCCAAATTTATATAACCCCGTCTGAATATTTTTTTCTGGCTACGGCCTTGCATATGATATCAATAGCTCAGTAACCTAACCTAACCTGACGGTAGAAATAAACAAAATTATAAAAAAACCGACGATATGTTGCCTTCGCGTATCATAAAAAAAGAAACATGATAGATATCTATTAAAACTTAAAGAAATATAACGATATTTAACATTATGGATTCACATTGCCCGAATAATGGTTAAAGTAACCTATTTTAATAATTTAATTAGAATTATTATAACCGTTTACAATTTTCAAAACTTTAGTGAATTCGAAAGATAAAAATTAATGAATAATTACGACTTGCCTAATATAATTTAAAATAATGGATTTTGTTATTAATTGTGATATTTACTACAAAGGTTTTTAATGAATTATCTAAGCACAATCCATTTAAAATTTGTTAAAAATTTTTCTCAGTTTTCAAACCGTTGATAATTCAACCATTAGATATCCTCGTTTAAGTTTAAAAGCGTAATTGAGCTATGCATATTGTTGGATTTATATTTACTTGCCATTGTGTTGGTAGTAATCAGGCGCGTAGATAGAAATTATTTTCGTGGGAGGGTTTTGACTTCTTACTAGAAATGTTTCGATTCTGTATCGATATTGAGAATCGATTATATCTTATTACAGATGGGTCATTCATGAATGATTCGTTCGAAAAGAACGATTCTGTGCGGTGATTTGAATGAACTGATTCCATATTTCAAGAAGAATTGATTCGTTAATGATTCATTCACTCGAGATGACCGTCCGAAGGATTTAGGCCGAGCGGAATCGTATTCCCGATTAGGATTTATACATGCGGTCTGAATCCGCCCGAATCGGATGAGTAATTCGTTCGCTCGAATCCGCGCACAACTTCAACTCCGCTTTGTATATGCGATCTGAATCTGAATCCGCCGGAATCGGATGACTAATTCATTTGCTCGAATCTGTGCACAACTTCAACTCAGCTTTGTACATGCGCACAGTAGGCCAATGCATAAAAAAAGCTGGCTAAAATGAAAAGAAAAAAGTTTACCGACCGGATTCTAGTTCATAAAGTTAGGTGTAAATAGCAGAGCTGGGCAGGATTCGAATCATTCAAGATTCGATTCCCGGATTCGAATCCTTTTAGAGGATTTAAAAGAGGTATTCAAATACTTTAGTGAAAACGGATTCGTGATCCGGATTCGTTACATATTTTTTAAAAGGATTCGTATTCGAATCCAGATGTAGATGATTCGAATCCTTATAAAAGGATTCGAATTCTTATAAAAGGATTGGAATCCTTATAAAAGGATTCGAATTCTTATAAAAGGATTCGAATCCTTATAATAGGAATCGAATCCTTATAAAAGGATTCGAATCCTCATACACGGATTCAAATCCTCCTAAATAATCCGAATCATCGCTATTAAGGCTGGGATTCGAATTCGATTAATTTAAATATGTAGTTAAATATTCTAATATAATTATTTAAATCACTAAATTATTCATATTTGAATATAAATATTTAAATTTTCGAATAATTCAAATATTTGTGAATGCATATTTGGTTACTTAACCATGAAAAATATCCAACGTTAATAGTATATTTTTAACTTCACTTAAAATCAGTGTTTCATACGCGTGGCGCATGAAGTAAAATTTCGAGTTTAGAAAAGCCCCGTGAAAATTTGTCGAGGGTCGCTGCGCGACCCTCGACAAATTTTCTACGCGGGGCTTTTCTAAACTCGAAATTTTACTTCATACTTAGTCTGGGAATGGACAACACTTGTTTAAATTTTAAATTTAATTTTTTTTAAAATCGACGTATGTAATATAATAAATCATTCATTAAAATCATAGAAAAGGATGCAAAATTTTACCTAAAATTAACTTTTAGAGTTAACTTTATAATTTGATCGGCTCTTAATGGGTGAATATTCTATTCCTAAAAAAACCGTTATTATTTAATATTAAAGTTGCATTTAATACAATAACAAACTGTGAATAAATCGACATAAATCTAGAAATATCGAAAATCTCGACATGTAGAAAATCTTTACGGTCCACTCCCAGACTAAGCATGAAGTAAAATTTCGAGTTTAGAAAAGCCCCGTGTAGAAAATTTGTCGAGGGTCGCGCAGCGACCCGAGACAAATTTTCACGGGGCTTTTCTAAACTCGAAATTTTACTTCATGCGCCACGCGTATAAAACACTGATTTTAAGTCAAGTTAGCCTATTTTTCAGGAAATTGCGGGGCGCCTTTTTTAAAAATTCAAGGATAATATTGCGTATGGTTACGTGCTGCCGGGGTTTCGCTCACCTGAAACGACGATATGTTTAAAAATAATTAACATTCAATTATTTATTCATAAGGCATAGATAGGTATATTACAAAAATATTTATTAATATATTAAATATTAATTACGCATTTCGGTATGTTCCCAAAGCAAATTAAATAATCGTTGCTATCATTTTTTAACACGAGATCAAACATTAGCTGTATATTTTGAATTGGCAATATTTTGGGGTTTAACCCATTAATGGCCGAGCAATTATAGAGTTAATTCAAAAAGTTGGTAAAATTTTGCTTTACTTTTAGAGCCAGTTGCATCAAACACGTTAAACTGATTCAACTCTGAACTATGGTTCAAAGTGACATTAAAAAAATGATACCTGCCATCTTGAACTCGAGTTTAGCTTGAACACAAGTTGAAAAAGAAAAAGATGCAAAATTGTACCTAAAATTAACTTTTAGAGTTAACTTTATAATTTGCTCGGCTCTTAATGGGTGAATATTCTATTCCTAAAAAAACGTTTTTATTTAATATTAAAGTTGCATTTAATACAATAACAAACTGTGAATAAATCGACATAAATCTAGAAATATCGAAAATCTCGACATGTAGAAAATCTTGACGGTCCACTCCCAGACTAAGCATGAAGTAAAATTTCGAGTTTAGAAAAGCCCCGCGTAGAAAATTTGTCGAGGGTCGCGCAGCGACCCGAGACAAATTTTCACGGGGCTTTTCTAAACTCGAAATTTTACTTCATGCGCCACGCGTATAAAACACTGATTTTAAGTGAAGTTAGCCCATTTTTCAGGAAATTGCGGGGTGCCTATTTTAAAAATTCAAGGATAATATTGCGTATGGTTACGTGCTGCCGGGGTTTCGCTCACCTGAAACGACGATATGTTTAAAAATAATTAACATTCAATTAATTATTCATAAGGCATAGATAGGTATATTACAAAAATATTTATTAATATATTAAATATTAATTACGCATTTCGTTATGTTCCCAAAGCAAATTAAATAATCGTTGCTTTCATTTTTTAACACGAGATCAAACATTAGCTGTATATTTTGAATTGGCAATATTTCGGGGTTTAACCCATTAATGGCCGAGCAATTATAGAGTTAATTCAAAAAGTTGGTAAAATTTTGCTTTTCTTTTAGAGCCAGTTGCATCAAACACGTTAAACTGATTCAACTCTGAACTATGATTCAAAGTGACATTAAGAAAATGATACCTGCCATCTTGAACTCGAGTTTAGCTTGAACACAAGTTGAAAATAAAAAATATGCAAAATTTTACCTAAAATTAACTTTTAGAGTTAACTTTATAATTTGCTCGGCTCTTAATGGGTGAATATTCTATTCCTAAAAAAACCGTTATTATTTAGTATTAAAGTTGCATTTAATACAATAACAAACTGTGAATAAATCGACATAAATCTAGAAATATCGAAAATCTCGACATGTAGAAAATCTTGACGGTCCACTCCCAGACTAAGCATGAAGTAAAATTTCGAGTTTAGAAAAGCCCCGCGTAGAAAATTTGTCGAGGGTCGCGCAGCGACCCGAGACAAATTTTCACGGGGCTTTTCTAAACTCGAAATTTTACTTCATGCGCCACGCGTATAAAACACTGATTTTAAGTGAAGTTAGCCCATTTTTCAGGAAATTGCGGGGCGCCTTTTTTAAAAATTCAAGGATAATTTTGCGTATGGTTACGTGCTGCCGGGGTTTCGCTCACCTGAAACGACGATATATTTAAAAATAATTAACATTCAATTAATTATTCATAAGGCATAGATAGGTATATTACAAAAATATTTATTAATATATTAAATATTAATTACGCATTTCGTTATGTTCCCAAAGCAAATTAAATAATCGTTGCTTTCATTTTTTAACACGAGATCAAACATTAGCTGTATATTTTGAATTGGCAATATTTCGGGGTTTAACCCATTAATGGCCGAGCAATTATAGAGTTAATTCAAAAAGTTGGTAAAATTTTGCTTTTCTTTTAGAGCCAGTTGCATCAAACACGTTAAACTGATTCAACTCTGAACTATGATTCAAAGTGACATTAAGAAAATGATACCTGCCATCTTGAACTCGAGTTTAGCTTGAACACAAGTTGAAAATAAAAAATATGCAAAATTTTACCTAAAATTAACTTTTAGAGTTAACTTTATAATTTGCTCGGCTCTTAATGGGTGAATATTCTATTCCTAAAAAAACCGTTATTATTTAGTATTAAAGTTGCATTTAATACAATAACAAACTGTGAATAAATCGACATAAATCTAGAAATATCGAAAATCTCGACATGTAGAAAATCTTGACGGTCCACTCCCAGACTAAGCATGAAGTAAAATTTCGAGTTTAGAAAAGCCCCGCGTAGAAAATTTGTCGAGGGTCGCGCAGCAACCCTCGACAAATTTTCACGGGGCTTTTCTAAACTCGAAATTTTACTTCATGCGCCACGCGTATAAAATACTGATTTTAAGTAAAGTTAAAAACTCACTGAAAACAAACCCAACAACGATATTTTTTCAAAATTATATGTTTTCTTTCCTATCCATGCTGTAAACCTTTAGATATTCGTTGTTTTTTTGTAAATAAACTTCGATTCCCTGTAGTCCTTCGGTCTCCGAAGACCATGATTGGTCCTTCGAGCTGTAGCCTTTTTGAAATTGTAATAAACTTAGTAATCTAGAGTGATCCTTTAATTTGAAACTTCTAAGAACGAGTGTTGTCCACTCCCAGACTAAGCATGAAGTAAAATTTCGAGTTTAGAAAAGCCCCGCGTAGAAAATTTGTCGAGGGTCGCGCAGCGACCCGAGACAAATTTTCACGGGGCTTTTCTAAACTCGAAATTTTACTTCATGCGCCACGCGTACAAAACACTGATTTAAAATAAAGTTCAATAACACATATATCATCATTAATTAAAATCATTATATAATCAGATATTTAGTCGGTAAATGAACATTTTTGTTAATAGAAACTGATGGAATAAAATATTACTGGTTGCAAATAATAGATTCAAATTTATTTTTAAAGGATTTGTATCCGTGATTCAAAAGTGAGGATTCGAATCTTTGATTCAAATCATATTTTTCACTTACGAATCTTTTATTCGAGTATTCGTGATTCGAATCATATTAGGTGATTCGGATTCGTGATTCGAATCCTGTTTTTGAGGATTCATCCCAGCTCTGGTAAATAGCATTAATGTACACTGATTCAGTGCGCAATAACATTCCAGCCGCCGATCTCCTTTAAATAACCCACCAAAGACAAGTGAAATCAAAATAGTGAAAAGTTGCCGTTTTGAAAGCTGCATTTGCGAGTATGCTGCACTAATAATTTGTAATCCTGGCCTCGATTCGCGTCTTCCAATAATTGATTGTACTCCGAAAGGTAAGTTTAACAGATATACACACGAATCTATTGAATATATATATTCACAAATGTCGCGTTCCTTTTAACGTCATTTCCGTAGTGTAAAATATTTACAAATTATGGCGTACAAAAATATGTCCGCGTTTATCCGCTTATAGAAATAGCTTCCCTGCTTCGTATTTTTATACCGCAGAGGAAAAACCAAGAACTAACTGCTTGTTTTTTTTTTTTTGGTTTGTTTGGCATAGGTATTACCATTCAGCCACTAACGTTGATTTATAATATCTATATTAACATATATTTCGACTAATTTGGACGTCACAACACATTCACACACATCCATGGAACCGGAGACGAGTATTTTTCGTTAGAAAAATTACTCGCCTCCGCTGGGAATCGAACCCAGATCACCTCCGTGTCCGATTGGCGAAACCGGCGGCTCAACCGCTCGGCCACGGCGGGCCCAACTAACTGCTTGTATCTGCTATTTTTCTTACAATGACGATTTAAATGAACAGCGTGCTGCAGCGCGTAAACTACCAGCCATCGAAAACCTATGTGTTGCAAATTTTTTACGATTTCATAGATTAATTAATTTTGATCCGTCATTTTGAATTTTGATTTTTTTACATTTAGTTCGTAATTAGTGATTTCGAAAACCTTGATGTACATGTTTTGCAAAACCAGTATAGACATTTACTAATTCTGTACAGGTTTTTAAATAATTGATCCGCCATAGTGAATCCGCCATTTTGAATTTTGAAATTTCGACATCAAATTCGCAATCAGCAACCTCAAAAACCTGTATGTTGTAAATTTGTACAATTTTATTGACTTTTAAATATTTGATCCGCCATATTGGATCTGCCATTTTAATTTTTAAATTTTAGACATATAATCCGTAATCAGAGACTACACAAACCTATTGTACACGTTTTAGAAGACTAATATGGCCATTTACTATCAATGTTCAGGTTTTTGAATATTTGATCCGCCATACTGGATCCACCATTCTGAATTTGACACCAAATTCGTAATCAGCGACCCCAGAAACCACAAAGGAACCAATTTGAAGCATATTCTTACACATCTTCATATTTTGACCAGGTTTTTTCATGCTTTGTCCTACTGTGATGCTGCCTGAATCTGAATCCGCCCGAATCGGATGACCATTTCGTTCTCTAAATTCCGCGCACAACTTCAACTCCGCTTTATACATGCGGTCTGAATCTGAATCCGCCCGAATCGGATGACTAATTCGTTCGCTCGAATCCGCGCACAAATTCAACTCCGCTTTGCCCATGCGGTCTGAATCTGAATCCGCCCGAATCGGATGACTATTTCGTTCTCTAAATTCCGCGCACAACTTCAACTCCGCTTTATACATGCGGTCTGAATCTGAATCCGCCCGAATCGAATGACTAATTCGTTCGCTCGAATCCGCGCACAACTTCAACTCCGCTTTGTCCATGCGGTCTGAATCTGAATCCGCTCGAATCGGATGACCATTTCGTTTTCTAAATTCCGTGCACAACTTCAACTCCGCTTTATACATGCGGTCTGAATCCGCCCGAATCGGATGACTAATTCGTTTGCTCGAATCGGTTGAAACGATTCCTCACAACTTGCGGAAACGAATCCGCTGCGCCAGCCCTCATTTGTATTTTGTACGACTCGACAGCCGCGCGTCGGGCTGTTTTTTTAAATCGCTCGCTTAAATTCGTGAGGCTTAAACGAATTTAATCTGATCAGCTGTTAAGTAATAGTAATGTTTTTTTTAGGTCTAAATTTAGTGTGAATTTCTCTGTTCACTGCAAATAAGGCAGCATACTTTTCATCGGCGGGTTGCAGCCTAACTTCGTGGTAGGCCAGAGACCCAAGGTAATATTTGTCCGTTATTGAAAAGTGACTTAGTTGTGCAATTCCTTGTATTTATAAAGCACGATCCCTACCTCAAATTTTGTCTGCCTTGGCGCTGTGGCCTACCCTGAAGTTAGACTGCGAGCCGTCGCTGGTACTTTTATCAGCTGATGTTTGTTCTCTACTTTTGAGAAAAATCACAGAATATTTGCAAAACGAATTCAAGGCACCGAAGTTTTATTTAGAACAGCTTTACGAAACTTACGACTCAAAAGGCAAAATGTGAATTGTGTTTAGCGACAATAGTTATTATTCTAACTCTCCCATTATAAAATTATCGCGGTTCTACAATAATTACGCGTATAATGTAGACATTTTTACGCCAACATTTTCAGTATTTAAGCTTAATGTTAGTGATTGTACTTAAATATTATCTGCGTTACCTTAGTTTATAATTTTCTTTTCATACTGTAGTAATTTGTAATATTATCCATATGTTGCTATATTGTATTTATATTGTACTAATGATATGACCCTGTTATTGAACTTTCACAATCTGTTGGGTTATTAAATAAATGAATAAATAAATATCAATTAAATGTAGTTCAACAACCAATTTGGTAATGTAGATATTTTGTCCGTTTTTCTTTCTCTTTCAAAACTATTATTATTATTATTATTATAAGTGATTTGTTTACGAACGATTCATAAAGAACGAATCACTTTTAAGGAATGATTCGGTTGATTCGAATCACATGAATGATTCGAACTTCCCATATCTATATCTTAAAGTAAAGTATCGGAACGGCAAAATATCATATTGAAAAATATCGATATTCAAAACATTTGGTATCAAAATTTTCTAGCTTAAATTTTGAATTGAGATAAGCCTAAAAAGTTTGATTTTTGTCTTTTTTAAACTTGAATTTCGAAACTTCTAATGAGTGTTTTCACTTTTTGATTAAGCATAAAATAAAATTTCAAAGTATAAATGAAATTGCCAACTCTTGGTTGCAGAATACTTCAAACATTAAAAGTGCGATTCTTTTCGCAATCTACAACAAGTTAGTCTTACAAAGACTATATCAAACACTCATTGAAACAAATTATACAACAAGTGTTTGCTGTTACATACAGTAACTTACTGCAAATGTAACAATTTTTAGATGGCCGGAGTAATTTGACCGAAATTGTTACATTTGCAGTAGGTTACTGTATGTAACAGCAAACACTTGTTGTATAATTCAATGTCCGTCGGGGTATTAGCCCGGGAAGTAGTTGTTTCAATGAGTGTTTGATATAGTCTTTGTAAGACTAACTTGTTGTAGATTGCGAAAAGAATCGCACTTTTAATGTTTATAAAATTTCAAGTTTAGAATAGACTAAAAATCAAAATTTTCAGGCTTAAATTTTGAGTTGAGATAAGCATGCAAATTTTGATTTTTAGTCTTTTTTAAACTTGAAATATTATTTTATGCTTAATCAAAAAGTGGAAACACTCATCAGAAGTTTCGAAACTAACGCTTTTCAAAAACAACGAATACTTAAGAATGTACACAATCTTAAATATTTGTTATCGAAAAGTATCGACATTGTCAATACCAAATATTTAAGAGTGTGTACATTTTCAAGTATTCGTTGTTTTTGAAAAGCGTTCATTTAGAAACTTCTAATGAGTGTTTCCACTTTTTGATTAAGCATAAAATAATATTTCAAGTTTAAAAAAGACTAAAAATCAAAATTCGCATGCTTATCTCAACTCAAAATTTAAGCCTGAAAATTTTGATTTTTAGTCTTTTTTAAACTTGAAATTTTATTTTATGCTTAATCAAAAAGTGAAAACACTTATTAGAAGTTTCGAAATTAACGCTTTACAAAAACAACGAATACTTGAAAATTTACACAATCTTAAATATTTGGTATTATGCTTAATCTGAGATTAAAAACACTCGATATAGAATAACAATCATTTTTTCATAATTTCAAAACTTGGCACTTTTTGTGAATTTCCTAAATTTTCGTTGAGTTTGCATGAATTTCCATGCTTTTCATTGGTTTTTTAAGTTTTTGACGAGCTTTCGTGAAATTCCGATCTCCTTTAATTTTCTCAATCTCAGTTTAATTTTCAAAATTTTGTCCTGTTTTCTTAAAATTTCCAGATTTTCGTTTATTTAAAAACTGTTGATACTTTTAATGAATTTTCAAGTATTGCGACAATTTTTAAGATCTTGGCAATTTTTGTGATCATTCTAAGTTTTCGGTAAATTTAAAATGTTTGATGCATCTCATGAAATTTCACGATTTCAGTTAGTTTTCAAATTCTTTGCGTTTTTTTCGTGAATTTTCAAGGTTGTAGTCAATTTAAAAAAAAATCGTTTTTCTTGAGTTTCAAAATTCCCGTTCTTTTTGAAATTCTGACTTTTTTGTGAATTTCCAAGATTTTCGTTAACTTTAAATATTGTAACACTTTTTGTGGCTTTCTGTTAATTCTTTTAACTTTTTTAATATGAACTAAAACCCAAGAAATTCACGAAAGCCGTCAACATTTTAAAAATCTTTAAATTTCAAGAAAATCGTCAAGATATAAAAAAATCAATTGAAAATTCTGGAAATTAACAAAAACTACAGAATGTTCAATTGATTATTATATCTTGATGATTTTCATGAAATTTAAAGATTTTTAAAATGTTGACGGCTTTCGTGAATTTCTTGGATTTTAGTTCATATTAAAAAATTTTAAAGAATTAACAGAAAGCCACAAACAGTGTTACAATATTTAAAATTAACGAAAATCTTGGAAATTCACAAAAAAAGTCAGAATTTCAAAAAGAATGGGAATTTTGGAAACTCAAGAAAAACGATTTTTTTTTTTTAAAGTTGATAATTTTGATGAATTTTTGAAATTTTTCAAAATCCTGAAGATTTTCAAAATTAGTAAATATTTACGAACATTGTTAAGAATTTGAAAAGTTCTTAGCAGTTTTCGTAAATTACTTAAATATTCGTTAATTTAAAATTGTTGCAGCTTTTCATAAAATTCCAACGTTTTCCTAAATGTTTAAGATTTTTATCAATTTTAAAAATATCGATACTTTTCATACATTTTTTTAAAATGTTGGCAGTTTGCGTGAATTTTTAAGATTTTCGTCAATCTATAAAATTTTAACAATTCGTAAACATTCCTTAATGCGAAAATGTGTACATGACCTTTTTATTTATAAATCATTCCTTGTGGACATAATGTGCTCTGAAATTAATTACCTTTTTCAATTCTCATTTACTTTAGTTGGTAAGACTACGTGTCACAACACACCGTTTCTTGTTTTTAACAAACATTTAATTTAACCCTCAAATGAGTAGGTTTTGCTTTTAGAATATTTACTTTCCCCCGTATGTAATACAAAGGGAAAGTATCGTTTTCGTGAACATTTTCGAATAAAAAATTTTAGCGGAAATATCCGTTTTTAGGTCCCCTGAGTCGAATAAGACCATTTTTGATAAATGTCTGTCTGTCTGTCTGTCTGTGTGTCTGTGTGTGTGTCTGTATGCGCTGTACCGCAAAAACCGCTAAAGATATCGAGATGAAACTTGAAACTTAAGCTTCTTGTTACCATCGGAAGAACTGAAAAGCTTTTGGTGAAAATCGGAAAACCGGAAGTGGTACTTTACTCTTAGCGTTTTTCAGTTTTTTCAGATTTTTTCAATAAATGTTCATCAAACAAAAAATTCTTTCAAAAAGTTGTAGATAATAACAAAATGAAGATATATTGTTTATTTACTTTTTGTCATAGCACTTTTAGTTTTTGAAATATTTTAAAAGTTGTTTGTTTTATCTAGTTATTGATGTGTGACAGTGTATGTGTCGATACAATTGATAAATGTTTCAAATAAAAGTTGTAGGAAATAAAAAACTGGGGATTTTAAGATTTTTTGTAGACTCACTTTTTGTCATAGCACTCTTAGTTTTTGAGATATTTAATAA
Source organism: Philonthus cognatus (assembly GCA_932526585.2). Lineage (NCBI taxonomy): Eukaryota > Metazoa > Arthropoda > Insecta > Coleoptera > Staphylinidae > Philonthus > Philonthus cognatus. The sequence continues at coordinate 24,106,485 of OW052250.1, read as the reverse complement.
ATAGTGTTTTTTATCTAGTCATTGATTTGTGTCAGTGTGTGTGTTGATACAATTGGAAAATGTTTCAAATAAAAGTTGTAGGTAATAAAATATTAAAGATTTTTTGTATCATCACTTTTTGTCATAGCACTCTTAGTTTTTGAGATATTCAATAAATAGTGTTTTTTATCTAGTCATTGGTTTGTGTCAGTATGTGTTGATCCAATTGAAAAATGTTTCAAATAAAAGTTGTAGTTATCAAAAAGTTGAAGACATTTTGAAAATAATAATGCTACAAATATTTTAAAAGTGATTTATTACGCAATTTACGGGGGAAAGTACTATGATGGACACATCACCATTTTTTTTGAGTTATAATGTTAAAAATATGTGTATAGTAATGGCAAAATTGAATTGCGAGAATTTTTTTCAGTTAAAATGTTAAAAAATATATGTATATTAACGGCAAAATTGAATTGCCAGTTTATAAACTTTTATGATTTAAGCAACTCTCTTTTATCGACTCTAACAAACAAAAGAATAGCGAAACCAGCGATACATGAAATCGGGTTAGATTGGTATCAATTGGTTGAACTGACAAGTAATTTACATATAAAATGCCATTTTTGATAGGAAGCGACATTCTTGAGAGTTTGGACATTTTACTCGTCAATTCTGTCATCCTATTCTTTTTACAAAAAATATTTTATATAACTTAAATAATAAAACAACAGTAAATGTAAAAGCATCTGTAAGTTTGTTTGAGAAGTAGCGCTTACAGTAACTCAATCAGCCGCATGCGGCTCGCTGGCTGCGGTTTGCGGACCCCTGGGTTAACCCCAATGACGTATAGGAGATGTCAATTATTTTAATACAGTGCGACCATTTAAATAATGATTCAGAGTAGGTGGCATTTTTTTGTGCGGTTGCTCAGAGCGCTAATTGAATCATGGAATACATTTGAGGTTATGGTAAACTACGTGTTAGCAGTCAGTCAATCATGTTTTTAACGATCACACGGTATGTTAAAGTCGATTTTGATGTGTCACAGACAGGGTTGTTATGTTTAAAACACTTTGTTTTAAAACAATGTTTTAAACATGTTTAAAAACGGCCATCGTGTTTAGAGCACGGTTTTGTTTTAAACATATTTTAAATATTAAATTTGTTTAAAACATGATTTAAACGTTAAATTTGTTTAAAACGTTTTTTTATTATCTTAAATTTTCTAAATTATATTTCATACTACTTCAAGATTTTTTGTTTACGTTTTTAAATTTTAGCTAAATTGTTGAAGATATTTCAAATTACATTATTGAACATAACATTTTATTACTATAAAATATTACAACTGTGTGTGCATAAATGCCAGTTTTAAATACAGGGATTTTTTCTTTACTGTAAATTTTACGACATTCGTTGTTTTTTTAAAAGATTTCAATTTGAATCTTTAATCGAAGGTTTTCCACTCACAGACTAAGCATGAAGTAAAATTTCGAGTTTAGAAAAGCCTGAAAATTTGGATTGGCCGCGTAGCGAAGCGGAGCGGCCAATCCAAATTAGGCTTTTCTAAACTCGAAATTTTACTTCATGCGCCACACGTATAAAACACTGAAATATCGTAAAGTTGAAAATATACGGCTTTAGCAATCTAATATGTAGATGTGAATAAAACGTGAGTCAAATTCTGAGCTGTACAAATTGTTTAAAACAGTGATTATAGGCAACCTAATAACTCTAACATATATTAGGTTGCCTATAATCGATGTTGTATGTGTGTGTTTTTTAAACTTTACTGTAATTCAGTGTTTTTAAGCGTGGCGCATGAAGTAAAATTTCGAGTTTAGAAAAGCCTAATTTGGATTGGCCGCTCCGCTTCGCTACGCGGCCAATCCAAATTCTTAGGCTTTTCTAAACTCGAAATTTTACTTCATGCTTAGTCTGGGAGTGGAAAACACTCGTTAAAAGCCTCAAATTATCCTCTATGAAACAACGAATTCCCGCAAATTTAAAAAACGTTGTAATTATCGGGATATGTATACTCAAAAGAAAAATGCCCTTTATGTTCTGTTTTAAGCACGTTTTAAGCGTGTTTTAAACATGTTTTAAACATATTTTTAATTGTTAATGTTTTAGACGCTGTTTCAATGAAAATAATACGTTTTGTAAAAAAAACTGTTTGTTTTAATTAAAATAAAAAAAAACGTTTTTATCAACCCTGGTCACAGACGTCACAAATATCGCTAGAGATTTGTAAAGTCTAGGAACCAAGTTTTTAGAATAAAATCCTTAGTTTTTTGTTTCATGCACCACGTGTATAAAACATTGATTTAAAGTAAAGTCTAAAATATATTACTTATCAACAAAGAAACGTTTTAACTTTGTTTGTATAACAAATTTAAGTTTCCGTTATCAAACACTTCATGTTTGATAATAGCAATTAATTAAATTAATTAAATTTGGAGAAACTGCAGACACGTAAAAACTAATAGTGTTATACAAACAAATTTAAAACCTTTTTATTGATAAATTAACATGTTTACCGAAGTAGGAGCCACCGCAATACAAAATATATTGCTTAGGATTGATCTCATGTTAATTCGCGGACATGCAGAGAGTATTATATAACACCGAACATTTAAAAAAAATACGATTTCACACCTTTAATTTTTAGGTTATATGTAAATTGGGTTGCCTATATGACCATTACAAATTGTAGCTAATCAATTGTAATTAATGCGTCAACTTGTACATACAGGCAGTTTTTGTTTCAAGTATACATGTCCCAATTTCGGCGTATATGCCGTAAATCTTTAGATAATCGTTGTTTCTTTAAAATGAGTTTAATTTGAAATTTAAAATGAATGTGTTCCACTCCCAGACTAAGCATGAAGTAAAATTTCGAGTTTAGAAAAGCCTGAAAATTTGGTTTGGACGCGTAGCGCGAAGCGCGGAGCGACCAAACCAAATTTTCAGGCTTTTCTAAACTCGAAATTTTACTTCATGCGCCACCGGTACAAACACTGACATATTACGAAGTTTAAAACACACCGCTGAACCTCACATTGAATCAGTATTTTGTGCCGGTGGCGCATGAAGTAAAATTTCGAGTTTAGAAAAGCCTGAAAATTTGGTTTGGCCGCTCCGCGCTTCGCGCTACGCGACCAAACCAAATTTTCAGGCTTTTCTAAACTCGAAATTTTACTTCATGCTTAGCCTGGAGTGGACAACACTCGTTTAAAGCTTCAAATTGTAATCTTTTAATAAACCAAGCGTGGTAAAATGTACAACGTCTGCATATGTATACTTAAAAGAAAAATTTTCGTTGTGAATATGTTCGGTGTTACATAAAACTCTCTGTATGTAAATATCATATTCAAAACAATGGCTTACAATTCTAATGTCACAATAGTCAAAATACTGTCGATAGAAACCTTTTATAAGAAAATCCTATCATTGTAAAAAAAAACAGTCAACTGAGTGACTTATAGTCATAATATTATAAAAGTCATAATGTAGTCGTCAGAGTTATTCAATGACTAAATCCTATATTAGTCAAAAAACTGTCAAAAAAGTAACTTACAGTCATAATGTCACAATTAGGGGTGTCATCCCGGGATTCCGAAATCCCGGGATCCCGGAGTCCCGTTAGAAAAACGACCCCAAAAAATCCAGGATTAAAAAGTCCCAATCCCGGGATCTCGTAATACGTATATTAAAAACTATTTCTTAGAATATCTTACCTGGATTTTGCCGTTAAAGGGCGTTGATTCTGGTCACCCTGTATATATATATATATATATATATATATATATATATATATATATATTAGGGTGTTTCGAAAAAAATCGAAACAACTGGCTCACCGCTTAAATTAAAGATTTTGGTCTACAATAGATGTGGGCAAAAGCATTTGCGATTGAAAAAATATTTAGAGGGTCCCCCGAGCCCCCAAACATGCCATTTTTAGCCCTTTTTTAGATAATCGGCCAAAAACTTGCCTTATAGTCATCGGATCAAGGCGAATATTTTATATTTTGTGCCCAGATGAATATACTACAAGCAAAATATGCAAAACCTAACTTGGCGTTAGGTCTAGGTGAGCTACGAATTTTTTAAATAACTTTTTTTCACGATTTTGAAGGGTTTTTTCACCTTTTTTGTTAAAAAGTGGGTTTTAACGACAAGAAATCAAGTTGCACCCGCGATGGCCAAATTCCAAAGTAAAAAAGACTACGTTGTTATCGAACAAGATTGCTGACTTTGAATTTATTGTAATCGATTGCAGGTTAAAAAACACATGTTTCAACCAAATATTGTTTAACAAAATTAAATTTATTAATTAAATGATGTACTGTATTTTTAAACGAAAATGTGGGAAAATCCATACTGAGCGTTATACGCAGAATTTCAGGCTGTTATTTATGAATTTAATGGATCTCAAAAGCATCAGTTGCACGCTTACAACTAGTTATTATAATGAAAGCAAGAAATATTTAGCGTAAGCCAGTTCTTCATTAATTTAAAACGTTTTTTTTAAGAAACAAACATAATAATGCCACATAATCGGACATGGGTGAGATGCGCAGTTCGCATGCTTACATTATTCAATATACTTCTCAGGACAAATTATCGCGGTTGTGACTTGATTTCTTGTCGTTAAAACCCACTTTTTAACAAAACAGTTGAAAAAAAACCTTCAAAATTGTGAAAAAAGTTATTTAAAAAATTCGTAGCTCACCCAGACCTAACGCCAAGTTAGGTTTTGCATATTTTGCTTGTAGTATATTCATCTGGGCACAAAATATAAAATATTCGCCTTGATCCGATGACTATAAGGCAAGTTTTTGGCCGATTATCTAATAAAGGGCTAAAAATGGCATGTTTGGGGGCTCGAGGGACCCTCTAAATATTTTTTCAATCGCAAATGCTTTTGCCCACATCTATTGTAGACCAAAATCTTTAACTTAAGCGGTGAGCCAGCTGTTTCGATTTTTTTCGAAACACCCTAATGTATATACATGTTTTGTTATTATATTATATGTTTTGTTATTATATTTATATGTTGTGTTTTTTTCATTTCAAATGAATAAATAATTATTAAGTTTAATAAATTAAACAAATCTTCTAAAATTAAACATTTGTATTTTTATTTTTTTCGGGACTAGTCCCGGGATCCCCGGATAACTAGACCATTATTCCAAAAATCCCGGGATTGGAAAAATGGCTCGGGATTGGCACCCCTAGTCACAATAGTCATAAAAGTGGTTTAACAATAAAACACATCATACTTACAGATTTATAGTCAATGTTGCAATAGTCAAAACACTTTCGACAAAGAAATGTAATTACTAAAAACCAGTCAATTAAGTGACTAATTCCTGACTGCACGTTAAAGTATTAGTTAACTAACGACAACATAAAGTTAACTACAAGATGCGGCAGGGAAGCTTGCTGATTTTAATTGGGCGCCAATGAGCGAGACGTGGTCAGGAAGGGGTAGGGAGGGTCTCATTCGAACAAAACTTCAAGACCCCCTCTTGAAGTTTTGTTACCGCTTAAGCCAGTTGTCGTCATGCGTTGGACAAAGGAGGAGCGTGCGTTCGCCGTCGGGGCCTATTTTTCCAATGGCCTTTCGGTGGTTGCCACCCAACATGCCTTCCGAAGTTGGTTCAATATTCATCCCACGGGTCCCGTTCCTGGCCGGCAATCAATCGTTTCGTGGGTGGAAGCATTCAGGGAAAGTATCAGTGTGGCATAGAGAGGGCCTTTTTCGAGGAAGAAGAACACATTCTTACTGTGAATGCAGTTCGCTACAGAGAAATGATTGGGGCATTTTTTCTCCCAAAACAGGACGGAGCCACGGCACACACAGCGAGAACTTCAATGGAACTTTTGAGGGAACACTTCTACGAGCGCCTAATCTCCTTGAGGGGTGACGTACTGTGGCTGGCGCGCTCCCCCGCTGTGACTTCTTTTTATGGGGATATCTCAAATCTATTGTTTACAATGACAAACCACGGACCCTGCAACACCTGAAGGACAACATTCGCCAAGTCATGGCCAACATTCTTGTCAATATGCACGAAAGAGTGGAGCGAAACTTCAAAAAGCGGGTGGATCAGTGTATCGCTAATGAGGGCCGCCATTTGTCCGATGTCATTTTAAAAACCACTTGAAACAAAAATTCAGGATGTGTTCAATACGATTAAAAAATAATTTTATCGATATGTGAAATACTTTTTCTTTTATTGACCTTTCAAATCAGCAAGTTTCCCTGCCGCACCCTGTATTAGTTAACTAACGACAACATAAAATTAACTATAACATAAATTTAAAGTCTTGTGTATGAGTTAATGAAACACGTTGACATGGTTACATTTCTACGTAAACGTCATTTTGAACACAACTGACAATGTATATGTGCAGATAGCGCCGTTAACTATTACATACGTGGCGTTGCTAGGTGTCTTGTCATTAAACTACAACATGAACTAACCAGGACCTTAACGAGAACCGGTGCAAACGCACATTATAGTCATAATATAATGGACAGAGAAATTAAATGATACAATAATATTATAATTAAAAGACAGCCGACCAAGTAATTCTAGTCAAAATTTTATAGCGGTAAAAAAACAAATGACAGTGATTTATAATATAGATATCACGACATCTATATTATAAATCACTGTTATTTGTTCTTTTACCGCTATAAAATTTTGACTTGAATTACTTGGTCGGCTGTTTTTTAATTATAATAGTATTGTATCATTTAATTTCTCTGTCCACTATATATAGTCAATTAGACTTTATAGATTATATGTTGATTATATTGTCTGTCTTTACTATACTGAAACTATATTAACTAACTTCCGATTATGTTGACTACTATTTATTGACTGTCATTTGACAACATTGACTATAGTAACTAAATTGACTGTCATTCGACAACATTGACTATAGTAACTAAATTAATTGTCATTCGACAAGATTGACTATAGTTACTAAATTGCCTGTCATTCGACAACATTGACTATGGTAAGTAAATTGGCAGTCGTTAACGTTTTTTGAACGTTTTTTCGTCGGAGAAAGATAAAAATGACACTATACGCAAAAAATTAAAGTTGACTTCGCGGTGCGACCAAACCAAATTTTTAGGCTTTTCTAAACTCGAAATTTTACTTCATGCTTAATCTGAGAGTAGAAACACTCGTTCGAAACTTCAAATTTAACGTTTTTATAAAATCGACAATTGCCTGAAAATGTACAGCGTAAACATTATGTATATTTAAAAAAATCTCAGTAATAAAAAGATGTGCAGAATGTCACTTAAAATCAACTTTTGGAGTTAACTCTATAATTACTCGGTCATTAATGGGTTAATTTGGCGCTTTTCAATGGAATTCGTAATTTAATATTGTAAAATGATTAGATGTGGGTTTTAATACTGAAACAATATTTCAGTTTTGTAATGAAATATGCGATAAATATCCAGCGCACCGGACCCTTATCTCGACCGCAGACATCATTACGTACGCTGTCAGAAGAGTAATACGAAACTAAAATTAGAAACAAGAGAGAATCGATCTGCGATCTGCTATCCGTGGGGGGTATAAATATTGTTGTTCTCTCGTTAGCCGCTACCCTCTACCCCTTTTACCACCAACCCTGAACACCTCCACCTCCACCGCAACAAGTGATCATAATTTCCAAACAACACTTCGTCGGACGTCGCAAAGAAAAAAAAATCAATCCACATCGCATCACACACATACACACATCTTACAGGTTGTTTTCCTTAGCATAGCATGAAATTTGGTGAAAAGATGGAGCGTTCGGTGCGCGCGTACAGAGATGAGAGAGAGTGCTAGGGCAATGGTGCAAAGAAGCTGAGAGGGTAATTACCGGAATCCCAGGTGGTTTAATCCAGTGTTTGGTGTGAGGGTCGGAGGAGGGTGTAAATCCAGACACTGGCACACGCGTTTTTTTCAATTTTTCAATTTTCGTCGGTGCGTGTTATAAAACAATAAAATCACTGCGTACCGGTCGCAAAAAAAGGTGTGAGAAAAAAAAATACTTTCTGAAACGCCGTGTAGAGAAAGAAGCGGGTTGTTCAGTGCCCGGATGGATCCACCGCTAGACCCTGGCAGCTGTCGACTATCCACTGCGGCGCCGGGCGTCGCGACGCGCACGCTCCACCATCAGCAGGCAAGGATGCTGCTGCTGCTGCTGCCGATGCCTCTGCCGTTGCTACTCATGCCGGTGTTGGTATGATTGTAGCTGGTTCTGGTGGTAGAGCGGTTTTGTGGATCCGGGCGGCACTGCGCGCCCCCGGATGGAGAAAAGGGGATGGATCTCCATTTCATCCCAAAGCTGGATCTCGCGTTGGTCTACAGAACGCTGCTTTGTCTTAAATGCTGCAAAACTGCTATATCCAGGGACAACATGGCGACCTCTAAATATTAAATGTATTTAGTATTAAATACAATAATGCTCTTTCAAATTATAACTACATTTGATATATGTATATATGTTTAAATACAAGATTACAAGAAGAGCATCAAATAATACAATATACATAGAGTTTTATGTAACACCGAGTATGATAGAACATTTTAGTGTTGATTTTCATGTTACATTTGTGCGTTCGCACTCATTGCAAATGTATTGCGATAGATAGTAGATTTTCTATAAATTGTAGTACTAGCGTACGATCAAAGATAAAATCGAGCCCAGTTAGCTATAAGACATATACTCTCAATAAGTAGTATGCAGGGTTATTCACGCTATACGGCACGGAATCTTGTTGTCAAAATAAGTAACTTTTAAAAAGTTTTACTTTTGGAATATATGGGGGTCCATGGACGCTCGCACAAATAGGCAAGGGGGACACTTACCCCTCTTAGGAATTACGTCTTAGGGGGCCCAATCAATTTCATAAATTATATGTAAGGTAAAATAATCTAATGTTGAAATAAATTCATATACCGTGATATCGAAAAAAAATCGTTAAACATATGCATAAGCTGTGAATTGTCCGACATTCGTTGTTTTTTTAAAAAATTCAATGCATAGCTTTAAACGAGTGTTTTCCACTCCCAGACTAAGCATGAAGTAAAATTTCGAGTTTAGAAAAGCCCCGTGAAAATTTGTCGAGGGTCGCGCAGCGACCCGAGACAAATTTTCTGGGCTTTTCTAAACACGAAATTTTACTTCATGCGCCACGCATGTAAAACACTAAAATATTGTGCAATTTATGTGTATTCGAACTTCACTTGAAATCTTTGTTTTATACGCGTGGCGCATGAAGTAAAATTTCGAGTTTAGAAAAGCCCACGCCACGCGTATAAAATACAGAATTCAAGTGAAGTTCGAATGTACATAAATTTCACAATATTTTAGTGTTTTATACGTGTGGCGCATGAAGTAAAATTTCGAGTTTAGAAAAGCCCAGAAAATTTGTCTCGGGTCGCTGCGCGACCCTCGACAAATTTTCACGGGGCTTTTCTAAACTCGAAATTTTACTTCATGCTTAGTCTGGGAGTGGAAAACACTCGTTCGAAACTTCAAACTGAATGCTTTTATAAAATGGACGAATGCCTTAAAGTTTACAGGCTAAATAGTAAATACTAGGTATTTTTCTTTAAATGTACATAATGTATACAGGGAATTCTTTATTTCGGTATACAAGTCCCTATGTATAAAAAAACGCATTGAAACAGTTGTGTCTATGTACAGGGAATTTTTCTTTTAGGTAAACATATGCATAAGCTGTAAATTGGCCGACATCCGTTGTTTTTCAATAGAGTTCAATTTGAGGCTTTAAACGAGTGTATTCCACTCCCAGACTAAGCATGAAGTAAAATTTCGAGTTTAGAAAAGCCCCGTGAAAATTTGTCTCGGGTCGCGCAGCGACCCGAGACAAATTTTATGGGCTTTTCTAAACTCGAAATTTTACTTCATGCGCCACGCGTATAAAACACTAAAATATTGTGAAATTTATGTATATTCAAACTTCACTTGAAATCTGTGTTTTATACGCGTGGCGCATGAAGTAATATTTCGAGTTTAGAAAAGCCCAGAAAATTTGTCTCGGGTCGCTACGCGACCCTCGACAAATTTTCACGGGGCTTTTCTAAACTCGAAATTTTACTTCATGCTTAGTCTGGGAGTGGAAAACACTCGTTTAAAGCTTCAAAATGAACTCTAAAACAAAAGCAAGGAATATCTAACGCTTTAAACGAATGTTTTCTACTCCCAGATTAAGCATGAAGTAAAATTTCGAGTTTAGAAAAGCCCCATGAACATTTGTCGAGGGTCGCGCAGCGACCCGTGACAAATTTTCTGGGCTTTTCTAAACTCGAAATTTTACTTCATGCGCCACGCGTATGATACACTAAAATATTGTAAAATGTATGTACATTCAAACTTCACTTGTAATCTGTGTTTTATACGCGTGGCGCATGAAGTAAAATTTCGAGTTTAGAAAAGCTCAGAAAATTTGTCTCGGGTCGCTGCGCGACCCTCAACAAATTTTTACGGGGCTTTTCTAAACTCGAAATTTTACTTTATGCTTAGTCTGGGAGTGGAACACACTCGTTTAAAGCTTCAAATTAAACTTTAATAAAGTGCAAGGAATATCTAAAGATTTATAGAAAATAGGCTGAATTTGAAATACGTATACCTAAAATAAAAACTCCCTGTATGTATAAATACAAAAACAATATTTTCAGAAAAAAGTTATTCTTACTGCAAAAATGTTCAGCAAAAATATTAAAGGAAAAGTATTTCGTATGCAGGGTGTCTACGCTAAGCCATTTGGTAAAAGTTTATGGGGTTGCCGTTGCACTAAAAATTTGAAAAAAATTCCTATCATACGGTTGAATCAGTTCTCCTAGTGTGAAATATTTTCAACTTTATATCACTTCCGGTTCCACCGGAAGTAGCATAAAATTTGTTATTTTAAACGGAACACCCTATATATTAGTAAATTTTTGGATTCCCTCTTTAAATTGCAACATATTTTATTCGAACATATGTACACTTATCTCTTATAGTTTTCAAAAAAATATATATATTTCTAAAATGTTGATCTCTAAAAGGCATCTTGAAATCTGTCTGTAACTTCTCCTAAGAATAAGATAAAAATATGATTTATATCTCTACTTGTACCTAGAGGATGCCTCTATGAGTAAATTAATTAGAAACTGTCAATTTTGTCGTTCTTTAAATGTCAATTTCTAAGTGCCCTCTTCAATATCTAGTAATTCAATTTTTTTTAAATGGAATGACCCATTTTTCATCACATGGTACGATTAGGGGGAACATTTCCTACAAAAAAGTATTATGCAACTGGAGTATAGTTGCATAATTCTTTTTTGTAGGAAATGTTCCCCCTAATCGTACCATGTGATGAAAAATGGGTCATTCCATTTTTAAAGCAAGTAGTTTTCGAATTATTTCGAAAATTCGTTTTTCGTCGCATTTATGCAGGGTAAAATACGCGCTTAAGTCGCAATTGAATTTTAGTAGGCAAGTAGTATGTTTTTTTTTTAAACTATAACAAATAACTGTACATATTTACGAATAAATGATGTTAAAAAAAGTGCTAATATATAGGGTGTTCTATTTAAAATAAAAAAATTGTTGCTACTTCCGGTGGAACCGAAAGTGATATAAAGTTCAAAATATTACGCATGAGGAGAACTGATTCAACCGTATGACAAGGATTTTTTTCAAATGTTTAGTGCATCGGCAACCCCATAAACGTTTAACGAACAGTTTAGCATAGGCGCCCTGTATAGTGAAAGTCATTTCGCAAATCGGGAAATCTTTTGGCATATATTTGATCAATAGTGAAATGCAATAGAAAAACCCTGAAAGTTATGTAGTTTTAAAAATAATAAAGTTCTTTATTAATACTGAAAAATATTGTAAAAAGGATTCATATGATATTCAAAGAAACAATTAACTATAAATACTGTTGCTTAACAGCTTTATTTGAATACTTATCCTTAATAAATTTAACCCATTTTTGGTCGACATACGTGTCCCTCAAATTTTAAATTCTGCGCCCAACAATGTCACCAGATTCCGCCATTTTAGCCGTATAAACCAGGCTTCTAGTTACATTAATCTTAAAACAAATGGAGTATAGTTTTGAGTTTGTTCCCTAAATATAAATACTGTTTGATTTTAATTTATTTGTTATTTCTCGTATTTAATCAATTAAATAACCTCTATGGTGGGACGCGATGAACTTTGGTGTGTATTAAGTTCTTTTCTCGTGCCCGACCTGCTGGTTCAATATTTTTTGTGAAGAAAGTAAACACTTTGTTTTTGGTAAAAACAATAACACGATTTATTTACACTATTTACAACATGTCTACAAAGAGTTGACTATATACGTGATCACGAATAGTTTTTTCGTAATTTTATATATTATATATATATACGTAATGTTTGACTGAAAGTCCGAGCGATAAAATTACAGATTTGTTGTCTAGAGCTAGATTGCGAGTGTTCTCTCAAATTTTGAACTGAGTGCCGAGAGGTAATTAGAAAATTTCAAAACCGCCCTAAAAATTGGGGGTGATTCGTTGTCATTGGTAGGTTCAAAACACACCACCAATAAGGCGTGATTCGGTACCTGCTTTGCTCGTTGCAGGCGCAATTTCCTAAAATTCAAACAAGTGTACAACTTTCTCTTACTTTTAGGAAACTTGCAACCCCGTAACGGCTACTATTAATAAAAAAAAAGGGTCTGCAGCACTCAGTTCGATACGCCTTCAAAACTAACGGAACAAATTTTAAAAACTACATTCTACACAATATCTACAATAAATCAATACAAGAAAAAGAAACTATTTACAAAGACGTGAACACGTAAAAGCAAAAGAAGTATATACAAAAAGATATATTTGAATTAGACACACTAACACTCTAATCCCTGGGTCTCCAAACTATCTTCTTCGCGGGCCACAAATACAATTCTACATAATAAAGTCGGCCAAGATCCGATTAATTTTATAAAATTATGAAAAATTTAAGGAACAATTGTTACAATATTTCAAAATATGACATTTACAAAAAAAATTACAAACAATCGCGGGCCGGATTCATGCAAGTCGCGGACCGGATTTGGCCCGCGGGCCGTAGTTTGGAGACCACTGCTCTAATCTACTACCGCATTTTGAAAGCAGGCTTGCCAATCGTGTTTTAGTAGTCAAGGCCTGCTCTGAATAATTTTTTTTTTGATCTCACGGTATTTTTATATACAGGGCATTACTAATTTGTAGTTTAGAGTCGTCAATAGTTTTAAATTGAAAGATTTTCAGAAATAATTAATAATCTAAAACTTGACAGCGTATGTATTGGGATATGTATACTATTCATTATACGAATTTGTTTATTATTATGTTTCGTAATTGCTCAGCAATCTCTGTTAACTTCACAATTATCGTACGTTTCTTAATCTTGTACAGGGGTCGAATCAATCACAATTGTTTTTTAAGTAGGGTATCTCAACAGTTTTGAGAAATGTTCAATAAAGTTAGGATTCTAGAAAGATTTAATGTTTAGACTTGAGGAAAATTATCAACTGTTAGGCAATTTTTTGAAAACAACCAAAGGGATGTAAATGAAAACGATACCATTCATTAATTTATATAAATATTCATATTATGAACTATATACTGTTTTTTTTTTCTAATGTAAGTATACTTTTACATATTCTATAAAGACATTTGCAAAATTTATAAACATGATATCAAACCTAAGTAGTATATTTTGAACTTCACAATATTTCAGTGTTTATACGCGTGGCGCATAAAGTAAAATTTCGAGTTTAGAAAAGCCTAGTTTGGATTGGTTGCTCCGCTTTGCTACGCGACCAATCCAAATTTTCAGGCTTTTCTATACTCGAAATATTAACTTCACACGCCAGGCGCGCTAACGCTGGTTTAATGTGAAGTTCAAAACGCGATTGTTTAACAATTTTCTAATCATTTTGAATGTCCAAAATTTTGTGAAGGAAAAAATGTTTTACAAAATATAAAAATCTGTGCATTTTAAAGATTAAAAATAATAATAAAAATTACAATTTACTTGTAATTTTTGCATGTTTCAATATTTATAGATTCCTTTTTACTTTTATACATTTTCTAAAAATAATGAACTTGGGGCAAAAAGACCTTGGGTCGATAGCCCAGACAGACTAACACTAACATGTATGATAGGGATATACATTTTTGTACCGTATATTGTATTGTCTGAATAAAGATATTTGTATATAATGAACTTGTACTTTTTGATTTTTCATTAATTTTATGTTTTACTTTAAATTACCAATTGTTACCATGTTTCCAGTAATATAACCGAGAATATTATCCAGTGCTGGGGAATTTAACATTTTAACATTTCGGTTTTACAGTTTCATCAACATTAAGTTTTGTTTTTTAAATGGAAGTGGCGACTAAGTTATAATTTAAATGTAAATAACATTTTATTTATATTCTTTTTTTAAACAGTTTTTACATATTCTGCTGGTGCTACCTCTAAGCCTGAGATTCTCAACCTTTTTTAGGTGCCCCCCCCCTCCCGCGTAACTTCACGCCCCCCTCCCTGATTTTATTTGTTTTTTTTAGTTAGATTGAAACACCGTTATAGCCTTATTTCACTTCACCTACTCTTTAGGAAATCTGTCGCGCCCCCCTGATATCTTGCTGCGTGCTGCGTGTTTTAAAATCAAACAAATTAAAAACAAAATCTCAAAAATTTCAACAAATCATTCATTTTTCATTTCAACATTTTTTATTTTAAATAATAAATATAAGTATTTTAAATAAAATCATTAAAACCAGCAAACATTAAAATAATTAATCAAAATCTGTCCAAATTAACACAAATTGACTAAAAAGCCAACATTTCTATTTTAACAGTAATATTGGACTAAATGATACGATAAAATAACCAAAGTTGACTAAATAATAAAAACAAACATTTTCAATAAACTTATTACACAGCTCGTAATAATTAAAAAAAAATAAGAAAAATTCGAAAGTGTAATATGTAAAATACACTCGCGAAAAAAATTAACGCATCACATTAATTTTTTTAATTTAAAAATAAAGTTTTGATGTTTAAAAACAAAAAAAATAACAACAAAACCAACTGAACTATAATAATGATTTTCAACACATTTTCTTTCATTAATGACTAAAATAATGTCATAAATAAAAAGAGGAAAAAAGTTAACATGTGATTATAAGACTTAATATCTAGTGTTTCCTCCTCTTGCTCGAATAACTGCCTGACAGCGACGGCTCATACTGTTAATTAATGATCCAATTTCATCCTGGTTAATATCTTCCCAAATTTCCTGCAATCTTTGTCCAAGCTCTTGTTGATTGCTTGGACGCCGAGGAAGTGCTCTAAGGCGTCTGCCCATCGCGTCCCATAGGTGTCCTGGCTGGCCATTGTATTGTGTTGATACCCACTAGGTCAAGATACTGTTGTACAATTCGGGCACTGTGTGGTTTTGCATTGTCATGCATAAACAGGAAATCGTTTCCTCCAAAGGGGGCAAAAGGCATTACGGATGGTTCTAAAATGTTTGCAATATAAGACGCTGCCGTGATGCTTCCTCTTGGTATGACCACCAACTCCGTACGAGCCTCTAAAGTGATACCACCCCACACCATAACAGAGCCTCCACCAAACATAACAGTCGGAACAATGTTACACTGCGCATAACGTTCACCTGGCCGTCTGTACACATGCATTCGTCTGTCACTGCCGTAAAGACAAAATCTGGACTCGTCGCTAAACATAACATTAGCCCAATCGGCCTGTAACCAGTTTACATGTTCTTGCGCAAATGTTAACCTGGCTCTGCGATGGTCTGCGGTTAATTGTGGTCCTTTTGCCGCTGTTTTCGGAGTTAAATTAAAACCACGTAACCTTTTTCTGATGGCAACGGAACTTACATGAACATTGTGGATCTCTGCGAGCATATTTTGTAGCCTAGGAGCCGTAATAAACCGTTCGCGTAACGTCTGCATCATTAAAAAACGGTCTTGAACAGCAGTTGTGGCCCTTTTTCTCCCTTGTCCTGGCCTTCTTGAGTATGCCTGAGTTTCCCGATGTCTCTTCAAGACACGGGATACGGTCGATTGATTAACACCAAGACGCTGACTGATGTAACGCTGACTCCTACCTTCTTCTACAAGTGTAACCACAATCACAGCTTCTTCACTGCTTAAATTAAGATTCGGACGTCTATCCATATTCATTCTTCACTATTTAGCACTTAATTTTAACAATTACTTGAAAATAAACTCAAAAAGAAATTTTATATGAACCTTTCTTACAGTCAGAATAATGAAAAGTGCTTCATTTTATTTATTGACAGAAAACCATGAGAAAAAAAGACAAAATACAACATGTAAAACAGCATGCTTGATAAGATTTCTTCTTGTAAAAATATGTTTGTGTTCAATGAAAACTCGATTCCAAGATATCAAAAAAATCACAAATGATGCGTTAATTTCTTTCGCCAGTGTATAACCATACACAAATCTTCAAAATTGATTCAAAACAAAAGTAAAATTCGTAAATTTACCAAAGCTACTAACTGAAATCGTCAACATTTTTAATTTTAACAAAATCTGTCTAAATTGATAAACTCTTCATAATTTAAAATTACTAGAAAAATTATTGCTATTTAATTTAATAACTTGCCTTTAACGAGAATCTTCCACTCCCAGATTAAGCATAAAGTAAAATGTTGAGTTTACAAAAATGTCAGTCATTTAACGTTCTTATCAAAGCATTTAGTTTGAAGTTTGGAACGAGCGTTTCCACTCCCAGACTAAGCATGAAGTAAAATTTCGAGTTTAGAAAAGCCCCGTGAAAATTTGTCGAGGATCGCGCAGCGACCCGAGACAAATTTTCTGGGCTTTTCTAAACTCGAAATTTTACTTCATGTGCCACGCGTATAAAACACTGATTTCAAGTGAGGTTCAAATATAAATAAATTTCACAGTGTTTTAGGGTTTTATATGCGTGGCGCATGAAGTAAAACTTCGAGTTTAGAAAAGCCCAGAAAATTTTCACGGGGCTTTTCTAAACTCAAAATTTTACTTCATGCTTAGTCTGAGAGTGGAAAACACTCATTTAAAGTTTCAAATTGAACATTGGTAACATTCTTTGCGCGCATGCGTATGAGATAAAAATGGAAAAAAAATCTTTCTCAGAAAAAATACTACTTTATTTTTATTCACTGTTACATAATAATAATTATTATTAAAGTCGTTTTTTAAAAAATATTTAATAATTGTCTATTTTCAACTTCACACCAAATAGGTGTAGGACCATTTGGTTGGGTCGCGTAGCGCTACGCAACCAAACCAATTTTTTAGGCTTTTCTAAGCGTAGCGCTACACGAGGCGCTACGCGACCAAACCAGGTTTCTAAACTCGAAATTTTACTTAATGCGCCACATGTAAAAAACATTGATTTCGGGTGAAATGTATTCAAATTTTACTTCATGTGCCACGCGTGTATGACACCAATTCGATGTGAAGTTGAAAATAGACAATTATTAAATATTTTTAAATAAACTACTTCGATAATTATTATTATTATGTAACAGTGAATAAAAATAAAATTGAATTTTTTCTAAGAAAGGATTTGTTTACCTTTTTCCATTTCATACGCATGCGCGCAAAAGAATGTTACCAATGTTACCGAAACAGCTGGATAATTTTATTTAATTTAATTTACAGTAAATTAGCGCTAGTAATCACCAACGTAAGTTACCTCTAACATCGCCAGTCACAGTAAAAAAATAAGTGAGTTTTTTCAGTATAACAGCAGTTTTTGTAATCTAATAATTTATACAATATTATGTGTTTGTTCTATCATAACTTTATATTAACAACAAAAACAAAACCAAATCACGTGACAATTTCAAATCGACCACCATCTGAAGCCCTATAACATTTACTTTAGCAATATTTTTACGTATTTTGAATAAAATTACAAATGGAAGAGATATGAAAAAATTAAAAAATCGCGTTTTCAGTTGTTTCTCAATAACTTCGAAGTTCTCCATAATGTCAATTTTTTCTCTACAAAATTTGAGTAAGCACATAAAACCAACAAATGTACCCTGTCTTACTCAATGTGAGACACTCTATAAGTTAGTAAATGATAAGATCATTATCCACTCAAATTATAAGTTTATTTTCGCTAAATCCTTAAAATGTGTACCCGGCGCATTCTCCATTTCTTGAATAAATTCTTTCAGCGTTTATTTTTAATTTTTTTAATTCAAATGCTTTAATTAGTATCAGTCTCAATTTATTCTATTCGATTAAACAAATTCCATTCCAATTTCCCCAAAAGCACACGCAGTATACGTAAAGCGCACGTATCATCCGATCTGGATTAACGCATCTGGTGCAATCGCCGAGCAGCCCATTAATATTTATGACGTTTCAATTAATTAACAATTTAATTCTCTAATTACACACATCAATGGAATGTTTAGAGCGGAATCACATCAATATTTAATTTTCTCGGGGACGCGAACGCCTGGCGTTTAATTACTTTCGCACACCCGACCCATCGGATTCCGAAATATATACAAAAAAAATGTTTTCAATAATTTTTAATTAATAACGTGAAATGGGGCGGTTTCACCTTCGGTAATGTCTATTGATTTTTAAGTGTGTATTTTTTCCTCTGATGGGATGGAATTTTTTAATTATGCGCGTTTGATTATGTTTTAATTATTACTAAAAATGTGCGCGGTTGGGATTTTAATAAAAGTTTGTATTTTTATTAAAGTTATTTTAAAACAAACATCTATATCCATATATACTCGGTATAAACGTAAAATAGAGTAAGTGAGTACCCACTGAGCAAAAAACAAAGAAATAACGTTATATCAACATCGTAGCCACATTAAACGTTGTTTTAATATTGATGAAACATTACTTAAAAGGATTTGAAATAAAACAACGCAGTTGGGAGGGTTTCACTTTTATTGTTGAACACTGCAACATGTTTCACCACACAGTGGCTTGATCAGGCAGATGAAATAATGATTTTACAAAGTACAGGTAAAAGCTTATATACTAATGCAATTAAGTTAATAGAAGGGGGGGGGGGGGTAATGAGGTAATTAGGCTGAAACTAATACAAACAATTTTGAGCGACTAAATATTGATTAGGGGTGAATTGTTTACTTCTATTTGGTCATTTAATAGAATAATAACAAAAAAAGGTATTCTATTAAATGACCAAATAGAAGTAAACAATTCACCCCTAATCAATATTTAGTCGCTCAAAATTGTTTGTATTAGTTTCAGCCTAATTACCTCATTACCCCCCCCCCCCCCCCTTCTATTAACATAATTGCATTAGTATATAAGCTCTTACCTGTACTTTGTAAAATCATTATTTCATCTGCCTGATGAAGCCACTGTGTGGTGAAACATGTTGCAGTGTTCAACAATAAAAGTAAAACCCTCCCAACTGCGTTGTTTTATTTCAAATAGTATTATGGAGTTTCATCATGTATCCGCCTCATCAATTAAATATTTAAAAGGATTTGCTCAGTGGGTAAGTATTAAATTACTAAATAAGTTAATTTGATACATAGTATTAATTTATATAAATATTTACATTTTTTGTCACACATCCTCAAGTCAGGTGCTTGAGGATGTGTGAAAAAAAATGTAAATATTTTGTTATTCACATATTTTGATTATTACACATTTAAAACAAGTAAGTGTTAAGTGTATTTCTAACGCCACAATATTTCAGTGTTTTATACGCCTGGCGCAAGAAGTAAAATTTCAAGTTTATAACAGCCTGAATTTGAATTTAAACCGAAGCGTCCAAATTGTTCAGGCTTTTCTAAACTCGAATTTTGTCTTCATGCTTCGTCTGGGAGTGGAAACACTCGTTCGAAACTTCAAACTGAATGCCTTCATAAAATGGACGAATGCCTGAAAATTTACAGCGTAAAAATTAAATACTGGGAATTTTTCTTTAAATATGCATAAAGTATACAGGGAATTTTTTATTTCGGTATACAAATCTCTATGTATACCCAGATAAAAAAAAACGAATTGGAACAGTTGTGTGTATGTACATGGAATTTTTCTTTTAGGTAAACATATGCATGAGCTGTAAATTGTCCGACATCCGTTGTTTTTTAAAAGACTTCAATTTGAGGCTTTAAACGAGTGTTTTCCACTCCCAGACTAAGTATGAAGTAACATTTCGAGTTTAGAAAAGCCCCGTGAAAATTTGTCGAGGGTCGCGCAGCGACCCGAGACAAATTTTCTGGGCTTTTCTAAACTCGAAATTTTACTTCATGCGCCACGCGTATAAAACACTAATTCCAAGTGAGGTTCAAATATACATAAATATCACAGTGTTTTAGTGTTTTATACGCGTGGCGCATGAAGTAAAATTTCGAGTTTAGAAAAGCCCAGAAAATTTGTCTCGGGTCGCTGCGCGACCCTCGACAAATTTTCACGGGGCTTTTCTAAACTCGAAATTTTACTTCATGCTTAGTCTGGGAGTGGAAAACACTCATTTAAAGTTTCAAATTGAACTCTTTAAAAAATAACAACGAATATCTAAAGTTTTAAAGAAAATAAGCTAAATTTGGAATACGTATACTTTAAAGAAGAACTCTCTGTATGTTGTGACTTTAGGCAACCAAACTTACGCACTAAAACGTCAATTAGTAATAACATTTGTTTCTATTTTGTAGACGTGAAAGTTTCCAGTAGTTGTGTATTCCATAGAAGAAAGAGTTCGCATTACAATGGAGTGTACTGAACCTATTTTCGGCAAAATATTCCGAACGACCAATTCCGTGTGTAGGAACAATCCAAAAGATCATCACACAGTTTTTTTTAAAGGCTGTGCAGTTAATTCACATTCAAAGTGGAAGAAATTAAATCACGTTTTAAGTGATGAGGTAAAATTAAATACTTTATGCTTCGTGGAAGAAAATCCTGTTGCTGCACTACAAGAAATTGCAAAATACTTTGGAATGTCCCGAAGTTCGGTATTTAAAACTACAGAACTAGGTGGTGGTTATTTCTAACACTTGTTGTAACTTCGTTTGTGTCATTTTGTATTGTTAGAATTTATGATATTTTTCTCCCAAACAATATGTGCTATATTATTAGGTGTAAATATGTTTTAATGCCCCACTAAGCATTATTTAAGATGCCTAATAAAATCCGTGAACTATCTTCTAATGTCTATTAATTACAGCTACTTGAAATAATTTAATATAAACGATAGCAACATTTTAACAATGTTAGTTATAATAAATACTGTTCCTAAATTCTAATCTTCCACTATTTTGTTTAACTGTGTGACAATTATTTTAAATAGAAATTTGATTTGATTACTTTTTGACATTTTAGTATGTGTATGAAAGTTTGGTTGCCTATGATCGAAACATAAAGCATAGTACACACGAACGTTCCAATGCGTTTCTTATATGGGTATACATACGAAAATATATACCTAAAAGAAAAATTTCCTGTTTTTAAAAAAAGTTTAGAAAAGCCTGACATTTTACTTCATACTTAAATTGGGAGTGGAAAACACTCGTTTAAAGATTCAAATTGAACTCTTTTAAAAAACAATGAATGTCAGACAATTTACAACGTATGTCGCTGAAAAGAAACATTTCCTGTATGTAAAGGTAATACAAATATTAAAGGCCAATAAAATTGTATATTATAGTATATTTATAGGGATTATAATATCGGTAAACCCATTTATCGATTTTCACCGATTAATCGTAAAAAAAGGTAAGGTAAGTCATTAAAGACTACCCACTGAGCAATAAACAAATAACGTTATATCAACATTGTAACAACATTAAACGTCGTATTAATGTTGATGAAACTTTAGTTCAATGTGTTTACTCAATGGGTATTCATTTTCCATTTATTTAATTATTATTACCTATTAAACAATGATTTACCAATAAATCACGCTCGCGTCGGCAAATTCAAATTTTGATTACTTATACCCTTAAAACAACGCTATTGTGATTTACTGGTAAATTATCGGTAAACCGTCAGTTTATTTACAACCCCTATTCTGTTATAAACTAACCCACTGAGCAAATCCATTTAAGTACTGTTTTATCAACATTAAAACAACGTTTAATGTTGCTACAATGTTGATATAACGTTATTTGTTTGTTTTTTGTTCAGTGGGAATAAGGAAGGCAAATTTTAATATCAAAAAATGCTAATATAAAATTAAACATTCATTTAAATTTATCAATAATAAACGTTTTAACTTTGTTTGTATCACACTATTTATTTGTACGTGACTGCAGATTCGGAAAATATAGCTTGCCATTATCAAACATGAATAGATAGTGTTGTACAAACAAAGTTAAAACGTTTTTTATTGATAAATTAACATGTATAACGAAGTAGAAGCCTCCAGAATACATTTTATTATGCAAAACCGAATACAGCTCACCATTCCTGTTCTCCGTTATTAAAAATGTTGACATCATATCATGAGGTTCAATACGGTGTAGATATCTTTAATAATAGTAAGCCAGAATTTTTACGTAATCTTAATTAATGTTTGTTATAGGTTATAGGTTAAAGTTGATTTATTGCATACTATTTTTTTGTTTTTGCATTACTATATTTTCCTTTGTAGTTAGGCTTAAATTATATTTGTTATAGGTTATAGGTTTAAGTTGATTTATTGTGTACTATTTTTTTTGTTTTTGCTTTACTATATTTTCCTTTGTAATTAGGCTTAGGTCTGTTAAGGAAATAAGTAAATAAATAAATAAAATAAATCAATACAAAATGTGATTCATTTAAATGTACTCACAAGATTACCCACTAAGTAAACACATTTAAGTAATGTTTAATCAACAATAAACCAATGTTTTAAGTTAATGTTGATTAAAAGTTATATATTTTGTTTTTGCTCTATAGATGCGATATAAAAGGTAAATAATTTCAAACACTGTCAATATTAATATTTACATTGCTACCAACAAACCAAAATTATTTGTTTGAAGAGGTTTAAACGATTTTCTAGATACTAAATGGGGTAAAATGTTTTATTAATTTGTATATTATGGACAATACGTTGTAGAAACATAGTTAACAGTTAAAAAAAATAATTTTAAATGTTTTAGTATATACAACCCAATATACACATAATTTAATACATAGAGGTTTAACTAATAGAGGAATTATTTAAATATAGGGCTTTTCAAAAGTAAGTCGTATTTTAAAATACTAACATTTTTATTAATCATTGAGCAATTTAAAAATTATAAATGCCTGTATGTGCAGAAAAAAATGGGATTTATTAAAAATATTATATTCATCGTAAATGTTGTACGTGGCCGCCATTTTCTTTTTTAACAAGAATTGACCTTTCTTCAATACTATAAGCCGCAGCTCTGAGTAGATGTTCCATATTCGTATTCATTTGCTAAATTTTTTTCTGTTGCCACAGGAGGTCGTTTTGATTTCATTCTATCCATATCAGAACCACTTTCTTCAAATTTTGCTACCAGCTTTTGAAAAGCCCTCAAAGTGCATGGGCCAGCTCTTAGATCGTTACGGGTACAAAACTGTCGAAAACCTGCCGAGAAATTCTGTCCACATTCGTATTACATTGGACAAGTCCAATGCGAGTTTGCAGAGGCAAAACCATTTCTTTCCACAAAAGAAATTGTGTTCAAATGTGTATAACCTGTGATAACACCCCACTGATCAAAAAACAAACAAATAACAACGGGGATAATCTGCTATAAAACCAGCATGAGCTAATCCAGGCCGACAACGTCATTAACACAGGACTTTTTCACAATTAACCACAACGTATATATTGTATACTTTTTCATATATAATTTAGTATAACCTTTGATAATGATCTGTAAAGATCAAAACACGTGTCAGGAAACTGAAAATAAAATAATAGAACATTAAAAGTGTTTTTCTTCACCAAATTTGAGTATCCGGTTCCATCAAGAGTGTAGCACAACAAGCATTAACTTTAAACAAATAACGTTATAGCAACATTAAACGTTGTTTTAATGTTGATGAAACATTACCTTAATGGATTTGCTTAGTGGGACTTGTATACAATCTAATTTTTCATGCAACTGTTTTTAAACATATTTCTTGCTATGACGACCAAAAGGTGAAAATATAAAATCCCGTTTTCGCTGTGACCTGATACTGTCCTTATTTTCAAAAATGCATGAAAATCAGCCACGATACGAGTAGTTTAAAATACTACTTATTTTTGAAAAACCCTGTATATTACAGGTATGATCAGGTAGTTAAAGGTAAATAATCAATACATCGTAGTTGAGGCCGATTCACAACCAAAACGGTAATGAGAACGAAAACGGGAACTAGAACGAGAAGCCCAGCTTTACAACAAAACGGGAACCGACCCGGAAGGACTGGGGACATTTGTCGATTTTGGGACTTTTGATGTTTTATTCTAAAGTTTATAGTGTTTGTTTATATCAAAGTAACCTGCTTAATTTATTAATTAATCCAATAATTAATTAATGCCAATATTGGAAAAAGCCAAGTAACAACATTCTGGATATTTCCATTTAATTTAGCAAAAGGTAACCGATAATGAAACAGAAATCGTTTGAATAAGGTTTATAATGAGTAGCTAATCGAGAAAGTTAATCAGGGCCTGTATTCCCGAAATTGGTCGTACGATTTGGTCGTACAAAATCTGTCATTTAGATGGGGATTTTAACATGTTGTGAATTTGACAGTTGGCGGGCGACCGATCGTGGGATCAATTTCAGAAACACCGGTCCAGAGCCGGTGCAAGTGGGCATTGATGAATTTTACGCTATTAAATGTAAATAATAAGTAATAATAAGAATAACCATCTACAAATTAATTGTTTAACTTTTCTGTGTATAAAAAAAATTTAGTATGAGTACGCGAGATTTGAACACAGGAGCTTGTGTGCCTGGTCAAATAGAATCAGGCGCTCTACCCAGTCGGCCACAGTCGGGTCATAAGAACATTTTGAGAGCCACTTTTAAGATAGGCAACCCAAAGTACTTCACATTTTCTATAATATCATTAAAGATAAATATAAAAATCTGCAATTAGTTATAATGAAAAAGAATTCATGTAATAAAATGTAAGAGATCAATAACATGTAGAAAGTACTTGAAAATTACTATTATAAAATATTTTATAATGATTTAATAATAAATTAATAATTTCTCTGTTTGAGAAATGTTTACTTTTACAAAAACTAAATTATGTAATAAAATGTAGATAGTCGACAGATTGTAAAGAAATTACTAAACCAAGTTATACATTTTAAAATAATTGGTAAATTTTTATTATAGACAACGCAAAGTACTAACAAAGTAAAACTCTATGACTTTTCTTGCAAATAGAGATATTTAATCAGCGGCAGCTCGCAGCCTAACTTTAGGGTAGGCTAGAGACCCTAGGTAAAATGTATTCGTTATTGAAAGGTGTCTTTTTTGTGCAATTCCTTGTATTTATAAAGCACGATCCCAACCTCAAATTTTGTGTGTCTTGGCGCTGTGGCCTACCCTGAAGTTAGGCTGCGAGCCGTCGCTGTATTTAATTATATTGATTTAAGTTATCTACCTAATTTTAATAAATAATTTAAAATTAGTAACTAATTTAAATCGATTCTCTAATTTAAAATACAACATTTGAATATTTAAAAAGCACCAGTTATTGAAATCTTGCCAGTAGTAAAGTTCCATTGATTTGCAATGTATATACATATTATAAAACACTAGAATAAACATGTTTTATAATAAAGTGTATTTACAATACTAAAAATCAAATAGTTTTAAAATTATTGTTATTCATAGATGAAGTACATCTACCTCTACATTTTTATTTGCTTAATATAGACAACCCAATATACTGCTCATTTGTATCGCATTCTATGACATCAATTAAACACAAATGTCAAATTGTGTGTTTGTATTTATCTTTATGGCTCGGTCATAAATAAGTAATTGATTTCTAAACTAACGCAAAATTGCAAAATAAACTGAACCAGACGATGCGTTTTTGCAAGTTGAACAAAATGCGTTTGTAAACGTAAGAAATCCTTCGCGTTTTCTGGGTTTAAACATGAACTTGTGGAGGTAACCTATAAACAAAATGTATCTGCGGACGATTATTTTGTTCCTATTCATCCTGGGTGTGATCAGGAACATAATTAACAGGTGGGATTTGCTGGACGAAATCGCCAATACTGATGATACTGAATATTTACTGCACGAATTGCACGGGATCGTTGGGAAGGAGAATTTCACGTACTTTAGTTTATACGAAGAGGGGCCGATTAAAATAGTTTTAACTACGTTGTAAGTACATTTTTATTTATTTATATAGCACTGTGTAGAGTATTGGCGAGTTGTAATGAAGGAGAACATGCGGTAACACAGAGCAAAGTGTCTTTTTAAACTTTCAGTTATTATAGTAATTTTCAACAATTTCCTACAGAGAGAATAGAACATTATCAGGGGGGGCTATTAACAGCAGCGATGCAATTTGTCGTCGGTGAGAAGTCACACAAAATGAGGTCATATTACTCTGTACGGTTTTAATAATTCTTCCCAAAATTACGTCATTTGAGTGCGACTTCCTACCGATTACAAATTTCATCGGTGTTGTGAATGGTCCCCCAGAGGTGTAGCAAAAGAAGTTTAACAAAGTGTATTCTTTGAAATCTTAGACATAACAAAGGTATGTTCATGTGAAATATATTTTATTTTGTACATTTTATGAATTCGTATTATTATCGACAACTTTCTCTGAATAATAAATTATAGTTTTCGTATACGTCTATTATTTTTTTTGATTCTTTATTAGTGCTGATACAAAAAAAAATGTTTACACTCGTCAATAGTATACAATAATATATAAAATAATAATAAAGATAAGATTGGTAATTAGCAAAAATCATCACTTAAGCTCTTTTTATTGTTCTTTCAATTATCTCATATTTTTGTGATTTTTCATAACTTGATACATATTGCACATTCACTTCTTAGAACCTTGTAATAATAGAATTTCAAACCAAATTCATGGAGAGTTGCTTTTTTTAAAAATTATTTAATACATTCATAAATGATTAATTTTCGCTTCTTAACAACGCGGATCTAATTTCTACAAATTTATATTTTTAGTAACGGCGATGCCGATTTATACGTGTCGTCCAACAAAAAACCGCAATACCACCCAGATCTGTACGACTACGCGTCCGCCACTTGTGGCATAGACGTGATTGACATTCCGGCAGACATGAAGACCCCGATTATAATCGGCGTTTACGGCCATCCGTCTTACGAGAGGAGCATTTTCATTCTGTCAACTTACGTAAACTTGCGCGAGTCCAACAACACCAAAAGGGGCAATAAGAAAGAACTGAGCTTTCGAGAAAAGCTGAACTTCATAATCCGCACGACGGCCATGTGGAAGACTTTCGAGTTAGTCGAAGGGATATTCTACGAGCTGTGAGAGTCGGAGGGTTTTATTTATTTTGTTGTAAATGGAGTAGTGAGAGAGTCGGAGGGTTTTATTTATTTTGTAGTTTTTATATTTAGATAAATAAAGGTAGTGTTTATTAAAAAAAATTATACATTATTTTACTCATTTTATTAAAATTGTTCCAACTTAGAAATCAAATTCATTTGATTTCATTTCATTGAAAGAGAAAACAACCCAAAAGCTGTGAATGTCCTCGAAAAAAGATGATATTTACTTACAGCCTAATTAATAGAATTACCAATAATATGATTATAGTTTAATGCTAATTAATTTCTACTAGACCTATACAAATACGATACTAATATTTCATATTAATAGATGAAAATCAACATGCTACTAGTTCTAAACTATTGATTAAATCAGTGGTCTCCAAACTACGGCCCGCGGCCAAATTCGGCCCGCGACTTGCATGAATCCGGCCCGCGATTGTTTGTAATTTTTTTTGTAAATGTCATATTTTGAAATATTGTAACAATTGTTCCTTAAATTTTTCATAATTTTATAAAATTAATCGGATCTTGGCCGACTTTATTATGTAGAATTGTATTTGTGGCCCGCGAAGAAGATAGTTTGGAGACCCAGGGATTAAATGAACGTAGCAACATCGCATGTGGCATGTCGAGTTTGTTTGAAATTAATTAAATTAAGCGCCATTGATGCAATAATGCAGCATTATTAATTTGTTGCTTATTAAGTTACTAAATAAATTAATTTAATACATTATATTATTTGACCTAACTTAAAAATATGTTGAGAAAAATGTAAATAATTTGTTATTTAAATATTTTGATTATTACTCATTTTAAAAAAAATGTTTAGGTGTATTTTTAACCTCATAATATATCAGTATTTTATACGAGTGGCGCATGAAGTAAAATTTCGAGTTTAGAAAAGCCTGAAAATTTGGATTTGCAGGGCTCGCTTCGCTCCGCCCTGCAAATCCAAATTTTCAGGCTTTTCTAAACTCGAAATTTTACTTCATGCTTAGTCTGGGAGTGGAAACACTCTTTTGAAACTTCAAATTGAACGGTGTTATAAAATCGACGAATGCCTGAAAACGTGCAGCAGCATATTATTATTATTATTATTATTATTATTATTATTATTATTACATAACATGAGTACATATATTTTCAACAAATATACATGTATATTTAAAAGAAAATTTTCCAGTATCTAATATAGGAGGATTAAGGATTGTTTGGCAGGAGGGCAGCGTCAGCCACACCCACTTAGGCCACACAGGCCATTGTAGTTCCTCCCCCCCTGATGGTTAGACCCACTCCGCACTGTCAGCAATTGCCAGAATTTTTGCGGGTAACCATTGTCATCCGGGTCCTTCACGATTTGAGGTTTCTTCTCTTAGTACCTTCCTCTTGTCTAATCTAATATATTATTAATACAATTAGCCCTAAAAGTTGATTTTACGTTTGATTTCTGTGAATGACTTCACAGAAATCAAACGTAAAATCAACTTTTAGGGCTAATTGCTAAACCGTTAAGGGGTTAAACCACAATGACATTAACATGACTTTTACTTTATTTTATTCAGTTTAGTGTTTCAGGTTAGTGTTGTGAGTTAGCGAAAATTCTCGAGCACGTTCTCTATGACCGGAATATAGAGAACGTTCTGTTGGACCATGACTTCGATAATTTACATGCTTCTGCTCGCTGTTTTCTCGCGGGCTGAATGCGCCATCATTTATCCTCGTCACACTCTTCAAATGTAATGTAATAACTCCAAAACAAACAGCGTGTGTCTCACTGAGTGACATAAATTAAAAAATAAATATTTATTTAATATTAATTATACTCCTTTAAAAACGATATCCTTAGTTAGCTAAAAGAAAAAAAGAAAGAATGCAACAGTATGTGCGAGGAGGATAATTGATGACGGCGCATCTAACCCGCGAGAAAACAGCGATAATTTACATGCTTCTGCTCGCTGTTTTCTCACGGGCTGAATGCGCCATCGTTTATCCTCGTCACATTCTTCAAATGTAATGTAATAACTCCAAAACAAACAGCGTGTGTCTCACTGAGTCACAAATTAAAAAATAAATATTTATTTAATATTAATTATACTCCTTTAAAAACGATATCCTTAGTTAGCTAAAAAAAAAAAAGAAAGAATGCAACAGTATGTCCGAGGAGGATAATTGATGACGGCGCATATAGCCCGCGAGAAAACAGCGAGCAGAGGCATGATAATTATTTCGGTCATTCCCCAACAGAACGTTCTCTATGTTTCGCCATTTCAGTCACAGAGAACGAGCTCGAGAATTTTCGCCAGCTCACAACACTAGTTCAGGTAAGTGAATTTTCAACTAAATTAAACTCGTGTCAGGAACAGATTTTTTTTTTTTAAATTACAGTTTCATAATGAATTGAACCGAGTTCAAGTTTGTGACATCACAGTTTGAAGTTAGTGTTACAATTGCAGGCGCCCAGTTCATGTAACGAATAGAATCGGTGCAAAAAGTGCTGCACTAGTTCACGTAACGAGCAGACCTAATACTTACCTTTTTTTTAAGTAGAGTCCTAGTTTTTAATTTAAGAGAATCGGTAATTAGGTTACAATAAATAACAAATAATTGATATCATAGTTTTATATATTTTTATTTATATAAAAAAGAAAACAATATGTACATACAATTGATCCCTTATTCGAAAAAGAAAACATACAAAGATTAAAAAAAGAAAAACGTCGAAACGAAAGTGAACCTGGGTTTGGAATTTTGTTTGTTTGTAATTTTCAGAACCTAACAAAGCGGCTCTTTATTTTTTGTATTTTACCGTCTCTCTCGCGAAAACAAATAACTATGCATTCCATCACACACTCTCTCTTTCCCACGCCGGACTGCGTTTTGTTCAATCCGTATTTAAAGAATTTTGGACGAAGACACAAAAACCGTCTCGTCATCCACGAAAATCAACTGATATAACATTCAAACAACAGACAAAAACAATAATTAAAGATAATAAATAATTTTGTAGTCATTATGCGAATGAAAAATATATTAACAATCATAAGGTTTGTTCGTTGTACTGCACTAAGTTGAACTGAGTTCAACTTTGTGATGTTCAGTTCAAGTTAGTGCAGCTTCACATTTACAATTGCAGGCGTCTAGTTCATGTAATGAACAGATTCAAAAGTGTAAAAAGTGCTGCACTAGTTCATGCAACGAACAGGCTTATTGTCAATTTGATTGAGACATGGATTTGATTTCGCTTAATGCGTAACTTTAGCACCAAATTTCGTTTCCTTTTCTTCAGCTTTTTTTATTGTATGTGAATACATTCCATTAAGCTTAAGAAAAAGTATCTAAGCTTTAACTGAAACAATGTTATTTTTCAATCTGTTTAAAGGTAAAATTCATCAAATATAGAAAAATTGAACCCTTTAAAATTGTTATTTGTCAATTTCTTGATGTTTTATCTTGAAATTTATAACCTGAGAAAATTGGCTTTGTCCAGTTTTCTCAGTGTGATTAACTTTTGCTAGGTTTATAAGACGTTTAATGTTTAAGGTTTAGTGTTTACGCGGAGTAGAACGTGCGTTTATATGCCGTTTAAGGATTTTAATAATTTATGGATTTTTTTTTAATATTTAATGTTTAACTAAATCGCAAAATGCCGTTAACTTTTATGGGCCCAAACTTTTTAACTTATTGCCCAACACAATTAAGGAACTGCCTCTAAAAAAATTCCGACATGCACTGAAAATATACCTAAAAAAGCATGCATATTATACAATAAATGAATGCCTCTCTAGCAAATTTTTAAATTTCTAATGATTTATTTTTACAAACACATTAAAAGTGACGTTACAAACACATTAAAAGTGATGTTACAAACACATTAAAAGTCAAATAAAATAAATAAATAAGCAAATTAAAGAAATAAAAAACATGTCAGACTATGTTTTTTATTTCTTTAATTTGCTTATTTATTTATTTTATTTGACTTTTAATGTGTTTGTAACATCACTTTTAATGTGTTTGTAATGTCACTTTTAATGTGTCTGTAACGTCACTTTTAACCTGTTTTTTGTATTTTATATTGACCTGTGTAAACTTCATGGATCTAGCACCAATAAATTGATTTGATTTGATTTAGTGTAAAGTTTTTGGTTAGTTTGTTCTACTTTCCTTAAATATCCTTAGGCATAAATGGTTCTGACAGATTTTTTGCTGCTATATTTTCCGAATTATAGTCTATTATTCGAGCACAGTGATGTCTGATTTCTAAGTAGTCAGCTATTACAACATGATAGTAAAGTAATTTTAACAATTTGGCAGAAATGTTGACAGTAAAAAGGAGGAATTGAAAATTATAAACCTGAATTTTAAATTTCTTCTCTGTTGTAAGAATTACTTGTAAAACAGTATTTTTACAAATTTCTGATGAAATAGTTTGCAACGTTGATATGCAGACACATAACCTAAAATGCTTAAACCTTAATTCTCGTATAAACGGCATCATTTCCACTAAACGTCTTATAAACCCGGCATTTATCTCGCTTTTAGAGTTTAATAGATTTTACACACAACCAATTATTATATTACTGGCTTACAGATAAGTCATAAACTGCTATTAACTTTCTGTCTGTGTAAAGACTTTTACCCAAAAGCCAATGTAATAATAATTGATTAATAAGTAATGAATATACATAAAGTGCTATTATTTTTCTATGCACTTAATGAATTTTGCCTTTAAGCTAAAGATTTCTATAAAAAAAGCCCATGGATTTTCAGCACTGTTGACTAAATAAAATTCTTTTTGTGGGCATTTCTTAACCTGTAAATCTTGAAATAAATTTATATTTTAGAGTTAGGCTGTGTTTTCCACTCCCAGATTAAGTATGAAATGAAATTCCGAGTTTAGAAAAGCATACAAATTTTTATTTGCCGGGCGGAGCGAAATTCCAAGTTTTCAAGCTTTTCTAAATTAGAAATTTTACTTCATGCGCCACCGGTAAAACACTGAATAACTGTGAAGTTCACAATATGCTATTAAAGCAGTATGTTAAAAACGTATATTTTAAACTTCACTTACAACCAGTGTTTTATACCAGTGGCGCATGAAGTAAAATTTCGAGTTTAGAAAAGCCTGAAAATTTGGATTTGCCGGGCTCGCTTCGCTCCGCCCGGCAAATCCAAATTTTCAGGCTTTTCTAAACTCGAAATTTTACCTCATGCTTAATCTGGGAAAGGAAAACACTCGTTAAAGCTTCAAATTGAACTCTATTAAAAAATCAATATGTATACTAAAAAGAAAAATTCTCTGTACATAAATCAATTCTAAAAAATAAAATGTAAGCACTTACATGTTTACGTTTTTTTATGGAAAATCACTTAAGAGCCAGCTCTTTAATTAAGCTTAGCCTAAATTATGTTAAATGTAATCAAAACCGAGTTTAAGCAAATTTAGCTTAAACTCGGTTTATATTACAATTAAACCACAATTGAACATTTAACCTTGAGTAAAGCTTAAATTTTAATTGCAAGTATTGTTTTAATGATATATCTTCGGTTTCAAAGTAAACGTCATTAAGTGCTATATGTACTTAATTACTTTTAATTGTAAACGGATGATATTCTCTGTATTAGTTTTCATATTTTTCTTTAATACTATTTAAAATAAATACCGTGCGATCGTTTAAAACATAATTGAGAGTAGGCTTTCGGTTTTAAATTAGATTGAATGTTAACAAATAATTTACCATAACCTCAAATTTATTCCATCATTCAATTAGCATTCAGGACAACCGCACAAAAAAAATGCCGCCTACTCTAAATCATAACTTAAATAATCGTACGGTAGTTACATCCATGCGTCAATCAATATCCCTTCGAATTTAAAACATAAAAAAAACCCTAAGTGCCGTTCATTCTCACCGCACTTAGCACTGTTTATCTTTAAACAAACAATTAAATTCAACAAAATCGCGAAACAACGTTTTTTTTCCTCCGAGTGTGTGTAAGGCGAACGTGACGTCTACTTTCTTTTCTGCTCCGTTATTACTGTCATCTTTTTTTTTTCACAGGATCAATGAAATAGATTTTTAAATATAAGGCCTCTATTGGCTTAGGGTTTTCTTTTTTTTTTCTTCTTCTGATAAAAAGAGGGTTTTTAAAAAATAATATTCATATGTACACTTAAAGAAAAACAAAATCGCGTTGTACTAAATAAACATGCACCCAGTTTTTGTTTTTTCGTAAATCGTTTGAATTAAAATTAAAGTAACCAAAACTCCAGCCGTTTATCTCAATATTTGATTTTCACGCATGTATAATTAAAAAAAAATGATTTTGTATGTATTTTTTCAATCCGGGTGTAAATAAAAAAAATACATCTCGCCGAATTGTAAATTCTGTCCAGATTTTATTCTCACCGCAGTAGGCTTCGTTAGGGTGACATTTTTGTTGGTACTAAAAAAACCAAACCAAATTGTTGGTTGGTTATCATTGCATTTTTTGGTGCAATATTGCATTTTATAATATCCCTTATTCAGATGAAAAATTATTACGATAGTAGGTGGGGAATGGATTATCAAATATCAAACATCGATTGACAAAATTCATTTTGAGAAGGAAAACGCTCTTCTAGTGAGGGTGCGATATTACTATATAAAATTACGATGTTTGTCAACGTTCTATTAAAATTATAGGTTAGCAACATACTTCAATCATTACTGGCAAAAATACAACACGCCAATATAAGGGGAAAAAGCCTACTGCGGTGAGCGTAAAATGTGAACAGTTTAATTAATTTTATTTTCTCTTCCGGATGTAAATAATCGAATCGAATTTCGTTTTTTTTTTTAAATCCGGGTGTAAATTAAAGACAAAATAAATAACGACTAGTACGGGAATATTGCATCGAACATACGGCTCCTCTGGGTGGCATTTAAATTAAAAATAAAAATTTAACTAAATCGAAATAAAGGGAAATACACACACGTCATCGTTGGCAGGGGGGTTTGGGGGGTGGTATGCTTATATAAAAATTCTAGCTATTTATATGTTTATTTTAATGTAAAAACCGAAATTTCCGGTACGCTATGTCCGGTTTTTAAAAAAATACTAATAGTAATAAGAATTGATGTTGGTTAACGAGTTGCTCACTCTCTCTCTCGCTTTTTCTTCAATATTTACAAAATAGTTTGTTTTTTTGTTTGTTTTGTAATTCAATGGCACCATTTGATTCCATCCGACACATTTCACGCGCTATTTACTGCGAAAATCCACGTTTGCAAAAATATTTTGTTTCTTAACACACAGATAATTTGTGGTTTAAAAAAAAACTCACTTGTTTTAAATCATTATTTTGTAAGTTTGTTGCTCAATACTATCTTTAAAATATTGTCAAAATAACTAATTGTCATTAACGGTCTCAATAAATCACTTAATATAATAATAATAGTAAACTATTGATGATTTTCAACTTTTTATTTTATTCACTACAATTGTTTCGCTACACTGTAGCTTCTTCAGGTGAAGAAATATAAGAATATTATTTTTCTTCACCTGAAGAAGCTACAGTGTAGCGAAACAATTGTAGTGAATAAAATAAAAAGTTGAAAATCATCAATAGTTTACTATTATTATTATATTAAGTGATAATGGATTTTCAAAATATAAGTGCCTCAACAATCAACGAGATGTCTCAATAAATGTTTTCCACTTCCTGATTAAGCATGAAGTAAAATTTTAAGTTTAGAAAAGGCTAAAAATTTGATTTGCCGGGCGGAGCGGTTTAAGTCCCCTTACTATAATAAACTTTAAATATAACTATGTTTAAATCGAAACGTTTTTAAACAACTATTCTCTTACTTAACCCATTATCTGCCGAGCAATTATAGAGTTAACTCTAAAAGTTGATTTTAGATAAAATTCTACACTTCTTTTAATGATTTCTACGTATGACTTATTATATTATATACCGAGAATTATTCTTTTAAATATACATAATGTATATGCTGTAAATGTAAGCCATTCGTCGATTTTGTATAAAAACGTGCAATATGAAGTTTAGAACAAGTATTTCCACTCCCAGACTAAGCATGAAGTAAAATTTCGAGTTTAGAAAAGCCCTGTGAAAATTTGTCTCGGGTCGCGCTAGCGACCCTCGACAAATTTTCACAGGGCTTTTCTAAAGTCGAAATTTTACTTCATGCGCCACGTGTATAAAACACTGAAATATTATGAAGTTAAAAATACACTGAAAACACTTTTTTAAATTAAGTAATAATCGAGATATTCAAATAACAAAATATTTACGTTTTTCTTCATATGAAAATGTAAGTCAAATAATATAATATCTCAAATTAACTTATTTAGTAGTATAAAAACGTGCAATATTAAGTTTAGAACGAGTATTTCCACTCCCAGACTAAGCATGAAGTAAAATTTCGAGTTTAGAAAAGCCCCGTGAAAATTTGTCGAGGGTCGCGCTAGCGACCCTCGACAAATTTTCACGGGGCTTTTCTAAACTCGAAATTTTACTTCATGCGCCACGCGTATAAAACACTGAAATATTATGAAGTTAAAAATACACTGAAAACACTTTTTTTAAATGAGTAATAATCGAGATATTTAAATAACAAAATATTTACGTTTTTCTTCATATGAAAATGTAAGTCAAATAATATAATATCTCAAATTAACTTATTATTAATAATTAACATAAAATTAATACTGTTGCGTATATGCACCAATGGCGCTTAATGGGTTAAGCAAAAACATGAATTACTTTTTCAAGTGTGTTTATTTATTAACACCTCTGAAGCAATTTTTTTTTAAGATGTGTTTTTTAAGATAGTCTTTTATTTAACGACTCTTCTGAAGCATTTTTTTTTTCAAGATAGTGTTTTTTACCAGTCTTATATTTAACGACTCTTCTGAAGAAAAAACTTAAATTTAAGTCTATTTTTAAGTAAATGTGTTTTCATGTAACATTTTATGTGCTTATTTGCAGAAATATTTTTGCAAACGTGGATTTCGACAGTCGAAACAATTATTTTTTTTGTACCAGCGCTCGACATGTTAATACGCACATGACCTTCAAATGCTAAATCCACAGAATTAAAACCAGTTTATTTCGAGGTTAGAAAAAACACTTGATGTCTACTTTGATTATAAAGTAAAAGTCATCGAGCACCAGAAATTATTTGCTCTTAAAACTTTAACTTTTAAAATTGAAGATATTTTGCAGGTTGCAAATATGACCCTGAATAATGATTTCTTTTATTTTGAAATCTTAGGCTGGTCGTCCACTGAAAGCGACAACACGCGGCTACGCGCTCATGCGATACGAACGACAAAGGGCGTATACGCGCGACAGATCCCGATGTGTGTAAATCCAATGAATCTCGTCCAGTGTAAGCGTGCGCTGACATGCGGATTCTCGCGCCGAGCTTGAAGCTGCGACAGATCCCAAGAGAATTTGATCCGTCGCTCGTAGCCGCGTCTAGTCCTGCGTCTTTTCTTCCTACTTCGTCTTCTCCAAGTCCAACCTTCCTTTTTTCTTTCTTTTTTCGAATTCCAATCATACCCCTTATCACATAGGGACTTAGCAAAAGGTAAACATCCTGTGAATCCATTAAAAAGTACAACTCTTTTGGCGGTGCCAACAAACTGAGAAGCGCGACCGCGACAGGGGTCGTATACTGCATACGACCCCTGTCGCGTGTAGCCGCTAGTCTTGCAGCCGCCTGTATCGCGTGAGCGCGTAGCCGCGTGTGGACGCTGCCAGTGGACGACCGGCCTTATACTCTTTTACCTCTAGAATGAAATATTTTTATCTGAGAATTAAATAAGAGTAATTTTGGATAAACGGAAAATTGTCTATTTAGAGCAGTGGTTCCCAGTCTTTTGTCATCAGACTCTTACCTCTAGAATCTAGAGACACAGTAATTCATCTGAGAATCGAATATGAGTAATTTTAAATACATAGACAAAAAATATGTCTATCTAAAGAAGTGGTTCCTAAACTATTTTTATCAGAGAAAAATATGATTATTTTTATCAGAGAAAAATATGATTATTTTTATTATTAGGATAGACCACAAAGATCAAGAATATTAAAAAATATAAATATACTTTGATCAAAACTTTAAACATATTTCAAATGAATTAATGTTTTGTGGACAATATTGCAGTTGTCACTGACCACCTGTTGAGAACCACCGATCTAGGTAGGACAGTATTTCGGTGGAGAATCAAATAAGCATGAATAATTCTAGATAAATAAAATATTGTCTATGTAGAGATAAACAAAGAAGACTGAAAATGAATATGAATAATTCCAATATTCAAATTTGAATAATTCAATAACTTAATTTAGTTATACTCAAATATTTGAATAGTGAATTATTCGAGAAGTGATCTAGTATCAGCACTTAAATAAATTACTTTGAGTGAAAATTCTTGGATTTTTAACGTAAAATTATAAGTACAGAAAGAAAACCTAAATTAATTAATTTCTTTGAAAATACTTCAATTTTTATACCTGATAAAAATATACTTCTCATGAATGAACCAAAGTTTAAAATGGTTGACTCAAAACAAATCATTTGAATAGAACCTAAAAATCTACAATAAAAAAAATATTGCCTAAAAATCAATAAACCCGAAAAATTTAAGTCGACAATTGCTTTTTTCTGGATTATATTGCATAGAATAAAGGGCTCGAATTAAAGAAATTAAACAGGTGTGTTACGCCCGAATATTTCGTTGCCCTCTGTACGCCTACAATTCCAACGGCATCTTTATATGATGTTGTTTATTAATAAAAATAAAGTGATAGTTTTACAATCGTTGACTGTGTCGAGTTTTCTCACGAGTTTCATACGAAAAGAATTCCACAAAACTAATAACCATAGCGCGGATTTTCGCAGGGATCGCTCGTGAAACGGAGCCGCTCAGTCGAGTTGGGCACATAGCGCGCGCGACTGTTCATCGAATGCACAAGTGGACGATTGCGGCTGTGCCTGGTGATGTAGTCGTCCGTTTGTGTATTTGGTATCAAGTCGCGTACATTATATGCTTATCTCGACTAGGCGACAACGGTTCATGAGCGATCCCTGCAAAAATCCGCGCTATGCAAATAACAGAAGCCTTGAAATAAAACACTTTTTCTCCTTTCTTCACAAGTTTATTTTATACCAGATGTACATTTCGGTCACCATGTGACCATTATCAATGGTTTGATACTTTGATACAGTATCAAACCATTGATAATGGTCACATGGTGACCGAAATGTACATCTGGTATAAAATAAACTTGTGAAGAAAGGAGAAAAGGTGTTTTATTTCAAGTTATTATCATCCTCACGTAACTCACCCAAACTCATTTTTTAACAGAAGCCTGTTAGAAATTGTAGCTTAAAGTAAGCCTGTGGAATTTCATGTGAGAAAACTCGACAGTGTCAAGTTTTTATACGAAAAAAATTCAACAAACCTAATAACAGAGCCAGGGCTTGTTATAAAACTATCACTTTATATTTCTTAATAAACTGAATAAACAACATCATATGATAAAGATGGCGTTTTATCATAGGCTTACCAAGAGCGACAAGATGCAGGGGCATAAGACACCCAAATACAAATTGAAAATAAGCATACAAACATTGTTTTACAACAAAATTAATAAAGTGTAAATCATAAATTTTTGGAAACTAAAGTGTAATTATCAATAGCACCACACAAAACAAATTAAATGACCTAATATTAATTTACTCACGAATTAACTACATGAGCGCCATCTATTGCCAAGTGGCATCATCGCAAAATCAATACTGAACATATTCATATCTTTAAGTTAACCCATTGATGCATACACGCAATATTTTGTTATTTAAATATTTCGATTATTACTCATTTTAAAAAAAAAATTGTTAAGAGTGTATTACTAACTTCACAATATTTCAGTGTTTTATACGCGTGGCGCATGAAGTAAAATTTCGAGTTTAGAAAAGCCTGAAAATTTGGTTTGGCCGCTCCGCGAAGCGGAGCGACCAAACCAAATTTTCAGGCTTTTCTAAACTCGAAATTTTACTTCATGCTTAGTCTGGGAGTGGAATCACTTGTTCTAAACTTCATACTGCACGTTTTTATATAAAATCGACCATTGCCTGAAATTTTACAGCATATACATTATGTATATTTAGAAGAAAAATTCACAGTATGTAATACAATAAGTCATTTATGGATATCATAAAAAGAAGTGCAGAATTTTACCTAAAATCAACTTTTAGAGTTATCTCTATGATTGCTCCGCCGTTAATGGGTTAATGTGAACATTTACTTTTAAAGGTAAATTCCTTCTTATTAGTGATGGGCAAGATCAAACGTTCGGCTGTTCGATTCCTGCAAATGATAGCGCCGCTCAATCTTTTCGAGAACCTGTTTAGATAAGTTTAGTGGCAGAGTATTTAAGTTTGATATGTTAAATTAGGTTAGTTTACTAAGTTGCTGTTTAGTAGCAGAGTTTTTAAGTTTGATACCAAATATTATCTGAGGTTAGCTTTGGTAACTAACCTAACCTCAGATAATATTTTTTTACTTATGCTAACTAGCCTAACATAACTTTAACTTTTACTTCAGTTAGTAGCTGGCTGTCGAGGTAAGATATTAGATTAGTTACCAGTTATTTAGCTAATGCCAGTTTAGATGACTTATTAAGATTGGGTTAGTTAAGGGTTAGAGTGTTCTTAGGTTAGGCTAGTTACCATAAGTAACTAAACTAACCTAACATCACATTTCTTAGTAATCAGCAACTCTAACTTAGATAAGTTTAGTGCTGATTACTAAGAAATGTGATGTTAGGTTAGTTTAGTTACTTATGGTAACTAGCCTAACCTAAAAACACTCTAACCCTTAAGATTAGTTACCAATTATTTACCCATTTTTTTTAACCTCAGATAATATTTTTTTTACTTATGCTAACTAGCTTAACATAACTCTAACTTTTACTTCAGTTAGTAGCTGGTTGTTGAGGTAAGATATTATATTAGTTACCAGTTATTTAACCTAGTGCCAGTTTAGATGACTTATTAAGATTGGGTTAGTTGCCTGTTAGAGTTGCTGTTTACTAAGAAATGTGATGTTAGGTTAGTTAAGTTACTTATGGTAACTCAGATAATATTTTTTTTACTTATGCTAACTAGCTTAACATAACTCTAACTTTTACTTCAGTTAGTAGCTGGTTGCTGAGGTAAGATATTATATTAGTTACCAGTTATTTAACCTAGTGCCAGTTTAGATGACTTATTAAGATTGGGTTAGTTGCCTGTTAGAGTTGTTGTTTACTAAGAAATATGATGTTAGGTTAGTTAAGTTACTTATGGTAACTAGCCTAACCTAAAAACACTCTAACAGTTTAGATTAGTTCATGACTTATTAAGTTTAAAGTTGCTGATTACTTGGAAATGATTAAGCTAATTATGATGGGTTATTACTTGCCAGTTATAACCTACCTAATCATCAACCAACCTAAATAGGCCATAACTGATTTAACTAGCTAGTTAGATAACAAATTATAAAGTTGGGTTGGGTCATGATTAACAATTTTTAGGTTACATTAATTGCCAGTTACCTAGGCTGTGTTAATTATCAGTTACTAAAATAACCAATCAATCAATCCAAGCTGTTAACCAGTTCAACTTAGGGTAGGTGAATTAACCCATTAACGACCAAGCAATTATAGTAAACTGTAAAGGTTGATTTTTATTTTTTTGATTTCTTTGAATGACTTATTGTATTACGCACTGTGCAATGTGAAGTTACAAAGAAGTGTTTCCACTCCCAGCCTAAGCATAAGGTAAAATTTCGAGTTTAGAAAAGCCTGAAAATTTGGTTTGGTCGCTCCGCGAAGCGGAGCGGCCAAACCAAATTTTCAGGCTTTTCTAAACTCGAAATTTTACTTCATGCGCCACGCGTATAAAACACTGAAATATTGTGAAGTTAGAAATACACTAACATTGTATTTTTTTTTCAAATGAGTAATAATCAAAATATTTACGAATTTTTTATACATTTTTAAGTCCGGTCAAATAATATAATATATCAAATTAACTTATTTAGTAATTTAATTAACATAACATTAATAATCTTGGGAGGATATGCACAATGGCGCTTAATGGGTTAAGTAAATACCAATTAATTTAAGTTGCCAGCTAAGTAAATAGCAACTAATCTATCTAGCCAGCTATGTAAATAGCAACTAATCTATCTAGCCAGCTATGTAAATAGCAACTAATCTATCTAGCCAGCTATGTAAATAGCAACTAATCTAACCAGCCAATATTGAAGCTAGAATTTGTGATGTTAGATTATGTCACATATAGCTAACTTAACCTGACAAATTGAGAACCAACTTAACCGGTTCTCAATTTGTCAGTTTAAGTTAGTAACCTAGATTAATTGATAAAAGTGATCAAGTTTAGAGAACTGTTTCCACTCCTTGATTCAGCATGAAGTCAATTTTCAGGCATTTCAAAATTCGAAATTTTTCTTCATGTGCCAGGTGTATAAAACACCGATTTGATTTAAAGTTCAAAATATACTGCTTAGAC
The DNA here is from genome assembly GCA_932526585.2 of Philonthus cognatus. Taxonomy (NCBI): domain Eukaryota; kingdom Metazoa; phylum Arthropoda; class Insecta; order Coleoptera; family Staphylinidae; genus Philonthus; species Philonthus cognatus. The sequence goes on along the minus strand of OW052250.1, from coordinate 24,064,293 downwards.
ATATGATTAATCAAAAAAAATCGCCCACTCGATTCTTGAAACTGTTCGAGCGGCTCGAAACTGCAATTGCTAGATCTTTTGCTCGAGCCTCAGGTACTCGATCTTGCCAATCACTACTTTTAATATAATTATAAGTTTCCAAAATATTAACTTGCATTCAGGATTCATTTACCGGATAACCTACATAAATGGGCAATAGATGGCGTTCACGTCGTTAATTTATGTGATAATTATAAGTTGTCTAGTATAAGATGTTTATCTTTTTGTACAGTAAGTTTTTAAAACCTAGACAAGTTAAATTTTAAAATCTAATTATAAGTTGTCTAGTATGACGTTTATTTTTTTGTACAGTAAGTTTTCAAAGTCTAGACCGACAAGTTGAAATGTAAAATCTAGACTTGTTTACTATTTTCGCCATTAAAAGAAGTAGAAATCTACAAACCAAGACTGGTTTTACTTCCATGGAATTAGCGCAATACGAAACAAAATATATATATCAATAACAACAATATTAAAAAAAAAAAGACACGCGATGCATTACTCTCTCCTTGCATAAAAGTGTGTGAGTGCGTTTACAGGGTGAAAAATTACTTTTCCAAAAAAAATTATAATAACATTACATCAAACTCACTCTCTCTGCAACTGCAACATTAATCGAAATCGCAAACCCTGCTTGTCGTTTTTTTCTCATCTCCATCTCTCTCACTCTCTTATATATAATATATATAAACTGGACTGACCTATCGTTATCGAAAAGAAAAACTAATAATAAAAAATATAATAATTTACCTGTCTGTGAATAAAATTACGGGGTTCGGGGGGGGGGGGTGAAAGGGGGTTTTCCGGGGGATAGAAAGAACTGAAGGGAAAACAAACAAATAGGCACTTTGGTCCATGAATGAAAAACCACACACGAAACGTTTTTTTGTTTTGTTTTTTTCTGCGTTCGCCCTCTCTGTCTCTCCACTCCGCGTCTTTTGTTTTAGCGCTTTCGTTTTGTCGTCGTGTGGAGGCGTGCGCACTCCTCTCACTAACGTTAAATAAATACGCGTTTTTCTCTTTGTCACTACCGCGCAGGCAGCTCGGCCCGATCAGATCCCGAACGGGTCGAACAGGTCGAAGAGGCCCTCGCACGAGTCCAGGCTGAAGTTGTACTCGGAATGTGATTGCGGCTCCAGGGTGATGAACGGCTCGCAGAACATGGGATCCATAAAATCTATAATTAATAAAGGCGGTTAACTTGTTGAACTCGCCATCGTATTGTTTAATCGTTACATAAAGCAGGGGGATTTACAAAACGAAATAACAACAAATAAACTTGATACAAATACAAACATTACATACAATTCATTTACAAAGTTGTTTACAATCCGTTTTGAGTAATGCACACCTCACGAAACTTCTTCAAGGCAGAAATGGTAGGGGATATACAAATTTGTTTTTTTGTTAATTTATGTGTTAAAAGCTGTATGTGTGTGTGGCGAAAGGTGGTTAGTTGTTAAAGAACGACGCCTTGAGCTGAATCCCATGGTGCTACGGGTATCGAATTGACGCAGCACGCACAGGACGCAGCGCAAAAAGCCGTCAAGCGGTAAGCAGTGTTTTCCCCCACAGAAATAGCTTTGCACAAAAAATGATGGAATGTGTTAAATTTCATTTGTTCCTGAATCACAATATAAATGTTAATTTTTTTTATTCAGAAGAGTGAAGGTGTTAGGTAGATTAAGGCCCAGTTGCACCACAAGCGTTGAACTCAAGTTCAAGATGACAGTTCCTACTGTTTAAATGTCACTTTGAATAAAAGTTAAGAGTTGAACCAGTTCAACATGTTTGGTGCAACTGGCCCTAAAAGAAACAAGCACCACCAGAAGCACATAAATAGTTTACCATAAATACACTAATCTTGATAGACCTCATTCCATTTAACTAAATGAGAGATTGGAATGAATTTGTGCTCATATATACCGTGCGATCGTTTAAAACATGATTTAGAGTAGGCTTTGAGTTTTGAATTACATTGGCACTACTGACTGTTAACACATAGTTTAGCATAACCTCAAATTTATTCTACCATTGAATTGCATTCTGAGCAACCACACAAAAAAAAATTCCGTCTCCTCTAAATCATAATTTAAACGATCACAAGGTAGTACACTAAGAAACGACTTGTTTAACTTACAAAAAGTAAATTACGGTATAAAGATGTTATAATTTTTAAACAAATTACTTTATTAGTCATACAGATAAACTCCACAGACATTAAATTATCTATCCAGATTTCTGCATTCCTCGCCTAGTTAAATTAAATTGGTTCTATTAAACTTTTATATAAATGAAACACTAAAACAAGTGTAGCTGTATATTGTAAAACTGCTACAATTGTGAAGTGTTTTATTTAAATAAAATTAAATACGAAATTTAAACATTTATCAGCCTCATTTGTCTAATTTTTAAATTAACTTAACACGTTTACTGCTGCACGAGTTAAATACAAGTCGCATCCACGGTAGATTTGATTCTAAGGCATAAAAAAGAAGTGCTGCCTCACGGCCCCTTCGACAATTTCTGACGCAGCAGTTAACGTGTTAAATGAACATTAATGTATTAGGAATTTTTAAAAACTTGTTTGATCCAGAATGGCTAAGGGTAACGCCTGATTATCGAAATTAGTCACCTGCGTAGTACAACGTATCCCGAAAAGATACCATCTTAATAACAGCAATGATACACAAACATTGTTCGTTCTGCACATTGAGGTGCCTAATTTCAATAATCATGCTCTATTTGTACATTTCCTGTTCTATTCTAGATCACACTATATATTGACACATCTACAATAAAATTTGTGAATATTGAGTACAGAGGGGCGACACTGCAATGTAAATTGCTTTTTATGACAATAGTCATACAGGCCGCAGGCGCTGACCACGAACTAATAATGAATATCCAATTTTTTATGTTTTTGCGAGCTTAATAGGCCATTATTCTAATTTTTAACTGTTTTCAATTTTATTCACAACACATTCTCAGCGATTGTCCGTCACTCTCGTCAACTAGAAGCTCCTTACTGGGTGAAAGATGGCCTACACAAGGAATCTACCCACCTCGGCTTTGCTAGACTACCTAAACCAGGTAGGCTGGCTGAGCTGAGGTTGGGTAATCCACGGGAGGACGCACAATGAGCTAATGAGGCCTAAGAACAGTGCAGAAATGCGCACTCCCTAAAGAACCAGAACCAGCTGTTTCAGATTCGCGACAGATGGTGAATTGGAAGTTGGAGGGCTCTAGAAAAAAAATTTCTCAAAAGATCTAGCAAAATAAGGTTGAGAACCTATGATTTAAAATTTGAGAACCTATGATTTAAAATTATGTATCTATCAGAGTATATTTCCCATCAATTGATTTGATTATGGTAAAAACATTTTTCTTAAATAAATCTTTTGAGTTTTTATGAAGAGGGCTACGTCAAAAAGTATAAACGCAAAAAAAAAATGCATTTTAAATCATTTATTAAAAATATTTTCCTATATTATCGATATTTACAAAAATATTAAGAAAAATCTGCAAAACACTAAGAGTAATGTACCACTTCTGGTTTCCAGATTTTTTTGACTAAAAGGTTTTCACATCCTAGGATCGTAATTAAAAGCTTAAGTTTATCGTGTCATCTTAACCTCTCAATTGGTTTAGGCTGTACGGTGCGATCAGACGGATGTAGAGACAAGCAGACATTTTTTTAAAATGGTCGGAACACATCGGCTACCAGGTTCTTGAAGGGAAATCTACTGTCACAGCCCAGACTTTTTGGTTAAAAATTATATTAGTTATTATTAATTTTGTTAAGATGCAATTATAACAATCTAATCAAGTAAAATACACAAATACAGACCAAGAATATGTGACATTTATTGAGAACTAACATGACGCCTTGGCATTGCACTGAGGAAGGAGTACTGTCGATCAGCTGTTCCGGCTTTTAATTAAGACAAATTTACTAATATGTTTATATCATTACAAAATAGAAATATACATATTTGTAATGAATGGCACATCTTAAATTTTGTCTCCGAAAAAGTGCCAGGACGTTTTTTGAAGGTGATCATTTTAATGTTATTCATAATAAACGGGGAAAATCAATACGTTCCGTGGTAATGAAAGCTAAAATTATTATTTTTTTTTTTGACATAATATCTAAGCTGTACCCCTTGTTTTCACTAACACTCAATTAAAAAATCCCATTTTCATTAGTTAATGCAACACCGATACAAAACATAACCTTCAATTCTATGCACAGTTTGGAAATCTATAGCACTCTCAATACGCACACGTAGTTTTTATAACAGTACTCCTTTCTTTAATATTTGATCAAATATTCAAAAGCTTGCAATCAAAAAGTGTTAGATCTCGATTACCTTGTTTTGAACTCAACGTCAGGAGGGTCGAGACGTCAGGAGGGGGCGAGATATCAGGAGGAGGCGAGACGACAGGAGGGGGCGAGACGACAGCAGGGGGCCAGACGACAGGAGGAGGCGAGACGACAGGAGGGGGCGAGACGGCAGGAGGGGGCGAGACGTCAGGAGGGGGCGCGACGTCTGGTGGGGGCGAGACGTCTGGTGGGGGCGAAACGTCAGGAGGGGGCGAAATGTCAGGAGGGGGCGAAATGTCAGGAGGGGGCGAAATGTCAGGATGGGGCGAAACGTCAGGAGGGGGCGAAACGTCAGGAGGGGGCGAAACGTCAGGAGGGGGCGAAACGTCAGGAGGGGGCGAAACGTCAGGAGGGGGCGAAACGTCAGGAGGGGGCGAAACGTCAGGAGGGGGCGAAACGTCAGGAGGGGGCGAAACGTCAGGAGGGGGCGAGACGTCAGGAGGGGGCGAGACGTCAGAAGGGGGCGATACGTCAGGAGGGGGCGAGACGTTAGGAGAGGGGTGGCAAGACGTCGGGGGGAGGGAGGGAAGACGTCGGGGGGGAGAAAGACGTCGGGGGGGAGAAAGTCGTCGGGGGAGGGCAAGACGTCGAGGGAGGGCAAGACGTCAGGGGAGGGCAAGACGTCGGGAGAGGGCAGAGATCGGGGGGGGCAAGACGGCAGGGCGCAACAGATGTTTCTAAAGACTAAGTGAAATGAAATGAATCTACAATGGCATTTCATCTAACCAAAAAACCAAAATTAAATCAAGGAGAGGGGCTTGGAATTATGAGGAGGGGGGCGAATAAATGGACTACCACAATGACTTATCCCAGAAAATTGTTAATGGCATTTAAAGCGATTGTTATAAAGTGAGTTAATATACCCTGACACCGTTGGCGTAAAGCTGGCTGGAGCGGCTGCGTAGTTAGAACTCTGCCTGTGATGTGAACGTAAACAAAACACAAGTCACAGTCAGAATTCCCCTACGAAACCACTAAAAATAAGTACATGATGAAGATGATTTTTATTTTCTTATTTACATCATAAAAGGGTGAGGGGTTGTTGTAAAAGGATTGATTAATTACTATAAGCGAAAATGTTATACCAAGGCCGTAGTCCGGGGGGGGGGGGGGGTTATGGGGGTTCGGCTGCGGCCTTGGGTTTTACACGGAATTTATACATATCTCGATGATTACGTTTAGTAAATTTTCAGAAACTCGTTTTTTAAAAAATGTTAAATTTAAAGCTCCTAATAAGTGTTTGCAATCCTTGCTTAAGCATGAAGTAAAATTTTGAGTTTAGATAAGCCTGAAACTTTGGATTTGCCGGGCGGAGCAAAGTGAGCTCGGCAAATCCAAATTTTCAGGTTTTTCTAAATTCGAAATTGCACTTCATGCACCACGTGTACAAAACACTGCTTCAAAGTTCAAAAGTTCAGAATTTACCACTTAATTGTGTGATGACACAATGAATATTACAAATGTGTATTTGATCTAAAAAAATCTCGAGTGATTTGCTTTAGAATATGTAAGTATAATTAAGAGAAAAAATCCGAATCAGATTTACAAAATAAAAATTAGCAATATTTAATACCTTAGAATCAAACATAGCAGTATATTTTAAAATTACCTTTAAATCAGTGTTTTAATCCAAATTTTCAGGCCTTTCTAAATTCAAAGTTTTAATTCATGGGCGTGTATAAAACACTGATTTAAAGTGAAGATAAAAATTTACTGCAAAAGTTTGATCTCACATTATTAAATATTACAAATGTTTATTTAATCAAACAAAATCTCAAGCGACTTGCTTTAGAATATGCAAGTATTAAATTAAAACAAAACAATCTCGAGCAATTTGCTTTAGAATATGTAAGTAAGAAAAAAACGGAATCAAATTTACTAAATAAATATTAGTAATATTTATTAACTTGAGATCAAACATAAGCAGTATATTTTAAAATTAACTTTTGATCAGTGTTTAATATGCATGGCGCATGAAGTAAAATTTCGAGTTTAGAAAAGCCTGAAAATTTGGATTTGCCAGGCAAATCGAAATTTTCAGGCTTTTCTAAACTCGAAATTTTACTTCATGCTTAATCAAGCAATGGAAACATTTAAAGTTACAAATCAAATGCTTAAAAACAATGAATGAATGCGTGAAGATTTACAGTGTATACATTGGGATATGAAAAATTCCATGTACAGAATGTACGAAATTTGTTATCTACACAAAATGCAATACTTATTGATAATGCTTATGTACTTCCCAATGTTTCTGAAAATATTGTATTTGAGAAATAACAATATAAAACTAATTAAACATGTATAAATTGTTTGTTTTTTTAATATGACCAATCAAATTTGACATTTCAAGAATTTCGTGACGTGATGCAGGTTGTGTGTTTTAGATTAGGACAAGATTAATCACATGTTGTGTTGTAAATCAACTTTTAATTTGTAGGTTATGTGAAGGGAAATCTGACATTAATATGACTATTTCCTTCAAAAAATGTCTACCAATCATATTAGGAGAATTCATTTTCATTGCCCAATCACAATTAAATTTCAGCGAAAATTGCATAGTAGGTGAAAATTCTACGAAAAATTACAGCGAAAATTGCACTGTTGTGACGTCACATGTCAGGTATCAATCAATTTCTCTCAATCTTTCAAAATTAAAGTTTTTTGATCTAACTCGTATTTTCTTTCATCACAGAATGTCATAAATTGTCTCCAAACGAACTCTTTACTCTTTCTTGTATTTTCGGATGAATTTTTCTCGATATTTTTCGATATATCTTTCGAAGCGATTCATGTTGACACATTAAGTGACACTGATTGAAAATTTAGTACTCAAAGCTCGTTGCCTTTAAGAAACTACATTCGTTCATTTTGATTGTGATTTGACTGAAAAAGTGCCCTCGACGCTTCGCGTCTCGGGCACTTTTTGTCAAATCACAATCAAAATGGACTCATGCAGTTTCTAGGCAACGGCTTTTCGTGCAAAATTTTCGATCATTTTTAATGCACTTAATATATTACTATTGACAATTCAATGAACTCACACAGATTACGATTACAAATGTATTAACCTATCACCGCCTCAAATTATTTGTATCTACTACCAATTTAATAAAGTGTCTCTGAGGATCAGGTAGGATAGGAGGATCAGGTAATATTCCTTGCTCAGGAATATCTGTCTTTTTTATTATCTGCCCATTTATTGTTCAAATTTTAAAGAAGTTCTAAATACAAGGAATTTTTCTTTATAGTAGTGGAAAAAAGTAGAGCAACTTTTGAAAATCGTTTATTTCTTTAATCAGTAATGTATGACATAGCCATATTTTTTTTATAATAATCCACAACTACAAAAGCAATTTATTTTGGGGGTAAAAATAAATATTTTTTGTATGAAGTATTTTTATATTTAAAGATAATTTTTGGGTGGAAAAAAATAGAGCAACTTTGCTTCAAAATTGTTTCTTTTAAATACAAATAGTTAAAAAAATATATTAATTAATATTTTGTAAAGAACCCGTTATTCTTAATAACATGTTGACAACGTTTTGGCATCGATTTTATCAGTTTAGAAATAATGGCAGTATCCATATTGACCCATGCTTCGTTCAAGGCTTCAAACAATTCTTGGTGATTGCGATAGAATTTTCCTCTGATTTTGGAATCCAAAATGTCCCACAGATTCTCAATTGGATTGAGATCTGGGGACTGTGAAGGCCATTCCATAACAGTGATGTTTTCCTTTCTGAACCATTCTTTTACGAACTGAGAAGTATGCTTAGGATCATTGTCCTGTTGAAATAAATGTCTTAAAGGCATAATCTCGTCGGCGTATGGGACCATTTGGTTCTCTAATAGATGTCGTAAAAACTGCATACACGGCTAATTTTGATAGCATCATGCGCTATGGGATAATCTTCTGGGGTAATAAACCGGATGCTCAAAAAATATTTATTCTCCAAAAGAAGGCTATTAGAATAATGTTAAATTTAAATTACAAACAATCGTGTCGAGGTGTATTTAGACAGAATAATATGCTAACAATGTATGGAACATATATAATGGAAAGCATATTATTTTATCACAAGCACCTAACAGGAAATGATAATAAATCCTTAAAATATAACACACGAACCAAAGATTATATTTACCCCCAGCATAAGCTCAAAACCACAGAATCTGCAGTACAATATTCTTCCATTAAACTATTTAATTCACTTCCCAATAGTATTAAAATTTATAAAAACAATTTTAAACTCCTAAAAAAAGAATTGCATGTGCTTCTGATCGAATGCGAGCCGTATTCTATTTTAGAATTCATTAACCAATGTAAATATAGGTAGGTATAAGCAAATATTTAATTATCATTATGTAAATGTATGTCAAATCAAATAATATTATATTTAAGGTAGCTTGTAAGTTTTTTGACGCAATTTTCACTTTGTATATGTATATGTATATGACACTTTGAAAATAAAGATATATTATTATAATTATTATAATATGTCCTTATATTTAAATCGGTCCATAATACCTTCTATTTTATAAAGGGGCCCCATACCATATCCCGTCTTACATACACAATACCATCACTTTTAAATAAAGAAAACTTAGATTCATCGCTCCAGATAACCTTTTTCCAGTCAATCTCAGTCCAGTGTTGATGCGTTTTGGCAAAACTTAAACGGGATCGTCTGTTTTTCTTAGACAACATGGGTTTTTTTGCTGGTCTTCTAGCAAATAATTTAGCTTCTAGTAGTCTGTTTCTCACTGTCCTAGAGGTCACATTTACTCCAAGTTCTTCAAATATACGGTGCTTTATCATGTTAGATCCGAGAAAAGGCTCAGTTTTGGCAATTTTTATAATTTGTTTATCCGTAAAGTGAGTGGTTTTTCTAGGTCTCCCTGATTTTTTTTGACGGATGTATCTCCCTTTACACGATATTGCTTAATTATTCGCGACACAATAGATTTATTTAACATAAACATGTTTGCAATGGTAATCTGTTTTTGACCACTATTGTATAAATCAACAATCCGATTTTTAATATCAGCGGATAAATGTTTGCCTCTGGGCATGTTGACAAGTGAAATACGTTAAACTGATGAATTTAAACTTATACTAAACTAAATACCTTGCAAATTTATCAGGTTATTGAAAAAGTTGCTTTATTTATTTCCATTCTAAAATATTCTTTTTTATATCCAATGGAACAACGAAAGAAGAACGGGGATTTTTTATCAGCAAACTATTTATAAATATCGTATGTTTTTATCTACAGACAAATTATGACCAAAGGTAACATCAGAAATTTTATTTTAGCAATATATTAAAGTTGCTCTATATTTTTCCACTACTGTACATGTTACGATGTTTCAATGTAAATTTTTAGACATTCGTGATCTTAAAGACCTTTATTGGCATATCTTAATATCTTACAGACTATTTACAATTCATTTGTTATTTCTCCATTTCCGTATCCCTCTTACCCTCCTTTCTCTTTTCCCTCTCCCTCCCCAGCTTTTCCAACGTCTTTACCCCGATCCCATCCTCCCTCATCCACTCCACTACCCTTCTATTCCCTTTCGCTCCCAGCCACTCCTCTTTCACCCCCTCACATTCCTCGGCCAAGTGTCCCCACGTATCCTTCCCCTGTCCACACAACACACACCTTCCATATTCTTCCTCCATCCATACTTTCCTTCCTCTCTCCTCCGATCCACACCTCGCCCTTGCCACAATCACCCTATCCTCTCTACCCCATCCCTTCTCTATCAAATACTTCGGCACTCTTATTAAAAACTTTCAATTTAAAAACTTTAACAAGAGTTTTCCACTCCCAGACTAAGCATGAAGTAAAATTTCGAGTTTAGAAAAGCCTGAAAATTTGGCTTGGTCGCGTAGCGCAGCGGAGCGACCAAGCCAAATCAGGCTTTTCTAAACTCGAAATTTTACTTCATGCGCCACGTGTATAAAATACTGATTTAAAGTGAAGTTCAAAATATACTGCTTAGTTCTGATCACATGTTCATTAATTTTACAAATGTTTATATGGAATATGTGAAAGTATACTTAAAAGAAAAAATCCTTGTATGTGAAAATCTCTGCATCGTGACAATTTATTTGACAAATTATGATTTATTTGTCACATTGGGCAATATGTTCAACATTCAACATGTTTGTAATGCATGTTGGTATCTGATGAACGGTACTCGGCCAAAACTTTAACCCGTCAACACCAATCGGTCTATTTTGTATGATTGCAAAAGTCCTAGAGACGTTCACAATTAACAGTCCGGTCATCAGAGAATTCCCCAACAGTTTTCAGTAAACTCCCAACTGTTGTCTTTGATGAATGGGCCCATTGATAATCATTTACCAACATCAAAAAAAATTTGATGTTTAAAATATCCTACTGTTAAAGCAAGACTGCAACTGTTCGCAGTAAATACAACCCAAGTTTGGTCATATTGAAAAAAAACAGAGTTTATACAAAATAGATATTTTACTTATTAAGGTTAGGTTAGTCGAGGAAGGAGCATATCGATCAACTACTTCCGAAACCTCGAAAGTACTGATTTAAAAAGAAAAATCTCCGCAAATCTGATATTAATAATTTAATAATATTACCATAAATTATCTACTCAAAATAAATCGCTTATACATACCATAAAAAAATCAGAAGGATTATGCAGTTCATATAAGAATTAACTAGTATTTAGTGTCTCCTCTAAATTTTACATTTTGGACTTACGAGGTTTCAGAAGTAGTCACATGAAATGTTTCTAATTTTGTAAAACGACATGATAAAATTCCATTAAAAAAATAAGACTTACCGTTAACTTCTTCTTTGACATTAAAGCCGAGATCCTCATGCTTGACATCCTGGGTGCTGTCGAACAGGTTGCTCTTCGATTGTGCGAGAATGCTCTCGTATTGTACAGGTGCTTGGACGACTTTGGGCTGCGAACACGATTCATCCCGTATATTAGTCCTATTGTTGAAGACGATCGCTTGCCGGGCCGATCGGAACCCGCCGACGCTTTGCATCACCGGATCTTTCGCAAACGTCAACTCTCTACACGTCTATGAGAGAATTGAAAAAACAAAATATTAGGCGAACATCTTTTGCTTAGATTACTAAGTATATTGAAGAAAAAAATGAAAATATATTGATTCCCTATAAGTTATATAATGATTTAAATATTAATACGTTTGCTACCAACCGACTCATATATGAGCCGCATGGTTTGCCCAAACACACCAATAGGGCCCTTTACACGTACACTCTTTCGTCGACGATTGAACGGCACACGCTGGGAGTAAAACCTGCATATGTAAACGCCACTACATCGAGGAAAGAGTGGAGTAAAACCTGCATTTGTAAATGCCACTACGTTGAGGAAAGAGCTGACAAATGAGTCGAGGAAAGAGTGGAGTGAGTTTAATTTCGCATCACGGTTTTGCGTGGACGAATGAACGGCAACATAATGCCACACAAGAGTGGACGATTGCATCGACGCAAAACAGGGGCGCTTAATTTTGTTCCACTTTTTCGTCGAGGTTTGACGACACTCCTGAACGCCGCATAATCCTCGACACAAAAGTGGGGTTGAAAAAGTACATCTTTTAGCTGGTGCGCTACGCTTTCCTCGACGCAGAAACGCAAGCAAGAGCGCCGTTCAATCGTCTACGCAAGAGTGGACGATTGCATCGATACAAAACCGGGGCGCTTGATTTTGTTCCACTTTTTCGTCGAGGATTGAACGACACTCCTGAACGCCATTTAATCCTTGACACAAAAGTGGGGTTGAAAAAGTACATCTTTTAGCCGGCGTGCCACGCTTTCCTTGACGAAAAAACACAGGCAAGAGCACCGTTCAATCGTCGACGAAAGAGTGTACGTGTAAAGGGTCCGAATGACTCATATGTGGGACGATGTTAGGGGAACATTCAATATATTATTTATACTTAAGGTCTGTGGAAGACGTGCTTTTACGCGTCAACACCGAACGTGCTAGCTATATTAAAAATGTTTAAACAAAGGTTATAGATAATAAACCAATAAATATTTTCTTAATATAAATACACTAAATTGGGGGGAGCCGACCTGTAAAAGGTCGAGAACCTCTGTTCTACGGGGGACTTTAAAGTTCTACAGGGACTTTAAATAGACTAGAGACATCAACTTTCAGTTGATTTTCTGCAAGTTTTGAAAACTATCACAACATAAAATTTGGCTTACTTGTGAGGACACAGGCTTATAATCCCGAAGTGGACTGTCGAACAGGGGCGTGGGCGGCGTCGTCATTTCGAAGATCCCCGGACTGAACTTCAGATCCTTGAGGAGAGGATCCATGGGCGGCACACTCTTGGGCTTAGGCGGTGTTACGGTGTCTGGACACAAGAACGCTTCGATCTCACCGGCCTCGCTCTTCATCTTAATCAAATAACCGTCGTTCACGTCCTTGGGCACGTCCAATTTCGATGCGGGCGGCGCTTTGATCACCATCACCGTCTTGTTCTTGAACTTGGGCAGCGCCCGCAGGTCGTGATACGTTATATAAGCGTACTTTTTATTCACGTTCAGCCTTATCAACTCCTTCTCTCCAACGTCGATCAAGTGGTCCAGGTTATTCTCCTCCTCCTCCAAGGCTTTGATTTCGTTTTTTAAATTCGTCACGGAGTAATTACTGGTCGAGCCCCCTTTCCACTGGATCTGGTTCTTCGACTTCTTCTCAAGGATGTTAATACCTAAATTAATAGATCAATTTGGATGGTAATAATTAAGACAATGCAGACAGGACGTATTTACATACCACTTGTGAGTCTTCATACTAATAGTTACAGAATTATTTTTAGAATAATAATTTTAGTATATCGATCAACTACCGTGCTATCATTTAAAACATGATTAGGAGTAGGCTTTGAGTTTTAAATTAGATTGGCACTACTGTCTGTTAACACATAGTTAACCATAACCTCAAATTCAAATCATTTTTTTTGTCTGTTTGCCCAGAATGCTAATTTAATAATGGAATAATATTAAATTAGCATTCTAGGCAAACGGACAAAAAAAAATGCCGCCTACTCTAAATCATAATTTAAACAATCGCACGGTACTTCCGAAACCTCGTAAGTCCTGATTTTTCGAAAAATGATCCTCGTAAGTCATATATTATTGATTTACCATTCATATAAACCATCTACTCAAAATATTTATTAAATACGCTTATGATGAAGTCATAAGTACCATAAAAAAAAAATCAGAAGGATTATGCAGCTCATATAATAATTAACTAGTATTTTGTCTCCTGTAAAATTTGACATTTTGGACTTACGAGGTTTCGGAAGTAGTTGATCGATATGGTAGTTGATTTTGCTCTTATAAAGTGATCTTTATTTGATTTTTATCTACATGCAAAGATTTTGAGAGAAAAAGTAAGGCCTATTTTTGAGAGTTGTGAAGAAATGTTTCTAAACAAAAAGTCTTACAATATTTAGAAAGATCAAAATTTAAACAAGTAATGCAAATGGAATCAATGGCTATTATTGGATAACTTGACTTCAGCAGATTAAGGATCTTTAAGAGCCGTTTTACACACACAAGAATTCTCGCAGAAGTTCATAATATTTAATAAGAAAAAAATATTATAAGTTTATGCAAGTGTAATACAGACATTTTTACAATATTTTTCTCACGGGAATTCTTTCTCGAGAAAAATATTGGGCATGTTCAAAATGATTTAGAAAAGAATTTTTGACAGATACTGCAGCTTACGCGCTTGTTCATAACCTAAAAAAATAAATAAATAAATATGTGCTTTGCCGTTTTGTAATATATTCGCCACAGGAAGAGATGGAGAATAGCTGATGTTGAACACATGATATTTTCGGTAGTGCGTGTGTGTACGGTAGTAATTTTTTGGAAAATAATTCTTTGCCATATATAAAATTATAGCAAAAAAAAAAAGAGACCTTTATTGGCATATCTTACAAAATATTTACAATTCATTCGTTATTACTCCATTCCCGTATCCCTCTTACCCTCCCTTCTCTTTTCCCTCTCCCTCCCCAGCTTTTCCAACGTCCTTACCCCGATCCCACTCCACTACCCTTCTATTCCCTTTCGCTCCCAGCAACTCCTCTTTCACCCCCTCACATTCCTCCGCCAAGTGCCCCCACGTATCCTTCCCCTGTCCACACAACACACACCTTCCATATTCTTCCCCCATCCATACTTTCCTTCCTCTCTCCTCCGATCCACACCTAGCCCTTGCCACAATCACCCTATCCTCTCTACCCCATCCCTTCTCTATCAAATACTTCGGCACTCTTCCATACACCTGCCACCTCCCATACATATCATTATACTCACTTCTCTCAATACGCCCTTGCCTTTCTTGCCCTTCCACCTCCTTCCCTTTCCCCCTCACCCACTCATCCACCTTCACCCCATTTCCTAGCCATTCCATTACCTTCGCCTCCGACAGCCCTAACCTCTCATACATTTTCCTCCTCTCCCCCCTCCATCTACCCTCACCCCCACACACACTCGTCACCCATACATCCTTCACCAATCTCTCTTCCTCCATTTCCCACAATCTCATCTCGTACCTCGCCACCCTCACCACTGCCTCCCACTCTAGCCTCTCTCTGTTCGTCTCCTGAAGCACTATGTAGCTGGGCGTGGACCTCTCCACCCCCAACATGCGCTTCAGGAACCACATCTGCTCCCTCTCTATCAGCTCGTACCCTCTCGTCCCCCACACTTCCACTCCATACATTAGCACCGATCTCACACACGCATCCCATATTTTACACGCAACCGTCATATTGTTCCCCATCCACTTCCCCCACGCCATTCCCCACGCCTTCCTCCCCTTACTCTGCACCCACCTCACATGCTCCTTATACCCTCCCGTTCCTTTAAACCAAAACCCTAAATACTTGAAAGTTTTAACCCTCTCAATAACTACCCCCTTCTACTCCAATTCTTTCACCTTCCCCTCTCTCCCTTTATTTCTAAACTTCACCCACTTCGTTTTCACTACATTCACATTCATTCCTCTTCTATCCATAAACTTCAACATCTCTTTCATCCCTTCATACTCTCT
The DNA here is from genome assembly GCA_932526585.2 of Philonthus cognatus. Classification (NCBI taxonomy): domain Eukaryota; kingdom Metazoa; phylum Arthropoda; class Insecta; order Coleoptera; family Staphylinidae; genus Philonthus; species Philonthus cognatus. Next base: position 24,048,752 of record OW052250.1, on the reverse strand, counting down.
TGCCACTAACACAACGTCATCCGCATACTTTACTTTTACCCATCACCACTCCCCCCGCCTGCCCTTTCCTCATCACCTCTTCCAATTCACTCACATATACATTAAAGAGCATCGGGCTCATCGGGCACCCCTGCCCCAAACCCTCCCACGTTCTAAAACACCCCGACACCTCCTTCCCCACTTTCGCCACCACCCATGTCTCCTCATACACTCTCCTCACCCACTCCACCATCCCCTCACTCACTCCTCTCCTTCTCAAGCACTCTATCAAACTCCCCCTCGGCACCGAGTCGTATGCTGCCTTTAGATCCATAAATACCGCATACACACATCCTTTCTCTTCCATCACTCTCTCTCCACCATTCGCGCCAGGGTTATTATAGCATAACTTTTATATTAAATTCTCAAACAAACTGCGAGAATTCTTGTGTGCGTAAAGCGGCTCTAATTGTTTTGTGCATCAATAAATATTATAAAATTATTGTAATACCTTCTAAAACATTAGTGATATCATATATCCTCCTTTTTTGCACCTTCAACTCCTGAGACGCCCGGTTCAAATCTATCACTCCATCGGGCGAGTTCTGCAACAGCGTCGTGAATTTCTTCGTGAGCAAACCGAGGGAGGTATCGTAGCGGGTGTTCTTCTTGGTGGGCGTGTTCCGTTTGGGTTTCTTCGGCGGGGGTGCCTTGAACTCCTGCTTCATTTTCACCACCACGTTCTGCGGTTCCATGTTGAGCTTGCGCTTGACCGTAGGCGCGCTCGACATGGTCGGTGACACCATCTGGTTCGTCGGTGTCGCCCCGTACTCGTGGTCGAGCAGGTGGGGGCTCGGCGTCGTCTCCGTCTTGATGGTCAGCATGTCGGGCGTCGAGCTGGACGGCGACGGGTGGTAAGTCCGGGGGCTCTCGCCCACGTGCCGACGGGCCGTGCGTGGCATCTTCGCTTTTGTTTTTGTAATTAATTTGTACTCGGGGGAGCCGTTATTGGGTCATTTAGGCTCGGTTTGTTTTCTTCCTCTTCGTCTACGCACAGTAGCGTAAGAGTTTTACCTTAATTTAGCATTCTGTACTAATTTAGAAGAATGGATGTGTTTCATTTGTACTGCAACATCACTGTAACAATAAACATTAAAAATTATTATTTATTTTATATATTTACAAGGTGTATTACAAGTAGGCAATAATGAAATACCCTGTATACTGTTAGAATACGTGTTATTATAAAATTAGGCAAACACTTGTTTTGTTCCATATTTGTATTTTCAGTTGCCTTACATGTGTTTCGATCCATTACGATCATTTTCAAAGTTAAAACTAATTTGAAAATGATCGTAACGTTATTGTAATCGTTAGTTTTAACTTTGAAAATGATCGAAACAAGTGCCAGGCAACTGAAAATAACATGATGGAACAAAGCAAGTGTTTTACTTTACCCTATTCGAAAATTTTGTTCCATCAAGAAAGTAGCAGCACAAGTATCCAATATTTTAATATAAATTTGTATTGATAATTAAATAAAAGTCACTTGGTTTGTTTCACTATTTTTTTATTTTCTCTGACTAGTTTCGACTTATCGTTATTCTCAAGGAAACAAACCAAGTGACTTTTATTTAATTATAAATATTGTAAACATGTTTCATCAAGTGATTAATGAGAACCAAATTGAAGATATTATAAATTTGTACGTAAAGTTATTTAAATTAAACATTTAACTGTAACATTTAATTTCTTACTCTATTAATTCACCCTGGGAAAATTTTAATGAAAAAAATTGACAATTTTAATATTAGAATTGTTATGATTTACACCTGAAGAGGAAAATAGGAATATTGATAAGTGTATTCAAGAATTAGCTGCTATAGCTAATAGAAAATAGACTAAAACGAAAGTAAAATTTAATTTTCTACTTTATTTATTCACCCTGGTTATTTTATAATGAAAAAAATTGACAATTTGAATGTTACAATTGTTATGATTTACACCTAAAGAGGAAAATAGGAATATTGATAAGTGTATTTAAGATTTAGCTGCTATAGCTAATAAAACAATAGATGATTAAAAATGGTGCAAGTTATTTAATGCTAAATAATAAATCGTACAAAAAATAAAAACACTTTCTTACATTTCACTAATACAGAGAGTTGTTCTTTAGAGTATACGTATTCCAAATTCAGCTTATTTTCTTTAAATCTTTAGATATTCGTATTTTTTTCTTAAATAATTTTCTCATCTGGCACTTGGTAAAACATATTACAATATGTAAAGTTATTTAAATTAAAAACACTTGGTATTGTTTCACAAATTAAAACGTTATTCTGACTAGTTTCGGTTTGTTTGACCATTTTCAAAGGAATGTTTAATTTGTGAAACAATACCAAGTGTTTTTAATTTAAAAAACTTTACATATTGTAATAGGTTTTACCAAGTGCCAGATGAGAAAATTATTTAAGAAAAAAATAAATTTGTACAATTAATCACAACCCTAATCGAATGGCAATAATTGAATGAAAAACTGAACATTTTCTTATTTTATGTATTCAATTGATTTTATAACAATCCTAGACAAAGGACAATCACATTGCCCTTCTCCTTTGGTTTTTGTGATTTAGAGCTATTCTAATAAATAAAAAAAGTTAAGAAAGAAAATTCAAATTAGTATTATAAATAAGAACTAATTTATTCGCATCTAAATAATAATAATAGTAGTAAATATACAATAAAAATATCTTTCAAAGGCTTTAGTTTCCTATAAAAGTAAACATACACATCTAAGCAGTACATCTGTAACTTTGCATTCCAAATTCAGCCTATTTTCTGTAAATCTTTAAATATTCGGTGTTTTTAAAAGAGTTCAATTTGAAGCTTTAAACAAGTGTTATCCACTCCCAGACTAAGTATGAAGTAAAATTTCGAGTTTAGAAAAGCCCGCGTAGAAAATTTGTCGAGGGTCGCGCAGCGACCCGAGACAAATTTTCACGGGGCTTTTCTAAACTCGAAATTTTTCTTCATGCGCCACGCGTATTAAACACTAATACAGGGAATTTTTCTTTTAGGTAAACATATGCATAAGCTGTATATTTTCCGACATTCGTTGTTTTTCTAAAGAGTTCAATTTGAAGATTTAAACGAGTGTTTTCCACTCCCAGGCTAAGCATGAAGTAAAATTTCGAGTTTAGAAAAGCCCTGTGAAAATTTGTCGAGGGTCGCGCAGCGACCCGAGACAAATTTTCTGGGCTTTTCTAAACTCGAAATTTTACTTCATGCGCCACGCGTATTAAACACTAATACAGGGAATTTTTCTTTTAGGTAAACATATGCATAAGCTGTATATTTTCCGACATTCGTTGTTTTCTTAAAGAGTTCAATTTGAAGGTTTAAACGAGTGTTTTCCACTCCCAGGCTAAGCATGAAGTAAAATTTCGAGTTTAGAAAAGCCATGTGAAAATTTGTCGAGGGTCGCACAGCGACCCGAGACAAATTTTCTGGGCTTTTCTAAACTCGAAATTTTACTTCATGCGCCACGCGTATTAAACACTAATACAGGGAAATTTTCTTTTAGGTAAACATATGCATAAGCTGTATATTTTCCGACATTCGTTGTTTTCTTAAAGAGTTCAATTTGAAGCTTTAAACGAGTGTTTTCCACTCCCAAAAGAGCATGAAGTAAAATTTCAAGTTTAGAAAACCCCTGTGAAAATTTTCTGGGCTTTTCTAAACTCGAAATTTTACTTCATGCGCTAGCGTATAAAATCAGATTTACGAATTTACTGACAGCCAGACAGACGTTTTCTTTGCACTTTACTTTTCATGGAGCTACAGAAATATTTGCGTTTCATTTGTCATCGATTACATTACTCACAGAAATATTTTTGACATTTTTGTTTGCTCTTTATCTATAAATTAGTTGATATTTCTATTATGATAATATGTCACCTAATTAATCAATTCCTAAAATATATCGATTATTTCACTCAACAATCTTTCAATCGATCCAATTGATCATTCAATCATCGAGTGATCGATCCAGATAGTCGATCTTACTCATCATTAATTAGTACTTGTTGAAAACGTAGCAATTTAATTTGAAAATTGTTTACACAATCGCATATTGATAAAAGAGACATGTTTAAAATATCCTAGGAATTTAAAATATTCTTACTTTCTAGAAATTTGACTTAATCAGAGGTTTAATCAATGATTAGTGGGGGATTAAAGTTAATCAGTCAGGTGCAAAAGGACCTAGTAGATCTTGATTTCTTCCATCTTCCCCCATATTATTTCAAACAAATCATATGAATGATTTTTTTGGTTTCAATTTTCTTTAACAAGAATGACATTTTTTTCTAATTTCATTAGAAAGTAGATCTTGACTTCCTCCATTTTCCCCCATATTATCTCAAACAAATTATATAAAAGATTTTTTGGTTTCAATTTTCTTTAATAACAATAAACTTTTTTTTTTGGGGGGGACCCTGGTGGGGTAGTGGGTAGAGGCCCTGCCTCCTAACCCAGGGGTCGCGGGCTCGATTCCCGCCGGGTGGGGTCATTTTAAGGTACAAAATGATTCCACCTGGGTCCATGGATGTGTGTGAATGGGTTTGTGGCATCTAAATATAGTTAAATACAAAAATATAAAGGTGAAATGGTCTGACCAATATCCAGTAAATATATAAAAAAAACCTTTTTTTTTATAATTTCATTAGAATTTCATAATCTATTCATATATACATTTTTATCTAATCTCATTTTAATATTCTTTCGGAAAGTAATTGCTTATTCAATTCAAATTATTTGTATTTTGTTCGCCCAACTGATGAACCGATGATGGAACCAATAATAAATAGGCCAAATAATGCAATTGAAATTGCATTTAAATTTAAATCCCAGCATAAATTATTCACGACTAGTGTGTGTGTTGTGTGTGCACGCTCGACCCTGAAACTGGCTTCTCGTACATATCCTTTAAATTCCCCGTTATCTATGCAGGCCTGGACTAATTGCATTCAATTTAATTACTTTGTGTCCCTCTTTTACTATCTATCCAATCAATGAAAATAGGTATTTTCGTATTTTAAATATCCTTTATTATTTGATTGTTTTATTTTGCGTACTTTTACTTGTTTATGTATTTGCCTGCTATTACAGTTAGCTATTTATTTTATGTCATAAATTTGACAATAAAGGAAACTGCAAAATAAGTTTCTGATTGACCGTCTAACGAGGGTTTCCACTCCCAGATTAAGCATGAAGTAAAATTTCGAGTTTAGAAAAGCCTGAAAATTTGGATTTGCCGGGCGGAGCGAAGCGAGCCCGGCAAATCCAAATATTCAGGCTTTTCTAAACTCGAAATTTTACTTCATGCGCCACGCGTATAAAACACTGATATATTGTGAAGTTAAAAATGTACTGCTTAGATGTATGTATGTTTACTTTTATAGGAAACTAAAGCCTTTTCAAGATATTTTTATTGTATATTTACTACTATTATTTATTAATTTTTTTGTGTGTGGGAGAGGAAAAGCCATTTACGGTCGAAGTGTCCCTCTAAACTGGAGAACTACCGACTAAAAACCCCTCCCACTTACCGGCTTCGACTGCAAGGTCATTAGCCGGTTTACTCGTGTTATTTAAAAATAAAAAAAGGAAAAAAAACAATAAATTAATTAAAATAAACAACACTAAACAAAACATAAATATCTGTGATATTAGGTTTAGGGTTATTCCTAAACCTAATATCACAGACACTGTGTTGGCAGGGTTGTAAAAAACCCTGTCACCGATCGTACATAAAATGGACAAACACATCTTAAACCTAATATCACAGAGGGGACGACATCGGTGTTGTAAATGACCCCAATGCCAGACCCTACTAATAACGGACAACGCAAACTTAACCTAATATCACAGACGGCATTGGGGTTGTAAACTATTACTATTATTATTAATACCGCCCAAATCCAAATTTTCAGGCTTTTCTAAACTCGAAATTTTACTTCATGCGCCACGCGTATAAATCACTAACTTTAAGTGAAATCCGTTAGAGTTAAATAAAGAATTATTATTATTATACCGGGTGTCCCATTATTGCGTTCTCTGAGGCTATCTCAGCACTTGTTAAAAATAGAAAAAAGTTTCTGCACCAAAGATGCTTGACTTTAAGAGCTGCATAACTTGAAAAAAATTCAAACATACAGGGTGCTCCATAAAGACAGTAGACAGGGTAATTAACTTGAGACATATTCAAAAGAAAAAATTGATAAATGAAGCATTATTAACCTTCAATAAATAAAGCATGTAAAGATCAAATTTAATTGATAAATAAACTAATACAAGAAAGGTTACTTCACACTTTTAGAGTCGGTTGCACCAGATGCGTTGAAGTCGAGTTCAAGCTGTACTTGAGTTCAAGATGACAGTTCCAATTGTTCTAATGTTGCTTTGAACTTGAGTTTCAAGCGCCCCTTAACCCTTTCGCTACGCAGTTTGAATTTGCAATGCGGGGCCCGTGTACGGTGCTCGAAAACACACGCGTGCCCGTACGTATTTCGTACCACAGGCTCATACCGGCATATACCGTGTGTAATCATTTCATTGGTTGCATTATATTTTCTTTGAGGAAAATGCACAAAACAAAAGGCGGCCATGGACTTTATTTAAATTATATTGTATAGATTGAAAACATAAAGGACGAATTTTACGAATTACTAGAAACGAGCTACAACAAATTACCCAAACAAGACACAGTAATTATAGTAGGAGACCTGAACGCACAAATCGGGAAAGAAGAATATATCAAAGAAGTTGCTGGGAAATATACAATACATGAAAGAACGAATGACAATGGACATAGGTTGTGTAATGCAGCAAGCTCAATGGGAATGATAATATCAAGCACAAAATTTGAACACAAGAAGATACACAAAATAACATGGATGGAACCTGGGAACAGATATGGAAACCAGATAGATCATGTAATGATCAAAAAGAAGAGGGAGAAAATGGTAATGGATGTTAGATCATATAGAGGTGCGAATGCAGACACAGACCATTTTATGGTTACAGCAGTCATCAGACAAAAAGTAGAAAAGAATGCTAAACGGGACAAACAACAGAAATGGAACTTGGAAAATCTAAAATGCGATAACGTAAGACACAACTTCGCAATGGATATTGAAGAACAAATCGCAAATAACGATAGTGTGAAAACAGAATATAACATAAATAGAAACTGAGAAAATGTAAAAGAAATAGTAAACCAAGCGGCAAAAGCGAATATTGGAATATCGAAAAAACAATACAGAAACGACTGGTGGAATAAAGAATGTAGTAAGAAAGTAGAGGGGAAAACTGAAGCAAGGAAGGAATGGCTAAGAACAAACACAGAAGATAAAAAGGAGAAATACAATAAGAAGAAATATATATGTAATAAAATTATAAGAAGCACAAAACAGAAATGGTTACAAACAAAAATGGACGAGATTGAAAAAGAGAATAGAAACGCTAAAAGATTCTATCAAAAAATTAAAGAAAACAGAAAAGGGAAAGCAAAAAGAACTACAGGACTTAAAAATAAAAACGGAGGTATGGTGATAGACGACGATGAAGCAAGAAGCACCTAGAAAGAGTATTTTATGGAGCTCCTTACTGACGATGATTATTACAAACTGATAATAGAAAAAAGGCTAGACGCGGAAGATAACATCGAAATAGATAAACCTACTCTGAAAGAAGTCTAAAATATAATTAGAAAATGGAAAAGCACCAGGAACAGATAATATCAATATGGAAATGTTGAAGTATGGAGGAGACAAATTACACGACGAGATTTTTAAAATAATCGAACAAATATGGAACACTGAAATAATACCAGAAGAGTGGAATGAAGGAACAATAATAACAATACATAAGAAAGGAGACCCAAAAGAATGTAAAAACTACAGAGGAATTACATTACTAAACAACGGATATAAGATATTATCAACAATAATTCAAAGTAGACTACAGGAATATGCCATTAAAATATTAGGAGAATACCAATGCGGCTTCGTGGGAAAAAAATCGACAACACATGCGATACACATGGTAAAGCAAATAACCGAAAAAGCTTATGAGTATAACATGAAAGTTGAATGTCTATTTATAGACTACAAAAGAGCTTTTGACTCAGTTAAAAGAGATAAGCTGATGGAAGCATTATTTGAATTAAAAATCCCAAAAAAGCTAAGAAACCTAATAGCTATGACAATAAATAACACGACAGCAACAGTATTATCCGAATATGGAAGATCCGGAAAATTCGAAACAAATGTAGGAGTACGACAAGGCGATACTCTATCTGCCACCTTGTTTAACTTAGCACTCCATTACACGCTAAGAAACATAAAAAAAAAACGGGAACCATAAGAACACACGGAACACAGATAGTGGCATATGCGGACGACATCGTAATAATAAGCAAACAAAGGAAACTATTAGAAGAAATACTAATGGAATTAACTACACAAGGGAAAAATATGGGCTTAGAAATAAACGTAGAAAAGACGAAACTACTAAGAATTGGTACGACATACAAAAAAGGGACAGCAACTATAGGTACCTATGAATTTGAGGAAGTGGAGAACTTCAAGTACTTAGGCACGGTGATAAGTAATAACAATGAAAAACGAATTGAGATACATGAAAAATTACAAGCCGCAAACAGAGCATACTATGCAAACAGTAAAATTTTCAAAAGTAAAAGTATAAATAAAAGTATATAAAACAATGGTACGACCGATTATTACTTATGCAGCCGAAACGATGACAATCACACAAAAGGAACAACATAGGATAAGGGTGCTAGAAAGGAAGATAATGAGAAGTATACTAGGACCACTTAAAGATGAGAACGAAGAACCAAGGAAAAGAACAAACAGAGAAATATATGAGGTACTTGGAGATGATATAATAAATAACATAAAAGCGGCAAGAATTAGATGGTTAGGGCATATATGGAGGTCAAATCGTGAAGGATGGCTAAGAATAATAACAGAATGGGAACCTAGTGGTAGCAGAAGAAGTGGAAGACCAAGGAATAGATGGAAGAATGAAGTAGAAAAGGACCTGAGCTCACTGGGCACTAAGAAGTGGAAAGACACAGCGAATGACAGGAAGAAATGGAGAAAGATTGCAGAACAAATGAAGGAAAACTGGGACTGATCCACCCAGCTAAATGGATTGGAAGGGCTCCAAGAGGAGCGGCCAAACCCCATAAGGAGTGTGCAGCCACAGAAGAAGAAGATTGCTTATTTAAGAGGTGCACAAACTTCGTGTAGCAAGTACATGATTTACAGGCTTTTGAAAATATACTCTTCGCAATGGAGCACATAAAAACGAAACATATGGATACGCTCCTCGTAGCGAAAGGGTTAATGTGAACAAAGGTTATGTTCACATTATAAAATCACATTAAAAGAATTACCAGACAAAGGAATCGCAGTTATAACTATGATCTTCAACACGATCAACAGGCTTGGCCACTTCCCAGCTCAATGGAAAGTGGCACAGATAAAACTAATACCTAAACCTGGTAAAGATCCCTTAGAAGCAAGCTCCTATAGACCAATCAGCCTATTACCTATCCTTTCAAAACTGTACGAGAACATACGATTGCTACCGAAAATTGTCAAAAACAAACTTATCCCAGACCACCAATTCGGTTTCCGGCAGAATCACTCCACCATCGAGCAGGTTCACCAAATTGCAAAGACAATCAAAAAAGACCTCGAAACAAAAAAATATTGCTCAGCTGCATTTTTGGATGTCAGTCAGGCCTTCGACAAGGTCTGGCACCCAGAGCTGCTCTACAAACTAAAGAAAAACCATTGATTAAATAATATATAAGATAAGAAACGCAATGCATTAAAAACGTGACCCCAAAAATTGTCCAGCTTTGGCGTCGACACCAAGTAGGCGGTCAACTGAACTACACTATTTAAAATCTTACAGATATCTAGTTTGTGTAGAAGTTGAAGACCGCGAGATATTTATGCGCTCCTGATACTCTCCTCGAGCGGAGCGGTTAGCAAGTAGGTGCGGACGTCCCGGGGAAGTGAGGGGTTTTTTTTTGCTTGAACAAGCAGACGGCCGGCAATTCTTTTAATACTTTTCAAAATGAATGTAAAACGTAATAATTGCGTTTATATTAATTGTCATATAAACAGACACAAAAATCCAGAAATATCATTCTTTAAATTTCCAAAAAAAGATGAAAGTAGACAAAAAATATGGATTGATAATAGCGGTAATATAAACTTATTACAGTTAAAAAACAATAAACTGCATACGAGTGTTATATGCGAAAAACATTTCGCTTCAAAATATATCATGAAAAATGGTGCTAGGAAAAATGTTTCTAAGACAGCTGTACCGTTTGACTTCCGCGAAATCCCTTCAACTTCAGAAGAAAACGTATTTAAATTGAAGTTGCCAAAAGAAAGTGCTATGGAAAATTACCAATAAACAAAAATGAAATTTCTACGGTGGAGATGGTGAGTTTTTAATATTCAGGACCGGCGTGTGCGGGACAAAATAGACATAAGAAAAAAAGGGGGGGGTTTACCGCTTGTAGTGCCCAAAACATATTTAATAATAGGCTTAATTAATGACAGGGATTCGGAAAAAAAATCTTAAGGTGTCCGTTTTTAGAGCTGCTCTATGGGTGATCGCAGTGACGGATCCAGAGAGCAATTTACGGGGGGAGGGGTATTGACAATTACCGAGAATCGGTTAAATGGAAGCAAAGATGCGTATTTTAGTGCATACTAATAATTTGCTTTCACATTTTATATAATATAATAATAATAATAATCTTTATTTAGCATCTTTGCTATATAATAACATAAAAAAATATATGTATATCTATATATATATATAAAATAAACATTTGATCATCCTTAATCTATAAATTGTGTATGTATAATAAATTTATCACATAATAATACTTAATATATAATCTTTTTACTACTTTAATAAAATCAGTCTAAAACCATACTTAAATATCTATGTAAAAATAATAAATCCATAATACAACAATACTTATACATTTATGCAAAAAAACAATAACTAAAATATATATCTTTAATGGTTTCGATGTAATTTGAAAAAAAAAGAAATTTTCGATATTTCAAAATTGATCATATCTGTCATTTGTAATTTTTTCCAAAATATCTAAAAACATTCTTATAGCCCGATTTATGAACTTACCTCATAAACAAATTAAATCTGCAAACAATTCGTTTTTGTTTTTCCAAACACGACTTTTGTTTTTGTTATGGGTGCATATCATTGAACAGCATTTTTTACTCTGATTTCAATGATGAGCTACATGTTGACTTTTGCAAAATGTATTGTTTTTATGATATGTAACCATTGAAACAATTGAGCAATGTCCACAAAAACTATTTGTTTGTATAAGAAAATGTAACCAATTATTAGTAGACTTCCGTGTAAATAGCATTTCAACTACTCCATAGCAACTTGATATTTTTTGGTTGACATCACAGTTATCTGACACTTAAAAACATGGAATATCTGTGAATATGATTTCATTGCAAACCTTTGTTTAAATTCAAAATAATTGTAAAGTTTTTTGGCAATTTTCTCGGTAAATACTTTTCTTAAATTATTGAATAAATTACCAAGTCATTCAGCTTAATATGCTTTAAAAATAATGAAATATGACCGGCACTGTCAAATTATTAGGGGAGCCAATATTAACACATTTCAAATTTGACATGTAAATCCCTATGGTCCGAAATATTTAGAATACAATCCAATTCAAGATATAATAGTAGGATTCCAGGATTATGGCGAACTAGGACAAGTCAAGCTATTGGAAAAAAGGGATTAGTTTTTATGATTAGGGGGCTATTTAAAAAATGGAAACAGCCCATCTCTTATTATATTGCGGAACGCCCAGTTCCAGGAAATATTTTAAAAGATTTAGTCCTTTTTAATATTAAAAAGTGTATGTCCATTGGACTTAGAGTAAAATCAATTGTATGTGATCAGGGCTATAACAATAGACGTGCTTATAATTTATTAAATATTTCAAAACAAAATCCTTTAACTATGAGGAAAATAAAATATTTGCCCTTTATGACGCCCCACACCTATTTAAATCTATAAGAAATAATTTAGCTTCAACAGACATATTTGTGGATGATTTGCGTGTGTCGTGGAATGACAGTACATGTTTATAATATAAATAAACAATCTCAATTATCATCATGTTTAACAAAAATTACAAACAGGCACATATATCCAATAACTTTTGACAAAATGTCTGTAAAACTTGCAGTTCAAGTACTAAGTAGGAGGATGTCTACAGCGATCGAAACTGCTGTAAATACAGGTGACCTTAAGTCTTCAAGCGGAAACAATACAGCAAGCTTTTTAAAAATGATTAACGATCTTTTTGATTCGTTAAATAGCCGCACGCTATATGATCAAAATCCATATAAGAATGGATTATCAGATGAAAATAAAGTCATGTTAGAGACATTAAGAAACGGATTGGTTTATTTAAATAAAATTAAAGTTTATTCTAAAAGTATGACTGAACGAAAGAATGTTTATTGCTTTGAGGGCTTGGCACATACAATTACAGGAATATTACAATTATTCGACGACATTAAGAAAAGTGGGCATACATTTTTGTTAACTAATCGTCTTCAGCAAAACCCACTTGAAAATTTGTTTTCGGTCCTAAGGAATCGAGGTGGCTATAATAGCAACCCCACGGTTAAGGGTTTTCGACAGGCATTACAACAATCAATGCAAATAAGAATGTTGGAGACTACTACCGACAATTCAAATTGCGAGTTAAATGATTATAAACAATTATTTAATTTATCTGAAGAAAATAAAGACAGGTACATTTGATAATACATTAAAGTTAAATTGTTTTTATCGTGGGCCATAGGATTTTACATGCTAAAAATGATACCTTGTGTTAATGTATTTTATCATATAATTTTGAAACCAATTTTTGTTGTTAGTAATAAATGCATTATTTTTCTTCACGATGCGCTTAATTAGAATAACTTAAACATGTTTTATTCCATGTAAAAATAAAATAAATAACTGTGCAAAAATAATGAAAGTGCCTTGAATTTCAGATTGATTAGTAAGATGATTAATTAAACGTGTATACTGTTGAAGAACGAGTGGAATTTGTAATGGCAATTATAAGAGGTTTGTCCGTTTTCGAGCAAAGGCATTTCAAATAATTTCTGCGATATTTTTTTGGATTTTTGTTATTGTTCTATTTCTATTATCTGCTAACATATTATTAAATATATTTTTTTAATGGAATAAAACATGTTTATATTATTCTAATTAAGCGCATCATGTAGAAAAATAATTGATTCATTACTAACAATAAAAATTTGCTTCAAAGTTATATGATAAAATACATTAACACAAGGTATAATTTTTAGCATGTAAAATACTAAGGCCCGCGATAAGCAAAAGATAATATATGTATAACTAAAAGTGGCCGTTTTCTTATTACTGCAAAGAATACGGCCACTATCAAGGGACATAAAAAATAGGCATAAAAAAGCAGCGCGATGAACAAGCGATCTTTGTGCGCCACGTTACATTCGAAGCAAGTATCAGGAGAGCATAACGAGCACAACTGCACAGTTAGTTCTATAATACGTCGTTCATATGAGTGGTGTCTCCAGCTGACTGAGACGTGTAAGGCGTGCAAGGGTGGTTGTATATAGTTTTCATGAGCATGTTATTATCCATACAGTTTCGCTTCTTATACTATTATTCAATGGAAAAACCTACGATTGTAGCACTTGGAAGAAGCTGTGTTTCTTCCAAGTGCTACAATCGTACCTTACAGATCGGCTTTTCCAAGTAAAATTCCAAGAGGACTAACAAAACTCTACCAAATCAAGTCAGGGGTACCACAAGGCAGTGTGCTCGGCCCAATCCTGTACCTGCTCTACACTGCAGACTTTCCAAAAAGCAGTAAAACATTTGAGGCAACCTTTGCGGATGACACGGCAATACTCTCATCCCATTCTGACCCAACTGTTGCATCAAAACACCTACAAGAAAGTCAAAATAACATACAAAACTGGTTAAAAAAATGAATAATAAAAGCAAACGGAACAAAATCTTCACATGTGACTTTCACATTGAGAAAGGGAAACTGCCCACCAGTAAAACTAAATGACCAAATAATCCCACAAACAGAATCCATAAAATACCTTGGCATCCACCTTGACCGCAGGCTGACCTGGAGTAAGCATATATGGGCCAAGAGGTTACAGCTAGGATGCAAGTTTAGTCAATTGTACTGGATGCTAGGAAGAAAATCCAAACTAAACTTATACAACAAAATCCTAGTATACAAGACGATAATCAAGCCCATATGGACATATGGCATTCAGCTGTGGGGATCAGCCAGCGACTCAAACATTGCAAAATTCGAGAGATTCCAAAACAAGTTCATGAGAGCTATTGTCAACGCCCCTAGATATCTACCGAACTGGGTAATCCAGCAAGACCTCGAAATCCCTACAATCGAAGAAATCTCAAAGTGCAGTGCCAACTACAAAGAACGCCTGAACGCACATCCTAATGACCTAGCAGTACAGTTACTAAAAAACACCCAAGTGAAAAGGCTTAAAAGACATGATCCGCTTGATCTCCCTAACAGATTTAAATAAATAAACAAACACACAACCACTTCTTGAATGTGGCGAAAATGAAGAGAAGCATCGTTATTGAATGATTCTTCTACATGTCACCAGCACACCACCGCAACATATACTTAATATCTTAAAGCAGATAGATTGTATATTATCTAGGAAAATAAAAAAAATAAAACATTAAAAGTGGGAAGAAAGGTTTTTTTAGTACATTATTTATCAATTAAATTTGATCTTCAAGTAACTCATTCAATCAATTGTGACTAACAAAACACTGCTTTACTTAGCGGGAGGAGAAACTAATTTATTTGTGCGCTATAGGTAAATAAAAAAAACAGTGGCTTGGTTGGTGTAATTACCCAAGCGACTGATAATTCCAAGCATAAATATTCTATTTTCATAATTATTGGTTGAAACTTTACAGTTCATTGATATTTATACATAACGTGTTTATGTTACACAAAGACAGAATAGTCCGTATGATTTCCCTTTCTTTAAAGTTATAGACAATCGTTAAGTTTGTTTCTTTGTCATACATGTTAATTTTGATGGTTCCACTCACTCTAATCAATTATTTAGTAACTGAAAGCATTAAAAAGGGGAAACCATATGGCCCAATATTAGCAGTTTTAACATATTTTTAGAGGGCCGTGGGGCCGAGCAGTTGGTTTCGTCTGGTTGCCCACTGCGGGATTCGCCAGAGGTGAATAATTTTTCTAACAAGAAATATTCTTCCCAGATTTCATGGGTGTTAATTGTGTTGTCCACATTTTCATTAAAAACAATGAAATATATATTTAACAAACTTGTCGTGACTGAATGGCTAACCGCCTAAGTCAATTATCTCAAATACATTCTCATTCCCCAACCCGATTTTCCGTCCATCATCCGTCGTTGAAAAAAAAACACATTTTTAGTTTTTTCTCAACAGCAAACTCAAGAGATATTTTATAAAGTTTGATAACGATACTCAACACTAAAAACACTTAAGTGAGTGTTTGATAGCAGCAATGTGTCTTTCTTCAATTAAGTCCTTGATAATTTAAAGAGATTTAACTTTAACTTAAATTAATGTTTAAAATTATTAAAGTTTTTGATTACACGATTTGTTATTTTTATTAACGTGAGATCAAACTTAAGCTTCTTCTTCTTATGGCATTACAACTCGTTGTGAGTATTGGCCTGAGCAGCAATCTCAAATTTAAGCAGTATATTTTTAACTTCACTATTAATCAGCGTTTAATACACTCGCTTCGCTCCGCCCGGCAAATCCAAATTTTCAGGCTTTTCTAAACTCGAAATTTTACTTCATGCTTAACTAAGGAGTGGAAATGCACGTTAGAAGCTTTAAATTAACAGGTTTTATAACGACAACAAACTCCTGCAAATTTACTAAACACTGTAACCATCAGGATATGTATACTTAGAGGGCAGCTTGGTGGTGTAGTGGTTAGAGTGTTGGACTGCCACACCACGGGCCGGGGTTCAAATACCAGCCTAACAAGTTGTCTGCATTTATATAGGTTAGGATAAAAATGCCAAACATGTTGCGTGCACGCTAAAGATCCCTACCGGTGGGTTGGAACTCCCACCGGGTTCGGCAAAATTCCCGGATAGCAGTAGCTCTAATCTCCAGCGTCATGATAGGCCATAGCAGCGGAAATAGATGACGTAAAACACAAAATAAAAATGTATACTTAGAAGAAAAATTCTCTGAATATTGGACGACTTGTTTGAACATTCTATTTTTACGTTTACTGACTTAGTAAATGTAAAAATAGAATGTTAAAATCAGGGGTTCTCAATCTTTTTCATATTTTCATAACTCTACGCCCTCCTCCTTGATTTAATTTCGGTTTTTCAGGTGGATTGTAACACCATTATAGCCTTATTTCACTTCACCTTCTCTTTAGGAAATCTGTTGTGCCCCCCCTTGACCTCTTGCCGCACCCCTCTAATGTGGCGTGCCCCCTCAGTTGAGAACCCTTGGTTTAAACCATTTTTCTTTAACCTCACTTATTCTTCTCTAGCTTGACCTAGTGTAGCCTGTCCTAGTTTCCTCTACTCTAATCGTATCTAACTAAACTTAATCTTTTCTAACCTAACTTTCTCTTGCTTAACAAAACCTAGTTTTCTCTAACCTCACGTATTCTTTACAAGATTGAATAATCTATTAACGATGTTTTACAATGTATCAAAGTCGTGACATTTCAGAATCACCCTGTATATCATAAAGTTTAAAACCATTTATATAATTTACTTCAATCGGTTGATCCACTTTTCCATTGCTGCATAAACAGTATTATAATAATATAATAAAACAAGTGATAATATTTGTATGATAAATTCTTTATTTAATCTAATTATTTTTATCAAAGCTTTCTGCATTGTATTATATTCCCTTCCTAGTTGATAAAAGTATTACTGTTCGGTAAACATTTACTTATATCGTGCTACAAAAGGTTTTCATTCTCTAAAACACTGGAACAAGAAAACTTATCACAATATAAGTGTAAAACATTTTCTCCGCATTAAAAAATTCTTTTCAAGAAAATACTTATTAGAATATACGATTATTTTCTGCTATAATTGGGGTCTCTATTTTAGACTTTAATTCGTTTCACCCAAAACTGGAGTTTTCCATAAATTATCTGTAATTAAAATGGAAGTTATTCATTATTAGTTCGATATATTTAGGTCAACTTGATTCTATAGATTTTCCAGTACGTATAAATAAGTGATTTAAAAAAAGTGGAAGTTGTAATATTAATATCTCTTGAAAAATTTTACTACATAATGAAACATTCTAAAAATAATATAGAAGATAAATACAGGGTGATTCAGAACTGAGGAAGGAGTACTATCGATCAGCTGTTTTATTTTTTTGGTGTTTTAGTAATTCGCTGCATTTAAAGTGTTTTAGTAATTCGCTGCATTTAAACCAGGATTGTTAAGAAAAACGTTTTTTCTACAACCGTCAAAAAAACGTGCATTGACACCAGAGCTGGGCCTCCTTTTAGAGGATTCAAAAGAGGCATTCGAATACTTTAGTTCAACTGGATTCGTGATCCGGATTCGACCTATTTTTTTAAGAGGATTCGTATTCGAATCCAAATGTGGGTGATTCGAATCCTTATAAAAGGATTCAAATATTTATAAAAGGATTCGAATATTTATAAAAGGATTCGAATATTTATAAAAGGATTCGAATATTTATAAAAGGATTCGAATATTTAAACAAGGATTCGAATATTTAAACAAGGATTCGAATATTTATAAAAGGATTCGAATAGTTACAAAAGGTTTTGAATCGTCAAAAAAAATTCAAATTAATTGTGAGGATTGACTAGAAAAATTTCTTTTGTGTGTTTTTAAATTTCTCGTTAAATCACTGTTTTATACGCGTGACGCATGAAGTAAAATTTAAAGTTTAGAATGGTCCCAGCTCTGATTGACACACCGTTTTGAATTTGCAAAGTGGGGTATTTATTCACTGTGAAAAAATGTATTAATTTTTTCTTCGTACACCAATCACGAAATCGACAATATGTTTTTTCGTATTGTGTTTTTGATTTCTTTTCCAATAAATCAAAAACTGCCGCCGTTGCTTCATCCTTGATCTCCAGAATCGTCGTAATTCATCATTTTTTGTATTGATGCTAAGAGTAGAAATTCTGACAACTTCGTTCACTGATTAATGTTTTTGTTATCTTACTCGTGTCCTTGGTTACATTTGCATCGGCTAATAAGTATAATGAATTCTTTCAAATTAATTATTTAATTGTTAAAACGTATGTATGGTAGAATAGTCTTTTGCAAAATGTTGTTTGTATTTTGTGCGAAAAATAGTCGAAAACATGTTTAATACCAGGGTAGTTATAGATTGGTTAAACGGTGGGATTCATGCCTTAATGTTAATGTACATTTCTTTTGAAATACAACCTAACCTAATAAACAGCAAGGACATGGTTAAATTCATAAAATCACAGAGAATACGTTGGCTAGGGCACGTACACAGAATGGAGCAGAGCTGGGACGAATCCTCGTGAAAAGGATTCTAATCACGAATCCGAATCGCCTAATATGATTCGAATCACGAATACTCGAATAAAGGATTCGTAAGAGATAAATATGATTTGAATCAAAGATTCGAATCCTGTTTTTTCGAATCACGAATACAAATCCTTTAAGAAAAAATTTGATTTTATTATTTCTCTGCAACCATTAACATATAAATATCGTTATCAGTTGTTTTAACAAAAATATTCAAAACCTAATTATTTATTATTAAGACTAAACATTGTCGATAACAGACTAAATATCTGTGTTACTGATTAAAGATGTATTTGTGTGTTTTTGAACTTCACTGCAAATCAGTGTCTTGTACGCGTGGCGCATGAAGTAAAATTTCGAGTTTAGAAAAGCCCCGTGAAAATTTGTCTCGGGTCGCTGCGCGACCCTCGACAAATTTTCTACGCGGGGCTTTTCTAAACTCGAAATTTTACTTCATGCTTAGTCTGGGAGTGGAAACACTCGTTCAAAATTTCAAATTAACCTCTATTATAAAATCGACGAAAGTTTAAGACAGCTAGCTAGAGAGGAGAAGGAAAAAGGAAATACAGCAAAGGTGGGATACAAGAAGATCAGAATAAATGATAAAACACTTGGATGGGAACAGATAAAAACAAATTTTTTCTCAAAAAACTGAAAAGCATAATGATGACAAAAAAAGCAACGAAAAAAGGCAAAAGGAAACGATACTATAAAAATAAGTACATGGAACATCAAAACTATGTTAAAAGTAGGGAAAGTAAAAGAAATATCTAGAGAACTGATAAAGTATAAAATTGACGTAGCCGCATTACAAGAGATAAGATGGAAAGAATCTGGGCATGTAATCAAAAATAAATACACTTTATTATATTCAGAACAAGGCAGAAACGGAGTTGCATTCTTACTAACTAAGAAATTAAGGAATTGCATAATGGAATTTAAACCTGTTAGTGGTAGAATAGCGTATCTTAGATTGAACACAAAACCTTTCAATACATCTATTATAAACGTGTACGCACCAACCGAAGTAACAGATGAGAAGCAGAAAGATGAAGTATATGACGAAATCGAAAAAGTATACTATAAAATACCCAAGCAAGATACAATCATAATCGTAGGCGATTTCAACGCTCAAATCGGAAAAGAAGACTATTTAAAAACAGCAGCATGGAAGCATACTATACAATTTCTACCGGTCGGTGAAAAGTGATTTGGATACCAGAACATCTGAGGGAGAAAAGATTCTCAAAATAAAATACGTACGTGGAAATAGCGGAAAACTAAACAAGTCCAACATCACCAATGCTACGTATCATTTGTACTATCAAAATACTCGTGGAATCCGTACAAAAACTCACACAATATACAAATCCATAATCAACACAGACTTTGACATTGTTGCGCTTACGGAAACTTTGCTCGACACTTCTGTGAATGATTCTGAGTTATTTCCAGCTAGCTATCAAATATTTCGATGTGACAGAAAATTTGAAAGAGTAGGTCGTTCGAAAGGTGGTGGTACTCTATTGGCAATACATGAACATATTTATGCTGAAAAATATGATGTATCACATATAACTAATGCTGTGCCTCTTATAGATATAAGCTGCTGTAAATGTAGAATTAATTCACATTTATTGTACATTGTTGTTATTTATATACCCCCGGATGTTTCACTTGACATGTTATCGAATGTATTTGAGATGATTGAAGTCTTGATGGTAGATAAAGAGTTAATATTGTTGAGCGACTTTAATCTCCCACAATTTAATACTAGTGCATATGTATCATCCCCAAAACTTGAGACGTTGCTTAACTTGATGCATTCAGTAAACCTAAAACAATTAAATACAATAGTTAATAATAATGGTAGACTTCTTGATTTGGTTTTCTCTAATCTCAATGCGAACTTTTCAATCGTACATGATTCAGTTCCATTAGTCCCCGAAGATATATACCATCCTGCCTTAAGTATTGACTTTAACTTTTTTGAAAACAAAATATCTTCATTTCCAAGAAATAACAATAAACTCTACAACTTTAAGAAAGCCAACTTTCCTTTATTATACAATTCTTTACTTAACACAAACTGGTCGTTTTTAGAAGATTATAAAACCGCAAATGAAACAGTAAGTGCATTTTATGCTAAAATATATGACATTTTTAATGAATCTGTTCCGCTTTGCTCCTACTTCAAATCGTCATTCCCTCCATGGTTTACAAGTGACATTAAACGAGAACTAAAACTAAAAAAATATTATCGTCACAAGTGGAAAGTAACCAATAATGATTACTACTATAAAGAGTTTGACCGTTTACGACGACTAACCAAAGATAAAATATCAATAGCCTATACAGAGTATCTTTCGAATATCGAGAGCGATATAAAAGGCAATCCTAAAGAACTTTGGAATTTTGTTCAAACAAATCTAGTTGCTCTAGAATACCTTGTGTACTTCGGGATGATAACAGAGAATACAACAAACCCAATGATATTGTAAATGCATTTGCGGACGCATTCTCTAATGTTTACTCGCAATCTAATACTGCAAACATAGAGTTATATTCAAATACACTTCCTCATAATATCTCATTTGTTACTGAGGCTGACATAATGCGTGGTATCAACAATCTGAAAAATGACAGCACTAGTGGAGATGATCAAATTCCAGCTTATGTTGTACGAGACTGTAAACACATCCTTCTGAAGCCTTTACAATATATTTTTAACTTAGCTATTAAAACCTGTACATTTCCGGATATATGGAAACGTGCACGAATTATCCCTGTTCATAAGAAAGAAGATAAATCCATGCTCTGTAACTATAGACCAATTACAATCCTATCAAATTTTGCTAAAGTATTTGAGTATATTTTGCATAATGACTTATTTTCTAATGTCAAAACTTCTATTTCACCTTGTCAGCATGGATTTATGGTCGGCAGATCAATCAATACAAATCTCGCAACTTTCACGCAGCACGTTAGTGAGGCTATTGATAATAGGGTTCAGACAGATGTGATTTACACAGACTTTTCTCGTGCTTTTGATAGTATTAACCATGGTATACTTTTAAACAAAATTTCCAGTCTTGGTTTTGGTGCTAATACAGTTAACTTTATAAGATCATATCTCAATTTCAGGCTTAATGTCTATTATAACGGTTTCAAGTCATATGAATTTATATCGACATCTGGCGTGCCCCAGGGTTCGAATCTTGGTCCATTACTCTTTATTATATTCATAAATGACCTAATTATGTCTATGTCTTGTCAAGCTTATGCAGATGATATTAAGATATACAATAATATTACATGTCAACAAGACTGTCAATTATTACAAAATAATCTAGATTCGATAACCACCTGGTGTGCCAATAATCAACTAAAACTAAATGTCAAGAAATGTGCTGTAGTTAGTTTTGGTCGAGTAATTCGTATTAACAATTTTTATTATAATATTTTGGGAACAGCGTTGCAGAAAATGTCAGTAATAAAGGATCTCGGTGTATTTTTTGACAACCGTATAACATTTTCCAAACATATACAAACCATATGT
Source organism: Philonthus cognatus (assembly GCA_932526585.2). Lineage (NCBI taxonomy): Eukaryota > Metazoa > Arthropoda > Insecta > Coleoptera > Staphylinidae > Philonthus > Philonthus cognatus. Next base: position 24,026,426 of record OW052250.1, on the reverse strand, counting down.
AGAAGTGCTTCTAAAATGCTAGGCTTCATTATACGCACAACTAAATATTTTAACAATGTCGAATTGCTTAAATCAGTTTATTTTTCATTTGTGCGTAGCAAATTGGAATATGCTTCTGTAGTATGGCATCCCCACTATGCTTACCTATCCATAGCAATTGAGGGTATTCAAAGAAGATTTCTGAAATACCTGTCTTACAAACTAGATGGGGAATATCCTGTACAAGGCATTGTTTATGCTCAGTTATTGGATAGGTTTGAAGTAGAATCTTTGTCAGTACGTAGAGAGTTCCATAGTGCGAAATTCATGTACAAGCTACTACATAATGATATAGATTGTTCACAATTATTATCGCAAGTCAACCTATCTGTCCCAAGAATTCAATCACGTCGTAATATGTTCTACACAAAATTGGCCAAATCAGAAATGCAAATAAAGTTTTTGATGATGTCTTTTGTTGAGTGAATGTTAAGTGAATCACATGTCTAGTCTTTAAGTATTGTAATTAAGTTTTTTTTTATGTTTTTTTTTCTTTTATTTTTTGTTTGTTTCTTATATATACATACCTATTTGTGTTTTAATTTATATCATATTTAGTTGCATTGTCCTGTAATTGGTGAATGTTGGACAATAAAGATTATTATTATTATACATGAAACATCCAATGACAACGGCCACAGATTATGTCATCTAGCAACAACAATAGGAATGAAAGTAGTCCGCACAAAATTTGCACACAGAAAAGAACATAAAATAACATGGACGTCACCAGGACGGCAGTATAGCAACCAAATTGATCACATCCTCATTAAGAAAGAACGAGAAACAAATGTGTTGGATGTAAGATCCTATAGAGGCGCTAATGCAGATACTGATCATTTCATGGTTACAGCAGTCATAAAACAGAAAGTAGCGAACCGGAGGAAGCAGGGAAAGCAAGAAAAATGGGATATCGAAAAACTCAATATTACTAAGACAAAGGAAGAATACAAAATGGCATTAAAGATGAAAATTGAGAAAGAAACGTCAACAACAAACACAGATGTTAACCAAAAGTAGAAAAAGCTGAAAGTAACTATAATTGAGACAACAGAACAAAATATAGGTACAATACAAAAACGTTTTAACAACGACTGGTGGAATGAAGAGTGCTGCAAAATAGTTGAAGAAAAAACAAAGTTGAGAATGAGATGGATACAAACAAACAAACAGGAAGATAAAATTAAATACGACGAAAAAAGAAATGAATGTAACAAGCTAGTAAGGAAAAGTAAATGTGTATGGATACAAAACAAAATGGAGGAAATCGAAAAAGAGTATATAAACCATAGCTCAAAAAAATTCTAGCAAAAGATTAATGCGCAGACAAGACATAGTAAAATGAAAAATCTAGGAATAAGAAAAATAGCTGAAAGGGAAGATGAAGCAAAGATATTATGGGAAAACTACTTTAAAGATTTATTGACAAACACCAACGATTTGTCACAAGTAGATGAAATAGAAACAACCGACGAGATAATCACTCATGTTGTCGAACCACGAATAGAAGAGATACAAGAATTAATTAGACAGAGTAAAAATGGAAAGTCACCAGGAGAGGACAATATATGTATGGAGATAATTCTGGATATTTAATTAAAACACTTGGTTTTGTTTCACTAATTTATATTTTCTCCGACTAGTTTCGACCATTGGTCATCTTCGGGGAGGAATGTACAAAAAATATTTAAACAACTATTTATATACAAATACAGGCTATCATAAAATATCGGCAATAAGGGCGGACGCTATTGCCTGGGTATAAAATTTTACAATCTGTTGTGTTGAAAATATGATTTTCTTCTATGCAATGCTGTGCGAATCCGGTTGAACACTTTTTATTAATTATTGATTTTTTATGTTCTTCTAGGCGTGTTCTAAAATTTCTTCCAGTCTGACCTACGTATATGTTATCACAATCACCACACTTAATTTCATAAACGCCGCACTTGTCAAGTTTATCGACCGCTGATTTGTTATTAACTAGAAGTCTTTGTAGGTTTATTGGATTAGTCATTATAACATTAAAATCACACCCCTTAAAATTTTGTGTGATTTTTTCGGAAAGATTATTAACAAAATCCAATCTATGCCAAATTGTTTTAATTGATTTTGTTTCACAATAAAAATATTTTTTGAATTGTTTTAATTTTTTCTTTTTTACCAAGTTGTTAATTAGTTGCTCATTGTAACCATTATTAGTAGCTATAGTTTTTATTGTATTTAATTCTAAATTAAAGTTATTTTCGTTGAGTGGAATATGTATAAGCCGGTGAATTAAAGAGTGAAAAGTACTGTTTTTTATTTTGTGGTGAGTATTGGAGCTACTAGGGATAATTACATCAGTAAAGCTGTCTTTTCTGTAAATTTTAAACTCTAGGGCGTTATCAATTGTTTTAAAAATGGTCAAATCTAGAAATAACGCCCTAGAGTTTAAAATTTACAGAAAAGACAGCTTTACTGATGTAATTATCCCTAGTAGCTCCAATACTCACCACAAAATAAAAAACAGTACTTTTCACTCTTTAATTCACCGGCTTATACATATTCCACTCAACGAAAATAACTTTAATTTAGAATTAAATACAATAAAAACTATAGCTCCTAATAATGGCTACAATGAGCAACTAATTAACAACTTGGTAAAAAAGAAAAAATTAAAACAATTCAAAAAATATTTTTATTGTGAAACAAAATCAATTAAAACAATTTGGCATAGATTGGATTTTGTTAATAATCTTTTCGAAAAAATCACACAAAATTTTAAGGAGTATGATTTTAATGTTATAATGACTAATCCAATAAACCTACAAAGACTTCTAGTTAATAACAAATCAGCGGTTGATAAACTTGACAAGTGCGGCGTTTATGAAATTAAGTGTGGTGATTGTGATAACATATACGTAGGTCAGACTGGAAGAAATTTTAGAACACGCCTAGAAGAACATAAAAAATCAATAATTAATAAAAAGTGTTCAACCGGATTCGCACAGCATTGCATAGAAGAAAATCATATTTTCAACACAACAGATTGTAAAATTTTATACCCAGGCAATAAGGGTCGATACTTAAATTTCCGTGAGGGACTAGAAATTAGGAAGGCGCTAAAGCGGGGAAAGCCGATTGTAAATAATATGGAAGAGCTTTGGAACTCGCCGATAGCGTCCGCCCTTATTGCCGATATTTTATGATAGCCTGTATTTGTATATAAATAGTTGTTTAGATATTTTTTGTACATTCCTCCCCGAAGATGACCAATGGTCGAAACTAGTCGGAGAAAATATAAATTAGTGAAACAAAACCAAGTGTTTTAATTAAATATCCAGAATTATATTCAAAAATGTTTCACCACGGGTTAAGTGAGAAATTAATTAAAGATGTATGGAGATGATCAAACACGGAGGAGAGAAACTGCACGAAGAAGTATACAACCTGATAATTGAAATATGGACCAACGAAATAATGCCCAGGGAATGGAGCATAGGCAAGATTATTCCCATACATAAAAAGGGTGATAAAACGGAATGTAACAATTACAGAGGAATTACGGTATTAAACAACACTTACAAAATACTATCGGGCCTGATACAGAAAAGACTTAGCAAATATACGCCGAATATTATAGGAGACTACCAATGTGGGTTCGCTCCAGGAAAATCAACGGTAGATGCAATTCACGTCATTAAACAAATAGCGGAGAAAGCACATGAACACAACATCAATATCGAAATGTTATTTATCGATTTTAAGCAAGAGTTCGACTCAATAAACAGAAATCAATTAATGTTAGCACTAAAAGAATTTAAAATTCCAACCAAAATCAGATCACTAATACAACTAACGTTAAACAACACAGGCTCATTCGTACAGACAGCATATGGAAAAACAAATGTGTTCAACGTGAATAAAGGAGTAAGACAAGGTGACTCATTATCCGCTACTCTGTTTAATATCGCGCTGGAATACATACTAAGAAACATCAATAAAAGAGGAACACGAACACGATCTGTTAATAGTGACAAAACGCAGTAATCTAATGGAGAACATCTTAAATGAGATGGAAGAGGAAGGGAGAAAGATGGGAATGAGAATAAATGAAGACAAAACAAAAATATTGAGGATTGGAAACCAAAAATATACAGGAAAGATAAAAATAGGCCAACACGAATTTGAGGAGGTTAATAAAATAAAATACTTAGGAATAACTATAAACAATTATAACGAAGTAAATACAGAAATAGACGAAAAGATTCAAGCTGCAAACAGAGCGTATTATGCCAACAGAAATATTATAAAAAATAAGACCTTGCATATCAGAACCAAAATTCATATATATAAAACAATAATTAAACCAACAATAACATATGCCGCAGAGACCATGTCATTAAAACACCAAGATCAACACAAACTACAAGTTTTTGAGAGGAAGATAATGCGAAGGATACTAGGACCAGTAAGAACAGGGGAGAACGAGATAAGACGAAGAATGAACATAGAAATTGCAGAACAACTTGGAGGAGAAGACATAGTAAACTCAATCAAAGCAACTCGAATTAAATGGTTAGGACATGTTTGGAGATCAGGAGAGCGCAGTACTTTAAAAACCATAATGGAATGGCAACCAAGTAAAAAGAGGGAACGCGGAAAACCAAGAAGTAGGTGGCAAGACGAGGTAGAAGAGGATATAATAGGCCTGGGAATTATCAATTGGAAGTCGAAAGCACAGGATAGAAATGCTTGGAGAGAGATAGCGAAGAAAATGAAAATTAGTAGGATATGTACATAAAACGCATTGTATAATGGGGATTAATCCACCCCAAAAAGGGGATTGTAAGGGCTTAAAAAAAAAAGCGGCGAAACTCCTCATAGGAGTGTTGTGCCATATGAATGATAAAATCGACGAATGCCTGAAAATTACGTAAATAAAAAATACGCTGAATATCATTAAAACTGGGAAAGTCAGAGAAAAGTCATGGTATTTTATTCAAATTGACAAAAACACTAACAACAGAGCCATATGATATTATTAAATTTGTCAAAATCAACAGGCATCATAAAAATTACAAAACAGGTAAACATTTATGCAACCAACTTAAATATTGACAAAAACAATGAAAACAATTTAACAAACTGGGGGTTTCCCACAAAAAAAGTTATATTAAAAGGGCAAAAAAAAAAATCTTGAATCAGGGAAATGTCAGAAAACTTTAACATTTCAGATTGTGGCTACCATGTCAGTTTTACTTCAAATAATGTTGAACAAAATTTTGCAAACTAGATTATTATCTTTAAAAACATTTTCAGTTATTTATTGTTCTTATCAAAGCAATCAGTTTGAAGTTTCGAACGAGTGCTTCCACTCCCAGACTAAGCATGAAGTAAAATTTCGAGTTTAGAAAAGCCCCGCGTAGAAAATTTGTCGAGGGTCGCGCAGCGACCCGAGACAAATTTTCACGGGGCTTTTCTAAACTCGAAATTTTACTTCATGCGCCACGCGTATAAAACAGTGTTAACGAGAAATTTAAAAGCACACAAAACAAATTTTTCATGTTAATCTTCACAATTAATCCGAATTATTTTTGACGATTCAAATCCTTTTGTAAGTATTCGAATCCTTTTGTAAGTATTCGAATCCTTTTGTAAGTATTCGAATTCTTTTGTAAGTATTCGAATCCTTTTGTAAGTATTCGAATCCTTTTGTAAGTATTCGAATCCTTTTATAAATATTCGAATCCTTTTATGAGGATTCGAATCACCCGCATTTGAATTCGAATATGAATCTTCTTACAAAAATAAAAAAAATCCGGATCACGAATCCAGTTTAACTAAAGTATTCGAATGCCTCTTTTGAATGCTCTAAAAGGATTCGAATCCTGAATGATTCGAATCTTGCCCAGCTCTGGAATGGAGCAACACAGAAACACAGGAACAATTACAAAATGGAAACCAACAGAGACACGAGCAAGAGGTAGACCACGCAAACAATGGTCACAATCCGTGGAAGAGGATTTAAACAAAATGAGGGTGAACAACTGGAAGAAAGCCGCCATGGACAGAACGAGATGGGGCAAAATTGTAGAGGAGGCCAAAGCCCATATAGGCTGTAGTGCCAAAGGAAGATTTCTTTTAAATTTATTGAATAAAAAAATGTTTATAACATCTAAATGTGTTTCTATTAAACAAACCTGACAAACAGGGTGGGCCATCTAGTGGTTTCTTTTTAAATCATAGGTTATTGTGACACACACCTTTTTCCTGCTCGAAATCTTGACAGAGAGTCAGTATCATTCCCCCGCGGTGCGAAGAAATGAGTCGCTTTACGCTTGAACAACGTTGGGAAATATTGCAAATTTATTTCCAAAGTGAGTGCTGTGTAGCCCTTGTTGAAAAGAAGTTTTGGCCGAAATAAATCACCCACAGCGCCTGCTGTACGCAAGTTTGTGCAAAAAGTTCGTGAGACTGGCGCGCTAGTGGACAACACTCATGGTTCTCGTTTTCGTACGGTGCGCACAGATGAGAATGTGGCTGCTGTAACCGAGAGTGCGAGACTTAATCCACGAACATCAACTCGCCATCGATCTCAACAGCTCAACATTGCACGCACTAGCCTGAGGAGAATTCTGCACAAAGATCTCAGATTATTCGTTTACAAGGTCTAATTGACTCAGCAATTGAAGGTGCATGACCGTCCGCTTCGTTATCGCTTCGCAGTTTGGGCCTTAGAGCAGCTTGAATTGGACAACGATTTTGGGCGAATAATCATCTTTTCTGACGAGGGTCATTTTCATTTTGGCGGCTACGTTAACAAACAAAATTGCCGCATCTGGGGCTCGGAAAACCCGCACGTTATTGTCGAGAAGCTAATGCGTCCCCAGAGAGTGACAGTTTGGTGCGAATTGTGGAGTGGTGCCATCATTGGACCATTTTTCTTCGAAAATGAGGCTGGAAACAACGTTTCGGTCAACGGTGAGCGTTACAGAGTCATGTTGTCGGACTTTTTTTTTTTAATGAAATTGAATACATGGATTTGGACGACCTCTGGTTCATGCAGGATGGCGCGCCATGCCACACAGCCCATGCCACAATCGATATTTTGCGTACCAAATTTCCAAATCGTGTTACCAGCCGTCTTGACGATGTCAATTGGCTGCCTCAGAGCTGCGATTTAACCCCTTTGGATTTTTTTTGTGGGGAACCGTGAAGGACCGATGTTATGCCAGCAATCCAGAAATGATTCAAGCACTTCAGGCCAATATCATCCAAGCAATCCGTGAGCTACAGCTCGAAACCATCAACAAGGTCTTGGAAAATTGGAGTGACAGAATGCACTACTGCGAAGCCAGCCGAGGCAGCTACTTGAACGAAGTTGTGTTCCATAATTAATGGGAATGTTTGCTCTTACTAATAAAGCCATAATACATGGAAAAAAATTTAATTCTGTTCATTTTATTGCATTTTTAAAAAGAAACCACCACTAGATGGCCCACCCATTATAACTTATTGTAGACTAAAAAAACAAAAAAAAGTCTTTGAGGAAATAGGGGACACCCTAATGCAGGGGGTCTCAACCTTTTTCAGGTCCCTCATTACTCTACACCTCCTCCCTGATTTAATTTGGGTTTTTTAGTTAGTATGAAACAGTATTATAGCCTTTATAGACAATAAACAAATATCGAAATCGACTAAGCTTAAAGTATTCCAATCCATATACCGACCTATTCTCACATTTGGTTGTGAAACGTGGATACTGGACAATAAATTAAAAAGCAGAATACAAGCATTAGAGATGAAATATTTGAGAAGAGTTAAGGGAGTATCCAAACTTGACAGAATACGGAACGAAATAATCAGAAATGACTTGAATACCTTGCCAGTTTTGGAGTACATCGAGAGAAGACAGCTCGGATGGTGGGGCCATCTGCACCGACTAAATCCAGGAAGAGTAACTAGACAGATATGGGAAGCGTGAATATACAAAAACAGAAAAAGGGGAAGACCTAGACGATCATGGAACAGCGCTATAGAGAAGATCTTGGAAGACCGAGGAACATCATGGACAGAAGCCAAAGAATGGACAAAACACAGGAAAAATTGGACAAATTTCGTATGCAGAACACAACAGAATTATTACAAAGAATCACATAACTATTTATAATTAAGAAATGTTATTTTGTTATATACAACTTTATTTTTAGAATTATTTTTAGAATCAATATGTTAATTTACACACTCTACACTCTTTATGGGTAGACGGGGTTTTTGATAATATATATATATATTATAGCCTTATTTCACTTCACCTACTCTTTAGGAAATCTATCACGCCCCCCCCTGATAACTCCCCCCCTAATGTGGCGTGCCCTCGGTTGACAGACCTTGCCCTAATGTATTCTCACTTGTCAAAATACAAATGTTTATTAATAAAACTCTGACTCTATTTTAAATTACTTTTATTACACAATAAATTGGATTATTCCAACGACTCTAGGTCCCAATTAAATTACTTGCCTTTAACAATTTTGTAGAAAGCAATATTTTGCTTCTATTCTCGATTATTTTACATATAATCGTTGATGATTCAATGATAAATTGAGTTATGAAAGGTGGGCAGGGGTCACTGTCCACATCCTGCCATCTATTTTCAAAACAAAACTCATGAATAAAATATGCACAAATAAAATAGGCAGTTTTTATTAAAGAAAAATATACAAATTGTGAATAAATATTTTTTGGTGTAGGGAACAAGGAAAAAACAAATCCAGTCAGTAATGTGTGTTTGCACCGGTTCTCAGTAATGTACGTTGTAGTTTAATGACAAAATATCTAGCAATGCCACTTAAGCTATAGTTAAGGGCGGTATTATCGGTCACATACATTAATCTACTGCATAGGTTAGGTTTAACGAATACATAACATTTAATGGCACCGACAGACAGTTAGATTCGTTTTTACATCTATTAAACTCACAACATAAGAAAATACAATTCACAAAAGAAATAGAAATAGATTATTCAATAAATTTTTTAGATTTAACGATAAAAAGAATTAATAACAAACATGATTTTTCAATCTTTCACAAACCGACACACACAGACATGACAATTAATTATAAATCCAATCACCCAATGACACACAAATTAGCTGCTTATCATAGTATGGTACATAGGTTATTATCGATCCCAATGACACAAAGTAATTATGATAAAGAATTAAAAATTATTTTTCAAATCGCGTATACAAATGGCTTTAAAAAATCAATAATAGAAAAAATAGTAAATAAAAAACAAAGAAATAAATGAATTAATTCCATTTACCCGATTATAAAAGAAAACTTTAAAAAACTATTCTTCATTAACATACACCGGGAAAAATAGGACAAAAATCGGAAAAATGTTAGAAAAATTAAATATAAGTATAGCATATAGAACCAATAACACCTTGGGTAAAATAATTAAAAACAATAAAGACAACATTAATAAAACTCAACAAAGTGGCATCTATTTGCTGAATTGCAAAGACTGCCCCAAAGTATATGTAGGACAAACCGGAAGGTCGTTCCAAGAGAGGATAAAAGAACACTGAACTAGCTTCCAACAAAACAAAACCAACCAACAATACTCTAACCACCTCATAGAAGAAAAACACCACTTCGATGAAAACTTCAAAGTCCTACATCAAGAAAGAAAAGGCCGGAAACTCAACATCATGGAGTCCATTAATAAAAGGAAATACACGGGACATCTTCTCAATGACCAAACAGACTTAACAAATTCGCCCCTCTTAAATATTATTTTTTAAAAAACCCACCCCCATAAACATTGTATATACAGAGAGTTTTATATAACACCGAACATTTTCATAAAATACGATTTGACACCTTTAATTTTTAGGTTAGGTGTAAATTGGGTTGCCTATATGACCATTACAAATTGTAGCTAATCAATTGCAATTAATCCCTCAACTTGTACATACAAGGAGTTTTTCTTTTAAGTATACATGTCCCAATTACAGCGTATATGCCGTAAATCTTAAGATAATCGTTGTTTTTTTAAAAGGGATTCAATTTGAAACTTAAAATGAGTGTGTTCCACTCCCAGACAAAACATGAAGTAAAATTTCGAGTTTAGAAAAGCCTGAAAATTTGGTTTGGTGGCGTAGCGCGAAGCGGCCAAACCAAATTTTCAGGCTTTTCTAAACTCGAAATTTTACTTCATGCGCCACCGGTACAAAACACTGATTCAATGTAAAGTTCATCGATCTGTTTTAAACTTCGTAATATGTCAGTGTTTTGTACCGGTGGCGCATGAAGTAAAATTTCGAGTTTAAAATTAACATCTTTAAAAAAAAAGAAACCTGAAAAATGACCCCGATATATCCGAATCACGGTATCTCGAGGCCCGGTATAGCGAGGTTCTACTGTATATCAAACATTTAATTTTTTTTTTAAATAAAATCTAATACAACTTCACAAAGTGACATCTAACCTAACTAAACCCAATTTCACAAAATGAATTATAACTTAACTATATCAAACATTTTATTTTTTTTTAAATAAAATCTAATACAACTTCACAAAGTGACATCTAACCTAACTAAACCCAATTTTACAAAATTAATTTTAACTTAACCTCATAAAATGACATCTAAACTTACCTAATCCAACTCCACAAAATTCATCTAACTTTACCAAACCCAACTTCAAAAAATGAATTCTAACCTAACTCCACAAAATAGCATCTAATGTAACCCAACTCCGTGATACGACTTCTCACCCAACTTCACAAAATGACATTTAAACTAAACCCTATTTCAAATAAAAGTCAATATTTCCAATTTTCATTATAATTCAAAATATGAATTTTTAAGTAAAATGCGATTCTTTTTTTTGTCATCACCATAAGCCGAGGATGGCAACGATTTTGTCTAACGATGATAGTTAACGGAGTTAGTTGAATGTCAATTTTGACGTTGATAATGTCACTTTTTTACAGTTTGTGTTGTGTGGATTATGAAAAAATTGACGCTAAACGTAAAAATTGGTAGGAAAATGTCAACGGTATCAAGTTGAAGGTAAAATATCACCTTGGTTACAAATTGTTTCCCAGATTTCAAGCGACTTGCTTGTTTTGACATTTAGAGTTAAATGTGGGCACATCCAAATGTACTCGAGTTCATTTTGCGATCGGAAAACTAGTCGAGTACAAGTACAAGTAATTGAAAAATAAAGTACTCGTGGACTGAGTACCGAGTACATTAAAAGTGCTCAGAGTACACATTTTGAGTACTGATCACAGCATACTTTAAATGTCAGAGAAGTTAAATATCCTTTACTAAATTACCTGATTTTCCCTTTACTGAATCACAGCTGCTTTGAAATGTGAGAGTATTTTAACATTTATCACTAAACTAAGTTGCTTTTACTGAATCACAGTCTATTGTAAATGTTTGAATATTTTAACATCCATCACTAAACTGAGCTTGCCTTTACTGAATCACAACCTACTCTAAATGTAAGAGTATTTGATCATTCTTTGTTTATCACGGCCAACTGTGAAAGAAAATTGTGTGGTTTGCACATTATAACTTGTTTATTTGGCATATCTGTAATATAAACTATATGTTCAATGAAATAACTATGCAGTGTAAACTAATCACATTATTTGTCTATGTTGTAAACGAATATGAAATAAAATAGTTTGATTTAGTTGAAACAAATACTTGAAAATAGAGAAATAAATTTAAATTAGTTAGAACAAATGCTCGAAATAGAGAAATGAATTTGAATTTACAAAATCCCCCTAATTGCTTGTCACAAATGCCATCTTAACAAAGGTCATTGCTTGTGTGGTGCAAGTCACTAATTTTCAAAGGAATAACGCCTAATTTTTTTGCACCAACTAACACGACCTACAGCTTTTAAGACCTACATGAAAACTAATGAGCCGCATATTGAATAATAATTAGCGCCGCGCGTTAAGGTTAGGACGGACCGTTGGGATCATATGTGAACCGCCTGGATGAGATCCAGTTACCGGAGACGAGACACAAAACTGTGTCCATATAAAGGGATCATGTGTAATTCGCACATGTGTTGAATGTGGTAATGCATATTGATTCGACGAGAGCAACAAAAAAAAAACCGACGTAACTGTGCGGAAATCGCCTTCGCCCAGAGCGCCCCGAAAAAGTAAAATGTCCCTGAGTGAGGAAGTGAACTGCGAGGGGGGTCGACCAGCGCCCACAGGGAGGCGGCAGCGTAAACAAAACCCCACAGAAGGAAACCCTCGTTGTACCGACGAAAGAAAGTACTTTTTAAAGGGCTGGAACAACCCCCGCAAAGTTAATAATAGACCTACGTTACAAACGTACGCAACCGCCATAACAAACGGAAGGAAACGGCCGAAACAAAACAGTTGAATAAATGATGGTGAAATCTTACCAGTGGAAGCCTGTCCCATCCAGCGGTAGTAGGCAGATGTTTTAATTGATGGAAACGCTCTCGGTAGCGGGACTCCGCCGAAATTTCGGCATGTTTAATCGAAGTTAGAAAATGGTCGCCAAGCCGCTGCCGTTGAGCAGCTGTACGCACACGGTGGGAAAAACGGGCGATTTGCAGTGGCGCGGATCGCGGTGTCGCGGATTTTCCGGGTCGCCCGGTTAGAGGAAGGACGGGGGCGTCGTACGGCGCCCTTTTCGCGTTTCTACGGCACGCCGGTCGGCCGCAAAAAAATCTCAAAAATATCGGTTATCGGGGATCGCGCAGCGTGCTCTTCTATGTTGCCGTGTTATAAAACATCTGCCATCTGTACCGGGCACTTGGCGCGCAGACAGTGCGCGTGCGCAGACCACGTTCCGGGCGCTCCGTAACGATATGGGTGTCCTTGAACTTATTCGCGGTTCCCGATCCCGACACGAGCGGCGCTGTTTGGACTTTTAAATCCAGTCATCTTTTTTACGCAAATAAAAACAAATATTATTTTTTTTTTATTTTTCAATATAAATATTTACGAGAAGTTCCAAATAGAACAGCGTACGAAATGACAGGAGATGAATAAAAAATGTTCAGTGGCGTAATTAGGACGCCACGGTTGCAGAGGCGAGACCGGTTTTTTTTTACCAAAGGTTTACCAGAGATTTTATTATCAATGGCATAACTAGAATTTCCGCCCCCCAGCGGTGTAACTAGGGGGTGCTAGACCCCGTAATGCGGGGGATTTAAGGGGCCCCGAGCAATGTTGTCTTAAGGCATGGGTGGCCAAACTTTTTATCAGCCGGGCAACATTTTTAAAATAAAGTTTCTCTTTGGGACATGCTATTAATTTTATTTTAAGGACGCATTTTTTAAATTATAATGGAACAAGATACCTTACATTCAGGTTTTTTTTTACCAAAGGTTTACCAGAGATTTTATTATCAATGGCGTAACTAGAATTTCCGCCCCCCAGCGGTGTAACTAGGGGGTGCTAGACCCCGTAATGCGGGAGATTTAAGGGGCCCCCGAGCAATGTTGTCTTAAGGCATGGGTGGCCAAACTTTTTATCAGCCGGGCAACATTTTTAAAATAAAGTTTCCCTTTGGGACATGCTATTAATTTTATTTTAAGGACGCATTTTTTAAATTATAATGGAGCAAGATATCTTACATTCAGGTTTTTTTTACCAAAGGTTTACCAGAGATTTTATTATCAATGGCGTAACTAGAATTTCCGCCCCCCAGCGGTGTAACTAGGGGGTGCTAGACCCCGTAATGCGGGAGATTTAAGGGGCCCCCGAGCAATGTTGTCTTAAGGCATGGGTGGCCAAACTTTTTATCAGCCGGGCAACATTTTTAAAATAAAGTTTCCCTTTGGGACATGCTATTAATTTTATTTTAAGGACGCATTTTTTAAATTATAATGGAGCAAGATATCTTACATTCAGGTTTTTTTTACCAAAGGTTTACCAGAGATTTTATTATCAATGGCGTAACTAGAATTTCCGCCCCCCAGCGCTGTAACTAGGGGGTGCTAGACCCCGTAATGCGGGGGATTTAAGGGGCCCCCGAGCAATGTTGTCTTAAGGCATGGGTGGTCAAACTTTTTATCAGCCGGGCAACATTTTTAAAATAAAGTTTCCCTTTACGACATGCTATTAATTTTATTTTAAGGACGCATTTTTTAAATTATAATGGAGCAAGATATCTTACATTCAGGTTCCTTTTTACCAAAGGTTTACCAGAGATTTTATTATCAATGGCGTAACTAGAATTTCCGCCCCCCAGCGGTGTAACTAGGGGGTGCTAGACCCCGTAATGCGGGGGATTTAAGGGGCCCTCGAGCAATGTTGTCTTAAGGCATGGGTGGCCAAACTTTTTATCAGCCGGGCAACATTTTTAAAGTAAAGTTTCCCTTTTTGACATGCTATTAATTTTATTTTAAGGACGCATTTTTTAAATTATAATGAAGCAAGATATCTTACATTCATGGGCGCCCGCACATATTTCGGGGGGGTTTAAACCCCCATATCCCCTCCTGGCTACGGCCTTGTACAATGTTATTGATTAAACCTCCACAGATTTTTCTATAAAAGTTAAAAATAAGGTTTAACTTTTATAGAAAAATCTGTTTACACAAATAAAATCTCATGCTACTTTTCCACTGAGCCCACTGACATTCTGTTTTAAAAATATTTCGAATAGAGATAAAAACGTCGTAAAATTTAACACGTGTGAATGGTAATACATTTGGCATACATGTATGTATCTGAATTGCGATTTTTGTATTTAATTTATCAAGGAAAACTTTACAAAATAAATTGATTTTTCCGTCGATTTTGACCTTAAACATTTTGTAATTTTTGTCAGACTATCGACAAACAAATCATGACATTTTCCTGCGAACTATTGACAATTTAATTATAATTTAATTAAAACACTTAACTTTTATTTGACTTTTCAGTGACTATAGTTTCGACTACAAGCTCGTAGTCGAAACTACAGGGTGCCCGTATTTCGCCAGAATGTATAGGGATCTCAGTTATTTGAAGAGATAGAGTCGGTTAAATTGGGGCAAAGTTGCGTATTTTAGGGCCTAGCAATAATCTGAAAACAATTTTGAAATATCTTTTTTGTTTTCGAGATATCAACAAAAAACTGATTTTTATTCAAAAACTATTTATTTTTTATTCAAAAACTACTGAAACATTTAGAACTTTGACAATATACAGGCACTTTTTAATGAGGAATCTAGTAGCATATTTTTTCTAAGATAACTATAACATTTACCTGGGGACCATAGCTAACTTTTGTTTGTCTTATGGGGGTGCTAGAAAATATGAAAATCCAAAAGATTTTCATATTTTTTGAAATAGTATTTTTTTGAACTGAGTGATATACCACACTCATAATTTATTTTAGGTTTGATATTTAAAATTATGATATTTTCTTTTTTGCAAAGAGTACCTTGGAAACAATGACGTCATAGATTACAGTAAGGCATTCGACACTGTCAGGTATGATACACTTAAGCTAATACTGCAGTACATAGGGGTAGAAAAATCTGCTGTCTCACTACTAACTAGCTACGTTAGTGGACGTAAACAATGTGTGCAACTGAATAAAAGAAAATCAAATTTCTTAGACATTAGGCAAGGGGTGCCGCAAGGTTCTGTGCTAGGCCCTCTTTTATTTTCCATCTATACATTTAATATACTCTCACAATTGAATTTTTGCCATGGTCATATGTATGCAGATGATAGCCAACTATACCTTTCTTTTAAACCTGAATCTTTTCGCCAGGCTGAAATGTATGTGAATCCCGACTTGCAAAGAATTTACGAACATTCTTGCATGTTAGATCTAAGGCTAAATCCTACCAAATCTTCATTTCTGCTGTTTGGAAAGCATAAAACCTGTAACCTTATCCATTCCCAAATTAGTTTAACAATTAATGGTGCTGATATTCCTTATGTTACAGAAGCTAAAAATCTAGGCGTAATTATCGATAATTCTTTTAGATATAAAAAAACATATCAATAGATATATTAGCACAGCCTATATTAACCTAAAAAGATTGTATCCTCACCGTTCATGCCTATCCATAGAAATGAAGATCATGCTATGTAATGCATTTGTCTTGTCGCAATTCACATACAGTTCACCAATATATAACTCTGCTATTGATAGAATAACTAATAATCGCATACAAAAAGTCCAAAACTCATGCCTGCGTTTTATATTTGGAATCAGAAAGTTTGACAGAATTTCATATAAACTTATTGAAACAGGGTGGCTAAATATGGCTGCTAGGCGAGAATGTCAGATGTTGTGTTTATTTCATAAAGTGATAATAAATAAATCACCACAATACCTCTATAATAAAATTACATTTCGAGATGATGTGCACACATTAAATACTCGATTTAAAGGGCGCCTATCCCCTCCTAAACAGCGCACCTCTCTATATGAACGGTCATTTTCTTATCAAATATACAGGATGTATAATGAAATTCCAAATGAATTTAAAAATCTTAATTTGAGCAAGTTTAAGTTGGCAGTTAAAATACATTTACAGAAGTGCTAATAACAATCGTGATGGCTAGATTTTCAATGTATGTAACACAAAATATATATGTATAGAGTATTTGTTCATGTTTGTTTAATTCGTAGATACAAAGTGTATTCCACATATAAAGTAAATATTTAATTTAATTTAAGGTTTGGATGGTAGAACAGTTTGGGGATTACCCCAACACTGAATCCCGCCTTATGATGCGCATTTTGTTACATTCAATTTTTCCTAATTTTACACTAATAAGTACCTTAATATATTTTTTTTTGTTGAATGTTATTATTATGCAAATAAAGGATTATTATTACTATATCTGTTAATTAATAAAATCTTGACAGCAGTCAATCATTGTTAGCACTCAAAATTAATTAATAACTGTCAATCTTTTGTAATAATAATAATAGGTATCGATTATCACATAAAAGTTGCATAAACTAAATGTATTCTACTTTTTTATTATTATTCCAAAACTATTTACAAAAAAAGTAATTCTTGCATATTTTCGCTATATCTCGGTAAATATTGACCAGCATCACATCTAGCGTTATATATTTTCAACTTTACTGTAAATCAGTGGTTTATACGCGTGGCGCATGAAGTAAAATTTCGAGTTTAGAAAAGCCCCGTGAAAATTTGTCTCGGGTCGCTGCGCGACCCTCGACAAATTTTCTACGCGGGGCTTTTCTAAACTCGAAATTTTACTCCATGCTTAGACTGGGAGTGGAAGACACTCGTTAGTTTAAAATACATCACAACTGTTCAATATGTATAGTCGGATGCCCGTCTTCAGGGGTGATATATAAGCAAATTATGGCTCCTAGAAGTTGTCAAAACAGTTGAGTAACTCACTTATACTCAACTCTTTCCAAGGGACTCTTTATAAAAAAACAAAAGATTAAAATTATACATACAGAGAGTTTTATCTAACACCGAACATTTTTTTTTTTTTTGGTTTGTTTGGCATAGGTATTACCATTCAGCCACTAACGTTGATTTATAATATCTATATTAACATATATTTCGACTAATTTGGACGTCACAACACATTCACACACATCCATGGAACCGGAGACGAGTATTTTTCGTTAGAAAAATTACTCGCCTCCGCTGGGAATCGAACCCAGATCACCTCCGTGTCCGATTGGCGAAACCAGCGGCTCAGCCGCTCGGCCACGGCGGGCCCCCCGAACATTTTCATATCGAGAATGTTTCTTTTAAGTATACATAAGCATCGTTGTACATTTGCCGACGCTCTGTTTTTAAAATAATTTAATTTGAAGTTTTAAACGAGTCTTTTTCACTCCCAAGCTAAGCATGAAGTAAAATTTCGAGTTTAGAAAAGCCTGAAAATTTGGTTTGGTCGCGTAGCGCGAAGCGCGGAGCGGCCAAACCAAATTTTCAGGCTTTTCTAAACTCGAAATTTTACTTCATGCGCCACCGGTACAAAACACTGATGCAATGTAAAGTTTAGCGGTGTGTTTTAAACTTCATAATATGTCAGTGATTTGTACCGGTGGCGCATGAAGTAAAATTTCGAGTTTAGAAAAGCCTGAAAATTTGGTTTGGCCGCTCCGCGCTTCGCGCTACGCGACAAAACCAAATTTTCAGGCTTTTCTAAACTCGAAATTTTACTTCATGCTTAGTCTGGAAGTGGAACACACTCATTTCAAGTTTAAAATTGATTTTTTAACAACGAATATTTAAAGATGTACAACATATACAGTGTAATTGGGACATGCATACTTGAAAGAAAAACTCCCTGTGTGTACACGTTGAGGGATTAATTGCGATTGATTGACTACAATTTTTAATGGTCATATAAGCAATCCAGTTTACACATAATTTAAAAAATAAAGGTGTCAAATTGTATTGGATGAACATGTTCGGTGTTACATAAAACTCTCTGTATAAAATGTACAATAAACTATAAGTGTGATACATCATTGAATTTAGAAAAAAATATTCTTCCAAAAATATGAAAATCCAAAATGGCGCCCATAAGAAAAACAAAAGTTGGCAATGGTCCCTTGGTAAATGTTATAGTTATCTTAAAACAAAATATGTAACTAGATTTATCGTTAAAAAGTGCCTCTTAAATGTCAAAGTTGTAAATGTCTGGATTCAATAGTTTTTGAATGAAAAAATTAAAACGAAATTGCAAAAAATCCGTTTTTTGACAATATCTGAAAAACGAAAAAAGATATTTAAATTTGTTTTTAGATTATTATTGAACCCTAAATTATGCAACTTTGCCCCAATTTAACCGGCTCTCTATCTCTTCAAATAACCGAGATCCCCATACATTCTGTTGAAATACGGTCACCCTGTATAGTCAGTGAAAAGTAAAATAAAAGTGGTAAAACAAAGTTAAGTGTTTTAATTAAATTGTTATGAAGATGTACCACAAAATGAACGCCAACCAAATTAAAGAATTTCATTACAAATTTACATCATCATTTAATATTTTTGATGACAAATTTACATTTTAAACACAAAAATTTAAAACTCAAAAGATTATACATTGATTGAAGATGGTGCCAAAAAGCAATGTTTGCGAAATATATATCGTGTTATGCAAAAAACGACATTTTGTGTAAATGAAATTTTTTTTTTTGGGATATATTGATATTTTCAACATGTAATGACAATTTTGGCCAACTATGACATTTTAGGGCAGTTCCAACAATGTTTCTGTTTATAATTTAGTAAAATTAAGGTAAGTTATATAACAACCCACTGAACAAAATACAAACAAATAACGTAATATCAACATTTTAACAACATTAATTAAATTCCAAACTAAACTCGTTGTGTTTCGCTATGAGAGTACTTAAACCATTGGTTAACTTTAAAGCACTTTATATGGTTTATAAATCCAACATTGAGTCAATTATGAGGTATTGTATTATTTTTTATGGAAATAGTACCATGGCGAATAATTTATTTATTACGCAGAAACGTGCTGTTCGAATATTATTAGGATTGAAATACAATGAAACCTGTAAAAGTCAATTTAAAAGATTGGGTATATTAACAATACCAGGGCTATATATCTACGAAATTTTAATATATAATTTTAAATACAAGCCAACATTTCAAGCCTATATAACTAACCACAATTATAACACGAGGAATAACAATTTGTATGCTTATCCTGTACACAGGCTAACCCTCTCAGAAAAATCTCCCATATATAACCGACTTAAATTTTACAACAAATTGCCACAATATATACAGAATATTAAAACATTGAAACGTTTTAAGCAAGAATTACTTACTTATCTGGTGGACAAAGAAATCTACAATATTAATGAATTATAATAAAATAAACATCTATGTACAATTTTATAATTTCGATTCTGTTACGTTGTAGCTTAGTATTCTAGTTATCTGACGTTATTCTCTGTAATGTGCAACCTTTTGTTTATGTGTATGTTATTTATGAATAAAGACATTAATACAACACTAAAAAATACTGTTATTCCTTACTTCACTTTTTAAAAAGTGAAGTAAGGAATAACAGTCTTTTTTAGTGTAATAATCACTTCACCTAAACTCAAAAACATACAGTTATTAATACAACGTTTAATGTTATATATATATATATATATATATATATATATATATATATATATAACATTAAACGTTGTATTAATAACTGTATGTTTTTGAGTTTAGGTGAAGTGATTATTACACTAAAAAATACTGTTATTCCTTACTTCACTTTTTAAAAAGTGAAGTAAGGAAAAACAGTATTTTTTAGTGTTGTATTAATGTTGATAAAACATTACTTCAATGTGTTTGCTCAGTGGCAAGTTGCGAGGAAAGACACGTTATTTTTCTAATCCTAAGATGGGTTTTTTGGCTATCATGACATTTTGAATGTACGTGAAGTAATGAATGTCCATTATTATCGTCACATTACTGCGCCAACTGTTTGTTGACCATTATGAAATGCCGTCTTAAAATTACTTCGCCTTTTGACTGCGATACAATCGACTAAGTAACTCACAGTCAAAATTTTACAATAGCCATTTAATGATGAAATTACTCATCATTAAATGGCTATTGTAAAATTTTGACTGTGAGTTACTTAGTCGATTGTATTTTCACTATTAAGGCACGTTAATTATCAATTGTTTTAATGATGAAACGAGTGTTTTCACTCCCAGATTATGCATGAAGTATAATTTCGAGTTTAGAGAAGCCTGAAAATTTGGCATGGTCGCGTAGCGAAACGGAGCGACCAAAAAAAATTAGACTTTTCTATACTCGAAATTTTACGCCATGCGTATAAAACGCTGATTTAATGCGATAATGGTTTATAATCAATTGACAAATGATAAATAAGTTTAGTATGTCAATTATCAATTGTTTATATGACGGGGAAAGTGTTATGATAGACACATCACCATTATTTATAATAAAATTAATAAATAAAAACCGATGAGAAGTTGGTCACGACTTTCCAGTCACGGATTTTGGCGCCTCCACTATCACCCGAATTTCAATGATTAATAAATTAATATGATTCATCAGCAACCACACGTTATTGTTCGGAACAATTATATTCCAGAATAATAAGTATTCGTAGTTTTCGTTAAAAATATCCAAGAAAATTAGTATTTGAAGTCAGTTCATGTATCCAAACGTTTTTAAAAAATTCATAACTTCAATTGGCAAAAAAAACCATATAACTTTTCATCGTAAATGAACCAAGCATACTCTAATTCACAATATTAAGCAATTTGTTTAGAGATGCACGCCTAAATTGAGACTTGGTGCGACTTTGAAACTGATATATATTCCCAGCCACGGATCGGACGCACTGTTTTAGAAAAATCATAACTTCAATTGACAAAAAAACATATAATTTCTCATCGGATATGAACTAAGCATACTTTAATTAACAATATTAAGAAATTTGTTTAAAGATGCACGCATAAATTGAGACTTGGTGCGACTTTAGAACTGACATATATTAACGGATCGGACGCACTGTTTTAAAGAATTCATAACTTCTATTGGCAAAAAACATATAATTTCTCATCGGATATGAACTAAGCATACTCTAATTAACAATATTAAGCAATTTGTTTAAAGATGCACGCATAAATTGAGACTTGGTGCGACTTTAAAACTGACGTAATCCCAGCCACGGATCGGATGCACTGTTTTAAAAAACTCATAACTTCAATTGGCAAAAAAAATACATATAATTTCTCATCGGATATGAACTAAGCATACTTTAATTAACAATATTAAGCAATTTGTTTAGAGATGCACGCATAAATTGAGACTTGGTGCAACTTTAAAACTGACATATATTCCCAGCCACGGATCGGACGCACTGTTTTGAAAAATTCATAACTTCAATTGGCAAAAAATACATATAATTTCTCATCAGATATGAACTAAGCATACTCTAATTAACAATATTAAGCAATTTGTTTAAAGATGCACGCATAAATTGAGACTTGGTGCGACTTTAAAACTGACGTAATCCCAGCCACGGATCGGATGCACTGTTTTAAAAAAGTCATAACTTCAATTGGCAAAAAAAATACATATAATTTCTCATCGGATATGAACTAAGCATACTTTAATTAACAATATTAAGCAATTTGTTTAGAGATGCACGCATAAATTGAGACTTGGTGCGACTTTAAAACTGACATAATCCCAGCCACGGATCGGACGCACTGTTTTAAAAAAGTCATAACTTCAATTGGTAAAAAAAAACATATAATTTCTCATCGAATATGAACTAAGCATACTTTAATTAACAATATTAAGCAATTTGTTTAAAGATGCACGCATAAATTGAGAGTTGGTGCGACTTTAAAACTGACATATATTCCCAGCCACGGATCGGACGCACTGTTTTGAAAAATTCATAACTTCAATTGGCAAAAAATACATATAATTTCTCATCGGATATGAACTAAGCATACTCTAATTAACAATATTAAGCAATTTGTTTAAAGATGCACGCATAAATTGAGACTTGGTGCGACTTTAAAACTGACATAATCCCAGCCACGGATCGGACGCACTGTTTTAAAAAAGTCATAACTTCAATTGGCAAAAAAAAAACATATAATTTCTCATCGAATATGAACTAAGCATACTTTAATTAACAGTATTAAGCAATTTGTTTAAAGATGCACGCATAAATTGAGAGTTGGTGCGACTTTAAAACTGACATATATTCCCAGGCACGGATCGGACGCACTGTTTTAAAAAATTCATAACTTCAATTGGCAAAAAATACATATAATTTCTCATCGGATATGAACTAAGCATACTCTAATTAACAATATTAAGCAATTTGTTTAGAGATGCGCGCTTAAATTGAATATATGTCAGTTTTAAAGTCTCACCAGGTCTCAATTTAAGCGTGCATCTCTAAACAAATTACCTAATATTGTTAATTAGAGTATGCTTAGTTCATATTCAATGAGAAATAATATGTTTTTTTTTGCCAATTAAAGTTATGAATTTTTTAAAACAGTACGTCCGATCCGTGATATATGTCAGTTTTAAAGTCGCACCAAGTCTCAATTTAAGCGTGCATCTCTAAACAAATTGCTTAATATTGGTAATTAGAGTATGCTTAGTTCATATCCGATGAGAAATTATACGTTTTTTTCCTGTCAATTGAAGTTATGAATTTTTTAAAACAGTGCGTCCGATCCCTGGCTGGAAATATATGTCAGTTTTAAAGTCGCACCAAGTCTTAATTTAAGCGTGCATCTCTAAACAAATTGCTTAATATTGTTAATTATTATTATTACCTAATATTGTTAATTAGAGTATGCTTAGTTCATATCCGATGAGAAATTATATGTTTTTCTTTCCCAATTGAAGTTATGAATTTTTCAAAACAGTACGTCCGATCCGTAAGTGGGAATATATGTCAATTTTAAAGTCTCACCAAGTCTTAATTTAAACGTGCATCTCTAAACAAATTTCTTAATATTGTTATTAGATTGTGCTTAGTTCATACCCGATGAGAAATTGTATTTTTTTTCGCAAATAAAAGTTATGAATTTTTTAAAACAGTGCTTCCGATCCGTGGCTGGGAATATATGTCAGTTTTAAAGTCGCACCAAGTCTCATTTTAAGCGTGTATCTCTAAACAAATTACTCAATATTGTTAATAAGAGTATGCTTAGTTCATATCCGATGAGAAATAATATGTTTTTCTGTGCCAATTGAAGTTATGAATTTTTTAAACCAGTACGTCCGATCCGTGATATATGTCAGTTTTAAAGTCGCACCAAGTTTCAATTTAAGCGTGCATCTCTAAACAAATTACTTAATATTGTTAATTAGAGTATGCTTAGTTCATATCCGTTGAGAAATAATATGTTTTTCTTTACCAATTGAAGTTATGAATTTTTTAAAACATACGTCCGATCCATGACTGGGAATCTATGCCAGTTTTAAAGTCGCACCAAGTCTCAATTTAAGCGTGCATCTCTAAACAAATTGCTTAATATTGTTAATTAGAGTATGCTTAGTTCATATCCGATGAGATTTTTTTTTTGCCAATTAAAGTTATGAATTTTTTAAAACAGTGCGTCCATTCGTGGCTGGGAATATATGTCAGTTTTAAAGTCGCACCAAGTCTAAATTTAAGCGTGCTTCTCTAAACAAAATGATTAATATTGTTAATTAGAGTATGCTTAGTTCATATCCGATGAGAAATTATATGTTTTTCTTTCCCAATTGAAGTTATGAATTTTTGAAAACAGTACGTCCGATCCGTAAGTAGGAATATATGTCAGTTTTAAAGTCGCACCAAGTCTTAATTTAAACGTGCATCTCTAAACAAATTTCTTAATATTGTTATTAGATTGTGCTTAGTTCATACCCGATGAGAAATTGTATTTTTTTTTGTTCGCAAATAAAAGTTATGAATTTTTTAAAACGGTGCGTCCGATCCGTGGCTGGGAATATATGTCAGTTTTAAAGTCGCACCAAGTCTCATTTTAAGCGTGCATCTCTAAACAAATTACTCAATATTGTTAATAAGAGTATGCTTAGTTCATATCCGATGAGAAATAATATGTTTTTCTGTGCCAATTGAAGTTATGAATTTTTTAAAACAGTACGTCCGATCCGTGATATATGTCAGTTTTAAAGTCGCACCAAGTTTCAATTTAAGCGTGCATCTCTAAACAAATTACTTAATATTGTTAATTAGAGTATGCTTAGTTCATATCCGTTGAGAAATAATATGTTTTTCTTTACCAATTGAAGTTATGCATTTTTTAAAACATACGTCCGATCCGTGACTGGGAATATATGTCAGTTTTAAAGTCGCACCAAGTCTCAATTTAAGCGTGCATCTCTAAACAAATTGCTTAATATTGTTAATTATTATTATTACCTAATATTGTTAACTAGAGTATGCTTAGTTCATATCCGATGAGAAATTATATGTTTTTCTTTCCCAATTGAAGTTATGAATTTTTGAAAACAGTACGTCCGATCCGTAAGTAGGAATATATGTCAGTTTTAAAGTCGCACCAAGTCTTAATTTAAACGTGCATCTCTAACAAATTTCTTAATATTGTTATTAGATTGTGCTTAGTTCATACCCGATGAGAAATTGTATTTTTTTTTTCGAAAATAAAAGTTATGAATTTTTTAAAACAGTGCGTCCGATCCGTGGCTGGGAATATATGTCAGTTTTAAAGTCGCACCAAGTCTCATTTTAAGCGTGCATCTCTAAACAAATTACTCAATATTGTTAATAAGAGTATGCTTAGTTCATATCCGATGAGAAATAATATGTTTTTCTGTGCCAATTGAAGTTATTTTCTGTGCCAATTGAAGTTATGAATTTTTTAAAACAGTACGTCCGATCCGTGAGTAGGAATATATGTCAGTTTTGAAGTCGCACCAAGTTTTAATTTAAGCGTGCATCTCTAAACAAATGACTTAATATTGTTAATTAGAGTATTCTTAGTTCATATCCGATGAGAAATAATATGTTTTTCTTTGCCAATTGAAGTTATGAATTTTTTAAAACATACGTCCGATCCGTGACTGGGAATATATGTCAGTTTTAAAGTCGCACCAAGTCTCAATTTAAGCGTGCATCTCTAAACAAATTGCTTAATATTGTTAATTAGAGTATGCTTAGTCCATATCCGATGAGAATTTTTTTTTGCCAATTAAAGTTATGAATTTTTTAAAACAGTGCGTCCGATCCGTGGCTGGGAATATATGTCAGTTTTAAAGTCGCACCAAGTCTTAATTTAAGCATGCATCTCTAAACAAAATGATTAATATTGTTAATTAGAGTATGATTAGTTCATATCCGATGAGAAATTATATGTTTTTCTTTGCCAATTGAAGTTATGAATTATTTAAAACAGTGCGTCCGATCCGTTGCTGGGAATATATGTCAGTTTTAAAGTCGCACCGTCTCAATTTAAACGTGCATCTCTAAAAAAATTCTTAATATTGTTAATTAGATTGTGCTAAGTTCATATCCGATGAGAAATTGTATGTTTTTTTTTCGCAAATAAAAGTTATGAATTTTTTAAAACAGTGCGTCCGATCCGTGGCTGGGAATATATGTCAGTTTTAAAGTCGCACCAAGTCTCAATTTATGCGTGCATCTGTAAACAAATTGCTTACTATTGTTAATTGAGTATGCTTAGTTCATATCCGATGAGAAATTATATGTTTTTCTTTGCCAATTAAAGTTAAGAATTTTTTAATTACGTTTGGATACATGAACTCACTTCAAATACTAATTTTCTCGGATATTTTTAACGAAAACTGCAAATACTTATTATTCTGGAATATAATTATTCCAAACAATAACGTGTGGTTGCTGATGAATGATATTAATTTATTAATCATTGAAATTCGGGTGATGGTGGAGGCGCCAAAATCCGTGGATGGAAAGTCGTGGCCAACTTCTCATCGGTCTTTTCAATAATTTTTAAACGACTGCAAATACTAATTTAATCCCTCAATTTGAAACTTTTGCAAATAAAAGTTTTTTTATTCCTCAACAATCTCTGTGGTTTCAATTAAAAGAATTTTGAATTTTTTCCAAGTGCCAAAATAAAACACAAACTTCTTCTTTATTTTTCACAATTTCAATCAATTTTGAACTTCTGTAATTTAAATTCCAACCACTGAATTTTGGTTTTTCCAACATTAAACCAAAATTTATACATTTATACATAAACTGGAGATTCCGTAAATAAATAAATTAAATTAAATTTCTAAATAATATCTGTTAATTATTGAAATAATGTATGTACATTTTGTTATAGGAATATGTTTTTTTTGAGTTACGTAAAGATTTCAACTAGCTTGGAATTAACTTTCATTAATTAGGTCACGTATAAAAACACTACAATAAACTAGCTTTTCACTAAAGTTGACAAATGTGGGTGAATTAAAGTCATGAATCTGTTGTTGTTTAAATATAATTCTAACGAGTCTTTTCCACTCCCAGACTAAGCATGAAGTAAAATTTCGAGTTTAGAAACGCGTGAAAATTAGGATTTGCCGGGGCGCGCGAGCGAAGCCCAGGCAAATCCAAATTTTCACGCTTTTCTAAACTCGAAATTTTACTTCATGCGCCACGCGTACAAAACGCAGATTTAAAGTATAAATCAGGGTTGTTTTGTTTAAAACACTTTGTTTTAAAACAGTGATTTAAACATGTTTAAAAACAGCCGTCGTGTTTTAAACGGTTTTGTTTTAAACATGTTTTAAATCTTAAATTTGTTTAAAAAAGGTTTAAAACTTTAAATTTGTTTAAAACTTTTTTTTTATTATCTTAAATTTGTTAAATTATATTTTATACTACTTTATTAAAATTTTTTGTTTAGGTTTTTAAATTGTAGCTAAATTGTTGAAGATTTTTCAAATTACATTATTAATCATAAGATTTTATTACAATAAAATATCACAACTGTCTTTCAGCATACATTGTAATTTATACGAAATTCGTTGTTTTTTTTAAGATTTCAATTTGAATCTTTAAACGAGGGTTTTCCACTCCCAGACCAAGCATGAAGTAAAATTTCGAGTTTAGAAAAGCCTGAAAATTTGGATTGGCCGCGTAGCGAAGCGGAGCGGCCAATCCAAATTAGGCTTTTCTAAACTCGAAATTTTACTTCATGCGCCACACGTATAAAACACTGAAATAGCATAAAGTTTAAAATATACGGCTTTAGCAATCTAATATGTAGATGTGAATAAAGCTTGAGTTAAATTCTGCGCTGAAAAAATTGGTTAAAAAAGGGATTATAGGCAACCCAATAACTCTAACGTATATTAGGCTGCCTATAATTGTTGTTGTATGTGTGTTTTTTGAACTTTACTGTAAATCAGTGTTTTTAAGCGTGGCGCATGAAGTAAAATTTCGAGTTTAGAAAAGCCTAATTTGGATTGGCCGCTCCGCTTCGCTACGCGGCCAATCCAAATTCTTAGGCTTTTCTAAACTCGAAATTTTACTTCATGCTTAGTCTGGGAGTGGAAAACACTCGTTAAAAGCCTCAAATTAACCGCGTTAAAACAACGAATTTCCGCAAATTTAAAAAACGCTGTAATTATCGGGATATATATACTCAAAAGAAAAATGCGCTGTATATTCTGTTTAAAACTTGTATTAAACATGTTTTAAACACGTTTCAAACATGTTTTAATTGTTAATGTTATAAACGCGGTTTCAATGAAAAAAACACGTTTTGTAAAAAAACTATTTGTTTTAAATAAAATGAAAAAAAAAAACGTTTTTTTTACAGGGTGTCCCATTTTAATCTTAACAGGGGAATATCTCTAAATAAGTGCGTCCAATCGAGAATATTGCCGAATTAAAAGTTTTGTGGTTCGGAGGGGGACATCTGATTCCTCCATGAATTTTACCCCCCGACCCTTAAGGGGGTGAATAAATGGGGTAACTTTGAAATCTTGAATAGGACCCCCAATTTTTATTGTGGATTCGGAAAGAGCATACAAAACTAGGTAGGTTTTACCTCAGAACTTTTTTGTTATTTGCAACAGGTGGCGCTGTAATCGACAAAATTTAAAAATTTTATTGTTTCCGATAAAACAAAAAATTAGTGTTTGACTGACAATTTATGATTAAAAAATTCACAAGCCATTTAAAATAAATACATATTTAATGTAGTCTCACAAAAAAAAACATCTGGCGACGTCAAATCCGGTGATCTGGGTGGCTTTTTAAAAACAATTAAACTTTTGTCAGTCAGTTTTCTCACTCATTTACAAGATGTGAAGGTCAGTTCATGGAGGTGAATTACGTATTTTTCAAACATAGCCCCTGCCCTAACTTTGCTTTTTTGATTTTCAATAGAAAATTATAGGTTTCTTTGGAGTCAACAAACTTTGCACCCTTCTCCACCTACATGGGCGTTCATTTTAAGTGACTTGATTTTTTAAGAATTAATTGTCTGCCAAACACTACTTTTATGTTTTATAAAAAAAAATCAAATTTATAAAATTTTGTCAATTACAGCGCCACCTGTTACAAATAACAAACAAGTTCTCAGGTAAAAAAACTACCTAGTTTATTATGCTCTTTCTGAATCTGCAATAAAAATTGGGGGTTCCTATCTAAGATTTTAAAGTCACCCCTATTATCCACCCCTTGGGGGTCGGGGGGTGAAATTTATGAAAGAATCGGACGTCCCCCTCCGAACCACAAAACTTTTCATTCGGTAACTTTCTCGATTGGACGCACTCATTTTGAGATATTCCCCTGTTAAGATTAAAATGGGACACCCTGTAAAATTTAAAATTTCTGATTTAAATCCAAGAATTTTCGGATCTTTGGCTTCAATGGCGCCCCTGCATCTAAGTAAAAATTAAAACCATTTTTTATACTTTAGAACAAGGCCGTAACTAGAAAAAAATTTCGGGGGGGTTTTAATGGTAAACATTTTGTTTGGGGCAGCTTTTACATTGTAATATTTAATATTTTAAAAATTTCGGCGGGGATTTGAACCCCTATACCCCCCCCCCAGCTCCGGCCTTGCTTTAGAAAAATACATTTATGAAACTAAATAGTAAATCAAATACCCCCCATCGCAAAAAGCTATCTCCGCCATTGCGTTGTATTGTACTTTTTTTCGTTAAAACAATAATATATAAAATTACGAAAATGTTATAAATAAGCGTAAGCTTATCTTCTCGAATTGAAATAGTTTTGAATTTGAATTATTCTTGTTTGAACTATTATTATTATTATTATATTTTTTGTGGTGTAAACTATTTTCTGCATGCTTTTATTTTTTTTGCATTCATAAAACCCAAAAAAAATGGTTGCAATTTGAACCGTAGTTTAGGAATGAACTCAGTTCAAAATATTTACGCAACTGCCCCTATAACTCTAATTTCAAATTAGTTATAATGCCGGCCACCTGGGGCGCTGACGCGAAAACAAAAGAAAAGCTCAGTCCACCGACTCGCCTCTCTTTTGTCGCCCGTTGGTGACAGCTCCCATCTGATCAAGAGCACACGACCGACACCACAACTTGCCAATACCTGAAAATCCCGAGCCAGCAGCTGTAAACGATCCGTTCCCGTCAATAAATCAGATCGCGCACAATAAAACCCCGGCGCACCGAACAAATGCAAACGTCCACTTCCTACAATACAAGAAATTTAAAAAAAAACTAACGTCGTCGACGACGGAATTCCTCTTCTCGGCGCGGACACCGTTCTAACCTTAACTTAAGCCAGAGAGAGACGGCATGTGTAAACAAATATGGTCGTCGTCGGCAGTTGCGGAGCGGGGGAATTGGACCGTGCATGTGCACACACGCACGGTTTTTCTCCGTTCATTTCTTATTATTATTATTACACGAGCGTGTGTCATCAACGGATTTTTCTTGAAGGGGTTGCTAGGGGGTAATAAAGGAGCGAGCACCTGGCCTTATCCGGGTTTCGGGGATTTTCCTATGGATGTTGCATTGTCCCAAAGAGAGGACACATTTAAATCTGTTTTCGATTCTTTTGATTATTTTTTTTCTATTGTTACTGGATATTCGGGGATGGCCTACAGATGTTGCGTACTTTCAAACCGTCTTCGAGTGGGCCCCCCAGTGCAGCCTCGATTAATATATTAAACACGTTGACCGTCGAATATATTTTTTATACTAAAAACAACATTTTGTAGAATGTATTTATAAAGCTTGTATTAGACGATACTATTTTCTTGTACAAGAAAATAGTGTACTGTTTTCTATCATGGTGTAATACACAAAATATGAACAAACGCAAATCTTGTACAGTTTTGTATAACAATTTAATTAAAACACTTAACTTTGTTTTACCACTTTTATTTTTACTTTTCAGTAACTATAGTTTCGACTACAAGCTAGTCATTATCAAACTAAGTCACTTAGTTTGATAATGACTAGCTTGTAGTCGAAACCATAGTCACTGAAAAGTAAAAATAAAACTGGTAAAACAAAGTTAAGTGTTTTAATTAAATTGTTATGAAGATGTACCACAAAGTAAACGCCAACCAAATTAAAGAGTTTTGTATAATGCAAATAGGTGATGTTCTATTTGGTACACCATGATAGAAAATAGTATACTATTTTCTTGTACAAGAAAATAGTGTCGTTTAATGTAAGCTTAAATTTTTGAACTAATCACATAATAGAAAATAGTAGATTATTTGACAAGTTTTGAAAGATTCGTATTGCATGCGAATACCAAATTGTATTTACGAGCCCGCAGGGCGAGTAAATGTAAGGTATGAGCATGCAATGCAGCTTTCAAAACGTGTTTAACAGTCTGCTTTTCCTACGACCAAACAGCGTCGGCGCACAGTATAACTGCTGCACTGAAAATTGGACAAATATACTAATAAATAATGTTGATTTATTTGCAATGTTTATGATATACAGTGTGTATCAGCCAAATGGAATAAATTCGATAATAAATAAATGGGGGCGTGTTCGAAAAAAACGCTCAGACCCGTCGATTGGTATTTTTAGTTGCGCATTTTTTTCAACAAAAACTTTTTATACAGGGTGTGTCATGTAACGGTGGCCAAAACCAAAGTTCTTATTTTAAATGCAACACCCTGTATATTATTGAATTTTTAGATGTTTCAATGCCCTATACCTATCTTTAACTGTTTTGGAAATACTAAGTGTTTTCAGATTTATCGCAAAAATTAACATAAAAAGCAAATTATTTGATTACAGAAATTCGCTACAACACACTTAAAAACTAATAAGTAATACTGTTTATTTCTTGATAATGTAAAAACAACAAAAAAAAACATTAATGTAGGAGATGTTCAAAATGCTCACCGCGAACGTCTTGGCAACATCCTAATCTTAATCGATCGCTTGATCGCTAAGTCGAGGGGTTTAGTTTTGTTTACAATACTTTTGACATATTCCCATACGCTGGCCATTCCATCGATCCTCGCCTCCCTTTCTACCGATTTGGAAATATTTGGTTGTAGTACTACCGGACATTGATTCGATAATGGGGCGCTGCTCCATCTTGCTAAAACCATATCATATTCGCTTGGAACTTGTGGGTTTGCTGGATCAGGATATAAGCTTGTCAAAGTTGGCACGACATTATTTTGGAGTAGTGATAAATAATTATCGCCATTCAAATTGCCATCAATGAAAAAGGGACCCATGATATGTTCTTCAACAATTCCTGCCCAAACATTACCCATTACAAAGTATTGTATGTGTTCTTCTCTCATCCAGTGAGGATTTTCCATCGACCAATAGTGGCAATTTTGACGAATATCATGAACGTGAAGTGTAAAGGTGCACTCGTCAGAAAACAAAACATATTCTAACTAAATCACATTGTTATCTAATATTGCCAATATTTTTTAGCACAAATACGTTCTCCTATCAAAATCGTGTTCCATCGATGAATGGCTAGTATCGAACATTGTGGATGCTTGTCGATTAGAAGTATGTGGGTTTTCCTCAAACTTAAGCATAATATCCAATTTGGCATCATCACTTATTGCATTGGCAGCTGCTTTTTTTATCTGCCTTGCATGTCCAAGCTCGCGAAACTGCTTTTCTATTTTAATTATTGTTCCTTGGGATATAGGCGGTAAATTTAGAAATGTTTCATGAAATAAGCGAGCAACTTCCATTTGTGTCCGTATGTTATCTCCATAACTAATCATCTATAGAATTAAGTATAAATGAAATTGCCAATTCTTGGTTGCAGAATACTTGAAACATTAAAAGTGCGATTCTTTTCGCAATCTACAACAAGTTAGTCTTACAAAGACTATATCAAACACTCATTGAAACAACTACTTCCCGGGCTAATACCCCCACGGATCTATCTATCTATAGAATTGTTATTTTGTGCATTTCTGTTAAATGAACCATTTTTCTGATATGCAGTTAATATTCCCACTGAGCAAAAAACAAACAATTAACATTATATCAACATTGTAGCAACATTAAACGTTGTTTTAATGTTGATGAAACATCACTTAATTGTGTTTGCTCAGTGGGTTATTTAAACGACTATAACACTGACAACTAAACTGTCATGCAGGCAGACAACAATTTGCCAAAGCCAGGCATTTTAACAAA
The DNA here is from genome assembly GCA_932526585.2 of Philonthus cognatus. Lineage (NCBI taxonomy): Eukaryota > Metazoa > Arthropoda > Insecta > Coleoptera > Staphylinidae > Philonthus > Philonthus cognatus. The sequence goes on along the minus strand of OW052250.1, from coordinate 23,993,228 downwards.
GTAAACAATAATAATTATTACATCTAAGGAAATATGAAGCGATTATTTCCCGAGGTTGGCTAGTTACACCCCGACGGCGAAGCCGGAGGGATGTATAGCAAACCAAGGGAAATATATATTCATATTTCCCTAGGGAAATATGGTTTAATATTTCCCTAGGGAAATATGAGTATGTTTTGAAATATCGTAACCAAAGCAATATTACTCATTATTGTATCAATCAGAAAAAAAAGTATTTATAGGTTATGTTTATTTCATATCGGTAAAAAGGAACGCTGCAGTGGTTTTTTCTAACTTTCTCACTATCAAGACCTAAATGGAAAATAATTATTGAGTGTGTTGTAGAGAATTTCTACTTTTTTAATGTCAATTTTTGCAATAAATCTGAAAACACTTAATATTTCCGAAACAGTTGAAGATAGGTATAGGACATTGTACATGAAATATGAATTTTCTGAAGAATCTAAAAATTGAATAATATACAGGATGTTGCATTTAAAATAAAAAAAATGGTGTTGGCCACTGTTAAATGACACACCCTGTATAAAAAGTTTTCGTTAAAAAAGAATGCGCAACTAAAAATACCAATCGACGTGTCCAAGCGTTTTTTCGAACATGCCCCCATTTATTTATTATCGAATTTGTTCCATTTGGCTGATACACACTGTATATGTGCTCTAAAGACTTCAGTTAATAGGAATAACATTTTTTTAATAAAAACATGAAATATTAAAAAAAAAACGTTAAATTTCTTGTAATGATTATGCTTTTATAAAAAAAGTTTAATTACATAATAAACTCACAATGTCAAATCATAATAAACACTTATTATAAAATATAATTCTATAACTGGTTATTTAATTTGATAGTTTTTCTTTAAAGTATACGTATTCCAAATTGAGCTTTAAATCTATAGATATTCGTTGTGTTTTTGAAAGAGTTTAATGTGAAGCTTTAAATGAGTGTTTTCCACTCCCAGACTAAGCATGAAGTAAAATTTCGAGTTTAGAAAAGCCACGTGAAAATTTTCTAGGCTTTTCTAAACTCGAAATTTTACTTCATGCGCCACGCACACCGAACCGAAAGGTAAGTTTAACAGATATACACACGAATATATTGAATATATCTTCATAAGTCTCGCGTTTATTTTAATCATATTTCCGTAGCGTAAAATATTAACAAATTATAGCGTACAAAAATTTCTCTGCGTTTTTCCGCTTGGAAAAATAGCTTCCCTGCTTCGTGTTTTTATACTGAAAAGGAAAAAACAAGAACTAGCTGCTACTACCTGCTATTTTTCTTATAATGACGATTTTACTGAGCAGCGCGTAAACCACCGGCCATGCTATGCTACTGGTATCATTGGCGGGAATCGCGTTATCAATACCTTATACCTAGCGGGCATCAAATTCGTAATCACAGACCTTGAAAACCTATGTGTTACAAATTTTGTACGATTTCATAAATGAATAAATTTTGAACCGTCATTTTGAATTTTGAATATTTGACATTTAATTCGTAATTAGTCATCTCGAAAACTTTGATGTACAGGGTGCCCCAAATTCGATGTTTTTATAGGGTATCTCGGTAACCTGAAGACTTAGAATAAAATGGATTTAAACGTCATGACCTCTTTTTCTGAGATACTAATAATGACCTAAACAGATCATGGTTAACTTGATTAGTTTGGAAGATATCAGGCGTTTTTTAATTGTTGGGTATTTTAAAATATGTCTTTATCTCAATAACTATAAGATATACAAAAAAACAGTTCAATAATTATTTATGTAGTAGCGTATTTTTACGAATTTTTGTTAAATATGTATATCAATGTAAAGCTAATTTAAAATGCTATTTAATAACGCACAAACATACAAAGGGTTCTATTTAAAAAAATGCAACTTTGTGTCATAACTCTGAAATTAAAAGTTAAAATAAAAAAATGAGTACGCCCCTGAATTCTACGTTGAATACTGCACAAATAACCATTTAACTGTCGGGTGAGGTGAAGTACCTAGGAGTAATCTTTGACTCCAAACTGACCTGGACCCCTCAAATCTCAAAAATCAGACGCAAATCCGAAATTACCCTTGCGGTAATTAGACGAATGTACGACCGACAATGGGGGCTCAGACCAGGAAAGGTATACTGGCTGTACACCAGAGTGGTCAGACCCGCAATCATGTATGCTGCTTTGGTATGGTGGCCTAAAGCCACACAGCATACAACCATACAAATACTCAGCAAGGTTCAAAGACTTGCTTGTATTAGCATAACAGGGGCTATGAGAACCACTCCCACTGCAGCCACGGATCATATGGTAGTCAGATATCTTGAAAATTCACTCTTTAAAGTCACTATTTCAGACCGCAACGAATGGAACGGCTTTAGGGAAGATATACACAAACAAAGTGTGATCTGGTACACGGACGGTTCTAAATCAACCACAGGTACTGGATCAGGAATCTATAATGAAAACATGAGGACAGGCTATGCTCAACCATTGGGTAGCCTGGCATCAGTCTTTCAAGCAGAAATATTCGCAATCATAGAATGTGCGAGAACCAACATAGAGAAGGACTGTCGAAACAGGCAAATCTATATCATGTCCGATAGCCAGGCGGCACTGAAGGCTCTCCAGAGTCAAAAGACTTCATCCAAACTGGTATTGGAATACTTCAATACCCTGAATGACCTAGCGAGACAGAACAAGGTTACGCTTGTCTGGACGCCGGGTCACTCTGGTATTGCGGGTAATGAAATAGCTGACGAGCTAGCAAGGCAGGGAGCCACCATTTCATTTATGGGACCCGAACCTGCCTTAGGCATAACAAAAAAGTCGAGTCGCCTTGAAGTCAGGAAGTGGACTCGCAACAAACACAAGGAATACTGGGAAAACAGACCAGGCCTTAACCATAGTAAGGCCCTTATAAAAGGGCCTAACTCAAGCCAAGCTGCAGGACTACTAACATTGAGTAGGGCACAGCTGAAAACAACCATAGGACTGCTCACAGGCCACATGACTGTTAAAGAGCAACTAAGGAAAATCGGGCTATACAACGGCGACACCAACTGTCGCCTCTGTAATACGGTACCGGAAACAGCTATGCACGTTCTGTGCAGGTGCAATACGCTGGAGAGCAAAAGACGGCTCATATTTGGGAACAGACAAATGGAACCAAATGATTTCCACTCGCAACCTCTGAAGGACCTGCACAAGCTAGTGCAGGGCATCGAGTTCGGAATAGTTGCGTGAGTGTAATAATATTGGGGCAGTACAATAAGCCACCTAGGCTGCAGTGCATCCGGATCCGAAAGGAAGACGGCCCCCACAGGAAAAAAAAAACCATTTAACTATTTATTTGTATTGTCTAACATAACAAAAAACTATTCGGGTTACTGAGATACCCTATAAAAACATGGAATTTAGATCACCCTGTACACGCAAAATCAGTATAGACATTTACTAATTCTGTACAGGTTTTTGAATATTTGATCCGCCATAGTAGATCCGCCATTTTGAATTTTGAAATTTCGACATCAAATTCGCGATCAGCAACCTCGAAAACCTGTATGTTGTAAATTTTGTACGATTTCATTGATTTTTAAATATTTTATCTGCCATTTTTATTTTTAAATTCCAGACATATAATCCGTAATCTGTGACCTTAAAAACCTTAATGTACACGTTTTAGAAGACTAATATGGACATTTACTATCAATGTACAGGTTTTTGAATATATGATCCGCCATACAGGATTCGCCATTTTGAATTTTGAATTTTTGACATCAAATTCGTAATCAACAATCCCAAAAACTATAGTATGTTCAATAAAATAAAATCTCTAGAGTGCAACTATGAAATTATACATTATAATTATTATGTCTGACGTTATATATGTCAGTTCCTAAAGGGTGTAGCCAACTTAAATTTTAAAAAAGATAAAATCATGGCACTCTAGAGGTTTTTTTTATTGAATGTACGATATAAAGAAACCAATTTGAAGCATATTCTTACACATCTTCATATTTTGACCAGGTTTTTTCATGCTTTGGCCTACTGTGCGACGCACAATGGGACCAAATCAAAAAAAAGACGTGCATAGGAAGAAAAACTAAAAGTCATTGTAACAGCAAAATTGATAATTATTTGCGGTGTTTAAATCCATATTAAGTGATGCTTGAGATTTGTAGCATTACCAGATCATGTCGTTTATCAGGACAACGCTCACAATATGAAGGTTTTAACTCAATAATACTTACTCCATATAAATTCAATGGGAATTTACGTCTTTCTTAAAAATGGTGCAACTTTTAAACACATCGAAGCACAAAGCTGGGATTTTCCCAAAATGATGTCCATTTAATGGGATATACAGAGAGTTTTATGTAACACCAAACATATTCAATGTTCATTTTCGTATGTTTTATTTATCAAACCAGAGCATCCAATACGATTTGACACCTTTAATTTTTAGGTTATGTGTAAATTGGATTGCCTATAGGACCATTACAAATTGTAGCCAATCAATCGCAATTAATGCCTCAACTTGTAAATACAAGGAGTTTTTCTTTCAAGTATAAATGTCCCAATCACATACCGTAAATCTTTAGATAATTGTTGTTTTCTGAAAAGAGTTCAATTTGAAACTTAAAATGAGTGGGCTCTACTCCCAGACTAAGCATGAAGTAAAATTTCGAGTTTAGAAAAGCCTGAAAATTTGGTTTGGTCGCGTAGCGCGAAGCGCGGAGCGGCCAAACCAAATTTTCAGGCTTTTCTAAACTCGAAATTTTACTTCATGCGCCACCGGTACAAAACACTGACATATTACAAAGTTTAAAAAACCGCTAAACTTTACATTGAATCAGTGTTTTTTACCGGTGACGCATGAAGTAAAATTTCGAGTTTAGAAAAGCCTGAAAATTTGGTTTGGCCGCTCCGCGCTTCGCGCTACGCGACCAAACCAAATTTTCAGGCTTTTCTAAACTCGAAATTTTACTTCATGCTTAGCCTGGGAGTGGAAAACACTCGCTTAAAGCTTCAAAATAAATTCATTTAATACACCGAGCGTCGGAAAATATACAACGTATGCATATGGATACTTAGAAGAAAAATTCTCGTTATGAAAATGTTCGGTGTTACATAAAACTCTCTGTATCTTAAGCTTAATTGCACCTGCGGTCACTTGCGACCGTAAAAATGTTGGCTTTGAAATTGCAAAAAGTTCCAATATTGTATTTTCGTTACTTACGTATTTTGGTCATATATTTTCCGATTTGCTTTAATAATCAATTATCGGTCCCATTGAAAAATCCATATGGAATATTCATTCTGACAGTATAAAGTTCAATACTTGTACCATAAACATTTGATTTTGAGTTTCGGGACGAAATAGGAGATGTTTAAAATATCCCTGGATAACGAGGAATTTAATGTTTCATATTAAAAATAATCTCACCTGATCGAAAACGCTTACACGAAAAAAATGCTCGCTGGAAATTGAAGCCTTTAGCGTTCAGCTCTAATTTCCACCCAATTAACTTTGTACTAAACAAATATTTTTCACAAAAGTGTACGGAACATATTTTTTTCATGCCTTACTGAATTTACGTTAGATAATGGATTGTTACATACGTATTTGGTTATAGGAATTATCCGAAAAGGCCTTGGAGCATTGGAATAAAGATATAAATAAATGTGGGTGCTTAAATGCGAGGAATGTGTCAAGAAAGGATAACTTTACTGATATTTTTAATCGGCTCCTGTTAACTTCCGATCCCTATACAGGGCGTCTACGCTAAACCATTCGTTAAAAGTTTATGGGTTGCCGTTGCACTAAAAATTTGAAAAAAATCCTTGTCATATGGTTGAATCAGTTCCACCGGAAGTAGCACTAAATTTGTTATTTCAAATGGAACACCGTATATATTAGTAATTTTTTGGATTCATCGTTTACATTGCAACATATTTTATTCGAACATATGTACACTTATCTCTTATAGTTTTCAAGCAAAAAAAAATATTTTTAAAATTTTGACCTCTAAAAGGCATCTTGAAATCTATCTGTAACTTCTCTTAAGAGTAAGATAAAAATATTATTTATATCTCTACTTGTACCTAGAGGATGCCTGCCTTTATGAGTGTATTAATTGGGGATTTCGGTTATTTGAAGTCATAGAGAGTTGGTTAAACTGGGACAAAGTTGTGTCATTTAGGGCCCAATAATAATCTAAAAACAAATTTAAAATAATTGATTCGTTTTTGAAGTATTGTCGAAAAACGGATTTTTTGAAATTTCTTTTTTATTTTTTTATTGAATCCAGACATTTACAACTTTGACATTATACAGGCACTTTTTAACGATTAATCTAGCAACATATTTTATTTTAAGATAACTATAACGTTTACCAGGGACCATAGCCAACTTTTGTTTTACTTATGGGCGCCATTTTGGATTTTCATATTTTTTAGAAGAATATTTTTCTGAATTGAATGATGTATCACACTTATAGTTTATTGTACATTTTATATGTAAAATTTTAATCTTTTGCTTTTTTTCTAAAGAGTGCCTTGGAAACAGTTGAGTAACTCACTCATTTGACAACTCCTAGGACCCATAATTTGCTTTCGTCTGAAGACGGACATCCGACGATACATATTTTAACGGTTGTAATGTATTTTAAAGTAACGAGTGTCTTCCACTCCCAGAGTAAGCATGAAGTAAAATTTCGAGTTTAGAAAAGCGTGAAAATTTGGATTTGCGGGGCGCGCGAGCGAAGCGAGTCGCGTCTCGGCAAATCCAAATTTTCACGCTTTTCTAAACTCGAAATTGTACTTCATGCGCCACGCGTACAAAACACAGATTTAAAGTAAAATTGAAAGTATTACTTATTCCGGGTGTGGCACTTAAGACGCCTCGGACCATAGCTCCTTTACGATAAAAGCTATCGAAAAAAATCTAAGAGCAAAGTGGTGCATAATTACCGTCGCTATGTTTCAAAAATATTTCTAATCATCAGTGGCGTGCCGTACTCCAGTGGCGTACCAAACTTATGTTTCTTTTAAATGGAATGCCCTATTTTTTATTGCAGATTTGGAAAGTGCTCGAAGAGTACTTATTTTTTATCTAACATGTTATACCCTTCACTTTAGCGGTTAACCCCTTCTTTCAAAATTGCGCCCCATTTTTGAGATTGTTTTGTAGAGAAACAAATTGACGCCGGCGCCTAAATTTTGAATTGAGGTACAGGTTAAGACCTCGTATACCTTCGCATCATTTTTTTTTCGGGTAATTTATAGAAAAAAAATAATTTTTGATTGAACTTCGCATGTTGTCATTTTTTTTCGAAAATTTCAAATGGCACCCACCTAAAAAAATTACGGCGTTGTACAGCCAAAACTCTAAATTTTTCATTGGTACAAAAAAAATTACACATTGCATAACAAAATTTCGGAGAAAAAAGGAATTTCATCGCAAATGTCGGGAAACGTTTTCCGTTCCCAAGAGTGCCATGAGAAAACAAAAACACAAATACGGTCAACATAATAGTATGTACCTATTTATTCAACATGATATGAAAAATGCAGATAAAGAAAATTTAACAACTTAAACTAAATGTTCGAAATGACGACCTTCCTGCTGGAGGCATAACCGCAACTTCGACTCACAGGCTCTAGACACTGCCTTAAGGACTTCTGGTGATATACCGCGGAAAGCCGCGCGGATTCTCTCCCTCATATCCTTGACAGTAGTTGGTACCGTCCTGTAAACCTCGTCTTTGATATGGCCCCAAAGGAAGAAGTCAAGGGGAGTGAGGTCTGGTGATCTTGGCGGCCACCTCACAGGACCCCCACGACCAATCCAGGAGTCCGGAAACGTTTCATCGAGAAATTCCCGAACGACACGGCTATTATGTGCAGGAGCTCCATCGTGCTGGAAAACTATCTGTCATAGAGCGGCTAGAGGGACATTTTCCAAGAGATCATCCAAGTCGTCGCGAAGGAACCTCAAATAACTGTTGCCGTTCAGGTGCCCCTCGATGAAATAAGGACCCAAAAGGTGTTCTCCAAGTATGTACATTCAGCGACCATCTTTGCTGGTGGTTTATCATTCGCATGGCGTGTGGGTTTTCATCAGCGTAATAATGGTAGTTGTGGCGATTGACATGCCCATTTCTATGGAACGTCGCTTCATCAGAAAATAATACGCGCATAAGAAATGATTCCTCCTGCACAAGCAGAAATCTTGCCTCGCATGAAAATCTTGAGGTTGCAATTCTTGGTGCAGTTGAATCTTAAATGGACGGAATTTGTACTTTTGAAGAACACGATGTACGGATCGCGTTGAAATATCGTGATTCCTACTAATATCACGGATACTGGTATGAGGATCTTCAATAACTGCCTCTAGAACCTGCAGTTCATTATTTTCGGTAAAAACTGTCTTCTTTCTAACTCTCCTTGGCCGTTTCACAGTTCCCGTAGTAGTAAATCTCTCCAACACTTTTTGAAACGCACGTTCATTTGAATGTGCCCTGTGCGGATATCTCGCAGCGTACACTCGTGACGCCAAGAAACAATTCTTGTTACATTCTCCAAGAATAAATATCATGTCAACCATTTCCTCTTGAGTTCGGAACATTTTTAGAACGTTTATCAAAAATGACTTATGGCTGCTACTGGGGTCTAATAATTTACTTTGACAATTACCAATCTTTTGTTTTCTCATGGCACTCTTGGGAACGGAAAACGTTTTCCGACATTTGCGATGAAATTCCTTTTTTCTCCGAAATTTTGTTATGCAATGTGTAATTTTTTTGTACCAATGAAAAATTTAGAGTTTTGGCTGTACAACGCCGTAATTTTTTTAGGGGGGTGCCATTTGAAATTTTCGAAAAAAATGACAACATGCGAAGTTCAATCAAAAATTATTTTTTTTCGATAAATTACCCGAAAAAAAATTATGTGAAGGTATACGAGGTCTTAATCTGTACCTCAATTCAAAATTTAGGCGCCGGCGTCAATTAGTTTCTCTACAAAACAATCTCAAAAATGGGGCGCAATTTTGAAAGAAGGGGTTATAACAGCGAAACCGCTAAAGTGAAGGGTATAACATGTTAGATAAAAAAATAAGTACTCTTCGAGCACTTTCCAAATCTGCAATAAAAATAGGGCATTCCATTTAAAAAAACGTAAGTTTGGTACGCCACTGGAGTACGGCACGCCACTGATGATTAGAATATTTTTGAAACATAGCGACGGTAATTATGCACCACTTTGCTGTTAGATTTTTTTCGATAGCTTTTATCGGAAAGGAGCTATGGTCCGAGGCGTCTTAAGTGCCACACCCGGTATAGTTTAAAATTTCTGGTTTAAATTTAAGAAATTCAGATCTTTGGCTTCGATGGCGCTCCTGCATCTAAGTAAAAATTAAAACCATTTTTTATACTTTAGAAAAATACATTTATGAAACTAAATAGTAAATCAAACTTCACAATAAACTAGTGTTATTAAAAAATTTTAAAATTGTTTTCGTGTGAAGAATTTAAAATAGAATAACCTCGTTCCATCTTTTTTGCCTTATTATACATATTTCAATTTAAGTTGGGAGTTTGCAATTTTATTTCAAGTAAAATATAATTTTACTCCATATTGCTAAACACAAATTGGATGTTTAACTGCTTCTGCTAACAAAGATGGTGAAAATCATGGCCGTAGCCAGAGGGGAGGGATATGGGGTTTAAACCCCCCTCCCCTCCTGAAATTTTCAAAATGTTAAATTTTTGTATGTAAACGCTTTACAGGGGCTTCAGGGGGGGATATGGTGTTCAACCCTCCCCCCCTGGCGAAATTTTTAAAATGTTAAACTTTTGTATGTAAAAGCGTTTACATACAAAAATTTAACATTTACAAAATTTCGGGAGGGGGCGTTGAACCCCATATCCCCCTCATCCCCCCTTTGGCTACGGCCTTGGTGAAAATACTCAACATGTAGTCAGTATAGTCAAAAAGTTGGTCAAATGACAGTCAATATTATTATCGTTAGTCAGTATTAAGAAAATAGTTTTAACAAAACTACTGAAGAACATAAATCAAGGTAAAAATAGATGAAAATGATTCAAATTGTGTAATATTTTGAAAATTCACAAATAATTGTCAAAATTGAAGAAATTAATTAAATTCATATAAAATTTACATAATTATTTTTATTATACAAAATTATTTTTATTAGACAAAATTTCCAAGAACTTTTATTTCACAATTTGTTTTACCGAGATTTCGTTATTTCTAATGATTACAAATATTATGAAATTGACGAAATTCATGAATTTTCTATGAAAATCTTGTAGTTTTACAAAATTTATACGAAAGTTGAATGAAATTGTTTGTTTGTATAAAAACCTCAAGGTTTATTGATGTGACCGAACTCATGAGTACGCTATTGACTAAAATTAGTCTTGTTTTTTTTTGTAAACGGTTTGATGTTTTTTTTCGATTGTTTCTAAACTTTAACAGTCCTCCTATTTTGACGATCAAATCGATAAAAGCGTTCAATTTTGAGTGTCGAAAGTGTTTCCACTCCCAGATTAAGCATGAAGTAAAATTTCAAGTTTAAAAAAGCGAGTCGCGCCTCTGCAAATCCAAATTTTCACGCTTTTCTAAACTCGAAATTTTACTTCATGCGCCACGCGTGTAAAACACTGATTTCAAGAGAAGTTCGAAATGTACTGCTTATCAACTCATTCAAAATTCGATGGCTTCAATTAATTTGCTTTGGGGTAAAAAATATGCAGGGATTTTTTTCTGTTCAGTTAGGTATACTGAACAGAAAAAAATTCTCTGCATATTTTTTTTTCAACAAAAAAAATCCCTGTATATTTTTTGCAACAGAAAAACTCCCTGCATATTTTTTTGTAACAGAAAAAATCCCTGTATATTTTTTGCAACAGAAAAAATCCCTGCATATTTTTTTGTAACAGAAAAAATCCCTGTATATTTTTTTTCAACAGAAAAAATCAATGTATATTTTTTATTTCAGTAACTTTCAACTAGAAAAACACACTACACACTCCAAACTGTGGTAAGTTCTTTTGAAAATATAGATTTTGAATAAATTTGTATTTTATATAAAATGTTTAATTTCTTTCTTAATAAAGACATAATAACTAGTATCGTATACACCAATTTCGACAATATGTTATCGATACCAGCGATGTATTGGAAAAATAAATATCAATCTAAATATCGATTATTTTGCATGAAAATATCGATTTTCTAAAATATCGATATACAGGGTGCCCGTATTTCAACAGAATGTATAGGGATCTTGATTATTTAAAGAGATAGAGGGTCGGTTAAATTGGGGCAAAGCTGCGTATTTTAGGGCCCAATAATAATCTAATAACAAATTTGAAATATATTCTTTCGTTTTTTGAGATATTGTCAAAAAACGGATTTTTTATAATTTCCATTTTATTTTTTTTATTCAAAAACCATTGAATTAGAAATTTACAACTTCAACATTATACAGGCACTTTTTACCGAGACATCTAGTAACATATTTTATTTTAAGATAACTATAACATTTACCCAGGGACCATAGCCAACTTTTGTTTTTCTTATGGGTGCCATTTTGGATTTCTACATTTTTTGAAAGAATATTTTTTTCTGAATTTAATGATGTATCATACTTATAGTTTATTGTACATTTTATATGTAAAATTTTAATCTTTTGTTTTTTGTAAAGAGTGCCTTGGAAACAGTTGAGTAACTCACTCATGTGACAATTCCTAGGACCCATAATTGTTGTTAAAATATATCACCAGTTGTGGTGTATTTTAAACTAACGAGTGTTTTCCACTCCCAGACTAAGCATGAAGTAAAATTTCGAGTTTAGAAAAGCCCCGCGTAGAAAATTTGTCGAGGGTCGCGTAGCGACCCGAGACAAATTTTCACGGGGCTTTTCTAAACTCGAAATTTTACTTCATGCGCCACGCGTATAAACCACTGGTTTACAGTAAAGTAAAAAATATATAACGCTTAAATGTGATGGTGATAATAATAATAATAATAATAATAACTTTATTTGCCCAACAGATAACCAATTACAGGACAAAATTAAGTACAATATATGTGTATAAAACGTTTAAAAAATTACAGCATTAAATAGTTTCAAATAAGTAAAGAAATAGAAAACAAATACATATACAGGTGAATATTTGACTATAAAGAGACATATTAACATAATTATGCTTACAAGTTTTTAACAATAAAAGATAAAAGAGTATTCCCAAGTTGACGAAAATTCACATTAAAACATTTACAGCTCAAAGTGACGGATATATTTTACTGTACAATCGTAATCAGAGAATATATCACAGCTCGTGTTTGTTAAAATTCTATTTGCATTTTCAACCATGTAATGTAAAGGAGCTTTTGATGTTACAACTGATCTAGAAGGTGTATTATAAAACGGTGTATGAGAACGAGAATTATGGGTTGGAATGTGGAGATTGACTTTAGAAAAGCATGTAAGGAGAATCTATTTTATTATGTAGAATTTTAATTAGAGTTAAGACGCTGCTACATATTCTCCTAGAAACAAGACTACAATCATCGTTAATTAAAAGTAATTCACTATGTTCAATATTTCTAGGAGGATATGTGCCAATTTTAAGTTTGTAGATATATTTTAAAAATCGCCTTTGGACATTTTCTAGTGATTTTCTATGACACTCATAATGAGGGTGCCAGATGAGAGCAGCATATTCAAGCCTTGATCTGACCAAAATAGTAGTACAGGTTGCTAATGGTTTCAGGATTTGAAAATTGTCTACAGTTGCGCAATATGAACCCTAGTGTCCTAGTGGCACGAGAGCAGATGTTATCAATATGAGATGTAAAATTTAATCGATTATCAAATAAAACGCCAACGTCTTTCATTTCATTAGTCCTTTCAAGAATTGTGCCATTAAGGTAATAATTACATGATAGAGGACTCGCCTTGCGGGAGTAAGACATAATTTTGCATTTTGCTTCGTTGAGTTTAAGACAATTCGATAGACTCCACTCTTGAGTGTAATTCATATTTTGTTGCAACTTGTCTGCGTCCTCTTGACATTTAATTACATTGAAAGTTTTCAAATCATCCGCATAAGCAAGCACATTACACGTTAGTGACTCAATTAAATCATTTATATAAATGATAAACAATAAGGGGCCCAGGTTTGAGCCCTGGGGCACACCAGAAGAGGCATGATATTTGGGTGATTTGAAGTCCTTGTATGCTACATATTGGTATCTATCGGAAAGATACGAATTGAAGAAAGAGGTTAAACTATTGGAAAATCTAAATAAATCTAATTTAGCAATTAGAGTTTTATGATTAATTGAGTCGAAAGCTTTAGAAAAATCCAAATATGCAACATCGACTTGATCTTTTGTGTCAAAAGCCTCACTAATAAATTCCGTGATATGAACTAAATTAGTAACAGTTGATCTTTTAGATAAGAATTCATGTTGAAACTCAGAAATATGAGGCTTTAACTGCGTACATAGACCATTGTAGATAAGCTGCTCAAACGCTTTAGCAAAATTATTTAATATGGTGATTGGTCTGTAGTTTGCAATGTCTATTCTTTCTCCATTTTTAAAGATAGGGCACACTCTACCTGTTTTCCATAACTCTCGGAAGGTTGATGTATTCAAGGAGAGGATAAATAATATAGTGAGAGGAGGTGCAAGGGCATACGCGCAATCGCGTAGCAAATAACTTGGGATCTGATCGTCTCCAACCTTGAGTTTTTTAAATTCCTTAGGCATTTGACTACATCACCTTCCGTTGGCATATATATCGATATTTGAGGACGACTAGTAAACTTGGTGTTTGTATTATTTGCAAATTGATTTTGATTATTGTATGTGTTTGCGAATAAATTTGCAAATGCATTAACAATACATTGTGGATCTTGGGTAACTTCGTTTTCAACTTTAATTGAGTTGGGTATCTTGGACGACCTATTTTTGGAATGTATATAATTAAATAAAGCCTACACCGAAAGGTAAAAGGCAAATGATAATATATATATATATATATATATATATATATATATATAATTAAATAATTGTTTAGAATTAGATTTTATTTCAAGCTCTGCTTTTTTTAAGTACGTATCGAAGGCTGTTTTTATTTTGGCTTTAATTAGTTTTCGCATTCATTTAAATTCGTCAAAATAATAAGTGCTCTTGGATTTTCTATATTTACGATAATAGTAATCTTTGCATTTAATGTCACTGATTATACTAGGCGTGTACCATATAGGATATTCGCTACTCTTTTTTGCTGATAATGGCACGTGCTCAATATTCATTGAGATGTAGTGAAAATGGAAAAATATTTTTTTTGTGAATAGTTTTCGAATAATAATAATAAAAGTAGAATAAATTTAGTCTGTGCAACTTTTCCATGCTGTTGATATTTAGATCATTATATCTTTAATGAGGATAGTGCTATGATGGACACATCACAATTTTTTTAATTTATGTTTTGTGTGATAATCGATACTTATTTTATTATTACAAAAGATTGACAGTTATTAAATAATTTTGACTGCTAACAATGATTGACTGCTATCAAGATTTTAATTATTAATAGAAATGACGTCATTGTTTCCAAGGCACTCCTTGCAAAAAAGAAAATATGATAATTGTAAATATCAAATTTAAAATAAATTATAAGTGTGATACATCACTGAGTTCAGAAACAAATATTCTTTAAAAAAATATGAAAATCCAAAATGGTGCCCATAAGAAAAACAAATGTTGGGTATGGTCCCCGGGTAAATATTATAGTTATCTTTAAAAAAAGTATGCTACTAGATTCCTCATTAAGTAGTTTTTGAATAAAGAAATAAAAACAAATTTTCGAAAAATCAATTTTTTGTTAATATCTCGAAAACAAAAGAAGATATTTCAAATGTGTTTTTAGATTATTGTTAGGCCCTAAAATACACAACTTTGTCCCAATTTAACCGACTCCCTATCTCTTCAAATAATTGAGATCCCCATACATTCTGTCGAAATACGGACACCCTGTATATCGAGCATCCTAGTTTGAAGCCGTTTGCTTCAACTGCTTCACATATGAAATAATTATTTAAAGAAAACCTTTCACCTCTCCAATACTTCATTTACTTTATTTTATTATATAGATTAACAAAAATTATTAAATAAAAATATTGTATTTTCTAATAGAAGAAAATTGTAGGCAAAAAAAACAAATAAATACATAGAAAAACAAGTGTATTCCGTAGAAACATCGTGTAGAATCATTTGTATAAATATGACGAACGTGTTTATCCAAAACCGATTCCGAGCGGCGATTACGTTTCGCGATAAGAGAACCAAACCGCCACGGATATTTAATTACACGGACTGGAATAACTCGAACGCGGAGGCGATTCATTATCGGACTTTGGATAAAAAAAGTATACACAAACATCAGGAAAAACGGGAACTGAAATAATTCCTTTTATTATATTGGGAATTTGCATATCGCCACGTAATGGGGGTACTTTATCAAGCCGACACCCATTCTTTCAGTGTGACACGAATTTACTGAAATGTAACAAACGCAGTGTGTTTGTTTCTTTATCCACGTGTTCAATCAATCCTTCGGATCATTCTTTTCGAGAATGCAATGAAATTATTTTTAATTCTATCGTTTGCTATTTTCGTTGCTTGAGCTTCGCTTCAAATTCCTTCACTATATTAAGAAGGACTGTACGAAAGGTAGAACAACGGAATTATTTCATTTCATTGTTTTTGAAAATTTTGTATCAAAAATAATATCGATCGGGCCGATTCCAAAAGCAACACGTAAGAAATAATATGATGTTATAATAGGCCTAAAAACTCGTATTACAGTTTAGTTTCATTAAATTTTGCCATAATGCTCAAATCACTTTGTCAAGTACAATCAAAACCAGGGTTGTTAAAAACAGTTTTTTTTCGTTTTAGCTAAAACAATATTTTTCTTTTAGTTACGTGAAGTGTTTTCTAATAATTATTGTAGTAATCTCTTTCTGTACAAATTAGTTTTATTCACTGTCAATTAATAAAATAAACATATTTGTTAATTCTAATACTATTGAGAATGAACACATAGTGTTCGAAATGTAAATTTAGTGAATAAAACTAATTTGTGAAGAAAGAGATTACTACAATAATTATTAACTAAAACAAACAGTTTTTTTACAGAACGTGTTTTTTCTTTTCTTTTAGCGTTTAAAACAGTAACAATTAAATACATGTTTAAAACGTGTTTAAAACATGTTTAAAACACGTTTAAAACGTGTTTAAAACACGTTTAAAACGTGTTTAAAACAGAACATACAGGGCATTTTTCTTTTTAGTATGCATATCCCCATAATTAAGTTGCGGGAAATCGTTGTTTCAATGCGGTTACTTTGAGAATTTAAACGAGTTTTTTCCACTCCCAGACTAGGCATGAAGTAAAATTTCGAGTTTAGAGAAGCATAAGAATTTGGATTGGCCGCGTAGCGAAGCAAAGCGGCCAATCCAAACTAGAATTTTCTAAAATCGAAATTTTACTTCATGGATCACACTTAAAAAAAAACTGATTTACAGTGAAGTTCAAAAAACACACACTTACAACAACGATTATAGGCAACCTAATATACGTTAGAGTTATTGGGTTGCCTATAATCACTGTTTTAAACAATTTAGCAGCGCAGAATTTGACTCACGTTTTATCCACATCTATATATTAGATTGCTAAAGCCGTATATTTTAAACCTTACGATATTTCAGTGTTTTATATGCGTGGCGCATGAAGTAAAATTTCGAGTTTAGAAAAGCCTAATTTGGATTGGCCGCTCCGCTTCGCTACGCGGCCAATCCAAATTTTCAGGCTTTTCTAAACTCGAAATTTTACTTCATGCTTAGTCTGGGAGTGGAAAACCCTCGTTTAAAGATTCAAATTAAAATCTTAAAAAAAAGCAACGAATGTCGTAAAATTTACAGTGTATGCATGTAAGAAAAATTCCCTGTATTTTAAAACCACATTTATGCACACACAGCTGTGATATTTTATTGTAATAAAATGTTATGTTTGATAATGTAATTTAAAATATCTTCAACAATTTAGCTAAAATTTAAAAACATAAACAAAAAATGTTAATGAAGTAATATAGAAAATAATTTAGCAAATATTTATTTTTAGCATTTAAGATAATAAAAAAACCGTTTTAAACAAATTTAACGTTTTAAACAAATTCAAGATTTAAAACATGTTTAAAACAAAACCGTTTTCAACACGACGGCTGTTTTTAAACATGTTTAAAGCACTGTTTTAAAACAAAGTGTTTTAAACATAACAACGCTGATCAAAACCGTTTAAAGCGAACTTCAAAGGACCGGCGATATTTGTACGTTATAGCCGGTGTTGTCTTTAAGCATTAGTATCGGTTATAGCGAACAATTCACTCTAAACGATGCTATACAAAATTTTTAAGCTTTTTTAAATTTTACTTCATGCGCCACGCGTATAAAACAATGTACTCAAGTAAAGTTCAAAATACACTACTTTTTAATTTTTTTAAAATTAGAAGAACTCGAGCAATTTGTTTTGGGATGAGCAGTAAAATAAAAAAATCCCTATACAGGGTGCCTGTATTTCAACAAAATGTATGGGGATCTTGGTTATTTGAAGAAATAAAGAGTCGGTTAAATTATGGCAAAGTTGCGTATTTTAGGGCCCAATAATAATCTAAAAACTAATTTAAAATATCTTCTTTCGTTTTTAAGATATTTTCAAAAAACGGATTTTTTTTAAATTCATTTTTATTTTTTTATTCAAAAACTATTGAATCTAGACATTTACAACTTTAACATTATAAAGGCATTTTTTAACGAGAAATCTAGTAACATATTTTATTTTAAGATAACTATAACATTTACCCAGGGACCATAGCCAACTTTTGTTTTTCTTATGGTCGCCATTTTGGATTTTTATAATTTTTGGAGCAATATTTTTTTCTGAATTCAATGATGTATCACACTTATAGTTTATTGTACATTTTAATCTTTTGTTTTTGTAAAGAGTGCCTTGGAAACAGTTGAGTAACTCACTCATTTGACAACTCCTAGGACCCATAATTTGCTTACATATCACCCCTGAAGACAGGCATCCAGCTGATTAATTACTGTACTGATAGAAAATGTATTTGTTTATAAACGAAATACTGGTGTGACATTTTGAATCTTAATAAATTGCTTGACTGTCTTTGGACTATCATAGAATTTTGCCATATTATATCTTTATTGATCGTGTCTTGACTATAATAATAATAATAATAATAATAACTTTATTGTCCAACAGGATAAACCCAATTACAGAACAAAAATTTGAATAAATAAGAAAAGGAAAGATACATGTAAGTTCGTGAACATTGAATACATATTACAGGATAGTATGATTTATTGAATAAAAATATCGTTGAATAATTTTTCGGAGCACTGGCACAACACAGTCACTGGTGAACGCTGCAACACATTAGAGCGGAATGTTGATGAAAACCGTATAGACTTCACAGGGACATTAAACGGAACCCTTGCGAGGATTTCTGGACAGTCGATTTTCCCATCTACGAGTTTTTTCATAAACGTGGCACATCTCAAAGTTCTTATGTCGGCGAGGGATTCGAATTGGTGACGCTGAAGAAGTTCATCGTTCGAAATTCCAATCGGAGGATAAGAGTGGTCAAATTTAAAAGAGAGAAATTTTAAGAACCGACGGTGAAGACGATCCAACACAAGAGAGTGCCTAGCATAAATAGGAAACCAGATTAAACTGTTATATTCCAACTTACTCAATACGAAGGCGGAATATAGAGATTTAATAGCATCAACATTGGAAAAGTCGCGGCAAATACGTAGAATAAATCCCATGGCCTTAGACGCATTTGTTCGGACTGAGTCAATATGAGGTTTAAAAGAGAGCTGGCTATCAAATGTAACTCCTAGATCCTTGAAAGTGCTACATCTGGACAGAGACATTCCATCAATTTGATAATTTGATTCAATTGAAGTACGGGTGCGAGAATAGCTTACCACACAACATTTGTTGACATTAAGTATTAAATTGACTCTTTTACACTAATCAGCAATATTGTTTAAATTTGATTGTAGAATGTCTACGTCCTGTACGGATTTTATGTTAAGATATATTTTGAGATCGTCAGCATATGCCAAAACAGGACACGTAAACATGCCTAATAGATCATTAATAAAAATGTTAAATAGGAGGGGTCCTAGGCAAGAGCCCTGCGGAACACCAGTGGTAGGAGAAAATTCGTAGGATTTAAAACCATTGTAAAGTACATAACAGGAACGATTAAGTAGGTAAGACCGAAGAAGTTTGGTGACCGCAGGGACCGCACCCAACAGGCTAAGACGATGAATTAGAAGCTCATGGTCAATTGAGTCAAAGGCGCGTGAAAAGCCAGTGTAGATAACGTCAACTTGACCACGAGCATCCAGGACATCAGCCAAGTATTGAGAGACTGTCGCCAGATTTGTTGTTGTAGATCTAGCCGGCATAAATCCATGTTGATATTGTGATATAAAGGAGCCCACACCTTTAAATATGTCATTGTGCAGCACAATCTCAAATATTTTTGCAAAGTTAGAAAGGATCGATATTAGACGATAGTTACGAAGATGGGATTTGTCGCCATTCTTGAAAACGGGACATAGTCTAGCACGTTTCCACATGTTGGGGAACTGGCATGAATCTATTGAGAAATTTAAAATCGTACACAATGAACTGGCGAAGGTGAATCTACAATCGCGAATTAAAAAACTGGGTATTTTATCATCACCAGTGGTAAATTTATTTGGAAAACGTGACATTATATTAATTAAGTTGAGATTCGTCTACATTATTAATCAGAATTGGCGGATACACAGTTGACTCGTTGCACAGTATGGGATTTGAAATAGGATTGAAATGACTATTAAATATATCAGCAAATCCATTAACTATATCATTGGGATTAGTAAATTCTTCGTTGTCATTGTGTACCTCACTAGGGATTCGAGTAGTTCCACGTTTGGTAGAGACGAACATCCATAAGTCAGAAGGATTTTGTTTTAGGTTGGTTTCAGTAGTGTGTATGAATATGGTATACGCTTCAGATATTTGTTGTTTAATTACATTTCGTAATCTTTTAAATTCTTGAAAAAAATAGGGGTTTTTGGTCTTCAGCCACATATGTCTATTATAAACTTTGGATTTTAGGTTTGATTTGATTTCCGTCGTAAACCACGGTGGATAATTCTGTTTGTTCGATTCGTATGTTGGAATATGTTTGTAGAGAGCCGAGTAAATTATATCATAGAACTTGGTAACCATTTCATTGACATCATTATATAATTTGAGTATACTCCAATCTAAGCTACAAAATTCAATGTACAAGGATATAAAGTTAGCCCTACGGAAATTGAATCTTGTGTTATCATTACTGGGAAATGGCGAGGGCACGTTTTTAAGATGATGTACAAAAGTAATTTCAAGGGCAGGATGAAAGTTATCCTTTGGAACAAGAGGCAACTCTGCATGTGAAACAGACAAATCAATGTCTTGGTTACACAGCACTAAATCTAACAACGAATTGTATTTGTTATGAATATTGTTGTATTGTTTTATGTTAAGTATATCGGTGAAATATTTAAAACAAGAAGATTTCGAATTTGAAGACATGTGTTCATTCTGTGTTGACGGAAGATTAAAATCCCCAATAAGTAAAAATGTTTGGTGTAGTAAGCGAACTTCCAAATGTGAAGTCAGTATTTCTAAATTATTGTACGATATGTCAGGTGGAATATAAATAACTCCAATAATAATAGAACCAGACTCAAAATGACATTTACATAAAATACAGTCAACAAGAGGAACAGCGCTCGTAATTTCGTTAGTATCAATTAAACTAATGGAGATGTGATTTTTTGATGCAAACAAGACGCCGCCTCCTTTTGAACGATTAACTAGTAGGAAATTTCGATCTGAGCGCATGACATTGAAATAATCAGGAAATAGTTCACTGCTGAGTACCGAGTCGTTTAGCCAAGTTTCTGTTAATAAAACTAAATCAGAATCTAGGTTACAGAAATTATTGTAAAATTGATTGGTTTTAGATTTTAACCCACGAACGTTTTGGTAAAATATACTGATTGGGTTGAGTAACCTGTTGAAGCCTATTGGTTTTCCATCTGAATAACAGGAATGCCGTTCTTATGTTTGATTTTTAAGTTAATTTCGCCTTTATCCACACGTGTATTTAACTCATTTTTAACTCATTTGTAGTAAGCAATTTGTTTAGTTGTGCGATCGAAAAACACTGAGATTTTTGAGTACTCCGCACTAGTTTGAAGATTTTTAAAGCCTTTGATTAATGAGGGAACATAATCCGCAGAACCCAGGCTTAGTTTGAGTTCTGTTTTGTAGCATCAAATTTCCCTAATCGCTGAGACGAAACTTGACAATCAGATACATCCAACTTATTCAGCATATCTTTTAGAAATACAGTATCAAGTTTCGACTGTTGGTGCTTAGACTTACCATCTTTAGGTAAATTATAAATAATGACATTTCTGAATCTTTTAGTGCGTTCGTAGATCTCTGCTATCATTTCTTCAGAGTTATTACAGATATAAGAGTTATTTGCGGGTGTAACATTCTTATATGAATTTTCTTTTAACTCGTTAATTTCAGCCTTAAGCTCATTAACTAGCGTGATGAGCTTAGGTATTTGCTGAAACCCTTTCTCACAATCCAGGCAGAGGTATTTAATGCGTCGCTTAGGATTTTGACGTAATTCCAGACACTTAATTTCCGATGAACTTAAATCGGAGCATTTTGCATGAATGTGCTTATTGCAACCATCGCATATTATGAATTTATCACCCGAATCAATAATTGAATTACATTTAAGACAGTTCATTATAAATGATAGTGAAATGATCAAGCAAAAGATAAAATAAAGTAAACTGTTATAAAGGGATAGGAACAGGGAACACTTCACACAGATTGGGGCCGATCAACGGTGGCTAACAAAACAAACAAGACGGCCGCGGAGATGTAATTATTGTAACAATAGGAAAATAACAGTTAAAATAAAAAAAATAAAAATAATAAATAAATAATCATGAATGAATTTAAATGAATGGATTGATACTGTCCTAGACACAGTGCCAGCAAAAAAGATACAGCACTGATAAGTTGAGCGAGTGGAATAGAAATGTCATTGAGTTAACGTGAAAATGGGCTTGGATAGAATAACATAAAACAAGAATTATGCAGGAGGACTTGCACTGTTTTCAATGTAAATTAAATAGTGTATGTAAGTAAATCAGTAAATCATCCTTACTAAATTTTATAATTACCTGTTCGCTACTTCTCGGGAAATTCCCTTTTGACTGCTGAGCCTCGCCTCAGAAAGATAGAAATTTTCTATTGTGACTCTAAGTGGCTTGATTGACTGTCTTTTGACTATGCTAGGATTTTGTCTGATTATATCGTATGTTCAATAAAATAAAACCTCTAGCGTGCCATGATTTAATCTTTTTTGAAATTTTGGTTGGCTACACGCTTTAAGAATTGACATATAAAATGTCAGACACTATCATTTTAATGTATAATCTCAGAGGTGCCAACCTAGAATATTTTCCATGGCACTCTAGAGACTTTTTTAATTGAAATACGATATAATCAGACAAAATCCTAGCATAGTCAAAAGACAGTCAATCAAGCCACTTAGAGTGTCTCTCTCCATGGACTGTATTTCGGCTATTGTGATGTTATGATTGTAAATCATAACATCACAATAGCAGTCAATGTAGTGATTTAATGACAAAATAATAATACGATACATATTTTAACAGTTCTGATGTATTTTAAATTAACGAGTGTCTTCCACTCCCAGACTAAGCAGGAAGTAAAATTTCGAGTTTAGAAAAGCCCCGCGTAGAAAATTTGTCGAGGGTCGCGCAGCGACCCGAGACAAATTTTCACGGGGCTTTTCTAAACTCGAAATTTTACTTCATGCGCCACGCGTACAAGACACTGATTTACAGTAAAGTTAAAAATATATAACACTGACATGTGATAGATGTGTTATTAACTCTAATAAACTGACCAAAAAAACTGATAATCTATTGAAAAGACAAATGAACTACTGAAAAACAAGTAAAAAAGTTAATATTTTTGTAATTACAACAGCGTAATTCTAACAAAAATGATAAGAGAAAAAGATGTATCTTTTATCTTCTAATTTACATAATTATTTTTTTATGCCAGTAGATCAACATTTTTTTAAAGCTTGAAAAACAGTGGAGATTTTGACTTGTCTTATCTCCACAATTAAAATGTCATGCAATACACCTTCCTAAACAACGTCACCTAATTAAACACAGTTACCTACTGAGCAAATCCATTTAAGTAATGTTTCAACAACACTAAAACAACGTTTAATGTTGCTACAATGTTGATGCAACGTTATTTGTTTGTTTTTTGCTCAGTGCCCACTGAGCAAATCCATCCAAGTAATGTTTCAACAACATTAAAACAACGTTTAATGTTGCTACAATGTTGATATAACGTTATTTATTTAACTGTTTGGTGTTGTAGGCGTTCACTTTGTGGTACATCTTAAATACACTTGTAAATAAAACACTTTTTACTTTGTTTAACCACTGAATCTTACATTTAATTGTGTGACTAGTTTCGACTATCTAGTAGTCATTCTCAAACTAAAGTGGAGTTAGTTTGAGACTAGCCAACACGCGTACACTAGGGGCAGATCAGTAGACACAGCTCTGCACGCCCTCCTAAGTCAGGTTGAAAATTCCATGTGCAAGAAAGAGTTCACCTTGGCGGTATTCCTGGATATCGAAGGAGCCTTCAACTTCGTGCGCCCAGGGGCGATTTTGTCGGCGCTTGGCAATCTGCACATGGATGAGTCAATATGCCTCTTCGTAGAGGAGCTACTAACGAGGAGGCACATTGTCTCTGCGCTGGGCGGCTCACGCTCAAGAAGAGAGGTCAGTAGAGGCACCCCTCAAAGGGGTGTCCTCTCTCCACTACTATGGAATATAGTTATGAACGAACTACTGAAAGGACTAGAGTCTACGGGGTGTAAAACAATTGCCTATGCTGATGACGTGACCCTCGCGGTCTCTGGTAAACACGTAGGCATCCTATCAGAACTCATGGAGAGGGCACTCCGCAAGGTAACCCGCTGGTGTGAGGAATGTGGACTGGGGGTAAATCCCCTCAAAACTGAGCTTGTACTCTTCACCAGAATGCATAGGATACCAAACTTCAAAGCTCCCGTCCTAAACGGCACGGGACTGGTGGTAAAGGAGCAAGCCAAATATTTGGGCACCTTAGTCGATAGGAAGTTAAGTTGGAAGCCCAATATTCAGGAGAGAGTACGGAAAGCGCAGGTCGCGCTGTACTCATGCAAAAGAGCTGTGAGCAAGAACTGGGGACTGAAACCGAGCGTTGTCTACTGGATGTACACGACTGTGGTGAGACCCATTCTGTTCTACGGCGTTGCAGTCTGGTGGACTGCTCTTGATAAGAAAATTCACCGGACCGCACTGGGTAAGGTACAGAGATCAGCCGAACTGCTCATAACAGGCGCGGTTAGATCTACCCCCTCCAAAGCGCTAGATGTAATACTAAATCTAGCTCCTGTTGACCTTTACTGCAGGTATGCTGCAGCTACCACAGCGATCAGGATCAACTCGGTCGGGATATGGAATAGTAGCAAACAGGGCCATGGAAGGATCCTGAATGAGCTTGTCGATATCCCACTGAGGACTGATAGCTGTCTTCCAGAACTTACCTTTGGGAACAAGTTCTCCATTTCCATCCCGGACAAAACCGAATGGGTAGAGGGCAAGATTGTTCAGGGAAATGAAGTCTGGCTCTTCACGGATGGCTCCAAGTCCGAAAACAGAGTAGGGGGTGGAATTTTCTCACATGAGTTCAACCTCAAAAAATCTTTTCGACTCCCAAACCACTGCAGCGTCCTACAGGCGGAAATCATGGCTATCCGAGTGGCAGTGGACTGGATAGGTAAAACCGACCTTCAGGTAAACCATATCAGGTTCGTCACCGACAGCCAGGCCGCCATTAGGACATTAAATAGTCCCTATTGCACCTCCAAGGTGGTCAGAGACTGCAGAAAAGTGCTTGACAAGCTCGCTAGTCAAGCACTTAATGTGGGGCTCATCTGGGTACCAGGTCACAGTGATATCAAGGGAAACTCAATTGCCGACGGCCTCGCAAGGAAGGGGGCAAGGATGAGAGACCTATCTACTGAACTTTCCGCCGACATTCCTCTTAGGGAATGCAAGAGACTATTAAGGGACCAAATGACATCATGGGTTAACCTTAGGTGGAAGGAAGAAGACACGTGTCACATAACAAGGCAGCTATGGCCTATGTGTGACACTATAAACAGTAAAAGATTAATTGCACTTAGCAGAATCGACATAAGGAAGGCAGTAGGCATCATCACGGGTCACTGTTTACTGGGTGGACACGCACAAAAGATGGGTCTCAAATACAACGACTTCTGCAGAGAATGCCTAGATGAGGAGGAGGAAGAAACAGTACTCCACTATCTAGGTCAATGTCCTGCTCTTGAGGGGAAACGAATGAAGTACCTCGGTCTGCACCACGCAAGTGAACTGGCGGAGCTCTCACCTATAAAGGTGGGAGATCTGATCGGATTCATTAGGTGCTCAAATTGGGTTGTATAGGGGAAGGATCTCTCATGGTATCACAACGGGCCCTATGGGCCTAAGTGAACAGCCTCGGCTGTTGCCATATAAACCTAACCTAACCTAACCTAGTTTGAGAATGACTACTAGATAGTCGAAACTAGTCACACAATTAAATGTAAGATTCAGTGGTTAAACAAAGTAAAAAGTGTTTTATTTACAAGCGTTATTTATTTGTTTTTTGTTTAGTGGGTGGGTATATTCCTTTCTTCACAATAAAAGTGAAGAAAGGAATATAACTGTATTTAATTAAGTGACTTACTTTAAATCTTCATGTAACACAAGTAACTACATTCCTAAACTATCTCTTTGTCTGTGAATGTAACGATTTCTGTCATTTCTGTCGTAAATTGTAACTATTTGTAAAATTATCGATTTCTGTCCCCACTGAGCAAATCCATTTAAGTAATGGTTCATCAACATTAAAACAACGTTTAATATTGCTACAATGTTAATATAACGTTATTTATTTGGTTTTTGCTCAGTAGACCATTTTTGTCGTAAATTGTAACTATTTGTAAAATTATCGGTAGTACAGATAAGAATTTCCCGAAAAGACGACGACATCAAATATTTATTGTTTGCTCATGTATTTCACAACGTGTAATAAATTTTAAATTTTTACTTTCAGAATAAACATGATGAAGTCAAATTGTATCTATCAATGTTTAAAATACAAATTAAATCAATCTGCAAATAAATTCATTTTCTTGAAAAATAGTGATTAGATAAATTTTTATTTTCATATAAAAGAACATCATTGAACAAGGAATTTAATAATAATGGAGTTTATTTATTTGGCATCTTTGGTACATATCAATTAACTACTTCCAAAACCTCCCCGATTTTTCAAAAAAGTCAGATAATGTTAATGTACCAATATTAGTATAAATCATCTACTCAAAATACTTATTAAAAACCGCTCATGATGACGTTTACGTGCTATAAAAAAATCGGAAGTATTGCGCAGCTCATAATACAGGGTGTCCACAAAGGGTAGGGGGTATTTGTGAATTGAATAAAAAATAAAATAAAAGCCAGAAAAAATAAAGTTTTATATTCATTTTAAGACAAAGCTTTGGAAAATTAAGTGCAAAAGATTACGTTGTCCAAATGTTGACCCTCTTGCACTCAGAAATGGCACTCAGAAATTAGCCGCTACGCGTCTACACATCTCTCTGGAAACTGCGGCCATTTCCGTGCGGATGATGTCCATCAATTGCAGTACAGTTCATGGTTTGTTTTATTAAATTTCTCTTTTTTTAAACTTTCTCTTGAAGGTATTTTTTGAAGACCGGCGAGGGCGAGCACTTACTGTAAACTGTAAACGGTATTGCGACATGTTACGGAACTTTCTGGTTCCACAACTGCAGGTGTTGGAAGGTTTAAATATGGAAACATGGTTTCAACAAGATGGGGCAACTTGCCACACCTCAAACCAATCACCTGAGGTTGTCAATGAACTTTTCCCGGAAAAAGTGATCTCTGGTCGAGGCACCGTTAACTGGCCTCCGAGAAGCCCCGATTTTATACCCTTGATTATTTCCTATGGGGATACCTTAAAGAGAAAGTTTATAAAAACAAACCACGAACTGTACTGCAATTGAAGGACAATATCCGCACCAAAATGGCCGCAATTTCCAGAGAGATGTGTAGATGCGTAGCGGCTAATTTCCGTTTTCGGTTAGAAGAGTGCCAGCAGCGTGAGGGTCAACATTTGAACAACGTAATCTTTGGTACTTAATTTTCCAAAACTTTGTCTAAAAATTAATACAAAACTTTATTTTTTCTGACCTTTATCTTTTTTTTAATTCAATTTACAAATACCTACCCTTTGTGGACACCCTGTATAATTAACTAGTATTTTGTGTCTCCTGTAAAATTTGTCATTTTGAACTTAAGTGGTTTCGAAAGTAGCTGATCTATATAAAACGATTTTTTTAAGTATACATATTTCGATGATTACAGTGTCAAGTTTGATCTCACATTAATAAATATTATAAATGTTCGTTTCGTGCAACCAAATCTTCAAAAAATACTATATTTTTAACTTCACTTTGAGTCAGTATTTTATACGCTTGGCCCACGAAGTAAAATTTCGTGTTTAGAAAAGCCTGAAAATTTGGATAACTCGCTCCGTTTCATTACGCGACCAAGCCAAATTGTCAGGGTTTTCTAAAATCGATTTTTTACTTCATACTTCAAAAACTGGAAACCATCGATAGAATTTATCGCAAAGGATTTTTTTACAATATATACGAATTAGTTTTTTATCATACAATGTTGTAGATATTGCATAAAATAGTTATTTTATTTATTTATTTATTTAACGGTTTCACCTTTTACAATAGTGTATACATATATATAGAACTTTAACGCAACTTTATTTAGGTAACTAGTGTGTGATGTAGAGGTTTTAGGCACGCCCTGAGGGCTCGTAAATGCAATTTGGTATTCGCATCAGAGCTGGGACGAATCCTTGTAAAAAGGATTCGAATCACGAACCCGAATCACCTAATATGATTCGAATAACGAATACTCGAATAAAGGATTCGTAAGAGATAAATATGATTTGAATCAAAGATTCGAATCCTGTTTTTTCGAATCACAAATACAAATCCTTTAAGAATAAATTTGATTTTATTATTTTTTTGCAACTATTAACATATAAATATCGTTACCAGTTGTTTTAACAAAAACATTTAAAACCTGATTATTTATTAATAACACTGAACATTGTTGATAACAGACTAAATATCTGATTCCGTATTATTATGATTAAAGATGTATCTGTGTCTTTTTTGAACTTCACTTCGAATAAGTGTTTTATACGCATGGCACATGAAGTAAAATTTCGAGTTTAGAAAAGCCTGAAAATTTGGTTTGGTCGCTTCGCTTCGCTACGCGACCAAACCAAATTTTCAGGCTTTTCTAAACTCGAAATTTTACTTCATGCTTAACCTGGGAGTGGAATCACTCGTTAAAAACTTTAAATTGAACTCTATTATAAAATCGATGAATGTCTGAAAACTACGTAAATAAAAAATTCACAGAATGTCATTAAAACCGGGAAAATCAGAGAAAATTCATGGAATTTTATTCAAATTGACCAAAACACTAACAAAAAAACGTTTTAAATAAATCGTGAACAGTAACAAAATATACAGAAACTATGAAAAATATCGAAATTATTGATATTTAACAAGAATCATGAAACAATAAAAAAATGTCAAAACTGGCAGAGTAATATGAAATTAAGAAAGAATACTAATACTGTTAACAATTTTCTAAATCGGGAAAATTATTAAAGTCAATAAAATCGAATATTAATTATGTAATGTTCAATTTTGAAGAGTTTTATTTCTAGTTTATTTTATCAATTAGTTTTGTTAGCGTTGACAACATTTATTGTTGTCATTATCTATTTTATATCATGACAATTGTCACTATTATTCCAATTATAAATTATATAAATTTAGACAAAAACAAATTCTTATAATGGGATTAATAATGATAATTGTTAACATTTTAATTAATAAAATAAAAGAAATAACAGAAGTCTTCTAAATTATACATTATAAAATTAATAATTATTTATAAAAACGTTAAAATTAAAAAAAATCATTTAAATCAACTTCATCAGCAAAAAAATTGTCAATATTGACAAATTAAAGAATAATACGATTTTAAAATTTTTTATTAATAATAATCAACAAACAAAATTAAAAAAAAAAAACTTGTAATGAAACAAATGGGACCAAAATTGACAAAATCTTTATTTTTGGTAATTTTGTTTCCTTTATATGTATTATTTTATTATTCTAAGAAGTTATCTTTTTGTAATATTATTTTGTAATTGGGGTTGGGTAATATTGACTAATAATAATTTAACATAATAACTAGAATATTTTTCTAATAACAAAAAAAATATATTCAGTTATTATGTTAAAGAATTTTTACTTCTTTTTAATTTAAAAATGTTATATTTTTCTTATTAATAGAAAAGAAATCAGTTATTATGTTAATAATAATAAATAATAATAATAATAACCATTTATTTCCGACAGACATGATGTCTTACAAAGAAATATACAAACTTAAGTTAAATGCATATAGTATTCGTTAACATTTATTTCATCAACAATATTAAAGATATACGCCTATATTAGAGAAAACGAGTGAGGGTAAAAACAATAAGAATAGGAATCAAGGAAAAAAATAATAACAATAATAAATAAATAAAAATAACAAAACTAAGAAATGAAATAATCATGATAAGATGAGCACTAGAAGGAAAAAGAAAACCTTAAGCCATAGTAGAAAAATATTCTAGAGCATTACTTTTGAAGTCTTGAGTAGAATTGAAAATATCTACATTATATTGAATATGATGATAAGCGCGAATCATTTTTATAATGGGAGAGTTAGCGTGATGGGTATGTAAATGTTAAGGGGTTTCTAGAGTTAGCTCGAGGTACATGGATTGATAGTGCCTGTAGCAGTGACATGTCATCAATTTGGTAGTGAATTAGTTTATGCAGTGTTAGTACATTTATTAAATTGTGGTTATAGACAATAGACATCATATTAAATTCTGAAAGCAGGTCATTATACGGATAACCTTGATATGGATCAACCATGATTTTTTAGATATAGATATTTTAAGAATCTCCTTACAACAGACTCAACAAGCCGAATATAGAGCTGCGAATGGGGACTCCATACAGGAGCACAGTAATTGAGTTTACTCCTAACTAGTGAATTGAACAGTAGCACTAGGGTATGTTGATCTTTGAAATCCTTGGTTGTTCTAATAATGAAGCCCAGCCTTTTACTGCATATTCTTATCGTATTCATAATATGTTGGTTGAAAGTGAGCCTGCTATCAAATAGAACACCCAGATCCCGCATCTCATTAACTCTATTTAGTGGGACTTCATCTATTTTGTACTCATATATAATGGGGTTATAGTTCCGTGTATAGGAAACAACTGAACATTTGCTGGGATTTAGAGACAATTTATTCTCAATGCACCAAATGCTCAGCAGCTCCAGGTTATGCTGTAGGGAGTCACACGCATTCAAGCTCTTTATAGGGGCAAACAGTTTGATGTCATCTGCATATATGAGAATATCGCAGTCAATAATCTTAACAACGTCATTTATATATAAACAAAACAACAATGGCTCCAGATTCGACTCCTGAGGAACCCCGCTTTTCGGACTATAGCAACGCGATTTATGCCCATTTAATTCGACATGTTGATTTCTGTTTACTAGGTATGACCTTACTACGTTAATAATGCTGAATGGAAGATCATATAACTTTAATTTCTTTATTAGTAAGTCATGGGGCATGCGACCGAACGCTTTAGAAAAATCCGTATACAAGACATCTGTTTGTATTCTATCGTCCATGTTGGAAGAGATTTGCCGAGTAATGCCAATTAGGTTGGTTAATGTTGAGCGTTTTGGTATAAACCCATGTTGTTTTGGTGATATGTCATTCTTGACCGAATTATAGATATAAGTAGTTAAAATCCGTTCAAAAGCTTTCGAAAAATTGCATAATATAGAAATAGGTCTATAATTGGACACCTTCGACCTATCATCTTTCTTGTAAACTGGAATCACTCTCACACTCTTCCAACATAGAGGAAATATGCCAGTTTTAAAGATGAGGTTAAAAATATGTGTTAGTGGTTTAGCTAGCACTATAGCAGTATCTTTAATAAGAAACTCTGGGATGTTATCGGTACCACTAATTGATTTATTTTTAGAGCGTTTTAGTTCCGCAATGACCATGCCTTCAGTTATATTAATATGGCCCAGTTGAGTCATGTTAGCTGTGTTTTCAGTTAGCAATGGTCCGCTGCTATAATTTTGATCGAAGAGTTCTGCAAATGCGTGCAAAATTTGGGATCCGCTGTCCAACTCCTGGCCTTGCCATGACATCACTGATGGAACTCGATCCTGGTTTCTCCTATCGTTAACGAAATCCCAAAAGTTAGTCGGATCTCGGGACTGACGTTTTTCTGATGTTTCAATATAGCTATGATAAGCTGTATTGATGCTTCCTTTGAGTTGTTGCTCTACTCTTCTAAATGCAAGCTTGGCACACTTGGTTTTGTGTAGACGGTAAGTTTTCAGTCGTCTTTTTTTGATCCGGATTTCCCTAATGATTCTATGATTAAAATATACAGGATAGCGTGTCCTTTTTTTAAGTTTTATTCTAGGCACCCATTTATCCATAGTTTTGTATAATTTACAGTAAAAGAGTCGACAAGAGTCATTAGCGGTTGTACACTTAAATAATTCGTCCCATTCGATATCAACGAGATCTTGGTAAAGTGAGCGTAGGTTGGCTTTTTTAAAATTATAGGTCAGACATTGGTTTTCTGGTGGTTGCGTTAAATTATTATTAGTTAATATTACCCAAAATAGGGGTTTCCCAGAGAAGAAAGTTATATTAAAAAATTAGGGAAATAAATCTTGAATCAGGGAAATGTCGGAAAACACATTTTACATTGTCAGTTTTACTTCAAGTAATATTAAGAAAATGTTAAAACTAGATTATTATCTTTAAAACATTTTCAGTCATTTAATGTTCTTATTATCAACGCATTCAGTTTGAAGTTTCGAACGAGCGTTTCCACTCCTAGACTAAGCATGATGTAAAATTTCGAGTTTAGAAAAGCCCCGTGAAAATTTGTCGAGGGTCGCGCAGCGACCCGAGACAAATTTTCTGGGCTTTTCTAAACTCGAAATTTTACTTCATGCGCCACGTTATACGCGTGATTCATCGAGAAATTTAAAAACACACACAAAACAAATTTTGTATGTTAATCCTATAGTATTCGAATCCTTTTATAAGTATTCGAACCCTTGTATAAATATTCGATTCCTTTTATAAATTGGACTCGAATACGAATCCTCTTAAAAAAGTGTAACGAATCGGGATCACGAATCCAGCTTAACTAAAGTATTCGAATGCGTCTTTTGAATCCTCCAAAAGTATTCGATTCCACGATTCGAATCCTGAATGATTCGAATCCTGCCCAGCTCTGATTCGCATGCAATACGAAGCTTTCAAAACTTGTTAAACAATCCACTATTACATTATGGTTACCTATATCGATTTTTATAAAAATTACATACACTTGGCTCCGCGCCCAAATCCAACTTTTCGGACTTCTTAAAATTCGATATTTTACTTCATGCGCCAGACGTATGACACTGATTTAAGTTTAAAATATACTATTAAAGCTGGACATTATTTATTATAAAAATATTATTTATTTAGACTTTGTTTTTATGCAAACAAGTTTTTTGCTCTTCACTCATCACTGATTTTAGTTTGGTGGAGAGCCGAAATTGTACGCTACACTACTGAACAATTTATTTATTCAAACAGAATATTTTATGATTTTAATTGATTCATTGATGTGTTTAAAAATAACGCGTAATATATATTTTTTGTATTAGATTACAACTTGCTTCTTCACTGAGAAGAATCCTTGAAAGCGCAGATTTAACCTTATCCATTAAACCAAGGATTTATGCACGAGCTCGGCATTTTCTAGTTTAATTATTTTTAAGGTGCTTTCACCTCAGCACCTCAACCAGTATTGTCGCCAAATTGTTTTTTTTTCTTGTATAGCAATTCACGTTCATTGCCAGTCAAGGTGTTTAAAAGGATGTTTATTAAATAATTTGCGTGGTAATATTATTCTTGGTTTGATGTTTATATTTATATTGTCTGGCTAAAAGTAAAATACATTATTTATTTAATTTATTATTTATTATTTATTTATTAAACGGTATAACACCTTTTTACATAATAATAACAAAAGTATGCGATATGTTAAAGTAGAGTTAAGTTAAGCTATATACAAAATGAAAATTTCAAAAATTGACGTCCAAGCAGTACGATTAGTACATTAGGTATCTACTAAGCAAGGCCGTAGCCAGGGGGGGGGATATAGGGGCTTAAACCCCCCGCGAAATTTTCAAAATGTTAAGTTTTTGTATTTGACGAATAAAGCACTAATAACCTTTCTTCACACTTTTATTTGAATTACCAAATGTACATTTCGGACACAAAGTGACCATTATCAATGGATTAACACAAGTTTTTGTATGTAAAAACGGCCCTATAAGAGAAAAAACAATATTATTAATTTTTTAATCAATTACCATCAACCTGTGATATTTTTGTTGACACATTATCGTCTCTTATTAAGCTCTATTAATTTATTTATATTTATTATCTGTATGTTCTTTCATGTTTCTGTGTATTTACATTTCTTTATACCTATTTTTTGTAAATATATTGTCTTGTAATTAGGATTGTTTCCTGTTGGACAATAAATATTATTATTATTATTAGGAAACACATGTCATCAACATTTTATTGTTACAATATTTATAAAACTTTATTTGTTTGTTGTTTTGCTCTGTGGGCGCATAAGAAATAATTGGCATTTAATAGATTTTGTGTTTTGATTCGATGTTTATAAAGTCTGGCTAAACCTAAATGACATTAGATACATAAGAAATCAATAGCATCTAATGAGTTTTAACTTTAAACTGATGACATATCTTATATATTGTGTACAGGTGACAATAAAACAAAACGTGGAGGTGTGGTTACCGGTTTAAAGCCAATCTTTTATTATTTACATAAAATTAAATGCCTGTTATTAAAAAATAAATTACAATTCCACTACGAATATAATTATTGTGTGTGTAAATTTGAACTAATTGCGAATGTTCTTTTTAATTAATTTAATAAAGTAGAGCAAGTCCAACAAAAATCGTTGAAAAATAATTTTCTTTTTTATTTTTCAATTATTGTAATATTTGACCAAATTATACGGGTGGTTATCAACAATAAATAAAATATTATTTTAAAAGTGCGATTCTTTTCGCAATCTACAACAAGTTAGTCTTACAAAAACTATATCAAACACTCATTGAAACAACTACTTCCCGGGCTAATACCCCGACGGACATTGAATTACACATGTATAATTCAATGTCCGTCGGGGCATTGGCCCGGGAAGTAGTTGTTTCAATGAGTGTTTGATATAGTCTTTGTAAGACTAACTTGTTGTAGATTGCGAAAAAAATCGCACTTTTCATGTTTGAAGTATTCTGCAACCAAGAATAGGCAATTTCAATTATACTTAAATATTATTTTTATTTAATTAAAATAAAACACTTTAACCAAAGAGGATATTATATTTATCCGCTTTGCCTCTACAATTAACCGATAAACGGCCTAGCAATTATTGACGCAATAACGCAACAATATTAATTTTTTGTTAATTAAATTACTAAATAAGTTAATTTGATACATTTTATTTTTTGACAAAACTTAAGAATGTGTGACGAAAAATATAAATATTTTTTATTTAAATATTTTCATTATTACTTATTTAAAAAAAGGAATTTTAAGTGTATTTCAACTTCACAATATTTCAGTGTTTTATACGCGTGGCGCATGAAGTAAAATTTCGAGTTTAGAAAAGCCTGAAAATTTGGTTTGGCCGCTCCGCTTCGCGGAGCGGCCAAACCAAATTTTAAGGCTTTTCTAAACTCGAAATTTTACTTCATGCTTAATCTGGGAGTGGAAACACTCGTTCGAAACGTCAAATTGAACGCTTTTATAAAATCGACGAATGCCTGAAAATCTACAGCGTATACATTATGTATATTTAAAAAAAATCCTAGTATGTAATATAAAAAGTCATTCATAGAAAACATAAAAAGAAGTGCAGAATTTTACTTAAAATCTACTTTTAAGAGTTAACTCTATAATTGCTCGGCCATGAATGGGTTAATGTAGGAGTGGAAACACTTGTTGGAAGTTTTAAACTGAAGGTTTTTAACTTTAAACAGCAAAGGCCTACAAATTAACTAATTTCAAATAATTTGTTACACGCAAAATATTTAAAACCCTTTTAAGATGAACCTTTCTTAGACGAACATAATAATAATAATAATAATAATAATTTATTGATGCTATAACTATAACAGTTTTACATAAGTCACAATAAAATATAAAATACAAGATATAAAGATACACACATATTAAAATTTTCCAACAGATACTAAGATTATAGAAATTAAAATTAAAAAAAAAAACAAATACACAATGTATAACAATAAGATACATGTTAACTCAGGGATCATTAAGTCATCGAATTTTTTATTGAGGCATTCGTCAATGCTGTAAAATGCATGTGATATTAAATAGCGTTTGATAGTGGATCTGTATTTAAGTAATGGAGAAGATTTAATGTTATTTGGAAGAGCATTATACAGGGCGACATAGAAATAAGTACATTGTATAGTGCCACACAATGGAGGACACTAAAATAAGAAAAACAGTTCCTATGAACATGGGTCCGCAAGGCCTTCGATTAAAAGATACGGGGCGTTGATTTTTAATTTTTTTTATTTATTTGCAAAAACAATGATAAATAACAATTAAATAATGTGTCATAATGATACTTGTCAAACTAATGTAATAATTGTTTGAGGTATTTTGTGTTCGTGATTAAGTTTTTTATTAGTTTTCTCACTGATTATTCAAAATTGCTTTCAGAAATGGTTCGCTACACTTTTGAAGAATACAGGGACATGAGTATGTGTTACGGCGAAGCTAGATCAAATTCTTACGAAGCTCAACGTATCTATCGAGAAAGATATCCTTTAAGACAAGTTCCTAATGTTCGAACATTTATTGATGTGCATAGGCGTTTGGGAGAAGATGGCTGTTTTAGAAAACCAAAATTGAATAGTGGGGTTTCCAGAACTCGTCGCACTGTGCGAAACGAAGAAACTGTTTTACGAATGGTAGAAAATAATCCGAGAACAAGCACCAGAAAAATAAGTTCAGCGGTGCGAAACCTTAACCGTGAATCAGTTAGATCAATTTTCAAGGAACAACTTCTTCGCCCATATCATTTACAAAAAATTCATTCACTATTGGAACATGACTTTTTTCCTCGTGTACAATTTTGCGAATGGTTGCAAAACCAAAGACAAAACATTATTTCATCAATTTTGTTTACTGACGAAGCTGGTTTTAGTCGTGATAGTATTCTGAACCTACATAACTTGCACCATTGGAGTGATGAAAATCCTCATCAAACTGTAATTCGAAGTCACCAATATGGGTTTTCTATTAATGTGTGGGCAGGTATAATTGACAATTACTTAATTGGCCCATTCCGATTGCCCAATCGATTGACAGGTGCACTGTATCGAAATTTCTTGGAGAATGATTTAAACACATTATTAGAGAATGTCCCATTGGCCATTATTGGAAGAATGTATTACATGCATGATGGGGCGCCACCTCACTTTTCTCGAGTGGCAAGGGACTATTTGGACAGGAGATTTGGAAATACGTGGATTGGTCGAGGGGGGCCTGTACCATGGCCAGCTCGTAGTCCCGACCTTAATCCCCTCGATTTTTCATTTTGGGGATTTATGAAAAATGAAGTTGATGCTGTAGAAATACATAATAAAGAACAATTATGGATACGAATTATGGAATCGGCAGATAGATTTCGTAATAACCCAGGAATATTTCAAAGATGCCGTCAATCATTAAGAAGAAGAATGGAAAAATGTATTGAAGTACAAGGGCAACAATTTGAACATCTTCTAAAAACTTAATGTTTTGTTTTAATTAATCATATTTTTCATCATATCATTAAAATTTAATTGTTGAAGTATTTATCATTGTTTTTGCAAATAAATAAAAAAAAATTAAAATTCAACACCCCGTATCTTTTAACCGAAGGCCTTGCGAACCCATGTTTATAGGAACTTTTTTTCTTATTTTAGTGTCCTCCATTGTGTGGCACTATGCAATGTACTTTTTTCTATGTCACCCTGTATAATTTTGGTCCAATGTAATTGACAGCGTTTCTTGTTTTTGATAAGCGCATATATTCTGGACATATAAGATTGCTTGATATGGTATGGTATTCGTGGTTGTCATTATGACGTGAATATTTGGAATTATTATTGTACATGTACAGTAAGCATTCTAATATGTACAGAGATGGTAACGTAAGGATATTACATTTTATAAACGATTGACGGCAGTCGTCGTAGGCTACCGATGCGACTACCCGTACTGCTCTACGCTGCAGTTTAAGGAAGGTTGTCATTACACTGCCATGACCCCATACAAGTAATCCATAGGTAATGACACTTTGACAGAGAGCAAAATAAGCAGATCTTAGGGCATTGACAGGTAGATAGTTTTTCAAGTGGTGTAGCAGAAATATTTTGCTGTTAAGACAATTGGAAATGTATTCTTCATGCTTATTCCATGACAGTTTAGAGTCTAGTATTACGCCAAGGAACTTTGAGCTTGTCGGTGGAATATTTGGTTTTAAGGAGAATACCATTGTTGTAGACTTGTCGGGGTTCAGACACAATCGATTAGCAAGAAACCAGTTGGATGCTGTATCCACTGATATATTATTCGCAGCATGAGCGGATGCTTCATCGGCGGAATGACTTTTGATAGTTGTGTCATCCGCATATAGAATAGCGCATGCGTCATTTAGTTGACATGGTAGGTCATTTATATACACTAGAAATAATAGTGGACCCAGAATCGAACCTTGAGGTACACCATAATGAATTTGCTGCTCGGAAGAGACGGTACCGTTAAAGTTAACTACTTGACGTCTTTCGCTTAGATATAAGTTCAGCATCCGGCAGCTATCGGGATGAAAATTGTAAAAGTATAATTTCTGCAGGAGTACATCATGCGAGACGCAGTCAAACGTCTTGCTGAGATCCATGAAGGTCGCAAGTGAGAAAGTGCGATTCTCGAATCCTTCATAGATTTCTTCGACAAAGGACATTAGTGCATCCCGCGTAGATCCCCCCCTGCTAAAGCCATACTGATGGTCCGATATGATTTTGTTTTCATCCAGAAAGTCTACCATTTGTAAGTATAGTATCTTTTCTAATAGTTTTGATAAAATGGGTAAAAGAGATATTGGCCTAAAGGTATTTATATCCGATATGCTACCCTTCTTGTGAACAGGAATGATAAGAGCCCTTTGCAGACATTTAGGGAATGTGTTTGTCCTAATACATTCGTTTATCAGTTCAGTGAGTGAGGATACAATAACATCCCCACTGAGCAAACACATTCAAGTAATGTTTCATCAACATCAATACAACGTTTAATGTTGCTACAATGTTGATATAATGTTATTTGTTTGTTTTTTGCTCGGTGGGTCAGAGAAATATTTTATCAAGTTCGTGCTTAATCCGTATATGTCACGGCAGTGTAAAGACTTGAGGCAACGGATGACATAATTTTCTGTTACTTGGCTTATTTCATGAAACTTTAAGTAAGGTAATGCAAATGCTTTCCAACTAGATGCGAGGATATTAATAGGACTGGCGTTACTTCTTGGAATACCGTCCAACACACATTCAGCAATATTGCAAAAGTGATCATTAAAAGTGTTGAGAGTGTATGTCACAAAGAGCAAGGCTAGGTTTAAACGTATTTCCTTTAATTAGAGACCACATAACTCTGGGATTGTTTCGATTGGATTTAATGTATTCCGAGTCCGCTGACAATGTTGTTCAATGACAATGCTCTCGTGCAATGCCTTGCGATAGACGCATCTATAATTTGGTAATGTGGTACAAACTCTGAGTTGTACTCGCTCGCTTGCTTTAATAATAAAAGTGTTTCCCGCATTTGCCGCAGATTATCATTGAACCGCGGAACCTTATTTCTATACGAATTGGAGGCGATGGTTTTCTCCGGAAAAGATTGAATGGCATAAGTCTGCAGAATGTTCAAAATTTGTTCAAAGGCAGTACAAATGTTGCTTCTGACATTAGTAATGGGACCCCAGTCGGTGGTCTTTAGAGCATCGTAAAATTTAAGTCGCGCATGGTGTGTGTGCGGTCTTATCTTTTTCTGTTCTTGCTTGTTTGAGTTTAGATGACTAACTGATATATTCACGCCAGTACCTACGTGATCTGACATTGTGGTATTTATTTGTTCTACCTGTATATAATTTTTATGGATAATTGTGAAAACATTATCCAGGCAGTTATTTATTCTTGTGTTCAAATAGACCCTTCTTGTGAGACCATAGGTCTTATTACCCTGTAATAACGCTGATTTAGTGTTAATAACATTAAACTTGACATTAAAATCTCCTCCAATTACCAATATATTTATTTATCTCAATTTTATCTAGTAGGGTACTTAACATGGCTAAGAACTCATTGAAATCACCTGTAGATGATCTATAAATATTAATTATTATTATGTTGTGTGTAGGTAGTAGTAACGCAGATATCTCACAAAGCCCAATAAATCATGGTTAATAGTCAGGGCCGGCCCAAACAAAAGCGGGTCCCGGTGCAAATTTAAGTTGCGGGGCCTTAAAGAAGATCCACTGGAAGGGATTTCCTCACCCCACAAATAGTCAGACGACAAAAAATTTAAAAAAATGTTTATACATTTATAACACTATTTCCTCGTTATTAAAATGACGATTAAATATGAAAAAAATAATATCTCAAAATCCAAGAGTTCAGACAATAAAAGGTGTATAAGTATATTAGTAGATAGTAAATATTTGTAGAATGTATTTACGTAAGGATTAAACATAAGGGGTGAGTGTATTTTTAAATTTACTGTAAATCAGTTTTATACGTGTGGCGCATGAAGTAAAATTTCGAGTTTAGAAAAGCCTGAAAATTTGGTTTGGTCGCTCCGCTTCGCGGAGCGACCAAACCAAATTTTCAGGCTTTTCTAAACTCGAAATTTTACTTCATGCTTAATCTGGGATTTGAAACACTCGTTAAAAGCTTTAAATTCAAAGTTATTGAAAAACAACGAATATCTGAAAATGTACATTCAAAAATCGTGATACGTGTACCTAGAAAAAAAATTCTTAGTATTTATCTTTTCATTTTGTTGATTGATAAACACTTTTTTTAAACTTTCAATTTAAAGCCTCTAACGAGTGTTTCCAATCTCAGATTAAGCATGAAGTAAAATGTCGAGTTTAAGAAAGCCTAAAAATTTTACTTTATGCGCCACGCGTATAAAACACTTTAAAGTGAAGTTCAAAATATACTTCGACTTGATTTGATCACATGTTCATTATTTTACAAATGTTTATATGGAATATGTGAAACAAAAAATCGTTAAAAGCAACACACAACATAAAATTTTACAAAAACTTCAGAACTGTAAAAATTGGAATAAATTGACAAAAATATTTACCAAATCAACAAAAATGTAAAATTCTAAAGTGAATTTTAACCTAAATTTTGAAACTGTCTGAATGGTAAATTTCTTCGCAAGATAAAATTGGTTGATCGGTTCCTTCATAACAAAATTGTTACGTTTTTACACCAGTTCTGCAAATCTTAAATTTAGGTGTAATCTTCAATTCTTTAGCGATTTCCATTGCGATTATTAAAGAAGATTTGAATCCCGATTCACGATATTTTAAAAAGACGTTAAAAATATGAGTTTGGAATACTGATACTCATTAAGCAAATCCATTTAAGTAATGTTTCAACAACATTAAAACAACGTTTAATGTTGCTACAATGTTGATATAACGTTATTTGTTTGTTTTTTGCTTAGTGGGTATCTATATTCGAATGTTGAACTATCTTGGTCACAATATTTTTAAATTCAGTATGTCATACCAAAAATGATAAATAAAGTTCGTTTATTTTCTATTGATCTTTGGATTCCGGATTTTGTTTTTATGCTACAGGTATGTTCATAAAAGTTTAAGTACTCGCATTAAAAAAAGAAAAAAAAACGAAAGTTAAATGATTTTTTAAAAACAGTGGCGCGGGCCTTAAGTAGCGCAAGGCCCTGTGCGGTCGCACCGTTCGCACCGCCCTCCAGCTGGTCTTCTTAATAGTTACAAAATTCGGAACAAAACCCTTTGAAATCCTACTATTCGAATTTCAATTAATGCGCGTGGATTCAGAAAATTATATTTGTAATAATTATTCAATGTATTGCAAATATTTTTGTGTTTCCAGAGATTGCAAAAATAGCGCAGCCTAGATTTAAAAACAACTTAAATTAATATTATTAATGTTATCAATATTATCAAATTATAACGTCATTTAGATAAACATAACACAAATTCACTACGCTGTAATTAAAAATTGTTTTGTATCTCCTATGTTTGTTATTGTTGATAAACCAATACTTTAGTTAACTTTTATTTGCTGAATGAATAAGGCTGACCTAAAAAAATATGCGAATTCGATTTTATCATCCGGTTTGTACTACATAATAAAATGCATAAAGACCTACAAACTTTCTAGGTCTAACAAGGATAATTCAAATTCAAAACTATTTGAATTCGAGAAAATAAGCTTACGCTTTTTATAGTTTGCACACATTATATATTATGTTTCTAGGTCTTTATGCATTTTTATTTATTATTTGGCATACAAGGATTTTTTGTTTAACTTTTTTGTTTGATGTACATGTAAGCAAATTGTTCAAATTTAGAAAGCGAATGATTCGGTTAAACGGAACACACATTTGCAAAATTTATTAACAGGATATCAAACAAGTTGTATATTTTAAACTTAACAAGATTTCAGTGATTATAACGCATTTCGCATGAAGTAAAATTTCGAGTTTAGAAAAGCCTGAAAATGTTCAGGCTTTTCTAAACTAGAAATTTTACTTCATGCTTAATCTAGGAATGGAAATACTCGTTAGAAGGTTCAAATTAAACGATTTTATAAGAAAAAGTACCTGAAAATGTACCTGAGGATATATATCTACTTAAAAAAAATTAAAAAGTAAATTAACGCAATTATGTCAATTTTGAAGTTTAATTAAAACACTTAACTTTGTTTTACCACTTTTATTTTACTTTTCAGTGACTATAGTTTCGACTACAAACTAGTCATTATCAAACTAAGTGCCTAAAAGTAATCCATTTGTCGGATAAAGGCCGAAGAATGGATTTACTCGAAGCGCTGGAAATTCACAAACTTAAAGGTAATCCGGAAATTCCCCTCATTAATGACCAAACCGACATAATGTATACCCCTCTCTTCGATGCTGTAATATAAAAGCAATGTACACGTAATTTTAGGCACTTAGTTTAATAAAGACTAGCTTGTAGTTGAAACTATAGTCAGTGAAAAGTAAAATAAAAGTGGTAAAACAAAGTTAAGTGTTTTAATTGAATTGTTATAAAGATGTACCACAGAGTGAACGCCAACCAAATTTTATCTTTTGACTTTTATCTTGAATTTTACTTTTTACATGGTATGCGGCTCTAATTTTGTTTGTAAATGTTTATTTATTAATTTATTTTAGAACAGTATTTTTAGCTTGTACATCAGGTGCATCGTCAATTATTCTTGCTAATGACAATTTATTTTGGGGTTGGTGATCTGACATTTCTGCTAAAATTTTTATAAAAACAGTACATGTATCCTCTCACTTTTACGTATGGTAGTATATTATTATTATATTATTAACATATTTTTATTATTATTAGATTATTAATTTTATAATTAGGTTATTATTATTATGGACGTGTATAAAACAATTACTAAAGCACTAAAATAAAATTATTATTATTAAATCACAAATTTTAAAGTTAACTAGCGTTTGTAGCAATTTAAAAAGCGTAATCTGATATTATGTTGGTTTTTAAAAATAAACCCACTCAAAAAGTAGGTTAGTTAAAGATGCAGGGAATTTTCCTTTCAGGTATATATTTTCCTATGTATACCCATATAAAAAACGCACTAAAACGTTCGTGTGTCAATAGTATGCAAAATATTTTTTACAAACTATTGCAAACTATTGACAAACTCAATTTTTCTTTATGTTAAATTTTCTTTATGCACATACTTTTAGTATGTCAAAAAGTAATTAAAAATTAAATTTCAGTTTAATATAACTGCAACACAAACAAAATAGTGGTTTGAATTAAAAAAAATAGGATATTAAAACCAACATTTATTTCATGTAGCTTTAATTAATAGATATTATAGGGTAGTTATCGGATTTTATTAAGAATCTTAAATAATGCTTAGTGGGGCATTAAAACTTATTTTTACATCTAATAAGGCAGATATTGTTTAAGGAGAAAATGTCATAAATTCTAATAAATTATAAGTACAATATTATTTGAACAATATAAAAT
Organism: Philonthus cognatus; assembly: GCA_932526585.2. Taxonomy (NCBI): domain Eukaryota; kingdom Metazoa; phylum Arthropoda; class Insecta; order Coleoptera; family Staphylinidae; genus Philonthus; species Philonthus cognatus. The sequence continues at coordinate 23,949,125 of OW052250.1, read as the reverse complement.
AACACTAAAAAAGTTTCAAGTGTTGGAAATGACCACCACCTACGGGTTCTGTAGTTTTAAACATCGAACTTCGGGATATTCTAAAGTATATTGCAATTTCTTGTAGTCTAGAAACAGGATTTTCTTCCACAAAGCATAAAATATTTCATTTTAACTCATCACTTAAAACGTGATTCAATTTTTCCACTTTGATTGTGAATTAATTACAGAGCCTTTCGAAGAAAACTTTGTGATGATCTTTTGGATTGTTCTTATACACAGAATTGGTCGTTCAGGATATTTTGCAGAAAATAGGTCAGTTTCAAGTGGTAATGTATTCCATATACAATGGTGACAACTTGAGAAGTGTTGTCCTTAAGTTGTCACCATTGTGATGCCAGGTTACTATTTCAACTCTTTCCTATATGTAATACATTACAACTGGGAACTTTAACGCATACGAAGTAGAAACAAATGTTATTATATATATATATTAATAATCTAGCACCCGTTTACCATAATGGTGTTGGGTTTTTCCTTATTTCATTACAAATATTTTCCACTTCTTCTTATTTTTCAATATCTTTTTTGCTTCCAGCCATGTTATTCCTCTCTTCTCTATTGCTCTTGTCGTCACTTGGTCCCTTGTTAGTATGGGCCTACCTCGTTTCTTTTTTCCCTGTTCTTTTTGGTTCCTTGCAAATGTTACTATATTGTTTACAAATACTCCTTCTGACACTGTGACTTTTTGTAGATTGTTGTACCCTATTGTTATACCGTTACATAGTGTATTGCATTCTTTTATTATTTCGTTCATGTATATTATAAACAATCCTGGGCTTAATCCTCCTCCTTGCCGTAGTCCTCCTTTTGTTGTAAATGGTTCTGTTATATCATTCTTGTATATTACCGCGTTTGTATTGTTCTTGTAGATTTCTTTAATTATCCTAATTGTTTTTCCACTCACTCCCTTTTTGGTTAATGTCTCCTATAATTTGTTTCTTGGTATTTTATCAAAGGCTTTGTCTAGGTCAATATAAGCTAGGTATACTCTTTTTTTCTCCTGTAGCATCTTTTGTGTCAGTTCTTTTACCAAAAATATGTGGTCCTGCATACTTCTTCCTGTTCTGAATCCACTTTGTGCTTCTTCTAGCGCCTTCTCTGTTACTGCTCTTATTCGTTTGTCTATTATCTGTTCTAGTATTTTCATGTTCGTGCATAGTAACGTTATACCTCTGTAATTGTCACAATTTTTTCTGTCTCCTTTTTTTGTGTATTGGTACAATTAGTGCCATCTGCCAGTCTTTGGGTATCTGCTCTACTTCCCATATCTTGTTGTAGATTTTCACAAGTAATTTGTTCCCCTTTTCCCAATGTCCTGTTATTTGGTCTTTTTTTAGTTTTCCTATTATCTCCATTAGCTCTTCTACATTTGTTAGATCTTGTTGTCATCTTCATTTTCTTCATCCTCATTTCCATAATTTCTTTCTAGAGCATTCTCTCCCTGTAATAGCTCTAGGAAATATTCTTTCCATCTCTTCATGATTCCTTCCTCTTTGTTAATTATATCTCCATTTTTACTCTTAATATAGTTTAGTTCTTGTGTTTTCTTTCCTCCTAGTGTCTTCATTGCTTTGTAGAACAGAGTCTGGTTTCCCTTGCTGTCTTGTTCTAGTTTTTCCCCAAAGTCCTCCCAATGTTTCTTCTTTGCCGCTGATACCAGTTCTTTCGTTCTTCCTCTTTCCACTTTATATTTCGCATAATTTTCAGTTGTCCTGTTGCCTATATAATTTTTCCATGCTACCTTCTTTTGTTTTATCTGCTCTTTCATCTCTTCCGTCCACCATGCTGTTTGTTTATTTCTCTTGCTTCCAGGGTTTACTCCACAGACTTTTGCTGCGGTTTCTAGCATTACATGTTTAAACAGTGCCCACATTCTAAATTTTTATTTTCGACTTCATTCTCAATTAATTCTATATTGTTTTCGATTGCCTCTCTATATTTTTCTGCTGTTTCTCTATCTCTTAGTTTGTACACTCTTATTTTTATGTTCACCTATTTGTTTCGTTGTGTTGTTTGTCTTGTTTGTTCCCTTTCTGTTTTCTCTCTTATTATGCTTACAACTACTTAGTTGTCGCTTCCTATTTCCGCATCCCTCATTACTTTTGTATCTACTATTTCCTTTCGTTTCTTGCTTCTACTATTACATAGTCGATAATGAACTTTTCATTTCTACTACTCACTTCTCTCTTGTATGTTCTTATGTTGAAACAATGTGTTCGTTATTATAAGGTTGTTCATTGTGCAGTAATCTAGCATCCGTTTTCCATTGTTGTTTCTAGTGCTTTCTCCATATTGTCCTAATGCTATTTCATATTCCTTGTCTTTGGTTCCTACTCTTGCATTAAAATCTCCAGCGTCATATATTCTTCCTTTTGCTTCTTCAGTTACTAGGTCTAACTGTTTCCAAAATCTATCCTTTTTTTCTCCTTTTTCATCGTCATTGGGCCCATACGCTATGATTATTGTTTTTATTTTGGTCATGTTTTTTTTCTTCTCTCGTATTTCTATTTCCAGTATTCGTTCTGATTTTGCTTCCCAATTGTATATTTGGTGTTTCAAGGATTTGTGAATTAAGTATCCGGCACCTGCTGCTGCTCTTTTTTCTTCTTTTACCCCGCTAAAGATCATTATGTGTCCGTTGTCCAATTTAATTAATCCATTGCCTTTTTTCTTTGTCACCGATATTGCTAGGATTTCCAGGCCCATCTCTTCAAATTCTCCTTCAAGATTGTTTTCTTTTCCATTTATTGCTCTGACATTCCATGTTCCTATTTTCCATGTTCTATTGCTGCTATCCGATTTATCATTGTGTCTTATCTTGTTTATTTTCTTCTCTTTTATCCTTGATCGTTTGTTTGGGTTTCGTCGCTTTCTTATTCATAAGTTTTATTATTAGTTTTTTGCACGATTCTTTGGTTGATTCGGTATCAGTCCCTTCCCTTTTTTATTCCATTTAAATTCTTGTCCGTTTATTGTCAATTTCTGATATCCCACTCTGGTACTGTGTCCCTTATTTACTTCCTCTCTTGAAATTCTTCTTATTTCATGTTATTACTGACGTTTTAATGCCCAAGTTTGGATACCTACAATCACAAAATAAAGTATAGTACACACCAAAGTTCCAATGCGTTTTTTATCTGGGTATACATTAGAATTTGTAAGCCGAAATAAAAAATTTGCTGTATCTTGGAACGAAAATCCTCTTATTAGACTTTAAAATATCTCTTTAAAAGGGAATCCACTTTTTTATAACACTGGAAATTTAAGTTGGACAGACACGTGGAGAAGGAGCGAAAAACAAGCACGAGCAATTCCTTTTCTCGGCACAATTTTACCACTGTAGGGAGGGGGGAGGGGTTTGAATTTTTGTGGTCAGGAAACAAATTAGTAGAAAAAACACAGTGATTATTATTTGTATATTTATTCTACGTGGTAAAAAATAATAAAATCGAGAATTACATTATCGTACAATAATCGGGATATATATAATTATGTATATATTTATATAATGTATATATATATGTTCATATATATATAACCTAACATGCATTCAATAATATTATTACATATAAGACAGATCATCGCATATCCAATATAAATAAATATAAATGTACAGCCGTGGATCTATAAATAATGGCGGTATTCATGAACCTACACACAATAATTCAATTAGATTAAATCAATTAAAATAATCATCCATTATACATAATAATATTAGGTAGTTTTAAATAACCGATAAACTAGTATAATAAAAAGGTGAAATTAGCTTTATACATATGAAATTATTGAAAAAGTTCTTTATACAATTAAATACAAGTGTTACCCAAAAATAAAGCAAAATGAAAAAAAAAGATGAAATGAAGAGGTAAGATTTGTTTTCTTTTTTCCATTTATTTTCATGAACGCCACCATTTCTAAAAAGAGAGCCATTAATGAGTGATCCCCGTCCAGCTACCCTAAGAAAAAAACGGAGGCGCCCGCCTCGCGTGTTTGTGTGTGTGAGTGCGTGCGGGCGCTCCCTGTATCTATTACAAACTAACTTTACTTATTCAAATGTTTGTTATTTTTAATTGTTTTGTTTAAATACAGCCAGATCGCTCAAAATACATAGTCTACATATAAATTACATTATGTATTTCCAAACGGCTTTAAATTTTACAGGTTATTTTACAATATACAGTGTTTTTTTAAATTTATTTAAGTGTTAAAAAACGGAATAAATGAAAATTTAAATTTACACTTTACAGCTTTTTTTTTAGTAACTTTACATCAGTCTCACGCGCCACCACGCCTAACCAAACCTTTTACAGTTTTCGCTCCTTGTTTTTAGTTTTTGTTTTTATTTTTTAATTTGGAGCAACTGCGGCCACCCTGTATATTAAGGGATTGAGAAGGGGTTTTAATGGAAATCGGAGCTTAAACGCAACTTAGCATAAATTATTAATTACATAATATACAATATTTACTTGTTTTTTCGAGGAGTGCTTTTTTCTTCATCAATTAAAATATATATTTTACAAACATTATACACTTTTTTCGCGGGGAATTTTCAACAACGCAACTAGTTTTTTAATTCAAATTTTCAATTATTATACATGAGTGTGATTAAAAACATTTTTTTTTAGAATTCGTGATAAACTATTTACATGAACATCTAATAATTACAAGTCTGTTAAGTGTGTGAGTTGAATTTTATTTACACCCGTGTTTCTTTTTGTAATTCAATCTTTAAAAGTCCGAATCTTCGAGATATAAAAATCCAGGATAAACCGACTTTTACAGATTAAATTAACTGAAATAAAAAAAAAGTGTTTTCCGGTTGCAAAGTTTCAAAATCCCGCTCGTACTTTCTTTCAATATTTACAATAGAATAAGAACTTTTAAACCCTGTTAGGAAATTACAATATATATAAAATTCTTTCTTTTAAAGTTTTCAATGATATACAAGATGCCCGGTTTCCACGAAAACCCCCCACCCAAAAGCACCCTTTTATTTTTTTTAATGATATTATAAACAATTTCTAAGTACAAAAATGGTTATATTTTACATGATTATACAACTATGAAACATCTTTATATAAATACAATTTAATCGGTTAACATATATACATATCACGATGAAAGGGTGGCCGGGTCGCCGCTTTTTCCATTCCTTGCATTAACACAAAAAATCGTCACCCGATTTTATTTAAAAAAAAAAAGGAAAACAAAAAACAAAACAAAATCGATCGTTTTTCCGCTATTCCGTGTGGCAATTTTTTTCAAAAAATAGCTGTTTGGAAATGTTTTTTTTTTCTCTTTTATATATGAACAAAACTATATTACATATAATACAAATAAACGGACACTATATATGTACACATGTATTAAGACATAAAACACGTCTCTAAATCAATGTGTACCAAAAACAATCGCAATCAATTTCCAATACAGACCAACTCAGAAACGACGTCTAACTATTAAATATCATACATTTAGACAATATTAAATATTAAATGCAGTGCGGTTCATTTATTATTCATCAATATTTTTTTGCTTGTTTTTGTTTAAATTTTAAAACGGTAGTGTATAATAGTTGATAAAAAAATAATCGCTATTCATCAAAGAGGAGGAAAGAGAAAAAGTGTGTTTTTTATTTTAATCTTTATTTTTTGAGTGTGTGTTTTTGTGTGGAATAATTTACGCGCGAAATTTCTGTACATTATTACAATAACCGTGCTTTTTAAAAACGAAAATCATTAATTTAAAAAAAACGGAACTTAAAAAACAATCTACATTCTATAGTATTTTCCTCTTAAATATTCATCTATATTCATTTTTTTAAGTTACTAGAAAATGTAGTTAGTGTTAGTTAAGGGTTACAAATGTGTAATAGTAGTATATTTTTTTCTTTAATTTATGGACTCTAATTAACATCCATTCAAAAACCAAACTAATCTAATTTTGGAACATTTAATTTTTTTTTTTTAATTTAAATTCAATTGTGTTTTTTTTCTCTCGTTTGTTACGATAAACCAAACCTAAATTCAAAAACTCGAAAAAGGTGTATGTAGTAGAGTGTGTTGTTGTTTCTTTTTGTTATTCTTTTGTGTCCTATGAAAATTTTGATTCGAATGAAAAATGATGTCATTATTTTTCTTCATTATTATTTTCTTTTGTTTTCAGAACTATTCCTGAGGATTTGATATCACAATATTAATGTCAGGATGATCTGCTGCGTTAACAAAAAAACAGAAAGAATTAATTTAAAGGTTATTTTATGCAACTCGTATTGACTTGAAAGATCAGGCGAAAAAGGAAAAGTTTTTCTTTTTGTTTGTTACTCTATTTACAACGCGAGAATGTAAAATCATAAACTTCAATTTCTTAAAAAAACACCCATTCTCATTGTGTTAAAAATTATTTAAAATAATTACAATTAAACTAAAAAAAGGGAAATCGGAAGAAAAAAAAAACAGAGATTCTACTGTGTATGCAATAAATACGATTCAAACATGACGATGATAAGGATAAGATAATAAACTTCACACACAATTAAATCAATATTTTTTCATAAGAACGAAAAATTAATTAAACCTATCAACTTAAAACTATGCTTATTAAAAAGAAAAAAATTTAAATGAAAATGATAATATTCATAACTGAAAAAAAAAAGTAAATGAAATACTGGTACCCCGCGTGCTTTGTTTTTGTTTTTTTTATTTTTTAACAACACGCGATTGGTCGGAAAAGAAACTTAATTATCAATATAGCCTTCCCTTACTTCACCCACTCCCCACTGTTCTCAGCCGGCTTTGCGTTTTTTTTATTCTTTTAATTTCTCATCTTGTTCATTGTCGTTCTTATTACAAGACGCCGTTTGTGGGTGGTCCAATGGGGCCTAGTTCAGCCGGGCCCATCGATCCCATCGAGCCGGGCGCCTTCATGAAGAACTTCTCCAGCTTGGCGATGATGTGCTTGCCGTAGGTGTACTTGCGCAGAGAGTTCAAGTGGGGCCGGATCTTGTGCATGAGCACCTTCCTCTGTGTCGGCTCGCTGACGTCGATCATCTTCTGGACCACGTAGTTCGCGTACTGGTCTTTCATCATCACGTGCAGAGCGCTGCAAAAACGATTTAAATCACAAAGTGTTAGATTATATTAAATTTATAATGAAAATAAAGAAATTTAAATTAATAATCTGTTATCTAGCCTAATTTAAAAATGTTTAATTGTAACCTAAAATAATCTAACCTAAATAACATTAGAGCCCAATATCAATAATTTACGTAGTCTGATTATCGAGGTTTACATATAAATAATTTAATTCAACATTCTTAATGTAAAAAAATATCCGTCTAATTGAAACGTAAAACTTACTTATCATTAAATCCGCAAACTTCCTCAATCAGAAGGGCCCTCTCACTCCTGGTCGCGTGTGTGACACACTTCTCGACCACATTGCTGGCGAACTTGTGCTGGCTCAGCGCCAAGACCTTGCCGCGTACACTGTTTATCAACTGCGACTTATCTTCCGGTTTACCATGTTCTGCAGAAAACAAACAACACAAGAATAAGCACAAAATTTGAAGATTTTATAAAAAAAAAAAATTTGCATCGTGTATTTCCCCAAAACTCAACACTCACCCAACACATGCTGAATAACATAGTTTCCGAACTGATCCTGTATCAACTGATCAGTGTGTGTGTGCAACTCAGCTAAAATCGGCGATGTCTGCTCCGGAGTGCAGTGCTCCAAAATGCGCTGGATCACGCGGCAACCGTAAGGGTGTGTGGATAAACTGTAGACTTGACCAGCGAACGATTGAATAACAAACTAGAAACACAAAAAAATACTTTTACAGAATTTGTACATTTGTAAACTCAAGTGATCGTTTAAACGATCTTTACTATACTGCTTTAATAGTACATTTTGAACTTCATTTGAAATCAGTTTTTTATACGTGTGACGCATGAAGTAAAATTTCGAGTATAGAAAAACCTGAAATTTTACCTCATGCTTGATCTGGGAGTGGAAAACACTCGTTTAAAGCTTCAATTTAACTTTTTTCAAACATGAGAAATATCTAAAAATGTACAGCATAGACAGTAATTCGGGTATGTATACTTAGAACTCCTTTTATATAGAGGATGTAAATATTACGAATATATCAAAATATTTTCGCATTCAAGCGTTGTATAGTATGTTCAATAAAATAAAACCTCTAAAGTGCCATGGAATAAATTGTAGGTTGGCAACTCTGAAATTATACATTATAATTATTATGTCTGACTTTTAATATGACAATTCGTAAGGGAGTAGCCAACTTAAATTTAAAAAAAAATAAATCATGGCACTCTAGAGGTTATTTTTTATTGAACATACGATAGTTCTAGTAAGTGCATATTTAAAGACTGCGTGGAACAGGGCTTGTACAAGGGCTTAATGAATTTTATCTTTATAGCAACATGTTAATAAATATTAATTATTGTTTATTTTAGGTGATTTTTACTTACTTGTAGTGCATTAGGATCAACACATTCGATACACTTCTGTACAACATGGTTTCCGTTCTGGTCCTTCACGCACTTCAAAACGTGCCCGTCCAACTCCCTCACAATCTCCTGCTGCTGTTCCGCCGGAATCGACTCCAGAGCCTTCTGGATCACCCTGCAACCGTACATCTGCAACGCCAAGGGCAACACGTTTCCTCTAACCTTCTGGGCAAGCGTAGTCTTCTGTTCCGGGGTGCCGAACTCAAAGAACTTCTGAATAACGTAATTTCCAAAGACGTCCGTCATCAAATTGTAAGCCGCTGAAAGAATTTCATTGAAGACCATCTGCTTTTCATTGGCGGTAGCCCTTTCTAGTTTCTGCTGGATGAACCTAGAGCCGTGCTGGTCTTGAGAGAACTCAACTATGTGATTGGCTAAATCGCGCAGTTGGAGGTTAGGAAAGCGGTTGTTTCTAAAGTCTTCTAATAGCCTAGAACGCCCCTGGGGGCCTTTATCCAGTGAACTTGTGACTGTCGTGAGAGAAGAATTCAATTTTGTGAAAAGCGAGTTGCTCGAGCCGAACATTGCGTTTGCAGTCAAGCCTGCCGCTACGGAGTTTCGGTACTTCGAAGCTTCTGCACCCGGAGCCGCTGAGAGGACTCTGGAGTTGACCAAGTTGCCTAGTTGTAAGGGGGCTGTCGGTGGGGGTGTCAAAGAGCCGGTCAATGGGCTTGGGCTGCCTCCCAATCCGTAAGAGGCCGGCCATTTTGCTCTGTATTCTAGAGATGGAGAGAACGCCGAGGTGTTTCTGTCGAAAGAATCACGGCGGCCTGTTGTTGTCGAAGTTAGACCTAGTCCTGTTTGGAAATTACAATTTGTTTAGCTTCTATTGTGCTGATCAGGATTGGAAATTATTATTTTTAGTGGTGAAAATCGATTATTTCTAAGCAATTGCAATATGTGGGATTTTGTTAATGAAACTGTTTAGTCAAATTATGTGAAAATATCATCTTAAAACATAAAAAAATTAATAGCAGTTATTGCATTTTACTGCTAAACTGACCACATACATTTTGTTGTTAGGGATATTTTCATGATTAAGGGTTACAGAAATATGATAATGATAAAGCGTTTACAAATAAATACACAGATATCATGGGTATCGTTTTAGAGTAGAGGGCAAGGGATTGCTTCTGCCAGAGCTGGGCCAATTCATCAAAAAACGGATACGAATCCCGCCCAGCACTTAGAAAATACTGTAACGACACCCATAGCAAATACCAGTAGGACAATATACATGGAAATGAATCTTCTTCATATGATTAACGCTGTAATACCCAAACATCACATGAGTAAAAGACTAAATCTTCTTAAAGACGAGCCAAAACGACTTGTTCTCGTGTAAGCCTCATTATGACCTTGTGGTGGGCTGACTCAAGTGAAAATAATCGAATCATTTGAATACAAAAACCATCAATTATTTAATAATCAATTATTATCATTCGAATGATCATTCAAATGATGATTCGAATGATGATTCAAATGATCATTCAAATGATGATTCAAATGATGATTCGAATGATGATTCGAATGATGATTCAAATAATGATTCGAATGATGATTCAAATGATGATTCAAATGAGCATTCAAATGAATATTCGAATGATCATTCGAATAATCATTCGAATCATTATTCAAATGATGTGATCCAGGCAAACCAATGAATGCTACAAATCGATAAATGATATTGTGCAAATGATGTAAAACTGTAACAAGTTAATTATCAAGATCATTGAAGAACCGATCATTCGATAGAACAAAACATTTAATAAATCTCCGTTCCATACCATTACTTCTTAAATTATTTTTGTATTTTTATATTATTTGACACATTATTAGTTTCAAAATGGTCAGGTTTTACATTTAAATATACATATTTATTTTGTATGAACTTTATAAGTATACATATTGCAATTGTTTAGAACCACGTTAAAAAAATCTTTATATACAAAATATAAATATTCTGAGTATACCTGAATGCAAAGAAGTTGTTGTTGCAGCCGAAGAGCCAATGGTACCAAGCGAGGAACTGCCGAATGGGGCAGAAGGGGGCGCGTGCAATGTGGGGAACAACCCTGAACCTACCCCTTGGGCCACACCTAACCCACACCAACCATATATATTGAGTTAGTACAAACACCAACACGCACACACGCTTTTATGTACAAATATCATTTTCTTTTATTTTTGTTGTTGTTTAAATGATGAAAAATATGTTTTATGAAATGCATGCAAGTAAAACAGTGATGTGTGAATTGGAAGAGGAAAATCTCACCTCCTAGTGTGTTGCCGTTAACGGATGTGTTCACGCTGGCTCCGTAGAGGCTCTGTGGTGTGCTTGAGTAGAGAGAAGCTGCAGCTTGGCTTTGACGAGAAGCCTGTGGTTGTACGAGGACCGGCGCAGGGGAAACGAGGCGCATCGGAGTGCCATTTCGCATTGCTGCGCCTTGGGCCATGAGGATCGGTGTCGCATTTTGATCGTAGTAGGGTACGATGTAACCTCCTGGCACTTGAGGCTGTAACATAATTTTTATGTGAACCCCACCATTTGATAACTGTCCAACAACAATATTGATGGCACAATATCCAACAGCAATATTACCATAGACCAGGGTTTCTCAACCGGAGGGGCACGCCACATTAGGGGGGCGCGGCAAGATTTAGGGGGGGGGGATAGATTTCCTAAAAAGTATGTGAAGTGAAATAAGGCTATAATGGTGTTTCAATTTAACTAAAACTAAAAAACCCCAATTAAATCAGGGAGGGGGGGGCGTGGAGTTATAAAAGGGGGCCCGACCTGTAAAAGGTTGAGAGCCCCTGCCATAAATGTACAACAATAATTTTGGAATAAAATGTCAAACGCCAATACTATATCGATCAACTACTTCTGAAACCTAGCCTAATATTTTATGAATACATAAAATATTAGGCTGGGGAAAACCTGAAAGAAACCAGGATATGATAACCAGGGAAAGTACTATGATGGCTATATTCCCATTTTCTTTAGTCAATGTTATTTTATAAACTAACCTGTACTTGTTGTTGTGCTTCGGCTGTTCCATTGGGAGTGAGAGGTCTGCGAGCGCCATTGCTAGCTCCCTGTTGAATCAAGTTAGCCGGGGCTGGGTATACCCAGGGACCAACGCCGTAATACTGCGGTGCCGGTATCAAGTACGGAGTCTCCTGCTGGGTGTTCACCAGGTAGGGACCAGCCGCTTGCGGAAATGCTGCTGCCTGCTGCTGCTGGGCGAGGTACTGCTGCTGTTGCTGCTGCAATAACTGCAATTGGGCAGCTGTGGCTGGTGTCGTGGCTTGGGTCTGCTGTGATCGGAACAATTGCTGCAAAAAAGAATTACAAATTTGAAAAGTCCTGTTTAATGCCCTTGTGATTTTTTTTTAATTGAATTGGAATTTACAGTACAGCTTATTTACAGATAATCCAGTTTGTTCTGTTATTAACATGATGATGATACGAGCACTAGTGTTTTGAGCGGTTACTATTTTCCGGAACCGGAATAATGAAAAATGTTTTTTTTAAAGTAAAGGTGATGGATGGAAAAATCGGGTTGCGGGATGAGATGAATATTAGGGAATTGACTTAGGCGGTTAGCCATTCAGTCACGACCAGTTTTCCTATTTAAATTTTTCATATTAATAAAAATGTGGACAACACAATTAACAAAATTATTCGCCTCAGGCGAAACTCGAACTCACATTTCGGCAGTGGACGATTAGTCCAGTCTAACGACTCAACCGCTCGGCCACCACAGCCCCGAAAAAAATGTTGGTTTTCATTATTCAATAATTTGATAGTCAGATTTTTGGCATGATTTCAAGGAAAGTTCCTTTCACAATTGTGTCGGAAGGTAAAAAGAAAAATGAATCTCTGGAAATAAGTGCAAAATGTTCACATCTTGTTGGTACTTTTATCTAGGAAAATCGCCCAAAAAAAATGCACAGTCTGATATATAAAACAGTAAGGTGCTAATCCCAAACTTTATAGTCCAGTTCATGAGAGGTGTGCTGTGACATTTAAGTTCAAATTAAAATAACTATGATAATATAAATCAAATACTTGAAGTTAAGCATAAGTTGCAACTAAGCACACAGAAGTTAAGCATAAGTTGCAACTAAGCACACAAAAGTAAAAGAAATCATGTTTATATGAAAATACCTCAGAGAAAGGTTGTACCACAGATTTCAAATCTGTAATCATAAGACATCTCTCGTGAATTCTACTATACATGTTAATTTCATTACATTGCATTAATTAATCGAGGGAAAAAGGAGTTATCATAAATTTCTAATAAATATAATTCCCACTCTAAATTATTATCGTCTAAAATGTTTTAGAGAATCATTAATAGAAAGGAGAAAAGTGATTAAATCGACAGCATTTTAAATCTCCTCAATTACAGGAGAAAACTAAAATTATCAGTATACTTATTACATTACTTTATCTAACCCATTTCTATTGGACTTTATGTGAACGCACATCCATTTTAATTTACTCCCGTCGTTATTAATTCAACACTAGCGATTAACTTCGAAATTTAATAGAGAATCAGGGCCCGAATTCACAGCACCCATGCAATTATTTGTCTTTGGTGAGAACTTGCACCAAAATGACGTCATTTTACTCCGTACGGTTTGGTAAATTTCTTCCAAAATGACGTCATTTTAGTGCGACTTCTCATCGATGTCAAATTGCATCGGTGCTGTAAATAGGGGCCCAGGATTAAAAGTTAAAACCGTGCGTATTTGAATAAAATGGATCAATTTTAAAACGAATGTGTCGATTAGGCGAAAAAAAACTGTTACAGTGTAAATTGCTCGCGGCGCGTAATTAATGCAGCACACGGTTTTCTTTTTTCTATTATGGAAATGTTCCAACGCTAGGAATCGGTAATTGCTGGTTGTTTAATTACAGCCATTGAATTAGCAGGTAATTGTTTGTGTGTTTGTGGGGTAAATGTAAAACGCGAAAACGCTGCACTTATAGGTAATTCTCGAATGCAACAATTACAATGATTATAATTTACATGTTTACGAATATTTCTAAGTAATAATTTGTACTGTTTTGTTTAGAGTAGAATATATTTTGTAATCAATTTAAAACTTAAAATCATTGATGAACAATCTGTCAAATAGCTGTCACACTCACGAGCGTCTTCATATTGTTTAGATTTAAATTTATTTATGTACATACATACATTGTTTATTGTATTATCATTGTCTTGTAATTGGGAAATTTCCTGTGGGGCAATAAATACTTATTATTATTATTATTAATTAAACTTCTGACGAGTGTTTCCAAACCCAGATTACGCATGAAGTAAAATTTCGAGTTTAGAAAAGCCTGAAAATTTGGTCAAGTTGCAAACCAAATTTTCTGGGCTTTTCTAAACTCGAAATTTTACTTCATGCGCATCGCGTATAAAACACTGATTTCAAGTAAAGTTCAAATATACATATATTTGACAATATTTTAGTATTTTATACGCGTGGCGCATGAAGTATAATTTCCAGTTGATTTAACAAAAATATTCAAAACCTAATTATTTATTATTAACACTGAACATCGTTGATAACAGACTAAATATCTGATTAACTGTTACTCTGATTAAAGATTTATTTGTGTGTTTCTGAACTTCACTTCAAATCAGTGTTTTGTACGCGTGGCGCATGAAGTAAAATTTCGAGTTTAGAAAAGCCCGAAAATTTGTCTCGGGTCGCTGCGCGACCCTCGACAAATTTTCACGGGGCTTTTCTAAACTCGAAATTTTACTTCATGCTTAGCCTGGGAGTGGAAAACACTCATTTTAAGCTTCGGATTGAACTCTTTTAATAAACTACGAATGTCGGAAGATTTAAGTATATACGCTGTAATTGGGATATGTATACTTAAAAGAAAAACTCCCTGTATATTAGATATGGGAAGTTCGAATCTTTTATGTGATTCGAAACAACCGAATCATTCCTTAAAAGTGGTTCGTTCTTTATGAATCGTTCGTAAATGAATCACTTATAATAATAATAATAATTTTGAAAGAGAAGAAAAACGGACGAAATACCTACCAAGCTGGTGATCTTACATTATCAAATTGGTTGTTGAACCAAATTTAATTGATATTGTCCCTAAACACAATTCACATTTTGCATTTTTAGTCGTAAGTTTCGTAAGTCTTGTCGAAATAAAACTTCGGTGCCTTGAATTCGTTTTGCAAATATTCTGTAATTTGTCTCATAAGTAGAGAACAAACATAAGCTGATAAAAGTACGCTGCTTTATGTGGAGTAAACAGAGAAATTCACACTAAATTTAGACCTAAAAAGAACATTGCTATTACATAACAGCTGATCAGGTTAAATTCGTTTAAGCCTCACGAATTTAAGCGAGTGATTTATAAAACAGCCCGACGCGCGACTGTCGAGTCGTACAAAATACAAATGAGGGCTGGCGCAGCAGATTCGTTTCCACAAGTTGTGAGGAATCGTTTCAACCGATTCGAGCGTACGAATTAGTCATCTGATTCGAGCGGATTTAGATTCAGACAGCATGTACAAAGCGGAGTTGAAGTTGTGCGCGGATACGAGCAAACGAATTAGTCATTCGATTCGGGCTGATTCAGATCGTATGTACAAAGCGGAGTTGAAATTGTGCGCGGATTCGAGCGAACGAATTAGTCATCCGATTCGGGCGGGTTCAGATTCAGACCGCATGTACAAAGCGGAGTTGAAGTTGTGCGCGGATTCAAGCAAACGAATCAGTCATCCAAGGAATCGGGAATACGATTCCGCATAGCTTAAATCGTTCGGACGGTCGTCTCGAGTGAAAGAATCAGTAACAAACCAATTCTTCTTGAAATACGGAATCAGTTCATTCAAATCACCGCACAGAAACGTTCTTTTCGAACGTATCATTCATAACCGACCCATCTCTACTGTATATATACAGGGTGAGTCACTAAGCGGAAATCGGTCTATAGTGGGCGTATCGTTGAAAATAGCAAAAAAAGTTTCAAATAAAAGTTGTTCAGAATCATGTTTTTCATAACCCAAAATTATTGCTAAATATAGCGGCCTTGCGGTTATACCCGAAGTGAACACCAACTTATTTTAAATAGCACACCCTATATATTTTTACATTTTTGGATTGCTCGTTAAAAATAAACATGAGGTAATTCACACAACATCGGGTCTCAGTTGAACCGTTTTCGAGTTATTTCCTTTTTTTTTTGATAAATTCGACGATTTCAGAGCTCGACGCCGTTAACAATATCTTCAAAACGAAATAAGTCACAGTTGTGCGGCTTACGGTTTTGGATTCGGAAAGAAATGTAGTATTTGTTTAAGTTTTTGCCATTAGTCAGATTTTCTAAATTGAACCGAGTCCGTCGACGGTATTCTTCAGTACTTCAAACATGTATAACTTCATTTTTTTAAATGGAATTTTTTTTTGGAACAACCCGGTATCAATAAAAAGGAAATTTAATTTCGCATCAGATAAAGTGTCACAAGATAGATGGTTCCATTTAAAAAAAATGAAGTTATGCATGTTTGAAGTACTGAAGAATACCGTCGACGGACTCGGTTCAATTTAGAAAATCTGACTAATGGCAAAAACTTAAACAAATACTGCATTTCTTCCCGAATCCAAAACCGTAAGCCGCACAACTCTGACTTATTTCGTTTTGAAGATATTGTTAATGGCGTCGACCTCTGAAATCGTCAAATTTATCAAAAAAATGAAATAACTCGAAAACGGTTCAACTGAGACCCAATATTGTGTGAATAAACTCATGTTTATTTTTAACGACCAATCCAAAAATGTAAAAATATATAGGGTGTTTTATTTAAAATAAGGAAGTTAGTGTTTACTTCCGGTTTAACCGCAAGGTGGCCATATTTAGCAATAATTTTGGGTTATAAAAAACTTGATTCTGAACAACTTTTATTTGAAACTTTTTTTGCTATATTCAAAGATACGCCCACTATAGACCGTTTTGCGCTTAGTGACTCACCCTGTGTATACATAAGACATTTTTTTAGGGAAAGTGCACTAACAAAATTTACCTGATTCCATCTCGGAGTTCAAAATTACATTAGAACGAAAATGTAAATTTGAAGTGCGCTTCAAAAACAAACTTAATTATTTCTTTTTAAAACTGGTACTTAATAATTATTGAATCTTGCATAAACATAATTGAACTGAGTTTATCTTCGAACCGGGGTTCTTAATAGCATTTTATTATTGTCATAATATTATTTTTACTTATTTAAAACACGGTTATTTGTTTTTTGACCTATAATTGGGAATTGTACAAGATATTTGGTCTTCAGCGAAGCTCAGGAAACAAATGAGGCACTTAGAAGCATACATCCCTTTGCTTCTAAGGGCCTAATTTGTTTCCCGAGTGCCAATTAGAAAAAAAAAAATGGAGTATATGCAAGGAAAACAGTTTCTTTGTTTACTAGCAAAGAGATATCGAAATTTCATTAGTATGTACTGCTACCCAATATATTATCTGTAAATCCAGATAACCACTCTGCTATTTTGTTTATTAATTTAAATACAGGGTTATTCAAAAACAAGGAACATATTTCTAACATTTATTTCTTCTAAAGTACAGGGTTGAATAATAATTACAACGTTCCAGACAAAAGTTTAAAATTTGAACAGTCCAGGCAGAAGTTCCAGCCACGGCCGCATTGGCGCTGTTGCTTGTCATGTTCATCATGACAATCGTTTGTAGTAAAATGGCGACACAACAAGAACAAGCATTTTGTGTGCTGCGATTAGCAAAACTGGAGTCCATTATTGAAGTTCAACGTGCTTTTATCCCCATAGGCTTAACACTCTTAAAAACCTGAGACATCGATTTGCTGAAGCTGTTAATTCGAAACTAGAGACCAGCTGATTCGTGTGTGGTAGGAAATAAGCCATCGTTTTGATATTTGTCGTGTAACACATTGTGCTTAAATTGAATGCATAAAAATTTTACTTTTCTCTTTCCAGGAACGTTGGAATTATGTTTCTATCTTTTGTAGTTTGGAAGAAATAAATGTTTGAAATCTGTTCCTTCATTTTAAATAGCCCCGTATAACTTGAAATTTAAAATTAGATTTCTCTTTTTTTTTTTAGTAGACACTTATACCCCTTTGCTTCTAGGGCCCGTTTGTACTCAAGTCAATTAACTTAATCATTGATTAGTAGCTCTTAAGAAGACAATAATTTTATTTACAAATTGTTTTCATAATCGCACATTGATAAAAGTGACATATTTAGGATATCTTACAAATTTATAACATTCTTATATTCTAGAAATTTGATTTTATCAGAGGTTTAATCAATAATTTGTGGATAATTAAAGATAATCAGCCTGGGTGCAAATGGGCCTAGGTGATTGAAAGTACAATGTATAGACAGTTTAAATAAAGGGCTACATCGTAACAAATATTTTTGTTACAATTACAGTAAGTATCAATTACTGCGTAGTCACGAAAACCTTACCAATAATTAAAAGTGAGTGATGTTTCCTAATTACACAACATCAATTCTCATCAATTGAAAGATAATACATTAAACAAATGATTTCTATATTTAGACTCCCCGATATTAATACAAAAGTATACATTATTCAACACAGTCGAATTGAATTCTATTTTCAAACCATTTCTTTTTGCACAGTAACAATCAATATTTTTTTATTAAAGCTAATAAGTACGACGGACGGCACTATCTGCAATTAATACGATTCAATTTCCAGCCGATCCTTAATGGATTAATCATCCGAATGTTCACGTGCGAATGTAAATTATCGGACTTCGTTAACCCTAGTTATTATGTCCTGGAGCTACATAGATTACCACGTATATTGCTGTATAGTATTACTCGCGCATCCCGAGGGAAGGTCGAATGATGGTTGATTGACAATGTCGCAATTTAATAATTTATGTAATAAAATAATAAATACTGTTATATTGGATATTTAAATGTATCTAAATCAAAAGTTGTAAAGCAAGTACATATTTCGGGTCAGAGCTGGGACGAATCCTCTTAAAAGGATTCGAATCACGAATCCGAATCACCTAATATGATTCGAATCACGAATACTCGAATAAAGGATTCGTAAGAGATAAATATGATTCGAATTAAAGATTCGAATCCTGTTTTTTCGAATCACGAATATAAATCCTTTAAGAATAAACTTGATTTTATTATTTTTTTGCAACCATTAATATATAAATATCGTTGCCAGTTGATTTAATAAAAATATTGAAAACCTAATTATTTATTATTAACACCGAACATCGTTAATAACAGACTAAATACCTGATTAACTGTTACTCTGATTAAAGACGTATTTGCGTGTTTCTGAACTTCACTTTAAATCAGTGTTTTGTACGCGTGGCGCATGAAGTAAAATTTCGAGTTTAGAAAAGCCCGAAAATTTGTCTCGGGTCGCTGCGCGACCCTCGACAAATTTTCACGGGGCTTTTCTAAACTCGAAATTTTACTTCATGCTTAGCCTGGGAGTGGAAACACCCGTTTAAAACTTCAAATTGAACTTTATTATAAAACCGACGAATGCCTGAAAATTATGTCAATAAAAAATTCACTAAATATCATTAAAACCGGGAATGTCAAGGAAAAGTCATGAAATTATATTCAAATTGACTAAATCACTAACAAAAAAGCCATATGATATTATTAAATTTGTCAAAATCAGCAGGCAAATTACAAAACACGTAAAAATTTATAAAATTAACTTGAATATTGACAAAAACAATAAGAACAATTTAACAAAATGGGGGTTTCCCACAGAAGAAAGTTATATTAAAAGGCCAGGGAAAAAAATCTTGAATTAAAGAAATTTCGGAATAATTTAACATTTCAGATTGTGGCTATCATGTCAGTTTTACTTCAAATAATATCAAACAAAATGTTGAAAACTAGATTATAATCTTTAAAAACATTTTCGGTTATTTAATGTTTTTATCAAAGCATTCAGTTTGAAGTTTCGAATGAGCGATTCCACTCCCAGACTAAGCATGAAGTAAAATTTCGAGTTTAGAAAAGCCCCGTGAAAATTTGTCGAGGGTCGCGCAGCGACCCGAGACAAATTTTCGGGCTTTTCTAAACTCGAAATTTTACTTCATGCGCCAAGCGTACAAAACACTGATTTGAAGTGAAGTTCAAAAACACACAAATACATCTTTAATCAGAGTAACAGTTAATCAGATATTTAGTCTGTTATCAAGGATGTTCAGTGTTAGTAATAAATAATTAAGGTTTTGAATATTTTTGTTAAATCAACTGGTAACGATATTTATATATTAATGGTTGCAAAAAAATAATAAAATCAAATTTCTAAAAGGATTTGTATTCGTGATTCGAAAAAACAGGATTCGAATCTTTGATTCAGCGACCCGAGACAAATTTTCTGGGCTTTTCTAAACTCGAAATTTTACTTCATGCGCCACGCGTATAAAAGAGTGATTTAACGAGAAACACACAAAAGACATTTTTCATGTTAATCCTCACAATTAAACAAATTAGTTTTGACAATTCAAATCCTTTTGTAAGTATTCGAATCCTTATAAATATTTGAATCCTTATAAATATTTGAATCCTTTTATAAATATTCGAATCCTTTTATAAATATTCGAATCCTTTTATAAATATTCGAATCCTTTTATAAGGATTCGAATCACCCGCATTTAGATTCGAATACGAATCCTCTTAAAAAAATGTAACGAATTCGGATCACGAATCCACTTGAACTAAAGTATTCGAATGCCTCTTCTCAATCTTCCAAAAGGATTCGAATCCTGAATGATTCCAATCCTGCCTACCTCTGTTTCAGGTAATACGATTTTAAAACCCCGGCGCATCCACCATAAATACCTATTTTCGAGAATTACAAAGAAATATACAGGGCTTCGAACAGGAACTGAACCGGAAACCGGAAAAAACTATTCTTTTTGTCGGAGCGACAACCGGAGCTAACCCCAAAACAATAATAATAAGATTATTTCGGTTCGGTTCAAATTTGTGTTCAAATATTCGGTATATTAAACTCAGTTTGTTATTGATAATGAGCACCTTGTGTCTCGAAATGTACATCTAACATAAAAATAAAAAGTGAAGTAAGGAATAACAGTCTTTCTATTTGTGATATTAAACTTAATAAAACACTAACAACACTTTCTTCACTAAAAACATGTATTTTTGCTAAATGTACAGTTCTATTCCTACCTACCTACTGAAAAAAAAATCTACGGTAATTCGGTAAATTTCCCTTTAGTTGCGCAGTGGTTTTGTTCACTTTCACAAAGCTTAAAAACAATATGCATGATTTACACATCAGGTGTAAATATTTAGTACACGTATATGTTTTTGGCACCCAACATGGGGCAAATAAAACAAATATTCATAATTTTCAACACAAACACTAATGTAACCCAACGCGGTATAAATATTTGGTACCGACAGTCTTCACTAAAAACATGTATTTTTACTAAATGTACAGTTCTATTCCTACCTACCTACTGAAAAAAAAATCTACGGTAATTCGGTAAATTTCCCTTTAGTTGCGCAGTGGTTTTGTTCACTTTCACAAAGCTTAAAAAAATATGCATGATTTACACATCAGGTGTACATATTTAGTACACGTATATGTTTTTGGCGCCCAACGTGGGGCAAATAAAACAAATATTCATAATTTTCAACACAAACACTAATGTAACCCAACGCGGTGTAAATATTTGGTACCGACAAAATCTTCACTAAAAACATGTATTTTTGCTAAATGTACAGTTCTATTCCTACCTACCTACTGAAAAAAAAATCTACGGTAATTCGGGAAATTTCTCTTTAGTTGCGCAGTGGTTTTGTTCACTTTTACAAAGCTTAAAAAAATAAAATCATTAAGAACCTATCACATTAGCGATATACGCATTGCAGACAAGTGAACCAACCCAACCCCGCATTCGGCTCTAATTAAATTGGGTATTTATGGGTGGATAATCATACATACACGAAGCCCCGCCCGCCCAGAGAGTGAACCCTCTGACCTCACATTACCCTAATGTAATTGAAGATCGATCTTTACCTCTGAAATTCCAGAAATTTATTTCCGGACGGGCATTAATTTTTAATCCCCGGCATAAACGCAAAGAAATACGAGCTTCGAAACCGATCGGCGTTTCACCGTTTGATTGATCGAGAACAGTGCGCATTTTATGCATTTTTCAGCCGGCTAATTGACATCTATTACCTGCCGGACCGTAATATCGCATTTCCCCGGGATAAGTCAACCAATAAAATCGTTCGTTGCGGAACATTTTCCGACATCCTTGACCCACTGACAGTTAGAGATCAGAGAAACGCGCGAGTAATTTCGTGTTTTCAATTTTTTTCCTCCTTCTTCTCGGCGCCGATTTGTGACCTTAATGCCGGGGCATTAAAACTAGATTATAAGTAAAACCTATAGTTAATTCCAACTAGAGTTCCATTGTTCGGTAATAAAACTGCGATTTGCGATTGTTTCGTCATGTCGTTGGGTGCTATTGTAAAAGTTTTCGATTGTTGTTTTTATGGCCTTAAAATTGGATCAATGGAGTTTTATTATCTCAATGAAATACGGATAAGTAGAAATTTATAATAATAGATAATAACAGACTTATTCGCACCAGGGTATGTGTTATTGGATTGCAGTGAAAAAACAAAAACTTCAAGCTTGACTAAATTGTATTCTTAGAATATCGCAAAAACTCTTAACTTGAAATATTTACAAATATTTTGATGCGCCAGGCATACGAGTGCGAGTTTACAATATATAGAAAGTTTTATATAACACCGAACATTTTTATAAAATACGATTTGACACCTTTAATTTTTAGGTTATGTGTAAATTGGGTTGCCTATATGACCATTACAAATTGTAGCTAATCAATTGCAATTAATGCCTCGAGTTGTACACACAGAGAGTTTTTCTTTAAAGTATACATGTCCCAATTACAGCGTACATACCGTAAATCTTTAGATAATCGTTGCTTTTTTTAAATTTGAAACTTAAAATGAGTGTGTTCCACTCCCAGACTAAGCATGAAGTAAAATTTCGAGTTTAGAAAAGCCTGAAAATTTGGTTTGGTCGCGTAGCGCGAAGCGCGGAGCGGCCAAACCAAATTTTCAGGCTTTTCTAAACTCGAAATTTTACTTCATGCGCCACCGGTACTAAACACTGACATATTACGAAGTTTAAAACACACCGCTGAACTTAACATTGAATCAGTGTTTTGTACCGGTGGCGCATGAAGTAAAATTTCGAGTTTAGAAAAGCCTGAAAATTTGGTTTGGCCGCTCCGCGCTTCGCGCTACGCGACCAAACCAAATTTTCAGGCTTTTCTAAACTCGAAATTTTACTTCATGCTTAGCCTGGGAGTGGAAAACACTCGTTTAAAACTTCAAATTGCATTCTTTTATTAAACCGAGCGTGGTAAAAGGTACAACGTCTGCATATATATGCTTAAAAGAAAAATTCTCGTTATGAAAATGTTCGATGTTACATAAAAGTCTCTGCATATACCGTATGTTCAATAAAAAAAAAACCTCTAGACTGCCATGATTTAATCTTTTTTTAAATTAATGTTGGCTACGCGCTTTAGGAACTGACATATAAAATGTCAAACTTGATAATTATAATTTCAGAGTTGCCAACCTACAATATATTCCATGGCACTCTAGAGGTTTATTTTTATTGAACATACGATACTATGTATCGTTTATGTTTCCTAGCGAACTTATCTTGATTTAATTTTTAGTAAAAACAAAATTTTCTGGCTTTTCTCAACTCGAAATTTTACATTATGCGCCACGCGTATAAGATTTAAAGTGGCTTTCACTTGTTCACAATATATCAGTGTTTTCAGTGTTTATTACGCGTGGCGCATGAAGTAAAATTAAGAGTTTAGAAAAGCCTGAAAATTTGGTTTTACTTCATGCTTAATCAGGGAGTGGAAAACACTCGTTTAAAGCCTCAACTTGAACTCTTAAGAAAAAGAGTATGCATATGTATACTTAAAAGAAAAAAATCCGTGTGTACTTGCATGTTTTTAAAGCCCACAATGGAGTAAATGACAAAAATATGAACGATTTGCACATCAGGTGAAAATATTTAGTACACGCATATGTTTTTGGCGCCCAACGTGGGGCAAATGAAACAAATATTCATAATTTTCAACACAAACAGTAATGTAACCCAACGCAGTATAAATATTTGGTACCGACAAAAGAGAAGCATATCACAAGAAACACTATTAAATTTATTCATGTGTTGTTTATGATATGCTTTTTATCAAAATTTAATTTTGGCGCCCAACGTGGGGGTAATTAACAAATATATTCGTGTTTACTACACACAAATTCTCATGTCTTATCTAGGTCCCTAATTAAATTAAACGCAAATAAGCAAACTCATTAGAGAAATGTACAGCACCACAAAAACCAAACATCAACCGTTAAATAAGTCAATAACCATTAACGAACAAAATTACCGAAAAAAAAAAAATTAATAACAACCTAGATTTTCGGGTAGTGTAAACGCCCGGATTTCACTGTATGTAATTAAAAAAGGTGCTGTATATCAACCAGCCTTAATATATGAAAGTACTAATTAGCTTTGGTGACTTTCTTTAAATCGTGCACTTATGTAAACCGCCCGGGACGGCGCAATTAATTGGACTTTACCGTACGAACGCGGAAACGCAGAGAGAGAGAATGTGTGTCTATATGTCTGTCTGCGAGTGTAATCTATTCGTGCGAATTGGAAACTCGTTCAGCGTTATACTGCTCCTGTAACCTTCAAACGGTTTAAAATGTATGCTCAATCGGAATCTCAAATTGTAAACAATTCCATTTAAATTGATTTATGATATTACTTGCAGATAAAGTTTAATACATGTTGTTTTAGGTCTAATTATTCACTGAAAAAAAAAAAATTACTATAATCAAGTAATATGTTTATATACGAGCCTGCCAAGTAAGGTGATTTTGTCAAACATTCTTACTTGTTTGTAACACATGTTACGTGTTTATATCAAACATTTTAACTAGTTAGAATGTTTGATATAAACACGTAACTTGGCAGGCTCGTAATATTTTTCAGCGTTTTTTGAAAGAATGTGTTTTTTACGATTTGCCGGTAACCCGGTTTACCGGTATTGCAATCCCTAGTTTCAAGTAAATGTTTTTCTCCGGTTCAGACTAGTTTTCTCTACCGTTCTTTATCGTTTTCTTTTGTTTCGTAAAAAAATCGTTCCGGTTCATATTAGGTCCTGCTCAGATCAGCTTCTAAATATTTCAATAAAATTATCAGGTACTTTGTACTTTTTTTAATTACAATAATAAAATTAAACTGATATTACAATCCCAGTAAATGCTTTGTTCCGGTTCATATCAGGTTTTTAACGTGTTCCTTATCGTTCGACTTCGTTTCGTAAACAAAAAATCGTTCGGTTTGTATCAGGTTCTTTTTATTTTAACGATGTCGTTCCGGCTCAGATCAAACTTCTAATATTTTAATAAAATCGTTCTGGTTCAGTTAAAATTCTTAATATTTTTAAAAATGATTCCGCTTCAGATCAAACTCTTAGGCCCAGTTGCACCAAAAACGTTGAGCTCAAGTAAACAAAAAATCGTTCGGTTTGTATAAGGTTCTTTTTATTTAAACGATGTCGTTCCGGTTCAGATCAAACTTCTAATATTTTAATAAAATCGTTCAGATCAAACTCTTAATATTTTTATAAAATGGTTCCGCTTCAGATCAAACTCTTAGGCCCAGTTGCACCAAAAACGTTGAACTCGAGTTCAAGCCGAACTTGAGTTCAAGATCACAGTTCCTATTGTTGTAATGTCACTTTAAGTTCAGAGTTGAAGCAGTTCAACGTGTTTGGTGCAACTGGCCCTTAATGTTTTAATAGAATCGTTCCGGTTCAAATCAGGTTGGTAATATTTCGATAAATGCATACCGGTTCAGATCAGGTTTGTATTAATACAAAAATACAAAAAAAAAATAAACAAACATTATGCAACGGGGGTAAAAATTGGAAAAATAATATACCAAGGAATGCAATATTAAACCGGAACGAAATAAACACAATAAAATACGTAGTAGTTCGGGCCCACTTTATGTTTGCGTTCCGGTTCTGTATTTTGAAGAAACGCGGATGAAATTTGAAGAAATAATATAGCAAAAAATGCAATACTGAACCGGAACGAAGCAAACAGAATAAAATACGTTCTGGTTCGAGCCTACTTCATGTTTGCGTTCCCGTTCTGTATTTTAAAGCAACACGGATGAAATTTGAAGAAATAATATACCAAAAGAATGCAATATTGGACCGGAACGAAGTAAACAAAATAAAATACGTTCTGGTTCGGGCCTACTTCACGTTTGCGTTCCGGTTCTGAATTATGGAGCAACGCAGATGTAATTTGAAGAAATAGTATACCAAAAAAATTCAATATTGAGCCGGAACGAAGTAAATAAAATTAAACATGTTCTGGTTAGAGCCTACTTCATGTTTGCGTTCTGGTTCTGAATTACGAAGCAACGCGGATGAAATTTGAAGAAATAATATACCAAAAAATACAATATTGAACCGAAACGAAATAAACAAGAAAAAAAATACGTTCTGGTTCTGGCTTTTTTCATGTTTTGGGTTACGGTTCTAGATTTCGGTTCGACCAAAATCCCGGTCAAGTCTGGTTTGTGATTTTCAGTTCGGTTCCTGTTTGAATATCTACAAGTAACAGTACAAAATAAGTACAGTACAGCTGATGATTTATAAATGATTTAAATTTCATGACCTTGTTTCTGCTCGTCTATCGGCTAATAGAATCATGCGTGCTAATCAAATTTATTCATCCTCACAAAACCAGATGCTGTTTATTTCGGGTGAAAGGAAATTTGGAACGAGAATGAATCTAGGAAAAAAAAAGTCGTCGATCGTCTCGCGTGCGTAATCAATCAAATTAAAAACTGATACCTGGAACGTGTTCTGGATCGGATTAGGCCTCTCCGGTGGGCGAAAACTTTCTTTAAAAACTCCCAAATACCGCTTCGGGGGGTGCGCTGTTATTGGAGCGAGCATAAGCCGCCTATGTGTGTATGTATTTAATAGCTTTCTTTTATGTAACGTAGGCTAATTAGAAAATTACTTTTCGAGACCTGTCTTTTGCTCTTAAGCTTGCGCGGTTTTCGGGTGAAAGGTTTTCTTGTGTGCATGTGGCGTGCGTGCACCGAATGTGGGTCGCATTTTGCGGAAATGCTTCGCGCTCGGTAATTATTTTGACAGAGGCAACCTTCTCTCGGCCATTTAGATGTCACGGTCAGTTACAATATATTTCTCTCAATGATTTTAAATGGTTTTTCATTTAAAAAAAAGAAGAAAATGTTTTCATTTTAAAACACTCTTGTTAATATTGTTGTTGCACGCAACCATAATCACACTTTTGAATGTAATAATAGTGTATTAGATTAGTAGTTCACTTCATCATTTGCATGCAACATATCGTCGGTTTAAGGGAAGAAGTTCAGTACATTGGACTAATCTGCTGGACTTTTAAAAAGGGTGTGTAGTTTGGGTACCAATTCATATTATTTATGTATACATATACAGGGAATTTTTCTTTTAAGCATACATGCGCATGCGCTTTTTTAAAGAATTCAATTCAAATCTTTAAACGAGTGTTTTCCACTCCCAGGTTAAGCATGAAGTAAAATTTCGAGTTTAGAAAAGGCTGAAAATTTGGTTTGGTCGCGTAGCGCAAAGCGCGGAGCGACCAAACCAAATTTTCAGCCTTTTCTAAACTCGAAATTTTACTTCATGCGCCACGCGTATTAAACATTGAAAACGCTGAAATATTGTTAACAAGTGAACTTTACTTGAAATCAGCGTCTTAAACGCGTGGCGCATGAAGTAAAATTTCGAGTTTAGAAAAGCCTGAAAATTTGGTTTGGTCACGTAACGCGAAGCGCGGAGCGACCAAACCGAATTTTCAGGCTTTTCTAAACTCGAAATTTTACTTCATGCTTAACCTGGGAGTGGAAAACACTCGTTTAAAGCTTTTAAATTAATTTTTTTAAGAAAAGCGTATGCATATGTGAGTCGGTTATTTCTAAAAACCCTTAAATCCATTGTTTTTTAATGGATTTAGGGGTTTTTGGAAATAGACGACTTACGTATTCTTAAAAGAAAAATTCCTTCTATACCTACATGTTTTTGGAACCCAAAAACGACAAAAATATGCATGATTTTCACATCAGGTGTAAATATTTAGTACACATACAGGTTTTTGGCGCCCAACGTGGGGTAAATGTAACAATTATTCATGATTTTAAACACAAAAAAAACAACGAATAAATGCAGATTAAGAGCATATAATTGGGATATGTACACTTGAAAGCAAAACTCCCTGTATGTATGTGCAAATCAATTATTTTATTTTCATTAGCCCCACGTTGGGCGCCAAAAATATGTAGATATAACTAAAATTTGCATTTTATTTGGTGCTAAATTGATGTGAATTTCACGTGTATGTTTTCATTTGCCCCATGTTAAACACACGAAAAAAAACATGTATGCAGAGAATGTTTTTTTTTTTCAATTATACTTACAAATTTCGATGCATACAATGTCAAATTTTATTGATCGTTTTTTAAATTTGAAACTTCTATGCTGTATATGTGTTTTAACTTTACTTTATATCAGTGTATAATTAATTAATCTTGCTTAAATTACATCATCAACTTTCAACTGAGAAGTAAGAAAAAATTAGTAGCAATACTTCAAATTAACCCAACTTTTTCTTTCTTTCACTTGTTGCTTCCAGTTTATCAACACCATCTTTATAAAAATTTCACGCCTTTTCAATTCCGTTACATCCCGACCTTCTTTTTATCTCCCCTTACGAAACAGGGTGAATTGTTGCGTTGAGTTGTGAGGGGGGTGGTTTTCCGCCCTCCCCAGAGAGAGCAAACCTCCTCCTCTAGGGATCCCACCCCCCACGTAGACGTTTTTATACCCTAACGGGTCGCAGCGGTAATAACGAGAGCACTTTTCGATCGACCGTGGCACACACGTAGGGAAAAAATGGAAGCTAAAGCTACATAACTACGTTTGTCGAGTTGTAATAGTCCTAATTAAAAGTTCGCAACAAATGGATTATATCCGGCGGAGATTGTAGCAGAAAAGCGATGCGCTCGGATTTTCTGTTAATTTAGGGGGAAGGTGGGCGCGGGAAAAAAATCTGCCCGGAGTGTTTGTTTGCAAAGGGCGCGCGTGAAATAAATGGTCCTTCGAACCGAGCGTTATTAATACTTGTTTGGAACGAATAACAAAACTTCGCTTTGTTAATTAATTATAATATTCATTCTGATGCTAATTAAAGTGTCAGTTTTGTAAAAAAATTCAGTTTAATATTACATTTTGCAGGGAGTTAAAAATAATATTAATTGGCCTGAATTATATTTTCACATAGACGGTTTAAAGGTGAAACATTGTAAATACCATCTACATCACTCACACTTGACATTTAAGTTTCACATGCATTTATTTTATGACTTTTCCATAAGAAATACTGTATATAAAGTAAATTAACTAGACCTTAAATTTAAAGCAAATCTTGTGCAAGTGTAATTAGTTTCATATAGGGCTGAGAATTTGAATATTCGATGATTTACATATTATTAATATTTAAAATAGTCAAATATTAAAAGGTAAATTGATGCCATTGATGCAAGAAATGGTCCATTTTTGCATCAATGGCATCAATTTACCTTTCAATATTTCACTATTTTAAATATAAATAATATTTGAATCTTAGAATATTCAAATAATTTTTTTCTTAATTAAATTATTAAGTAAGTTAATTTGATGTATAATATAAAAAATTACGAATTTTTTTTTTCGTAATTTTATATATTATGTTTAAAATGTGCAAACTATAAGAAGCGTAAGCTTATTTTCTCAAATTCAAATAGTTTTGAATTTGAATTTATCTTGTTTAATTTGATATAAGAATAATTCAATTTAAAAACTTTGAATTCGAGAATTTATTTTCTTATGTTGTCGTATTAATTAGGACATATTGTTTGCATTTTACACGAATATTTTCGTAATTTTATATTTTATAATTTGATATGTTGGGCCGTATGATTTCTCCTTTGTTAAGGCTTTCGTTAACTAAATAATTGATTAAAGTGAGTGGACACATGTCAAAATTAACATATATAACAGAGACAAACAAACTTAACGACTTAACTTTAACTTTAACGCAAGGGAAATCATACGGCCCCTTGTATTATTTGACCTGACTTGAGAATGTGTGAACAATAATGTCAACATTTTTAATTTTAATATTTTGATAATTCCTCAATTTTAAAAAAGGATTTTTAAGTATATTCCTAACTCCCCAATATGTGAGTATTTTACACGCGTGGCGCATGAAGTAAAATTTCGAGTTTAGAAAAGCCTGAAAATTTGGTTTGGCCGCTCCGCTTCGCGGAGCGACCAAACCAAATTTTCAGGCTTTTCTAAACTCGAAATTTTATTTCATGCTTAGTCTGGGAGTGGAAACACTCGCTCAAAACTTTAAATTGAACGGTTATAAAATCGAGGAATAATTGAAAATTTACAGCATATTCATTATGTATATTTAAAAAAAATCTTAGTATGTAATATAATAAGTGATTCATAGAAATCATAAAAAGAATTTTAAAGAATTACGTAAAATCAACTTTTAGAGTTACCTCTATAATAAGGTTAACTGTAAAATAGTCAAATACTGATATGATTAAGTTTGCTGGAAAATATATTTGACATTTTCCAACACTAAATTATTTAAATATTTAAATATTCAAACAGTTTAATAGATTGAATATGTGAATAATTTTATGTTAGCAAATGTGATACTTGAATATTCGAATTCCCAACCTTAGACATGTGAAACTTAATGACTTTTACTTTTACAAACGATACACATTATAATATTTTTATTATTATTTAATACGCAGGATTACTTAGGAGGGTTGATCGCTGCTATTTCATTGCCAGATTATCATGAACAAAAATTTAATGTGTTTAGGAGATACATTACAATCTACTCTGTTTGGTCAGTTCTTTTATTACAAACGAGTTCAATTTGAAACTACTAACAAGTGTTACCACTCCTTGATTAAGCATGAAGTAACATTTTGAGTTTAGAAAAGCATGAAGTAACATTTTGAGTTTAGAAAAGCCTGATATTTTACTTCATGCGCCAGGCGTATAAAACACTGCTTTAACGTGAAGGTTAAAAATACATACATCATCTTAAATTAGAGTAACACGGAATCAGATATTTAGTGTGTTATCAACGATGTTCTTCAGTGTTAATAATAAATAAATTCTAGCGGCAGTAAAATTCTGAAAATCACGCAGTGAAATTCATTACAATTTGAAGTTCCCGCCGTGATAAAAAATAAAGTAGCACGGCGCGAAATTTAAATTGTTTAAAATTTTAACGGCTGTAAAAATCTGAAAATCAGGGCGCGAGATTTAAACTGATTTATATTTATAATAATAATAATAAATTGTCTTTATTCGCAACTAACAAACAAATACAGGAGAAACAAATATAATACAATGTAGAGCAGGCGAAGTTCAGCCAGCCAAATATGACTTTAATTGCTCTTCCACTTAAGCTGCTTCGAGAAAAAAAAACTATAGAGGAGTACGTAATTATATTATCAAGCTTAAATAAAAGTAATTAGACTTTTGTTAAATTAACAAAGTATACAAACTCAAATTAAATTCAAAATAAACTCAAATAAAAATCAAACACATCGTTTTTCAGATCTAATTTGTTGAGACATGGCCTTTTTGAAAACAAAGGGTGACAGACAGTTGTTTGAGGTTAGAGGGGATTTGATTAAAAGTAGTGTAAACATTATACGTTATTATTATTATTATTCTAGCTGCGGTAAAAATCACGTTGAGAAATTAAAAATGTTTGTAATTACAGCCGCAGTAAAATTCTGAAAATCACGCCATGAAATTCAGGATAATTTGAACTTCCCGCCAAGATAAAAATCAAGAAGCACAGCGCGAAATTCAAATTGTTTGAAATTCTAGCCGCTGTAAAAGTCTGAAAATCAGCGCGCAAAATTCAATCTGATTGAAATTCTAGATGCTGTAAAAATCACGTAGTTTTTAATTCTAGCCACAGTCAAATTCTGAAAATCACGCCCTGAAATTCAGGACAATTTGAACTTCTCGCCGTGATTAAAATGAAGTGAACCGTTTGAAATTCGGCCGCGGTAAAAATCTGAAAATCAGGGCGCGAGATATTTATTTATTTATTTCAACGGCTTGCCATTTACATTAAAAATACAATATACAAAAAAAAACAAATATGTACAAACACTAAACTTAAAACTAAGCAAGAAAAGTTACAAATCTTTTAAAAGGTGCTTTAATAATGAAAAAGACCCATTAAAAAAGTCAAAATTTAAAATATTTGCGTGACGCAAAACCTGAACAGAAGCGGAATATTTCGCATAATCCGTGCGCCTGTAGCCGATATGGAATGTAATGTCAGACCGAAGAGAGCGCGGTGGAACCCGTATACCAACCAATTCCAACAGATCAGGGCAATCCAAATATCCATTAAGTAGTTTGAATACTGACTTAATGTCAGCTTCTACACGCCTTTGTTTAAGGCTGCGAAGGCCAAAAGTCGTCAAAAGATCCAAGTAGGGCTGATCGGTACTAAATTTATAGATATAATCAATTTATATTCTAGCCGCGGTAAAAATCACGTTGAGAAATTTAAACTGTTTGTAATTCTAGCCGCAGTAAAATTCTGAAAACCACGCCATGAAATTCAGGACAGTTTGAACTTCCCACCATAATAAAAAAAAAAACCATAAAAATCACAGCGCGAAATTAAAATTGTTTAAAATTCCAGACGCTGTAAAAGTCTAAAAATCAGGGCGCAAATTTCAAACTGATTGAAAGTCTAGCCGGTATAAATCATGTTTGTAATTCTAGCCGCAGTCAAATTCTGAAAATCACGTCGTTTAAACATTTTTGTTCATAAAAACTGGCATTAAAAATTTTTATGGTTGCAAAAAAAATAAAATGTATTTTTAAAGATTCGAAAAACAGGATTCGAATCCTATTTTTCTCTTACGAATGCGTTATTAGAGTATTTGTAATTCGAATCATATAAGGTGATACGGATTCGTGAATCGAATCCTTTTTTTGAGGATTCGTCCCAACTCTTAATAGTTGACTAGTTAGGAGTACCATTTTAGTGAACAATTTTTGAATATTGTTGGTCCTTCTAAACGGCTAAATTGACAGGATTATTTTACTAAACAAATCTGTTGGTCCTTCCAACCGGACCAGTTAAAAGTACAATTTTACTGAAAGAAGTCATTGCTGGTCCTTCCAAGCGGTCCAGTTGGGAGGACCATTTCATTGTATCATTTTACTAAAAGAATCTGTTGGTACAATTTTACTGAAAGAAGTCATTGTTGGTTCTTTCAATCAGACCAGTTGAAAGGACCATTCTACTATAAGAAAAAAGGTCTCGATATTGTTGGCCCTTCCAACTGGACCATCTGGAAAGACCATTTTACTGCAAAAATCTGAATTTTATTGGGTCCTTCCAACTGAACCAGTTAGAAGGACCATTTTACTAAAAAGAAATTATGTTTAGGAATTAGGCAGTTATTTTTAAATGCTTGCGGATATAGTATATATTGAACTAATTATACTCTCCGGTTGAAAGGACCATTTTATTAGCTACCTACAAAAGATTATCATCAAGGTTGCGAAACAATAAACGTAGCGAAGCGCCTCGCGAAGAAGCTCACCAGGCGTAACAGAACAATAACCCAGAAAGATCCACGAGGGCAACAACCTTCTTCTATACAGCAAACAAATGAAAAAAGCTCAACTTTTGAATAGGCATTTTGTCGTATATCGACACACAGCATTCAGCGCCGCCGGCAGCTATAAAGGCCACTTTACAGTTAATCCACGACGAGAGGAGAACATCAGTATTTGGGTCGCCGTCGCTAAAACCTCGCGTGAACTTGAGAGAACGGAACGGCGCTCGTTTTCTTCAAGAGCAAATGAACCCGAGTGAACCCCGCGCCGAAGAATGACCAAAGATAGGTGTAACGACCCGGTGGAGATCCGTTAGCCTCGATGCCCCACATCGGTCAGTTCCTCTTCGCACACACTCACAATCAAAACATTTCCTGCGACAATTAGCCGCGGCGCAAATCGATCACCGTTAACCGCCTTCCGCGTTTCGAAGATGACTCGTGCTTGAACTTGAACTTCTTGCGCGCTTCTTTGTTGTGATTCCTGGTGAAACTGCCGCTGATGTAACCTAATCATCATACAGCTATATTTTTATATTTAATAAAAATTAATTCCCCGTGGGCGAAAAGTAACTGTTCGGAATTAAGTTTATGATTGGATAATGAAATATTAATTCGGGGACGATTTGGGTCGCGTAAAAGTGATTGTAGGGCGCTTGTGAAGAAAACGCACTGCGCCTTTTCCTTTTCTCTCCCTTTCACAAACCTGTTTCGTTTTATCATTTTCGGAGATATGCCACGTTACGCACGACAATTTTCACCGTTACCAACTGAACTGATTAATTTTGGAGCTTACATCACCAACTAAATCTGAATTACAAAAATATAAATTGGATAAGGTACTATTCACATTCACGAGAGATGTCCCATGGTATCCTTGATTTGTAGTGCTTTCTGCACCAATACATGTAATACGAAAATAGTTTGATGACTTCAGATTACGTGTGTGAAAATAGATAGAAAACTTCATGATATGTCTGCTATGGTTTTTAGATGGAACATGCGAAAACCTATGTTCCGGTATGCAGCTTTAAAATTTTAAGGTTTTACGTCACATTTTGACAATGTCTTCGTAAAACTAAATCTGCAAAAACCTACCCACAAATCATTTTAATTAATGTGTACAATCGTTTTAAATGTGAGTTTAAGAGGTATAATTCCAATTTCCACATCTACTAAATATTTTAGGTATTTACAGAAATAAATAATGCATTTATGTTGATTTTGTGTAAGCTTAAACGATAATGTTAGTTTTTTTTTTTATTTTTTTTAATTTTTGGTTTGTTTGGCATAGGTATTACCATTCAGCCACTAAGGTTGATTTATAATATCTATATTAACATATATTTCGACTATTTGGACGTCACAACACATTCACACACATCCATGGAACCGGAGACGAGTATTTTTCGTTAGAAAAATTACTCGCCTCCGCTGGGAATCGAGCCCAGATCACCTCCGTGTCCGATTGGCAAAACCGGCGGCTCAACCGCTCGGCCACGGCGGGCCCGATAATGTTAGTTAAACAGTAGATTTGGCAAATAGTCATCGAATTATTCTGTTAATACTAAGGATTTTTCTTTTAAGTATATATACAGGGAATTTTCTATTAGGTAACATATGCATACGCTTTTTTTTTAAAGAATTCAATTTGAAGATTAAAACGAGTGTTTTCCACTCCCAAACTAAGCATGAAGTAAAATTTCGAGTTTAGAAAAGCCTAAAAATTTGGTTTGGTCGCGGAGCGCGAAGCGCGGAGCGGCCAAACCAAATTTTCAGGCTTTTCTAAACTCGAAATTTTACTTCATGCGCCACGCGTATCAAACACTGAAAGCACAGAAATATTGTGAACGAGCAAACTTCGCTTGAAATTAGTGTCTTATACGCGTGGCGCATGAAGTAAAATTTCGAGTTTAGAAAAGCCTGAAAATTTGGTTTGGTCGCTCCGCGCTTCGCGCTACGCGACCAAACCAAATTTTCAGGCTTTTCTAAACTCGAAATTTTACTTCATGCTTAGCCTGGGAGTGGAAAACACTCGTTTAAATTTCAAATTGAACTCTTTTAAGAAAATAACGAATATTTAAAAATCTACAACATGTAATTGGGATACGTATACTCAAAAGAAAAAAATCACAGGAAATTATGATTTAAAGCTTTTCTAAAAGAAAGAACACTAATACACTCGCGACCTAAACAGCATGAGATTGCCATGTAACGTCAAAATTTGACACAACTAGGAAAAATCGTTGATGATACAACTGTCGACATACTCTCTAAAAAATTTGAACCACACTTTCCACATCAATGAGTCATAGAACATCTCTCGATAATTCCACTATATATAAAAATGCAACGTGCGTGAAATTATCTCAATTAATTGCAGATGTTCGGAGAGTCTGAGCTAAATCTCGACAATACAGAACATTTTTCGTTGGTATTGGTAAGGGATTTTAGCAAAACAAATTCTATCGCTGCCTATATTTGTCTGTAGCCCAGATCTGGTTCTGTTTGGCTCCTATTTGTTTACTAGGTTGTCATTCAAGTTAAAAAGACAAAATTTGGACACTATTAAACTCGCACAAGATGTCGTGACGAGCGCACTGAACGGCAGTGCAGTCTAGGACTTCCTGAAGGATTACTACATGTGATAAAACCACGAGAAATGCTGTATTGATGCCCAAAGGATCTATGTTAAAGAATAGTGTTCAGTTTTGTTTAATTGCCGTGAAAAGTACCAAATGTATAATATTTGATTTTTAATTTATATTTTGAATATTCGCGCACTTGGAGAAGAAGTCGAGTGAGACGCGTGCAACGCGAGTGTGTTCGTTAAAATACTATTCCAACTTAAAAAGACTATCGTGTCTTTAGGCCATCCAACCACCGAAGTACACATAACACAAAACCGGGGTAAGTCACCCTCAAAACAGCACAGCGGGGTCCGCAGATCAGTAAAATAAATAATAAGTGTAAGCGCCTGTATACGCGCATCACAACCCTTCAGCCAAAAATTGAAGTTGTGAATTATACAAATAGTAACTGAATTTAATTATATTTTCAAATATAAAAACGTTCTGGCATCATTCTCATTACTTACCGGACAAACCATGTGTATCCGTAAGCTTTTATATTTATAAAAAAAAAAACCTCTACAGTGCCATGGCAAAAATTGTAGGTTGGCAACTCTAAAATTTGACAAAAGACATATAAAACGTCAGATATAACCTCAACTATTTGTTTACGTTTGAATAATAATCTCTAAAACTTGCGGAATGATATAAAGGCAAAAATTCAATTAACCGCATTTTTGCCTTTATGTCATTTCGCAAGTTTTAGAGATTATTATTTTAACGTAAACAAACAGTTGAGGTTATGTCTGACGTTCTATATGTCAATTCCAACCGTGTAGCCAACTTAAATTAAAATAAAGATTAAATCATGGCACTCACTCTAGAGGTTTTATTTGATTGAACATACGATATTTAACTAGCGCAATCATTAATAAATTCTGTAAACACTATACAGAGAGGATAATTATTTCTATATATACCGGTAATATGCATAAGCTTTTAAATTGAACTACCTCAATCCTCAATAAATTCTGCAAACAATATACATATGGTTATATTGATCTATGATACATCAAATACTGTCGCGCGTTTATCTCAAAATGTTCATTATATACCACACACACACTGCAACCGTTTTGATGGGATAACAAACAATCATCGATGCGACGCGTGTTGATTTTCTAATATGGAATGAGGCGATTGTTTCAGCGGGAGGGGCTTTAGAGATAAACCGTGAAAGCGACTGACGTCTCTGAACAATCCACCTCATTCAGCGTGTCTCTTTATGTGCCCACGGGAATATATCAACGTGGGCAAGTTCATTGTGCTAGAAATTTACATGAAAACCTGCAAGGTAGTGCGGCTGCGAAACGACAGCTTTGACGGCGCGCCGTTATCAATAGACCAGTTAATAACATCACTTTAACAACACTTCCCCTTTATACAACATTGAAAGGGTTTCTAGCGCACTGAAATAATGCCCAGGACAGGCGGGGACGACAAAAATAAACGATGTCCGCTAATTATAAAAGATACTCATGTTTACAATTAGAATGGCTATTTTGATACTTCTGAAACTTCACGTTTATGACATCCAGTTTCTTATGACTAATAATCTATTTCATGCCAATTTACATTTAATTCAGTAATCCGCTTATTATGCATAATTCATTGTAAAGAGCAGCAATATTTTCTCTAACAGCATACGCAAAACATTCCGTTGCGCATTTATTTATTACAATAGAAATTATATGATACCGCGCATGTATATTATGTTGGCGCAGTATTTTTAGTCCCCCTAGCGCTGTAGGTGTCACAGTAATAAAACCATCACGCGAAATTAAAAAATGAACATTATTCTTCACATATGACAGGGGATTTGGCAGCATGAGCGTT
Organism: Philonthus cognatus; assembly: GCA_932526585.2. Classification (NCBI taxonomy): domain Eukaryota; kingdom Metazoa; phylum Arthropoda; class Insecta; order Coleoptera; family Staphylinidae; genus Philonthus; species Philonthus cognatus. The sequence goes on along the minus strand of OW052250.1, from coordinate 23,911,140 downwards.
AAATTCTTGAATTTCCACATTAACACTGAATTTTAGAGTAAAATCGTAAATTGCACTGTGTTTTTAGTGCATTAACTATAAAACTTTAAATAGTAACGTAAAATTCGATTCGTATACAGGCATTGGCTTGTATTTAACAGAGCCAGTTAATATAGAAAGTTTTATATTCAAGCATATAAATTATTATCGTATTTATAAGGTAGTAAAAGCTTTCAGCATTAATAATGTTTAAAAGTTGTTCAAGTATCAATTGTGTAAAACGTGAGAGCTCAAAGCTAGTATGGCAAAGGTTATTACAAGAAGTCATATTTACTCGTAAAATAACAACAATTTTTAAACAATAATAATAATAATAATAATAATAAATGCCTTTATTTGTCATATAAAAAATAAATACAAAATAAATACTTATAAGCGTAGGCGAAGTTCAGTCAGCTGAACCTGTTACTGATCTTCCACTTAACCTACGAAAAATTAAACAATTGCAAAGTGTGAGGGATAATAGACAAACATATTTCGTCGTCAATATCTCGAATTAATTCTGTAAATTCAAAGCTCATTGAATTGAATTGATTTTCTCTACATTCAAATTAGCTCCTTGACTTACGATTTAAAATTACATTTACGGATACATAAAGGGATTTTTCTTTAACCCTTTCAGCCCTTGAATTTTTCTGGTGCCCAAGAAATATTTTGTACACTGCATATTATTTATTACTATCTGAGATATACAGAGAGTTTTTCTTTTAAGTATACATATCTCAACATACTGTATACGCTGTAAAACTTCAGATACTCGTTGTTTTCACAAATATTTCAAATTGAACTTTCAATCGAGTGTTTTCCACTCCCAGACTAAGCATGAAGTAAAATTTCGAGTTTAGAAAAGCCTCAAAATTTGGTTTGGTCGCGTAGCGCGTAGCGCTACGCGACCAAACCAAATTTTCAGGCTTCTCTAAACTCGAAATTTTACTTCATGCGCCACGCGTACTCAACACTGATGCTATGTAATGTCCAGAATACACGTCTTTTAGCTTACTGCTTTAGTAGAATATTTTGAACTTCGCCTAAAATCAGTGATTCATACGCGTGGCGCATGAAGTAAAATTTCGAGTTTAGAAAAGCCTGAAAATTTGGTTTGGCCGCGTAGCGCTACGCGCTACGCGACCAAACCAAATTTTCAGGCTTTTCTAAACTCGAAATTTTACTTCATGCTTAATCTGGAAGTGGAAAACACTCGTTTAATAATTCAAATTGAACTATTTTAAAAAACAAACGATTATCGGAAAAGTTATCTCTGTCCCTGAAGGTAACAGAGATAACTTTTCCGGTAATCGTTTGTTTTTTTAAAATAGTTTAATTTGAATTATTAAACGAGTGTTTTCCACTCCCAGATTAAGCATGAAGTAAAATTTCGAGTTTAGAAAAGCCTGAAAATTTGGTTTGGTCGCGTAGCGCTATCGGAAAAGTTATCTCTGTCCCTGAAGGTAAACACGCTTTTTTGACTATACTTTCATTAACAAAAGATGCTTGTTTTCATGTATACTTTAAGCCGTAGAAGTTTGTCCCTGCAATTTATTAGCACCCTGTATAATAGGTTTAAGGGTAAAACCAATATATTAATGAAATTTAACCAAGTGTTTTCTTTTTCAAATCACAGTTAAATGTTTCACCTCGTGAAAGATAAGAAACTTGTTCAAGGGTAAAACTTACTAAGTTCATACTAAATCACTAATGCCGAATGAATTTTACTTTTAGATTGATGATTTACAACCAAAAATGAATTAATATATTACAAAATTATTTAGTAATCAAACAAATATAAATCTGTAATAAATTTCTACGAAACCTATTTGGTCTAATCAAGATAATAAATACCCATAAAAATATTTCCACATGACAATAGATCTTTCAAATAAATGGGCACCCACATGTATAACCAACACAAACATACAGACACACGCTATGACCAAGATAGTAATTTATGAATTTTTATGTAACACCACAAGCGTATGTGTTGTTGTTACCTCTTACGCAACACCCGCCGAATCGATAATGCGGTACAAATATTTCACCGTTACACTCCAATAAGAATTTCAGAAACCGAACGAGAAGGAGTTTTTCCTTATCGGTGCGGAAATTGGAATTCGTCGGGCCACTTTGCATATAACACCTTCTCTGCCCCGGCCAAATATTAATTATCTCCTCGGCGACGCTTCCGGAAACAGGGAAAAAGTGTATCCCTTTCACCCAGAGAGAAATTTTTGCAGGCGTAACCTTTTTTTTGTTAAAAATATATGTGTTGTAACGATGTGTAACGTGTATGAAAGGGAAAATTGGATTCGCGCGGATTGATAATTCGAGTAAGTCGTGGAGTTTCAACGCGATTGATGATAAATCGCACGGGAAATAAATAATGAGATTATATTTGAACGTGATATGATGTGCGGTATGAGAAGAGCAAAGCGTAATCTAGATTTCGTATTCATAAATTTCATTCCAAATAAAGTTTACCTGTCAGGTTTCTTAAGGTAATATTCTTCTTAGTTCGTAACTTTATATTTAAGTTATCAATCCATGCATGATAGTGTTGATCAAATTAGTGAAATTGAGGTAATATTCTTCTTAGTTTGTAACTTTGCATTTGAGTTATCAATCATGATAGTGTTGATCAAATTAGTGCAATTGAGGATTACCTCAATAAATTATTAATATTAATATATTAATATTAATTCTTTTTAGTCTGTAACTTTCGACTTGACTTATCAATCATAAATAGTGCTGATCAAATTTGTGAAACTGAGGTAATATTGTCGGTGCACAAGAAAAGTGACACATCTCAAAAATCCCCATTTTTCAGGAGAACGATTTCAAAATAAAATTGTTGTGCATTTTAAAGTTATAAAACGAACATTTTCTAGAATGTTACAATGTTTCTTGATTGTGCTGGTTTCATAATACTATAGCATTTAAAACAATAGTATTAACTTGAGAGTCATAAATTCTTTCGCATGACTAAGGGCAAAAATTAAGTGCCTTGACTATCTACGATAACTTAATTAACACTACGATGAAGTCTATTGGCAACTCAAATACAAGGTTACAAACTAAGACGAATATCGTCGGCTCTTATATGGACGTTTTAAACGCGAGGCGGAACGGGAGCGGGCGCAAACGTTTGGGTTTTAACATATGGGTTTATGTGAGAGTTCCTAGACGAACGGGTGCGAGGCGGAGAAAACGCCAGCACCCGTCCGTCTAAGAACTCTCATATAAACCCATGTGTTTAAACGCAAACGCTTGCGCCCGTTCCCGTTCCGCCTCGCATTCAAAACATCCATATAAGAGCACCCTAAATAACACATGGTTTTTGACCCAGTATTTTATGAACTACCTTTATGTCGTTTTTTGTGATAACAGTCGATCTTTTTATGAACATTTTACATTATTTAACTTATACAAGAGGATTTTTGAATCGTGTCACTTTTCTTGTGCACCCGCGAGGCGGAACGGGAGCGGGCGCAAGCGTTTGCGTTTTAACACATGGGTTTATGTGAGAGTTCCTAGACCAGTGATGGGGAAACTACGGCCCGCGGAAAGGTTTAATCCGGCCCGTTTAAGAGTGCCGTCGTGAGAATGTTTGAACGCGTTCTTACTTCGTAATGTGACGACCCTAATAAAAACTACCTACCTACGATTAAGCATTATTCTTTGGCCCGCTACGATTGTCTGGTTATTACAAATGGCCCGTCTTAAAAAAAGTTTCCCCACCACTGTCCTAGACGAACGGGTGCGAGGCGGAGAAAACGCCAGCACCCGTCCGTCTAGGAACTCTCATATAAACCCATATGTTTAAACGCAAACGCTTGCGCCCGCTCCCGTTCCGCCTCGCGTTCAAAACATCCATATAAGAGCACCCTAAATAACACATGGTTTTTGACCCAGTATTTTATGAACTACCTTTATGTCGTTTTTTGTGATAACAGTCGATCTTTTTATGAACATTTTACATTATTTAACTCAAAAAAGAGGATTTATGAATCGTGTCACTTTTCTTGTGCACCGACGATATTCTTCTTAGTTTGTAACTTTGTATTTGAGTTGCCAATAGACTTCATCGTAGTGTTAATTAAGTTATCGTAGATAGTCAAGGCACTTAATTTTTGAAAATCCATAATCACTTAAATAAAACAACCTATAAGTTCTTCACAAACAATTGTCGTGGAATACACAAAAAGAATTTATGCCTGCCCGGCGCATACACCATTTTCGCTTTTACCAGCCCTTACCCAGGGGCGTAAGGGATGTATTTTTAGAGGTCATAAATAGTATGCATACCAAGTTTAATTGAAATTGCTCCAGGCTTTCGCGAGTTAAAGGGAATATAAAAACATACATACTATTTTTTATATAGATACAAGTATTACAAATTTGTCACGAAGAGAACGCCTTCCAAGATTTAAGAATTGATGTCTTTCACTCTATTATACTTTCCTCCCAGTATTCCCCAAGAAGTTTAAGAGAAACGAAAGTTATCAAACGAGATAAAAAAAAATACAACAAACAAAACAAGAGCAATAACAGTGATACCATGCACGATTAAACCCACAATGGCCAGTGCCAGGACAATTTAATTTCTAATAAATTCTTTTTATACCCGAAAGGAAAACGGCATCTTGGGGTTTTGCGGAAAAACAGCAGTCGAATCAAAGAATGCCTGAATGATTTCGTCAAAGAGCTTTTAGAAAGCGGATAAACGCACATAGACACACAGACAAAAAAAAAATCAACCGTTTTCTCATGCAAAACAGGGGATTTGTTATTAAACGTGATTTGTTGCAACAGCTATTTACTTTTAAGTGTACGGATCGGATTGATCGTTGATCCGACCGGTGAAGGGATTTGCAATCGTTTTAATTTTTCCTAATAGTAGGTGCCGGATTGGATCCAATCAACTCCGGACTGACAGCTCTATTATCCTTGATTTCATTTATTATAATTACGTATCTATTATATGAATGCTCTTTTGTTGTGGTATTAAGTCTTGTAAAAATAAATATAAATAGCTGTTTCGTGATGTTAAAATAAAATAGGTTTCATTAAATTCAACCATCAAATCTAGACCAATTTCTTTAAGTACGCACACGCAATTCTTTTAAGTGGTTTCACCCATTTTATTAGCATAGACAAAATCGAGAGCATTGTTTTTCTCTATACATGGAAATTACATAAATTATTTAGGGATGGTTGCACAACTTGACTAAGCTTTTTCTTAACTCGAAATTTTACTTCATGCGCCGATGTTCAAAATAAACTACATTTGTTTATTTTGAATAATTCGACAGTTTCTAGCAATTTGTTTTGAAATATGTAAAAGTATCCTTTCAGCCTTAACGGTGGCATTTGCCACCACTTAAATTTGGTTAACATACTGGGATTTTTTTTTTAATATACATACATGTATGCATGAGCTGTAACTTTTCCGATAATTGTTTGTTTTTTGAAATAATTTAATTTGAATTATAAAACGAGTGTTTTCCACTCCCAGACTAAGCATGAAGTAAAATTTCGAGTTTAGAAAAGCCCCGTGAAAATTTGTCGAGGGTCGCGCAGCGACCCGAGACAAATTTTCTGGGCTTTTCTAAACTCGAAATTTTACTTCATGCGCCACGCGTATAAAACACTGAAATATTGTGAAGTGAAGTTACTTTTATAAAATCAGTAATAATCAAAGTATTTATATAACAATGTAACGAATTAAATAACTTAGTAATTTATTAAGCAAAATTTAATAACGTTGCGTTATTGCGTCAATGGCGTTTAATGGGGGTTAATTTCAGAATATTTCAGTGTTTAATACGCGTGGCGCATGAAGTAAAATTTCGAGTTTAGAAAAGCCCAGAAAATTTGTCTCGGGTCGCTGCGCGACCCTCGACAAATTTTCACGGGGCTTTTCTAAACTCGAAATTTTACTTCATGCTTAGTCTGGGAGAGGAAAACACTCGTTTAATAATTCAAATTAAACTATTTTAAAAAATCGACGAAAACCAAACCAAATTTTCAGGCTTCTCTAAACTCGAAATTTTACTTCATGCTTAATCAAGGACTGGAATCGATCGAAACTTCGAATTGAAAGCTTTAAGAAAAGCAATGAGATCTTTTAAAGCGCATGCATTGGAATATGTATCACTTAAAAAAATAATTCCCTGTATAAGTGTACTGAGGTATACGTTTGTAATGAAATTCCCTTCTAACTTAAAATCATTCGCAAAAATAAATAATTCTAATTTAGAACGTTCCGAGGTGAGGTGATTTTTCCTCTATTACGCAGGATACTGAAACAAATTTGCTTTTTAGATTTCGTGCGCCGAATGTATAACACAGCAGCGACTACTGCTTTAGTTCACAGAGCTTGACAAATGCAAAACAGGCCGTGGGTTTATGTAGATTCCAGGAAACGATCCACGCCAAATGTCATCAATTACCGCAAGCTGGCGCGTTTGGAAGAGGAGATCGATTCATCCAATACCAGCATAAAATTACAAATCCATCTGTTGCGTCTCATAATCTTTCAAGCCTGGACGCCATTAAATGATTTACGAAGCGTTAACGGTTATCCGCACCATCTGCTCTAGAGAATATACTTGTTGCAAAATCCAAGTTGCATACTTGCAATCAACGATAGAAATGATTACAAATAATCATTACTACAAATATTTTAAAAGTATTGTACAAACACTTTTTAGAAGCATTACCTACTACCACAGTTTATATATATCCAGTTGGCCAGTTTCTATATAAAATTTGGTAACCGCGTTTGGATGCTGCATCCAGAAGCAAGATCGGTGTTTGGTGTATAAAGTCGTCTGTCTTTCTTTTACCCCAATCATGACCATAGTCTCTCTTTTTCTAATTTATTTGCAGTTCTCCCATAAGCATTGGCTCCCCTTGCTACTACAAAAACTTTTGAAGCATTACAAAATCTTTTTGGAAGCATTACCTACTACAAACACCTTTGCTCCCAAGCATTAGGTGAGAGTGAGAAGTTGTAAGACACATCAGTATCTGCTATGTTGGAAAAGTTTGGAATATTTAAACAAGCGACAATTTCCTTGCTCGATGCCTTTGAAACATTGATACAAACAGTTTTTGAACATTATCTCAAATACTTTTGAAATGTTGCAACAAGCAGTATTGATGACACTTTTGATACACTACTACAAGCAAAATTTGTTGAAGCATCGCTACAAAATTTGTTGTAGCATTGCTATCCCATTTGTTGAAGCATTGTTACAAAGTTTGATGACGCATTGTTACAAAGTGTGATGACGTATTGCTACAGGAACTTTTCGAAACATGATTGCAACTTATTGTGCAAAGGGTGTTTTTTGTAGATCTAGATTTTTGAAGTATGTTTAATTAATTTTTCACCTAACCCGTGGTTAAATATCCAGAATTATTTTTGAAGTATTACTACAGTAAACTTTCAAACCATATTTGTATCAAACACAAACAAAATTCTTTAATATTCATAACATTCCTGGGAACGAATGCTGCTCATTCTGATGCAAATTTTCCGCTTCTACTCCATTTACATCACGTTAAGCCCCCTCGTCTGGAAACCCGGGAAAGAGGAAGAAGAACGCGACTCGTGTGTATTTCATAAAAATCCGGATGAGGAGGGGAGAGAAAGACAGAGTGCACTCACGCACCCGCGCCATAAACAAAAGGGAAACTTGCAGGAAATTGATCAATTCCGTGCGACCACTCAACCAGCGGAAAACTTGGGTAATGGAAAAAATATCGCCTCTTAACGGATTTCATAAATTTGCGCACCGACAACAGAGCAAAAAAAAATAGAGGCGCTTCGTCAACCGCCCGATGCACGACATTCGCGGAGGCCCTGAAACGTGCAAGAATGCGCATTTGTTCCGGCGAACTTATTGCCTCCAGATGGAAAAAGCGCATTCCCTCGGGAATGACTGCTGTGCACGTTTTCGCTGTGGTATTATAATACCCCCCTACTAGCCGGATCTCGCTCATGGTCGTTTCTGATTTCATATGTTGCTTAGTAAACAAGAATATTGGTCCTTCGAACCGGATATGAGCGAACATAAAAAACATTTCCGATTAAGTAAAAATAAACCAACAATATTTCCATATTTATTGTTGCAATGTTTTAATTTACAAACTTAGTAATAGGCACGTTCATCAAAATGTTTAACATTCAACATGTTTGGATTTCTTTGTGATGCATGTTGGTATCTGATGGTACTCGGCCATTTTGAAAACCTTAATCCGTCAACACCAATCGCCAACACTATTCGGTCTATTTTGTATGATTGCAAAAATCCCAAAAACGTTCACGATTAACAGTCCGGTCATCAGAGAATTCCCTAACAGTTGGCAGTAAACTCCCGAGTGTTATCTTTGATGAACGGGCCCAATAATTCAGGTTTTATGGAGTATTTCAAGGAGTCTAAACCTAGGCTAATAAATAAAAGAAAGCATTAACAACTGACATTTCTTAAGATTAAAACAAAATTTGGTATATTTTTGTGCCTAAAGCACCTCCCTGGTCAAAAATCCTGGCTACACCCATGTCTTCTATTCATAAAAATTTAATACAGGACTTTTTTTCTTTGAAGTATACGTATCCTAATGTATACGCTGTAAATTTTCAGACATTCCTTGTTTTTCAAAAGCGTTCTATTAAAACTTCTAACGAGTGTTTCCACTCCTTGATTAAGCATGAAGTAAAATTTCGAGTTTAGAAAAGCCTGAAAATTTGGTTTGATCGCGTAGCGAAGCGGAGCGATCAAACCAAATTTTCAGGCTTTTCTAAACTCGAAATTTTACTTCATGCGCTACGCGTATAAAACACTAAAATATTGTTAAAGTTAAAATATACTTCTAATGCAGCGTGCTAAAGCAGTATATTTTTAGCTTTACTTTAAATCAGTGTTGTATACGCGTGGCGCATGAAGTAAAATTTCGAGTTTAGAAAAGCCTGAAAATTTGGTTTGATCGCTCCGCTTCGCTACGCGATCAAACCAAATTTTCAGGCTTTTCTAAACTCGAAATTTTACTTCATGCTTAATCAAGGAGTGGAAACACTTGTTTGAAGTTTCAAATTGAACATAATTTAAAAACAATGAATGCTTTAAATTTTACAGCGAATGCATCGAGATATGTATATCTACTCAAAATATATGTATCACAATGTGAGTTTATATAGGCCCTTAAGAACCGCATTTCCCACAGCCAACTAAATATCAGAACTAAAACGCAAGTGGAAACCGCAGTTTAAAAATCCCCCACGACCCTGACACCATCGTCCTTTTGAACTTGCAAACCGCGTTGCATGTGCGCGCCCAAGACGGGAAAGATCCCATGCGAGAAAAACGCATCACAATAAATGTCACTCCATGGTCACGAGAAATCGCGAACAACAATGGTCTGTGCGAGAACCTTTGTTTACGTCTGCGGTCTCTCAATCACCTGCAGCCTAGCAGGCCAGCCAATTCGCTCTCGGATTCGGATCGACTTTCAGATGTGAGGCTTTACTGCTATTAAAGCGATTCCGCAATTCGATTTCTGGACCCCGAGAGAGTTTTGCATCAACAAAACGCCGACCGACATCTGCAGCAACAAGAACAATCGCCGGACTTAATTGCGTGGGCGTGGCCGAGGTGCTTAAGTCTTGCAACAACCGCGTAATGCAATTGAATTAATCAGCTATTGAGTAGGACTAAGTTTAAACCGGTGTTTAAGTGTGTGTGCTGTACAGGGAAGCGGAAACGAGGGGTTTTCTTGTGCGATCCCGAGACCAATGAAGAGAAAGAAGGCACGCATTGTTGGTGGTTTATCGAACGTTACTGATTCTTTTTTTATAAACGTTTTTGTTATCGTTATTATGCACTCACGTGCTTTTGTAAGAACGAATGATCCGTAACGCTTGCGGAGAAGTATTTCCTGAACTAACGCAGAAGTAACGGATTTACGAGAATGGGAAAAAGTGTAGGTTTTAGACCTGTTGCGCTTACTTATTGATTCGACTCCCAATCCTATCATAAACTACAGGAAAGGATGTTTCTTGACATAAATCTATGTCTTTTTCGAAAGAATTACGGTTTTAATACAATGACAGTTTAAAATTTAGTATTTCTTCTTTACAAGCATGGACGTAGCCAGGATCGATATCAGGGAGGGCAAACGACAAAATATTGTGTCCAGAGGGGCAAAAGTCAGAATATATGCCAAATTTAGTTAAAAGCTTATGATATGTCAATTACTTTTACGTGAAACGTCATTAACTCCCGCATTTAAACCAATGTATATATGGTACAGACAAAACACGAAATTGGACAAAACGCGTTTTGTCTAGACTAAACGCGAACTGACTATTGCTCATAGACATAGTCTGAATTAAAACATAATTTCGGGTTTTGTCCGCATGAGTTTAGACATGTCCTAACATGCTAGGTGTCATAAAAATCTCAAGCCCGCGAGCCACCCCCCGGGTGCGCGCCTGTTTGGTAAGGACTATTATCATTGCTTAAGATCTTAGTGTGACTGCGCATAAACTCAGTGTCATATGCGCAGGAACTCACAGCGACTCAGTAGGTACTGCGCAATACACTAAAACATACAAAAAGCATAGAAACTAGGCGCGTATTGCTCTCGACACTGAGTGCATAATTTAGTTCATTGAACTTATCAGCCGCAACTGTTAAACTTGGTATTCCAACTAATGCTCATGATTACCTTAAGCAAACAAAACCACGTAATATCAGTTGTTATACTTCAAACTGTCTTACAAAGGAATTCCAAACATACGCGCTTAAAACAGTAATTTTCCAACTAATCGAACTATGCTAACGACGGCACACGTAATAATAGTCTCACGTAACGTAATTAAGACTAGCAACTCGAGCGCGCACACACACGCAGTTATTCGCAGAACGTATTCGAGATGAAACTCCGGAAACTCATGTAGAGTCCTGGTAATCCGTCAAGTTTCCAATATCGTCAACAAACGTGGCGAAATTAAGTGGGCGAAAACAATCAATCAACTAAAATTTAATACGTCGCGACTAGGAGGAGGGGGAACCCTTCCCCCCTTCCCTTCCAGCCGCTTGCCTAAGCAATTTGCCCGTCGACGGCGTTATTCGATTAAACTAATTGCTAATTAGCAAATCCGATAAAAATGTAATTTTATACACAAGAAAATGCACGTCTAATTCGATTTGCGATTTTTTTTTTCTTATTTAGAACCGTCGGGAATCGTGATTGAATTAGATCCGCGCTCTGGGAGACTCAAATTAACTTCGTTATTGCTCTAAGGGCAAACTCGGTTTGGACAAGAAAAGATTACGTCTTTTTATGAATTGCAAAATCATAAAAAGACGTAATCTTTTTTAAGGTATTCTATTTTTTTTTACTTTCCAAATGGGCATAATGAAACCTAAACATTTATTATTATTGATGGACGTTATGCCGTTTCAATACGGGTTTGATTCGGGGCCGATGAAATATGCGTTGGCGGATTTTATCGTACCTGGGCGTCAATTAGGGTTGACGTTAATTCGACGTTTATGCGGTAATTCTAGGAATAATTTAATCCCTTCCAGTTACGGAAATCCGGAAATTGCGTAATATTGAAAATGGGTCCTGTCAGGCACGATTTCGAGTTATTCGAGGATGCACGCAAATGGAGGATCTCGCAAATTTTCATAGGGAATTGAAATTCCCTGTAAGTACCTATCTGCTAGAATGGGATTGTGCAGCGCTTCCTTATTATCACGAATCCAGGGATTTACGCTCAAACACATCCCGTCAAAGATTTACCACATTCTAACAGGTATTACGAAGATATTCTGATATATGGAATTTTAGGATATTACTATTTGAGGGGACAAAATGTACGTAGTTGCGAACTTTTTCATATATGAAGAATTTACGACACATACAGTATTTGTAGAGTTCCAATTTCCAGCCATCCCCCATGTAAGTTACAAGAAAACATCATACAAATAGTTATTGGTCGTAAGATCTAGCCAATATTAGTATCTGGTATCTGGTATAGGGGAGAGTGCGCATTGCTGCACTGCACTTAGACCTCATTAGGCCCATTGTGCTGCCTCCCACTACAGGACACCCATCCTCAGCTCAACCATCCCACCTTGTCTAAGTAGTCTAATATTACTAAGGTGCCAATATTAGTAGTGATGGGCAAAATCGAGTATCTCAAGAATTGAGTAAGCGATAATCAAGCAGTTGAAGTATCGAGCTGCTCGAACATATCCAAGAATATTTTGCAATCGTTCTTGTATGATTTGTACGTTATATTAGTGACAGGCGTTTACGAATAATTTCAATAATCGAATGATCGATACTTGATAATCAACCAGAGCTGGGACCAATCCTCAAGAAAAGAATACTTAAATCAATATGAAGATCTGACAGTAGTAAATTAAACTAAATACATACTTAAAATTGTCACCGTCTGTCTTAGAGGTACAGATTTATTCATTGATATTAAGTAAAGTGTGTGTAAAAACAGAACAAATCTGAATAAATAAGTAAATGAATGATACTTTCTGTAATGCGATGTAGGTTTTAGTGGTAAACATTTGCCACATTACAGAAAGTATCAAAAGAAATCGTTAGAACATTTGTTATTATCCCAGCCAACAACCATTAAATTTAAATCCATTTTATGTAGCTATTCCACACAAACTCGATCTAAATCTAATTATACAGACTAAGCGCACCCGGATGTAAACCACCCAATACACAATTTCCTTAACAACAAAAACATTATGGGAATACGGCTTTTACGAACCGACGCGAAATAATTATAACGCCGACGTTATTAGATCCATTAACGATGTCCTTTTACGACACGCTGTATTTACGACTGTCCGGTGATGAAAAGTTAACGACTTGTCATTTGCGGAATGATTGATGGTCAGCCAGGTCGCGGATTTAAATATAACTTTGTCATCGATTGGAAAAAGGGGGGATATTTGCATTTGTATTATCCCGACTCCAAAAAGGTGGTTGCGATTTGCAGAGACAATATTTGCGCTTTCAAGCGGTGGAAAGAATATCGCACGCAGTGAATTTACGTAAGGGATTTTATCGCTTACGTAAATTCAGTGCGTGCGATATTTTTTTTCGACTAAAAGGTGATCGATTGTTCATTTCGGTCTTAAATTTCACGCGGTGAAAGTGCGTTCAGTTTATAGAACGCATAATTCATTCTGACCCTTATATTAGAGAAATGCCTTTCGTTCCATAAACGCCTGTCCAGGTTGTTTCGTGCTTTAATGAAAACTTATAGATTCTCAAAATACAATCATTCGTGTGTCATTCATTCATTCATTAACTGTCGGGGGCGCTGTCAAGTTCCTGGGGTATTAAAATCAATAACTAGAATGTTGGGCAGTAATTAAAAAAATCAACTAGCGCTTCTGCGCCTAGTTGTGCTAGTAGAGGACACTTGGCGAACGAGTCGGCTGTGTCGTAATTATACGCGCGCTTGTGTATGGCCCGGAGGGAAAGCTCTCAAATATCATAATAAGGGAGATTGCCGGGAAATCACAATTATTTCCTTCCACTGGTTATTAAAGAAACCATATGGAAAAACAATACGTTTGGAAGATTGCATGCATACGGTATCATGTTCATTGGAGCGTGATAATGTTGTACTATCCGGTTGGAAGGACTGGAATCGCTCGGTTCGAAGGACCATAAATGTAAGACTCTCCTGCTCAAAGGATTACACAAATAATCAATCTTTTTTGTACAGTCGGAAAAGGGATTTTTATGTCGCACACTTTTCTCAATCGTACACAGATACAAAACGTTTGTATTTTTAGGGAAACATCTTTCTTGCCACAGATACATAACGTTTGTATTTTTAGCAAACATCTTTACTTATACAGATACAAAACGTTTGTATTTTTAGGAACCATCTTTTCCTTGTTAATAAATACTACTTTAGTTCAATGCTACACAAAAGCTAAACCTACAACAAATTCGCGAGTTTCGAAAAAAACAATAACAATATTGTTTTAACGAGAAAATTTTATATATTTCCCCGATTCTGTACGCGAAATGTTAAATTTAACGTACATTCCAACATCACAGTCTAAGCGCGTTTAGTACTTGATTTGTACGCTTAGATTGTGAGGCTAATATTAATAACATATACGTTAAATTTAATATTTCGCGTACGGAATCGGGGGGATTATTTGTAACAACATACTCCAATTTATAAATATGATGCGTCATTCGATGTGGTTTTTCGAACCGGATTAATTACGACAACCCAATTCTCCAATTGGATCACTCGCATCGCGCACGATACGTTCACATCAGAATTCCATCAAATGACGCCATTGATTTCTTCTAACCCATTTTACAATTTGCTTGGTCATATCGCCGAGGAAGCGTATCCGCCGAACGAGGACGTTGCCTAAGCACAGCATTAAGAAAGCATAACTCTCTTAGATATACACCAGTTATATAATAACATTTTTTTAAATTCAATTTCACACCTCGTGTTTGCATTCTTGCAATGAGAACAAGTGTGCATGTATGAAAAAAATTACTGCTAGAAATTGTTCAGTATACCATGCACATTGCACTGGAAACAGACCGCGTTGATGAGTATCAGGAGCAGGAAACGCGTCGAAGATCTTCGATTAAATATTGAAAACCAATTTTGCACAAAAATAAGCTTTATTAAGATTCGTTATTTGACACCTTTTACTTTATTAGAATTTGGCAACGTGATTTTATTTAACATATTTGCTGCTTCAATCAAAATATCCTAATCAAGAAATTTCACTTATGCTAGATATTCTAATTTCCTTGCAGTCAAGGAGGACTAAAAAATACGGTGTATACAGGGTGTCCCAGAGCACCCGTATCAGGCTTTTTTGAGAAAACGGCTAGTCCTAAAAAGTTGGGGCAAAAAATGTATTACACAAAAGCTGTATTAAAGAATCGAATGGTGATACTGTTTTTTTGCAAAAAGGTTGGCTTAAAAATGTCAACAACTCAAGACTTTTAAATGGCATGGTAGGTCAAAAGTGGTATCATTGAAAAGGTCTTTGAAAAATAAGCAACTTATACAGAAAAAATATTTTTTTTCTTTTATTTTGGCCAATCTACTTAAATAGTGATGTTAGTGGTAATTTACGTCGGTAATCACCACTGGTAATTTACCATAAATTACCCTGCTGTTTCGGTAAAATTGCTAACATTCTTTAGCAATTTTACAAGGGAAGGTTTAAGGTAAAAAATACTTTTCTAGAGAAAATACAATCTGATTTAATTTACTGTTATATAATGATATATGTACAATACATACAGAGTTTTATGTAACACCGAACAATTTCATAAAGACAAGTTTTCGTATACGTCGTACATTTTCCGATGCTCAGTTTATTAAAAGAATTTAATTCAAAGCTTTAAACGAGTGTTTTCCACTCCCAGGCTAAGCATGAAGTAAAATTTCGAGTTTAGAAAAGCCTGAAAATTTGGTTTGGTCGCGTAGCGCGAAGCGCGGAGCGGCCAAACCAAATTTTCAGGCCTTTCTAAACTCGAAATTTTACTTCATGCGTCACCGGTAAAAAACACTGATTCAATGTAAAGTTTAACGGTTTTTAAACTTTGTAATATGTCAGTGTTTTGTACCGGTGGCGCATGAAGTAAAATTTCGAGTTTAGAAAAGCCTGAAAATTTGGTTTGATCGCTCCGCTTCGCTACGCGATCAAACCAAATTTTCAGGCTTTTCTAAACTCGAAATTTTACTTCATGCTTAACCTGGGAGTGGAAAACACTCGTTTAAAGCTTCAAATTAAATTCTTTTAATAAACCGAGCGTCGGAAAATGTAGGATGTATGCATATGTATACTTAAAAGAAAAATTCTCGCTATGAAAATGTTCGGTGTTACACTCTCTGTATGTATACGTATTGAAGCGATTTATTTAAAAGTAATTAATAACAGTATATTCTGAGCTTCTCAACAAATCAGAGTTTTATACGCGTGGCGCATGAAGTAAAATTTCGAGTTTAGAAAAGCCTGAAAATTTGGTTTGATCGCTCCGCTTCGCTACGCGATCAAACCAAATTTTCAGGCTTTTCTAAACTCGAAATTTTACTTCATGCTTAGTCTGGGAGTGGAAGACACTCGTTAGAAATTTCAAATTGTAACAATTGGTGCATGAAATGCACTTAGAAGAAAAATCCCTGCATGTCTGCGTCGACATACAATTTTCAATGTTTTTTTTTTTAAAGAATTTCCATTCTTGGGAAATTGACTAAACAGGATCCTTAAATTGCAATTTAATTCAGCATTAGTAATATTATTCAACGAATTTCTAATTATTCCTTTTAAGCAAAAACACAGATAATATTTCCATGACGTAGATGTATTACAAAACCTTTCTCCCTTTACATAAAAGCTAAGTGGATTCATTATCTAGATGTACGGATTTCAAAAAATCCATTAATAATACCTCATATATTTTAATTATTGCATTTATATAGGTTTATTAAAAAACCCATATATTCATCAGTGTGGGATGATGAATTTATATTCCAAACGCGTTTGGTAATAATTTTACGTTTCTGAATAAAAGACGACTGTTTTTGTGTGAGTGTGTGTGTTGGGAGTAAATGTCACGGATTCTATTATGAAAAAAAAAGCCGGAGCGAGGCAGTGTGTCAAAGTTTCGGATGAATGGCAACCCTGAATATTTAAATAATTTAAGCGTTTCGTCAGATGCGAGATACGAGAACACGTGTGAAATTTTAATCGAGAAAAAACTTAATCGCAAATTATTAGAAGTGATAGAAGTGTATAATTAGTAACGATTATTAATGACTTGATAGCATATTTCTGATATGATTTTTTTATAATAATTTAGTGGTGAAATAGAAATTCTTGAATCTTTAATTACTATTATTGAGATTCTTCACTTGATAAAAATCTTGGCTTAGCATTAGTCACCTTTAGTAAATTAATAAATAATGTTTTAATTTATGTTATTTTGATGATTAATCGATGATTCTGATCAAAAAGTATCGGTCATAATTAATACATACAGTGCGATCGTTTAAATTATGATTATAACAAAAAAAATTCCGCCGATTTTTTTAGTGCAGTTGCCCAGAATGCTAATTGGAATACATTTGAGGTTATGCTAAACTATGGGTTAACAGTAGTGCCAATCTAATTTTAACAAAATATAAAAACGAATTAAAATTAATATCGACTTTCTGCAAAAATGTTGTCAAGTCTCCAAATATTCATTGAAACAACTACTTCTCGAGCTAATACTCCGACAGATATTGAATTATACAATAAATATTTGAATTACACGACAGCCTTACTGTTCTATGCATTATTTATATGCAAAATGCAACATCAGGTCAAATTATTCTCTCAGCAAACTAAATGAATTAACAGAAAATTGAAATAAATTGAAAAAATTACAGGGAATAAATATTAATTGTCTTAAGCTATCTATAGACGCGTTTCGAGATTTATCCCTCATCAGTAGAGCTATGTTTTAGACTTTCAATACAAAAAAAAATTAAACGTCAAAGCCCAAAAAAAATCATGTTTTACACGATCGCACGTTACTATTATCAAGATTCCTTACTTGAAACAAATTTTGACTTAGATTGAATCACCTTTTTATAATAAATTAAATAATCTTTTGGTAATAATTTTTGCTGATAAAATAAGGGTCACTTTTGAATACATCATCAAATTCTGTTTAAATTTATGTTATTTTAATGATTAATCGATGATTCTCGTTTAAAAAATTCGCTAAAAAAAGTGTAGGTTATAATTTATACATACTTAAAACGGTATAAATTTACTGTTAGTGTCATTTTTGAAACATACATGTTGTAACCAGTTTTTTTTTTTTTTGAGGAGATGGTGTTTGGCCTTGAGACTGCAAACTTAGTTATATCGAATTTTATTGGCGATTAAATTTCCATAATAAAACCAGGACTTTAAAAAGAATAGAATTCGAAATATTTCGTAATTTATTGAAGTTGAAAGTACTAACAGATAATAATATCGATCATAATCATAATCGTAACCCATTCGGCCCTGACGGTGGCATTTGTCACCACTAACATTTGGTAAACATACCGGGAATTTTTCTTTTAAATATACATACATGCATGAGCTGTAACTTTTCTGATAATCGTTTGTTTTTTAAAATTGTTCAATTTGGAGAGTCTAAAACGAGTGTTTTCCAATCCCAGATTAAGCATGAAGTAAAATTTCGAGTTTAGAAAAGCCTGAAAATTTGTTCATTAGTTAGATGACATATTGATATGTTGGGTAAACTATCTTAATTTTAATATTTTGAGTTTTCTAACGAGTGTTTTCCACTCCCAGACGGAGCATGAAGTAAAATTTCGAGTTTAGAAAAGCCTGAAAATTTGGTTTGGTCGCGTAGCGCGAAGCGCGGAGCGGCCAAACCAAATTTTCAGGCTTTTCTAAACTCGAAATTTTACTTCATGCGCCACGCGTATAAAACACTGATTTTATATGAAATTCAAAATATTCTACTAAAGCAGTATGTTAAAACAGTGTATTCTAAACATCACATTACGTCAGTGTTTAGTATGCGTAGCGCATGAAGTAAAATTTCGAGTTTAGAAAAGCCTGAAAATTTGGTTTGGTCGCGTAGCGCGTAGCGCTACGCGACCAAACCAAATTTTCAGGCTTTTCTAAACTCGAAATTTTACTTCATGCTTAATCTGGGAGTGAAAAACACTTGTTTAAAAGTTCAATTGGAAATATTTGTAAAAAACACGAATATCTATAAATTTACAGCCTATATTGAGATATGTATACTTAAAAAAAAACTCTCTGTATATCTCAGATAGTAATAAATAATATGCAGTGTACAAAACATTTTTTTTTGGCCACCAGAAAAATTCCAGCGCTAAAAGGGGTAAAATATAATATAACGAGTGCTTAAAAGTAAAACCAAGCTGAATTGATTACGGAAACTTTAAAACATAAACCGCATTTTAAGATTAGAATTTAGTCCCATAAATGAAATTAATTCTATTAAATTGGATTGCTCGCATTTGTAACTAACGATTTCTACTATATTTTGTAAAAGCTCAGTTGAACATGAAGTAACATTTTTAATATCGAAATTTTACTTCATGCGTATAAAACGCTCAAATATTGTTAAGTTTAAAATAAATTGTACGTTTATAACAACATAAACATAACTAATTAGAGAGTGATGGGCTAGCAGTGGCAATAACGATATTGGGTTGCTTATAATCATTGTATTAAATATTTTTTTAAATACTTCAATACAATACACATTAATAATATTGGGTTGCCTATAATCACTGTTCTAAATCAGGTCCGCCCAACCTGCGACCCGCATGCGGACCTTCGAGCGCTTTTGTGCGGCCTGTGACAGCAAATGCTATTCGTTCTGTGTTTATGAATTTTTTTTAAACTTTTAAAAAGTAATTTCTAGTTTCGAGTAGAAAACCGGCCATCCGTATTCGATTTGGCCGAGAATATTCGCTTACTTTTCTATATTCGTCTTCGCAAATTTATTGCGCATACGTGAATATAAATTTGTATTGTCTGTCAATTTTCTTAAATTTAGAGATAATAAATTGAATAGAAATAGGCGATTTATCAACTGGGAAAAAATTATCTGTTAATACTTTTTGGGTTGGAATTGTATTATTATGAAAATAAAGTGTTTTTTAAACTTCACTTGTAATTCGTGTTTTAAACTCCTGGCGCACAAGTATAGTAGAAAATATATTTATAATACAATTCACAAATTTCAAAAATTTAAATCATGTTTGGATAAAACACTTTCGAAGATTACACTCAACACTAATAAAGACTGTTATTCCTTACTTCACTTTTTATTTTTATCGTTAGATGTACATTTAGAGACACAAAGTGCTCATTATCAATAACAAACTGAATTCTTACAACTCAAGAGTGAATTTCTAGATACGAAAGGAAATTGCGATCTGAAAAATCCCCCGCACTTCTGTTTTATTTTGTGAAGTTACAAAAACACACAAACGCTTTTGATTACCATAAAGAAAAATCGAGTTTGCCAATAGTTTGCAGAATATTTACAAAATATAAAAACGAATTAAAATTAATATCGACTTTCGATATTAGCTCTTGATTACATCAAAACTCGACATTTTTCACGTGACAGAATTACAAAATTGAAATTATTACCGATTTTTTTTTTCATTCTTACGTCCACCGGTTTTAATAAATGATCACTTCCATTTACATAATAGGACATTGGAAGATATCTCGCAACTTCCAGCAATCCCGAGATGGAGTTAAACGCATCCATTCAAAAGTCCTCTCTTAGTTCGTTAGCGATGGGATTCTTTTTTTAGTGAGAGAGAGAGACCCGGTTCCGCCTCGTCGCACACTCTTTGTGTTCCGATCGTAGATAAACCCGTCTTTGCCGGATTAAAAAAAAAAAGGAGATTTATTAATTAAAACAAAGTGTATTTCGAAATCAATTTCGTTTTAAAGTACTGATTAATGTTCGAGGTGCATTTTTTGGAAATATTTGGAAAGTTTTTAATTCCAAACGAAATCCGAAGATGCAATTAAACGTGGTATCTAGAATATTTTGAAAAATGTCTTTAAATTAAAAGTATTGAAATGGAGAAAGTGATACAAAAAAAATTAGACTGGTTTTAATCTTTAAACGGTTGTACATCATTGCCTTTGTTTAGATTATTTATTTTATTTCATTTGTGAAAGAAAGTTGTTCATTACTAATCCGCCGATGCGAGAAGCCTTGACCACATAAAAAAAACAGAGGCCTGCAAAATTGAAAGGTTACAGCGGTAAAATCTGCACTGTAAAGCCATCGGAGCGTTACGTATGATCGAAAACGTTTTCTTCCTAAAAATCCTAATTAATTGGCGATTTTGAAGGTTTTGTAAGAGTTACACGCTTGGAGCGAATGGAAAACCGTAAGCTCACAATTGATTTTCGGCGAGGAAGTGGTTTGTAATTGTTTGCATAATTAAATCGATAGTCCGGTAAATATTCGCAACGCAAGAAACGATTGAATGTTACACACGAGCGAGAGAAATGTTCGGTGTATAAATATCAAGGTACATTGCGAAAAAGTAAGAGATGTTGATGAATATTTGTGAAATCTAAAAATATATCTTGCGAGTTAACTATTTAATTTTTTGAAAGTTATGTAGGAAATAATTTTACTTTGTAGTTCAGGGAGGTATTTCAAGAAGATTTTAGCAGAATGATTGTCTTAAAATCATCTTCTGGGGACAATTATTCCCCACGTGAAGTTTTGATGTTGAGAGAATTATTTTCCCAAGAAGTTGTTCTGCAATTCAGAGATGATTTGTTTAAAGTAGATGTTTGGGAGGTCGAGGAAATACTGTCGCAAGATGTTTAGTTTCTTCAGTAATTGAAAGAAAAATAGGTACTACGAGGTACCGGAGCCGCTAGTGGGCCTTGCGCCTCTGTCCCTGTGTAATATGGTACAAACCAACGCACTGGAGAAATTTAGGAAGAGTTGGGATGACATGCGAGGGCTGCAAGCTCTCTAAACAAACGCTATTGTATCCCAACGAGAGATCAGCAAAACAGTACCTGCAGCTGACCTTAGGTGCATAACTGCCTCTCTGACTGGTCACTGCGGGCTAAACGCACACCTATACAGGATGGGGATAGTTGACTCTCGATCCTGCAGAGGGTGTAACATGGAAGACGAGACTAGTGTCCCTGTATTTAAGAGAGTATTGCAAACTGGCATCCATCTTGACGCCTTTAGGTGCTAAATTCAAACTAAATCAAATTAACAGGACGCGCTTTAATCGTTATAAAATATGATTTGAATTTGGCGCCTAAAGGCGTCAAGATGGATGCCAATTTGCGCTACTCTCTTAAATACAGTTACACTAGACGAGACTGCCGGACACATTCTCAGCGATTGCCTGGCACTCTCGTCAACTAGTCTAGATTTGCTAGCCTACCAAAACCAGGTAGGCTGGCTGAGCTGAGGCTGGGTGGTCGACGGAAGGAAGCACAATGGGTCTCAAGTGCAGAAATGCGCACTTTTCAAAAAACCAGAACCAGAACTAGGTACTGAGAGCAAACGTAAAATCCAGTTGCATTTGCCATAAACCATCAAAAAGTCTCTTAGTTCACATTGCTTAGCAAACTCGGCTCTAGATAAATCTCATTACAATTTATTCAGAGCCGAGTTTGCTAAGCATTCCGAACTCAGTATCTTCTTATCAAAAATCTTGTTTTAATCGCCATAAACATATATTTAATTGTGCAAGTTTATTTCGTGGAACTGTTGTTAAAATGATCTCATATTTTTCATTGCATTGCAATTTATATGATAGTAAGTAGTTGATAAAACTAGCTCACGTTTTTCGAAACCAAATAATTTCCACGTAAATCGTTAATTACGCAACACACCACAATTTCCAATTGCGATCCACATTAAAAGTTTGTTATATGACCAGCTGCAGCTCCCAGAAATTACTGAATGATTTATTTACACAACAGCTACGCCATTGTTCATGCACACCACAGATTATTAAGGTAAATAAATATTTTATTGCCCACATAAATATTGATATTTTGTTATCCAATACCAAAATAAACGACCTGTTAAGGTGTGTGGGCGTTTGAATGGAAAACTAAAAACGGTTACGTATTAAATGGTTTCCATTCGTTAGTATTGTAATTATAGCCATTTGAGCCTGCGCAGGGGAAACAATGGTAATTTCGCACGCGAGAATGGGGGTGATAAGTGGTAATAATGCAGTTTCGAGCCGAAGACGAAATTCGCCCCATTAATTACGTTTGGCACGGAAGTGCTGGATTATTGCAATGGACAGGTGGGGAAGAGGTGGGATGGTGTTGTGTGTTTATGGTGGCTGGCTGCTGCAGGTTTGCTTCGAACTGCAGGGGGTTGGTTGTTGATTATTGCGATGATGCTGGCTGTCACGTCAAGGGGTGCGGCCGGACGCATTCTAATCAATGTACACGCCGTGAGAGAAGGGTGGCTTTTGTTGACGACCTAGATATTTCAACTCTAGTTTGAATTATTACTTTCTAAATTGGTATTTTTTGTTAGAATTGTATTTGAGGAATGATTAGCCTTTTTGATGTGTTGTTAAATGTGGAGAATATTTATGTAGATCAAACTAACCCTAGTCCGTTCCTTGACTTTGAATAGGTTTCTATAAATGTTGTAGTAGTTTCAGGTCTACTTTGGCCACTCATTTAGCATCTTTTTTATTCTCTAAAAAGTTGGCAAGGGTTTGTAATGACCTCTGCTGCATTGGTCTTTCAAACATGATATACTTTTGCCTTGAGATTCTCTAAAAACTAAGGGTTTGTAATATCTTCTCTTGCATTGTTTTTTTAAACATGATCATTCTTTTGCCTTGAGATTCTCTAAAAAGTTGGTAAAGGTTTATAACATCTTCTGTTACAATAGTCTGTCAAACATGTGGGCTGTAGATTGGGTATTATGTGTATAATAAATCTAAAGAAAACTCCCCGTATAAAAACAGACTATCGTAAAATGGTATTAATAAAGGGTGTTGCAAAATTAACGAAAGATTTGAAATAAATAGAAAACACAGTTTTTAGTCTTTAGATTGTTATTTTTTTTTATTGAATCATAAAGTACATAGGATAGGGTTATTTATGAAATAACACATCGAGTAAATGGTCACGAAATGAGAGAGCATACGACCAGTAAATGTCTTGTGCAGTAATTGAATTGTTTCATGGGCTGTATGGCATGTGGCACCGTCTTGTTGAAACCACACATTGCCTACATCATCTTTTGCCGAAATTTTTCATGACCATTCTGCATAAATGTGGCTGAATTACGTTGATGCAGAGTTTAATTTCGTCCTGTTATGCACGATGGTTGTGGGCTTGTTGACATAGACCTTTTACTTCAAATAACCCCATAAGAAGAAATCTAATGGTGTTAAATCACACGATCAGGGGGCCAATTCTGATCACCGAAATGAGAGAGTATACGACCAGTAAATGTCTTGTGCAGTAATTGAATTGTTTCATGGGCTGTATGGCATGTGGCACCGTCTTGTTGAAACCACACATTGCCTACATCAATATCATTCAATTTCGGCAGAACGAACTGTGTTATCATGTCGCGTTATTAAGCACAAGTAACAGTCACTACTTGATCAGCTTCATTTTCAAAAAAGTATGGTCCAATGATGCTTCCAGCCCAAAATCCGCAACAAACAGTGACACGTTGAGGATGCATTTGTTTTTCGACAATCACATGTGGGTTCTCCGAACCCCAAACACGGCAATGTTAGCGATTAACAAAGCCATCAAGGTGAAAATGTGCTTCATCGCTTAGATCCTGGGTCTCCAAACTATCTTCTTCGCGGGCCACAAATACAATTCTACATAATAAAGTCGGCCAAGATCCGAATAATTTTATAAAATTATGAAAAATTTAAGGAACAATTGTTACAATATTTTAAAATATGACATTTACAAAAAAAAAATACAAACAATCGCGGGCGGGATTCATGCAAGTCGCGGGCCGGATTTGGCCCGCGGGCCGTAGTTTGGAGACCACTGGCTTAGATGATGAAATTCGTCCTCCCCTACTTTAGTGACATACTCCTGTTTTTAATAAAACCAACATTTCAAAACGGTATGTTTTGCAGAAGTTGTTGTTGAACAAACAGCTCAGTTAATACGCTACATGACAAACTACACCTGATAAATCAAAGGTGTTTCACGCAGTTTAAGACGAAATCCGGCGTGCTAATGGATTTACGTATCGCGCCGGTTTGCCAAAAGCATCGTGCATGATTAATAGCCGTCTAATCTCTACGACCGCGCAAATCATATCAAGAATATTTCCAAACCGAGCGTTGAAAGCGATACGTGCCGTTTCGCAACATCATTGTTTTGCGCGCACAATGGCGAACTATCGAAGTGTTGTTTGCGGTGTAAAGCGAAGAATAGAAGCGCGGCGCGGGGTCCGATAACGCCGTCACGTAGACATTTCTCGCTCCTTATCGAATTTCGCCTTCTGTGTCGTAAATTCAGCCACGAGCTCAGGTGTAAAATTATAAAGCGTCATTAGAAGCGCGGCGATGGCGCAGGGTTATGCGGCTACCTTCCCTAATTCCACGCATATTCGGCCCGAAATTTGCTCGCCTTAATATTTACGACGCGAAATTATGTACTAAAGGGTTGGGGGGCTAGGGAGATTTACGCACGGCACATGCCCTCATTAAGCGTGTAAAAACATTAGCCAAATGACCGGGGCTTTTGCCTGGAATTTAGGTGAGACAATTTTCTTCTCTCGGTGTCGAGAGTTGTTTGAATTGTGTGCGAGGCGCAAATTAAATATCTATTCCAGACAAGGCTCGGTGGTGATAAATTTAACAGGCGGTTAATTAAGGAGGACTCGGGGAAAAATCGACTGCGTCCTCCTTCAAGAGCTGACGAATTTATTTACAAGTCATGGCTAATGACTCAACCGTCAGCTACAGAAGTCGCTTGCTTCTATGACAAAACGCCGTTGAGCAATTTAATCAGCGTAATTGACGGCGCTACACGGCATCATTTGTTGGCGACACTTATGTTAAACTCAATGACCCTAACAATAAGATAATTATACACGTTTATAATATGCTTCATATGCCACATCAACATTAATTTACCGACTTTTTCAAGTCGCTGAATTTGCTAATAAAAACCCTTGTTTTAGGAGGAAAAGTCAATAAATATATTGAAAATCAATACCATTTAATGACTTACCCATAACGAAGATTAAGAAAATGTTCAGGCTTTTCTAAACTCAATTAAATAATCCAGCAGATGAAATATGTAGACAAAACCAGTCCAACATATCTTCTAAATGACTTCAAATTTAATAAGAGTGAATAAAAATGCGATGTAGCCACGAACAGAGTTTTAATTTTAGGTAAAAATTCCAGTAAAGCCAAGCAAAATATTAATTTTTATATGACTAATTATTTAAAGTAACTAAATCGTAATTTTTTTTTTTCAAAAAAAGGATTCAAAGTTATTCAATACAATATTGAATATTAAATTGTTGCTCAAAATTACAGAAGTACAGGTATTTAAAAATTATTTGCTGATTATTATGTACAGGGAGTTTTTCTTTAAAGTATACGTATTTCAAATTCAGTCTATTTTCTGAATATCTTTGGATATTTTTTGTTTTTTTTAAAGTTCAATTTGAAGCTTTTAACGAGTGTTTTCCACTCCCAGACTAAGCATGAAGTAAAATTTCGAGTTTAGAAAAGCCCCGTGAAAATTTGTCGAGGGTCGCGCAGCGACCCGAGACAAATTTTCTGGGCTTTTCTAAACTCGAAATTTTACTTCATGCGCCACGCCTATAAAACACTGATTTCAAGTGGATTTCAAATTTACATAAATTTCACAATATTTCAGTGTTTTATACGCGTGGCGCATGAAGTAACATTTCGAGTTTAGAAAACAATTTGGGTATGTAATAATTGCCTAGCAGCAGTTTTAATAAATGATAAAACACCTTAACTTGAAAATAACACCTTTATTAAAAAACCAAAACTAAGATCTTTTGAAGAAAAACGCTCATAATAAATACAACAAAGCCGAAATAGAAAAACCATCTTCTATTTTAGTTAGAATTCGAAATTTTAAATTGTTGTCCAAACGACGCAGCATTTTGACATTAAGGAAATTGACATATTTTCGTAACTAGGAAACTCATCATGTCAGTTTTTAACTATAACATATTCTGTGTGCTTAATTTTATTGCAAAGGAAGTGTACAAAAACATCTTAAAATAGCCCAAGGAATAACCCCCTTCATTTGTGCCCCATGTTTAGTAAACACCCTGTATACCAGTCAATTAAATCAAATTGTATTTTCTCCAGGAAAGTATGTTTTTACCTGTAATCTCTTTTACAAATGCGCACAAAAGAATGTTACTAATCTTACCGAAACAGCTGGGTAATATACCGTAATTTACGGTAAGTTACGAGTCGTAATAATCGACGTAAATTACTACTAACATCACTAATAATAACACAATTAAAGTCAATGAATAGATACAGATAATTAAATTGATTGTAATTATTTGCAATATCAGTAATTATTGATATTTTCGCTGAATCCATAACTAATAAACTTCATACGCCACAAACAGCAATAAAATCGAAATTCCCCCGTATTCCATTAGAACGTGAAAACTATTTGATTCGTTTTTGCATCAAATACAGACTTGTGTGTGTAACGAAATCGGTAATACGGCAGTAAATCGAAACGCCGGCAGGTATTCTCCAATTTACATTTGGAATAACGTGTACAGTAATGACAGGAAGGGAGGACGAAATTGCCGTGCCCGCACAAAGACGTTATGAAACCGCTCCGGTATACAATTAAATCCGGGGGAAAATTAAGCGACAGGTAGGGGATTTTGTTTGCTCTCGGAATGCAGACGGAGGGACTGCGTGTGTTTTTGTTTTTATTTCTTTTTCATTCGATTACGTTGGCTTTTGTAGTCCGGTAATTGCACGCGGGCGTTTTTAATCCGTCGAAAAATCACGACTCAATGACGGCGAGTTGATATTTCTTTGTGGTTCAAACTCGAAATATTAAATACTCGGATTTGAGAGTTTGGATACAAAGCGAGCGTTTTTAGAAATGAATGGAAAGGTATAAATAATGAATGCTGTGATATGGCTTCACAAAATTGGTCACAGTTAAAAGCTTAAATACATTTTATAATTCCATAAGAACCGGAACGAAAACAAAAATTGTAAATATCCGAACCGAAAACGGAACGATATGTTTATGGATTAAATATTTGATGGTAGAGGAGGCAATTACTTTGCAATACATTTCAAATAAATAATTAACACTAATTACTTTTTTATTTTAACACGTTAACCGCCGTGCCAGAAATCGTTCGGGGTGCCGTAGTATTAAAATGCATACAAAAGTAGCGTGCTTTTGTATGCATTTTAATAACTATCTAAACAATATCATCAAAAAATTGTTGCTAAAATGTTTGCTAAAGGCCATGAGCTTTAATATACTGCTGTGAGACGTCCGCGAACCACGCAGAATTAGATACAAATCTACAGCGAAATCATATTATTCCGAGCCTACAATACATGCGAGTTGTATTTAATTCGCGTGGCAGTCAACGTGTTAAACCGTTTAAAATTTAAAGTGAATACAAAAAAGTTATCATGGTTAACAATTATTTTTGTTTCTTGAATTAATTTCTCATCTGGCACTTGGTGAAACATATTCGAATACGTAAAGTTATGTAAATTAAAAACACTTGGTGTTGTTTCACAAATGTGAAACAATACCAAGTGTTTTTAATTTAAATAACTTTACATGTTAACTATTTTATTGTTTATGGTGTTCGCTCGGATTCAATTTTAAATTTTAATATTTTTCTCCTGGATTATTAACATTAAAAACACGGAACAATATTGTACAGAGCAGGAACGATATATTACGGAACCAGAGCGATATATTCCGGAATTGGAACGTTATATAACGGAACAGGAACGATACTATACAATATTGTACAGAACAGGAACGATATATTACGGAACCAGAACGATATATTCCGGAATTGGAACGTTATATAACGGAACAGGAACGATACTATACAATATTGTACAGAACAGGAACGATATATTACGGAACCAGAGCGATATATTCCGGAATTGGAACGTTATATAACGGAACAGGAACGATACTATACAATATTGTACAGAACAGGAACGATATATTACGGAACCAGAGCGATATATTCCGGAATTGGAACGTTATATAACGGAACAGGAACGATACTATACAATATTGTACAGAACAGGAACGATATATTACGGAACCAGAGCGATATATTCCGGAATTGAAACGTTTTATAACGGAACAGGAACGATACTATACAATATTGTACAGAACAGGAACGATATATTACGGAACCAGAACGATATATTCCGGAATTGGAACGCTATATAACGGAACAGGAACGATACTATACGGAACCGGAATGATATAATACGGAACTGGAAGGAAATTACACGGAGCAGAAACGATATTATACGGAACTGGAACAATATTATACGGAATTGGAACTATATTATACGAAACCAGAATGATATTATACGGACGGTTTTATACTGAAACGGAACGATGTTATATGTAACAGAACTATATTAGATTATTCTAAACGGTAATTCAATATAAACACTGGATCTAAACCAGAACAAAACGCTTTATTCGGAACGGAACCGTAATAAATCCAATATTTACACTTACCAAAATGTGTATTAAATTACGTGTTCTACATCCATGTCTCAAATTCAAACCAAAAGGTATAATTTCATTAATTCCTCCTTTACAAACTCAAAATAACACATCATTATATCAGAAACGCTGATTTCAATTTCACGGCCACGTGAGCTAATGATCCACATTAAATAAGTAAGTATCCGCTTGCGTATTGATTCCGAGAGGTTGCTGCTTGGAAAACGGTCAGAGGAACCTCGACATTTACGAGTTACGCGACTCCACACATCCATAGACTCCACCTTCGTGCCGAGAATCACCGCGTTTATGAATATTTATCTCGCAACATAAAGAAATGTATGCATGAAGACGTTATCGATTATGCAAATACATTAAGAGTAAATAGATGTAAAAAGAGTGGTAGCGCACAATAACTTATTTATGCGGCTTCCCCCATTTTTCCCGCACGCAAATGCGCTCCCCAGGAGCGTTGTATTAAAAATCAACAGTTGGCTTCCGGGATAAATGATACCGGGATGTTGGCGTTTCGGGAAGTGTTGCGTGGTAGGGGGAAAATTGTGTGTTTTCTTATTTATGGTTAAGCTGGGATTTATAATATGTCGTGAAAGTGGAAGGAATAAAAATATACTCGTATTCTGTGCTTAGGCGACACTTGTCAGGACACTCATTTCAAAGCTTTATGCTCTCACACTTTAATACACTGTGACTTATGTTGTAATCTTCACAAAATTTTAAACATATTGCAATTTTTAACTTAGATACATGGGCGGCCTCACATTTAGGCGGGCAAGGGGGGCACTTGCTCAACAATCTCTGTTAACTTCATAATTATCATACATATCTTAATCCTGTACAAGGGTCGAAATCGAACACTTTTGTTTTAAGTAAAAGAAATGTTCAATAAAGTTAAGATTTTAGAAAGATTAAGGCGCATTTGCACCACAACTGATTAACTTGAATTATCCACAAATGATTGATTAAACCTCTGATTAAGTCAAAATTCTAAAATATATGCATGTTATAAATTTGTAAGATATCCTAAACATGTCTCTTTCGTCAATATGCAATTGTGTTAACAATTTGTGATTAAAATTGCTGTGTTTTTAAGAAGTACTAATCACTGATTAAGTTAATCGACTTGGGTGCAATTATGTTTAGACTTGAGGAAAATTATTAACTGTTGGACAATTTGTTAAAAATCAACTAAATGCAGTAACATTAATTACATTTATATAAATATTAATATTAGGAACCATATACTGTGTTTTTTTCATTTAAGTTTACTTCTACATATTCCATATAAACATTTGCAAAATTAATCAACATGAGATCAAACCTAAGAAGTATATTTTAAACTTTCCAAAATTTTAGTGTTTATACGCCTGGCGCATGAAGTAAAATTTCGAGTTTAGAAAAGCCTAATTTGGATTGGTCGCTCCGCTTCGCTACGCGACCAATCCAAATTTTCAGGCTTTTCTAAACTCGAAATTTTACTTCATGCTTAATCTGGGATTGGAAACACTCGTTAGACGCTTCAGATTAAAAGCTTTTACAAAAACAACGAATGTCTGTAAATTTTCAGCGAAAATTCGTGATTTGTATACCAAAAATATAATTCCCAAAATATAGCATTATTTATCAAATAAATTAGGTAATTAAATTAAAGGCACTTATATAATTGTGTAATAATTATTAAAATGCACTAAATAAGTGAAATTGATTGCATATTTTATAAGTTGATGAAATCTTAGAAAATTCACGAAAACTTAAATAAATCACAGATATTAAAAAACTTAGAATGAGTAATCCTACGAAAACATTAAAATTATGAGTCAGAACAATGTAAGATATTGAAATTTGAAGAAACAACAAAATAGACATAAAAATCGAATATTCTTAAAATATGAATTATTTGTCTACGTTTTATTTTTTGTGAGTCTCTCTATTAACTATTTTTTGCTATACTTTTGTATATTTATAGTAACTAAACTTGAATCACCCATGAAAGTATCATTACTTCTATTTGGAAATAAATTGGATTGAATAGAATTGAAATTCATGAAAACCATACATGAAACTTTAGCAGGATTTGAGTTATTAATACAGGACATTTTTCTTGTAAATCTTTAGATATACGTTATTTTTTATAAAGAGTTTATAGCTTTAAACAAGTGTTTTCCACTCCCAGACTAAGCATGAAGTAAAATTTCGAGTTTAGAAAAGCCTGAAAATTTGGTTTGGCCGCGTAGCGCGAAGCGCGGAGCGACCAAACCAAATTTTCAGGCTTTTCTAAACTCGAAATTTTACTTCATGCGCCACGCGTATAAAACACTGAAACATTGTTAAGCTCACAATATGCTACTAAAGCAATATGTTAAGAACGTATATCTTGAACTTCAATTAAAACCAGTGTTTTGTACGCATGGCGCATGAAGTAAAATTTCGAGTTTAGAAAAGCCTGAAAATTTGGTTTGGTCGCTCCGCGCTTCGCGCTACGCGACCAAACCAAATTTTCAGGCTTTTCTAAACTCGAAATTTTACTTCATGCTTAATCTGGGAGTGGAAAACACTCCTTTAAAGCTTCAAATTTAACTCTTTCAAAAACCAACGAATGTCGGAACAAAAGAAAAAAATTGAAATTTATGTATGTACCTTACAATATACGCACAATTTATGTCTGAAACTAGATACATTCACGATATTTTTTTAATCAAACTCTCAGACTAAAAGCACACAAAACTGTTGCAACCCGTTTTCCTCGCAAATATTTGCAAGAGATAATCCACAGCCTTGACCTTAAGCCATATCTGTGCAATTGTTCATCTGGGTTAAGTACATACAATGTGTGCACTTTTCATGATTACTCATTAGGTGCAACACTTTGCAATTAGTATTACATAGTTGTAAATCGATGCATTGTGCAATTAAAGAACTTTTACACGGTGGGGAAAAATCCGTGATGATAGAATCGTTTTAATTAATACAGCTCTTATAAGATTTACAATTAAATGATCTCGTTTGCAATTATTTGTTGCACGCATCTTTAGATTTATTTTTAACCGCTCCCATTAGCAATTCTTACCTTGCTAATGACATGGATTTAACTATACAATTCTCGCTCAGGCAACTTTGCAACTATTATAATATGTAACTGTTAGACTGCAGTACGTTTCCATTCCTTATATATTTTGTACTAGCCAAACAATTTAAATGCAATTCAGGTAATTGAATTCCCGAGCACACATCTCAAAACTGAATAGCTCTACCTTAAAATGGCTGAATGTTTACAAAGGACACACTAGAATTCCTCGTCATTGTTGAGTCCCATCTCCGAGATTTTTTTAAAGACATACTCCAATAAGAATGGAGAATTAAACTTCGATGTGAATTGCTTTCCTATCGAAAAATAGAAGACTCGATCGAACGGATTCACTCTCGACTTGATTTTAAACTACACTTTAATTGATTTTAAAGCAACTCGTTCTGAATTTAAACTATAGGTTCAAAAACTTTTTTTGTCTGGTACACCACTTCCCAATTTATTGTTTACGATGGATCCCTAGAGGTCAATATAGACCACTTTGGGGATCTATGATTTAAACCATTAAGGATGCTAGCCTCGCCGCTCTACTATATTTCGCACCTAAGTCAACATCTTTTTTTCCATTTTTGGCTTGCAGGGGTATGCTTTAAATATTATTTTGGTAACGGATTTATATAATGGTTGTATAGTTTGTGATATCTTTTAAAAAAATGCTAAGAATAAATAACCACTTTTTCTTTTACAATTTTCAACAAAAGCTTATCAAAACCCAGGATTTTTATAAAAAGCATAAGTTTATAGTGGGATCATAGCATCTCGATCGGTTAAATGTGCTCTTATATGGACGTTTTGAACGCGAGGCGGAACGGGAGCGGGCGCAAGCGTTTGCGTTTTAACACATGGGTTTATATGAGAGTTCCTAGACGGACGGGTGCGAGGCGGAGAAAACGCCAGCACCCGTCTAGGAACTCTCATATAAACCCATGTGTTAAAACGCAAACGCTTGCGCCCGTTCCCGTTCCGCGCTCGCGTTCAAAACGTCCATATAGGAGCGTCCTAAGGGTGTTCAATAAAGACAGACAGACCTTTTCAAAAATGGTCTTAATCAACTCGGGAGACCTCAAAATGGATATATCTACTAACATTTTTGATTTGATTTGAAAAATGTTCGCGAAAACAATACTTTTCCTTTGTTTTACATATAGGGGAAAATAAAAACCTTATAATTGAAT
Organism: Philonthus cognatus; assembly: GCA_932526585.2. Classification (NCBI taxonomy): domain Eukaryota; kingdom Metazoa; phylum Arthropoda; class Insecta; order Coleoptera; family Staphylinidae; genus Philonthus; species Philonthus cognatus. The sequence continues at coordinate 23,877,445 of OW052250.1, read as the reverse complement.
TAATGCGCATGAAATGAACCATCCAATAAAGAGCGTCCTAAGGGTGTTCAATAACGACAGACAGACCTTTTAAAAAATGGTCCTAATCAACTCGGGAGACCTCAAAATGGTTATATCTACTAACATTTTTGATTTGATTTGAAAAATGTTCGCGAAAACAATACTTTTCCTTTGTTTTACATATAGGGGAAAATAAAAACCTTATAATTGAATTAATGCGCACGAAATGAACCATCCAATAAATCGAGTTTTTAAAAGACCGGATTCGTTACAATTTTAAAAGTTTCCCAATATAATTAATTGAATACATTAGAAAAACTTTTCCATCATTAATTGGAAACTTCCATCCAACCCAATCAATTATAAAGCAATTCACGGACCCTTTCCCAAAGGGGGCGAGCCAGTCATCAACAATCAATTACCCAAAAATCAGCGAATGCAAATTTTCGGAAATCGCTCCCAAACTCGGAACGAGAGTCGAGTTGCGCCAGAGAGAGAATATCCAATTAGAGCGACGCGCGCGCGATTCTCGCATTTTCATATTCTTGCGTCCATCCACACTTTCTAAATTAAACGCTCGAAAAGTTATAATTAAAAAAATAATAACAATAAAAGCGCGCAGTGCATCTAAAGAATTTTTATTCTATTGTAGTAAGAATAGGGATTTTCTTTTGTTATGCCAATAATTAAACTCAATTCACAGGTTTTTTTCTCTAATTAATCCCAAGGGTGGCTTTTGAAAACGCACAACAATTTAATTACGGTTTGCAGTAGGTATTATTGTACAAACATCCTAGCGGGTGATAATGGGTTGTGTTACGATTCAAAATGGAATTCAAGGATTTAATAAGCGAAATTTTCAGTCCGAGTCGTGATTAAACTGTAGAAACAAAAGACAGTGCCTTTCATATTTTCAGGGTCGGCCTGTTCTAACTGAAATCGAATTAGTTGCGCAAGTTGATTTATTTAGGGTCAGGGGTCCCCTGCAGGATCCCGGAATGGGGAAAGACTGTCCGGGAATGCTACCTGTGCGTTGTTTGCTCCCGGGTCGGGCGCGTTTACTTATTAAAATTCTATTTGCTGGAGAGGCGCAACGACCCAGTTGCCTTTGCCGCTGTTTATAACTGTTACGCGAAACACAGTAACATACTTCTGGTGTAATCGCATCGTGCAGTTACGTATCCGCTAGTTGTACGCGTTTTTGCTTATATGGTATTTTCTTCTCATTTCCCAGTCTAGGCATCATCATCCTACATACTGGTATAAAATACCAGTTGAATATATATTTTAGGCATTTACGTTTTCTTGTGTAAGGTAAACATACTCGTTTTCGGACACACTTTATCATATAACAGTACAGTATATGTATTTTTTAAATGGACTCCGTTGAATAGATAAATAAGTAAATATAGTAAGTTATATAAAATAGTAGTTACCACCACGAATCTCTTTTATAGATTTATTACACGTTTTTAGAAAAAGTAATAGCATCGTTGCAACCCCATGTATTTTCGCGTTACGATAAATTAATGCTGAATGAGGGGCGACAACTGGAAGTGCGGCGGTGAACTAACATTTTAAGAATTCGCTTATTCAAAATAGAAACAGACCAGTAGGATATTTTATAGCATTGACAGAGATACAATAAAATTAAAGCAAAGGGTGCAATTTCCTGGAATGAAAGATTGATATTGTGCATTGGGTTGCGTAAATATACACAACTATTTCGTTGCACTTCTATTTATTTATCATTCAACGGAGATATAAAAATAAACACCACTGCGAATCTGTTTTATAGATCAATATAAGCATTTTCGCGACGTTTAATTAGTGTTTTCAAATAGCATTTCACGTCCTGAAAACCTGACTCAATCCACCCTCCCACTCCTTCCTTCCTGGTTCCTATTCATTCTTCTGAATAATGAGGCGAGGCGTAGCAGTAAACTGCTTTAATTAGCCTCCTGACAGACGGCTGGAAATTTATTATTTCAAATAAAATTTCCACATGCAACTATAATTAGGAAAACCGACGCTATGAATACATTACCCTTTTAATTAAACGCTAGTAACGATTTTTCCCCTTGTCACGGCCTACGATGAGGCAAATAAAAAGAACAGGTGAAAACACCAATTTTTCTTGCCGATTAAACGCCGGGTTTCCACAAACAAAATATTTATCAGTAATTACCTCACTTTCCAGTTTTCCTGAAAAAGGTGCTTTGATTTTTTTTTTTCTTCCTTTCGTGCATTTAGGTGCACGAAATTAATAATCAGGACCATCATTATTAGCATCTTTACCGTGTAATTGTATAAAAAAGGTCAATTTCAGAGACCTAGGTGGTATTGTAGAGCAGTTCTAGCAAATATCACACACAGACAAAAGTGTTTCTTTTATTTAAAGTATTATTCAGTGTTCTAATCAATTTCGTGTTCACGGCCTACGATGAGGCAAAAAAAAGAAGAACAGGTGAAAATACCAATTTTTCCTGCCGATTAAAAGCCGGGTTTCCACAAAAAAAATATTTATTAGTAATTACCTCACTTTCCAGTTTTCCTACAAAAGGTGCTTTTAATTTTTTTGCCTTTCTTTCGTGCATTTGCGTGAACGTAAGTAATAATCAGGACTATCATTATTAGCATATTCTTACAAAGTATTATTTAATACTTATAATCATATACTTTGTAGTTATAACTATAAGATATTAATTAATTGAATTACTTTGTACTTATGAAAACAATAATTAACTTTTCCGTTATTATGTAGAAATATAATTACTGTCTATAATTATAATAACAAAGAAATTGTAACTTCAAATGAAGTTTAATTAAATTATTAATACGTACATTTTGATACGCAGGGTTGGTATGTTTCATTAAGATTTTTTTTACGTTTCTAAATTTTAGCTAAATTGTTGAAAATATTTCAAATAACATTATTAAACATAACATTTTATTACAATAAAATATCACAACTGTGTGTGCATAAATGTGATTATTAAATACAGGGAATTATTCTTTCAGGTATACATATGCATACACTGTAAATTTTACGACATCCGCTGTTTTCTTAAAAGATTTCAATTTGAATCTTTAGACGAGGGTTTTCCACTCCCAGACTAAGCATGAAGTAAAATTTCGAGTTTAGAAAAGCCTAAGAATTTGGATTGGATTGGATTGTGCATAAATGTGATTTTTAAATACAGGGAATTTTTATTTCAGGTATACATATGCATACACTGTAAATTTTACGACATCCGCTGTTTTCTTAAAAGATTTCAATTTGAATCTTTACACGAGGGTTTTCCACTCCCAGACTAAGCATGAAGTAAAATTTCGAGTTTAGAAAAGCCTAAAAATTTGGATTGGCCGCGTAGCGAAGCGGAGCGGCCAATCCAAATTAGGCTTTTCTAAACTCGAAATTTTACTTCATGCGCCACACGTATAAACACTGAAATATTGTGAAGTTTAAAATATACGGCTTTAGCAATCTAATATGAAAATATGAATAAAACGTGAGTCAAATTCTGCGCTGAATAAATTGATTAAAACAGTGATTATAGGCAAATGAATAAATATAACGTATATTAGGTTGCCTATAATCGTTGTATGGGTGTGTTTTTTTTTAAGCTTCACTGTAAATCAGTGTTTCTAAAGGTGGCGCATGAAGTAAAATTTCGAGTTTAGAAAAGCCTAATTTGGATTGGCCGCTCCGCTTCGCTACGCGGCCAATCCAAATTTTCAGGCTTTTCTAAACTCTAAATTTTACTTCATGCTTAGTCTGGGAGTGGAAAACCCTCGTCTAAAGATTCAAATTGAAATCTTTTAAGAAAACAGCGGATGTCGTAAAATTAACAGTGTATGCATATGTATACCTGAAATAAAAATTCCCTGTATTTAAAAATCACATTTATGCACAATCCAATCCAATCCAAATCCTTAGGCTTTTCTAAACTCGAAATTTTACTTCATGCTTAGTCTGGGAGTGGAAAACACTCGTTAAAAGCCTCAAATTAACCGCTTTGAAACAACGAATATCTAACGAAAAGAACGCTGTAATTTTCTGGATATGTATACTCAAAAGAAAAAATCCCTATATGTTCTGTTTTAAACACGTTTTAAATGTGTTTTAAACACGTTCTAAATTTTTTTTTAATTATTAATGTTTTAAACCCTGTTTCAATGAAAAAAAAAACACGTTTTGTAAAAAAAGCTGTTTGTTTTAATTAAAATGATAAAAAAAACGTTTTTTTAAACAACCCTGCTTTAACGCCTGACGCTTGGAAACAAATGACGAGCTTACAAAAGCCTCAAAATTTCGATTTGACGGGCTTCGCTACGCCCGAAAAATTCAGAGTTTTAGGCTTTTGTAAACTAGAAATGTTATTTCATGCTTAATCAAGGAGTGGAAACACTTGCTAGAGGTTTCAAATAAAGCAGCGAATATGTATTAAATTTCTAATTATATCTACATGTTCATGTGTTGAACCCAATTTCCTGTTCATTCCGATTTGAATCTCGAATTTCAGCATTAAATCAGCTCAATAATTTCAATTCCAATCTCGTTTTTCTAAAACAATCACTTGAGAAGAAATTGCAACATCTAGATAATTAATATTTTTACAAGATAATTAAATCCGCTTCCAACGAAACAAAACGCCTTGATACCGAAAAAAATCCTCATTAATCAACGAAGTACCTAATAACAACAAAACTCGACCAACAATTGCAATTAACCATTCCAATTCGCGCGTTATGTAATTAGCGATCGAAAAATCGAGCGGTCGCTTTTCGTAATCCTTGCTCGAGCACGATTTTTTTTTCTTGGCTTAATTTTACGAGTTTGAGTTTGGTATAGGAAGCTTTAATTAAGTCGCGACAGGTCATAATTTCTGACCCAGATGCGGAGAGAACCCCGGAATCGCGATTTTGGAACTGGTTATTAAAAATTAATTAGATCTTTTTTTTTTGGATAACGGCGTAATTATTATAATCGTTTTTTTTTGTTTGAGCGGTTCTTGGTCGCCGCCTCTGGGTGGGAAGGAAACGTGCGTTTAAGCGAGATGATGGCCTAATTTATATTTGATTTGAATATTCGAAAAAGCTCGGCAATTGTTTTGCAATTTAAAAGAAAGGTGTTAATTATATTTAATTTCTCGACCATTAATTTCTCATTTGACACTTCATAAAATATGCTACACTATCATTGGTATTTAACTTTTAATATCAGGTTGCCGTTTGGCAGCAAACTTATTTTGCTGAAATGTTTCCTGTCCTACCTTGGCTACGCCTATGGTTATTTCCCTTTTGCAGTGTTGGTGCAACCAAGCATTAAAGATATGTGAATTGAATGTATCAATATTACTTTCGAAAAGATAAAGATGATAAAGTACCTATAACATATTCAAAATCGATTCAACTATATAGATAAGTACGTATCAGAATAAGGAATATAAATGAAATATAACAGAGTGCACTTTACTATATCCCTTATTCGTCTGCAAAATACCGAATTGAAACTACATCCGCCCGATGCGGGGGTGGAAGAGGGAAAACCCCACCCGGTGAGCAAGGGTGTTCCCATCGCGTAGAACACGACATGACAGTATTTACCAGTCCATTAGCCGCCGCACCCCCGAACCCAATCCCTTATCACAGCCGGCGCTCCCATTTCCCTCCCTTGGTCACACCCGCGACGATAACGCCAAATTTAATATTGTTAACCATCCCCGAAACACCTAATACATTAATGAGCCCAAAAATAAAAAAAACGAGTAATCGAAAAATTCTAATTAAAGTAAAGCGAAAGAGGATGATAATTACCGAGAGTGCTGCGCACCTCGTATATTTGCAATTCGAGACAACTGACGTGGAACGTATTGCTGCAAAGTTCGTCACACCCGATAATTCCGCTTGATGGGCGTGCATTTCGTCGTAAAAGGTGAAACACAATACACCCTTATGACTGACTCCTGAAGCGATCGATGGAAACCGATGCGCGCCTTGTTGCGAGCTAATGAGAACATTCGACGTGAAAAATGCAATTGCAAACAACTTCAATCCGGGAGATTCATAAAAATCCGGAAATTCAGATTGTTCATTTCATGCATAGTTTATATTAAACCCGGCTGAAAGCTTGATTGCGCAGTAAATGCCCGTGTGTGTGTGTACTTTCTTTATGAAATATTAGCGAGAAAAGTGAACGAAGATGGGAACCGTATATCCGGTTCGAAGGACCGTTCCTCCCTGAAGCATTAAGGATATTAGGTGCATTAATAATTCCGCTATAAAAAAGCAATTCGCTCGATTTGCGGAGGGAAACAGGAAATGGGTCTCAGGCGGTTATTCAAGAATATTGTGAATATAAATTATATGTTTCCCAAGGAAAATTCTACAGTTAATCCCAAAAAAAAATCCGCTTGTTATTGTGCCGTGGATACAAGAAATATTCATGTCACGAGCGAAAATAAGATTTTTCGTAAGATTACGAATACAATCTAAATTGAGTGAGTTAGTTGTACCGTGCGATCGTTTAAAACATGATTTGGAGTAGGCTTTGTGTTTTAAATTAGATTGGCACTACTAACTGCTAACATATAGTTTATCATAACCTCAAATTTATTCCATCATTCAATTAGCAGTCTGGGCCACAGCACAAAAAAATGCCGCCTACTCTAAATCATAATTTAAATGATCGCACTGTATATAGACAGACTAGTTGTCTAGGCAAAATTCACAGAAACATAAAATCATCGAAATTATTACTGTAATCTCGTTCTTGCAATGATAAAAAAAATTGAGATATCATTAAACGTAAAACCGCCAAGAAACCCATAAAAGTGGCGGCTAACCTAACATTATTTAACGCCCCAATCAATCCAAAGTTAGAATACTTACTTTGAATTGATTGGAGTGTTAAATAATGTTAGGTTAGGTTAAACGCAGCAAGTATTGAGTTTATACGTTAGAATAGTTACTTATAAACTCAATACTTGCAGCGTCTAGTGTTGCCAGGTGTCCACATTATTCGGAATTGTCCTGATCAATAGGGAGGGAAGGTCCCGATTAATCGGGATTATTCTAATAATCGCGAAATTCCTAATTAATCGGGGGACTGTCTCAATTTATTGAGATTGTTCCGATTTTGAATGTTAAGTCCCGGTGTTCCGGCTAGATCCTTCTCGATATTAAAATGGATAGTTTCTTTTGCCTCACTTGAGGAAACAAGACTGTGTAGGTATACGCAACAGAATATGTTAGTTTTAAATTTAATTTTAAATAACCAACAATTGATTTATACAGAGACTTTTCCTTTTAAATACACCTACATATTACCAAGCAAATACACTATTTTCAGATATTCGGTGTATTTGAAAAAAGTTCAAATTGAAGCTTTAAACGAGTATTTTAAGCATGAAGTAAAATTTACAGTTTAGAAAAGCCCGAAAAAGCCAAATTTTCAAGCCATTCTAAACTCTAAATTTTATTTCATGCACCACAGTTACAAATCACTAAAATATTGTTTAAATATATATATCTGTACCATACTGCTTTAGTAGTATATTTTGAACGTCACTTGAAATCAATGTTTTATACGCGTACAGGGATTTTTCTTTTAAGTATACTTTCATATATTCTATATAAACATTTGTAAAATTAATGAACATGTGATAAAACCTAAGCAGTATATTTTAAACTTCACTTTAAACCAGTGTTTTATACGGGTGGCGCATGAAGTAAAATTTCGAGTTTAGAAAAGCCTGAAACCAAATTTTCAGGCTTTTCTAAACTCGAAATTTTACTTCATGCTTTATCTGGGAGTGGAAAACACTCGTTTAAGCATTCAATTTGAACTTTTTACAATACGACGAATATATGAAAATTTACGACAGTATATTCGGGAATGTTAAGTATACATACTCCAAAACTCCCTGTATATAGCGGACCTAAATATTATAAATATATCAAAATATTTTCGCATTTCAAGCGTTGCAGTTCTGGTAAGTGAATTTTCAAAGACTGTATTTAAACTAAGGCAAATTGAAAGTTAAATTTTACAATAATTGCAAATGGCCATTGACCTAGCTCTTTCAGACTAAGACCTAGCTCAATGGCTATTTTTAATTCTTTGACTTCAAATTTCACTTTGATCTGAGTGGTTTTATTTTCAACCTCCATTTAGTTTAATGGTCATTGTAACTTTTCTTTAACACCAAATTTCACTTTAGATGAAGTACTTTTATTTTGATTTATAGTTAATAGCAATTTCTTCAAATCTTTTTTTAAACACTGAAATGGGCTGGTTTTAGTTTAAACTTCCATTTAGTTTGATAACCCATTAAGCAACAACGCAACAATATTATTTATTTTTTTAACTTTTTAAAAAAAGCCCCGTGAAAATTTTGTATGATGATAAATTATAAATTTTACTTCATGCGCTACGCGTAAAAGACACTGATTTCAAGTTAAGTTTACTTGTTATTATTTTAGTGTTTTCAGTGTTTTATACGCGTGGCGCATGAAGTAAAATTTCGAGTTTAGAAAAGCCCCGTGAAAATTTGTCTCGGGTCGCTACGCGACCCGAGACAAATTTTCTACGCAGGGCTTTTCTAAACTTGAAATTTTACTTCATGCTTAGTCCGGGAGTGGAAAACAATCGTTTTGTCGATTTATAAAATCTTCATGAGACTTTTGATACTTGGCGATGTTTTTCCATCTAGAAATATTTCATGAAATCAATATTTCGAGATTTTCATCAATTTATAAAATTTTCATGGAGATTTTCGATATTTCGAGATTTTTGTAAACTTTGCAATTTTTGTCGATTTATAAAATTTTAATGATACTTTCAATATTTCAAGATTTGCATAAAATTTTTATTGTTTTGAGATTTATCAATTTATCAGATTTTCGTAAAATTTTTAATTATTGTCAATTTATAAAAATTTTATGAGATTTTCAAATTTCAAGATTTTCGTCGGATTTTCGTGAATTCATAAAATGTTTATGAGATTTTCAATATTTCGATATTTCCAATATGTCGAGATTTTCGTCAAATTATAAAAATTTTTACATTTTTTAGGGAATCCATAATAACTGCCGAGATTTAAAAATTGACGAAAATGATTAAAAAGTAAAATATTTTAAAAATCAACGAACATTTATGAAATTTTCGAGAATTGCTGAAATTTCTGGGGGACCTAGCTCTACAAGTGGTTGGAAAAACTTTAAGCTAGAGGATATTTTAATAGGAGCTTTGAAGTAAATATCGGATAACCGTAAAGATTTTGAAAATCAACGAAAATCTAGAAAATTCAGGAAAACCGTCAGAATTTCGAAAATTAATGGAAATGTAAAAAATTCTCAAAAACCGCCACAACTTTGAAAATCGACTAAAAATTCAGAAATTCACGAATAATTATCAAAATTTTGAAAATTTATGACATTTACAAAAGCAAATTTAAAAATCAACGGAAAGCTTGCAATTTCACACAAAGCGTCAGTATTTTAAAAATTGATAATAATTTTAAAAAAAAATAGGGATACGAGCATCATCAGGATATTCGCATTATCCGAATATCCGCATTATCTGGGCATCCGGGATATGCGAATATATTATTAGGCATTATCCGAATATTCGTTATTCGGATAATCCGAATAACGAATATGCATTATATCTGTTATTCGAATATTCGAATAATTTGTATCCGGATAACCGCAGCCCAATACATACATCATATATATTTAAAAAAAAAATCCCAGTATGTAATATAATAAGTTATTCATCGAAATCATAGAAAGAAGTGCAGAATTTTAATTGAAATCAACTTTTAGAGTTAACTCTTTGTTTGCTCGGGTTAAATGGGTTAAAATGTTCAAGACAGCAAAACGTGTTGACAAAATAATATTCAAATCAAGTTTTCCATACGCATTTTGAATACTAAAAAATCGACATTGCCCAATTATGGGTATTTCATTGTTTTTAAATCAGTATTACAGCCTTGGGAGTGACCTATTTACTCCACTGATGTGCAAAACAATTTACGAACAACTTGTTACGTGATTTTTGCGTAAAACAATATTTTATTTTGAATACGGGTAATTAATACCGGGCTTTCATTAATTCCTGAACCCCACGTGACTAAATTTAAAATTGCCGCGTAAATTATTGTATTTGTACGTTAGAGGCTTTGAAAAAAGTAACCAAACGTTACTAAAGTCAAATTTGACATAAACGTTTATGCGCGGTGCATCGTTAAACCAACCTTTGAGATCTTACAAGATTCGCCCGGAATTTTCAGGTAAGCAAAAATTGTTTAATTATTCTGAAACATTGAGTTTTATTTCTATTTATTTTGCAGAGTCAATTTGCTAGGATAAGCAAATACTGCGAAAATGGTATTTACAACGGAGCAAGACGCGTTTATTTTGATGGCACATTTTCGTAGTGCTTAATATTAATATTAATATTTTCAGTCGTCATAAAAATACGCCGGCGAATAAATATTTTTAAATCTAGGGAATTTTTGTGTGAGCCATACCACCTTGTACATTTGGTTGCCTATTATTTTTGGTCACGTGGGGTTCGGGAATTAATGAAAGCCCGGTATATGCAACTTATAGTGCTTTATTAGAATTAATCCAAAACACTATTGTTTAATTTTTTTTGTCCTTTGTTCTCTGTGGTCATCGCGCACCGCGCTCTCGTTTTTTTACACCTGGCACTCACGGCGTAAACGCATCCAAATCAAGAGGTCATCACGCCATTTTTATCTTCAGAAATTAATTTAATACCGTTTTGGTTTCCTCGGGATTCGAGGGATATATGAAGATAAGTTGAAGATAAGTTGTAAATTATTGGAATTACTTAAAAATAATTTACTTCGCTTCAAGCGGATTTAAAAGCGTGCCGTCCTCGATATCTTCATTTCATCTAGAGGATTTTATATCTGGGTTACCTATTCGTTTTCCGATTTACTCGATCAATTTGGACTTGGACAATTTGGTTGGCGTAAGATTTTTCTGGAATTCCTGGTTTCGTGTTGTTGCGTAAAGCAAGGAAGAATACAGGGTGGTGAAGGTGTTCCAGAATTCTTGATCAAAGTTGTGTTAACGAGGAATTGGCTGTGTGCTGTCGCGTTCTGAGGCTAAGTCGTGTTGGAGGAAAACCGTTATAAATTAGCTAAGTATTTGGGATATACACTTGAAGTTTTTTTTTGGGAAAAGTAATTATTGATGGATAATAATAATTCTATACATTTTGTTTCGGGTTCATTTTTTTTTTTAAGTAATAATTTGATTCAATCTAATAATTTTAACTGCCAACATAACTATATATTTTTTTTAATCTGAACTGAAAGGGGAATTGCTTACAAATAAATAATAAACAATTACCTATTGTATAACTGTTGTAAAGATATAGACGTATAGCTATATATATTTATCTACTATCTTTGACCTTTCAAAGGCATTTGACTGTGTGTCACACAATATATTGCTATGCAAATTATCTCATCACGGCGTTCAGCCAAAATCTATTAAATTATTAGAGTCATATCTAACCGAAAGGGTACAAATAACTAATTTTAAGGGATCCTATTCACATCCTCAATTTATAACAAGTGGTGTTCCACAGGGATCTGTACTCGGGCCATTACAGTTCTTAGTTTTTATAAACGATATAGTGTTTTGTGATAATACAATAAATTTCACTATATGCAGACGATACTACCTGTAGTCTGAGAAATTGTAATTTACATATATTAACACAGTCATTTGAAGAATCCAAACTGAAAATAAAACAATGGTGCATAGCAAATCACCTAACGCTAAACGAAAATAAAACAGCGCAAATGTATTTTTCTTTGAAAAATATGTCCACACATCAAACAAATAATTTAATAAAATTTCTGGACGTTACACTAGATCCTTGTTTATCGTGGTCACACCACATTAACAATACTTGTAACAAATTGTCCAAGAATATTTTCTTAATAAAAAAAATGGCTAGATGTTGCTCTTTCGAAACTGTAATAACTTCTTACCATGCACTAATTGCATCACAAATTAACTATGGACTATTATCTTGAGGTTACTCAGTACATTCTGCTCGAGTGTTTAAACTTCAGCGGAGATGGCTGAGATTCATGTTAAAACTTGATTACAGGTCTGATGTTCGTGAACATGTCAAAAACTATGGCTTACTAACCGCCCCTGCCATGTAAGTGTATTGTATATGTAAATAAGAATATGCAACAATATATTGCATTACTTAACCAACATGGTTATAACACCAGATCATCAGATGATACGCCAGTAAACTACACTCGGGAATACAGATCTCGGAATGGAACAAATTATCACGGACCATTATTTTTTAATAAACTGCCATCAGCAATCAAATCTCTGGGACTGTCACCTTTTAAAAAGGCAATTAAACAATTACTATGTGACAAAGCATATTATACCACTAAAGAGTATCTCGAGGATAAAACGTTTTCACTAACTCAATGATGTATGTACAATATTTTATGTATTATGTATTATTTTGACGAGTGTAATTTGATTTATGTAACACAAATAAAGTTATTATTATTATTATTACTATCGTTCTATGTGAGATCAGATTTATTAACTTTATTATCATTAATTTTTTTAAGGTAAAACGATTCTTTTTTTATATACATTTAATTCAATTAATTTAAAGTTAACATTTTTGCGTTCTATTAAAATACATAAGAAATTAGTAAGAAGGAAGTATCTCTTAATTTTAGTGTTTTGTTTTTCTTCATTGAGTTGTTGATTTTGTTTGTGTATTTTTTTAAATTTAATATATGTATTAGTACGAGCTTGGTTCGTGATTTTCCTTATTGGTGTACTACTTTACCGCCCGTAATCAGGTGGCGCCCATTTTATTTAATTTTTTAACCCCCCTACTCCTCTGGGTTAGTCTGGTCGAGCGGTAAGTTAATAGTAGTAAAAGTAGCGTCGCAAACTAGAAGCTTGTATGTGAAAGACATTTGAAGCTGTGCATTGTGTCATGTCATTGGCGATTGTAAATTTACCGACTTTTTTTAATTACCGTTAATTCGGTAAATGTGTGAATCAAAACGATTTGGCGGTAGTTTACCAGTGAATCGCAATATCGTCGTTTTAAGGGGTACAAATGATTAAATACATAGAAAATTAATAACATTCAATGACTTACTTTTCAAGAGGGTTTCCACTCCTTGATTAAGCAGGAAGTTAATATTTCGAGTTTATAAGAGCCTAGAAATTTGGATTTGGACGCGAAGTGAAGCGTCCAAATCCAAATTAAGGCTCGAAATATTTACTTCATGCGCTAGGCGTGTAAAACACTGATTTAAAGTGACGTTTTTGGATACATCAAAACATGATTTATTATTTTTTTTTCTTGAATAACTTTCTCATTTATCACTTGGTGAAACATTTTGAAGTAATATTAAAGGATAAATTAAAAACACTTGGTTTGTTTCACTATTTGTAAATAGTGAAACAAACCAAGTGTTTTTAATTTATCCTTTAATATTAAAACATGATTTTTATTTTGGTTTTATATTACGCCCTATAGTTTATGCTGGCCTATGTAAAACATGTACTTATATTATTACATCAGTAAATGTGAATATGATCTTTGATTAGATTAACATATAAAACCTTTAAAGAATTTTGTGTTGTGGAAACTTCTACTTCGTTTTACATTTTAATTTAACAATACAAACAAAGTTAAAAATGTTTTATTATTAAAATAATGATTTGATATATTCTTTGTTATTAAAAAAAAACCATAATCGGTTCAATATATAATAACAATATCAATCATTTGTTGTAAAGATTATCTCTTTTATGCTAGAGTGTTATAAATGTGTTCTATATTCAGAATATAAGGCCAAGCTTATAAAGCGCACTTCTCGACATAATCATCATCATCACAGCGCTATTTACATTCAGCATTACAAAATGGTCCTATGAACCGGATTATTCGCAAGATGTGGCGCGCGAATCAAAGTTTCGCAACTCAAATAAAGCGCACCTCGACGCTAATTAGACTAGGTGTGGGATGGTATAATTTATCGCGCCGTTAAATCGTGATAAACGACCGAATTCACAAACCGCGTCACCTTAAATCATCTCTCAAATTGCACATTTGACCTCCGTGCGTGCACCCTTTTGAAGCTTGGCGTGTTTTTTTTATTTGTTTATTTATATTCAACCTGTTGTGTCGGACGCGGTTCGTCATTATTGCGATCACGTCTGAGAACGCGAACTATGTTACGATGTTGAGATTTTAACAATTAGTCGAGCACGCGAGTGCACCATGCGAGCGATGTTCTGCCGGGGCTTGGCAGCTGCTTAATTAGGGAGCGGTTTATGGGGCAGATATAGGTTAACGTCAGTCGACACATTGTATCCGCTAAGATATTGGCCGTAAATCTGGTATGTGTATGTTTGGGGGTGGTCGATGGAAATACGTGCGAGGGGTGTAAATTGTGTGGATGGAATCGAAGGTGGGGGCGCTTGATTTCTTGAACTCGGAGGGTGATTTTTCTCGCCGCAAATGAAAATATATCGCCTATTGTATCGAGCTTTTATTTGCTGCACCGTTATAGATGGCTTCACAAATAAAATTACTGGGAAATTCAAAGCTATCGAGTTGTAACTGCTGTCATTTGACTCCTTTAGTCTTCAATTGATTGTCTGGGCTATATATTTCTGAAAATTGATATAGATTAAATTCCAATAAACTGGAGAGATATAGATATATTCATGATCATTGGGTTATGTTTGATCACGGAGTGGAAACACTCTTTAACCCATTAACGGCCGAGCAATTATAGAGTTAACTCTACACGTTGATTATAGGTAAAATTCTGCACTTCATTTTATGATTTCCATGAATGACTATATTGTATTACATACTATGAATGCTTCTTTTAAATATACATAATGTATACGCTGTAATTTAAAAGATTGTATATAAAAACGTGCAATATGAAGTTTAGAACGAGTGTTTCCACTCCCAGACTAAGCATGAAGTAAAATTTCGAATTTAGAAATATACATATGCATAGGTTGTACATTTTCCGACGCTCGGTTTATTAAGAAAATTCAATTTGAAGCTTTAAACAAGTGTTTTCCACTCCCAGGCTAAGCATGAAGTAAAATTTCGAGTTTAGAAAAGCCTGAAAATTTGGTTTGGTCGCGTAGCGCGGAGCGGCCAAACCAAATTTTCAGGCTTTTCTAAACTCGAAATTTTACTTCATGCGCCACCGGTACAAAACACTGATTCAATGTAAAGTTCAGCGGTTTGTTTTAACTTCGTAATATGTCAGTGTTTTGTAAGGGTGGCGCATGAAGTAAAATTTCGAGTTTAGAAAAGCCTGAAAATTTGGTTTGGCCGCTCCGCGCTTCGCGCTACGCAGCCAAACCAAATTTTCAGGCTTTTCTAAACTCGAAATTTTACTTCATGCTTAGCCTGGGAGTGGAAAACACTCGTTTAAAGTTCTAATTGAATTCTCTTAATAAACCGAGCGTCGGAAAATGTACAACGAAATGCATATGTATACTTAAAAGAAATATTCTCGTTATGAAAATGTTCGGTGTTAAATAAAACTCTCTGTAAGTAAAGGTAAATGTGCAAATCTCTCAAGAAAAATCTCGTAATTTAAATTATTCGTGCGGAAACTTTGCTAAAAAAAACATAGGACAAAATTGGAAGAACCAGTGTGAAAATATATAAGCAAGTTCAAATTTTAAATGATTTTTGTTGAGTTACTTAAGCAAAGTTGAAAGTAAATGGTGCTAATCTCTAACAAAAAAATTAATTAGAATGATTTATGGAGACTTTGATAAAAAAATTAAAGGAGAAAATGTTCATCAAAAAGTTCATCTTTGACAAAATTGGACAGATGCAGGAAAGTTTACGTCGATTGTATATAAAAACGGGCAATATGAAGTTTAGAACGAGTGTTTCCACTCCCAGACTAAGCATGAAGTAAAATTTCGAGTTTAGAAAAGCCTTAAAACTTGGTTTGGTCGCTCCGCGAAGCGGAGCGGCCAAACCAAGTTTTCAGGCTTTTCTAAACTCGAAATTTTACTTCATGCGCCACGCTTATAAATCACTGAAATATTGTGAAGTTAGAAATACATTGGCATTTTAATTTTTTTCAAATTAGTAATAATTAAAATATTTAAATAACAAAATATTTACATTTTGCTTCATACATTTTCAAGTCAGGTCAAATAATGTACTATATCAAATTAAGTTATTTAGTAATTTAATTAATAAAAAATTAATAATGTTGCGTATATGCATCAATGGCACTCAATGGGTTAAATTAACTGCTTTTATAAAAACAACGAATTCTTGCAAATTCACCAAAAGCTGTAATTATCGGGATATGCATACACATAAAAGAAAAACTCCCTGTATAAATTTAATGTAAAACAAAATACACATTTTCATGATCCCACTAATTTTAAAGTATGCAGTAATTCTCAACTAGTAATTATTTATAGTTCGTAAACTTTAAAGATTGAAAACGTATAACAAAGCACCATTACCGTTCCAGATAATGTAGCGTTAACGTGTTAGTCAACAAGTTCCCTTATCGATAATTATTTCGGTATTGGACATTTCCGTCCCACCCTAATAAAAAGTGCGATAAAGTCACCGCAAGCTCAGTTCCTTTTAATTTTCTGTGTCCACGATAAGACCGCGTTCCGTGGCAGGCAGGCAGGAAAACGTGCGCGGTTTTCCTGTTGGGTAACACATTCCGAACCACAATTTAGGAAAGACTATCAACAATTTTAAATACGCTCTGAATAACATTTATTTTTAAATACACAATTTATCTTGTAGATAGCATTGTCAGACACCTCATTAACAGTTACAGTTTGATGAGTAGTTAGGTCAAAAAAAATGCAAGCAAGATTTTAGGGAATAATGTGTGAAAAGTTCAAAGGAAAGTGTGTAATTTCTAGCTAAAAATCGAAGCATGATCAAAATTTAAAGGCTTACATAAAACACTTTTGAGCTATTTTTTGTGTATTACACGAAAATTGTTTGGCAACGTTGTTGCTTCTTCAGGCGAAGAAAACTTGAAGGACCAATATAAGTAAAGGTAAATGTGGAAATCTCTAGAGAAAAATCTCATAATTTGAATTATTCATGCGGAAACTTTGCTAAAAAATCATAAAACATAGTGTAGCTACTTTTCTTTAGAAAACTTAGAGGAACCAGTGTGAGAATACATAAGCAAGTTAAAATTTTGAATGATTTTTGTTACTTAACCCATTAAGCGCCATTGATGCATACACGCAAGATTATTAATTTTTTGTTAATTAAATTACTGTATAAATTAATTTGATATATTATATTATTTGACCTGACTTGTAAATGTATGAGGAAAAATGTAAATATTTTGTTATTTAAATATCTTGATTTATTAAAAAAAAAAAAAATAGTGTATTTCTAACTTCACAATATTTTTGTGTTTTATGCGCGTGGCGCATGAAGTAAAATTTCGAGTTTAGAAAAGCCTGAAAATTTGGTTTGGCCGCTCCGCTTCGCGGAGCGGCCAAACCAAATTTTCAGGCTTTTCTAAACTCGAAATTTTACTTCATGCTTAGTCTGGGAGTGGAATCGCTCGTTTTAAACTTCATACTGCACGTTTTTATATAAAATGACGATTGTCTGAAATTTGACAGAATATACATTATGTATATTTAAAACAAAATTCACAGTATGTAACACAATAAGTCGTTCATAGATATTATAAAAATAAGTGCAGAATTTTAGCTTAAATTATCTTTTAGAGTTATCTCTATAATTGCTCGGCCGTTAACGGGTTAAGCAAGTAAAAGTAATTGGTGCCAATTTCTAACAAAAAAAATAATTAGAATGATTTATGTGGAGACTTTGATAAAAAAAATTAAATTACAAAATGTTAAAGTTCATCTTTGACAAAATTGGACAGATGCAAAAAAATGAGTATTTTTTTTTTGACCTCTGCTCTTGGCCATACAGTCAGCAGCCATTTGTATTATTATTTTTCGATTTGAAATTAACTTATCCACATACACACGTTATACAACTCATATGGACGTCACAACGCATTCATACAACATCCATGGCTCCAGAGGGTGCCAATTTTCCCATAAGAAAGTGACACCCCCCGGTGGGATTCGAACCCACGACCCTCTGGCCCAAGAGCAGGAGCTCTACTCACTGACCCACGAGGGTCCCCAAAAATTAGTATTTGAAGGATTCTTGTGGAGTTAGTTCAGCAAATTTAAGAGAAAAAATATATTATTAATTTGGTTCTCATTAATCACTTGATAAAACATGTTAACAATTTTAATAATTGAGGAAAAGTATATAAAAAAAAATACTACACTTGACAGACATAAGTAAAAATAATTAGTAAATGTTTAAAGGCACAATGTGTAAACTTTTAGCAAAAATCGAGGGGACAATGTATACATATTCAGCAAGGGTTTTACATTTTTAAAATGCATGTTGAATGAGCAAAGTTAAAAAGAGAATGGAAACTTCTTTAGCAAAGAAAATATCAAAATTTAAATGATTCATGTGAAAACGTTGCTAAAAGTTCGAAGGACACAACACGTAGAGGTACATTTGTATTAAAATTCGATAAATATGTAGCAAGATTTAATATTTCAAGGGTTAATGTGTAGCTACCAAAGCTGGGCAGGATTCGAATCATTCAGGATTCGAATCCTGGATTCGAATCCTTTTAGAGGATTTAAAAGTGGCATTCGAATACTTTAGTTCAACTGGATTCGTGATCCGGATTCGTTACGTATTATTCGTTCGTATTCGAATCCAAATGTGGGCGATTCGAATCCTTGTAAAAGGATTCGAATATTTATAAAAGGATTCGAATATTTATAAAAGGAGTCGAATACTTACAAAAGGATTTGAATCGTCAAAAATATTTCGAATTAATTGTGAGGATTAACATGAAAAATGTCTTTTGTGTGTTTTTAAATTTCTCTGTTTAATACGCGTGGCGCATGAAGTAAAATTTCGAGTTTAGAAAAGCCCAGAAAATTTGTCTCGGGTCCATTAATATATAAATATCGTTATCAGTTGTTTTAACAAAACTACTCAAAACCTAATTATTTATTATTAGCACTGAACATCGTTGATAAGAGACTAAATATTTGATTCCCTGTTACTCTGATTAAAGATGTATTTGTGTGTTTCTGAACTGCACTTCAAATCAGTGTTTTGTACGCGTGGCGCATGAAGTAAAATTTCGAGTTTAGAAAAGCCCAGAAAATTTGTCTCGGGTCGCTGCGCGACCCTCGACAAATTTTCACGGGGCTTTTCTAAACTCGAAATTTTACTTCATGCTTAGTCTGGGAGTGGAAAACACTCGTTTATAGCTTCGAATTGAACTCAAAAAAAAAACAAGGAATATCTAAATATTTACAGAAAATAGGCTGTTTTGCGAAAAACACTATTTCTATTAGCAGAAACAACTAGCACTATTACTAGCCAGAACTTCTAGCTCAGATGGTTGTAGCTTCAGATATCTTGCTACCAGCAGACTAGGCCTGTACTAGTACTACTAAGTACTATTAGCCGAAAGAACCACTGTACAAACTGTAACGTTTACTATTTTTCAGTTTAAAACTATTTGTCCACTAGCAGAAAGAACTGCCGCTATTATCAGACAGAGCTTCTAGTAGTTCCGTAGACGGAGCCTGTACTACTATTAGTAGCAGAAAAAACTAGTGGTAGTAGAACAAGAAACTACTTTTAAGCTGAAAGAATACCAAGGCCGCAGCCAGAAAAAAAATTCGGAGGAGGTTATAAAAATTTGGGGGGGGGGCTTAGAAAAAAATATTTTTTTTGTTCTTACAGTCTCGCTTTTACATACAAAATTTTATCGTTTTGAAAATTTCAGGGCGGGGGGGGGGGGGGGGGGGTTGAAACCCCACATCCCACCCCCCGGCTACGGTCTTGAGAACAACTGCTACTAGCTAAAAGAATTACTACAGCAGAAAGGACTACCGCTATTAACGGAGCTTCTATTTCAGATGGGTCTAGCTTCAGATGTCTTGCCATCAGCAGACGGAACCTGTAGTACAGGTTCCTTTCGTACTAGTAGTAGAAAGACCTACTCGTAGTAGAAGGACCAAAATAGTAGTTGTTCTTTCTCCTACTGAAAGGACGAACGCTACTAGCACAAAGAAATTTTTCTACTAGCTAAAATAACTACTACTACTGATAGAAACGTTTACTTTTTAGCAGAACACGCTATTTCTACTAGCAGAAGCAACTACCGCTATTGGCAGACAGGGCTTCTGGTTCAGATGGATCTAGCTTCAAATCTTGCCACCGGCAGATGGAGCCTGTACTACTATTAGTAGCAAAAAGACCTGGCAGTCGTTTTTTTATAGCAAAAAACACTAGTCCTTCTAGCAGAAAGAACTACTGATATTAACAGAGCGTCTTGTTCAGATGGTTCTGGCTTATCGTGTCTTGCCACCAGCAGACAGAGCCTGTACTACAACTAGTTGCAGAAAGTCCTAGTAATAGTAGAAGGAACAAAATAGTAGTTGCTTCATCTACTACTAAAAGGACAATTGCTGCTAGCAAAAAGAACTTAAAGAGATTAAAAATATATGTTTATTCTTTGTCGCCGCCATTGTTTAACAAACTTCAATTGTGTATAATATTAATTAACGAGTGTTTTTTGAGAATTAATTGTTATCTTCATTATGGTTTATAATTATTCATATTACTCCGGGACTTTTTCTTTTAAGTATACGTATTCCAAATTTAGCCTATTTTCTGTAAATCTTTAGATATTCCTTGTTTTTTCTTCAAGTTCAATTTGAAGCTTTAAATTAGTGTTTTCCACTCCCAGGCTAAGCATGAAGTAAAATTTCGAGTTTAGAAAAGCCCCGTGAAAATTTGTCGAGGGTCGCGCAGCGACCCGAGACAAATTTTCGGGCTTTTCTAAACTCGAAATTTTACTTCATGCGCCACGCGTACAAAACACTGATTTGAAGTGCAGTTCAGAAACACACAAATACATCTTTAATCAGAGTAACAGGGAATCAAATATTTAGTCTCTCATCAACGATGTTCAGTGTTAATAATAATTAATTAGATTTTGAGTAGTTTTGTTTAAACAACTGATAACGATATTTATATATTAATGGTTGCAAAAAAATAATAAAATAAAATTTATTCATGAAGGATTTGTATTCGTGATTCGAAAAAACAGGATCGAATCTTTGATTCGAATCTTATTTATCTCTTACGAATCCTTTATTGGAGCATTCGTGATTCGAATCATATTAGGTGATTTGGATTCGTGATTCGAATCCTTTTTACGAGGATTCGTCCCAGCTCTAGTAGTTACTTGGGCATAATTAACAAGAAACATGCATAAATCTTCTACAAAAAATCAAAACTTGAAAGAATCATGTGGAAATATTTAGCATCGGAGACAAAACGGCTAGGTGCATCTGTAGCAAAATTCGGAGGACCAATGTGAATATATTAAGCAACATATGGAGGAACAGAGTACAAATGACTAACAAAATTAGGATGAATGAGGCAATATTTAACAATGTTCTAAAGCACAATCTGGAAATATACAAAATTACGACTATTCGTGTAAAATGCAAATCTGCAAATATTCATTTATGTGATTTTTCTTATGAGATTTCCACATTTCCTTCCCAGCCAGGAAAATATTCTAGAAACAAATAAGAAAATGCCATGCAAATACATTTAGAGCGTTTATTGTATTTCACAGATATTCGCCGTGTGCTTTAAAAGTTTCCTGTCCAACCTTTTCACATTTATACATATCGCATATTAAATATCAAGCTGCACATACAAGCGTCGCGATATTAAACGTCCAAAATGTCAGCAGACGCGCTGACCCGCGTTAAGGCCTCGAAACCCGCCCTTTATTAATGCCACCGGAAATTATAATCTATTGACATTTGAAACAACCCCCCAAGGTAATCGCCCTGCACCCACCGCCCCCCGTGCACTTCGATAGGAATTGGAAAGGGAACGAGAAACGAACCCACCTTCGAGTGCATTCATTAAAATAGAGCAGAATCGATTACTGCCTAAAGGGCGCCACCCCCTGTTCCCCACCACCCTCTCTCTTTTCTACTTCTTCATGTGCAAGTTTCCGTGTTTCGTGTTTTAAAGCGTTCACGGAGGAGACACTTGAATTATCCACGGGCGCCTCCGGTGAAAATAAATTATCGAAAAACTGTTGAATTATTCGCTGCGAGGAAGAGGCGGCGTTTGATCCGGCAGCGGGACGGAATTGAATGGCAGCCAAGTCATTGGAATGCAATTAAATCTGAGTTATACACACGTTTTCTACTGTAAATACAGGAGTGGACGAAGCTAAATTTAATCTTTTGATTTTGCGGAAAAATCCCATTATTTTTAGAAATACTTTGAAGTTTCAGCACCATAGATGCGATTAGATTAATTTTGACTTGCAATTCGATACATCGTGGAACCGTAATCGAATGGTTGAACAATAATCGCCTGTATTTCATCACTGAATAAAGTATATTATTAGTTAATCAATGATTTCGTTCAATCATCACCCACTATGGCGATATAGTGAGATTTTAAAGGTAACAATCTTGAAGTACCCAACGAATTAATATTCCATTTATCTTTAAACCGGCATTATGTTGAACTGATGAAGTATATCTGAACGATAAATACACAGCGAATTTTTCTTTCAAGTATACATATTTAGAAAAGCCTGAAATTTTGATTTGGCCTAATTTATTCATAAATAAAAACACTAGAGGTTTATTTTTTTCAGGCAAAAATTAAATAAATATTTCACGAAAGCTTTGTTCTTTATTAATTTAACGAGAGCAAAGTCATGTTACTATGATCAACTGTAATATAAGTAGAGCGTTTTTCCATTTATTAAAATTTTCACGGTCTACTACATGTGGGAACCATGAAGTTTTAATAAGTGGAAAAACCCTTTAGACGCAACGCGAATCACGTAGTTTTCGCATTTACCAAAACATGTCACGTGGTGCAAATTCGGCCAATTTTATTGGTTCTCAATACTCGAGTGAAATAATCATTTCCAAAAAAGAGAAAATTTTAATGCAAATAAACAAAGAAAGAAATCGGGTGTTCTTTCTACGTTTATTTGCATTAAAACTAATCGCGAATCGAAAAAAAGGCAACTTTTCTTCTTTTCTCGCGGGCTTTCTACGATTCGAACACACGACTGGACGATTTGGATTGTTTGAAACAATTTTACGAACCATTTAACGTCCGCCGGTTGCGCCACTTTGAAAATTGGATCGTTTCGGCGTTTATGCGCGAATTAGCGATTCGCAACTCGGCTCAACAACTGGTCGGTCGGTCGGACTATTAGCCACTCTCACAATCTGCTCAATTAATCGGCGTAAGTGGATCCAATTTATTTCTTTGTGCAAAATGATTATTACGCGGGAGACTCTTGACTAGCCAGCCCATACGGTCCGTTTGTGTTCGTACCGGAACAAATTGTAATCGCGTTAATTGCATAAAGAGATACACAATTTAATTATGGTTTTGTATGAATTTGCATTTACATAATAAAAAGTTATCATATAGTTGTCACATAGTATAAAGTTGTATACAAGTTGTCAATGGAAACAAAATACTGAATTGATTTGAATTTTTGCTTATGTACGTTTGTATGTTTGTTTATGTTTGATTCAACTGACACGATTAGAGATAGATAAATTTTCTTTTGGCCATTGATTAAAACACGAATAAGTGACTCTGGCTCGCAAAAACGGTTTTTTAAATCTCTTTAAATAAAAATGTTTTCTATATGTGGCAACTCCATAATGCATCACCCTGTACATTATTAGGCTTTTGTTGATTTTATAAAAAAGCTTCTAACGAGTGTATCTACTCCCAGATTAAGCATGAAGTACAATTCGAGTTTAGAAAAGCCTGAAAATTTAGTTTGGTCGCGTAGCGAAGCGATTTACCGATTAATAAAAAAAATGTAGGGCAAAATTTGCCGTTTTTACTGGAGTTTCGGTTAATTAAATAGAGCTTATTGGACAGAGATTTAAAATGAATATCGACTTTCTGCAAATAAAAATGTTATCTCGTTGAGGCTTTTCTAAATATTAATTTAAACAACTACTTCTCGAATTTGAATCTTTAAAAAGTCTCAGCAAGACTAAAAAGTGTTTGCAGAAAGTCGATTTGAATTCGTTTTATATTTTGTAAGTATTGTGCAAACAATTGGCAAATTCAATTTCACTTTATGTTACTCAGAATTTTTTATTGCGTGTCAAATGCACTGAATAACCAATTGTTTAGAACAGTGATTATAGGCAACCCAATGCCCAATGAATGTATACTGGATTGCCGCTATCACGAAAGTAACGATAAGTACATATATTTTCTAAATAATACTAAATCTCACTACTCACTACATCTCTCACTACAGTGTAAAGTTTAATGAATTGATTTCCGGGTGATTTTTTAATAATAATTCCAGCAATTTTTATGACATAGTTCATATGTATTTGGTTGCCACTGTTATCATGTCACAATAGTAATGTTTATTATTACTATTTTGACAGTGACATGATAACAGTGGCAACCAAATACACATGAGAGGTTTTGGGTTGCCTATAATAATCTTGTTTTGAACAATTGGATCAGTGAGGTTAACTCGCGTTTTAATCAGATATACATAAGGGATATATGGATATCTGACTTCCAGTCATTCTAATTAAAGATGATATCTGTGTTTTTTAAACTTTACATTTAATCAGTGAATTATACGCCTGGCGCATGAAGTAAAAATTTGAGTTTGGAAAAGCCTAAAAATTTTGATTGGTCGCTTCGCTACGCGACCAATTTTAATTTTCAGGCTTTTCCAAACTCGAATTTTTTACTTCATGCTTACCAAAAAGTAGAGACATACGGTACCATGCACAAATAATCATTGCGGTATCCATCAGAGCAACAAAGAAAACATGAAAGCAAAACCCTGGGTAAATAAATAATTATTCCATGTACCATAGATAAAGAAACCCTTAAAATATGCTACTTACAAGATATCTAACGGTATACAAATATTATTTAATACAATTAGTTCCTCATTCCAGACAATCACCACCTGAGCCATTCATAAATAAACCATTCGATTCTTCAACTTCGTTATATAACGGAGACGAAGGAGTTCAACGCTCGAAAAATAGCGGACTGGTTTACTCCATTCCATACGGTATAATGTCAGAGAGGAAGGAAAAAATTACGTGCGACAGAGTAATTGATAAGCACGGCCTGGAGAAGATGTTATGAACTGATAACTCGGCAAGTTGCATAATTAATTTACAAGTGACCGTCGTTTACGGCGTGTAATGTGTGTTAACTGTTAAGGTCTTTAGACCCATTTAAGTTGAGAGCACACATGCATACACACACAAACGTTCGTGTTCTTGGTGTGTTGTTTTGTGTGTACCGTTATGCGCGATCAACCGCTAAGTTAACTGTTATGTGGACCAAAGTTTACCTGAGGAAGTTAGGTTGGAACGGGGCCGGTTATGATTGTTTAGGCTCTGTGTATGCTTAGTTTGATAGTTTGATAATGACTGTAAGCGTGAAAACGTGAGGAATATTCTCGGTTAGGAAGGAATGATGTAGATATATTTACTTTGATGTTTTGACACACGTAAACAAAATCAACGATACTCGAGACTGATAAAATCAACTAAAATTATTTCAAAAAATTAATAAAACTAAAAGTTTACTAAAATTATGAAAAACGCGTGATAATCTTGTTTTATTTTGATATTAATAAAATAAATTTACTGGAAGCCCTTGACGAGTAATTTTTCTAACGAAAAATACTCGTCTCCGGTTCCATGGATGTGTGTGAATGTGTTGTAACGTCCAAATATAGATATAGTTAAATAAGTCAATAAGTTAGTTAATAAATTAATTAGATAAAAATTGAATGATGTTGGCTAATAGTCGTGAAACTAAGGCCAGGCAAAAGCCAAAAAAAAAAAAAACTGGAAGCCCTTGAAATTCACAAAGCAAAAATTAATCCGGGAATTTCCATCCTTAACCTGATGTACACCACTCTCTTCGAAGTTTTCTATATTTAATATATTTATACAGAGAGTTTTATGTAACACCGAACATATTCATAACGAGAATTTTTCTTTTAAGTATACATATGCAGACGTTGTACATTTTACCACGCTCGGTTTATTTAAAGAATACAATTTGAAGCTTTAAACGAGTGTTTTCCACTCCCAGGCTAAGCATGAAGTAAAATTTCGAGTTTAGAAAAGCCTGAAAATTTGGTTTGGTCGCGTAGCGCGAAGCGCGGAGCGGCCAAACCAAATTTTCAGGCTTTTCTAAACTCGAAATTTTACTTCATGCGCCACCGGCACTAAACACTGATTCAATGTTAAGTTCAGCGGTGTGTCTTAAACTTCGTAATATGTCAGTGTTTTGTACCGGTGGCGCATGAAGTAAAATTTCGAGTTTAGAAAAGCCTGAAAATTTGGTTTGGCCGCTCCGCGCTTCGCGCTGCGCGTCCAAACCAAATTTTCAGGCTTTTCTAAACTCGAAATTTTACTTCATGCTTAGTCTGGGAGTGGAACACACTCATTTTAAGTTTCAAATTGAACTCCTTTTAAAAAAACAACGATTAACTAAAGATTTACGGCATATACGCTGTAATTGGGACATGTATACTTGAAAGAAAAACTCCTTGTATGTACAAGTTGAGGCATTAATTGCAATTGATTAGCTACAATTTGTAATGGTCATATAACCAACCCAATTTGCACATAACCTAAAAATTAAAGGTGTTAAATCGTATTTTATGAAAATGTTCGGTGTTCTATAAAACTCTTTGTATATAATCTGTGTAACTCCTATTTTAAGTACTTAGTTTGACAATGATTACCGTGTAATTGAAACCAGTCACAAAAGTAAAATAAAAGTGGTATAAAAAAGTTAAGTGTTTTATTTATATCAAATTGAAAATGTACCACGAAGTGAACGCCTCCAAGATTCAAGAATTAAAAATATTAGGTTAGATGTCACTTTATCAAGTTAGGTCAGATGTCACTTTGTCAAGTTAAATTAAAAGTCACTTGCAAATAAATTCTCAATTGCAAATAAATTCCCAGATCTAATAAAGGGTGTCCCAACAAGAGCGCCGGATTTAATTATAAAGAAAAACATATTTATTTTTTGAATTAAGCAAACATTTTTGTTTCAACATAAAGAAAAATAGTTCCGATTAAACGTGAAATACAACATCAGGCAAATGGCCACCACGAAACCTCTGGCACAGGGTTATTCTTTTGTTGAAATTTTGAATAACGTTTTCGCATAAATGTGGCTGTATTTCACCAATAACGCGTCGGATTTCCTCTTTAAGATGTTGAACTGTTTCAGGCTTATTTGCATGCACCTTTTGCTTCACATAGCCCCAAAGAAAAAAGTCCATCGGCGTTAGATCGCACGATCTTGGTGGTTAATGTTGATCACCAAATCGAGAAATGACACGGCCTGGAAATTTGGTCTGCAGTAACACCATTGTTTCACGTGCTGTGTGGCAGGTCGCACCGTCTTGTTGGAAAAACATGTGCTCCACATCAATTACATCCAATTCGGGCCACAAAAACTCCGTTAACATTTCCCGATACCGCACACCAGTAACAGTTAGCGCATTTCCAGCCGCATTTTCAAAGAAATACGGCCCAATCACTCCGCCAGCCCAAAATGCGCACCAAACCGTTGGATGCATTGGCTGTTCGAGTACCACACAAGGATTTTCAGCACCCCAAATCCGACAGTTTTGTTTATTTACGTATCCGTCGAGTTGAAAATGTGCCTCATCTGAAAAAATGATTTTCTTCGAAAAATCCGGATTAATTTGATGATGTTCCAACACCCAATCAGCAAATCCACGGCGCTGCTCATGGTCCCTTGGCTTGATTTCTTGCACCAATTGAATCGTGTACGCGTGCAAATGCAGATCTTTTACCAAAATTCGTTGCATAGTGGTTTTGGAAATGTTTAATTCTTGACCACGATGCCGAATGGAAGTTCCTGGATTCTCGGCCACAGATTCCCTTACTGTGTCTATATTTTCGAGTGACCGAGAAGGACGACGACGAACAATGGTCTTCTGATCCATCAGCGTAAATTTGGTCTCAAATTTTGTAATTAAACGCCTCACTGTCGATTCATTTGGCGCATAATGGCGACCGAAAACTTGACGTAATATACGAATTGTTTTCGCAAAACTTTCACCATTTTTGTAATGTGTTTTTACAATAATTAAACGTTGTTCGTTTGAATACTTCTCCATATTCTTAAATCGCGTGGTCTGTACTTGACAACTGTCAAAAAAAAAAATCACCGTACAACTAGTATTAACAAAATGGCGGCAAATTTAAATCCGGCGCTCTTGTTCGGACACCCTTTATAACTAACCAAAAATCAATTGGCAACTTCTAATCTCTAAATGTTGGTAATACTTTGCACATATTTTAATCCTTACAAAAAATAAAGTAGAACACGCCATCTTTGTTTACTGAATATCAACATAGATGCAAAATTGCGTTTTCATGTCATAGTCAGCGCGGTCATGTATTAATAATAGGCATCATATCGTCGCTTCAAAGGTAAAAACCGTTAAGTGCTAATAACATCCGGTGTACTTAATGACTGTTACCTTTCCACCTGTGATACATTAACTAGATACGATGGAAATGTTAGTAAATAGAACCCGCGCGTTTTCATTATATACTAGCTTTACACTAATGAGTTTCATCCCAATGCATTCCTCTTTGCGGGTAAGGAGCGCAACAATTAATACTTCCACCTGACATTTTCTAATGACTCCTTTCCATTCTGCTAAATTTAAACGCTTCTGCCTCCGCTTTACGATTATTATTATTATGAACATCAATCAGTTTGCGAGAAACGGATGATCTGATTGGAGCGAATCCAGCACAACCCAATATGTCTCACTTATCTCACATTTACAGTCGACGGAGTGGGGTATTGAAATCGAGACCTGTTGGGGGTGGACATCCGAGCCGGTTCAATGAAATTCACACAATCCCAAGCAGATTGCGCAAGCTGGGTCCCCAAAATGGAGATACAGGAATCCGTTTTTTTTTTGCACATGATTAGAACCCCCTTACTGGGACAGATCTCTAATATGGGCGAGTCGATCTAAATAAAACGTTATTGCGTAAGCGTGAAAATTGGCTCTTGAGAAAATCGAATATGGAAAATGATTTCGAGTTTGACTTATTCAATTCGTAAATTAATTGAAATTAAATTGGTAAATTGTGCGCGTGAGTTTAATGGAAATTATCAATAAGTTACCAACTATTCCCATGTGTCATTTCCATCAACGTTTTAAGGGGAATTTATATTTTACACCAGACGCCATCACCTTCCGATGGCGTCTGGTGTAAAATATAAATTATTAGGTTAGCTGGATTAAAAAAAATTGCTTCAAATTGTTCAATTTAAAGCTTTGAAGAAGTGCTTTCCACTTCCAGGCTAAGCATGAAGTAAAATTTCAAGTTTAGAAAAGCCTGAGCGTTTGGATTTGGACTCAGGCTTTTCTAAACTCGAAATTTTATTTCATGCGCCACGCGTACAAGCCACTGATTTCAAGTGAAGTTCGCCTGTTCGCAATATTTTAAAGTTGCACTGAATTTAGTGCGCGTGGCGCATGAAGTAAAATTTCGAGTATAGAAAAGCCTGAGTTTGGATTTGGACGCGTAGCGGTTAATTTGAAGCTTTTAACGAGGGTTTTTCACTCCCGGACTAAGCATGAAGTAAAGTTTCGAGTTTAGAAAAGCCTGAAAATTTGGATTGGCCGCAATTTTCTTTTGAGTATACATATCCCGATAATTACAGCGCTTTTTTAAATTTGCGGGAATTCGTTGTTTCAAAGCGGTTAATTTGAAGCTTTTAACGAGTGTTTTCCACTCCCAGGCTAAGCATGAAGTAAAATTTCGAGTTTAGAAAAGCCTAAGAATTTGGATTGGCCGCGTAGCGAAGCGGAGCGGCCAATCCAAATTAGGCTTTTCTAAACTCGAAATTTTACTTCATGTGCCACGCGTATAAAACACTGAAATATCGTAAAGTTTAAAATATACGGATTTAGCAATCAAATATGTAGATGTGAATAAAACGTGAGTGCAATTCTGCGCTGAACAAATTGTTTAAAACCGTGATTATAGGCAACCCAATAACTCTAACGTATATTGGGTTGCCTATGATCGCTGTTGTATGTGTGTGTTTTTTAAACTTCACTGCAGATCAATGTTTTTAAGCGTGGCGCATGAAGTAAAATTTCGAGTTTAGAAAAGCCTAATTTGGATTGGCCGCTCCGCTTCGCTACGCGGCCAATCCAAATTCTTAGGCTTTTCTAAACTCGAAATTTTACTTCATGCTTAGCCTGGGAGTGGAAAACACTCGTTAAAAGCTTCAAATTAACCGCTTTGAAACAACGAATTCCCGCAAATTAAAAAAAACGCTGTAATTATCGGGACATGTATACTCAAAAGAAAATTGCCTTGTATGTTCTATTTTAAACACGTTTTAAACGTGTTTTAAACACCAAACGCTCAGGCTTTTCTAAACTCGAAAGTTTACTTCATGCTTAGCCTGGGAGTGGAAAACACTCGCTTAAACCTTTAAATTGAACTCTTCTAAATGATTAAAGTAAGTTGTTAACCTATAATTTAAATAAAACGTTGCCAAAATGAATGTTTGATATTTAATAGCCCATATTACATGTGAATGAGGGATATTATAAAATGCAACACTACACTTAACCAAAAAAATGCAATGACATAACCAAATTGTTAGTAAGAAAACAAAAATTGGGGTGATATTTTTGTTTTGTTACTAACATTTTAGTTATGTCATTGCATTTTTTTTGTGTATGCGTAGTGCAATGTTGCATTTTATAATATCCCTCATTCATATGCCTACTCGATCTAAATATTATTATTATTATTAGTATTGCGTAAGCGTGAAAATTGGCTTCTGAGAGAATCGAATATGGAAAATGATTTCGAATTTGAATTATTCAATTCGTAAATGAATGGGAATTAAATTGCTAAACTGTGCGAGTGAATTTAATGGAAATTATCAATAAGTCACCAACTATTTCCATGTTTGTCATTTCCATTAACGTTTTAAGGGGAGCGGGAGGCGTCTGGTGTAAAATATGAAATGGAAATTAAATCAATTTTCACTAGCTGTAATTTTATACCCGTGTATTAATTCGTTTTAATGCGCACATGTAACATTTGTTTCAGGCGTACCCCCATCTGTTATGTGCCGTGTGAACGGAACTCGTTGCCTGGCTACAGCGTTACATTTGATTTTTTCGTTCTCCAATTGACTCGCAAAATAATTTAATGAATTCCTAGTATTCTATGCATTTTCCAAAAGCAAATTGCATTTTAATTAATAAATATGGAAATATCGATGCTGGCTGTGAAAACATCGAAATGTTTTGTTTTTGTGAACTGCATTAGAATTTATTTACAAATACAAATATCATTTGATCAAACGTAAAAATAAGCTACCCAACACAGCTAAGTTTTCCGTTTGATCAAATGATATTTGTATCTGTAAATAACTTCTAATGCAGTTCACAGAAAGAAAGCATTTAGATGTTTTCATCGCAAACATCGATATTTCCATATTTTTTAATTAAATCTGGTTCTTTAAATCTGGTTCTTTGCATACGTAGAAGTAACATTTTCTGACAACTCATGATCAACACAGCTTGATTTTTGGTTTGATTGCATGTTATACCTGCTAAAGTTTAGCGAGTGTGCATTTATTTGTCTATATTAGAGCTGTTTCGAGTACAAAAAAATATACTCGAGTATTGAGAACAAGTACTCTACGCAAAATGTACTTGAGTATAAAGTACTAGTAAAACTTCGAGTTTAGACAAGCCTGAAGTTCAGGCTTTTCTAAACTGGAAATTTTACTTCATACAAGATAAATTCAAATTCAAAACTATTTGAATTCGAGAAAATAAGCTTACGCTTCTTATAGTTTGCACACTTTAAACATAATATATAAAATTACGAAAAAAAACTATTCGTGAAAATGCAAACAATGTCTTAGTTAATAAGACAACTTAAGACATAAATATCCATTGAAACAACTACTTCCCGTGAAAATACACCTCCGGATATTGAATTATACAATGAAATATTTAAAATCTTATTTAATTTGATTTGTTACAACGCTCTATTAAAGTATATGTAACGTTTAGGTCAAATTCTCTTCAAACCAACTAACAAATACAAATTTAAAATGGAAGGAGAGATAACAAAACAATAACATTGATTGATAAGGCTGATAAATGTTGAAAGTTCATATTCACTTTTATATAAATAAAACAATTTAAACACATTCAAATATATATTGTAATAACGCAACAATTGTTTCGCCACACTGTGGCTTCTTCAGGCGAAGAAATAAAAATTAGAAGTGAAAGGACTTGGATTAAAACTAATGTCTTAGGCCATCTATAGACGCGTTTCGAGATTTATCTCTCTTCAGTATAGCTTTGCTTATGACGTTTTTACTTCATGCTTAAACCAGGGTTGGAGATACTCGTTGGAATAATTCTGATGGACTTCAATACAAAAATGTGGGAAATTTCAAAAATTATCACCAGAATCTATTCTGACCTATCATATATTATATTTAGATGTATGTAACCTAACTCCATAAAGTGACATCTAACCTGATCTAACCCAACTCCGCAACACATCTAAACCAAATACAACTCCACAAAATGAATTGTAAACTAACCTAACTCCATCAAATAACATTTGATCTAAGGCAACTTCACAAAGTCATATCTAACCTAACTAAACCCAACTCCACACAATTCTAAATTAACCACATAAAACGACATATAAACTAGAGTAATCCAACACCACAAAATAGATTTAACCAAACTCAATCTAACTTCAGAAAATGAATTCTAGCCTAACTCCACAAAATGAGTTTTAACCTAACTTACCGCCACAAAAAGACGTCCAATCCAACTCCACACAATGACATTCAAATAAAACCTAACTCCAAAGGAACGTCAATATTCACAATTTTCATTTCAATTCAAAATATTAGTTTTGAACTAAAATGCAATTCATTTTTGTCAACACCATACCGAAAGTAATGCCAATACACTACCAATAAAATCAATTCTAACTTAACCCCATAATATGATATCTAAACTAACCTAATCCAAAACCATAAAATAGATCTAACTAAACTCAAGCCAACTTCAGAAAATGAATTCTAACCCAACTCCACGAAATGACACTTAACCAACTCAACTCCACCAAATGACGTCTAACCCAATTCCACAAAACTACATTTAAACCAAACATAACTCCAGATAAAAGTCAATATTCTGAATTTTTATTTCAATTTAAAACATCAACTTCGAATTAAAATGCAATTCTTTTTTGTCTTGTGGTGGAGGCGGTTACTTTGTGATACATTGTAAATATTTAAATAATTAACACTGATTACTTTTTTGTATTCACTTTTTATTTTGTACTGTGACTAGTTTCGACTCAACAGCGAGTCATTCTCAAACTAACTAGTTAGTTTGAGAATGACTCGCTGTTGAGTCGAAACTAGTCACAGTACAAAATAAAAAGTGAATACAAAAAAGTAATCAGTGTTAATTATTTAAATCTTTTTTTGTCATCGCCATACAGACTGTAATTACAACCAATAATAAGACGCTGTTGGCATAAATTGACATTTTCAACGTAATTTGTCGTTTTTGACTATCAAATTGATATTTTATAATCAAAAACGATAATGTTATTTTACGTTTGTGTTGTTATTTCAGTTTAAAACGTCAATTAATGTCATTACTTTAAAAATTGGATTATTTCTCTATCTAATAAGGTTAGGTTAAATATATTTTAATTAAGTTAAATGATAACGAACCTAACCTAACATTGGTGACTATTGTATAACCTAACCTTACCTCACTGTTTGTGTTGTGTAGGTGATGTTTATTGACAAAATTGACGTGAAAATTGGTAGGAAAATATGAACGATGTCAAGTTGAAGGTAAAATATCACCATGGTTACAAATTGTTTTCAAGATTTCAAGCGCCTTGACTCGCTTGTTTTGACATTTTAAGATCGCAAAATGAACTCGAGTACATTTAGATGTGCCCACTTAAGTTAATGTAACTCACTTAAGTGGGCACATCTAAATGTACTCGAGTTCATTTTGCGATCTTAAAATAAGTCAACTACAAGTAAATTCTGTATTGTAGAGGCTTCTACTTCGTTATTAATGTTAATTACACAATGAAACACTTTTAACTTTGTTTCAACATAAGATTGAGGGAACATTTGCGCTCTTTTCGGCTTAAACAGAGTGATAAGTCGTCTTTTGCAAAACACCTTTTAGACGAAAATCACACTTTTGAAAAAGATGTACTTACCATAATCCATCATGCCGAAAAGGGTCGTAAAATGAATTTGCTAGAAGCACTAGAGATACACAAAGCCCGCGCTAATCCGGGAATTCCCTTAATTAACGACCAGGTTGACCTAATGTACACCCCCATTTTTACCGCTGTTTTGTAATTGTGTATATATACCTGTAAAACCTCTAGTTTAAGTTACTCCATGTTTGATAATGACAAGCTAAATTTGTCGAAACTGCAGTCACATTAAATAAAACGTGTTATACAAACAAAGTTAAAAGTGTTTCATTGTGCAACTACAAGTACTTGAAAAATAAACTCAAAGTACTCAGAGTTGGGCAGTACTCGAGTAAGAGTAATCAACATTTGTTGATTACTCGTCCTCGAGTACTGTCCAGCTGTGTCCTATATTAACGAATTATAAACAATAATAGACAACCAAACACATAATGCAATGCATTGTTAATTTAATGAGTTCCCATTATTTTGTATATTTTCCAGGAACAAATTACAATTTAATTAATAAATATGAATATATCAGTGCCCGCAGTGATAATATCGAAATGTATTGATTTCGAGAACTGCATTAATTTTTTTTACAAATACAAATGAAATTTAATGGAACGTAAAACCAAGCAGTGTTGGCTTAAATCTGGTTCTTTGCATACACAGAAGTGACCTATTATGTCAGTTTATAGGCAACTCAGTTTGATTTTAGGTTCGATCTCATGTTATACCTGCTGAACTTTAGCGAGCGTGTGTTTATTTGCTTATACTAGGGGGGGTGTTACACCCATCGATTGCGATCGACCGGTCAATCGCTGGAGCATTTTTGGTCGATCACCTACTGGTTTCAGTCTTCGGTGAGATTTTGTGAAAAATAATTTATTGTTCAGTATAATTGGTACAAAATATTGTTGTTTAATCTGCAATTCGTCTATTGCTATTATAAAAAAGGCAACATTGAGCGAAATTTTTGAACGTAGCACGGACAACAGGACGAGGATTTTCCAAAAAAATCAGAGATACGAAAATTAAAGATAATGCTTAGGTAAAGGAATTTCTACCTAACAAAATTAGTAAAAAACCAATATCAGTCGTTATTGTTTCGTTAATTCTTTCAGATTCTTTTTTTTTTTTTAGAAAAACCTGTTAAAATATTTCAATTTCAACTTCAAGATCTTAAAGCGTGTTGTTTTCTAAGCAAAATTAAAGCTTCTGATGTTGAATAAATAATTTATCATTATCTTATAATTTCCTAAACAAAATGTAGACTATTCGTATTCATATTACGATTCAATTTTTTAGGCATTAATTGCTTTTGAACATTATTCAATTTGAAGTTTCGAACGAGTATTTCTACACCCAGGTTGAGCATGAAGTAAAATTTCGAGTTTAGAAAAGCCTGGAAATTTGGTTTGGTCGCTCCGCGAAGCGGAGCGGCCAAACCAAATTTTCAGGCTTTTCTAAACTCGAAATTTTACTTCATGCGGCACGCGTATAAATCACTGAGCAAATGGTGATGTTGGAAATATACTGTTTATGTTTAATAAATTTTAATGAAAATTTGAGCAATTTACAGTAAGTTTTAAGATGTACTTGAAAGAAAACATCTCTTTTTATCCTTTTTTTTTTTTGTTTTTACTACCTATAACCTGTCAATCGCCAAGAAACTTGATATGCAAAAGTAGCTCGCGTATCACAACCTCTGGGTCTACATGATTGGACAATTGGTACCAATAGGCAACTAAACAAACCGGGCATTGTTTCCATAAGCTTTTACTTGGTATCTTGGTATATGAAAAAAGATATATAAAAATGCGAATGTATCGTCTTTTTGCAATAATTTTGTTCCGTTGAGACTTTTCTAAATATTCATTGAACCAACTACTATTTAATTTAATAATTAATAACAACTACTATTTGGAAAAGTCACAACGAGACAAAATTATAGCAAACGAAATCCCTGTATGATTATTTTAAAAGGTGAAAAGTAATAAAGTATTAGTTTAGTTTCAAAACGACAAAATGTAGATGTAATAATTAACTGTAGTGGTTATAGATAATAAATCATATTGAGAGTACATAAGATAAATTATTTCACGTTTCAATTACGACAACCTGAAAGTTCTAAATATTCATAAAGCTTCGCTATAACGAACCAAACTTTTAAGATCACTGACTAAATTCCCGCCCTTACAACATTTTCCACCATTCCAAACTAATACATCACCCCGGCAACTTCCCCGTCACCCTAATTTACTCTTCCCGAACAATTACTTCCAGGCACAGACTTATTAACTCTCCAAGAGCGCGAATTTCGCTTTAAAGTGTTTCATAAAGTCCTCCACCAACTACTACTACACCCCATTGATTTCCGCAAAGAAATGAAAAAAAATCACATCCCCAGCACTTGCTAACACTTTTCCCCCAGCTAGGATGGGATATCCGCACATTTCGCAAGTTGGTGCGCACTCTGTCCGAACCGCAGAGTTAGGGTTTTAAGCCCCGCTGATTGAAGCTCGGGGTTAAAAGTTTCGACGAACTCGGGAGGAGCATCCCCGTGCCCGCAATTCCATACAATTCCGCGCGTCTGGCTGTGACCTAAATGGCGCGGGTGAATTTGCAAAACGGGAATTTCATCGCAGGGCGCGCGTTCATTTATGGAATTTATGGAGTGTTTTCGAGCAGAATGATTTCGTGAAAGGGTGATTTTCACCGGGCGGGTGGAATATGCAGGTATAATTCAGTGGGGGATTAGAAGGAATGTTATTTAAAATGTACAGTAAATTTAACCTAATTGTATGTTATAATAATAATAATAAATAATAATAATCTTAAAAATAGAAACATTTTATATTGTACAGAGAATTCAATTTTAATATACAGGGATTTTTTTTTTAGAGTAATAATTATAAATACAAACAGGTTATAAATTATATATAGAAATTAAAATTGATTCTATAAACTGGCTATCAACCATAGGTCTTTCAGCCAATTCGGCCTATTTTCTTTAAATCTTTAGATATTCGTTGTTGTTTTTAAAAGAGTTCAATTTGAAGCTTTAAACGAGTGTTTTCCACTCCCAGACTAAGCATGAAGTAAAATTTCGAGTTTAGAAAAGCCCCGTGAAAATTTGTCGAGGGTCGCGCAGCGACCCGAGACAAATTTTCTGGGCTTTTCTAAACTCGAAATTTTACTTCATGCGCCACGCGTCTAAAACACTGATTTTAACTAAGGTTAAAATATACATACATATTACAATATTTTAGTGTTTTATACGCGTGGCGCATGAAGTAAAATTTCGAGTTTAGAAAAGCCCAGAAAATTTGTCTCGGGTCGCTGCGCGACCCTCGACAAATTTTCACGGGGCTTTTCTAAACTCGAAATTTTACTTCATGCTTAGTCTGGGAGTGGAAAACACCCGTTTAAAGCTTCAAATTACCCTGTTTTGAAAACACAACGGATATCTAGAGATTTAAAGAAAATAAGCTGAATTTCGAATACGTATACTTTAAAGAAAAACTCCCTGTACAAAACCTTATGCATGGGAGCAAACTCGAAATTTTAAGGCATAGAATGTTTAATATATTGACTATAGACAACCCAATGTCGATAATGTGTATTGGGTTTGCTACTGTCGTCACGTCACTGTCAAATTAGTAATGTAGATATTACTACAGTGCCTTGATTAAACACAGTGGCGACAAGTGTGGTATTTTTTTGATTGGTTGTTAGTAATTCTGGCTCAATATGGCGGACAAACAGCGGCGTAGTTTGGAGGACTAAAGTTGGTCACAGCAATTTCGTCTAAAGGTTGTGCTTCATTTTACTTACTCGTATCACAAAAATTTGTAAAGGTAAATAGAATCAACTTAAACACGTTAATTAATTAAAAGGTATAAACCATCATATGTTTCTATTTAAAACATAATTTTTGAATCTATTATATTATTTTGATTTTGTCCTGTATTGGGTTTTTCCGTTTGGGCAATAAAGGCTATTATTATTATTATTATTATTATTATTATAAGGGAACAGCTCCCGCCCATGGATGGCGCTTCAAGTGAAAGATGACAACACTCGCTGTCACAATTGAATATCAGATATTTGTATTATAACCTATTCTCTTGATTAATATTGCCTCATCATGGCGGATGACAGGGAGTTGTCGCCACTGTGTTTAATTAAGTCACTGTAGATATTAATAATTTGGAAGTTCACGTCACTTCCAAATTAGTGGCAACCCAATACACATTAACGCTGATAGGTTGGCCTATAAGCATTGTTTTAAATAATTAATTCAATGTGACTGACTTGCGTTTTATTCGGGTATACAAAGGGGAGTAAAGATAAACAGCTATGTTAAGTAGTTTTAAACGTGAGATCATACATAAAATTTTAGTTGGTTGTGAGTTATACACTTAAATCTCTAAGTAGTATATTAAGAACTTGATAATATTTCTGTGTTTTATACGCCTGGCGCATGAAGTAAAATTTCGAGTTTAGAAAAGCCTGAAAGTTTGCTTTGGTCGCCCCGCTTCGCGGAGCGACCAAACCAAACTTTCAGGCTTTTCTAAACTCGAAATTTCACTTCATGCTTAATCTAGGAGTGGAAAACATTCGTTTAAAGTTGCAAATTAAGCTATAAAAAAGGCGTATGTATATGTATACTTAAAAGAAAAATTCGTTATATAACCATTTGAATAATCATTCATTTTTTTAAAACATTAAAAATCATAAACAAATCGAGGAAACTTAATTACTGGGAAATTTTTTACATTAAGGATGCGATCAGAAAGGGCCTATATGTAACCAACGACAATTTAGACGCAATTAACACCCCGCTGATCGACACCTTTGTCAAATTACGCTCCAGTAATCAGGTCTCCTCCCACCCTACTTAGTCTTAAGCCATTAGCCTTAATCCCCAATGTATAAAACGCGGTCCGCTCTTTTGTAAATCATAGTAATCCTTGTAAACCACATTGATAATGGTCGTCTGACCGAAACTAGTCGTGGAAATAAAATATTGAATTTGTGAAACAAAAACCAAGTGTTTTATTCTATTAACCTTATATAAAAAGTGTAAAGATGTTTCACTAAGTGTTAGATGAGTCAACAATCAAAAGTTTATAATCATTCATATTACCATTTCAACGTTCATTAGAATGATCATTCATATTACCATTTGAATTATCATTAATATTATTTTTTAAATGATCATTCGACTGATCATTTAAATCATTCGAATGATAATTTAAATCATCATTCGAATGATAATTTAAATCATCATTCGAATGATAATTTAAATCATCGTTCGAACGATAATTTTAATCATCATTCATTCGAATGATCATTCAAATGATAATAATTAATAAATAATTTATGATTTTAATAATCAAATGATTCGATTAATCTTACTCGTAACAATCCATCACCACCACTGACTATTTGTATTGAAAAATAAAAAAATAAATTATTATTTGTTTTTTTTTTAGGAAGGAAGCTAAAACGACCAACATTTGAACTTAAATGATTACAATAAAATAACGAAACAATTCTTTGCTGTTCAACAACGGGGAATCTAAAACTTGGGTACTTTGATTGAAAAATTGAGTGTTTGCGTTGCTTCCAATTGCCAGGCAATCTCGTAATTGGACGATATGAGTATATTTTGCGAGTAGCACCCAATTATACGCCGCCTTTGAGGTATTACAGCATCCTCATACGAATTCATAACTAGGATGCGAGAAAAGCGTCTGCCGGCACTTAATAAGGTCTTAAAATTATATTTAGTTGTAACAAGTGTTTACACACCGCAGCCGCTTATTAAGAAGACTTGTGTATAATTTTAACAGCTCGTCATGGTGCTGAAGTGCTTATAATTAGTTTCCATGTAAGAATCAAGTTGAAAGTGAATTCGCGCATCAAGTTAGGAATTTGCGAAATAAAACAAGATTCCACATGGACTGATACTTTTGTAAAGAAGATGGCAGCACACCTTATAGTAGAATATACAGAGAGTTTTATGTAACACCGAACATTTTCATAACGAGCATTTTTCTTTAAAGTATCCATATGCATACACATTTTCTGATGCTCGGCTTATTAAAAGAATTCAATTTAAAGCTTTAAGCGAGTGTTTTCCACTCCCAGGCTAAGCATGAAGTAAAATTTCGAGTTTAGAAAAGCCTGAAAATTTGGTTTGGTCGCGTAGCGCGAAGCGCGGAGCGGCCAAACCAAATTTTCAGGCTTTTCTAAACTCGAAATTTTACTTCATGCGCCACCGGTACAAAACACTGATTCAATGTAAAGTTTAGCGGTGTGCTTTAAACTTCGTAATATGTCAGTGTTTTGTACCGGTGGCGCATGAAGTAAAATTTCGAGTTTAGAAAAGCCTGAAAATTTGGTTTGGCCGCTCCGCGCCTCGCGCTACGCGACCAAACCAAATTTTCAGGCTTTTCTAAACTCGAAATTTTACTTCATGCTTAGCCTGGGAGTGGAAACACTCGCCTAAAGTTTCAAATTAAATTCTTTTAATAAACCGAGCATCATGCATATGGATACTTAAAAAAAAAATTCTCGTTATGAAAATGTTCGGTGTTACATAAAACTCTCTGTATATCGCACCCCTACAATAGTAGTGTAACAAGTCAAAAAACCTGTTTTTGAGTTATCTCTATAGGTAGATAGATCTTGACGAGCTCTACAAGAATACAGCATCATTATTTCCCTATTTCAATAGTTAACACTTGAGAGCGGTAATTACTCTGCTACTCTACGCCAGGAAGGGAAGGACCCCACGCATAGCGGCGTGATATTACCAAGTCAGTAGTTGTCACTGAGTTTTTTGGTCTCTATGATTTCCCACTCGTTAAAGTTAGAGACAGTCGTTAATTTTGTTTGTTTTCATCATACTTATTAATTTTAATATTTTTGCACTTACTCTAATTTAGTATTCAGTTAACGAAAGCTGAAAATCATACGTCTTATTGTTTTTATCTACTTTGTAATGGAAGTTTAAATCGTCATTGCCAATTATATATTTAGGAAAATGAACTAATTAATAAACATTTACTGTACGTAAATTTTGCTCTTTGTTTGTTAAAATAAATGTTTTTGATTTCTTTAAACAAAGATTACCTATTAGTGTTCAAAAATACAATATTTTAAAAGCGCTATAACTTCTAAATAAAGAAAGATAGAACCTGCGTTTATATTAACATTTCTTCGTTAAATTAAATCTACTTTTCATTGCTAACATTTGCAAAGAGGCTAATGAATTACTCTGTATAAAAGAAGTATTTCAGAAATGCTACTTTTGAGAAAAGATTGTATAAATATTGCTTCAAAATGAGATATATTACTCTGTATAAAAGAAGTATTTCAGAAATGCTACTTTAGAGAAAAGATTGTACAAATATTGCTTCAAAATGAGTATCAGCTAATATTTTGTACCTAATCTCAAACAATAATTCAAAATCTCTTGCCTCCAAAAGTATAATATTTTGTAGAAAAGATGGTACTCCTGATTCAAACAAGAATTTGGTATACCCTTCCTTCAAAAAGAGCATATCCAAAATGCTACTTTTTTAGAGCTCACATTTTGGCTCAAATACTTCTTGCTTTTCTTACCCAAAACGGAATGCAAAAGTAGCATTACAGCAATGCTACTTTATAGGAATAAAAATATTGCTTATACTGGATCCTTACCAAACATTAACTGATGCTGTTAATGTTTGGTAAGGATCCAGCTCAAAAATAATTGAATACATCTTCCGCCCCAAAAGTCATTTTGTATGGAAACCCATTCAAAACATCCACACAATTTTTGCCACCCGTTAAACTGGTCTTAGTCGACGTGTTTTTCATTTTTATAAATTGTATAAATAAAAAATTAAAGTACTTACGCGTATGTACTCAGTTTTAGAAATTTAAATATCAGTTAATATTTCGCAGTTTCTTCATTAAAAAATGCAATTTGCGAAGTATTTTGTTTAAAACCCATCGTGTTGATTTTATTTTTAAAAACCCACATCAAATCTATTTGTGAAATAAATCTCTGCTCTTTAAAATTTCATTCTTGGGCATTCTTTTGACAAACACTGTGGATGTTTTGATCGGGTCCTTTTTGTAAGAATACCAATCTTTCTCACAAAATGTTATACTTTTTTGGCGCAAGATGTATAAAATTATTCTTGAGCTGGGTTCTTACCAAACATTAACTAATGTTATATACGCATTGCGTTTATTCCTATGAAGTACCTGATTCAAAAAAGAATTTGGTATATTCTTCCTTCAAAAGGCGCTCATAAAAATGCTGCTTTTTTAGGAAAGTGCACATTTTGCTTTTAAATGTAGCATCAGTTAATATAATATACAAAATTACGACAATGTCCGTATAAAATGCAAACAACACGTCTTAATTAATAAGACTACTTAAGACAATAAATATCCATTGAATCAACTACTTCCTGTGCGAATACACCGCCGGATATTGAATTATACAATAA
Source organism: Philonthus cognatus (assembly GCA_932526585.2). NCBI lineage: Eukaryota > Metazoa > Arthropoda > Insecta > Coleoptera > Staphylinidae > Philonthus > Philonthus cognatus. The sequence goes on along the minus strand of OW052250.1, from coordinate 23,834,348 downwards.
AATATTTAAAATCTTATTTGATTTGTTAGAACGCTTTATCAAAGTATGTGTAACATTTAGGTCAAATTCTCTTCAAACCAACAAATAAAAATGAAAGGAGAAATTACAATAAACTAGCAATGAAAAGGACTTGGATTAAAATTAATGTCTTAGGTCAAGTCCTTTTCATTGCTAGTTTATTGTAATTTCTTTTTTCATATTTTATAGAAGAGTTATCTCTCTTCGGTATAGCTTTGCTTGTGACTTTTTTAAAATGGATATTTAGGAGTAAAATTGAAATAAACTCACTTGGAAAAAGTGTTGTGTGTGCTATGAACAGATATACACATAAGTGGATTGAAGCGATCTTGAATTCAAATAGTTTTGAATTTGAATTATTCTTGTTTGATCAGTAATTTTTGTTATGGAAGATTATCAATCGTGAAAAACTAATTTCTAGGAAAGCAAACCTAATTAGTGTGTAATATACAGGACTTTTTTCTTTTAAGTATACGTACCTTAATACGCTGTACATTTTCAGGCATTGTTGAATTTCTTAGTAGCGTTAAATTTAAAGCTTCTAACGAGTGTGTTCACTCCTTGGTTGAGCATAAAGTAAAATTTCGAGTTTAGAAAAACGTGAAAATTTAGATTGGTCGCTTAGCGAAACGGAGCGACCAATTCAAATTCAGGCTTTTCCAAACTTGAAATTTTACTTCATGCGCCAAGTGTATACAACGCTGATTTAATGTGAAGTTCAAAATTTACTGCTTAAGTTTGATCTCATCAAAATAAATTTTACAAACATTTATTGTAAAATTGATTAATGTGAGAAAACTTGAGCAGTAAATTTGTGCAACAAAATCTTGCGCTTTCTGAATTCGAGGAATTTTCTTTGGGATATGTTAAGATCAAAGTTGGTCAGTATATTTTGAACTTTAGTTAAAATCAGTGTTTTATACGCGTGGCGCATGAAGTAAAATTTCGAGTTTAGAAAAGCCTGAAAATTTGGTTTGGTCGCGTAGCGCTGCGCGCTACGCGACCAAACCAAATTTTTAGGCTTTTCTAAACTCGAAATTTTACTTCATGCTTAACCAAGGACTATAAACACTCGCTAGAAGTTTCAAATTAATCACTTTTATAAAAACAACGAATTCCTGAAAATTTTTCAAACGCTGTATTTATCGTGATATGTATACGTAACAGAAAAATTCACTGTATTCTTCTTATTTAAAATACCACCTCATGCATGAATGCAAAATAGCGCTATAAACATCCCTTCTAATTTTTTCATTCATTGAAACACGTCAGAAAATCATGTGTCTAATTGAATCAAATTTGAAAGTGTGTATAGTTGAAAAATATTAAACTTACAAGTTGTGCCTTCAGTTGTTTAGGACAGACCGGGCCGAGCCACTGATGCAGGTTGATGTACCTCTTTGGTAGCATCTTCAGACAAGTCGGCGTCTGCCTGTAATCCAGAGGATCTAGAAGGGCGGCGGGAGCCTGGATAGGCGAACCGGATTCTTGCAGCACCACCATGTTTTCGTTTCTCAAAAGTTCTTCCTTAATTTACTTATTTGTCAGAGATTCGGAATGAAATCCCGTAATCAGCACATCACAAATAAAACAGTCTAGGAACACGACGTTTTTATTTTGTTGGTACGCGGATATGCAATTCTCAAGTAATATTTACTACTCCTATATTTTTGTCAATTATTTTCAAAACGTTTAAGGCGAATACATTTGGTCCACTAAGTTAATAATAAAATCTTCTGTTTAATAAAAATAATAATAAATAGAAAGGGGCATCACAAATTACGGTCCTTTATAAATAACTATATTCTTTGGCTTATCTTAATATATATGTAAATACTAAATCTGTCTCCTCTTTTCTGTTATTAAATTCCAAGGCACGTTTGATTACACTAAGAAAAGTTTTGTGTTTTTCCAAATATCACAGCGGACGATGGGAAGAAGCTCGCTATAAAAGATAGAGAAAAATCGTGTCGATAAGATTGTTGAAATTGTTGCTTTTTTGTTCGTTTTCGTGAAACGTGGGCAGTGCATTTTTATCCAGATGAGGAATGTGTGTTTTTGCTTTCTTTTTGTTGCGGCTTGCGCAACTTTGCGCTGTTTGTGAGGATAATATCTGGGGCTTTGTATTAAATTTTGAAATTCCTTTTTACTTGGGATGTTATGAAATTTTAATGGATTTGATTGCGTTTGTAATTGTTTTTGTGTAACATGATGGTTTTCTAGTTTGTTGTAGATGAACTTTTGTTGGTCCTTCAAACGGGTTGTTAGTTTATTTCGATTACAATGTGGATTATGTAAAATAATAATATAAGATCTAGATTTTTTCTTTTTGGTTTTATAATGCATAATTCTGGATTGTACTGATTATTTCACTCAAAGTATTGAGAATCAATAAAATTGGCCGAACTTAAACCACGTGCCATGTTTGAATAAATGCGAAAACTACGTGATTTGCGTGTCGACTTAGGGGTTTTTTCATTTATTAAAACTTCATGGTCCCTACGTGTAGACCGTGAAAGTTTTAATAAATGGAAAAACACTCTCCTTCTTTTACAGTTGATTAACTCGCACAAACATCAAATTAAAACCAGTAATGCAGTGTATAAATCTAAAATCTCATTCGAGTAATTCTCTATCCCCAATGGAAACTGCGTTCCAGAATCTCTATTTATCACCCTCAATCGTCATTTATATCCCCCCCAAAAACCCGTAATTCTTCAAATCATTTTAAATTCCCGTGTAACCTACATACTATTGCTCTCACTCCAATTTTAGACAAGTCAGAAATATACACTCTATCCGTTTCCAAGATGTACTTTAAACGCGATGACAGCCCCGGATCCTAAAACCGTGAATTAATTTCACGCGATGCCGACGACGACCAAGTCGTGTCGCCGGGTGAATATAAAAAAAAAACTTTTCGCGAGGTTTAACATAATAGGATTAAATTTCGCCGCAACTCCCAAATTAAACGCGTTTCGCTTCCGAGCAGTGTTTTAATTACGTATTAGAATCGTATAATTGAAAACGGCAAAAATATTTTAATAATTACACAAATGAAACGAGAAAATGAAATAATCGGATAATTGAAAAGAGGAAAATTAAAAAGTTACTTATTAAAATCGCATAATTAAAAACAGAACAAATATTTTAATAATTATACAAAAAATCGCATAATTAAAAATATTCGCTGATTGAAAAAGGGAAAATTAGAGAATTATTTAAGCTGGTAACTGTGGAGGCTTCTACTTCTCTATTAATCATTATTTACACAAATAAGACACATAGGTCCATTTGCACCCCACCCGATTAGCTTTAATCATCCACTAATCATTGATTAAACCTCTGATTAGGTCAAATTTCTAAATCATAAGAATGTTATAAATTTTTAAGATATCCTAAACATGTCTCTTTAATTAATATGCAATTTTGTTAACAATTTGTAAATACAATTGTTGTGGTTTTAAAAATCACTGATTAAGTTACTCGACTGGGGTGCAAACGGGCATAAAACTTTGCAGAATTACACAGAACAAGAAAAAGAAAGCTTATTAGAAATTATAAAAGACTTAAACGAGTGTTTTCCACTCCCAGACTAAGCATGAAGTAAAATTTCGAGTTTAGAAAAGCCTGAAAATTTGGTTTGGTCGCGTAGCGCGAAGCGCGGAGCGGCCAAACCAAATTTTCAGGCTTTTCTAAACTCGAAATTTTACTTCATGCGCCACGCGTATTTAACACTGAAAGCACTGGAATATTGTGAACAAGTGAACCTCAGTTAAAATCAGTGTCTTGTACGCGTGGCGCATGAAGTAAAATTTCGAGTTTAGAAAAGCCTGAAAATTTGGTTTGGTCGCTCCGCGCTTCGCGCTACGCGACCAAACCAAATTTTCAGGCTTTTCTAAACTCGAAATTTTACTTCATGCTTAGTCTGGGAGTGGAAAACACTCGTTTAAGTCTTTTATAATTTCTAATAAGCTTTCTTTTTCTTGTTCTGTGTAATTTTGTCCTATTCCACGGTTATTTTCCATAATTATAAGGAATTATACTAAATTTCCAATTTGATTAATAATTTAATTTGAAATATTGACAATTCAATTTAACAAATTGGTGGATCCAGCTATGGCCACAATGAAAATGTATAATTTCGGTCTGTAATCTACTAACTAAATTATTTATTTCTAGAATTGCTATTTATTTGGTAGGTTTGCTTTATAATACGCAATTTTATTTCCCCATTAGTTTACTAGGTGAATAAATTTACTCCACAAATAGCTATCTAATAATTTATTAATCGTTTATAATACCGGGTATTAATGGGATAATTAATTGAAAATGGCAAAACTATTTTATAATTACGCAAATGAGATGAAAAAGTGAAATAATCGTATCATTGAAAAGCTGAAAGTTAGTTTAGATAATAAAAAAAAAACTAATGCGAAAATTATAACAATTCAAAAATTGAAATCTCATGCGAAAATTATGTTAATAATTGAAAAAATAGTGATGTGTTCATTGCACTTTCCCCATTACCTACAAAAAACAACGACAAAATAAGTATACGTATAAAAAGCTATGTTTTTGATTGTCTGCAACTTTTATTAACAAGATTTTTGAATATGATCATTATTTAATAAATATAAAAAATGCTAAGAGTAAACTACCACTTCCGTTTCAGCATTTTTACTGAAAGCTTTTCCCAATCTAGGATTGTTATAAAAAGCTAAAGTTTATAGTGTCATCTTAACATCTCGATCGATTTAGGCCGTTGGTGAGAGACGGACAAACGTACAGACATTTTTCAAAATTTTCAAATTTTCTATATTTAAAACAAAGTGAAAGTATCGTTCCGCGAAAATTTTCAAATAAAAAATTTTGAGGTCCTCTGTCAACTATCAACTCAGAGGACCTCAAAATTTTTTATTGGATAATTTTAGCGGAACTATACTTTTCCTTTGTTTTAAATATAGGGGAAAGTAAAAATTTAAATCTAATTCGAAAATTATTTTAATAATTCCAAAAATAAAAACTTTTTTTCATGTTGACATTGTGAAATCCCGCCTTGTCTGCGCTCTGCTAAATTCGTCCACTAACGGATGTTTTAGACATATTCCTGGCAACACACGCTCGAACTTTTACAAATATTATTCAATTCTTTGTCAAAAAAAGTGAAACAATTTGTACGCATTGATTGAAGTTATTCCGTAATTACAGCGCGGTTTTAATTTTCCGTGTCGGCAAAGTTTACACTCGAAAGTTCAGATTGGGCACGTACGTTACCGTGGCACGTAAAAGTGCCCATTTATTGTTTACATAATATTGGCACGTTCGCAAATAAATATGTATCGCGATTTCCCCGATCGATTCACTTGTCGCATTTCATTGGCGCGGAGAATCGAACGTACTTTAAAAATTTAATTGACGTGGCAGGTGCGAGATGCACGTTTTGAAGCGCGGATTTTTATTTTTTGCAAACGTCAAAGCGTCGATAAACGCGTTGAACAGATTAACAATCACGGTGGGAATTTCTGGATTATCGGTGATTGATTAAAATTACACGTTGCGACGTGTAATTTTAAATAAATTGCACCTGCAGCGTGATTTATTATAATTATTACAATTTACTGGTAAATTTAGGGGTAAAAGTCAATAAATACTCGCCATATATATAGCATTTAAGGACGCATCTTTAACTAGGGTTTCTATCTCTTGATTAAGCATGAAGTAAATATTTCGAGTTTAGAAAAGCCTGAAAATGTTGTATAACTTGTTAAAACATGAAAAATTAAAACTAATTACAATATTTAAAGGCAAGTCGTATGTTTCACTTAACAAAAAAAATCATCAAAAACATTATCGTTCATTTTTGGATACACAGAGATTTTTTTTTAATTATACATATGAGTACGCTGTTTTTTAAGTTCAATTTGAAGCTTTAAGGGTGCTCTTATATGGACGTTCTGAACGCGAGGCGGAACGGGAACGGGCGCAAGCTTTGCGTTATAACACATGGGTTTATATGAGAGTTCCTAGACCAGTGATGAGGAAACTACGGCCCGCGGGCCAAGTCCGGCCCGCGGAAAGGTTTAATCCGGCCCGTTTAAGAGTGCCGTCGTGAGAATGTTTGAACGCGTTCTTACTTCGTAACGTGACGACCCGCATAAAAACTACCTACCTACGATTAAGCATTATTCTTTGGCCCGTTACGATTGTCTGGTTATTACAAATGGCCCGTCTTAAAAAAGTTTCCCCACCACTGTCCTAGACGGACGGGTGCTGGCGTTTTCTCCGCCTCGCACCCCCGTCCGTCTAGGAACTCTCATATAAACCCATGTGTTAAAACGCAAACGCTTGCGCCCGCTCCCGTTCCGCCTTGCGTTCAAAACGTCCATATAAGAGCGCCCTAAACGAGTGTTTTCTACTCCCAGGTTAAGCATGAAGTAAAATTTTGAGTTTAGAAAAGCCTGAAAATTTGGTTTGGTCGCGTAGCGCGAAGCGCGGAGCGACCAAACCAAATTTTCAGGCTTTTCTAAACTCAAAATTTTACTTCATGCGCCACGCGTACTAAACACTGAAAACACTGAAATATTCTAAACAAGTGAACTTCACTTCAAATCAGTGTTTTATACGCGTGGCGCATGAAGTAAAATTTCGAGTTTAGAAAAGCCTGAAAAATTTGGTTTGGTCGCTCCGCGCTTCGCACTACGCGACCAAACCAAATTTTCAGGCTTTTCTAAACTCGAAATTTTACTTCATGCTTAACCTAGGAGTGGAAAACACTCGGTAAAAGGTTCAAATTGAACCCTATTAAAAAGACAACGAATATCTACTTTTTACAACACATAATTAGGATATGTGTACCTAAAAGAAAAACTCCGTGTTGTGGTGATTTATGTGATAGATTTTGCCCGTTTGATATAAAACGAAATTTTACATAACTTTATTTTTTTATATTTTAATTTTTTTATATTTAACCGGCTTAGTTCTAAAGTTCTGTCAAAACTCTCTTCATTTGTCGAAAATCAAGAATTGTTAACTTTGACGAGTTTAATGTCGACACATCGGAAATTGGCATTTTATATCGATTCATTGAAATCAACACGTTTTATATCGCTTCATTAAAAATGTTAAATTTGATTTGTTCAATGTCGGTACATCGAAAAGTGTCACATTTTAATGCATCGGAAATGTCCTAATTTGAGTTATTTAAGAAATGTCAATACTGCCGTATTTTATGTCGACAAAAACGTAAAATCGAGCCGAGTGTATTTTAAACTTGACAATATTTGAGTGTTGTATACGCGTGGCGCATGAAGTAAAATTTCGAGTTTAGAAAAGCCCCGTGAAAATTTGTCTCGGGTCGCTGCGCGACCCTCGACAAATTTTCTACGCGGGGCTTTTCTAAACTCGAAATTTTACTTCATGCTTAGTCTGGGAGTGGAAGACACTCGTTCGGAAGTAATAAATGTCAATGTCGAATATCACACGTGTCAATGTTGATTAAATAATGGTTAATGAAACGTCAAGTGTAAAATTTTTATAAGATTTTCAATATTTCGAGATCTCGGACGATTATTAAAACTTTCATCATATTTTCAATATTTCCAGATTTTTGATATTTGAAGATTTTCGTGCATTTATAAAATGTTCATCAGATTTTCAACATATCAAGATTTTTGACGATTATTAAAATTTGTATCAGATTTTCTATATTTCGAGATTTTCATCAGAATTTTCATGAGATTTTCAATATTTACAGATTTTTGACAGTTTTTAAAATTATCATTAGATTTTCAAATTTTCGAGAATTTTGTCAAATTTGTATTTCAAGATTATTTAAAAAATTTTAAATTTTTTTAAATTTTTATCAAATTTTCAATATTTCGAGATTTTTGACAATTTTTAAAATTTTCATCAGATTTATAATATTTCGAGAATTTCGACGATTATTAATACTTTCATCATATTTGCAATATTTCGAGATTTTTGATATTTAAAGATTTTCGTGCATTTATAAAATGTTCATCAGATTTTCAACATATCAAAATTTTTGACGATTATTAAAAGTTGTATCAGATTTTCTATATTTCGAGATTTTTATCAGAATTTTCATGAGATTTCCAATATTTACAGATTTTTGACAGTTTTTAAAATTATCATTAGATTTTCAATATTTCGAGAATTTTATCAAATTTGTATTTCAAGATTTTTTAAAATTTTTAAAATTTTTATCAGATTTTCAATATTTCGAGATTTTTGACAATTTTTAAAATTTTCATCAGATTTTTAATATTTCGAGAATTTCGACGATTATTAATACTATCATCATATTTGCAATATTTCGAGATTTTTGATATTGAAAGATTTTCGTGCATTTAGAAAATGTTCATCAGATTTTCAACACATCAAGATTTTTGACGATTATTAAAATGTGTATCAGATTTTCTATATTTCGAGATTCTTCAGAATTTTCATGAGATTTCCAACATTTCCAGATTTTTGACAGTTTTTAAAATTTTCATCAGATTTTCAATATTTCGAGAGTTTTGTCAAACTTTTTTAAAAATTTTTAATTTTTTTATCAGATTTTTAATATTTCGAGATTTTTGTCAAATTTTCGAGATTTTCATCAATTCATAAAATTTCGCAGGCTTTTCTAAACTCGAAGTTTTACTTCATGGAGAACACTTGTTAGAATAGTACAGGGGGAGTTGAATAACAAAAAATAGTGAATTTTAAAAAAAAACACCACTTGAATCTGATCCAACATAACCCACATTACGATTAAAAATGTCTAACCCAAGTCCACAAAGTGACATCTAACCTAATCTAATCAACAAAATTAACTCTAACCTAACCTAACTTCATAATATGGCATTTAACCTAACCATTCTTAATCCAGAAGTGGAAAACACTTGTTAGTAGTTTCAAATCAAACGACATCATTGTGATTGTAAGTCAATGTCGATTTTTTCGGTCGATATTATGGTAATATTGTATTTTTCGGTCATTTGTCAGTATTGTATTTTATATTAATGTCGGTACGGACATTTTACACCAATGTCGATATGTAGATTTCAAACAATTTAGTGAATTATGACATTTGACGATATTAGTTGACTGTTAATGTTGATTGCCAAAAAGTAAATTTTTGTTGACAGTTGACGATAAACGTGACAATTAATTGATTGTCATCGATGCCAAGTTAAAAGTAAAATGTCCTCTTTGCCATAAACTGTTTTGGCAGGTGGAGCAAAATGTACTCGAGTTCATTTTGCGGTCTAAAAATGTGTTGAGTACAAGTACAAGTACTTCGAAAATAAAGTAACTTAATTTTTCTCCCATTGATCACTTACTTAATAAAACATTATAGCTAATATTAAATTTAAATTAGAGGCACTTGGTGTGTTTATTTCTTGAGACCGACGATAAGCCAACACTTGTTGGAGATAACTGTATGTTTTTGAGTTTACGTGAAGTGATTATTACACTAAAAAAAATTGTTATTCCTTACTTCACTTTTTATTTATGTTAGTTATGTTTACATTTCGAGACACAAAGTGCTCATTATCAATAACAAATAACGATTTGTTAGAGAAATAAAGGAATAAGTGAAATGAACAATGTGCATTTAATTTAAATTTAACAGAAATTTTACATGTAAATACGTCAAAAAACAAAATTATCAAAAAAATTTACTTGAATTCTGAAATCCTGAAACGAGGACCTTTCAGGTCACTATAAAAACATCGAAATTATGGCGCACGTCGCTGAGATTAATGCCTCGCATTCAAAACATCGCAATCTAAATGCATCTCACTAGATTTCCTGGCAGTCAGACAAGCTAAACTCCCAACATACACACTCCCACATTTCCACACACACACATGCGAGTTTGTTTTCCCCGAGTAGACGCCATGTGTATAATGTGTATAAATAAGAAAGAAAGTGAGGAACAATAAAGCGATTGTTGTTCGTTTTGTAAATTAGATTTGATGCACCCAAGGTGGTCGTAAAAATAAAATGAAAAATTAGTTGTACTCGGTTCGGATTTAGAAGACACCTTTAATTTATTTGAAATTTATATTTGGGAATTATTCAAGAGAAATGTATGCCTATGAATTAGTTGATATAAAAACGTAAATTTGAAGTTTTCAAGTTTTGAATACAAAAAAAGCTATTCGAAAAACTTTTAAATATATGGATTAATAAATATTATACATAAAGTGAATTAAACACGATTTTATTCACGAAAAAATTTTTGATTTCACGAGCGCCTCGGCGCGAGTGAAATCATTTCTCTGAGTGAATAAAGGTGTTTAATTCACGTGGCGTATATATGTTTTTATTCAATTTTGACGAAATTGTAAAGGAAATGTACTTTACATTTATTTTTAAATAATTTTTTTAACTCACTAGTGACCTAAAAAAATTTTAGTTCACTAGTGAATAAAACCTTGTTTATTACGGTTGTTGTGGAGTTAATAATGTCGATTTAAATTAACAAAATTGAATAAATTAGATTAAAAGTAGTGATGGGAATTATCGAGATACGATTATTTCATTCATGCCCGGTATGATAAAACGTTTTATTCCCTAAATAAAATTTACTTTAGGAATAAATTAATTTATTCCAAAAATTTCAGTACACAAAATAACTTTATTTGGCTAATAAATCTCCCCAGTACATTATTTGTTTGTTTTTCCACCAAGAAAATTTTATTCTCTAAATAATTTGACAGTTAAAAGTCAAAAGTGTATTATATTTTTATAATTACTTTGGATTTTATTACTTATATTTATTAATTTCATTACGGTTATCATGTCTACAATATCATCCGTGTCAGATTTAAGTTCGCTCATAGTATCTTCCCTGACAGTGATTAATTCGAACCACAAGACATTCTAAGAAGTCGAAGACCTACAGTTTTTCAAATCAGACATAACCAGGGATTTTTATACTTATGCATACGCTTTTTAAAATTAGTTCCATTTAAAGTTTTAAACGAGTGTTCTCCACTCCCAGGCTAAGCATGAAGTAAAATTTCGAGTTTAGAAAAGCCTGGAAATTTGGTTTGGTCGCGTAGCGCGAAGCGCGGAGCGACCAAACCAAATTTTCAGGCTTTTCTAAACTCGAAATTTTACTTCATGCGCCACGCGTATTAAACACTGCAAACACTGAAATATTGTGAACAAGTGAACTTCACTTAAAATCAGTGTCTTGTACGCGTGGCGCACGAAGTAAAATTTCGAGTTTAGAAAAGCCTGAAAATTTGGTTTGGCCGCTCCGCGCTTTGCGCTACGCGACCAAACCAAATTTTCAGGCTTTTCTAAACTCGAAATTTTACTTCATGCTTAGCCTGGGAGTGGAAAACACTCGTTTAGTCTTTTATAATTTCTAATAATCTTTCTTTTTCTTGTTCTGTATAATTCTGTCCTATCCCACGGTTATTCTCCATAATTATAAGGAATTATACTAAATTTCTAATTTGATTGACAATTTAATTTGAAATATTGACAATTCAATTTAACAAATTGGTGGTTCCAGCTATGGCCACAATGAAAATGTATAATTTCGGTCTGTAATCTACAAATTAAATTATTTATTTCTGGAATTGCTATTTATTTGGTAGGTTTGCTTTATAATACGCAATTTTATTTGCCCATTAGTTTACTAGGTAAATAAATTTACTCCACAAATAGTTATCTAATGATTTATTAATCGTTTATAATACCGGGCATTAAAGTATTGAGAACTGATAAAATTGTTCGAATTTGCACCACATGATATGTTTTAATTAATGCGAAAACTACGTAACGCGCGTGGCGTCTAAAGGGTTTTTCCATTTGTTAAAACTTTCATGGTCCCCACGTGTAGACCGTAAAAGTTTTATTAAATAGAAAAACTATTGATGATCATAGTAACTCAACTCACATAAAAATCAAATAAAAACGTCAGCAGCGACAGCGTTTATTTTACGAATAAAATTAATTAAAATGTCTCGCTTTGACAACAAGAATAAAGAAATTAAAGAAAATGTTGATGATCTGTCCCACAAAACACTCAAACTTTGGAATTTTGGAAGCAGTTTACAGTTTTCTGCAATACCCATTATTACGAGCTTAAGGCACTTAAACTATTAAAGAATAAGGTAATATATTAATTAAGTGAAATAGATTTTAGTTATTTAAATTAGGGCGTGACACTTTTTCTTGCTCTTCATCTACCATGGGTGGAAATTTAATAACTGAATATTCCTTTCAGTTCACGTAATGTCTAAAAATAATCGACCAATGTATCGATTCTTAAAATGTTCAATAATAATAATAAATTATTTATTGACAAATTGCATATTTGCAATGATATAAAATTAAATACAGTAGAAAACTAACTTAACAATACAATTTAATGCATTTGTCAAAGGGACTTAGATCATTCGCGGCATTCGGTATAAACCTTTTGCTGTGATTGATCTCGTAAACCCAATAGCTGAATATCTTGTGAAAATGATCGATTGTTAAAATATATCGACTATTTTCAGAACAATAAAGTTAATTTGTGTCAAATATTTAATTGATGAGGCGGATACATGATGAAACTCCATAATACTATTTGAAATAAAACAACGCAGTTGGGAGGGTTTCACTTTTATTGTTGAACACTGCAACATGTTTCACCACACAGTGGCTTCATCAGGCAGATGAAATAATGATTTTACAAAGTACAGGTAAAAGCTTATATACTAGAACTTAGTATATAAGTATAGAACTTAGTATATAAGCTTTTACCTGTACTTTGTAAAATCATTATTTCATCTGCCTGATGAAGCCACTGTGTGGTGAAACATGTTGCAGTGTTCAACAATAAAAGTGAAACCCTCCCAACTGCGTTGTTTTATTTCAAATAGTAATTTGTGTCAGTTATCAGGTTTTGGATACCAAAAAAATCAGTCTATCAAATTTTGTACATGAGTTAAAATAGACGAGTGCTTTATTTTTTCACAAATGGCCATTGAAGAGGTATATCTTAAAGTTTTCTCAACAAATCTTAAAATAAACCGCTTTTAATAGCCATTAATGAAAAAAAAGTACAAAATATAATTTAAATAAAACAATTGCTAGGTTTGATGGTTAAAACATTTGGTATATTAGAGAATCTATTTTAATTGAGACCTTAAACGATTAAAATTGATTTTAATTGATTCAATACACCAAACAAATGCATTACACAACCACTTCTTATTAAACACCATCAGCTCATAAAGAAGAGACTGAACATCGTTCGCAATCGAAACGAACCATTGACATTCCAGTTGGAAGGACCGCAAGCCGAGCAAGTTCAAAACACTTAAAATAGTTTTGTGTGTGTAAGCGTATTTCGAATTGGTAATTGGATCGAATGCACTGCCTCTTGCATAACGTAATAATTGCACACGCGCTTGTAAACTATGCGCTTAATGGGCGATTTTTATTGGTAACCAATTGAAAAATAAAGTAAATATAAAGTCATTGTAACGACCTTCGTTTTCTGCCGCATGTTTCCCAGCCGCTTCCAGGTTTTCTGAATATCGCACGATCCATTTTTCACGATGGAATTAAATTAAATGGCGCAATTTACGTCTGAGTTTTTTACGAGCGCGCTGCGTGAAAAGTGCAGCGGTGTTTACTTTAAAATGGGCCGTAATTTGCTGGGTAAGTAGGGTGTGTTTAGTGTGTGAGAATTAGCGGTATGAAAGGCTGGATGTAAAGTGTGGGATTACGTTTACTGTAAGAAATATGTTCTACTATCAAAGTCGCCATAAGAAAATATCTTCAGATCCATTATGTCGTCTTCTATTTAAATGCTGCTTTTACCACTTGAGCTACTATCGAAAGTGGTATTTTAGCATATATCACAAAATACATTTAAATGCGTATTAGAGTACTTTAGAACAGTGCGGCCCAAACACTATTTTGTGTGGCGGACCGGTATATTTGTTTACAGTTTATCACGTGGGCGAGTGGGTAGAGACCCTGCCCATAAACCCAGAGGTCATGGGTTCGAGTCCCGTCCGGTGGAATCGTTTAAAAATAATAAATGATTCCATCCGGGTCCATGGTTGTAGTGTTAATGTGTTGTGGCGTCCTAGATGTAATTACGATATTAGAATTGGTTAAAAAAACAATAAATATAAATTGATAGCTAATGGTCATAGTTACCATGGCCCATAAAAAAAAAACTGAAGTCAAAATACACCTCTTTAGCATGCTGCTTCAGTAGAATATTTTGAACTTCACTTGAAATCAGTGTTTTATACGCGTGGCGCATGAAGTAAAATTTCGAGTTTAGAAAAGCCTGAGTTTGGATTTGGACGCTTCGCGTCCAAATCCAAACGCTCAGGCTTTTCTAAACTCGAAATTTTACTTCATGCTTGATCTGGGAGTGGAAAACACTCGTTTAAAGCTTCATATTTAACTCTTCCAAAAAACAATGAATATCTAAAGATTTCCAGCATATGAGCTGTAATTTGAATATGTATACCTAAAAGAAAAACTTCCTGTATGTAAAATGTCGTATCAAAACTTTAAACATAAAGATACGCAAATTGAGAAAAATATGAAAATAGAGTGAAATTGTGAAATTCTCCGACCATTAAACTCAACGAAAATCAAGCAAAGAAAGATGAAAATCATAAAGGTCGTGAAAATAGGTATAGTGTGTGTTACAAATTAGTTTTTTGTTTAGTTCTGTCAATAATTGCCCTTGGTACCTGGTCTTAGAATTATAATTATGAAATCACTGAAGAAGGACACAAGAAGTTCCGAATGGTAATAAATTAATAAATAAATATAAAAAACAGCTTAACTATAGTCACAATAAAAACCTCAGTTATACAAACAAAGTGTAAGTGTCTTATTTGTGTAAGACACTTAAACTTTGTTTGTATAACTGAGGTTTTTATTGTTACTATAGTTTTGACAACTTTAACTTGTCATCAAACTACGAGTTCAAAACTATGGTCACAATAAAAACCTTTTTTCTTTAAAAAAACAACGATTAGGACCCATTTGCACCCCAACTGATTAGATTTAATCAACCACTAATCATTGATTAAACCTCTGATTTAGTCATTATTCTAGAATTTAAGAATGTTTTACATTTGTAAGATATCCTAAACATGTCTCCTTTATCATTATGCGATTTTGTAAATAATTTATACATAAAATTGCTGTGTTTTTAAGGAGTACTAATCACTGATTACTTAATCGACTTGGGTGCAAACGGGCATGAGTGTGTAATTTTTGTAAATAATGATGTATGACGAAGTAGAAGCCTCCACAGTCAACAGCCAATTATTTTTATAAATTATAAATGTTTACTGTCAAAGTTGCAAAAAAATTGCAACTACAACTGACCAAAATCATCAACATTACGAGTAAATACAAAAGTTCAACATTCAGAATAAAATCTTCGGTTCAAAATGTATGTGTACTTTTTTGTTCTTTTTTAATAAACAAATATATAAACAAATATTAAAGTTTAATCACACGCCATTGATGCAATAACGCAGCATTATTTTTTTCTTGAATTACTAACATAGATTAATCTGATCTGACTTGAGAATTTGTGAAGAAAAATGTAAATATTTTATTATTTAAATATTTCGATTATAATAAATTTAAAAAAAATGCTTTTAACGTATTTCTAATTTCAAAATATTTCTGTGTTTGATACGCGTGGCGCATGAAGTAAAATTTCGAGTTTAGCAAAGCCTGAAAATTTGGTTTGGTCGCGTAGCGCTACGCGCTACGCGACCAAACCAAATTTTCAGGCTTTGCTAAACTCGAAATTTTACTTCATGCTTAATCTGGGAGTGGAAACACTCGCTTGAAACTTCGAATTGGACGCTTTTATAAAAAACGCGCTACGCGACCAAACCAAATTTTCAGGCTTTGCTAAACTCGAAATTTTACTTCATGCTTAATCGTGGAGTGGAAACACTCGCTTGAAACTTCGAATTGGACGCTTTTATAAAATCGACGAATGCCTAAAAATTTACAGCGTATACATTATGTATATTTAATAGACAAATTTCGAGTATGTAATATGATAAGTCATTTATACAAATCAATAAATTAATTAAAATTAACTTTTAGAGTTAACTCTATAATTGCTCAGCCATTAATGAGTTAAACAAGATAAATACAAATTCAAAACTATTTGAATTCGAGAAAATAAGCTTACGATTCTTATAGTTTGCACACTTTAAACATAATATATAAAATTACGAAAAAACTATTCGTGAATAGTTTTTTCGTAATTTTATAAATCATGATTAATGGGTTAATTAAAAGTTTAGCGTTTTATAGAAAAACGAAATATTAATGTAAACTTACTTTAAATACATATTTTTATCAACTGAATTGAATTTTGGGGTAAGATTTAATTATAAATACCACATATTGTCAAAATGAGCTCAAATGATCAGAATTTATCAAGATAAGACTATTGGTTATGTTGCTATACAGAAAAGTAAAAATCTTAAAACTTCAAACTAAAGAATTCCATAAAAATCATTGGATTTTGAGGTAGAATGTTTTAAAAATCATACAGTGAAAAATTAGTTCAAAACCGCGAAAATATTTTAGTAAGAGATTAGTATATTTAATATTACAGTAAAGAAAACAAAAATATCTTGCTTATTTACATAACTACAATTAATTTGAAGAATAAAGCACTAATAACCTTTCTTCACACTTTTATTTGAATTACCAAATGTACATTTCGGACACAAAGTGACCATTCTCAATGGATTAACATTGATAATGGTCACTTTGTGTCCGAAATGTACATTTGGTAATTCAAATAAAAGTGTGAAGAAAGGTTGTTAGTGCTTTATTCGTCAAATTAATTTGATCTTCACGTAACTCACAATCAATTTATTTAATTACAATTCTGTGTTTGCAAAGTAAAGAATTCCTTAAAAATCATTGGATTTTTTGATATGATATCAAAATTACTTCAAATTCTTACCGACGAGAAGTTAGCAATGAATTTCCAGTCACGAATCAACGCTTCAAGTGCAGTGTTTTCGAAAAAATGTCTATGAAGTTATAAAATATTTTTATAAACTTTTTATAAATGTACATTTCGGACACAAAGTAACTATTCTCAATAGATTAACATTGATAATGGTCACTTTGTGTCCGAAATGTACATTTGGTAATTCAAATAAAAGTGTGAAGAAAGGTTATTAGTGCTTTATTCGTCAAATTAATTTGATATTCACGTAACTCACAATCAATTTATTTAATTACAATTATGTGTTTGCAAAATAAAGAATTCCTTAAAAATCATTGGATTTTTTGATATGATATCAAAATTACTTCAAATTCTTACCGACGAGAAGTTAGCAATGAATTTCCAGTCACGAATCAACGTTTCAAGTGCAGTGTTTTTGAAAAAATGTCCATGAAGTTATAAAATATTTTTACAAACTTTTGATAGTTTGTTTCTATAAAATATACTTCTTGCAAGAGAAAAATAAAAAATATAGTAGACCGGATTGGAGTTATGATTTTTATTGCCAGCCACGTTTCAACGCTACAAGAGAAATGTTATCAACAAATGTCTATGGAATTATAAAACATTTTCATTAACTTTTGATAGTTTTTATCTATCAAATATACTTCCTAGGAAGTATTTTAGAAGAAAAATCGAAAATAGAGTAGGCCGGATTGCAGTTATGATTTTTATATTGCCAGGTAAGGTGTCAACGCTACAAGCGTAATGTTTTCAAAAAATTCCTATGGAATTATAAACCATTTTCATAAATTTTTGATAGTTTTTATCTATAAAATATACTTCCTAGAAAGTATTTTAGAAGAAAAATCTAAAATAAAGTAGGCTGGATTGAAGTTATGATTTTTTATTGCCAGTAATGTGTCAACGCTACAAGTGTAATGTTTTCAAAAAACTCCTATGAAGTCATAATACATTTTCATAAACTATTCACAGTTTGTATCTATTAAATATACTCTCTAGAAGGCATTGCAGAAGAAAAACCGAAAATAAAATAGTCCGGATTGTAATTATATTTTCTTATTGCCAGCCACGTTTGTTTACTGTAAACTTGAAATTGTTTACTGCAAACTTGAATTTGATTAGTAACAACTTGATTTTGATTAGTGCCAACTGGAATTTGTTTAGGGCCGACTTGAATTTGATTAATAACAACTTGATTTTGGTTAGTGCCAACTTGAATTTGTTTGGGGCCAACTTGAAAAGGTATAGTTAGACAGCAAATAGCAACTGGAATTTGTTAAGGATCACCTTGAATTTGACTAATGACAACTTGATTTTGATTAGTGCCAACTTGAATTTGTTTGGGGCCAACTTGAACTTGAAAAGGTATAGTTAGACAGCAAATAGCAATTGGAATTTGTTTAGGATCACCTTGAATTTGATTAATGACTTGATTTTGATTAGTGCCAACTTGAATTGTTTGGGGCCAACTTGAACTTAAAAAGCAAAAAAGAAAACACACTGTATTCTGACTTAAGTCACTTTATAACGTGTATATTTAACCGGTGGATGTTAGGTGTTTGATTGTATCAATAAAAAACCCATTTGCACGTTAAGCCCTTTTCACTAATCTTTATCAATACTGAATACACCGATTCATCGCTATATCATCTGCGTCGACACTTATACTTATCAATTGAACGATCAGCACATTTGTGCGTCATTCTTCGCCCTCATAGATAAGACGTATTATTATAACGCATTCGTTATCGGCATAGCGTGTTTGAAGACGATATTCGCGAGATCGCTCGGTGGAAAGTCGTCGCGCAGAAGGGAAATTAGGCGATTTTTCCTGAAATCGCATGTCTCGGGTCGTTTTGGGAGCGAGACGGACGCATCCATCATAATAAGCGCGGTGTGAAATTTTATGGCTTCGGTTTCAATTATTTACGCAATAACCGAGCCGTGAAGCGCTCGCCTAGCGACGTCGGGTTGGTACGACGCTCCGGCTTAAACACTGTAATGGTTATTAAAAAGGGAACAACATGTCAAGTCACTTCCGTGAGTGTTACAAGAAAGGATTCCTTTGATCGTTCGCGTTGTTAGGTTTTTTTTTGTGCATGTCTTTTCAGGATATTAAAAGCACAGTGTTTATCCATAGAGTGTAAAGTGTTTATGATGGATGGTTGTAAAAAGAATTGCGACATGCAAAACCTTCGGAATAATTTGCGAAGAAAAAAGTATTACCACTTTCGACAACTTCTGTATCAATGTCAATTGCATGACTAAAAAAAACTTAATTCATCTCGAAACTGTTTCTGGAATGACTATAACAATAGAAAATGCAATTTTAAACTGCAGTTCAGCAAAAAACTTAGTTTAAATAGCCTTAGCCATCAAAAATATTACATTCATATAGGATTTTTTCTATTTATGCAGACATATCCCTGATGCATACGCTGTAAATTTTCAGCCATTCGTTGTTATTGAAACAGTTTAATTTAAATATTCTAAAGAGTGTTTTCCACTCCTTGATTGAGCATGAAGTAAAATTTCGAGTTTAGAAAAGCCTGAAAATTTGGATTGGTCGCGTAGCGAAGCGAAGCGACCAATCCAAATTTTCAGGCTTTTCTAAACTCGAAATTTTACTTCATGCGCCAGGCGTTTAAAACACTGAAGTACTGTGAAACGCAAAATATACTGTCTTAGCATACTAATTATGAAGTATATTTTAAACTTCACAAATGTTCAACTTTTTATACGCGTGGCGCATGAAGTAAAATTTCGAGTTTAGAAAAGCCTGAAAATTTGGTTTGGTCGCGTAGCGCTACGCGCTACGCGACCAAACCAAATTTTCAGGCTTTTCTAAACTCGAAATTTTACTTCATGCTTAATCTGGGAGTGGAGAACACTCGTTAGAAGCTTCAAATTGAACGATTTACAAAAACGTTGAATAGCTAAACAAATACAGCGTATAGATCGAGATATGTATACTTAAAGGAAATATTCTCTGTAAGTTTAGTAACAGCAATAGAAATGAACTGATTTTTGTACCGTAAGCCAAGAATACATTTGGGAATCTAGAGAAAACAAGTTATTCATGAAATAATATTTCAACTGTAGATAACCCTAAAAATATACTAGCGAATATTACATTTCATTTCGTGCTAATTTTTAAATTGAAGCATAATTATGTATAGGATTCGGCACGAAAACATAAAATGAATAGAAGTTTTTTTAATACGAATGGGTAAATGTATAGCAATCAGAGCTTAACATTGCCAGTGCTAAACCCCGCCCTCTGTTGCACTCAGTAACGCGCAGACGCAATTACCTCCACACCAGCAACCTTAGCTTCTGTATACTATAAAACACGGTAAATATTATTATTTTTATCTCTACATAATTATTTTTTTTTTGTGACAGTCTGAAGGTTTTTAAATGTCTCTACACGCACGATCGCTTCTAGGGAAAAGCCGCGGCTTAGATAATATTCTCTTGCACCCGGCAAGAAAGCGACTGTTTTTCCTTTTTCCTAATGGTATGATATGGTCATTTCACGCCATCATTTGATTGATTACGGATTGCCGATCGGTCGGAACAATTAGACCATTTTCACCGTTAGAAAGCTACTTCTCGGATGCGTACAATTTTCTCAGAGGCTTACATAATTAAAGAAAAAATATTACACCTGATTAGAGAACGGTATGATTGTGTTAATCCATCCGTACTAGAGAAATAATAGGTTCTAATACATCAATTCATAATAAGCAGCCAAGATTCTTGATATCAATGAATAAAGAAATAATTTATTCTAATTCATATTAGGAAATAATGTAAATGTTATATGTACACGAGACATACATTTACTAATTAGGTATGCTATTTATTATAATCAGTAAAATAGATATTTTTTAATCATTTATTGGTGCAGAAAATTTAAGGGTGTTCATAAATTCAGCATTTAATTAGCTAAACATTTATTACTAATTGTTGCCATTACATATGCAAATTCAAATTCCCTTATAAAGGACAATATCGCTCAAAAAACAGAATAACATAAATATTACAAATAACAATACTGCCTTTAAAGCAATATAGAACAAATACCACGTGCCTAACATAAAACAAAAATTAAACTAACATAACTAAAATAGAAATACCTAATTACTAGTGCGCGGTAAAATGCAATTATAATTTATTGAATTAATTTCTTATTTGGCACTTGGTGAAACATATTAAACTGTGTAAAGTTATTGACAGGAAAAACACTTAGGTTAGCGTTGTAACAAATCAAATTAAATAAGATTTTAAATATGTCATTGTATAATTCAATATCCGGCGGTGTATTTGCACGGGAAGTAGTTGTTTCAATGGATATTTATCGTCTTGAGTTGTCTTATTAATTGAGACATTGTTTGCATTTTCACGAATAGTTTTTTCGTAATTTTATATATTACACTTAGGTCTATTTGCACCCCGACTGATTAACTTTAATCAACCACTAATCATTGATTAAACCTCTGATTAAGTCATAGTCCTAGAATATAAGAATGTTTTAAATTTGTAAGACATCCTTTAACGATAAAAAATAAAAAGTGAAGTAAGGAATAACAGTCTTTATTAGTGTAATAATCACTTCACGTAAACTCAAAAACATACAGTCATCCTAAACATGTCTCTTTTATCATTATGCGATTTTGTAAATAATTTATACAAAAAATTGCTGTGTTTTTAAGGAGTCTAATCACTGATTAACTTATCGACTTGGGTGCAAACGAGCATTAGTATTGTTTCACAAATTAAAAACTTTATTCCGACTAGTGTCGGTTTATTAGACTATTTTCTAAGGAATTCACAGAAAAAAATATTCTCTAGATATACAAATATGTTTGTTTTTAGGCAATAAGGGAGGTCAAAATTGGGGAATTCCAAATAATAACATTTATCCAAAAGTCATATAACGTGTTTCTTTTTATTCTGGAATTAGTTACTACCAAAAACGTTTGATTTTACCCATTAATTTATTTATTTATTTATTTCAATCAACGGACGAATCCAGTTACAGATTGATTACAAGATATGAAACATTACAAAATAAAGATTAACACTAAACAATAATGGAAAAAACAGTATACACAAAATACACTACAATATGAGCGCAAATTATTCTAAATACTCAACAATCAAGTCGCTAATGCTAAAAATATGCAGTAATTCAATGTTCAACAATGAAATTAATCTTATAATGCAAATTACTGAAAACTTGACAAAAATCTAATGTAAAATATTCAGTAGAGTGCGCATCGCGTATTATTTTTACTCTTTGACTCTCCCTCATTGTAATTTAATAACTTTTACAGCGCAATTTTCACGGAACGTTTCAATTGTGAGAATTTCATTTATTTACATTATTTCTAGTTCAAGTAAAATGTTGCGAGTTTTTCTTCTGAACAAAGAAAACGCCGTATCGTTACAGATAATGAACTGCCAACTGTATGTGACATTATTATTTTATAGAAGCGATTCGGAAAAATATGAAATGAAATATTTTTTAAAACAATATCATATTTTCTGCTTGTACTTTTATTCATTTTTTCTAATATTCCTTATAATATCCTACAAACCATTATTTATTTTTAAAGATTACACATTATTTTTATTATTAGTAAGGGTTTATTATTTTATTTACGTTCAAACATGTTTATATAAAAGAATAATAACAATTACAATATTTGTATACAGATAGTCTTCTTTATTTAGGTGCAATGATCTAGACTCATGCGACATACAAAATAGGAAATTCAAGGCTAAAAATGAGTGGTATGAAATTTAATCCCACTCAATATTAATAGATCGAATACGTATACAGATATTTTTGGTATTTATTATGGTAGATTGATTTACAACATAATTATTTTTATGCAAATTTTCGTATTTTCAAAACAATAAAATATTCAGAAAATAAAGCCCTCATCTTTAACGGTTTATTTATGTTATGTCGGCGGCAATTATTCATAGCTAGAGTGTACCTTTCAAATTTAGATCGTATTTATAGATTCATGGTGGATTTTTTGGCTTCGGACATTATTCAGTTCATTATCTTCTTGAAGCGACAGCGACACATGCTGTCGTTAAACTGCCCATTTTTTTTCGATTTCGTTACAAGAAAGAGGAACACTTCAAACAGCATTTCGTAACAACAGTGACGAATTCATTGAGTTTTTATAGTCGAACTTCTCACATTAATTGCGAAATAGGTTTTATAGCTTCAATTAGTGTTAAGATGTAGTAATTAGAGTTGGCCGCCGACAACATGTCAAGAATTGAACAGTTTGATAATTTATTTATTTATCCAACAGTTTACAATAAACTAATTATGGGATAATAACGTAATTCAACGTAAAATAAGTTGATTGATTGAGTTAAGTAAAGATCAAAATAATTTGACGAATAAAGCTTTATACGTCAAAAGTAATATAATTGAAACTGGCAAAACTTTAGGCACCATTAAGAACAAAAGTTTGGACGCCCAAGTTTTCGTATTCTATTCAGAAATACTTGTGTTTAAAAAAGTTTCAATCAATATTCAAGATAATGAATAATATAGGTCCAGCCAGTTGCATACAAAAACGGAGAGGTGATCAAAAGGAAGGTTACAAAGTCAGCAATAATAGGTGTACATTTTTTAACCCTACTTTTTGATCACCCCTCGTATATTTAACTCAATTAAAATTTAAAATTGTATTTTTGTAATGGACAATATACCGGGAATTTTTCTTTTAAGTATACATATGTATACGCGTTTTTAAAAGAGTTCAATTTGAAGCTTAAAAGAGTGTTATCCACTCCCAGATTAAGCATGAAGTAAAATTTCGAGTTTAGAAAAGCCTGAAAATTTGGTTTGGTCGCGTAGCGCAGCGAAGCGACCAAACCAAATTTTCAGGCTTTTCTAAACTCGAAATTTTACTTCATGCGCCACGCGTATTAAATACTGAAAACACTGAAATATTGCGAACAAGGTAACTTCACTTGAAATCAGTGTCGTATACGCGCGGCGCATGAAGTAAAATTTCGAGTTTAGAAAAGCCTGAACATTTGGTTTGGTCACTCCGCTTCGCGGAGCGACCAAACCAAATGTTCAGGCTTTTCTAAACTCGAAATTTTACTTCATGCTTAACCTGGGAGTGGAAAACACTGGTTTAAAGCTTAAAATTAAACTCTTTAAAAACAACAACGAATATCTGAAGATTTACAGCATATAACTGAGATATGTATACTTTAAAGAAAAACTCCGTCTATTAAAGTATTAATCAACACATTCATTGTTCTATTGTTCTAATATTAAAAACTTAGTTCTAAGACGAATTCGGTTCATTTTTTATACCTACTGGCCTAAATTCAGGCGAAGAAGTCTTTTCAATTTAAAGCTTTAAACAAGTGTTTTCCGCTACCAGATTAAGCATGAAGCATTTTCAGGCTTTTCTAAACTCGAAATTTTACTTTATGCGCCACTGAAATATTGCGAGCAAGGGAACTTCACTTGAAATTAGTCTCTTATACGCGTGGCGCATGAAGTAAAATTTCGAGTTTAGAAAAGCCTGAACATTTGGTTTGGTCACTCCGCTTCGCGGAGCGACCAAACCAAATGTTCAGGCTTTTCTAAACTCGAAATTTTACTTCATGCTTAACCTGGGAGTGGAAAACACTCGTTTAAAGCTTCAATTTAAACTCTTTAAAAACAACGACGAATATCTGAAAATTTACAGCATATAACTGAGATATGTTTACTTCAAAGGAAAACTCCCTGTCTATTGCAATATTTATTGTTTAATTGCACAAAGATATTCTTGTAAAGTAAAAGACTTAATATATACTATGTTGGATTCCGAAGATACTAAGTTATTAGTAGTAGTAGATACCGAATTCGCCGAGTAAACAGAGGAAAAGTATGATGCAAATGCATCAGTTATTTTGGTTGGACAATTTAAATATGTATTATTCTCTTTCATTACCCCAGGGATTCTAGTAATAGATTTACGCTCATTGATAAAAGACCAAAGTTTTTTAGGGTCTTTTTTATGTTAAATTCGGTCATTTCAATGTTTATTAATACATTCTTTGTTCTATTGTTTTAAAATTATTTAAATCTCAGTTCCAAGACTAATTCGGTAAACTTTGTAGACCAACTGGCCTAAATTCAGACGAAGAATAGTCTTTTATGTTAACTCTAAGGAAGAAGAGCATTTTACGTACTTGTATTATTGAAGAGATGAATTATAAAATATTTACTGAGGGATTTTGCTAATCTTATCTACATTTATGAATAAAAAAGATATATTTTATACAAAAAATGGAATATTATCAGCGTATATAATAAACAGTCTGAGAAAAATGTTCTCATGATTCACGCAAACAAGTCTGGCATTGAGCAAATAAACATTTTTCAGGTCCCGTCTAGCCTGCGTCTCTGCAACTAATCCCAAACTTTAATCTTGCACAAAGTTTTCGAGATGTATCGCATCAAACTCGAAAACTATTACAGCGATCGCGCGTAAAGCACTCCTCCCCCCATACGAGAAGTTCGGTTCAATGTAGTAAACCGAAACGCGATTAATTTTTCAACGCTGAAAAGTTCATACAATCGATTAACACGACACTCAGCGATTTGTTGATTACAACAGACATGTTTTGTGTGCGTGTGTGTGTGTGCACATGGAACATGAAATAGTTACTACGTACAGTGCTGTGGAAAACAATAGATGTGGTTTTATACATGTTTTATGCTGGATGTATTCATAAGTGTGAATAAAGGATTAATAGTCAATCCAATTTTGTTATTAATAAAGCGGATTTTTTTTAAATATACATTTCCGGGGATTACAGCGTTTTGTAAATGCTCAAGAATTACTTGTTTCTTTAAAAGAGTTCAGTTTGAAGCTTTAAACGAGTGTTTTCCACTCCCAGATTAAGCATTTTAAACGAGTGTTTTCCACTCCCAGATTAAGCATGAAGTAAAATTTCGAGTTTAGAAAAGCCTTAAAATTTGGTTTGGTCGCTCCGCGAAGCGGTTTGTAAATGCTCAAGAATTCCTTGTTTCTTTAAAAGAGTTCAGTTTGAAGCTTTAAACGAGTGTATTCCACTCCCAGATTAAGCATTTTAATCGAGTGTTTTCCACTCTCAGATTAAGCATGAAGTAAAATTTCGAGTTTAGAAAAGCCTGAAAATTTGGTTTGGTCGCTCCGCGAAGCGGAGCGACCAAACCAAATTTTAAGGCTTTTCTAAACTCGAAATTTTACTTCATGCGCCACGCGTATAAAACAGTGATTTGAACTGAAGTTTAAAATTTACAGCTTAAAATTGATCTCACGTTAATAAATAATACAAATGTTTATTTCGTGTAAAGAGCATTCAAATAAAACCTGTTTAGATTTACGATGACTCTTGACGCTTTTATTTTTATTTCTCAAAATACATGTCTTCATAAATTAGCTTATATTTAAATGTTGGCTCGAATTAGAGAAAAATTCCCTGTTGTATTTAGAATATTATTACCTATTATTATATCTTTATTTATTATTAGAGTGATATATTAAATAAAATCTGAGAGTATTACATTAAATCAAAAAGTGTTGTTTAGACATTTTCAAAACCAGTTACTTATATAGATCCATTTCACTTAATGCAGAATTAAGGCGTGTGATATTTGCATTTCCTTTACTGATTATTAAAGGGAAATCAATTTTAAACAAAATCTAATAATATTTAAAACAATTCAAGGAAAACAAAAAATACAACATTTTTGCTGAAACTCACTGCAAAACCAAACGAGATATTAATTTTTTTTACAAAAAATCAGGACCAACTTTAAAGTCCTGATTTTTGTAAAAAAATGCACATTATTATCTATTATTTTATCTAGGGCCCGCCGTTGCCGAGCGGTTGAGCCGCTGGTGTGTGAATATGTTGTGACGTCCAAATATATAGTTATATTTACTTAGTAATAAGTTAAAATAAACAAATGTATACAAATAATAAAAATTGATGATGGCTAATAGTCTCGTAACTAAGGCCAGGCAAAAGCCAAACCCGAAAAAAAAATTATTTTATCTTTACTTATTATTAGAGTGATATATTGAATAAAATCTGGGAATACTATATTAATTCAAAAAGTGTTGTATAGCCATTTCCAAAATCACTCACCTAAATCCATTTATCTAAATACAAAATAAAGACGTTTGATATTTACATATTCTTTACTATTTAAGTGCAATTAATTTTAAACAAAATCTATAATGTTTAAAAGAATTTAAATTAATAAAAATACAAAAATCCAATTTTTGCTAAAACTCGCAGAAAAACCAAGATATTAAAATGTTCAAGTAACTAATGCCGGGTTTCACCAACGTCAGTTAAATCGAATAATAGTTTATTCACCGATTAAAATATGGTAATACTTACATACATGTCAAAAAATCAATCTATTCAAATGGCACTAATGCTTATGATATGGAAAATGTCAAAAAATAAATTTAATCTACGAATAAGATTTAATTGAAGTTGGTAAAACCGGACATCAGCCAATTAATTTTACAAAATCAGGATTTTAAAGTTATCTAATAACACATTGAATTTTCGTAACTGTAGCAAGTTAATATTTACAAATTAGAAAAAAAAAATTCGCAAATTTAGTAAAGAAATATTTAGCAAACAATTAGTTTCAACTATTGACACAAAATACGAAAAATATGATCAAAACACTAATAGCGATTTTCGTCACTGAAACAAATCAGAACTTTGAAGTTATTCGAGAACACATTGAATTTTAGTAGCAAGTTAATATTTAACAAATTACAAAAAAAATCAAACGACATACAAATTGCGATTTTCTTTACTAAAACAACAGTTTTAAAACGCATAGAATCTTCAAAATTTGTAATATAAAGAACTCCGTTTCAAACCGAGCCTGTTCAACTATAAAGGGAATTTTTCTTTTAAGT
Organism: Philonthus cognatus; assembly: GCA_932526585.2. Lineage (NCBI taxonomy): Eukaryota > Metazoa > Arthropoda > Insecta > Coleoptera > Staphylinidae > Philonthus > Philonthus cognatus. Next base: position 23,806,328 of record OW052250.1, on the reverse strand, counting down.
ATACTTACGGAAGTACTGTACATTTTCTGACATTCGTGAAGCATTATGTGAAGCAATGAAGAATAGTCAAAATGTATATGAAGATGTCTAAGAAAATTAGAAAATGTAATAAAAATTGTGTAAAATTCAAAACGGCTAAAATTAATATACTTTTGGCAAATTGAAATATTTTTATGGCATTCTATCGGTACAAAAAAATGTCATTATTTCTAGCTATTGTGAATTTTACTCGATTGTTATTACATTTTTTGATTTTCCTAAACATCTTGTACTATAAGTCAATTGTGCCACAATTTACAAATTATAATATTTGTATTCTATGTTTGTATTTGAAAAAAAATATTGATGCTCAAGAATTAAAAAATTTAATAAAGATCGCGTAAGATTCAAAATGGCTGAAATTTATAAATTTGATATACTTTTGTAAAATGAATATATTTTTATAAAATTTTATAAATTTCAAAAAGTTCAAGAAAATTAGAAAATGTAATAAAAATCGTGTAAAATTCAAAATAGCTGAAATTTATAGCTATTTTGAATTTTACACGATTTTTATTACATTTTCTAATTTTCTTGAACATCAAACAAATATTATAATTTGTAAATTGTGGCACAATTGACTTATAATTAAAGATGCTTAAGAACATTATAAAATTTAATAAAAATCGTGTAAAATTCAAAATAGCTGGAATTAATAAAATTGATAAAATCAATAAAATTTTATAAAAAAAATATATTTATTTGTCAAAAGTATATTAAGTTTAAAAGTTTCAGCGATTTTGAATCTTACGCAATTTTTATTATATTTTCTAATTCTCTTGAACATCAATTTTTTTTTTCAAGTACAAACATAGAATACAAATATAATTTGTAAATTGTGGCACAATTGATATATAATTAAAGATGCTTAGGAACATTAGAAAATGTAATAAAAATCGTGTAAAATTTAAAATAGCTAGAATTAATAAAATTAATAAAATCAATAAAATTTTATAAAAATATATTAATTTGACAAAAGTATGTTAAGTTTAAAAATTTCAGCCATTTTGAATCTTACGCAATTTTTATTATATTTTCTAAATCTCTTGAACGTCAATTCTTATTTTCAAATACAAACATAGAATACAAATATAATTTGTAAATTGTGACACAATTGACTTATAATACAAGATGTTTAAAAAAATTAGAAAATGTAATAACAATCGTGTAAAATTGAAAATAGCTGGAAATAATGAAATTTTTCTGTATCGATAGAATTCCATAAAAATATTCCAATTCAACAAAAGTATATTAATTTTATAAATTTTAGCCGTTTTGAATTTTAAACGATTTTTATTACATTTTCTAATTTTCTTAAACATCTTCATCAGAAACATTTTGACTACTCTTCATTGCTTTACATAATTTTAATAATATTAATAATGGTTTATTGCCTAACAGTAAATGTTTACGATATTATTTTTATTCGTTCGAAATTAGTCAATTGTTCATAATTTTTGTGACATTCTAGGTATATTTTACTATACAGAGTCGCTAAAAAGTATGGATACAGCTAAATATTTTCAGAACGGTTTAGCAGAACTCATATTTTTTTAAAAATTAAATTTAAAATAAAATCACTTGGTATGTTAAATTTAATTTTTTTTTTAAATATTTAATCATGTTTCACCAAGTGATCAATGAGAAACAAGTTGAAAATATATTAGCAGAACTCGTTGAAATTTGGAATACAGTTAGAAGTGTTTAAATTCTATCATCTCAGATTTTTCTCAATTTTCTACCATCATTTATTTTAAAAATACAAGGCTAACTTCATTATTTTTTAATGGCACTGGTGGTCAAATTTGTTATTTTTGAAAAGAGACATTTCTTCTGAGTTCTGTGATGATAGAATCTAAACACTTTTAACTGTATACCAAATTTCAACGAGCTGTGCCAAACCATTCTGGAATTATTTAGCAGTATCCATACTTTTTAGCGACCCTGTATATTTTACTCTAAATCAAACTTAAGCAGTATGTTTTAAGCTTCAAACTTTTAATGAAGTAAAATTTCGAGCACAATGAAAAAACTGTTTTTATTCCTTACTTCACTTTTATAAAATAATAATAAAAGTGAAGTAAGGAATAAAAGTGAAGTAAGGAATAAAAACAGTTTTTTCATTGTGATTAAATACTCCACATAACTCAAATCAAACAATTAGTAAAATTTCGAGTTTGGAAACCCTAAGATTTTGATTGGTCACTCTGTTTACAGTTTCAAATTTACCGTTTATGAAAAACAACAATTGTTGCAAAATTAACAGCGAATTTATCAGCATGTGAATACTTAAAAAAAATCCTTGTACAGGGAGTTTTTCTTTCAAGTATACATTTCCCAATTATATATCTTCAGATATTTGTTGTTTTTTTTTTAATTTCAATTCGAAGGTTTAAACGAGTATTTTCCACTCCCAGGCTAGGCTAAGCATGAAGTAAAATTTCGAGTTTAGAAAAGCTTGAAAGTTTGGTTTGGTAAATCAGCTAAAAAAGAAGGAACTCGAAATTACGTATAGTTTTGTCTCCAGAAACACAAAAAATGATGTGGCGAATGTCCATCTTCGATACTAGGCTACTCAATTGTATACAGGAAATTTGTCTCTTAAGTATACATACAGGGAATTTTTCTTTTATGTATACATTTGCTTTTATTAAAAAAAACTTAATTTGAAGCTTAAACGAGTGTGTTCCACTCCCAGGTTAAGCATGAAGTAAAATTTCGAGTTTAGAAAAGCCTCAAAGTTTGGTTTGGTCGCTCCGCGAAGCGGAGCGACCAAATCAAACTTTCAGGCTTTTCTAAACTCGAAATTTTACTTCATGCGCCACGCGTACAAGACACTGATTTCAAATGAAGTTCACTTGTTTACAATATTTCAGTGTTTTTTACGCGTGGCGCATGTAAATGCAGTAAAATTTAGAGTTTAGAAAAGCCTGAAAATGTGTTGAGCAATTATATATAGATTTTTAATACAGATTTACAACAATTTTAAATTATATGATTGTTAATAATATGAACTACAATTGTTAAATAAATTATTTAGGTATTATTGATTAACGTTTTATGAAAATATGATTATATGGTTCTTGAAATCAAATATTTTTATTCATACTAAATATTTGGAGAAGTCTTAAGGAGACTAAACTTTTGCAGGAAGTCTATATTAATTTTAATTCGTTTGTATACTTTAATTCATCGTAAATTCGTTAGCAAAGATCGCTAAAGTCAAACAAATTATTCCACTAGTTTTAAAAAATGTTAAAAATATACTAGGACTTTTTCTTTAAGGACCTATATGAAACATAAGCAGTAGATTTTGAACTTAACTTGAAATCAGTGTTTTATACGCGTGGCGCATGAAGTAAAATTTCGAGTTTAGAAAAGCCTGAAAGTTTGGTTTGGTCGCTCCGCTTCGCGGAGCGACCAAACCAAACTTTCAGCTTTTCTAAACTCGAAATTTTACTTCATGCTTAACCTGGGAGTGGAAACACTCGTTTAAGCACACTCAAATTAAGCTTTTTTCAATAAAAGCAAATGCAAATGTATACATAAAAGAAAAATTGCCTGTATATATACTTAAAATACAAATTCCCTGTATACCATTCAGTAGCCTACTATCAAAGATGGGCATTCGCCACATCATTTTTTGTGTTTCTGGAGACAAAACTTTACGTAGTTTCGAGTTTCTTCCTTTTTAGCTGATTTGCCTTGCTTAAGGTAAATACTCCTTACTTTCATAATGACAACTGTTTTAATATTACCATAAGTAACTATTTTAATTATTGTAATATTACTATTATTTTTACAAAAATGGCGAATGTTCGTCATTGATACTAGGCTACTCAATTATTCTACATAATTTTATAACCATTTGAAAAAAAAAAAACAAGGGGAAAATCTGTATAAAATTTTAAAATATGACATTTACGCAAAATTTAACTGCTATTCGCGGGCCAGACAGTTTGAATACCCCAGCTCTAATTTAATTCTTAGAATTCTGTTCTACCCGCGTAGTTTGCTACGATATCATATAGTGGGATTTTGTCTTTAGTACCTATATGAAACATAAGCAGTATATTTTGAACTTCACTTGAAATCAGTGTTTTACACGCGTGGCGCATGAAGTAAAATTTCGAGTTTAGAAAAGCCTGAAAGTTTGGTTTGGTCGCTCCGCGAAGCGGAGCGACCAAACCAAACTTTCAGGCTTTTCTAAACTCGAAATTTTACTTCATGCCTAACCTGGGAGTGGAAAACACTCGTTTAAAGCTTCAAATTGGACTTTTTTTCAAAAAATGCATATGAATGCATAAGAGAAAAATTCCCTATATGTATACTTAAAAGCCAAATTCCCAGTATACAACTGAGTCGAATATTTCCAAAAAACCCCTAAATCCATTGGAAAACAATGGATTTAGGGGTTTTTAGAAATAGGCTACTCAATTATTCTACATAATTTTATAATCAACCATTTGAAAAGAACAACAGAAAAATCGTTATAAAACTTAAAAAAAATGACATTTACGCAAAATGTAACTGCTTTTGCGGGCCAGACAATCTAAAGACCCTGGATCTAATCTAATTCTTAGAATTCTGTAACATTTACGCAAAATTAAACTGCTTTTTGCGTGCCAGGCAGTTTGTAGACCCCGGGTCTAATCCAATTCTTAGAATTCTGTTCTACCCGCATAGCTTGCTACAAAATCATTGATTCGTAAGGAAAAAAATCAAGTTAAGCACACATACATTTTCTTTATACAGTACTTGGTAGTTAAATGATTGTGAACTTTGTCGCAGATTTTTTTATATTATACAATGCCACAACATTTACGCGTGACTCTTGTTTGTTTGTAGTTATTGTAGTAATACAAATACATAACTAAACGTGGCAAGCCAGGTCTCTCTATGTACATATACATATAGTATTGATTTTAATTTAAGCCTTCATATGTACGATCAATAACATATACACTTGTAGGTATATACAGAAAATGTGTTCATGTGTATGTGTGTGTGTGTGATTTAAGAAGGTATATTACTTTTATTATGTTTCACGCGCGTGCGAGGGAAGATTGATGGAGACTAAAAGCGGAAAACTTAGGTTGTTAGTTCGTTTTTTTTTTGTTTTGTTTGCTTTGATTACCTTTTTATACATTTTGTTTTTAGTTTGTTTACGTATGTACAATTATTACGTTTGCTTGTTTTTTTTGTTGTTGTTTGTTTAATTATTATCTGAGATATAATACAATTTTGTACAATTGTAAGATTAAAATAAAAATAAAAAATAATAAAATAAAACCAACCTATTCCAAGTTTTGTTAAAATTGTTTGAATAATCCCAGTTTTTGCGTGTTTGTTCTCACTTATCGTACGGGGTACATATTATTCTTTTCATTCAGGCGGGTGTAGTTGCAATATAAAAGGAGCTAACTGTTTTAAGACACTGTGTAAGCACTGTTCCTGCTGTTTGGCAGCAGGGCGGGCAACTGCTTCTGCTACGGTACACGCGGTTCTGTTCGGAGAAATGAGGAAAAATTCCATGTGCGCGCCGCGACAGTCGGTACGGAACTGAAGTGCCGAAGTGCTTCGCTCGCGCGCATTTACTCCGACCAACACGCATACAACACACTCGCTCGTAAGAATTGGTTGGTTGGCTGGCTTCGGCAGAAGGTAGAGAAGTAGAGGAACAGATAGGAGAGATAGAGCCGGGTTCGTTCGGTCAGCGCACTCTGGATGTGTACCTGTGCTTTGCTTTGCTTTTCCACGGACGTTTACTTCTAGGGTACAAATGCACAGCCAACCATGGCAATAATCCTAGGCTGCTGTATTTCAACAAATTACGTAAGGTTTGTTGATATTTATACACGGGCGAATGTTTAAAATTAAATTCATTTCACAATCCACTAATGAAGAAAAACTGCAGCCATTTAAACTGCATTAGGGATTATTAAATTCTCTGCAGTGCATATATGCCCTTTCTGTACTCAGCTTTTTGTAAACAAATACCGGGTGTTCGATAAAAAACGCCCAACGCCATAACTGTTATTTATTGACCGATTTAAATTATTTTCAACTTGTTTCTCATTGACCACTTGATGAAACATATTAAATATTTAAATTAACTGAAAACCAAATTATTTAAAAAGAATAGCCGTCATGAAATCGAACACGTTTTATGACGGCTATTCTTTTTAAATAGTTTTTTTAATAACAATTTTTGTATGTACGAATTGTACTTAAACGCATTATATACAGAGTGTTTCAGAATAAGTAGAAACAAACTTCACATCTTGTTCAAGAAACTCAATTGAAGACAATAGTTGAATAAACATCAGTTCGATTTTCAATATTTAAAGAAGCTCTACAATTGTAGTGAAAATAAATACAAAAATATCTTGAACAAGTTTCTCATCTTTCACGTGGTGAAACATTATTAAATCATAAACACAAAAAGTTGGAAATCAGAAATATTTTATCTATTAATTTATTAAGTATTTGAAAATTTAATTACTCGAAATATGTATCGAACGATTAGAAAATCAAATGTTTTTACTAATGAAATTATCTACTTGAAAATTGACTAAAAGGCTGTCGAAATTGATCAAAATTTATAAAGAGAATTAGTATGTATAATCAGCTCAGAAGATTCAACACAATTTGTCAACCAACCGAACAAAGTAGAGGCTAGTATTTTTTAAACTTTACAATATTTCAGCGTTTTATACGCGTGGCGCATGAAGTAAAATTTCGAGTTTAGAAAAGCCCCGTGAAAATTTGTCTCGAGTCGCTGCGCGACCCTCGACAAATTTTCTACGCGGGGCTTTTCTAAACTCGAAATTTTACTTCATGCTTAGTCTGGGAGTGGACCCTCAAGATTTCCAACATGTCGAGGTTTTCGATATTTCTAGATTTTTATCAGTTCATTAAATGTTGATGAAATTTTCAATATTTCGAGATTTTTGTCGATTTACAAAATTAAAGTTAGTATTAATTGATTAATTAATGAATTTTGTATTTTTTAAAGAGCCCACATTGACGTCACGCAAATGTCATAATGTATCAAATGTCTCAAACGTCAAAATATGTTGAATGTCACATAAAATGTTTGAAAATGGTTCCCATAATCCTGTGGCACGGATAATGCGGTATTGTAATGTCCTTATGTTGTATCCCAACTTTTACATTTTTAGTAATTCTTACAGTGTATTCAAACGCCATTTACAGTTTATTAATCTGGATATTGTGAATTAGTGTATTTTTGTTTGTTGTATTATATTTCTCACTCTATTTATATGTTTTTCAAAGTAATATTACGTTTATCTTATATCACTATTTTTAATTGTGTATTGATGTATAAAGGAGATTTCCGTTGATAAATAAAATAAAATAAAAATGTAATAATTATAGAAATTCATTTAATGTTAAATAAAATGTCTAAATTTGTCAAAATCGAAGAAAATTTGCCAAATGTCACACAAAATGAAAAAAGATGTCATAATCGACTGTAAATTAGTGGTTTATACGCGTGGCGCATGAAGTAAAATTTCGAGTTTAGAAAAGCCCCGTGAAAATTTGTCTCGGGTCGCTGCGCGACCCTCGACAAATTTTCTACGCGGGGCTTTTCTAAACTCGAAATTTTACTTCATGCTTAGTCTGGGAGTGGACCCTCAAGATTTCCAACATGACGAGATTTTCGATATTTCTAGATTTTTGTTGATTTATAACATTTGCATGAGATATTCGATATTTCTAGATTTTTGTCAGTTCATAAAATGTTCATGGAATTTTCAATATTTAGAGATTTTTGTCGATTTACAAAATTAAAGCTAGTATTAACTGATTAATTAATGAATTTTGTATATTTTAAAGAACCTACATTGAAGTCACGCAAATGTCATAATGTATCAAATGTCTCAAACGTCAAAATATGTTGAATGTCACATAAAATGTTTGAAAATGTCATAATTATAGAAATTCATTCATGTCAAAATCGAATAAAATTTGCCAAATGTCACATAAATCGACTAAATACGTCAAATGTCACACAAAATATCATAATATGAAAATCATCGAAATCTTGAAAATTATTAAAAAATCGAAAAATTATGATGCTTAACCTGGGAGTGGAAAACACTCGTTTAAGCTTCAAATTAAGCTTTTTTTAATAAAAGCAAATCCAAATGTATACATAAAAGAAAAATTCCCTGTATGTATACTTAAAAGACAAATTCCCTGTATATAATTGAGTAGCCTAGAATCAAAGACGGACATTCGCCACATCATTTTTTTTGTCATAATATGAAAATCATCGAAATCTTGAAAATTATTAAAAAATCGAAAAATTATGATAATAATTATAATTATCTTTATTTTTAAATAACATTTTTTTAAATAATATTTATACATGTTTAGATTTTTTTACATCAATTTCCTGATGTAATTAGTTCTGACGATTTACTTAATTCGCAAATTTTTATGTCGAAAAAAAAATGTATGTCAGTCATAAAGATAAAGAATAAAGCTTCCGATTACTGTAAAAAATGGTAATCCATATTAATAGATACTTGATCCCCTAAAAAAAAATTACAATGTTGGTAGTTAAGAAAATTTTGATATTTCATATATGAAAACTTGAATATAGTCAAATACCTAGTATTATTGTCCAATTATTTCTTAAAATTAATTAGTTAATTAATAGCACAGTACCACAAATAAATATCAATGGGCAACATATTGCGGTTATCATCGGTTTGAGAGAAACAATTAATACTAATTGATATCAATTGAGATTGTATGAGGATACAAAAATCAATACCAATCGCAACATCAAAGTAGACATTGTTACGCATTTATATCGAGGAATTAGCCTCTATTACAATGATCAAAAGTTCTAACCGGTAATATATGCAGAAATCGGGCGATTTAATATTACAACAACAATTAGAAACATGAATAAATAATAAATTACATAAATAATAGAAATTGTAGATTTACTCATTTCCCTTCCTTGGGTTTCCAAAGCGTTACAAGGATTTTTCTTCGCTTGGTTTTAGATTTCAAAAAGTTGGAAAAACAGAAAGACTAACGCTCTTTTACAATGTCTTGCAAGGAGTTTCCTTATTTGGCTTAAAATTTAGAGTGGCACAGAAAATATAATCCTCGAAATGTTGACTAAAACTCAGCTACAAAGCCTTTTATTTATTTATTTCATTTATTTACGGAATCTCCTTTTACATAAATTTATAATATTAGTATATTTATATATACAGAGTGGATAACAGAATAATAACAATTGTATTAGACATGTTCATGTTACTCTTACTTTAAGCGAGTTAAAATGATAATAATAAAAAATACTAAAGAGTGAATACATTATTTAGAGATAAAATCAACAAATCGGTACAAAGACAAATACATAAACAACTAATAAATTGTACAAATAACATATTGAAATTAATATCAGTAATTGATGATCGAATATCAATTAATCGAATTAAAATTATATGAGTTCACAAAATAAGTAATTAAAATTAAGATAAAACATTATTAACAATAGCGGATAAATTGATTCGTTTCAAATTAGCCTTAAATGTTGAAAATGAAGAATGATGTAATAAAAAATGATTGTTATTGTTTAATTCGTTACAGTAACTCATCATTCTGCATATTGGATTAAATTTTGCGTAATTAACTTACTAATCTTTTCAATTTCTTAGCGTTGGTTTTTTTAGAGCAACTTTTCGATAACTCTAAAAATATCAAAGCTAAGAAAATTAAAATATTAAAATTTATTGTAAATTTCTACCAAATCTGGTTTCCAAGGCCCTATATATAACCTTGAAAAACAGATCTAGTCAAAATGTAGAAATATTACAGAAAATTTAATTCTCCAAATTTTGATTAAAGCTCTGCTACAAAGCCTTACTAGCAGAGCTTTAGTCAAAAAATTTGACGAAATCTTTTTCAAGTTAATAATAATAATAAATTGTCTTTATTCAAAAGTTCAGGAATATTACAAAAGAGAATAGGGCTTTGGAAACCAAATTTTATAAAAATATAGAATATATTTTCTGCAACTCTCCAAAATCGAAGCTAAGAAAGTGAAAAGCTTAGTTAGACTCCAAAAACGTTTTTTTTTGTGCTCTCTTGTCTTAGAGTTGTAGAAGATGAAGATACATTTTCTTTGTAAATCTAGATCCAAATTCTTCAATTCTCCAATGTTTTGCAAATACTTTCGCATCGATTTCAAAGGTGTTAGCTCCCAAATTTAGACAGAACTCTTAAACTAAATAATATTGAAGGATAGATTAAAAACACTTGGTTTGTTTCACTATTTGTTTCTATTTACTCGATCTATCCTTCAATATTATTTCAAAATGTTTCACCAAGTGATAAATGAGAAAGTTATTCAAGAAATCTTAAACTAAAGCCTGGCATGTATCCCTTCCTTCGTTAAGAATTTTTAATGTTGCTGTCTTTTAAATTTCCTAGATCTGTTAAGTTGGACCACTTAAAGATGAGAGAAATGTATGAGTTGCTAAGAGATGACGTGGTAAATAACATACAAGCAGCAAGAATTAGATAGGAGGACAAATCGTGAAGGATGGCTAAGAAAAATAGCGGAATGAGAGCTAGCAGAAGAAGCGAAAGACAAAGGAACAGCTGGAAGGAAGACGTTGAAAAGGACCCTGAGATCACTGGGTGTTAGAAACTGAAAAGACACAGCGAAGGATAGAAAGAAATGAAGACAGATTGAACAACAAATGAAGGATCATTGGGACTGATCCATCCAGCTAAACGGATTAGAAGGGCTTCAAGAGGACCGGCCAAACTCCATAAGGAGTGTAAAGCCAGACGACAGAGCAATCTGTTAAACAAGACCCTACAAGGCTTTAATTTAGAACAGTTTCCGAATAATATACCTGAAATATTTACATACAGGAATTTTTCTTTTTGGGTCCCACAAAAAGGTTTGATTTTGCAAACTTTACAGAATGTTACCATCCAAATTTACACTAAAGATTCTCGAAGCATTAGAAGGGGTTTTCTTTTTTTGGCTTAGATTTTCCAAGAGGCTTAAAAAAGTGTAAGCAAAATACTGCAGACCTGCAACTATTTGTCTAATCAAATGCAATTCTTTATAGAGCCATGATGCTCTTGTACTGTCACAAGAAAAAGTCGAAAAACCTAAAGAATGGCTAGGACTTACCTGTCCGAAGTCCTAGCTAATTTTAGAAAAATATCTTAAGGATTGTGTTACAAATTGTTTCCGCATTCCTGTAAAGAAGACCTATTGCTGATGTAAGTCAAGAGGGTCGTGTCTTAAGGACAATTAATTGGAAGAAATTCTAAGGCGCATAATTTAAGATAAAGCTCTTTAATTTCCTACAAATAACATTAATTTCCTGTCTGTTCATTTAATTTGGTAATAAAATAATTTAGCCTGATGTAACATTTTGCATATAATTTATGCATAGAATAGTAAATCTGTTGTGTAACTCAAATATTGATTGTTCAATTTAATATTTGTCGGGGTATTAGCTCGGGAAGTTGTTGTTTAAATGAATATTTGTAAAAATCTCAATAAGACTAACATTTTTGCAGAAAGTCGACATTGATTTTAATTCATTTGTATTTTGTAAATATTCTGCAAACAGTTTGGAAAGTCAATTTCAATTAATGTAAAGCTCTTCTCTGTGGATTTTCTTTTTAGAAAAGAAGCAGAACAATTTTATTATAGAAGAGCGTTAGTCTCAATTATAGAAGGTTTAGGTTAACACTAGCTGATGCTCTTATTTAATAATAATTCTCATTTCCTTGGTTTTCATTTCTTTATTTGATAAAATTAATGAACTCTATAACAAATTTTTAACAATTTATAATAATCAATACTCAAGCGACCTTACCGTTTATGGGTTCTACTCAAATCCATCGATCCACGTTTCCACATAAACAATTTCATTATATTAACACATCGTCCGTCCTGATTCAGTCCATTAATCAAAATCCAGAATCGATACCCCCGATCTGACCACCGTCATGCCATTCAAACAGTCTCATAAATATTTCATACGTGTCCCGACTACTAATTCCGACGTAATTATATAAATGCAACGACAATAAGCTCGCCCACATACATTTACACATATCGATATTTATTGAGCTCACCCCTATGATAAATAATATACACTTCAATGTTATGATTGGATCAATTTAATCTAAAAATATGGACACACTTGAATCTAATTTAAATTATGATAATATCATTAACATTATAATTAAAAACTGCCTTATTTATTATTAAACTTCAATTTGTTGTATTAATTATTAAATCATTTATGGAAATGTTACGATATAATCAATGTACACAAAATAAATGTATATAATGAAAATGCTTACAGTAGTTTGCACCATTTATATTTAATGAGCAATAGATAGCGATACTCGTAATCAAATTATTAAAATTTCATACAGTTCGTACAGGGAATGATTCTTTTAAATGTACCTACATATCTGATGCATGTGCTGTAAAATTATTTCAGGCATAAATTGCTTTTTCTAGAACCGTTCAATTTGAAATTTCGACCGAGTGTTTCCACTCCCTAATTAAGCATGAAGTAAAATTTCGAGTTTAGAAAAGCCTGAAAATTTGGTTTGGTCGCGTAGCGCGAAGCGCGGAGCGACCAAACCAAATTTTCAGGCTTTTCTAAACTCGAAATTTTACTTCATGCGCCACGCGCATAAAACACTGAAATATTGTGAAATTTAAAATATTCTGCAAAATTTGTATTAAAAATTTAGTGCTAAAGCAGGATTTTAAATATACTGCTAAACAAGGACATGTTTTTACAATATTTCAGTGTTTTATACGACCAACGCATTAAGTAAAATTTTGAGTTTAGAGAAGCTTAAACATCTTCAGGCTTTTCTAAACTCGCTTCATACTAAATGAAGGAGTGTTGGCACTCCTTTATTAAGCATGAAGCGAGTTTAGGAAAGCCTACTGATTAGTAGCTTTAAATTGAACTCATTGAAAAAACAACAAATGACTCAAAAGTATATGCATTGGTATATGTACACTTAAAAAATAAATTCCCTGTAAATTTATTAGTTACCATTACTATTGTTTAAAATTTAAGGACGATCTAAATTTTGTTATTCATTTTCGTTACTTATTTTACTTTTAAAAACTTGCAACGGTAACAATAACAAGAACTCAACAATTTTATGTTATAGGCGTTAATATTGAATTATATCTTAAATACACTTGTAAATACAACTCGTTATAATTATGTTTAACCGCTATATTTATAACAAAGTTAAAAAGTTTGTTATTTACAAGAACTTAAGAGATAAGGTAATGAAGTACGATTATCCGATATTTCCCCTACTAATTTGTCACGCCACTGGAAGTACTTGGTAAAAGTCTAGATACAATAAGAAATTCCCTTTTTTCTGGGTGAAAAGTGAAGCTGTAAATATTGTTGTTGGCAGCATTCAATTTAACCATTCGCGTTAATTTAAATTTGATAACTGAAACAATTTTCGGAATTGAATAACATTGTTGCACTTACAAAGCGGTAAAAACGCGCTTTCGCTGGTAATCCGAGATTAATAACGATTCATTATTGGGATTTAATTAAAACCGGGAGAGCTCTGTAGCCGGCTGTATTGTTGTTTGTTGCAAAGGCCGGGCCTTCGCCGGGAATTGCATTTTCAACCCTCCCGTCGACGCTGATTTACAATTCCGATAGAATTGCAATCGTAAATATTTGTCTATTATTTACGACAAAACCGATTGTTCTTGTGCGGGCCGAACGGCGAGGGATTGTGGATCGATTTTGAATAGCTTCGTAAATATAAATTGCATTTTATCAAGTCACTTTAATAAAGTGCGCAAGTCGTGTCAACTATTAAACCGAGTTACTTTTTACTTTTGCGTAAGTTATGTCAACTTGCACTATTAAACCGAGCCAGTTTTAACTACTGCGCAAGTAACGTCAACCCACGCTATTAAACCAAGTCAGTTTTAGCCAGTGTGCAACTAACGTCAACCCCCACTATTAAACCTCTGGTGGGGGAGACGTTACTTGCGTAGTTACTAAACTTGGTGCGATTGCGCATTTGACACAACGCATTCTTAATTCGAACTTGAAAGCTAGTTATAAACAAGTTTCTTGTTTTGTATTCCGAAAAGAAGTCAGAAAAACTGTTTTATCGTCATGAAACTAGTTATAAACAAAAACAAAACTTAGTTGTGTAGTTCATATCATACTATTAAATGATAGTAAAAATGAGTAAATCCATTTAAAATTATAGTAAAAATGAGTAAATCTATTTAAAATTATAGCAGGTTTTAAAGTAAACCTATTAAGTTTACTTTAAAACCGAGAATAATGTCAATTTGCCAGACAATTGCGTAAACCTATAAGGTTTAACAATATCACAAATCACGTCAGTATTTGATAAAATGTTAATACCACAATATAATGGGAATTTCTCTTTTAAGTATACATATCCTAATTTCAAATCAAAGTTGAAATTTCGTAAAAAAAGTGATTAGCAGATTTACTTTGTTTAATAAATTGTAAAAATGTAAAGTTTTATGCAATCAACACAACATTTAAAATTGAATTTGTGTTCAGTATTCCGGCACCAGGTACCCACAGACGCGTTTCGGACTTCAAGGTCCCCTTCAGTGTGGTCCCGACCCAGTGCTGAGGAATACTGAACATTTCTGACTATTTCAAGCCAATATGTGAAAACTATTAATGATTTCGATAGCTAACGCCATCTAATGCTTCATAGTGGCATCGTCAGTGACACGAATGCACAAAGTGCATATACAGGTCACTGTTTCGTCCACGAGCGAGCAGATCAATTTTGATATTTGTTTTCTGGTTTCACAAACAGAGTTCTGCTCGCTCGTGGACGAAACAGTGACCTGTATATGCACTTTGTGCATTCGTGTCACTGACGATGCCACTATGAAGCATTAAATGGCGTTAGCTATCGAAATCATTAATAGTATACATATCCTGATGATAACAGTGTTTGGTAAATTTTCAGGAATTTGTTGTTTCTTTAATAGCGTTCAATTTGAAGCCTATAAAGAGTGTTTACACTCCTTAGTTAAGCATGAAGTAAAAGTTCAACTTAAAATTTTACTTCATGCGCCACACTGATTTACAGTAAAGTTTAAAACATACTGCTTAAGTTTGATCCCATGTTATTAAATATTACAAATATTTATTTTGTGTAATCAAAACTTCGAAAATGTATGCATCTGTAACAATTTGCTTTAGGATGTTTTCTTTTAAATAAACTTACATATCCCAAATCGAATTTCCCGAATTTTGAATGCGCAAAATTTGATTAGACGAAATACATATTTATAAAATATAATATAAGGTATATTATGAACTTCACATTGAGTCAGTGTTTTATACGCGTGGCGCATGAAGTAAAATTTCGAGTTTAGAAAAGCCTGAAAATTTGGTTTGGCCGCGTAGCGCTACGCGACCAAACCAAATTTTAAGGCTTTTCTAAACTCGAAATTTTACTTCATGCTTAATCTGGGAGTGGAAACACTCGCTAGTAACTTCAAATTGAACGCTTTAAAAAAAACCTACGATGCCTTAAAATGTACAGCGTATGTTCGGGATATGTACATGTATACTTAAAGAAAATTCAATGGACAGTATATTACTTAATACATTGATTAAAGAAGTTACGTGAACATAAAATGTATTTCTATAAACATGTGTTGCATCAAATGATTAATGTTTGTGTTGGTTTAATACATCGATTCGGGAAAATCTTTGTTGTATCTTATCTCGAATTTCCTGTATAATTTCGCGAACATTTTTCCGCATTAACATTTAGTGCTTCTCGGAATAGTGTACCGAGGAAGTTTGACGACGACATTTGCCTTTGGCGAGATTATCCGTTTTACATCCACCAATATGCGGATGACCTGGATATCTGCATGTTTGCTTATTATATAGACACATAAAATTTGTTACATGGAGTACCGTAAAGTTTCCATATCGAGGCAATATATACCAAGACGTATAAAAGTGGCGTCTCTGGAGGACACAGCGCACACCTGGTGGAATTTGCAATCTGTAAACTAGTACCCTAGAACTATACAATTAAAATTATTCAAGGTAACAATGAAGAATTATTTTATTTAGCATCACTATTCCATTTTGTTCATATTTTAAATGAGTACCCTAGAATGAATTATACAATTAAATTTAAGAAGACTAAACAATTAAAATTATTAAAGATAACAATCAAGTGTTATTGTATTTTGAATCATCATTTCATTCTGTTCATATTTTAAATGAGTACCCTAGATTATACAATTAAATTTATTCAAGATAACAATCAGAAATTATTATTTTCTTAAATCATCATTTCATTGCGTTATTATTTTCTGTTGCTGTGTTTTCTTATCAGTAGCAAAAAATCGGATCTTTAATCGCGGGGAAAGCGGAGCAATTATCGTCGGCGGCGATAACGATCGCCCGAGCATATTTTTTTTTCGCAACATTCTAGACTTGTTGTACACAATAACGTACTTATGTGTGCACTTTATGAATGAGTGGCACTTGCAGGTTCTTTGTTGTAAGAATTCCGGCAGTGTCTGGTGAAACCACGATCGATATCACACGAGCAATTAGTATCGACTTGAGCAACGTGAAGTAGGACTGTTGTCGTAATTCTAGAACGGAAATCGTCCTCTCTACTTTACAACAACCCATCAATACATGAAAGAACACGATTAACATGATATCCTCATTTTAATGATAAAATTTATGACGTAAGTACAGATATATTCAATTAAAAGGTTTTATTTCCTTCAAAATAAAGTTTTTCAATAATCATAAAAAAATATCCTCTATTTAATGTGTTAAACCGTTCACTGTCGAATCGTATAGAAGTGCAACTAAATGTATTTTTCACATTATGGTGAATTCATGACGAGTGAGTGGCAATACCTGTGGGTCCGATGGTGAACTAGTTTTAAAAATTCAAGAAAGAAACAAAACGATATTATACTGTATACGTGGGTCGGTCAAATATAAAGAAGGCTTTGTCTTCCTAGCATGGGGAAAGATATTTATTTGTATTTGGGCTGCTGAGGTCTTTACATTGGAATGTCTAGAGTTAGGGAACGATACCAGCCGATTTGTTCTGTCCTTAATTTAGTGGAGGCCCCATCTTATAACCAGGTTGCGGCGGGGGCAGACCGCACACGAATAATGTCTGAGTGGGATCATGATCCAAGTCGGAGTTGCAGACCTTCTTGAGGTAGCCTCTGTGTCCCTATCTTGAATAAGACGACTAACACGCACCCGGCGGGATTCACTCAGCCCTGGTGCTTGTCGCCATTAAATAAGGAGCCGGGGGGTGGGCCTTGAAAAGTCCAGGGGTGCCTATCCGCTCCTCTGGTCCATCCGTGGGTTGGTCTCCGGCCGGCAGTGGTTCGCAGGTATGGCGGTGATCTCACATCGGCATACACCGAAAAGTAAAAGCCAGAGTACACTATTCTGTCCTGCATTGGCCCTTTGCGCAACGCGTAATTCCAAAATTTCTCGCCGGTGAAAACTTGAAATCAGTCATAACTTACCGCAGACTGTAGGTCCAGTTTGGGAAAGATACCCTTTCATAAAAAAAAGTTTGAGAAGAAGGTTTGGTTCATCGAAATCAAGCCAAAAGGAAAGGCAAAGAGAAACCTGTAAAAGCCAAAATTCGTTTGTCTGAGTTGACCACGGTTTTTTTGAACTGGACTCCTGATGGATTTCATACACAGATGTTAAACAACCAACGCAATATGCTACTGCTGCCTTCTGAATCAAGTTAGACTTTAGAAACGAGACAAAAGGCGAGATTGTCATTGCTAGGCTCTATAAAATAAAAATTACCTAATAACCACTTAAAGATCGATCTTCCAGTCCAGACCTGTCTTAATGTGATTTCCACATGGTTGGACCCCTAAAAAAATCACTTACGAGGCAAGCGATTTGACAGCAATGGAGAAGTAGTGAAAATGATTATGCGAAATTGGTTACATACCCACCCACCGTTATTATATGATAACAGTGTTAAAAAGCTTCAAAATTTTTGGAAAAAGTGTATTTTAAATAGAGGATAACATGTAAAAAAATTATTTATAAAAATGTAGATGTTTTATATAATTAAGGGGAGCCAATGCTTATGGGAGAACTGAAAATCGGGTAGAAAAGGAGAGACTATGGTCAGGATGTGGGATAAAAGTAAGACAGACGACTATATACACCAGTCTCGCTTCTGGATGCAGCATCCAAACGCGGTTACCAAATTTTATATAGAGACCTTTTGTGAAAAATAAAGACTCGTTTATATTTAATCGACCCACGTAACATAGACAGATATAGAATAAAACTAAAGTAGAGGGCGCAATTTTGTGGAAAAGCGTTACCTTACTTTACCATTCAGTTGTACATCTATTTTCTCGCCATTCAACGTTTCCAGTAACAAATAGAAAAAGAAATAATTCAAGCTGGATATAAACATGATTTTGTATAGGTCAAATGGAAAAGCTCGTCTGTGATGGATACACGCTTTGTAATAATTCTTGCTGCTCAGATTAAGAAAGGATATGGAGGAGCAAAACATTCACTCAAAGAGAGCATTCGTTGAACACAAAGCGCTTTCCCAATTGAGTAATTGATTCTAGACTTAGCTTTGAAAGAAAGTTCGACGCAATTTAATAAGCAAGACGATACGTACATGTATTGTTATCTTCATTAATAACTGTATATTAAATGCGAGATTTGCTTGTTGTTTAAAATTCCAACTATTATCTTCGCTGTTATTATCTTTAACAACATTAATAATTGAAATACGAGATTTGGTTATTATTAAAAATTCCTACTTTTATCTTCAATGGTAATATCTTTAACAATAATATTATTTGAAATACGAGATTTGTTTATTATGTAAAATACCAACTGGTCACTTTTTGTTTAAAACAGGATCCGATTACGCGCGTGCAAAATTTCTTTCATGTAATCAAACAAATCGACACGCGTGAGTCAAAACCTGAGTCATCAAATCGCCATTTGAGGATAAAAATTAATGCGGATTAGCGACAATGAGCAAGAGCGTTTTATAAAAATTGCACTTGCAGTCGTTTCATAATCAACACCCGCCCGGGATCATTAGCAGAAGACTATTTTTTGTATCAGACTCTACCGCGATGATCGAATTATTGCAAACTCATAAAAGATAAGAGCCACTTTCATTCGATCTAATCGGGAGCAAACGAGAGCGAAAGTAAAATTGCGATGATAGAAAATAGAAATTAAATTTTATAGTTATGTTTGTACGAGTATGTTTTTTTTACTCTAAATTGTAGGTTTAAGTATCACACGTAACTGTAAGACTAATGTTGATGGGGAAAAAACATGACTTGCTCAAGGCGGAAATTATTTGTTAAATACGGCGAGATTTGGTGTTTATAAAAAAATAATAATAAATACATGAATTTTAATTAAAACGCCCACATAATCATAATCAGCTGCGTGAATATTTACAATAAAAAGATCTCTTAATTCGAATTGAGTAGATTAACATTATATAACGTGTTTTGCCATACAAAATAAGATTAAATTAATTCCAAATATGTGAAATTACAAATTTTACATAGAGAATTAATAGCATTACCTTTCCCGAGGGTTTCAACTCCCAGATTAAGCATGAAGTAAAATTTCGAGTTGAGAAAAGCCTCGAGAAAATGAATCGAGGGTCGCGCAGCGACCCGAGACAAATTTTCTGGGCTTTTATAAACTCGAAATTTTACTTCAAGCGCCAAGCGTATAAAACACTGAAATATTGTAAATATAGGCCTTAAATTACACAAGCCTGCAGTGAATTTGGTGCCGGAGAGACTAATACGGTTTTTCGTCATGCTTATTGTAACTGAATATTTTTGTTCATGATCCTACATGTAGTTTCGAAAATATACGAAGATGCAAAAAAACACAATTGTTTGTATTTATTACCATTTATTTCAATATTGCGCGATGAAGTGTCAAACTGCTCCAGATATGTTTCTCTACCTATCTTGTGTTAATCATAAACATACATTAATAATAGAATTTTGATTAAATATGTTTCACCACGGGTTAAGTGAGAAATTAATTCATCATATAAACATACATATCTAAGGTCTATATTTTGAACTTCACTAAGTTCAAGTGTTTTGGACACCTGGCGCATGAAGTAAAATGCTCTGTATGATTTTGAACATCAGAATGAATCTGTGGTTCGTACGCCTGGCGCATGAAGTAAAATTTCGAGTTTAGAAAAGCCTGAAAATTTGGTTTGGTCGCGTAGCGCTACGCGCTACGCGACCAAACCAAATTTTCAGGCTTTTCTAAACTCGAAATTTTACTTCATGCTTAACCTGGGAGTGGAAACCCTGGTTAGGAACTTCAAATTGAACCCTTTTAGATGAAAACGAATGCCTGTAAATTTAACTCTAAAGAAAAGTTTCCTGCAATTAATCTATGTTTATTAAAATAATAAGGATTTAGATATCAACTAAAGTTTCTACAAGATAAATTCAAATTCAAAACTATTTGAATTCGAGAAAATAAGCTTACGCTTCTTATAGTTTGCACACTTTTAACATAATATATAAAATCAGAGAATTTGACCTAAACGTTACATATACTTTAATAGAGCGTTGTAACAAATCAAATTAAATAAGATTTTAAATATTTCATTGTATAATTCAATATCCGGAGGTGTATTTGCACGGGAAGTAGTTGTTTCAATGGATATTTATCGTCTTAAATTGTCTTATTAATTAAGACACTGTTTGCATTTTCACGAATAGTTTTTTCGTAATTTTATATATTATGATAAAGTTTCTACGTTCCACATTTCTCTTTGTAATATCTGTACCTACATATCGTTAACAAAAAACACATAATCCAATGAAATAGATAGTTCGTGATTGTGTTGTTTCAGTTTCGTTGTGTGTTGAGTGAGAGAACGTTAGAGGTCGAAATATTCGTGGTATTGTTCTTAATAATCGTTGCGCAATCCAATTGCATAAAGGAGTGTCTTTTTTTTCTTCCAGTGGTCATTTATTGCTCCCGTAAAGGTAAGTGCAATTAACGGTTTGCGAAAAAGTTGCATCTCGCTGGCCACTTTCTAATTCCGCCGCCAGAACTTCCTGCTGGCTGTTGTTAGGATGGTCATTACGATGGTGATGAGATCGTCGACACCAGAGTGTCAAACAATGGCATTTCGTTAGTGGGATATTAGGGATTGAAATTCTTTTAGGAAGGTGATGGAATCTCCAAATAATCTTCAAGTTGTATAACAAAAATAATTTGGATTTTCTAAATTCTAATAACCAGAGTATCAAATAAATATAGAAATATTTCATATTTAATGTTCTGCAAAGAAAAACCGTAAGCAATTGTTTTTTCGAACACAAGGTAGCTTTGATTTCAAAATATACTTATGATAAATTATAGAGTTTGTTCTATTTAACTAGGCAAAAAATCTTTTAGGAGAATTCGTATTGTTTTGTAAGTATTCGAATCCCGTTCTACGTATTTGAACAAAATTAATTTGGGTATTTTTAATTCTAATAACCGGAGAATAAAACAATGATAGTGCTCGTTTTATTTAACTAGGCGAAACTGCAGACATATTTGTTACCTGTGGAACTAGTTTTCCTAATAATGCCATTTTGATACTGAAAATTCGCTTTTGACGTATCTTATGACTTTTGGTGTTATGGGCACAAATGGGTTCTAATTTCTCGTCTAGTAAAATGGAACGAGTTATATTTCGTTGCTGCTATACAAGTAAGCATTGGGTATTCAATTCTTTTTTTAGAGATGTTAGAATCTTAACTACTTCCAAATTCAACAAACACAATTTTAATTGTATGTTAATGTCATAAGCAAAACTATACTGAAGTGAGATAAATCTCGAAACGCGTCTATAGATGACCTAAGACATTGGTTTTAATCCAAGTCCTTTTTATTTACATTTTTCTGTTAATTCCGCAATCTTGTTAGTTGTTGGTAAGTTGGTTTAAAGATAATTTGACGTTAAAGTTACATATACTATTGGTAGCGTTGTAACAAATTAAATAAGATTTGATAAGTGTTCATTTTATAATTCAATATCCGGCGGTGTATTTGCACTGAAAAATAGTTGTTTCAATGAATATTTGTTGTCTTAGTAGTCTTAATAATTAAGACCTACTGTTTGCGGTTTATACGAATTTTATCGTCATTTTACATTTAATATTTACCATATTCATTTTCTAAATTGATGTAAATTCATTTGTCTATTTTGTCAGTGCCTAATTATGTCTTTTTCTTTTCGATTGGGCGTTCACATTGACGCCAACACACTTTCCCAAAAAGTTCGGACCCACACTTCTGCTTCGATGAATAAACATTGGCACGGCGCGTTCAATATGCAAATCTATGCGATATAATTATAAGCTTAATCTGCATTAACAGTTCATATTGCTGGAATCAACGGTTGTTTATAATTTGTAACAGCGACAGTTCAACGGACTTAAAAATCCAAGCTTTTCAAACCACTATTTCCACATCGCCATAAAAAACAACAACAACAACAAGGAAATAGTAGGTTTTACAAGAACCATTACAAGGATTTTTAATGTTAGGTGAAATTTATGATTCCACATTTGGACTTGGACATTGTAATGTTAATATTTAGTGAATGTTCTCCCTTTATTTGTTAAAAGTTTCAGAAATAAATCATAGCATTGAATGACGAATCATATAAAAGGGTGCAACTCCATATATATATATATATATATATATATATATATATAAACATCTCTATTTATAGAATATTCACAGTTTTTTAAATACACACAGATAATAAATTATTTACAGAAACTAAAATTGATTCTATAAAATAGCTATCAACCATAGGCCTGTCTAAATTATTATTATTTTAATCAACTCCATGTATATTTCTCGTAACGGCAAATTCTTACCGGCTGAGCGGCGACATCTGTGAGTCCGACTCTTAACCTAACATTATCAGAATTCGTTAACTATGTATACGTTGTAAATGTTGTGTCATTCATTGTGTTTATAAAAGCGTTCAATTTGAAGCTTCTGACGAGTGTTTTCACTCCCAGATTAGCATGAAGTTAAATTTCGAATTCAGAAAAGTCTGAAAATTTGGTTCAGGCTTTTCTAAACTCGAAATTTTACTTTATGCGTCAGGCGTACCAAACACCAATTTAATGTGAAGGTCAAAAACATACAGATCATCTTTAATTAATATAATGTACGTGTTTTTGAACTTTGTAATATTTCAGTGTTTTATACGCCTGGCGCGTGCAGTCAAATTTCGAGTTTATAAAAGCCTGAAAATTTGGTTTGGGCGCTTCGCTTCGCTACGCGACCAAACCAAATTTTCAGGCTTTTCTAAACTCGAAATTTTACTTTATGCTTAAACAAGGAGTAGAAACACTCGTTTAGCATCTAATGTGTAAAATGGAAGGCTTATCAAAAACCACAAATGCCTGAAAATATACAGCTTATGCATCGAGATATACTTCGAAGATAAATTCTCTGTATATATTTGTTATATCTAAGTTATTGTATTATATTAATTTTGTATTAGATAATTGTCCGTTTTAGATTTTTTCCGTTAGATAATGAAGATTATTATTAATAAGAATTTAAATAGAATAACATTAAAGCAGAGGTTGCTATTTTTAGGAACTGAAACATGAAATTATACATTTGGTTTGCATAAGTTTGGTGTCACCTGAATTTACTAATCAGTTGCACTTCTATTTATTTGTCATTTAGAGGGAAAACTTATTAACTGTAATCCATTTCCTATGTACACAGCATTCATTGTACATTTGCCTTTAAACCTATGAATTATTCAAATGAAACACTTATTAAAATCTGGCTGTTAGCATATTTTAAAAAGTATTAAAATTTAATTGTGTAATTTCTACAAACATACTCAATTTTCTGCTGAGTTTTTATTTCGCTTTGTTTTGTTTTTATTTGCCTGCAAACAAGCGTTGATTCACAAACACTCATCAATTTTCCCAACACCGTCGCAATTGTTTATCGCCGACGTTAAAACACATACTTTTTCCATAAGGGCCACTGTTGAATTTTTCAGTAAGATCGCGTGATTCCGGCGCGGGAAAACCGTTATCCAAACA
Organism: Philonthus cognatus; assembly: GCA_932526585.2. Lineage (NCBI taxonomy): Eukaryota > Metazoa > Arthropoda > Insecta > Coleoptera > Staphylinidae > Philonthus > Philonthus cognatus. Next base: position 23,782,039 of record OW052250.1, on the reverse strand, counting down.
CACAAATAAAAAAAGAAAAACGCGAGAATAGACAAATAATTCACCCCGCAGGACTGAGGGTGCGCGCTACTGAAATAGATCCAACATAAATTCAGCGGGCTCGTTCCGTGAAATGATATGGCCGCAGGAAAATACAACAATTTCCCCTATTTTTTCAGGTTTATGTTTAATCCGGGGTCATTTCAGGGTCGAGTGGTGTACTGGTGTACTGGCGTTTTAATGGTTGCTACGGCCACGCGACCCAGTTGGCTACTTGATATGCATTTGTAAAACGTGAGAAATTCGCGAGTGATTTTCCACGGGCGGCGTTGAATTACTGCCGTGAAATTAAGTTGATCAACCTATTTAGGATCGCGTGACATTAGAACATGAAAAATCTGGTTCGAAGGACCAATATTTGCTAACGTCAGAATCTCGTATATCATAAATTGCGATAGGGTAGGTTAACATCAAACCAAGGAAGTTATCGACACCGCTATATCGGAAAATACACAAATTATATTTAGATAGCGTATGTAAGCGAATGTCATCGTAATTTTAATATATTTGTACTCAGATATTAATATAACCACAATTGTATAACTAAAGCTTGAACTTTATGGGAGTTTATAAATAAGTTGCACACATCCAATCAAGTTGAGTACAAAGCTATATACAATTAGCTAATATGTGGACGTAGTGTATTTTATTTTAAAGGGCAACTGGTTTAGGGTAGAAACATGATAAAACAGAAAGTCTAGAAAAAATACAATTCGAATCACGAATACCCAAATAAAGGATTCGTAGAAGAAACATTTGTTTCGAATATTTGATTTGATTTACGAACCACCATTAAAAATCAAAACATCTACGCGATATAACAAATTGGTAGATATGTAACAACGTACAGAGTTGCTTCACTTCCCATAGACGAAATTGTCAATAACGGATTCTTAAACTGTATTGGATAGACACTGCGATTTCACTTGTAAACAAATTTGGTTCGAGAATCCATTACACAGGAAAATAGTTTCTATAAATCCAGCAATCCATCCACAAAACAAATTCGTTTAGATGTGAAATCGTAACAAATGTAGCCAATAACTCTTTAAACTGTATTGATTCGTGTCGACTTGATTGATTATAAAAAGCCGTTTTTTCGATGCCCCGCATTCTAATTAATGTAGTTCAGGAAAGCGATCCGAATATGATTAATTGATAGAAATAGAATGGAGCGGACACGCGCGTCCACCGAAAAATATGCAAATGGCTCTCCACCTTCTAAAATCGCTTTCTCCGCCCGGTCCCAATTTACCTCCCAATTAAATCAAAAACACACGAGAGTGTATTTAGGGATGTCCGCTGAAGAGGGCTCATTAGTCTCCCAAGCCAGCATTAGCATTTTGCAATATTAATAACAAAACGGCACGTAGGGATATTTCCCGGTGATAATAATAAAAATCTGCGAGAAAAATCGTGGAGACGAGGGTGGTGGCTCTCACCTGCCCATTATGTCGCCCTCTCGTTATTTGCGTATCTTATCGTTGGCGGCGTAATGGGCCATTTGTAGTACGGCTTGTTACTGGAACACTTCACGCTGACGAGGAAAACTGCCGCATTAAAACCATACAGGAGAGGCCTGAAATCGTTCCGTATAAACAACTAGGACGGGTTTTAAGGTTAAAATGTTTATGCGGCAGGCGGAAATTAATTAGACCGAATATTGTAATCTTGCATAATTAATCAGTGTATATTTTTTTAAAAGCTTATGTTAATTAAAGTGTAATTTGTAGATGCGTTAAGCGTGCCTGGAATGAAATAAATTATTTAAATAGATAGGAAGAAAGATTTTATGGAAAATTGCCACCACCTGATGAGGCTATCAGTAGCCTAACTTCAAATAATCAATTTATTAAATCGCCAAGCTTTCGAAGATTATTTGCCTCGTTTTTCTATAAAATTTCATACATTTGCCTAACCTGGAATTTTTGCCCGATCTTGATCACCTCTTCCATGGTGCTGCCACCTTAACTTAACCTTGATGTTAGGTCTGGCGTAGGCCCTGACTAGAGTACTTATAAACTTGATTCAACTGAAAAGCAGTTAACTATTATATTTGAAGGGCAAACGGCGTGATAACGACAATATTTAGCATGATTTTGCATTACCAGACAGATTTTGGGTTAAATTTTGATACTTATGAGACAGTTAACTGATTTGTTGAACACAAATATTTAATGTATACATCATAATACTTAATAAATATCAAATTCCGTGTTAATCTAATTAACGATGTTGTTTTGATGTGTTATGGAACTTCACTTTATATCAGTGTTTTGCACGCCTAGAACATGAAGTAAATATTTCGAGTTTAGAAAAGCCTGAAAATTTGGATTTGAGCCCTACGCTTCGCTTCGCGTCCAAATCCAAATTCCAGGCTTTTCTAAACTCTGAATATTTACTTCATTCTTAATCAAGCGGTGGAAACCCTCGCTAAAGGCAATTCATTAAATGCTATTAATTTTCTTTGTATTTAATGACGTTTACCCCTAAAACAACGATATTGTATCTAACGGTACATTATCTTTAAACCAATTTTCACAATTTTAATTTAATGAATAACCGGTAATTTAACAATTCCTATTGTTCGGTAATGTCTATGGAAAGGAGTTTACCACGTTTTTGTATATTTTTTGTATTGCGCTGTAGAGCCTATTTAGGGGCTATACCCATGTGCGACTTTGCGTCATAAACTCGCGCTCGGCGAGACAGCAGAAGAAGACCATAAATTATAAATCGTCGTGAGTGCTTACGTCGTATTGTCGTTATCAGTTGATTAAGTTAGTGGTTATAACAAGAAAAAATGCACGATGCTACAGGAAGCTCGGACACAGGACGACAAGAACATCAGGGTAAGTCCCCAAGATTCGCTGCTCCGCTACCGTAAATTAATTTTGAATACAATCCACATTAACAAACCCTTTCCACTGTACAGGTTGAATTTCCGTCATGTAAAGTAGTTGAAAACAAGCAACTGAAACGTATTTTCAATAACTAATTGCATCAACCATTATCACTTTATAGAAATTAGACATCCGGTTTAAACTTCATCATTAACGCTTTAATATAGTTGGTTGTAATAACAAAGAATACACGTTTATTTCTCATTACCGAGAACATGTAAACTGGGGAAATATGAGCCCGCGATCGTGTCTGAAACAACGAACTCATCAGTTCACCGCGCTAGCTGTAGGTAGTAGGTAGCGCTTTAGGAACACGGTTTCGTGTTATTAGACGATGATTCCCCCCGTTCCAGACAAACAAAGGTAGTTACGGGACTATATTTATCGTATTAGTTTATGATAATTCGAACGGAGAACGCAATGATAAAAAAAAAAGAAACGAAAAAGTTTTCGCTAGCATGAGCCCGACTCCTCTTCGATCTATATAATAACATTGGAAAAATGGAAAAATAGTCGACGGCGCGACTGAAGTGCCTCACTACCTTGCTCACTAGTAGGAGCAATCGATAGTGTACAGACCGAAAGGGAGGAAAAACGAAAAACCACACAGGCTATTAAACGTCGAAAAGCTCCTTGAAGGGGGTGAGGTCTATCGATTAGATGATGTGTGTATTATTTATGGAGTTCTAGGTGATATTTTTCTTTCTAGGGCTCTAAATGTTTAAAGCGTGCTGTGAAAGGGAGTGAATAATGATACTTTGAGCTTTATGTGAGTGAAAGACTACCATTTTTTAAGAGATTAAATATGTTGTTGGAACGATTACTGGATTATTTCTTTACGTTTAGCCATGCTGCTTGTATTAACATAAAACCACAGCTGTAAAAAATAGTAAATAGCTGGCAGGATGAGTGGTAGGTAGATACATCTCGTTATGCGCAACTTGTCATTCCAAAGACTAGAACTACTCAGTTTTAAGCTAAGTTTGACTCAAATAACTACACTTTGGCAAACCTGATACTGAACGAATGAAAGATGTTAATGCCTTCGAAACAATACATAAACAGACTACCACATATTGTTAGTGTGTCTTCTTTAAACACAAGTAAACTGTTTTATATTTTCTTTAACGATAGATTGACTGTTTACGGATTCTTTGACTACACAGTTAAACCGCGATCTAAGAATATATGGCTTCTTTGGCAATTTTGACTAGGGATTGAAAATTTTCAATTACCGGTAATATACCGCCAAATCACAATCCCATTCAAATGTCGAAAACCACCTATAGACATTTTTTCTGAGATTTTTATGTCATTCTGTGCTTTAGAAGAGTTTAATCGACATATCGTATATATGCCGCTCTTAGTCTAATGTGCCATTGTTTCTCAGTATTTTCATAGTAACTTCAACCATACAAATAGTAATTACAAAAAATTCTTTGGAAATAAAACGTTCTTCCAGAAATAATGGTTGGCGAAGGGGTCAAGTCTGGTAAATGATAATTTTGAACTTTTTGCAATAGTATAACTTGGTTTCAGTTAATCGAAGAAAATAACGTTTGTGTGTGTGTGATCGTGCTTCGCTTTCGTGATTATTTGTGAGTTTTTACGCGAAATTAAATGTAATGGATCGCTCATTATAACAGTGTAGTTAGTGAATTCAATGTTAATAGTGTTAATCCTTTGATGATTTATCTGCGAGCCCGTTTTTCCGAGTGAGTTGTGTTGAGCGTACTTGGAGGTTAGGATCAGTGACCTCTGTTCATTTATTTGTATCTGGTTTTATGTCAAATTCCAGTTACCACAAAAAGAATTAATTTTATGCCGAGTTTAAAGATTGTATTTATTTGAAATTCAATATTTATTTAGCAGAAATTTTTGGATTTTTTAAACTTTCCTTTATTACTCCTATGTTCTCTTATGTTATAATCCGTGGTCTATCTTTCCTAAGTTTGTATTAAATTAAAGTCGTCACTACAGACCCAGTGACGTGAAGTTTGTATTTTGTTTATCCCGTGTGCAGTTTAATCCCTACATAATGGTACTATCTTGTGGTCGCTGTAATCGTAATCTCGGTCCACGCTCAAACGTCTTAAAATGTTCCATTTGTAACGCGCGCATTCATATCGGTTGCCTGAATGACCTGACTGTGGAGGATATTGCCTTTTTTATTGCTGAATCGGCGAAAGTGGAGGGTCGTCACTATCGATGCAAAGAATGCGCAGCAGCGGCTGAGTCTGGGTCGCGTTCTCCAGGTTCTCCTGCGCGAACATCAATGATCTTAACAAATGAATTGAGCGATGTGTCGCCACAAGCGCACGCGCCTACAACAGACCCCTCTCTCATTGATACTATTCGCGCATTATTTAGAAACGAATTTTTTCCCATATTCAGAGAAGAAGTGCGCACTGCCTTGAATGATTTAAAAGATGAAATTAGATCACTTAATGCTAGAATTACAAACCTAGAGAATGCTGCTGCTGCTACTACAAATATTTCGGAAAACTCCCCATCGGATTTAGCAACAAAAGCTGAGATTATTCGTGAAGTTGAAGAGCGTCAAAGGCGTGCATGCAATGTGATTGTTTTTGATGTTCCTGAACCAACAGGACCGCCTAATGAAAAAGCGGAGAAAGATAAGAGTACCTTACTAGATATAATCGACTCTCAAGTTAAATTTCAACCAGTTAAAATGTTTCGATTGGGAAAACCAGGAACAAAGACACGTCCCATAAAAGTTATATTTTCTACTGCTCAAGAGTCACGTGAGGTACTTAAGGTAACGCAAGCAATTGACACCAACGGTGTAAAATTTTACAGCGACAGAACCGAATTTCAACGTGATCATCTAAAAAATGTTAGAGGAGAACTCTCAAGGCGCAGAGATGAAGGTGAATCCGATATAACCATCAAGTTTGTGAACGGTCTTCCAACGATTGTGAAATCCGGGGGTGAAAAAAACTGAACATTTATTTCCAAAATGTAGGTGGTCTTAAAGGCAAAATAAAATCATTTATGCTAAACACCCAAACCTCTATTTACGATATTATCATATTAGTTGAAACATGGCTAGACGACTCTGTAACGAACGCCGAATTAGGTCTCTCCAACTTTAATATCTATAGAACTGACAGAAATAGTACAAATAGCACAAAAACTAGAGGTGGGGGTGTTCTGATTGCTGTCAAAAACGTTTTTGCAAGTAGCTCAATAGAATGCAGTGACAAAGGTGAACAATTATTTGTTAAAATTATTGATGAGTACATAATTGGATCGATATATATACCACCGGGATCAGCTATTGAGCAATACATGACCAGTGCAAATGATATTGATAATATTTGTTCCTCCAACCCTAATTGTAAATATATAATTTGTGGCGATTTTAATCTACCTGTTGCGTTTTGGGACCAATCAAATGATGTATTGAATACAAGGAATGACTGTCAGCCTGCAAGTGTTTTAGCTAATGTGTTTAATTATCATCATATGCTGCAAGCAAATAGTATACCCAACGAAAGAGGAGTATTTTTAGATTTAGTATTCTGCAATGTTTTAAATCTCTCTGTATGCCATGCCAGTGATGTTTTATGTGGTTCAAGTTTCCATCACATTCAGTACTCTATAAGCTTACCCCTATTGCCAGTTAACTTTGTAGATGAGTGAGCTCAATATTCAATCACTGCATGACAGGAGAGTTCTACTGGATTTATGTCTTCTGCATAAGCTAGTCAATGGGATTATTGAATGTCAGGATTTAATATGTAAGTTGTGTTTTAATATACCAAGAGGTATTAATTGCAGGCACAAGCCATTATTTCGTCTGTCTTTTCATCCTACAAATTACGGTATGTTCAACCCCATTGATAGACTTATGCGCTATGCAAATAAATTACAAAATAATAGTAACTTTATATTATTTGCACAGTCTACGTCACTGTTCAAATCTAGTCTGCGCCGTATTTGCCTCTCCGATATTGATAAATAATTTTTGTTTCTTTGTTGTATGCAATTTGTAATTCTGTATTTATGTATTGTATTTACTTTCTACACTATCTAATTTTTATATTATTGTTAGTTGAACTCGATCAGTGCCTTGTTATTTACATTAAGTGTTTGTATTTCTACAGGTTGTTATAGTTTTATGTAAAAAGGATATTCCGTTAATAAATGAAATGAAATGAAATGAAATGAAATGAAATCTGCAGATCCTCTCTTAAACATTGTACTTTGTTGACGTTAGGCTTTACAGCTTTGATTTTTCATTGGATTGTCACAATTTCGTTACGCTTGATAAAAAACGCGAAACGCGTATGAGTTAATAAAAACGTACAAAAGCAATCCTGTCTCTCAATTAAAAACCAACACTATTTCGTTTTCCATTATCATTAACGATTCTATGCGGTATATGGGAAATTGCGAAAACACACGTACACGTATTACACAGTGTGTACATATACATTTTTTTTCTAATTTCAACCGGCATTGTTTACAATGACCACACCCTTACCCCCGCGCCCCAAGGCATACATCACGTCCGACTCGACTTGTCAAGATATTCGTAGTGATATATTTTAATTAGACGATGGCTAGGTGAGGATTCCGACACGCCACTTCGCGTGCACAGCCGGGCCCTACCCTCGCGAAGGCTGCACCCTGCGGGGAGGGCGCGTCCGCAAACCATCGCCACCCCCACATCGCCGGAATAACGGGGATAACAATTTTCACGTGAATAATTAAAGCGACTAGAAAAAAGGAAAAAGTCTCTCCGGGTAAACCGTTTGTAAGCTTTGTTGGGAACCGGCGTCATTTGCATCGCTATGGATAGCAATAATGTGGATGGAAAAAGTTCTTTTGGTGTGGTCGTTGTAGCCGCTTGTAATAACGGTGCAGCGCCGGCTTTATCAGTCATCGGGCTGTTTGTGTTGTGACGGATCGATCGTTTAAGTGCCGCCGTGTTTTCAGGAATATTAATGCTGTTTTGTGTTCTACATGAAAAATTGTAGTCTGCAGTGGAGAAAATTGCTGTTTATTAAAATCTGTTTTACATTTCCACTAAGGATTATTTTTGCTATCGAATTTTTCATTCACTAATAGGGTGTGTTTCGTCGTGTTCATAGCAAGCAACGTTCCAAAAGCTCTAATTAACCTCATTCTATTTTGATAGTTTGCCATTTCAAAGGATTACATCCAATTAGATGAAAACTCGAAATTAGTTCTCTGGTATGTGATACCTTTTTGCTTTTGCTGCAGAGAAAATATTGGCATGATCACTGATTTTTGCAATGTGATGTATGATATCATTTTACAACACATGGCAAAAATCAGGTATTATATTAATATTTCTTTTGCAGCGAAAACGAAAAGATAGCACATACCAGAAAACTGTATAGAACCTTATCCAAAGCATTCGTGTTTTCTTTGTATCAACTGACGTCACATTATAAAACGAAGAAAATACCTGCGCATGGTTAAAGAATTAACCTATAACAAAAATAGCACATAAACGGTCAACCGGTTGTTAAAGAATATACAGGGAATTTTCCTTTTAAGTATACATACCCTGATGTTATATGAAATTTTCAGGTATTAAACAATAAATTGTATTATATTGTGGAAAAACTAAATCACCTTCAAATATGCTGAACAAAAATTAGACTTTCATGGCAAAAACGAAAAAGGAACTGTATCTAAAAGGTAATTTCAACTGAATTAGTATATTTTTTTAATATTATGACTATTGAGTGTTAATATAAATTCTTTCCGGTATAATTTGAACTTCGCTGTATATTAGTGTTTTATGCGCGTGGCGCATGAAGTAAAATTTAGAGTTTAGAAAAGCCTGAAAATTTGGTTTGATCGCTCCGCTTCGCTACGCGATCAAACCAAATTTTCAGGCTTTTCTAAACTCTAAATTTTACTTCATGCTTGGTCTGGGAGTGGAAACACTCGTTTAAAGCTTCAAACTGAACTTTAAAAAAGACTACGATTTACTGTAACTATCAGGATATGTATAACGTTTCCGTTTTTTCAAATAAATTTAAAAAAATGAAGAATGATAAGGGTCAGTAAATCGTCGTATTTTGAAAAAGTTCAGTTTGAAGCTTTAAACGAGTGTTTCCACTCCCAAACAAAGCATGAAGTAAAATTTCGAGTTTAGAAAAGCCTGAACATTTGGTTTGATCGCGTAGCGAAGCGGAGTGATCAAACCAAATTTTCAGGCTTTTCTAAACTTGAAATTTTACTTCATGCGCCAGGTGTATAAAAGTAGTTTAGCATACTGCTTTAGAAGTATATTTGAAACTATATGTAAAATCAGTGTTTTATACACGTGGCGCATGAAGTAAAATTTCGAGTTTAGAAAAGCCTGAAAATTTGGTTTGATCGCTCCGCTTCGCTACGCGATCAAACCAAATTTTAAGGCTTTTCTAAACTCGAAATTTTACTTCATGCTTAATCAAGGATTGTAAACACTCGTTTTAAGCTTCAATCATACGTCAAAATGGGTTCCCCTTCATTATTTACAAATTCTTGAACATATTCTCTTTCAATAATTACAACTTTTTGACAAAATTATATAAGGTTTTAAAAACTTCTGCGATAAAAAAAACACACGATTTTGAGTCGAAGAATTCGTCCAACCTTATCTACAATTTGACCCCATTTTTTGAAGCAAACGCTGCTAAAACCAATTTGTTGGTAAAAATCTAGCACCCAAGGTCTGGAGAATATGGAGAACAGAATGAGGTGTCGAAAGTGCTCAATTTTGTCTACTTGATATTTCATTTTGAAGGCCGGTAATTAAATAAAGTAATAAAAAGCAAACACAATATTTATCGGAGCAGAAAATGTTTTTTCTAATGACGTATAATCTTACTCAGATATTTTACTTTTGGGGAGCATTTGTGAATTTGAAACAAAAACAGACACTACCTACGTCAAAACCTAATAAAAAAGCGTTCTAATATTTTAGGGAATTGGCCCTTACTCAGTTAAAATCTTTTTCATAAAAAAAATCATGACCATTATGTCATTTTGGCGTTTATGTTCACATAATCCTGTTTATACCCTTATTAAATTCAATCTTTGAACTGATAAATACCTATGATACTAGGGTTTTTTTTCTTTGGGATTTTTCTGTAACACCTAGTGGAGATCGGAATAACCGCTATTCGTCACCATCAGCGTAATTGAAGGCGAGCAGATTTCCCGGAGGGAACTGGGCAGAAAAAAAGCGTCACAGCGCCTCTAAAAAATAACAAGGGCGTCATATTGTAGGAGAGATGTATTCCCCAGACAGTGGCAGACATACATGCCTCTCCGCATGTAAAACACATGAATCACATCCGAGCCAGACGCGAGCTCCCTCCTCCTCTTTCACTACGGCGATTGTCAAGTGCCGGGAGTTTTCACAGGGCTCGCGTTTAATTAATCCCCGCCGAGTAATTTCATTACGGAAAGCTAGAAATTTTCCAGGCGACACAAATATCGGATGGAGAGAATGGCGATGAGACGAGCAAGAGAATTTAATGGTTTAATCAAGGGATAAACAAAGTATTCAAAAAGTTTTCGAGGAGTTGCAGACCGAGATTTGTAAACCACACATTGAATGCTTTCATTCGAACACTAAGTTTTAATTAAATCTTCAATAACCCAAAATATTTCATATTTGTATAGTACTTCAGAAAAGTAATTTCAAATTGTGGGCTCGGAGGTACACTCATATGTTTGCCGCACTGTCTATTCGTGGAATACATAAATCAAGTTTTTTGGAGCCCTCAAATGCTCTAGGCCTCTTTGTAGTTACACCACTAAATATATTGATACACTAGTTTAGCAATGTGTTGAGTGAGAATAAAATGCAGATGCATAATAATTATAAAGGGTCCGACAAGTGAATTGAACGGCTTTAGATGGTCTGTAGAGGAATGAATAAAGTATATGAACAAATTTTGGAAGAAATTGAAACTACAGGTTTTGTCAAAAAGATGTTACCACTAATATAGTACTACATAATTTTTAATTTTCTATTGTTGCTGACTAAATATGGCCACCCGACTTACTTTGGAAGAGAAAAGGAAGGTAGCAGCTTGGATTGGAAGTGTTTGGGTGACCCTCAGTAGTAAACAAAAAATTAACAATGGTTTCAGAAGCACCCTCGAAGCCATTTAACTATTTGTCGACTGCATTAGAATTTGTGGGTCTGTGAGCAATTACTGTAAAGGAAACAGTGGACTTCCCAGAAGTGTTCAATCAGAAGATAATGTTCAAGGCACGATAATTATGGTGAAAAGACTTCACACATGCATTGAGAACCAAGGGATACAGGTCGAAGGATTGCATTACCGTCATTTGGACTTGTGTATAGTGAGTGTTATTATGTTATTAAAATAAAAGTCATCTTGTAGAGGGTGAGAAATGGAAGACGAGACTGCCAGGCGTATCCTCAGCGAATGCCCGGCACTCTCGTCTACCAGTGAGAGATGACCGATGGGTGAGAGATGGCCGACGATAGACACCATCAGGGATTTGCCCACCTCGGTAATACTGGACTAACTAGACAAGGTGGAATAGTTGAGCTGAGGATGGGTGACCCGTAGTGAGAGGCAGCACAACGGGCCTAATGAGACCTAAGTGCAGTGCAGTAATGCGTACTCCCTCCCTATACCAGATACTAGAAAATAAAAGTCAATCCTATATAAGTGGTAATATCTTTTTAGACAACCCTGTATATTAAGTAACGTTTACAAAAACACTATTAGTATCTAAATATCACATCTGTAAAATGTCTACCACCCGCTTCTATGCATTACTGCAATCTGCCTGGGAAATTTAACATAACGCGCATTAGTAAATTTTCGATAGCATTTAACAATATTATTTCTTCTCCAATTATGTTTTCAGCTCTTGAAGTGTTTGATAACGTCTCTAGTAAAGTTTAGACTTCAAATAGCCCCAAAGAAAAAATCGGCAATCTTACCGACCAAGGAATGTCGCCAAGCCTCGAAATCAAGAGACAGGAAACATATTTTGCAACACAATTCAAGTTTGCGTGCTATATGTGCAGTGGCACCATCTTGTTGAAACCAAGCATCATTTTGTGTAAGCCGTTGCAGCTCCGAAACAACAAAATGCTCCAAAATTGCAACTTAACGATCAGAACTGTAACGCCTACGTCAAAAAAAGTATAGTATTATGACAAAAGTCGATACTCCATACCATACCGCCATCTTCTGATCATGAAAAGGTTTTTTATGAAGTTCTCTTGGATTTTTTTCTGCTCAGTAACGAAAATTATGTTTGTTTGCATACCCAGTGAGATGGAAGTGGGCTATATCTGACGTGATTAATTTATTGAGAAGTTCTGGATCGCCGTTCATTATTTTTAACATTTGTCTACAAAAATTAAGACGATAACCTTATCATTCTCACTAAGGCTCAGTTGCACCAGAAACGTTAAACTCGAGTTCAAGATGACAAATAAAAACTGTCATCTTCAACTCGAGTTCAACGATTCTAATGTCACCTTGAACTTGAGTTCAGAGTTGAAACAGTTCAACGTGTTTGGTAAAACTGGCCCTTAGTTGCTGTGCAGTCTGTATTTTGTACGGATGGAAGTTTGAGTCCTGGTGTAGAATACGTCGCAAACTTCTCTTTGATATCTACAGTGCAAGTAAATGCCGAATCGCAGACGTTGTGGACAAAATATAAGAAGAATATAAAGTCAATTAACTATAGTAGGTGGCATTTTAAATATCGTCAATCATTAATGTTTTCATATAAAGCTATCAAAAACCATTTTAATCAAATTGCCGGACCCTGTACCTCGAGTAATTCAATTACTTTTCATGAGTTAAACACAGAGTAGTTCAAAATAGATGTACAAAATTTTACAAAATACAGAATTAATAATAATACAACTGTATATTTAAAAAAAAAATCCTTGTGTAGTAAAACTGTCTATAAATATTTATAGCTGTCAACATTTTCAAAAAGTCATCCAACATATCTGTGAATCAGAATATTGCGGTACGAAGTTTGAAAAATAATCATTCGTTATATTTTCGCAGAATTTCATGTTTATGCAGTTAAATCTCAAAAACAATATAGCAACACTTCTTGCTTGTTTCAAGATTATAACTCTATTTAAACTAGATATTCAATTCAACTGCGGCTCCAAATCCCCAATGCATTCCAATGTTTCAACTTCAAGTTTATCCAAATACGTATAAACTTTGGAGAACTACACAAATAATTCATAACCATTCCCGGATTGTATTGGAAGTTATTTTAATAACTAATAAAGGTCAAATTAATAACCCAAGCGTAGGTCTAATAGCGAAAGGGTTGTAATGGTATTACCGATCTGAATAGTTAATGATGGTTATCGTGACATCAACGTATCTTTAACCTTTCGGACTCTAATTAATGGGCCGTCGGAATTGTTTAATAATTGAGCGGAGACTAAACGCTACGCGTCGGATAAATGAAATTTCATCCGAATTACGCCCCCGGTGCGGGCAATAAAGCGGGGACAAAACTCCGCGCACAGAGAGCGGGGGATTACGAAAGTCGTCCTTTATATTTTTTATTAAAGCGCAGGGAAGCGCGCGCGCGGTGTTATTTATGTGGTTCATTATTTAAAAAGCTACATTTACGATTATGCTCCTTCACTTTGGTAAATTCATTATTTAATGATGATATATGCGTGCTGAATTTTAATTAAAACGCAATTTGTATTAACGCGTGATGATTTTCCACGCTCACCTACGGATGTTTGTGCGGAAGAAATCGGTGGAAATCGTCTTCCTGTGCGCACTGTACGATTGGTAAATAAACTGCTTTCATCCGCAGTTTATGCTTTAAATATTCAGCAACTGTAAGGCTGGAAAATGTTTGCACGTAACAGGAACGGGTGTTCAATAATTCCCCATATTAACTAACTTGATTTAAGTTCGATTTCCTTTCCTAACATCTTTGCAAGTTTTAATATAAAATATATCGAATAATTAGGTAAAATATCGTAATAAATAGTATCGATATTTAAAATATCGATTTTTTCTATTCTAGTTATTTTTGAATTAATATTTATATTTATTTAATACTGCAAATTTATTTTTAAAAGACCTTTACCTAAGATAAATAATATTGCCAGAAATAGTTCAATGACGGTTACAAAATTATCAAAATTTTTATACGCGTGGCGCATGAAGTAAAATTTCGAGTTTAGAAAAGCCTGAAAATTTGGTTTGGCCGCTCCGCGCTTCGCGCTACGCGCCCAAACCAAATTTTCAGGCTTTTCTAAACTCGAAATTTTACTTCATGCTTAGTCTGGGAGTGGAAGCAGTTCTTCGACAATAATCAAAATCCTAATTTTATAGTTTTCTTCATTTTAAAATTGGAAGTAAAAATAAATAGTGTAGGTTTTCTTTTATAGAAATATATGAAAATATCTTTAAAACAAAAGAAGATAGGTATAGAATTAAATTTTGCGTCATATTGTGTACAAAAATACATGATGTTTGATTAAAAACAACCAAAATTTAATGGTTTGAAGTTGGAACTTTGAAACCCCTTTATTATTTTTACTTATTTTATTTAAATAAAAATATCTGACCAAAACATCACTCCCAAGCGTAAACGTTTCACCATCACCATTCATGATTTCATTGCATCATTCCATGACATTAGTGATAATGACGATTTGTGAACAGTAATCATCTGACAGACATTGGACGACACTAACAAACAAGAGGTTTTTTACACAAGAACGGACGAGGACAAACAATTAAAATTCAGACGGAAAGACCAATGGTCGATAGCCAATTGGCAGAAGAATTTATTTGTTATTTTAGCCATCAGAATTATTTTTATGTTAATTATTAATTGTACAATCTGCCAATAAAGATTTATATATATATATATATATATATATATATATATATATATATATATATATATAAAAATATCTCGAAAATAAACGAAGAAAGCCATAGGGAATGCCAGTATAGACCAATGCATAATTGAATTCTGCGTCGGAATATGTACAAATATACAAGGCGTTTCATTCAGAAAAATCGAGATGCAACAGTTTAAAGTTGTCCAAAAAGCAGTATGAAATTTTCAACACGCTTTATTTTATTATTCGAAAAAAATCACCATTGGATACGTTTGGGTATCAGCTTTTCACAACCAACATTGCTTCGTTTCGACTTTCTTTTGTTCGGAGATGCGAATTTTTGAAGTGAATCACGAAAACGCACTGCATCCTTGCATTTTTTTTTAAATATCTCTAAAACGATTAAATTTGAAGGTTATATGATAGTCAATGATTCTTTTCCCGGTATTTCACGCAGTATCCAAATTCGCAATAAAAAATACTGCAATCTATTTAAAATACCGAAGTTGGCGTCGACTTCCGGGACAACTGGAAGTCGCATGAGCTTAAAAATATTTTTATTAGAAAGAGCACACTCGATTACGCAAGATCTCATTAGAATACATTAATTATAACTCCGCATATATCTGTTGTGCGGTTTTGGTGGGACACCCTGTATAGCTTAACAATCATTGTTAATAATATGAAAATCTAGCATTGGAATTAAATATATAATTTTTTAGAGAAAATATTGAAATGCAGGTACATAAAATTAATGTTGATGCCTAACTAATCATCATTGTTTGTGATTTCAAAAAATTCAATTTTTCCTATTTCTCTAGAACACGCATGAATCAAGTCACACAACGCGTCCAATTTCAAGCTTCTAACGAGTGTTTTCCACTCCCAGATTAAGCATGAAGTAAAATTTCGAGTTTAGAAAAGCCTGAAAATTTGGATTTGCCGGGGCGCGCGAGCGAAGCGAGTCGCGCCCCGGCAAATCCAAATTTTCAGGCTTTTCTAAACTCGAAATTTTACTTCATGCGCCACGCGTACAAAACACTGATTTCAAGTGAATTTTAAAATATACTGCTTATCATTTTTTTTAAATCGATTAATTTGCTTAATGTGTAGGTATACTTAATAGAAAAAAAATCCCTGTATAATTTTTAATTTTACTTTTCCACAGGTTTTAATTTGAATATTTTTTTATTAAATAGATGGCTTTTAATCCTAACATCGTATGTAACGATACCGACCATATTGTATCAATGCTAGCGATATATCGGAAAATTAAATATCGATACAAATATCGATTATTTTACACCAAAATATCGATATTTCACAATGCTGATTTATATTGAACATCCCTGGTATAAAATATAGTTAAGCAAAATAAAAATGTTTTAATAATAATAATAATATTTATTACCCAACAGGACATCCCAATTACAGAGTAATATTACAAAAGTAAAAATTCTTAAAATAATATATATAATCAAAACAAAATAAAATTACAAAAATAAAGATAAAGATCACGTGATTCTATTTAAACAAAATAAATTAAATATTTAGAAATTATAATAATAAAATAATGGCAAATTTAACGTTTAAAACATGTTTTAAACGAGTTTAACATTTAAAACATGAATAAAACAAAACCGTTTAAAACACGACGGCTGTTTTAAAACATGTTTAAAACACTGATTTAAAACAAAGTGTTTTCAATATAACAACCCTAGGTTAAACTGCTATTTTTTTAAAATCCCAATATATTCTTTTATTCTGAACACAAAAGATGAAGTCTTTTCATCAAAATTCTAAGTATAATAAAATGTATCCTTCCCAAAAAATGTAAGAATTGAGCTATTCAATTTAAAGCTCCACGCAATTATAACACAACACACAATTCTCCTAGTTCAGTGTCATTGCACTTTAAAAAAGGAGGATTTCCAGAGTTCAACAAACCAACGAGCTAAGTCTTCGCATTGTTCGCGAAGCTTATCTCCACACAAATCATATCATCATTAGCCGGGAAGATTTACATGTTAACAACCAGAATCGAAATATTTTTCTCGGGAGTTCATTTTGGGCGATTATTAATTACGATGGAGCCATTCAGACGTGTACAATTAGTGGAATTTTAATCTGACATGCGATTGTGGGTAACGTAGAATGCGTTACGTAACGCACGTGAGGTAAAGAGAAAGACAAAAAAATGTGGTCAATTCAAAATATATTAATAATTGTTATATAATGATTCGGCATGTCTGTGTGTCTGCGAGTGTAGTTTACGCATGTTTCGGTCTCTCCAGATCGAACTGGTTACAGTTTGTGCTTTTTGTGTACATTAGTGTTAAAAGCAAAATGGTAATTAATATGTTATATCATTTCAGACATGATTTATTGGCATTAGGAATATGATATTATAATTGAGAATTAAATAAGATTTATAGAGAATTAATTGGAGGAACAAATATTTAATAACAGGTTAATAAACTTGCGTTCTTTATCAAACATACAGGGAATTTTTCATTTATGTGTATGTAAGTATACGCTGTAAACTTTCCGTCATTCGTTCTTTTTTATAAAAGTTCAATTTGAAGCTTTAAACGAGTGTTTTCTATTTCCAGATTAAGCATGAAGTAAAATTTTGAACCTGAACGTTTGGATTTGGACGCGTTTGGTCCAAATCCAAATGTAGGCTTTTCTAAACTAAAAATTTTACGCGTATAAAACACTTGTTCTAGTCAATTTCAAAACAAAATATATTCTTCGAATATTTATTAATACCCTTATTTATAATGGGAATTATACGTCATAATGAGACAAAAAATGTATATTGATGTTACACTAGCAAAGTACAGCGTGAGTGATCATGGCGCTTTCGTTCGGGACAAATCGCGAGTGTCGCTTGGATTCAGCAATTCCGCAATAATAATAACAAAAAAAAACTTGAAGAAGTAAAGCGTATTACAATTCTCTTTGTACTTTGCCATCACCGCAAATAAATAATCCTTCTTATCTCATCAAGGAAGTAAATTACAATCAAAACCATCTAATCTAGAAAAAATTCTTATTGAGAAACGTAACCAGAACAAGTTCCTTGAAGCATTAAAATATTGGCGTTAAATTACCAAATAATTAACCAAATTACCGTATTGTGAATTGTTTAACGAGTTAACGGTCGAACGAGTCCGTACAAAGCCCACCTTTTTGGGTAAATTGACAAACCCGGTGGCTCGAATCAACCAGCAGAAGGAAGATGCTCAGATAGCCGTTGCCCATTTCGTACATTTTCGTTAATTACGCGACGCGTGCACGATTCGTTAATTCCCCCTTCTGTGCACGGTATGATTGCGGCCTTAACCTTGGCGAGGAAATTGAAGAAGAAGACAATGGCTGTCAGGAATCATAAAAAAAAGAACGTACGTATATTTCGTCGAGCAGAAGGAGTTCGTTCACCGGGGATCCGTCGCGGTTCAGAGCGCCCGGGTTCAAAGATGCGGCGCGATGTGCCGGCCGCGACACGCGAAGAGTTTTCCTGGAGTATTAATAAAGCCATACTACTTTTAGCGAAATCCGGTGCCAGCGCGTGCAAACCGTGCTAATCTGTTTAACACACTTTCCAACCCTCACTTTAAAGGCACCGTTCGATATCCAGCGTGCTGTGCTTTCTCAAAGCTTTGTGTCTCTATAAACACGTGAGGGATGTTAGGTTTTATATCTTGGAGAAACCCATCAATAAAAAATGTTTAATCAAGTTCTAACAGCGCGGGCTTAATTAAATGTCTTATTTGGTACGGGGGAATTTGTAATCATGAAGCTTATTGCTATTCAAGATCTTGCAGCTCAAAGGGATTTGGAAATTAGGCCGATATATTGTGAAGAGTATCATATCAAAATTAAAATTAAACAGAGAGAGACGCTGCGATTTTCAATTTGAAAATTGCATCAACATATTTCCATCGAATATTGCATTTGTAGCGAATTCCCACAAACTGGGACATGGAAGACGAAGATAGTATTTACGATTTCCCAATTTAGAAACAGATATTGAAGGATTAGGTTTTTTTTTGTTTGTTAGTTTGGCATAGGTTTTTGTACCATTCAGCCATCAACGATGATTGTATATTCGACATATATTTGGACGTCACGACACATTCACACAACACCCAGGGACACGACGAGTTACTATTATTTTTAAACAACAACGCCTCGTGCACGGGAATCGAACCCGGTCTGTGGCTCGCCGAGCGATTACCGTCCGGGAGGATTACGTTACTTATCATTTTAGAAGATTTTGTAGAGGATTCTTGAAAACAGCAAGGTATAAAATACTCTGCTAAAAATTACCTAAAAGTTAGAAATAGACATAAGGGATTGTGGCGATGAATTTTCGCTATAATTCGCTAGGTATAATCTGAAACAGTTTTCATAAACTATTTTGTTGCGACGAACACAATTCGGCGAACCCCTTAAAATAATCTTATGTGAAAATGATCCCAATCTTTCTGATGTATCCTTATTCTACTGTCCTTGGATAGATTGCAGAAAGAACATGCATCAAAAATAATATTAGCAACTCCCATTGGATTCCGAACTGTAGAACTAGTAACTCCAAGGCAAATACAGAAGTCTGGTTATATCGAAATTCGCTGACCTCCTACGAAAGTTTCCTCTCTTCCTACTTTTCTTCTAACGTGCTTGAAAAGACTGCAGAAGGTCCATGCATCAAAAATAATATTAGCAACTCCCATTTGATTCAGAATTGTAGAACTAGTGAGTTCAAGGCAAATACAGAAGAAGAGACAAGATTCGCTGACCTACGAAAGCTTCCTCTCTAGGGGTCGCCCACGATTGAAAAAAAAAACATCTGATTTAAAACTTCAAAAGTTATTGTAGATGATACTCTTAGTACAATCTAAAAGTTCTAAATAGATATTAGAGGTTATCTCGAAAAGTTATTGCAGAGAATCGCTAGGTCACTGTAGAACTAGTGAGCCCAAGGCGAATACAGAAGTCTGATTATGAGTAGATTCGCTGACCTACGAAAGCTTAATCTTCCATTCGATTCAGAATTGTAGAACTAGTGAGTCCAAGGCAAATACAGATGTCTGATTATGACAAGATTCGCTGACCTCCTACGAAAGCTTTCTCTCTAGGGGTCGCCCCCGATTGAAAAAGGAAACATCTGATTTAAAACTTCGAAAGTTATTGTAGATGATTCCGACAAATTGGTTACATTTGAAGATACTCTTCGCTTGGTACGATCTAAAAGTTCTAAATAGATATTAGAGGTTGTCTCGAAAAATTATTGCAGAGAATCGCTAGGTACGATCTAAAAGTTCGAATTGTACAAGGGATATTGTCTTGATCATTTTTCAAGTTCTTGTGCAGAATTTCTACAAAAAAGTTATGAAGAACTAAAAATACTTTCCGTGATACGCGAGCTACTTTTGCATACTAAGTTATTTGGCGATCGACAGGTTACATGTAATAAAAACCAACAAAAAAAGTATATGGGGCATTCTACGCCAAATCGGATACCATCTGGCTTTTACATCTCCGATTTTTTTCATAATTTTTTATGTTATAGTACCAAATGAGAGAGGACTCCGTGATTTTTTTTCAATTTTATTTGTGAAGCCGCTTTCGAGAAATCCATTTTTGAAAAAAAAGGATCCTTTTTTTTAAATGCTAATAACTTTGTGAAAAATGGGCCGATTTTAACCTTTTTTTTGAATTTTCTATTTTTCAAAATACTTTTTGAATATAAAATCCAAAAAAATTTAAAAACCATATTTCTATAATATTTTCAAATTTTTAACATAAAATGTTGATTTCCAAAAAACACGTACTGATCGATTTTCTTGAAATTTTTATCTAAAAGACTGTTACTCATTCCGCAACTTTTAAGCCTAGTCCGATAATGGGATAATAGGATTTATTTTTTTTCGAATTTTTAAAATTACATGTTTCAGCTATCAGTACTAAAAGTTAATAATAACCTTTCTCTCAGGTCCACCAGCAATAGTTTTTGCCATTTATGAAATGTAATAGATATGGCTTAATAATTTAATGGATTAAAACCAAGGTCACTTATAAAAAAATATTCGGAAAATATTTCTATAAAATTTTCAAATTTTTAATATAAAATGTTGATTTCCAATAAACACGTGCTGATAGATTTTCTTGAATTTTTTTCTAAAAAACTGTCACTCGTTACGCAACTTTTAAGCCAGTCCAGTACTGGGATAACGATGGGATTTTTTTTTTCGATTTTTTTTAAATTCCATGTTCTAGTTATACAAGGATTGTGAAGACAAAAAAATAAATCTCATCGTTATCCCAGTATCGGACTAGGCTTAAAAGTTGCGTAATGAGTGACAGTTTTTTTAGAAAAAAAATTCAAGAAAATCGATCAGTACGTGCTTATTGGAAATCAACATTTTACAATAAAAATTTGAAAATTTTATAAAAATATTTTCCGAATATTTTTGTATAAGTGACCTTGGTTATAATCTGTTAAATTATTAAGACATATCTATTACATTTCATAAATGGCAAAACTATTGCTGGTGGAACTGAGAGAAAAGTTATTATTAACTTTTAGTACTGATAGCTAAAACACGTCATTTTAAAAATTCGAAAAAAATAGATCCTATTGTTATCCATTATCGGACTAGGTTTAAAAGTTGCGGAATGCTGTTACTCATTCCGCAACTTTTAAACCTTTTAGAAAAAAAAAAATCAAGAAAATCGATCAGTACGTGTTTTTTGGAAATCAACATTTTATGTTAAAAATTTGAAAATTTTATAGAAATATGGTTGTTAACATTTTTTGGATTTTATATTCAAAAAGTATTTTGAAAGATAGAAATTTCAAAAAAAAAAAAGGTTAAAATCGGTCCATTTTTTACAAAGTTATTGGCATTTAAAAAAAAAAAAGGAACGTTTTTTTTCAAAAATCGATATCTCGAAAGCGGCTACACAAAAAAACAAAAAAAAATCGCGAAGGCCTCTCTCATTTGGTACTATAACATAAAAAAATATGAAAAAATTCGGAGATGCAAAAGCCAGCTGGTATCAGATTTGGCGTGGAATGCCCCATATACAGAGATTTTTTCTGTTTAATATCCTTTAAAATTTATTGCAAATTGCTCGAATTTTGATATGCAGTTAAAAACTGATTAAACATAAGCAGTATATTTCCGATTTCACAATATGTTTCAGTGTTTTATACGCGTGGCGCATGAAGTAAAATTTCGAGTTTAGAAAAGCCTGAAAATTTGGTTTGGCCGCTCCGCTTCGCGGAGCGACCAAACCAAATTTTCAGGCTTTTCTAAACTCGAAATTTTACTTCATGCTTACCCTGGGAGTGGAAACACTCGCTCGAAACTTCAAATTGAACACTGTTCAGAAACGATGAATGCCTAAAAAATTACATCGTGATATGAATACGAATAGTCGTTAGAATTTGAAGTAATCTTCTTTGGGAGATTATAAGAAAATTATAAATTATTAAATCAATGTCAAAAGCTTCAATTTTGCTTAGAAATAAACGGGCTCTAAGGTTTTGAAAGTGGGGTTAAAATGTCTTAGCTAGTTTTTCTAAAAAATGGTGTCAAAGTTCAGAAAAATATTGCAAACATCGTTAGATTTTAAAGTAATCTTGTTTAAAAAAATATAAACTAAACATGAATTATTGAATCAACTTCAAAAGCACTAATTTTGCTTTAAAATAAACAAGCTTTAAGAACCTGAAGTTGGGGTTACAATATCTCAACTAATTTTTCTGAAAAATCTTGTCAAAATTGAGATATTACTGAAAAATCATTAGATTACCTCAAAATCTGATGATTTTTCTTGTTCGGAAAATTATATAAAAAGAAATTATTTATTTTCTTAAAATTAAATAAGTTTTGAGATCCTGAAGTCGGATGAAAGATGGCCTACATAAGGGATCTACCCACCTCGGCTTTACCAGACTACCTAAACCAGGTAGGCTGGCTCAGCTGATGCTGGGTAATCGACGGGAGGAAGCACAATGGGCCTAATGAGGCCTAAGTGCTGTGCAGAAATGCGTACTCCCCAAAAAACCAGAACCAAATCATGAAATCGGGGTGGAAATCTGTTGAAAACTGTTTTTTTCTGAAAAATCGTGTCAAAGTTAAGATTTAGTGAAAGCATCGTAATATTCCAAGGTAATCTTGTTTGGAAAGTTATAAATAAATTTTCATTTATTAAATCAACTTTAAAAGCAGTAATTTTGCTATGATATAAACACGTTTTAAGATCCTAAAGTTTAAGATATTTTTAAATTTTGTACCTCGTATTTTCTTGAAAAATCCTCGTCCTACTGTCCGTGCAACGATCAATGTTGCCTTTTTTCGGAATACGAGTAAACAACAAACGATTTGCGGAATAACAACAGACGAATTGCAGATTCAACAACAATATTTTTCACTAATCTTACTGAAAAAAAAATTATTTTTCACGAAATCTCATCAGAGGTTGAAACCGGTAGGTAATCGAAGAACAATGGTTCAGCGATCGACGGGTTAAACACCTTTGATCTAAAAGTTCCAAGTAAATATTAGAACCGGGTCTGGATGATATTTGAAGTCATTGCTTTATATACAGGGAATGTGAGCGATTTACAGAAAGTTTTTCATTAAAGTATATAACATACAGGGAGGGGCAGAAAAAGCCATCCGATTTCAAATCCCTTTTTCTCAGAAGAGGGAACAGGTACAGAGTACTGGGGTAAAAACCGTTAGAAAGCCGGTTTTATGCCATTTGTCACTAGCCAACATGCCTTGGTCTGGTGAACATCGTGCTTTTGTTATTGAGCGGTTTATCGAAAACGGCGGTTCGATCATTGCTACAGAACGTGCTTTTCGAATTCATTTCAGACTCGGGCGTCATGATCCTGTTCCACATCACGCTACGATTAAAGTGTGGGTGTCAAATTTTTGACAGACGGGTTCAGCATTGAAAAAGAAGTCGCCTGGACGTCCCAGGACAGCAACAGGACCTGAAAACGTGGCCAATGTGAGAGCCGCGATTGAACGTTCCCCGCGTCGTTCGGCACGAAAACATTCGCTCGCTTTGGCGATTTCCAACCGCAGTATTCGGCGAATTTTGCACCGGGACCTCAAAATGCATCCCTACAAAATGGTTGTTGCACAGGAATTAATTGAAAGGGATTTTGAAACCCGTATGAACCTGTGTCGCGATCTCCGAGAACTCCCAATAGACGGTGTTGTGCTCTTCACGGACGAAGCCCATTTTCACCTTTGTGGCGCCGTAAACAGGCAGAATTTTCGATATTGGAGTGACGAAAATCCTCGGGAAATCCATCAGAAACCCCTCCATAGCCCAAAAGTAACTGTGTGGTGTGCTCTTTCCCGCCTAGGCGTCTGGGGGCCTTACTTTTTTGAAGAAAATGGGCAATCCGTAACGGTCAACAGCGAGCGCTATTGTTTCATGTTGGAAAATTTTCTTCAACCCAAAATGGAAGAAAATGGCGTGGAAAATGTGTGGTTTTAACAGGATGGTGCAACCGCCCACACATCGCGACGATCAATGGACATTCTCAGGGAAATGTTTCCCGGACGCCTCATTTCTCTGAGAGGTGATATTGGCTGGCCGCCGCGCTCACCGGATCTCACTCCATGTGACTTCTTCCTTTGGGGTTACCTCAAATCGAAGGTATTCCAGCATCGATCAAGGACCCTTCTTGCTTTACGAAGGAAAATTGCTCGGGCAATTAAAGAAATTCCTGTGGAAATGACGGTGAAAGTCATGGAAAGCTACCGCGAGCGCCTAAATCAGTGTGTCCGCTCCCAAGGACGACATTTGAGTGATGTGCTTTTCAAAACTTACATTTAAAAATGGCATAAAATTTGCGATATGTTAATAAAAACATTTTTTTGTCAAGTTGAGTGGTTTTAATTTTATAACGTTTTGAAATCGGATAGGTTTTTCTGCCCCACCCTGTATATCCAAAATACAACGTATATGCTTTAAATCATAAAAAATGTATTGCTTGCTTTTGTAAAAGTTTAATTTGAAGCTCAAACGAGTGTTTTCCACTCCCAGGCTAAGCATGAAGTAAAATTTCGAGTTTAGAAAAGCCCCGCGTAGAAAATTTGTCGAGGGTCGCGCAGCGACCCGAGACAAATTTTCACGGGGCTTTTCTAAACTCGAAATTTTACTTCATGCGCCACGCGTATAAAACACTGAAATATGGTTAAGTTCACAATTTGCTACTAAAGCAGTATGCTAAAGAACTTCATCCTAAAGCCAGTGTTTTATATGGGTGGCGCATAAAGTAAAATTACAATATTTCGTTGATTGTTAAGGCATTTATTTTTAAAAAATCCATTATCACTTAATATAATAGCAAACTATTTACGATTTTCAACTTTTTATTTAATTCACTACAATTGTTTCGGTACACTGTAGCTTCTTCAGGTGAAGAAATATAATAATAGTATTATATTTCTTTACCTGAAGAAGCTACAGTATAGCGAAACATATGTAGTGAGTTAAATAAAAAGTTGAAAATCGTAAATAGTTTGCTATATATTAAGTATTTACAATATTTTGTTAGGTTTCAAAATATTCTTTGCTATATACTAGAAGATAGATATAGTTGGACTTTCGATGTTGTTCTTTTAAAATTTTTATAGATGAAACATTGTGAAAACATCCAACAAATTCCCACTTTGCGCTAGGAGCGATCTAAAATTTCAAAGAAGACATTATAGGCTTGATAATTTTTAAAGTTTTGCTTCAATAAACTTACAAATCATCATTTGTAATTAAATAACTACAAGTATGAGTATTTGAAGCGTCAATGTAAAAGTGATTTCCTATTAAAAAGAAAACATTTAAATTTACCGTTATGCAATATTCATCTGTTAATATTAGCATAAGTCCGATGAATGGCCGGGATGTGTCCATCCTATTTAAACTGGCACCTCTCGCACACTGGCCATCGTCGTCAGCTGGCCTGTGTGGGAACCGGCTTGGGAAAACAATAGACCCGAGAAAGAACCGTAGTGTAAATTATGCTAATCATATTTTGCGCGGACGAAGAATTGACGAGGAAGTCTTTTCGCCGGGGAAACGCACACCAACAACAGAATTACTGCTCTGGGAGTTATTACGATTTTTCCAAGTTCGCCGTTCCTTTGTCATGATTGTGATTACGTTTCGACGTTATCATTATCGCGGTTCTGTAAATTGCTAGCGACTATATATATATGCGGAGATGGTGATTATGATAGTTTTGCGGTCGAGGCAAAGCAGCTTTCGCGGTCACATTGAATTAAATATTCAACATTGATAAACTAAAATAAATTTGATCGGAATTAAATAACCTTACGAAAACAGTTACGATATAAACTCCTTAATATTAAAAAAGTTTCATATTCCCTAGGGAAATATCAGTATGTTATGACATATCGTAACCAAGGAAGTAATGAATATAATAGTGTAAATAAAGCTGTACTGTTATTAAAACAGGGTAAATTTGCTGCTCATAAGCCTGAAGCTTATACAATGCTCGTATTATTTAATCAATTTCATTAATCTAAAGCTGGTGCCGGCGAACAAATCAAAGTAACCAGTAAGTAAAATCAGCAGTGAGTAAAATCTCACCACTTCAAATTATTACACAATGCATAATATCATCCGGTCTAATAACCAATGACTTATCCAGCGTAAAACGAAATTAAGCAGGCAATTCCGAAGCGCAATTAGTGGAGGGCTAATTCAATTCTGGCCGTCACACAGCCTTCCATAAACGATCCGAACGCGGCCATCGAACGTTTATTACACCAGTAATTACCCAACACAGACGTCAGCGCGGATGCTCCCTGATAGATTGGCTGCGAAAGGAAAGAATTTCCATCACGTCACACGAGGATCATCAATTATACACCGGGGCATTCCTCGAGAAGAGTCACTCGACGCATTGGCGTTTTGTCCTTTGACGAGGCGCGTCATTTTTTATCCTTTTTACCAGAGATTTTTTTTGTAATCAATCAATCACTTTGATGAATTGACCGGTGAGGAAGTTAACGCGAGTGTTTTGGTGTAATCAAGTGGGATAATTATCGGTTCAATGGATGTCTGAATACGTGTTATGGGTATTGAAAGATTACCGGTTTCATAATGAAATCATAAAGGATTAGGTCTTTAAAGATCTCCATGTGTGATAATAATTAGGCATTATTGCTAATTTGAAAATTTTGCGTGATTGATGAATTTGTTAATACATTGCGTTAAATTAATTATACATTTAAATCTTGTTCCTTGATTGTACAAGTTTAGACTGTAAAATTGGTTGTATATAACGTGAGATCAAGCCTAATAATAAGCTTCATTTGGCTGTGAAAATATAAACGTACATATATGTGATTCAGAATCAGTGGCGCAACCAGGATTTTTTCTTCGTAATTCAATCAAAATCACAAATGAAATATATAATAACGTAAGTTACAATATACAGGTATTTTTTCTTTCAACTACACTGAAAAAAAGGGCAGGTGGTGGCCGAGCGGTAACGTCGCCGGGCTGTATCGCTCGGCGAACCACAATTCGGGTTCGATTCCCGTGCATGGCGAGATTTTATTTAAAAATAATTTCTCGTCGTGACCCTGGGTGTGGTGCGAATGTGTTGTGACGTCCAAATATCTGTTAAATTTATATATTAGTATTAGTTACAAACTGAAAGATAGTTAAAATAAACATTGATGTTGGCTAATAGTTATATAACTAAGGCCAGGCAAAAGTTAAACCCAAAAAAAAAAAACACTGAAAAAAATATACGAATATATATGTAGTTGGAATCCCTCCTCTTTATCTCAAGCATAACTGCTTGACTTAAGTACATAACTAACTCGAGATAATTTTGCTTTTAGCACAACGTTACAAATTTCCGAATTATAATCAAAAATCAAATTGCATTGTTTCTAAACCTAAATTACAATTAAAAAATCAAACAAATACCTTCCTTTCCAAACCTAAATAGATAACGAGACAATAATGCAATTACACATTCAGATACCCAATTCAATTCCACAATAATTTCCTTTCGTTCAATTAAAATACTCAACGAGGAGGTATTGTTAGCAAAAGTATCAAACGCGCTTTCGCTGAATGGATGTGTCGCAATGTGCAAATACAATTCGAATTTCTTATCACCGCGCGCGAGAAGCCATTATTTGAGGAATTTACGTGCAACACAGGGCCTCGACAAAAAAAAATAAACGGTTCACGCGTTTTAGGCGGACACGTTTACTCAACACAGCGCGCCCGTTCAATTTAAGAAATGGATTTTAGCGCGGTGGCGCCTTTCGCACATAAATAAAATTCGAATAAGGTAAGTAAGCGCTCAGATTGTGGGTGTGTGTAGTATGTTGTATGGGATAGGACGAGGGAATGAAATTTGTGAAATAGTTTAGGCTTCGGTACACACGTGTACGTGTCTGTGATATTTTGAAATATTTTTCCTCCGAGATTAGATCTAGCACTATTGAAGAACGCCACAGTTGTAGCTTCTTGATTTGAAGCTAGTAAGTGTATTACAAATAAATGCAAGAATGTCCTTATGCAGATTCTTTCGCATACGCAGTATTCTTTGACAGTTCACACTATAAATTACAATCTTTTGTTTTGGCAAACTTAAAACCAATTGTACCGAAGATGTTGTATCGACCTTTGAATTGAATTCAAAATGGCATTAGACCAATGCCAAAACTTGTTTACCTCGTGGCACACTAGGACAGAAATTTGTTTCGCGGCGCAATAAATAAAAATCCCTAGAAACATTAAGGCGCAGTTGCACCAAAACTGTTGAACTCGAGTTCAAGTTGAACTTGAGTTTAAGATGACAGTTGTTATTGTTGTAATGTCACTTTGAACTAGAGTTCAGAATTGAAGCAGTTCAACGTGTTTGGTGCAACTGGCCCTAAATGTAATAAGAGCGAAAAGCCTAACAATTAAATATTAATGACAAAAATTTCCCATGCTTTTCCGACATGCTGAGCATCTCTCAGGGCACACTAATGTGCCGCTCACACAGTTTGACCAACACTGCATTAGGCCAATGGAAAATGACAGCTTGTTGGTAAAAATGCTCCCGCAAGTTCAGAACAGGTCAACAGACTTTATAGCTGAGGCAATTAAGAGTGCAAGAAGAAAAAGAAATTCAGAGATAGCCTATTCAACGTTGTTAGTGCAATTTTCTCCAGGATACCCTCAGGTCATCTGCCAGCAATATTTTAATTATGAATCCATATATATTTTTATTGGGACGACTGCAGACATACAGGTATAACATTTCTAGGAATCATTGGATGTTTTTTTTTTATGAGTTCATTTTAAAGCTACTAACGAGTGTTTCCAAACCTTGATTAAGCAGGAAGTAAAATTTTGAGTTTAGAAAAGCTTCAAAAATTGGTTTGGTTGCGTAGCGACCAAACCAAATTTTCAGGCTTTTCTAAACTCACAATTCTACTTCATGCGCCAAACGTATAAAACACTGAAATATTGTGAAATTGAAAATATTCTTGTTTAGCAGAATATTTTTAATCCTGCTTTAGCAGTTTATTTTTAATACTGATTTAGCAGTATATTATAAATGTCACAATATTTAAGTGTTTTATACGCGTGGCGCATGAAGTAAAATTTCGAGTTTAGAAAGCCTGAAAATTTGGTTTGGCCGCTCCGCTTCGCGGAGCGACCAAACCAAATTTTCAGGCTTTTCTAAACTCGAAATTTTACTTCATGCTTAATCAAGGATTGGAAACGCTCGGCAGTAGCTTCAAAATGAACTCATTTAGAAACAACAAATGCCTAAAAATGCATACAGGGAGGTGTTCAGCCCCGCAGCCCTAGTAGACGAGTCGCCACTGGTTATCCAGTACTCTTTTAATAACATTGAATGATATAATATCAATATGCTAGCTATGCTGCTGTTTACAAAATTGCGATACTTTTCCAAAATTAAAAAAAAAAATTAAGAACATGTTTTCTGTTAACAAATAACACTGGACGATTCCTGCTGTTTCGAAAATTCCAAAACTCTTCTAAATTTCGCAAAAAAAAAAAACAAGAATATGTCATCTTACAAAAGGAACATTAGATGAAGCTGTACTGTTTTCCGAATTCCGATACTTTTCTAAACTTCGCAAAAAAAATCAATACCATGTCTTCTTATAATAATGATCACTGGACGAAGCTGTACTGTTTTCTGAACTCCGATACTGTTCTAAATTTCGCAAAAAAAAGGAAAAGTGACTTACCTGTACGTCGAAGTTGTGTTGCTGCTGTTGCAGGACAGCGCTGTCGACCTGGTGGGCCTGCGGCGGAGGCGGCGCGGCGTACTGGTGCTGCTCGTACGGGGGCGGTGGCTGGTCCCCGAAGTGGTCAAACTGCTGGTTGACGGACTCGGCAAGAGTGACGCCCAGATGGGGCGCCAAGTGCGGCTGCAAGTGTTGTTGGTGTAAATGCGGCGGCAATTGATCTTGGGGCTTTAATATTACCACGCCGGGCTCCAACTGCAGCCCGTTCTTCGTCAACTCTTCTTCGGCCGGAGACGGTTGCCTACTGCCGGGTGTACGGCTGTAACAACAATACCGGCAAAAAAAATAAATATACAACTGTTAGACACATCAAAAATATATAAATTGTTCTTATTTTTTGAAAATAATTTGACCCGAGTTGTTACAATTTGCAGTAGATAGTATTTTCTTGAATTAATTTCTCATCTGGCACTTGGTGAAACATATTACACTAACTAACTTTTAATTGTGAAACAATACCAAGTGCCTTTCCTTTAATTAACTTTACATAGTAGATAGTATCTTGTGACACAAACATTTCATTGTATAATCCAATACCGTCGGAGTATTACCCACAGGAAGTAGTCGTCTCAATGACTTTTTGGATTAATCTAGACAAAAATTAGTACTACATGGTGCAAAGAATCGCAGTTTCAATATTAAAGGAATGTATCGTTTTAGTGAAGACAGAGAAGTCAGAGCTATAAAAGGCGAATATTTGGATAGTATAGTTCATTTGTCTTTTATATTAAGTGTCAATGTCAAAATTTCAGTAAAAAATCACCAGGTATAATAAATAAATTTTATTGAATCACCCTTTAAGATTCTGACATATTAATGTGAGGTTATTTTCTTGCAACTACGGCTATTTTGAACTTCAAATTCACCGCTTAGCTCATATTTTTTCAAAGTTCCAAAAACTGTAATAGTTAATTTCTGCAAATAAATTTAATTCAGTATTGTAAATGATGATTTAAAAATAAATACATAAAACCTACGTCGAAAATCCATGCAGCTCATTTTTGTTTAAATTCTTGTTTTGAGTTTTGAGGTCTTCAATGTACCTGACCACTGCTGTTTTTTTCTGAGGATAAAAATCACCCCAGGTTTTTAAATGTTTGCTAAGATCTTGTTTATTTTAGACATTTAGATGAGAATAAAAAGCGTCGATTTCAAAATAAAAATTGTAATGAAAATGTCACTATGACATTTAGGACTAACTACCAATATTTACCAAAATCCCTATTCTAAAATATTGTATTTTGCCAACTTAAGAACAATTTGAGAATTAATATAAAAAGTAAATAAACGTTACTTTCCAATTTTACTTTATGCGCCACGCGTATAAGACACTGATTTCAAGTAAAGTTCACTTGTTCACAATATTTTAGTGATTTCAGTGCTTAATACACGTGGCGCATGAAGTAAAATTTCGAGTTTAGAAAAGCCTGAAAATTTGGTT
The DNA here is from genome assembly GCA_932526585.2 of Philonthus cognatus. NCBI lineage: Eukaryota > Metazoa > Arthropoda > Insecta > Coleoptera > Staphylinidae > Philonthus > Philonthus cognatus. Next base: position 23,750,395 of record OW052250.1, on the reverse strand, counting down.
TGGTCGCACCGCTTCGCGGAGCGACCAAACCAAATTTTCAGGCTTTTCTAAACTCGAAATTTTACTTCATGCTTAATCTGGGAGTGGAAAACACTCGTTTTAAGCTTCAAATGGAAATATTTTAAAAAAGCGTATGCACATGTATACTTCAAAGAAAAAATCCCTGTATAACCATTTAAATGATCATTAATATTATCATTTGAATGACCATTCGAATGATAATAATAGATTAATAAATAATTGATGATTTTAATTATCGAATGATTCGATTATTCTCACTCGATTAGGCCTATCACTTGTCTAAACTATACGATTTGGTCCAATTTGACGGTTTGATAATATTAACTCATGATATATAAAATTACGAAAATGTTATATTCGTGAAAATTAACTCATGGACTGCATCGATATTTTCTGGGGTTGACACCGAAATGGGCCTTCCACGTCTCTCATCATCTTGAAGGAAAAATGTTCCCATTTTGAAACAAACAACCTAATTTTTGACAGTGGCATATGAAGGGCAGTTATTATGAAGGGTATTGATCATGTCTTCGTAAATTTCTTTACCCCGTAACACCTTCAAATAAGGTACTTGAAGATGGCCCGATATTCCGTTTTATCGATTTTCTCACCCTCGGTTGACATACCCTATTTTTGAAAATGTCTTGCTTGGTAGTGCCTACACTTTTTGACGTAAAACTTTGCATTAATATTTATAATTAGTTATAATTTGTTGCTATGTTAACGCGATCTTATTGATACACTCTAAATGGTCAAGGCTAACTATTTATCGATACCTCTTCGTATTCACAAAAGGCCATAGAAGGAATTAAAAATCGTCTCCTCAATCATGTGTGGATTCTATAGAGTAATTGATTTAAACATTAAATTAAATTAAATAAACAACATTAAATTGTGCCTTCGTAATTTCTTGGATTATCAAGTTTCTGCATAATTAAACCCATTTGATAGATTTTTTTGTTCGTTTCTTTGATAAACTAAAAAGTTTTAAATCTCATCCATCACTCTTTCAAACTAATTAGCAAGGATGGATTGTTCTCTTCCCAGTGGGTCGCTAAAAATCACGTTTCCTTGCAAAATAAAAATAAAACGCCCATTTCTCCGTCATTTAATTAGTGGTGTTATAATTTTAACTAAAGTAGTCCAAAATTTAAAATAATTAAAAAAACGAATCAATTTTCTTATAGCTATTGATTGGTAAATTTCCAAGTAAACATTTGACAAATTTCTTAAAACCATAAATTACAGGCTGTGGTAACAGTTCGGCATTGTAATTCCGCATCGATTCGAAATGTCGTAGTTACAATTAGTGTAGATTAGGGTGGCACATTACAAGCACAAATTACATTCAGATAATTATGCCATTCTGAAGAGAAGAGCTCACGTTGGAAGTCACGGAAGGTAACTAGTCCAGGCCTTGTTCCTCCTCCTCCCACCCTCCTCCATGGGAGAATTAATGTGTTTCAGTTCGTGCGAAGCGTACCGTAAACATTTTTCGTGTTTCTTAATTACGGTGATTGTTTTAATTAGCTCTAGCTCGGGGACAGAAAAATATGAATAAGTGTGTGTTTTTTTTTTCAGTGGCTAGGAGGTGAATTAATGTCCGGTGTAATTTATAAGGAAAAATCTAGTTCATGTTGAATATAATAAGGAGTTTAAAGTGGAACGGAGTTGTAAGGAGAGTTTTTTCCTGCGGAGTTATCTTCTTCATGCGTGTGTAGTTTATATTATAATATAATAAGTCGGTATTTTTTTTTACTAACAAGACTATTTAGTTCAAGAATTTGACAGATGGTTTCTTGTAATGTTTTCTGATAGTTTGTTTGCAGTTTTCACTTAGTAAAGCTGGCATCACAAACGTCTTAGATGGGATTCAGGTTGTTTAAACTATGGAAACTGCTGACCAAAAAGACAGACCAACTGCTTTCTGAGAATCTCTATAGGACTGCTTTAAAAGTGTGTTGAGCTAAGAGGATTCTATGTTAAGAGGATTCTATGTAGAATAATAGAATATTTTTAGTACTGAGTTTTCATTGCTTCTGTACTAGGCTAAGAAAATATCAATATCCCCTCGTAATATAGTATGTTCAATAAAATAAAGCCTATAGAGTGCCATGGAATAAATTGTAGGTTGGCAACTCTGAAATTATACATTATAATTATTATGTCTGACGTTTAATATGACAATTCCTAAAGGGTGTAGCCAACTTAAATTTAAAAAAAGATTAAATCATGGCACTCTAGAGGTTTTTTTATTGAACATACGATATAATTTCTCTATTCAAAATCCAACGGTAAGAATCCCGATAGAAAAATTACATTATCCGTAGAAATGAACAAAACTCAAATTAAAAGTTTTCTATGGTTTGTCTCAAAAATAGGAGGAACACAACAAAAATCAGCTGATCTATTTACGCGACCTTATTGGCTACCGAAAAGACAAACTCCACTCAAACTAAAGCATAGAGATCCAAGCAAAAATGTTGGCTGCCATGTTAAAATCGCGACTGACGTTTCTTTGCGTCTATTTGCATATATTTTGGCGTCTATTTGCATATATTGTGTTTGATCAGTGTTATCAATGTGTTAAAAGTAAGTATTTCTGAATTACCTCTCCCCGCTCATCAAAATATTCACTTATATTTTGACTGTGTACACCGGAAAGTTTGTTGTGATCCTCCTACTTTTGAGACAAGGTATAATCAATTATTGTGTAGGTAGATTCTTTAGGTTAATTGATTATGGTTGCAACATAGTGTTGATTTAAGAGGTGAAAACTAATTGGCGGTAATTACTTCTGGTGGATTTCCTTATTTAAAACGTTTATAGGTTTATAATTGGCGGTTAATCCGTCAACTCCCCCTTTGGGCAAAGATATCGAAATCTCTCTGTGTTGGAGCGGACCATATAATTTACATAATCATATAACTATATTTTTGGCCAGATCTAGATATGGGTCTACTTTCACGGCCCGCCCTAGGCGCAAAGGCATGTTATAACACGGCCTTGCCCAATTATTATTGACCATTGTGAATTGTAACAGGGAATAATCGAGGTTTTCATCATAACCCGATGTTTGATATATTGATTTTCTAATATTATATGATGGATACATTGATCAAATATTGAGTATCTTTATTTATATATATATGTATATATATATATATATATATATATATATATATATATATATATATATATATATATATATATATATATATATATATATATATATATATATGGAAAAAAAACATTAAAAACATCAGAAGAAAAGCTTCTAACGGACGGTTTTAGGAAATTAGCGGATCCTTTCCTTACTAAATTTAGTAAAGCTTCTGTGCGAAAAGGCAACAAAAAAGTTGTGAACAGGGAAATTTCGAAAATTTTGCGAAGATTCATAGGATCTTGGCCCTTTCTCAGGATTATAAAAGATCCAGACCAACCTTTATTTTTTTAACACTTAGTAAATAACACACTTGGTTAAGATTTCACTGTTTATTGATTGACACTGCAACAATTGTTTCGCTACACAGTGGCTTTATCAGGCAGATGAACAATGATAATAAATAATCATATGATAATGAGATGAATACTTATTTTTTTACAAATTCACAATTTTAGCTTTGTATTTAATAATAATAACATTTATTTCCAGTGTAAGTACAGTTATATAAAAAATACAAAGGTACAAACACGAAAACAAGTCAAGAGAAAATATATAGATCTTAGCTATGTATATACACGGTTTAAAAATTCGTCTGTGTTGTATGGTTCCAAGTTACATAACAAATCGAATAATAATTACTTCATCTTTTTAAAATTGCTCGCATTTTTTATTTCTCGTCGAAAATAATTGAAGAACTTTAGACAGTTGTACAATGGTCCTTTCTCATACATTGCTCATTTATGAGATGGGTAGATGAACGTTGTCCCGTGTCTAGTATTATGTGCACTGTTTAGAGTCCAAGGATAGAATATGCTTCTATTTTTCGCTACAAATTTGAGGCACTCGAAGATGAAGATAGCAGGTACGGTTAGTATTTTCAGGTCTTTAAATACTCCCCTGCAGCTCTTGATTCGTTTCATTCTCCTTATGATTCTAATAGCCCGCTTTTGTGCTACAAATATCTTAGACAAGTGTGTGCTGTTACCCCAGAAAATGATACCATACTTCATATGAGAGTAGATATTAGCATAGTAAAAAGTGTTTGCAATGTCATTGTTTGTGTTTTTAATGAGCAACTTAAGACCATAACATGACTTGTTGAGTTTGGCAGATAAGACATTAATATGTTTTGCAAAGCTAAGGGTTTCATCGAGTATGACTCCGAGAAATTTTGCATTGTCAGTAAAGTGAAATGCAGTGTTATTTAATGTTATATAATCGGGATTAGCTTGTGATTTGGTGGTTTTAAAAAGTATTGTATTGGTTTTGTCTGAATTTAGAATTAGTCTGTTGCTAATGAACCATTCATTTATATTTGTTAGTAGTATATCTCCGTTGGTAATTAGATTTTCGTATGTTTCACCGATTATTACAAGGTTTGTGTCGTCAGCATAACAGGAGATTCCACTATCTGCATTTATATTTGTCGATATGTCATTTAAAAATATATTAAATAGAAGTAGCCCTAGTATACTTCCCTGTGGAATCCCTACATCGGTCTGCAATACGTCGGATACAGCTTCCTGTGCTCCGTTGTATAGCTTTACTGATTGGGGGCGGTTACTTAGGTACGATTCGATCCATTTATTTGCAACTCCTCGTATGCCATAGTGGTTAAATTTTGTTATTAGTATTGAATGCTGAATCGTATCGAAAGCTTTAGTGAGGTCAAGGAACATGCCACATACGACTTTTTGTCTAAAGCTGTTAAGACCAGTTGTATATATTCAAACAATGCAGTATCTGTACTCCTACCTTTTGTGAACCCATGTTGGCTTTCGCAGAATAAGTGGTTTTTCTTAAAGAAGTTTATGATTCTAGTTGACATGAGGGTTTCGAAAATTTTTGAGAAAGTACTGACGATACAGATTGGTCTATTGTTATTTAGATCGTCGGGATTACCTTTTTTATAAATAGGAGTAATCGTGGAGAATTTCAATTGATCCGGATAAATACCGGTCTGGAAAGAACTGTTTTATTATGTTAAAAGCAGGGAGCCTTTAAATTTTCATAATTTGTGTTTGGTTTGTTACATCTGCAGCAAGAGTAAAATTCAAGACAAAACATCAAACATCAGGATTTTTATCCCTTATCGTAAACTTCATGAATTAAAATAAATAGAATTAATTTAATATTATAACAATGTTAGTCAACTTTTAATGTCTGCAATTTCGCTTCCAGCAAATCCATTTCTATTTTGTAATTTAACTAAAAACGCAAGGAGTTTTTGGTTATCGAATACAGGACACAAACATATTCAATCAAAAATTAAAGTGGTGAGATCCCAATGTGAAAAATATAAGACACACAAATCAAGTATTGTTATATATAAAGGGTATGCCACTTAAAACTCCGCTAACTAATTAACAAGAAACTAAAAATATTATTAAAGTTTTGTTTGTTGTATTCAATAGATGTTATTCAAGGTTTCAAATTAAAAACTGACTATTTTTGGTTATTCAATATAGGAAACCAAAATATTTCGTCTAAAATAGAAGTTTTAAAACCACTGAACGGATATTTATAACACAAAGGATGTGTGTGTTTTTTATACAATTTTGTTTAGGAATTCGCAAGTCAAAACTTAAAATTCCCAGTATTCATCTAACCCATTAAGCGCCATTGATGCATACACGCAACATTATTATTTTTTGTTAATTAAATTACTAAATAATATGTTTGATATGTTATATTATTTGACCTGCCTTGAAAATGTATAAAAAAAAAGTAAATGTTTTTTATTTAAATATATCGCTTATTACTCATCAAAACAAAACAAATGTCAGTGTATTTCTAACTTCACAACATTTCAGTGTTTTATACGCGTGGCGCATGAAGTAAAATTTCGAGTTTAGAAAAGCCCCGCGTAGAAAATTTGTCGAGGGTCGCGCAGCGACCCGAGACAAATTTTCTACGCGGGGCTTTTCTAAACTCGAAATTTTACTTCATGCTTAGTCTGGGAGTGGAAACACTCGTTCTAAACTTCATATTACACGTTTTTATATAAAATTGACCAATGCCTGAAAATTTACAGCGTATACTTATTCTATTACATAGTGTGAATTTTTCTAAATATACATATTTAAAAAAATTCACACTATGTAATAAAATAAGTCATTCATAGAAATCATTAAAAAAGAGCAGAATTAGACCTAAATTCAACTTTTAGAGTTAACTCTATCACTGCTTGGCCGTTAATGGGTTAAAAAGAACCATTTTTTGGCAGAAAGCCAAAGACATATCAGAAATGTATAAATTGAGACTCCAAAATGGTTTTTGTATGAAAATAATTAACTGTCTGTACACGTTTATTTAAAAAATCATATTAAAAATGTATCCGAATTGAAAATCATTTCAAATTTTCACGATTCTTTTCAAAAATGACCATTTTTTTGATCAATCATGTATTGTGGACTATTACTTGAAGATTCGACACAAATATATTGATAATAATCCATATACAAAATTGATACAAAAAGTCTCTTTTCATTTTCTTAAATAATTTACCGCCGCTAAAAACAATCACATTAATTATAATTGTTATTTAAAATTCTTATAATTAATACTTTTGGTTTTAGCGGCGGTATATTATTTTAACAATTAAAAGAAAAAACTTTTTATATAAATTGATTTTTTTGTTTTAAGTATACATACGTAAGCATACGCTGTAAGTTTTAAGATTTTGGAAGTTTCGAACGAGTGTTTTCCACTCCGAGGTTAAGCATGAAGTAAAATTTTGAGTTTAGAAAAGCCTGAAAATTTGGATTGGTCGCGTAGCGAAGCGAAGCGACCAAACCAAATTTTCAGGCTTTTCTAAACTCGAAATTTTACTTCATGCGCCACGCGTATAAAACACTGATGTATTGTGCAATTTAAAATATTCCTGTTTAGTAGTATATTTTTAATCCTGTTCTAGCAGTATACTTTTAATACTGATTTAACAGTGTGTTTTTAATTTTACAATATTTCAGTGATTTATACGCGTGGCGCATGAAGTAAAATTTCGAGTTTAGAAAATCCTGAAAATTTGGTTTGGGCTTTTCTAAATTTGAAATTTTACTTCATGCTTAGAATGGGAGTGGAAAATACTCGTTCTTCTTCAAACTGAATGCTTTTCAAAAACAACGAATATCTGAAGATTTACACGTACATCCGAATATGCATATTAAAAAAATCCTGTATTTGCGAATAACTCAATAACTAATGGGAATACAGAAAAATGGTTTAAATACAAGTTTTAGATAATCAATTTTTGACAATTTTTTTATCTTTAATTTTTTTGTAGCTATCTTTTCTCTTGGAGAAAAATGGCAGTTTGTTCAAAAATTGCGAATTTCCGCGAGTGCACTTGCTTTTTTTGTATTTTACAAAAGTTGCGAATAACTCAATAACTAATAAGAATACAGAAAAATGGTTTAAATACCGTAAGCTTCTTCAAGACATTAAATTTGTACAAAAAATTGTCACATTTATGAAATGATGACATATTTATATTATCTCAAAAGTGTTGCAATGTTGTATGGATTTATAGCTTGTAAATTTAGTATTAAAAACAATTTCACCGATTGCAAAAATAAAGCCAGTGCACGTATGATTTACCACATTAATGTTGCAATATGAAATTAAATCAAACATTCAAGCCCTGACAGGAAATTAATGACTTCCATTCAACAAAATAACTGTGCATTAAAACAGGTTGTGTCTTCAAAATAAAGACAATCATTACATTAAATCGCGCATTAATATTCATCATACATGCACACGGTGTACATGCGCATACATAATTAATAAACAACATTACATTAATAAATAAACGCAGTTATTATTTACTCCGTTTAAATAAATATGGTAATTTATGTAATAATGCATTTAAAAAAATGGGTTATTGACATTGACACAAGGAAATGTGTGCAAATCGTCGCGAACGCGATGAAACGACGAGAAGAGGGAAAAAAAATGAACAAAACACCGCAGAAAAATTCCCACAGTGAGAAAATACCTTGCTTGCGCAAGTACTAAACAAATTTACACCTTTCTTTGTGTCGTCGGGATGTTAATGGCTCTTTTAAGAGTCGTTGTTGCTCAGAATTATAATGGGCGTTTTGTATTTTACATAATAACGAATAAAATTCAGTTTTTTGTCTCTTCTTTTGTTTCATAAACCTACAAAGCATCGTAACTTATTTGTGTTAAAGTAGTAACACTAAATTTCATCTAATTTATTCATAGATGTTTTGTCACACACCACTAAACATATTTATTATATTAATGGCTCTTTTAAAAGTAGTTGTTTAGTTGAGTTTTTGAAACTTTCTTCCAACATATTTAATAAGTACATTAAATATCATCTAATTTATTCATAGAAGTTTTGTCACACCACACAGCACTAATAATAATCAATATGTTTTAGATTATTATTAGTTTTTATATTGAATAAGTATAAGTACAGCTTTTAAAACTTTCTTCTAGCGTATTTATTAAGTAGACTTTTATTTAGTTTAATTTTGGTAGCCCATTATATCGTACGTTAAATTAAAAATAAACTCTAGAGTGCCATGGAAAATATTCTAGGTTGGCAACTCTGAAAAAATACATTATAATTATTTTGTCTGACGTTTTATATGTCAATTCCTGAAGTGTGTAGCCAACTTAAATTTAAAAAAAGATTAAATCATGGCACTCTAGAGGTTTTTTTATAATAATAATAATAATAACTTTATTAATGTCAAATCCAAAACGATTAATTTTTAATTGAACATATGATATATCTTTTATATTTACACATTTCAAACCAAATGATTTACACAAAAAATTATTTTTTTATTTCACATTCAAATTTACACAGTTTGCACATAATGTGCAAATACGATTGCATGTATTAATTGTGCATGTATGACAAAATAAAATATATTTTAAATTAATGAAATAAATGAGATTTTTTCAATATTGAATCCGATTTTTGAGAAATTATAATAAATTTGTATACAAACAAATAATTAAGAAAAACTCACACACTTGCATATTTTGTAAATATTTAGAACGTTTCATGTCCTTTCAACGTTCAATTTTCAAGAAAACGAAAGACAACTTCACAATAAGTCAGTGTTGCGTACGCGTGGCGCATGAAGTAAAATTTCGAGTTTAGAAAAGCCTGAAAATTTGGTTTGGTCGCTCCGCGCTTCGCGCTACGCGACCAAACCAAATTTTCAGGCTTTTCTAAACTCGAAATTTTACTTCATGCTCAACCAAGGAGTGGAAAAACTCCCTAGACGCTTCAAATTGAACATTTAAGAAACACAACGAACTGAAAACTTGCTATGTTTTAAACATCGGGATATGTATACAAGAAAAATTCCCTGTATATATTTTTTAGCGAAATTTAACGGTCTTCCATTATAATACCAGGGATTGTAAATTTACCGATTTTTTTTAATGATCGGTAATTTGGTAAATTTCTAAATAAAAACCGGTTTACCAATAATACAGGGTGATTTATTAGCTTCTTTACAAACTTTGGCAATGAAAAGCAAATAAAGAATAATTCATATAATCGCAGGTTCTCTCTTTTTTTATTCAGAAGTTATAGCACTTTTAATATTATTGTCTCTTTAAACACTAACTGGTAATCATAATTATAAGAAATCAAAAACATTTATTTTAACAAACAGAAATCAAAATCTCGCTGCATTACTTGAGTGTCTATTACAAAGTCCCCATACACAAAGACAATGTCAGCATATTCTCCAATGGAAAATGGATTCATTACTAAGTATAAGTAAAACTGCATAAATACAAATTTGAACAAATAGTGACAGAACGCACTAACATGACTAAACTATTTTTGAGAGGTGATTATTTAAAATGATAAAATCACGATGGTTTTGACCGTTAGTACGTGGTAATCCATATTAAAATTAAATGAACATAGTAATAGTTTCATTTAATTCTAAAATGATAAGTTACTAAATTTTATTTAGCTAAAAACATAACGACTATGTTTTTCAATTTAAAAATGTTAAAAGCACTATAACTTCTGCACAAAGAAAGATAGAACCTGCGTTTATATGACCAGCTAATGATTCACCCTGTATAATAATAAATTACAATATTGTTGTTTTGGAGGCGAAAAGTCATTAATTACATGAAAAATGAATAGTATTTAATGACTTCCCATAACTGTAATTGTAATTGTATATTTATTAACGGAAATCCATTTTACAAATAAAAATAACAAAAAATTAACAAAAATTTGAAATAAAATAAATTTACGCAAAAATTGTTAGTAAAAAAAAACAATTATTTAATATTAGTATAAAAAAAATTAAAGAAGTAAGTAAAATAGTTGGTAAACAAATGCGATAACATAAATAAATGTCTTCAATTTGGTTCTTATTAATCACTTGATGAAACATGTTCACAATAATGATAATTAAATAAAAGTCACTTGGTTTGTTTCACTACTATTGGTTTTTATTCTCTCCGACTAGTTTCGACTTATCGTCATTCTCAAGGAGTAATACAGAAAAATATTTTACAAGTTATATATACATATTTTTTGAAGGTCAGGTAATAAGGGCTTTAAGAATTGGGGAGTTGGGGATTATGAACAGGAAGTAAATACAATAAAAGAAATAGCAACTAATAATGGTTAGAGTACTGATATCATAAACAAATTAATTAAGAGAAAAAAACACAAGAAATTCTTAAAATATTTTTATAACGACAGTTACATTGAAACCAAAAACTGGAGTAAATTAAATTTTATCAACGGCCTTTCACAAAAAATAAAAAAATGCATAAAGGGAAAAGAATTTAATATTATTATGACGAACCCACTCAACCTGAGAAAATTATTTGTAAATAATAAACCACCAATTAATAAAAATCAAAAATGCGGTATTTATGAAATCAAATGTAGTGAATGCGATGCAATATACATTGGACAAACGGGTAGAAGTTTTGAAAAAGACTAGATGAACATAAAAAATCCATCTAAATAACAAACAAACAACGGGGTTTGCCCGTCATTGCATCGCATCCAATCATATTTTTAATTCAGACGATTTCCAAATTTTATATTCAGGTAATAAGGGACGAGAATTGAATTTTAGAGAAGGCCTGGAAATTAGCAAGGCAATAAAACAGAGAAAACACATCGTAAACGAGTACGAAGACATCTGGAACTCCCCTTATTACCTGACCTTCAAAAAAATATGTATATATAACTTGTAAAATATTTGTCTGTATTACTCCTTGAGAATGACGATAAGTCGAAACTAGTCGGAGAGAATAAAAAAAAATAGTAGTGAAACAAACCAAGTGACTTTTATTTAATTATCAATATAAATAAATGTAATATAACAAAATAAGTTCAGACTAATTTACTAATTACATAATATTTTCATTTACGACATTAACTTTTAAGTGTCGCAACAATTCGCTTCGTAGCATCGAAAACAAATCAAAGCTGGGATTAACTAAAAAATGGTCAGCAAGACGTAAAAACCTACTAAAGCAGCTAACGAAGGTGTTCACCCCTTGATTAAGCATGAAGGAATTATTTCGCGTTTAGAAAAGACTGAAAATTTTAGTTGGTCGTGCAGCGAAGCATAGCAACCAACCTATTCTAACTTTTTCAGGTTTTTCTAAACTCGAAATATTCCCTCCACGTGACAAACGCGTAAAACACTGATTAGATAAGTTTTCCAATTAAAAGACTTCAGATTTTTCTTGAAGCCAGCTGCAAACAAGCGCTTGCCCCTCGTTGGGCGCCAAAAATTAAAAGTGTCAAACTGTTCAGGTTTTTCTAAACTTGAAATATTTCCTTCATCGCTAAGAGCGTAAAAGACTAATTGGTTCAAAGTTTTGTAATTGAAAGCATATAGATTTTTGTATTGTGGAGGCTTCTACTTCGTTATACATGTTAATTCCACAATAAAACACTTTTTACTTTGTTTGTATAACACTTTTTATTGAATGTGACAGCAGTTTTGACAAACTTAGCTTGTCATTATCAAACATGAATACATAGAAAATATAAAAACGAATTAAAATCAATATCGACTTTCTGGAAAAAATTTAGTCTTATTGAAACAAGTCTCCAAATTTTTCTTTATGTTAAATTTTCTTTATGAATATATAGATTTTTTTTGAAGCTAGCTGCAAAAAATGTAGTCTTATTGAAACAAGTCTCCAAATTTTTCTTTATGTTAAATTTTCTTTATGAATATATAGATTTTTCTTGAAGCTAGCTGCAAACAAGCGCTTGCTCCTCGTTGGGCGCCAAAAATTAAAATTTTCAGGCATTTCTGAACTTGATTTCCTGTGATTTGCTAACATTTTTATTAATCAATTTATTTTAATCACTTTAAGTACAAATTTAATTAAATTACACTCAAGAAAATTATATTGAACTTGCACTTTCACTTAATCCCATTTTATCTCATTACATAAAAAAAAACAACTCTCAATGCACTTGCTTTCATTTCATTGCACTTTATAGCATTCCTCAATTAAACACCTTACACATCATTTTATCTCATTGCATCAAAAAAAAAAAAACAGAAAAAACAACTCTCAATGCATTAGCTTATATTTCATTGCACTTTATAGCATTCCTCAATTAAACACATTACACATCCTGTTATGATTTTAATTTTCACTGATAACACACACACATACGCCGCATTTGTTTTGGTGCCCCAGCCTAACGATTAACTCTAATTAGCAGCAAATTGTGCTGGTGTTGCTTCGGGCAGGCCCACCACGTGGATCAGTTCGATTTCACCACTGTTTGTCAATATAAGCACTCGAGTGCATAACAATCAAATAATATACCACTGGCTGACGAGTGGATTCTCCGATTTCGCATTCGCTATTGAATTGATTGAAATAGGTGTATGTATGATTTCAATTTTAAAATGTTTGTATGCACCGTATCGATGTGTGTGTGTGTATAGTGTTGGTTTTGAGTGGATACAATCAGCTAGGTAATTAAATTATTTTGCTGTGAAAATATTTGGTTTAATTTAAATCATGTTATTTGTATTCATTTGTAATTTATTTTAATGACTTTATACAAATTGTTAATTATGTTGATTTACAGAGAGTATAAAGTTGAGTTGCAATGAGGTAGGTAAAAAAAGAAAAGTAATGAGTAATTACACAAGCGTAGCTAACACTGCGGCAGCTGTTGCGGTTATACAGGGCCCGCATTTGGAGATACATGCTCTTTAGGTAGTTCCATCAAACATTTTCGTTACGGGGCCCACTTAGTTCTAGGCACGCTACTGATCTACATTTATACCAGTTCTTGTTAAGATCCTCATTAATTTATATTGTAGTTAAAAGTACAGGGTGGGGCGTAATCTGCTTTAACCAAATTTACCTAATAAAAATATTTCTTAAGAAAATCTCTACTAAAAATTCAGAAACACAGATTTATTTGTATAGGTTTTCCCTCTTTAAATAAAACCTCTTTAAATAAAACTTTCTTTTATTAAAAGGGCGCAGTGAAGTTAGTGAGAGTAGCAGAAAGGTGAGGAAGGACTCAATGGAAGGGTCTGGATGGAAAATTTGTGTCCCTAGTCATTTTAGTCGCAAAATTGCTTTGGTCAAGGGAGAAGTTTAGACCTATTTTTCACAGTGAATATGAATTCAGAATTTTGTTGGAAAATGATTCAGGAGTTTGCCTGCTCTCGAAGAACTGAACAATGTGTGTGTGGTTTTAACAAAATAGGGCCACAACCCACACAGCCAAGACTTCAATGCATTTATTGAAATAAGTCTTCTCCATGCGGCTGATCTCCCTGAGAGAAGCACGCTCACCTAGTTTAACCCCTTGTGATTATTTCCTGTGGAATAATCTCAAACTTCGAGTTTATAACAATTGTCCACAGATCCTGGAAGACGTACAGGAAAAATTGAAGCCAACATTTTCAATATAACAATCGGGATGCTGGAAAGAGTGGACCGAAACTTCAGAATTCGACCAAATCAGTGTATTGACAATTGAATACACATTTACAAGAAGTTTTTTTTTGTAAACGGTATAAAACCAAATTTCTCGTGTTGTGTGACAAGAGAAAAATAACAATTAGTAGTTTTGAAATGTGCAAAGTGTTTTTATTTCATTTTCAAAAAAAAGGAAGTTACCATGCCCCACCCTGTACGAAATACCTAGCAACGCCACTTATATAATAGTTAAAGGTGCTGGTATATCTGGTATAGGGGAGAATGTGCATTGTTGCACTGCACTTAGACCTCATTAGGCCCATTGCACAGTGGTCCCAAATGCCGAAAATGTGGAAATAATATAAAGGGGTTATCCAAAATGTATGAACATTACTGTATCGGTGTTTTCAAGGTCGCTGAGTAAGAATTTATTATTAAAAATTTGAAAAACAAAATGGCGGATCCGATATGGCGGATAAAAATTATAAAAATTGTCATATTTTCATGAGAATTCGAATATAGGGCATATTGAGGTAGTTGATTAAGAATATGTAATTAAAAATTTGAATAACAAAATGGCGGATCCAAGATAGCGAACACAAATGATAAAAATTGTGTAACCACAGAACACAAATATCAAAATTGTATTTGAGTTCAGTATTCCGGCACCAGATACCCACAGACGCGTTTCGGACTTCAAGGTCCGTTTCAGTGTAGTCTTGACCAAGTGCTGAAGAATACTGAACATTTCTTACTATATCAAACCGATATGTGAACTCTATTAAGTGGATTGGGAAGCTAACGCCATCCAACGCTCCATAGTGGCATCGTTTGTTTTCTGTGGTTACACAGAGTATAGCTCCGTGGACGAAACAGTGACCTATATATGCACTTGTGCATTCATGTCATTGACGATGCCACTATGGAGCGTTAGATGGCGCTAGCTATCCAATCCACTTAATATCAAAATTATATTTTTTTATAGAAATTTTGGATGTGGGGCTTTTAAGGTTAAACAGAAATCATTCGCGAGTCAAAAATGTATTCAGAACGAAGGCAACCGAATCGAACAATTATTGTGCATATGAACAATGGTTTTAGAGAATTTAACAAATACAATCATATAAGATCAATTTTAATAATAAAAATGAAATAAAAAAAAATAATTTGTGTTCAAAGAAAAAATCGTTTACATAAAAAATCGCGCTTAATTAGGTCATTAAGAGCCATTTTTCACATTATTTAACCTCATCTATTTATTAATAAACGATAATAATAACAATGACTTAATCAGATTTTTTTGTTGTTTTTAATTGCATGGCAAGGAAGATTTTCACTTAGCGCTAGTAAAATTATTTTTGCCGATAATAAAGCAATTAGATGTGATAAAAAATAAATACGGCGTCCATAAGAAATAATAAAGTTGATGATGGTTCAAAAGAAACGAAACATGTTATAAAGAAATCAATTACGCCAACTGTTAGATAATAAAAAAGCGCTATAAGAAGGTCTTTACCGTTTTTAAATATTTCCTCAAATAACGAAAATATTAAAAAAAGAATCAGAGTTATTTTCGTTTTTTAGATTTTACTCGCAAACAAAAGAATTTAAGTAACTTTTTTCAACAAATTAGTAAAAAGCATTAAATTATGCAAAAGTGCCAAATTTAATCCTACTCTCTATCTCCTATAATAAGCGAGATCCCCATGGGGAGGATTGAATTTGAAACACCCTGTTTAAAGGTTATGTAAAAAGAACAGCTGCAGCTAGGTGCAGATAAATCAAATAACGTTCTACAGGCTCCAAGTAACAAATTCTGATATATTATGTGTAAGGGTACGTGAGGGAAAGTAGTTAAAAGTTTCTCAAACAAATGAA
This sequence comes from Philonthus cognatus, assembly GCA_932526585.2. Classification (NCBI taxonomy): domain Eukaryota; kingdom Metazoa; phylum Arthropoda; class Insecta; order Coleoptera; family Staphylinidae; genus Philonthus; species Philonthus cognatus. The sequence continues at coordinate 23,734,377 of OW052250.1, read as the reverse complement.
TAAAATTGAAATTTTTTAATTTTTTTGTAGAAGTCACACAACGTATATATTTCGAGATGCATACTTTAAAAAGTGAGTGAAAATAAAGTACATACCTTCCTCTTGGAATTCCATTACAAAATAATAGCAAAAATGAAGGATAATAGAGAGAGACTAATAATGTAGCTAGTGACGCACTGATAATACAATTGTGTACTAGCTACGAACTGTCACTTCGGATGTTTGAAAACAAAAGATTGTTTTATTTTACAGGTTCTATTTTTATACCTACATTAAGTAAGAGTATTTATGAAGTAGTAAGCAATGTTACATGCAATAATGTAGACCCTGGGTCTCCAAACTATCTTCTTCGCGGGCCACAAATACAATTCTACATAATAAAGTCGGCCAAGATCCGATTAATTTTATAAAATTATGAAAAATTTAAGGAACAATTGTTACAATATTTCAAAATATGACATTTACAAAAAAATTACAAACAATCGCGGGCCAGATTCATGAAAGTCGCGGGCCGGATTTCGCCCGCGGGCCGTAGTTTGGAGACCACTGATGTAGACAAACAAATTTTTGAATTTTGACCGCAGGGGGAACCACTGTGCATTGTGCTGAGTTAAAGGCGCTATCTGTCGCATAAATTAATCCACCGCATAGGTTAGCTTTAACGTGTATGTATTTGTCAGTCATGCTCGAAATGACGTTTACATAGAAATATAATCACGGCAAGGTGTTTTATCAACTGATACATAAGACTTCAAATTTATGTTCAAGTTAACTTCAAATTGCCGCTAGTTAACTAATACTTTAACGGAAACTGGTGCATACGGGTATGAGTTATTTGTAATCACTCACTCGATTGCAAATTCAACAAAATACTAAACAAAATCTATATAATATAAATCAATAACTAGTAAGTAAGAGTAGATTGAGTGTGCTTTAAATACACTCAGACAGCAAATATAAAATGTGTTGAGGGAATCAACGGTTTTTAATTTCAGTATTGACATACGTTTGTCGATGAAACTATAAATCTTCAACAGTGGCAATTTATAAACACACTTTAATATATTTATAGCGCTCATGATAAAACAAACCGACTCTTAATTTCCATGAAGAATATAACAAACCAAACTAACAATATTTTTATTATAGATTTATATCACCCCTACCAGCATTTTTTCAATTATCAATTTATTAAAAGAGGGTGGCCACGAAAGACAATCATACTTCAAATAAGTTAATTGTTTTTAGTCATGAGGGCTGCAGATAAATTATATTGACATGAAATTCACTTACACTTATGCAACACTAACCTAACGCTTTCACTAACCTCTTGATATATAAAAAATGTACTGTATATCATTCTTTTGCAACTTGCACTGCGAGTACTTAACCGTGGTTAAGAAGTTAATCATGATAAAACCTCTGATTAAGTACTGCGAGTACTCAATCGTAGTTAAGAAGCTAATTACGATTAACCCTCTGATTAAGTACTGCGAGTACTCAATCGTAGTTAAGAAGTTAATCACGATTAACCCTCTGATTAAGTACTGCGAGTACTTAATCGTGGTTAAGAAGTTAATCACGATTAACCCTCTGATTAAGTCAAAATTCGAGAATGCAAAAATGTTTTAAATTTGTAAGAATTACCAAACACGTCTCTTTCATTAAAATGCAAATGTGTAAACAAACTATGGCTAGGAATTTTTCAAATTGAAATTCATTCATATCATACATAACCTCCATTGTTTTAACAAAATAGGGTTATTTAAATTTTTTTAATAATGCTAAAATCATAAATCTACGTGCCTGATCAGTGTGTTTTGAACTTCACATTAAATCAGTGTTTTATATCAGTGGCGCATGAAGTAAAATTTCGAGTTTAGAAAAGCCCTATTTGGATTTGGGCGCTACGCTTCGCTCCGCGCCCAAATCCAAATTTTAGGGGTTTTCTAAACTCGAAATTTTACTTCATGCTTAACCTGGGAGTGGAGACACTCGATTAGAAGTAAATTTCACTTAAATAATTTAGCAGAAAAAATACATTTTCACTAAACTAAACATATTCCTATGAAAACATATTCAAATTATTTGAATATTCAAAAACATATTCAAATATTCGTTTAAAAATATATTCAAATATTAGAACATTTAAATATGTGAATAAATTAGTGATTGAAAGATTCATATTTGAATAATTCAGTGATTGAAATATTGATTTTAATTTGTAAGATATACTAAACATGTCTCTTTCGTCAAAATGCAAATGTGTAAAGAAATTGTGGCTAGGAATTTTTCAAATTGAAATTCATTCATATTATACATAACTAATCTTCTAGTGTATGATGCATATATTGTTCGTGCTTTTGAGGAGCGATGTCAGGTGGACTCCATCTACACTGACTTCTCCAAGGCATTCGACACGGTCGACCATAACTTACTAATGAACAAATTAAGGGATTTTGGTATTGACAATACTTTGCTAAGTTGGATAGGGTCGTATCTCTCGGGAAGATTCCAATTTGTTAAAATTGGGCGCTGTCATTCACGTCCCATCTGTGTCACGTCAGGTGTTCCTCAGGGGTCACACTTGGGCCCCCTTCTATTTAATATATTTATTAATGATGTAGTTAATTGTTTTTCCAATGCAGAATGCCTTCTCTTTGCGGATGATATGAAAATATTCATGAAAATCCGTTCCGTCGAAGATGCCAAAGTTCTTAATAATGACTTACAATCGTTTGATAGTTGGTGCAAGACTAACAAGCTATCTTTAAACCTAAAAAAATGTAATGTCATCACGTTCTCTAGACGGCAAACAACAGTAGATTTCCAGTATTCCATGCTGGGCGAACCTTTATTACGCGTAAGTTGTCTAAAAGATCTAGGTGTTACGTTTAATACTACTTTATCTTTTTCAATGCACATCTCAAAGATTGTAGCAAAGTCATACCAATTACTTGGATTTATCAAACGTAACGTCCAAGATTTTCGGAACCTTGGTACAATTATTGTATTATATAATATATAGTTCGCCCACATTTGGAATACTGCTCCTGCGTGTGGTCTCCTTATAGCGGCGCTGATATTGAAACAATCGAGAAAGTACAAAAAAAAATTGTTAAATTTGTAGCTTACAAATTTCATCTAGTTGGTGACTACTGCGAACTGCTCGATAAGGTTAATATTACGAGTTTATGTTCTCGACGTGTCAACGAAGATATTGTGCTGGTAAAAAAAGTGTTTGATGGAACTATTGACTGCCCCGACTTTCTACAGCTTCTTGGACTCCATGTTCCCGCTCGTCCACTGCGAAATGTAGTTATATTTCACATACTGATTATGCGAAACAGTCGGCTACTACTCCCATTTTAAGGCATGCTAATCAATTTATCACTCGCACAGGTTTTGATATATTTGTAGGAACTCTAAGTTTTTTGCGTCGTGCACTCAGTGCAAAATAGTTAAGATTTTTTTTTAAATGTCTGTAATATGTTTATATATTTGTAATATTATTGTAACTGTTCTGTATCAAATGGCCTCCGTTAATTAATAAATAAATAAATAACTTCAATTGTTTTAACGAAATAGGGTTATTTAGAACTTTATTAATAATGCTATAAATCATAAATCTACGTGCCTGATCAGTATATTTTGAACTTCACATTGAATCAGTGTTTTATATCAGTGGCGCATGAAGTAAAATTTCGAGTTTAGAAAAGCCCTATTTGGATTTGGGCGCTACGCTTCGCTCCGCGCCCAAATCCAAATTTTAGGGCTTTTCTAAACTCGAAATTTTACTTCATGCTTAGTCTGGAAGTGGAGACACTCGTTAGAAGTAAATTTCACTCAAATAATTTAGCAGAAAAAATACATTTTCACTAAACTAAACATATTCCTATGAAAACATATTTAAATTATTTGAATATTCAAAAACATACTACCTAATTATGTATATATAGTTTGTAAAAATTTAATTTCTGTACATTCCTTGATAATGGCTAGAAGCCGAAACTAGTCGGAATAAATCAATTATTTTGTAAAACGAACCAAGTGGTTTTTATTGATATAATATTCATACTTATATATTCAAAAACATATTCAAATATTCGTTTAAAAATATATTCAAATATTAGAACAATTAAATATGTGAATAATTTAGTGATTGAAAGATTCATATTTGAATAATTCAGTGATTGAAATATTGATAATATTTGTTTTTAAATTGAAAGATATACTAACTAAACATGTCTCTTTCGTCAAAATGCAAATGTGTAAACAAATTATGGCTAGGAATTTTTCAAATTGAAATTCATTCATATTATACATAACCTCAATTGTTTTGACAAAATAGGGTTATTTAGAACTTTTTTAATAATGCTATAAATCATAAATCTACGTGCCTGATCAGTGTATTTTGCATTCACGTTAAATCAGTGTTTTATATCAGTGGCGCATTAAGTAAAATTTCGAGTTTAGAAAAGCCCTATTTGGATTTGGGCGCTACGCTTCGCTCCGCGCCCAAATCCAAATTTTAGGGCTTTTCTAAACTCGAAATTTTACTTCATGCTTAGTCTGGGAGTGGATACACTCGTTAGAAGTAAATTTCACTTAAATAATTTAGCAGAAAAAATACATTTTCACTAAACTAAACATATTCCTGTGAAAACATATTCAAATTATTTGAATATTCATATATTTAAATATTCAAAAACATATTCAAATATTCGTCTAAAAATATATTCAAATATTAGAACATTTAAATATGTGAATAAATTAGTGATTGAAAGATTCATATTTGAATAATTCAGTGATTGAAATATTGATTTTAATTTGTAAGATATACTAAACATGTTTCTTTCGTCAAAATGCAAATGTGTCAACAAATTATGGCTACAAATTTTTCAAATTGAAATTCATTCATATTATACATAACTTCAATTGTTTTAACAAAATAGGGTTATTTACATTATTTTTAATAATTCTATAAATCATAAATCTACGCGCCTGATCAGTGTATTTTGAACGTCACCTTAAATCAGTGTTATATATCAGTGGCGCATGAAGTAAAATTTCGAGTTTAGAAAAGCCCTATTTGGATTTGGGCGCTACGCTTCGCTCCGCGCCCAAATCCAAATTTTAGGGCTTTTCTAAACTCGAAATTTTACTTCATGCTTAGTCTGGGAGTGGAGACACTCGTTAGAAGTAAATTTCACTTAAATAATTTAGCAGAAAAAATACATTTTCACTAAACTAAACATATTCCTGTGAAACCCTATTCAAATTATATGAATATTAATATATTTGAATATTCAAAAACATAAGCAAATATTCTTTTAAAAATATATTTGAATATTAAACATTTAAATATTTGAACATTTAAATATGTGAATAATTTAGTGATTGAAATATTCATATTTGAATAATCCAGTGATTGAAATATTCATATCTAAATAATCGAATATTCAAATATGCGAGTAATTTAGTGATTGAAATATTCATATTTGAATTATTCGTATTCGAATCCCAGCCTGACTAGTCACAGATTAAACTTAATCAGCTTTGATTAGTTTGAAGTTTTCTAATTGAAAGCCTTGAGAGTTTTCTTGAAGCCAGCTGCAAACAAGCGCTAGCCACTCGTAAGGCGCAAACAAATAAAATGTTCAGACTTTTCTAAAGGTGATCAGCTTCGATGCAAGTGGGCATTTATTGATTATTATTATTTTTCAAAACAGAAGCGTATCTAGGTTTATAATTATTCATAGCATCATCACATCATCATAAGTGTTACAGTATTAAGTAATCAAAGAAAATAATTTAAATCACTTCGTTCGATAATGGCAAGTTGAGTTGCAGAAACTGCAGTCACAAAAATAACAAATATTGTGTTATGCAAACAAAGTTAAAGTGTTTTATTTTATTGAAATAACTGTGTTTTATTAGTGATTTATTACTTCACATAAATCAAAAGAAATAGTGAATATATTTCAGTATTAAACTAAATATATAAGCAATTCGAAGAGCATAACACAATGAATGCCATATTAAGATTAAAAAAGACAATCCAGACTTTACATTACACAATATAAATATGTAACGTGTAAAATGAGAACTTCTTCACACTCTGTTAAATTCTAAACGGCATTCCATGACGCATTCATGAAACAAAACAACCCCTGTTTGTGTGCACACACGGACACACTGCATTAAGAACTGTTAGCATTGTGAGCTACTGTATGCATTACAAGTGCATCTGCAGCATATAATATAAAGACAGGCCTTAGTGCATGTGTGTGTTATGCAACAATTCTGTGTGTGTGTGGGCAGTGTTTTAATTTAAATGCTCATGTGTGTAAATTAAATGGGAGCTTTAGCAAATAAATACCCTGTTAGAATTTGTATTATGAGAAAAAATTAAATCTGCTTATACAATCTGTATTAGCATAAAGATACATTGAATTTGATATCTGTAATATTTGATTGTTTATCTTTTTAATGGAGTTATTTGTGATAATTTGTTACGAATGTGTGTAGTGCGTATAATTATTTAATTGGACTTTGTGCATATTGTAATTTGATATATGCAAACATCACAAATATAAGAATACATTAATTAATTAATTTTACATATTCGAAATATTGCACACTGAAATAAATAACATGGTAATATACAAGCCTGCCAATTAGAGTGTTAATATCAAACATTCTAATAAGTTAGAGTGTTTGAAGGGAGCACGTTACTTGACAGGCTCATATACAGAGAGTTTTATATAACACCGAACATTTTCATAACGAGATTTTTTTTTAAATCGAAAAATGTGCAACGTATGCATATGGATGCATACGTTGCACATTTTTCGATGGTCGGTTTATTAAAAGAATTTAATTTCAAGCTTTAAGCGAGTGTTTTCCACTCCCAGGCTAAGCATGAAGTAAAATTTCGAGTTTAGAAAAGCCTGAAAATTTGGTTTGGTCGCGTAGCACGAAGCGCGGAGCGGCCAAACCAAATTTTCAGGCTTTTCTAAACTCGAAAATTTACTTCATGCGCCACCGGTATAATACACTGACATATTACGAAGTTTAAAACGCACCGCTAAACTTTACATTAAATCAGTGTTTTGTACCGGTGGCGCATGAAGTAAAATTTCGAGTTTAGAAAAGCCTGAAAATTTGGTTTGGTCGCTCCGCGCTTCGCGCTACGCGACCAAACCAAATTTTCAGGCTTTTCTAAACTCGAAATTTTACTTCATGCTTAGCCTGGGAGTGGAAAACACTCGCTTAAAGCTTCAAATTGAATTCTCTTAATAAACCGAGCATCAGAAAATGTACAACGTATGCATATGGATACTTCAAAGAAAAATTCTCGATATGAAAATGTTCGGTGTTACATAAAACTTGTACATCATTCTTGATAATGGCATTAAGCCGAAACTAGTAGAAAATAAAATACATATGAGTGAAACAAAACCAAGTGAATTTAATTTACAAACCATTATATTACATAAAACTCTCTGTATACAAATTTTGATGTATCTATCATAGTACTTTCCCCTATGTTAGATACTTGAAATCAATAGCTTTCTTCACCTACCTTGTTTTGCAACAAATGTATCTTATTCCTGGTAAACTTTGTTTGTAAGCCTCACTTAATTGTTCACTTTTCTACAATATATTAATCATGACAAAGTCAAACTAACGTTATTTATAGCAGTAGCTTACTTATTCAGAGTAATTAATTTGAAAAACTCACATTTTTAAAACAATATTAATAAAATAACTAAAAGAGCTAAGATATAAAGTGATTTTTTTTTACAACTTTTCTTAGCAAGATGTTTTTTATATGATTAATATTAAAGAAAACGTACATAAAATTACTAAAATGTTATTCGTTAACATGCAAACAATGTCTTAAATAACAAGACAAGTTAAGACGATAAATATCCATTGAAACAACTACTTAACTATTAAAGAAAAATCAAAAAAAAAAAATGCTAAACTACCACTTCAGGTTTTCACATCTTCACCAAAAGTTGATCAAATACTATTATTGTAATAAAAACCGTAAGATTATAGTGTCATCTTAACAGCTCAATCGGTTTAGACTTTATCGTGGCAACAGGACAGACAAAACACTTTCAAAAATGGTCTCAATCAACTCAGGGAACCTTAAAATGGGTATATCTACTAAAATTTTCGATTTGAAAATGTTCGCAAAACAATACTTTCCCTTTGGTTTGCATATGGAGGAAAGTAAAAACTAATCCTACAATGGAACAATTGTAGTAGACAGTAAAAAGTAAATAATTATTTGACGAGGCAGATACATGATGAAGCTCCATAATACTGTTTGAAATAAAAACAACACAATTGGGAAAGTTTCACTTATATTGTTGAACACTGTAACATGTTTCATCACACTGTGGCTTCATCAGGCACCACAGTTGAAAGGGTTTCACTTATATTGTTGAACACTGCAACATAAATAATCATTATCTGCCAGATGAAGCCACTGTGCAATGTCACTTTTATTGTTGAACACTGCAACATGTTTCATTGCACAGTGGCTTCATCTGGCAGATAATGATTATTTATGTTGCAGTGTTCAACAATATAAGTGAAACCCTTTCAACTGTGTTGTTTATATTTTAAATATTAAAAAGCAAAATTTTTAATCAGAGCAATTATCTCCGAAAATAAAAAAAGAAAGACTGTGATGTTCGCATATTAACAAATATATGATTCAATTTTAATACAAGGTAAAAACAATAATTACCAAACAGTGTAATTATTTGAGAAAGGAAGTAAAAAAACCAATTTCACTTCACATGGTTTTTCATTAATAAATTTTACAACGCATAGATAGTAATCTAAACATGGAGCAAACCATAATTACTCCTTAAAAAAAAAACGCTTAATTATCCTTGTTAAAAATTTTATTGCGGCTAATAAAGAAAGCAAATTGAATAATAGCCCCCCTCATGTATAATTACACCTAATAACCCACTCAAATTGAATTTTCACACCCAATCATCACGCTGGCGCCACCTACGAGCATAACTCGCAACTAATCCCGCGCCGATAAAGCAGATCTTCGGGCCGGTAAAGCAGATTTAGGTTGTTATCGACGCTCTACTTTACCGGCATTCGCGCGGGAAACCTCGATCTCCGCCCAGAGCTAAAAGGTGGCGCTGGGTAGCGATTTCAACAGTGGCGCCAGTGTGGTGTGGAGCAGGTGGGGGACCGTCACCTTGGCAACCGTCGACGACGGCACGCACATGTCATTGACTCTGGACAAGGTAGAGTCGGAACCTTGAACGGGGGCCGTCGGCAGCGCGCTCTCACACATACACACACCAACAAACAACACACAACAGACACGGGAAGAGAGGGTCGACCACGAGAGGAGGAAACCGGCAGACGGTCAAGCATTCGGCGTTCGCGTTGAATAGAACCGGCTGGGAATACGACACCGACGACTCTGGTCGTCGGCGTGCAATGAGAGGAGGAGGACTTGGGGGTTCTTTTTTTCTTAGGTCTCGTTGTTTCCTTTGAGAAACTTCTTTCGAGATGAAGGTCTATTGTTGATTAAAGCGTGGGAAATGATCAGGGTGATATTGAAGATCGAAAATGCAGTTTCCAGCTTGAAATAAATGTTTCTTTAGAAGTTTTAAAATACGACCTTTTCGTATACTTCATTAGGAACAGGTGCATCATAAGTGATAAACAAAAAAACGATAAGAAATATCTTGGAAGACAAAATAAAATGGGCTGATAAAGAAGAATTACATTGTATTGGTGTATTGCGATTTTATTCACTGAAAACTAGATGTACGTTGCAATAATTAAAATTGTTTTACCTAGTTCAGAGATGATGTCAGTCTTAAACACAATTAAAACACGATTTTAACTTTGTATAACTGAGACTCAGTCTCAGTTATATAGTATGTTCAATAAAATAAAATCTCTAGAGTGCCATGGAAAATATTGTTGGCAACTATGAAATTATACATTACAATTATTATGTTTGACGTTTCATATGTCAATTCCTAAAGCATGTAGCCAACTTAAATTTAAAAAAAAAAGATAAAATCATGGCACTCTAGAGGTTTTTTTTTATTGAACATACGATACAAGCAAAGTTAAAATCGTGTTTCATTTGTGAATTATGATGTATAACAAAGTAGAAGCCTCCACCGGTAACAGTTCAGTCTAAAACGTTTATACAACTGATCCCAGAAGTTTTAAAATAACACTTTCCCTTCCTAGTAGGATCAGTTGTTTTCTCATGTGGTCCTTTCTAGTCTGAAATATCGAATTTTAATCAAAAATAAAGTTTTTTCAGTAAGTTTTGAATCAGACCAATCCTCAAATTGGATCAGTCAAAGAGGATTTCATACAGGATCATCATTGGATCAGCTGGTTTCTGACGTTGTCTTCCTTTTATTGGGACTTAGTATAAACTAATAAGCTTATTCCCAAACAAAATTAACGCTTATTTGAGAAAGCTCATTTCGGAAGATACACGGGCAGGTTTTTCAACTGAACGAATAATGAATTATGACTGCTAAATGCGACTAATTAAAATATTGTTACTGGCAAAAATATAAGTGATAATAAAATTGCAACAAGTCCGCCAGATTCACCTAGCTAAGGGTTGTTACGGCTTTACCTGGCTCGCCGAAACACCTTGCACATTTACATAAATATTATGAATATTGTCCCTTAATGCGTATTTTATTATGTTTTCGTGTACACGCAGTTACTAAGAAGTAATTTTTATGGTGTTTGCCTAAAGTGCGCGATACGAACAATATGAATTATAAACCGCCCAAACGCAAATGGTTTAGCGGATTAACCGACAGCTGCATACCAGACCCGAACGAGAGGCTCGAGATGCAGATTGCAGTTTGGCAACATCGGTAAGGTGTTGGTAATTGGGAATTATCATGACCAATTAGAATCACTCATTACCACCACCTACCCCTATAAGACTCCACCCATCACCCCGTAGAGTAACCAAGGGACAGACGAGAGAACAGAGACGATAACGAAACGTCAATAAGAATGGTCGCGACATTTTAAACTTTTGTACAATTTTTGTATATATTAGTGTTTCGTTAACTTGTTTCTCATTGATCACTTGGCAAAACATTTCTATTAATATATAGGTATTTGATTGAAATTCACTTCGTTTGTTTTACTAATAAATTGTTTTATTTTCAACTAGTTTCGGCTTAATGCCATTTTCAAGAATGGTGTACAAAAGAGCAAAATTGATTATATATACTAGATGTCGGCATTTCAGGTAATAAGCGCTCTAATTATCGGGAATTCCAAAGGTCCTCGTTGTCATTGACCACGTTTTTTCCCGCCTTTATGGCTTTACTTATTTCTAAACCCTCCCGATAATTCAAAACTAATCCCTTATTACCCGAATGCAACATTTTACAGTCGTTTGAGCTGAAAGCCAAACATTAACCAATATAAAGAATAAACTAAAAAATATAACCTAATTCTGTGTAAAGCTGACAAAGGGAACACCGTAACCATAATGAGTAAAACAGATTATATTCAAAAAAACAGAAAACTTATTGAAAACAGATATTTTTAAAATCAGAAAAGTAGATCCAACAATTAAATATCAGACTGAACTCAAAAAAGCATTAAGACAAAGCATACATTTAATTTCAGATAGGGATAGACAAAAACTAACAGTAAATAACCCTAAAGCACCGGTTCTTTATGGATTACCTAAAATCCATAAGGAAGGTGTACCAATACGACCGGTAGTTTCATATTTATACGCTCCGACTTAAAAATTATGTAAATTCTTAAATAATTTAATTCCTTCCTTCATTAACTTCAAACCTCAACATTCAATAAAAAAATTTAATAGATTTGGTAAATAAACTAAAAGAAGTGTCATTTCCTCCAAATGCTAAATTAATTTCGTTTGACGTGAAAAGTCTCTTCACATCAATACCGACAGAAGACTTGAAAAATATTCTAAACCAAAAAATTCAAAACACTGCCAATCTAGTATCACATAAAAAGGAATTAAAATGTTTAATAGACATTTGCATTAATCAATACTACTTTGAGTTCAATGCGGATGTATATATTCAATCAGATGGACTACCAATGGGATCACCGTTGTCCCCTTTAATGTCAGAAATCTTTATGGATGATTTCGAAAATAATTTACTAAAACAACCAGAAAGCAAACATATTCAATTTTGGAAGAGATATGTAGATGATATTTTCTGCATATGGACAGGGTCAATAAGACAGTTAGAAATTTTTACAAAATATTTAAATTCATTAAATAGTCAAATTCAATTTACTATAGAAAAGGAACTTAACAATAGTCTTAACTTTTTAGATTTAACGATTACGAAATCATCCAACAATACACTAACATATAAAATATTTAGAAAAGAAACATGTACGGATACAATAATACCTATAAACTCAACCACACACAACCAAATTAAATATAGTACTTTTCATTCATTTATACACAAATTAATTAATATTCCACTTAGTAAAATAGATTATCAAATCGAACTAAACACAATTAAAACAATAGCAAAAAATAACGGTTATAAACAGGCATTAGTTGATCAAATGATTAAAAAGAAAAAACAAAAACAATTGCGGAAGTATTTTTATAGTGTGACAAAAATAGTGAAAACCTACTGGAATAGATTAGAATACGTCAATAACCTCTCACAGAAAATTAAACAAACAGTTAAGGGAAAGGACAATAACATAATTTTTGACTAATTCTGTTAACTTAGGGAAAATATTAGTGAATAATAAAATTAAAACAGACAATAGTCATATTAAAAAAAAGCGGAGTATATGAGCTGAAATGTGATGACTGCGATGCAATATATATAGGACAAACGGGCAGGTCTTTTGAAACGCGATTAAAAGAGCATAGGAAAGATTTTCTAAATAATAAACAGACCACGGGGTTCGCAAAACATTCATCGCGGCTAATCACTTTTTCAGCTCAAACGACTGTAAAATGTTGCATTCGGGTAATAAGGGATTAGTTTTGAATTATCGGGAGGGTTTAGAAATAAGTAAAGCTATAAAGGCGGGAAAAAACGTGTTCAATGACAACGAGGACCTTTGGAATTCCCCGATAATTAGAGCGCTTATTACCTGAAATGCCGACATCTAGTATATATAATCAATTTTGCTCTTTCGTATACCATTCTTAAAAATGGCATTAAGCCGAAACTAGTTGAAAATAAAACAATTTATTAGTACAACAAACCAAGTGAATTTCAATCAAATACCTATATATTGGTGTTTGACGAATATACGAGTTAAACTCATTTTATTATTGTTATTATATCTAAATCAGATATAATTGGTCCTTCGAATTTAAGAATAGTAACATTTTGGTCCTTCGAACAGGATTAGTAACAGGGTTAAAGAAGTAATATTTGCATAGTCTCAATTTTTAGGTTTAAACAACTAATCTTCTTAATTTTTAGGATACATGAGTTTGTTCAGGTGATACAGTTTGATCAGCGTATCACTGAACAAACCCCATTATCTCCATCCCTAATTGAATCACGGCCGGCTATCGTGTTAGTTCGGAAACTTCCTTCCGGCCTTGTAAAATTCCAATTAAAACATCAAAACAATCTCTTTTCGGGACGGCAGGTGGGTCAGAGCGGATGCTCCTTCTGCCCGAACGATCGCACCTATTAATACCAACCTTGAACGCGATTACGAAATATCACCTCGGGAAAACGAGCACGGATTTATCTATACCCGGAGACGAGAACGGTGGTTCCTCCTCTTTGTCATATCTTTATCGGTGCATAAATAATACAAACAGGGAGAGCGAGAGAGGAGAGGAGAAAAAAACTTTCTCCGATTCGTCATTTCTCGAAGGCAACGAGCTTGTTTGCTCAGTTGGCCGTAACGCGATATTTTATTGGAAGAAGAGTGTTTCGCTCTGTGTATTTCTGTGATTTTTAAAATAAAATCGAGCTGAATATTGGGATGTAAATAATTTTAACCTTGAGGCGGTTTCTGGCGAAGAACAAATAATTGAAAAGTTTTCAAGGTTTTTGATGATTTTCTTAACTGAAATAATCGTTTTTTTTTGTAAAATGTTGGTGAATGTTCAAGGGAAGATAATGTAAACTGAAGATATTTCAGTGAAGCTTATGGAAAACTACAACATTTCAGTAAAAAATGTCTCCAATAAAAAAAAAGTACACTGTTCTCCAGATGAAGATACAAGAAATGTTTCTTTTAAGTATACATATGCAGGCGCGCACCCAAGGGGGTGGGGGCTCGCGGGATTATAATTAAATTAACGTACGTAATTGAAAACTAACCTAACCTGAAAACAGTTGACATGACATAAACCAACTTCACAAATTCTACGTTAGATGATGCTGGCTGGATTAATTACTGGTCTTGATTAATACTTCGAAGGTTAAGCTGATCAACAGCGTCCTAAGTTTGATTGGTTACTTTAACACAACTTAAGTAACTAGCAACAATTTTAACTTAAAAATTGTTAACTATGACCCAGAGCTGGGACGAAACCTCGTAAAAAAGATTCCAATCACGAATCCGAATCACCTAATATGATTCGAATCACGAGTACTCGAATAAAGAATTCGTAAGAGATAAATATGATTCGAATCCTGTTTTTTCGAATCACGAATACAAATCCTTTAAAAATAAATTCGATTTTATTATTTTTTTGCAACCATTAACATATAAATATCGTTGCCAGTTGTTTTAACAAAAATATTCAACCCGAATTATTTATTATAAACACTAAACATCGTTGATAACAGACTAGATATCTGTGTTACTCTGATTAAAGATGTATTTGTGTGCTTTTGAACTTTACTTCAAATCAGTGTCTTGTACGCGTGGCGCATGAAGTAAAATTTCGAGTTTAGAAAAGCCCCGTGAAAATTTGTCTCGGGTCGCTGCGCGACCCTCGACAAATTTTCTACGCGGGGCTTTTCTAAACTCGAAATTTTACTTCATGCTTAGTCTGGGAGTGGAAACACTCGTTCAAAACTTTAAATTGAACTCTAATATAAAATCGACGAATGCCTGAAAATTACGTAAATAAAAAATTTACTGAATATCATTAAAACCGGGAAACTCGGAGAAAAGTGATGGCATTTTATTCAAATTGACCAAAACACTAACAAAAAAGCCATATGATATTATTAAATTTGTCAAAATTAAGAGGCATCATAAAAATTACAAAATACGTACAAATTTATAAAACCAACTTCAATATTGACAAAAACAATGTAAACAATTTAACAAAATGGGGGTTTCCCACAGAAGAAAGTTATATTAAAAGGTCAGGGAAAAAAATCTTGAATCAGGGAAATGTCGGAAAACTTTAACATTTCAGATTGTGGCTACCATGTCAGTTTTACCTCAGATAATGTTAAACAAAATTTTGAAAAGTAGATTATTATCTTTAAAAACATTTTCAGTCGTTTAATATTCTAATCAAAGCAATCAGTTTAAAGTTTCGAACGAGCGTTTCCACTCCCAGACTAAGCATGAAGTAAAATTTCGAGTTTAGAAAAGCCCCGCGTAGAAAATTTGTCGAGGGTCGCGTAGCGACCCGAGACAAATTTTCACGGGGCTTTTCTAAACTCGAAATTTTACTTCATGCGCCACGCGTACAAGACACTGATTTGAAGTAAAGTTCAAAAACACACAAATACATCTTTAATCAGAGTAACACAGATATTTAGCCTGCTATCAACGATGTTCAGTGTTTATAATAAATAATTAGGTTTTGAATATTTTTGTTAAAACAACTGACAGCGATATTTATATGATAATGGTTGCAAAAAATATAAAATCAAATTTATTTTTAAAGGATTTGTATTCGTGATTCAAAAAAACAGGATTTGAATCTTTGATTCGAATCATATTTATCTCTTACGAATCCTTTAATCGAGTATTCGTGATTCGAATCATGTTAGGTGATTCGGATTCGTGATTGGAATCCTTTTAACGAGGATTCGTCCCAGCTCTGGGTCATAGTTAACAATTTTGCTGGTTACTTAAGTTGTGTTAAAGTAACCAATCAAACTTAGGACGCTGTTGATCAGCTTAACCTTCGAAGTATTAATCAAGATCAGTAATTAATCTAGCTAGCATCTAAGGTAGAATTTGTGAAGTTGGTTTATGTCATGTCAACTGTTTTCAGGTTAGGTTAGTTTCCAATTACGTACGTTAATTTAATTATAAGCCCGCGAGCCACCCCCCTGGGTGCGCTCCTGCATATGTATACTTAAAAGAAACGTTTCTTGTATCTTCATCTGGAGAACAGTGTCCTTTTTATTGGAGACATTTTTTACTGAAATGTTGTAGTGTTCCATAAACTTAACTGAAATATCTTCAGTTTACATTATCTTCCCTCGAACATTCAGCAACATTTAAAAAAAAACGATTATTTCAGTAAAGAAAATCATCAAAAACCTTGAAAACTTTTCAAATATTTGTTCTTCGCCAAAAACCGTCGCAAGGTTAACATTATTTACATCCCAATATTCAGCTCGATTGTATTTTATTCAGTTTGAAGTTTCGAACGAGCGTTTCCACTCCCAGACTAAGCATGAAGTAAAATTTCGAGTTTAGAAAAGCCCCGCGTAGAAAATTTGTCGAGGGTCGCGCAGCGACCCGAGACAAATTTTCACGGGGCTTTTCTAAACTCGAAATTTTACTTCATGCGCCACGCGTATAAAACAGTGATTTAACGAGAAATTTAAAAACACACACACAATTTTTCATGTTAATCCTCACAAATAATTCGAATTATTTTGGACGATTCAAATCCTTTTGTAAGTATTCGAATCCTTTTGTAAGTATTCGAATCCTTTTGTAAGTATTCGAATCATTTTGTAAGTATTCGAATCCTTTTATAAATATTCGAATTCTTCTATGAGGATTCGAATCACCCACATTTGAATTCGAATACGAATCCTCTTAAAAAAAATGTAACGAATCCGGATCACGGATCCAGTTTAACTAAAGTATTCGAATGCCTCTTTTGAATCCTCTACAAGGATCGAATCCAGGATTCGATTCCTGTCCAGCTCTGCTATGACCTAACCCCACTTTACAATCTCTTATCTACACTGCTCCAAGAAATGTACGCACCACCTTACCTTATTTTTTTAATTTTTAACTTTTTAGGTTTATCAAATTTCACGTGACTTGCATTTTATGTGCAACAACTGCAACCTGAACACAAACACGAAATTTGAAGCTTTCTTCGTTATTTCAAAGACCGTAACGTGAAATACACAAAAAAGTACACATTTCGAAAATGTTTGAGAAATTGCAGGTGGTACGGTAATTTCGTAGAGCAGTGTAGTAACATCTCTCCAGCTTAGATGTCAGCTAGTTAGTTCGATTAGTTGCTGAATATTAGGTTTACTTAATTCGGTTTAGGTTAGGTTGGTTGAGAGTAACTTGGGTTATTTTGTGGTAAGATTATAAGTGGTATTACTTACCACTTATAATCTTACCACAAAATAAGTTTTCATTTGTGGTAAGATTATAAATGGTATTACTTACCACTTATAATCTTACCACAAAATAAGTTTTCATTTGTGGTAAGATTATAAATGGTATTACTTACCACTTATAATCTTACCACAAAATAAGTTTTCATTTGTGGTAAGATTATAAGTGGTATTACTTACCACTTATAATCTTACCACAAAATAACCCAAACAACTGGCAGCCAACCTAAACCGAGTAAAGTAATCTTAAATAGTTTAACCTATGAAATTGTCAACAAATCTAACCCAATATATTATGTCAATGGGCCCGTTCGTCAAAATGTTCAATATTCAACATGTTTGGATTTTTTTGTGATGTATGTTGGTATCTAACGAATGGTCCTCCGGCCGGTCTATTTAGTACGATTGCAAAAATCCCAAACACGTTCACGATTAATACTCCGGTCTTCAGAGAATTCAGCGACAGTTGGCAGTAAACTTCCAACTGTTGTCTCTGATGAACGGGCCCATTTTAAAATAATCAGCAATCATAGAAACTGTCAACTAACCAAACATTAGTAAGTCGTATAAAGACCAGCAGGGGCTCGCAGCCTAACTTCTGGGTAGGCCAGAAATCCAAGGTAATATGTATCCGTTATTGAAAGGTGACTTTGTTGTGCAATTCCTTGTATTTATAAAGCGCGATCCCAACCTCAAATTTTGTGTGCCTTGGCGATGTGGCCGACCTTGAAGCTAGGCTGCGAGCTGTCGCTGATAAAGACAGACAACTCTAAGACTAATATTTATTAATAAACAGCAATAAGCCAAAACAGACACAAATGGGAAAGAGATGCTTACGAGTGTCCCAGTTTTCATTAAAAATGAAAGATAATGTTCTTTAAACAAATCAATTGAATGACCAATGATTATTAGACTAGACAAACTAATACTGGTAGACTAACTGTCGCCAATGTTATTCGTCAGACAAGACATTGATTAGATAAAATGCATGCGACGCAAACAGCCGTTGACCACCACACAACACACACACGCTCAAAACAAGATAAGTTACGTTATGATTCACATCGTGCAAATTATCGATTCACTCTGTATCGCGAAACACAATTCGCGGCCTTGAATACATTTGAAGAAAAAAAAAAAACAGTGCGATTTCCAAACGATTTGCATTATGGTGTACGGTTTTGACGTCACGCCCGCGACCAAACTCGCAAACAACACGGAGAGGATAAAGAATCGTCGAAGTACGGTGAATTATGGACGTGAAAATCGATCCGTCGAGCGCGAGAATGAAGAAGTAATAGCAAGTTGCGGAATGGGCAAATTGTTCGGATATCCATATCGGGAGTTTTTAATTTATTCATTGGGAAAGTTCAGCGAGTAAGTAAAAGTGGTATTACTTTGCTTACAAATTCATTTATAAAGAGATGCGACGTAATAAGGAGTGTTCAAAAGCTTTTTAGAGTTTGTTATTTATAACTAGTGATGCAAAATTACCGGTAATTTAAAATTGAGTAATATTTTCGGTAATATTACCGTAATCGTAGTAGAGCTCATTTTATTTAACTAGGCGGGGAATGCATACATCTAGATAGATATTTTATCGTTTGTGAAGTTTATCTGTGCGACTAATAAAAAAATTTGCCTAAACACAATAGGCCCGTTCATCAAAATGTTCAACATTTAACAGGTTTGTTTGTGATGCATGTTAGTATTTGATGAACGGTACTCGGCCATTTTGAAAACTTTAACCCGTCAACACTAATCACCAACACCAATCGGTTTATTTTATATGATTGCAAAAATCTCAAACACAATTGGCCCGTTCATCAAAATGTTCAACATTCAACAGGTTTGTTTGTGATGCATGTTGGTATTTGATGAACGGTACTCGGCCATTTTGAAAACTTTAACAAGTCAACACTAGTGCATACATCTAGATAGATATTTTATTGTTTGTGAAGTTTATCTGTGCGACTAATAAAAAAATTTGCCTAAACACAATTGGCCCGTTCATCAAAATGTTCAACATTTAACAGGTTTGTTTGTGATGCATGTTAGTATTTGATGAACGGTACTCGGCCATTTTGAAAACTTTAACCCGTCAACACTAATCGCCAACACCAATCGGTTTATTTTATATGATTGCAAAAATCTTAAACACGTTCACGATTAACAGGTCATCGGAAAACAATTGGCAGTAAACTCCCAACAGATGGCAGTAAACTCCCAACAGTTGGCAGTAAACTCCCAACTGCTGTCTTTGATAAACGGGCTGAATGATATCTCGATGTAGTAATTTACTTTTGATCAGTTAAACATGTCGTTTCTAAGAACTTTTAGTTTTATGTAGACAAATGTATTCCAATTTCTCGCCTAGCTAAAGGAAATGAGTGTTAACAATTGGTAATTTAAAGCTAGATTGAACAGCAAAAATAGCATGTGTTCTCAAAAACTTGTACAAATTGTAAAGTTGATCAAATAGCACAATTTATAGCAAGTTCAATTGTTTTTTTCTAAAATATAATATATTATATTATAAAAGTAGAATTTACAAGAATGTCTGTGTTATTTTGTAAATCTATAAAAATGTTTTGTATCGATTTTTTTTGCAATTTGAATAGAATTTTTTCTTCAACCCTTAAATGTACCATGTTACTATTTGGCAACAAACCTATTTTAGTTAAAAACTTCTAAAAACGTATTGATTTTTCCTTGAATATTGGAATTGTACCTTTTATGTCAAAAATGCAATAATAGATAATTAATTTTGCATATTACTAAAACATGTAATGCAGCCATTTTTCCAAAAAAATCCAAATTTGTACTAAATATGTTTTGCCACATTCAATTTTGTTTAGATATTTTTTTCATGAATATTCACATATTTTGTAATCATTTTAAGTGAAAAATAATTCAAAATAAAAAATCATGGAATTAAGGCTTAAACTTAAAATAAACAGATATTATCCTTGATTTATAAATATCAAAATGTTTTGTTTCGTGTAGAAAATATATTTATAAATTAAAAAAAAAAATCGGATATTAAAATTGACTAGAAAACGATCGCATTTTGAACTTCACTTTAAATCAGGGTTATATGCGCGTGGCGCATGAAGTAAAATTTCGAGTTTAGAAAAGCCTGAAAATTTGGTTTGGCCGCTCCGCGCTTCGCGCTACGCGACCAAACCAAATTTTCAGGCTTTTCTAAACTCGAAATTTTACTTCATGCTTAATCTGGGAGTGGAAAACACTCGTTTGAAAAGTCAAATTAAACGATATTAAAGACTTTTTACCCAAAGATGACAATTCTATAATCTAATGTAACATTTATAAAAATTGACAGTTTCAAGAACAATGATGTTGTTCGAATTTTTTTCACTATTCAATACAATTTAATTGACAAGACATTAAAATTCATAAAAAGTAGTAAAATAAGGTTGAAATCAATAAATAAAACAGATCTCTCAAAAATGTAGGTAGAAAAAATCATTTAAACGAATATTCTCGTAACTTTATATTTAATACAAAAATTATAAATTGTAAATTATAATATTTTATTTTTAAATAATAATTATTTCAATTATTTCTAGATCTTATTAATTTTGAAAAAAAAAAATAGAAAATTGAACTAAAGGATGTCCCAAAAGTAACTGACATTTTAAATTTGCCGCCATTTTTTGCGGTAAAACTAGCGACTAATGACTGTATTGTTTTGAGTTTACGTGAAGTGATTAATCACAAATAGAAAGACTGTTATTCCTTACTTCACTTTTTATTTTTATGTTAGATGTACATTTCGAGACACAAGGTACTCATTATCAATAACAAACTGTTTGTTATTGATAATGAGCACCTTGTGTCTCGAAATGTACATCTAACATAAAAATAAAAAGTGAAGTAAGGAATAACAGTCTTTCTATTAGCGACTAATGAACTAACAGATATTTATATATCTGTTATTAGTAAACATTGAGGTTAAGTTATGGAAAAGTACACCACCGAACAACGGGTAGAAATTGTGAAAATTCAAACATGATGAGAATTTTGGCGAAAGAAATATATTTCAACAAGACGGTGCAACATGTCATACTGCCAATGAAACTGTGCAGTTATTACAAGAAACATTTAATGGTCGTGTTATTTATAAGCGAGGTAATGTGAATTGACCATAAAGGTCATGTGACTTGACACCGACTTCTTTCTGTGAGGTTATTTTAAGGGTAGAATATACAGCAACAAACTACAAACAACAGGACCTTAAAGATAAAATTTAACACAACATGGCGAATATTTCCCAGTAATTATTTATTTATTTATTTACCGATAACACCTTTTTTACAAAATATTAACATTAGGAATTCACTTCAATTATGTGAAAATATTGTGAACATTTCATGAAAAAGTGAATATATCAGCAGAGGCGGTCATTTGTTAGATGTTTTGTATCCATGTCTTTTGTATCCATGTCTCTACTTTCTAAATCAATAAAAATATATCAGTTACCAAATATAAAATAAATGTGTTTTATTACAAATTTAAAATATCAGTTACTTTTGGGACACCCTTTACTTTCCAATTATTATTTGGTAGATTTTGGTCTTTTCAATTTTGAAACAAACCACATTAAAATAATAACTAACAGCCTTATTATTAGAATTGCTGTTAATATCATTATAGTTTAATGCTAGTTAATCTCTACTAGGCGCGTAGAAACACGATACTAACATTTCGTATTAATAGAGTAAAATCTACATGCTATTATTTAGTTTTGAACTATTGATAAAATGAACGTGGCAACATTGCATTATCATGTACCTAACTTCATTGTAATTTATAGGTTATGTTACACTGTTTTTGTTAATGTTTGTGAAAATGTGTTTCTTCTGCTAAATTATTTGATTAAAATTTACTTCTAACGAGTGTCTCCACTCCCAGATTAAGCATGAAGTAAAATTTCGAGTTTAGAAAAGCCTTAAAATTTGGTTTGGTCGCTCCGCGAAGCGACCAAACCAAATTTTCAGGCTTTTCTAAACTCGAAATTTTACTTCATGCGCCACGCGTATAAAGCACCGATTTAATATAAAGTTCAAAATATACTGTTATTAATGATTTAGAAATAAATCACTTCAAGAACATGTCCGTAAATAAACAAAAACATATACATTTTCTGAGAAAGTATTTTGACATTTTATGTCTCTTGCGCATGAATGTTACCAATGTTACCGAAACAGCTTATTACTCAGCTGTTTCGGTAACATTTTAACGGTAAATTACCAGTGGTAATAACCGACGTAAATTACCACTAACATCACTATGTATAACTAAACGGAATTCTACAAGATGGCAGCGAACGTATTCAAACAAACCTAGCTTAGATGTGTCACATGAGAATTAAATGTTTCTTAGATTTGATTAAATATTTATCAAATTCTCAAATTTTGATTCGACAAATTATTTTGCGAAATACAATTTTTAGAAAGAGCTGGCTATATCACTTTTCTTAGTTATATCAAGAGGAGCCAATGCCTATGGGAAAACTGGAAATCGCTTAGAAAACGAGAGACTATGATTAGGATGTGGGGGTAAGAGTAAGACAGACGACTATATACACCAATCACCGGTCTCGCTTCTGGATGCAGCATCCAAACGCGGTTAACAAATTTCATATTGAGACTGGCTAACTGGATATATATGAACTGTGGTTACATTCCATTTAATTTTTAAAATCCCAAAAGTTTGATTCTATGCGTTATTTTCTGATATGCTATATTTTGAAGAACACATCGTCACTTTGCTTAGTACGAGGGGTGATCAAAAAGTAAGATTACAAAGCATGCAATAAAACGTGTACATTTTGTAACCTTACTTTTTGATCACCCCTCGTAACGCATTCGATCCTCAAATATTGAATAGATGAATTTATTGAGAAATATACGTGCTAGATACTTACTTAAATCCCTTGCCGTCGTCGTCGTTGTTAACCTGCCCGTTTTGCACAGGCTGTCCGTTGACGACGACGCCGCCATCATCTTTCGGACTCTGGGGCTTATCCTTGTCGTTTTTATCGTCAAGGTGGAGCGCTCTCATGCGCGGCTCCAGGCTGTCCTTGTTGGTGGGCGACGTGCCCAGCACGTACTCGACCATCTTCACGCCGAGGCCGCCCCCCGTGTCGGAGCCGCGCGGCGAGAGGATGCTGCCGGTGTCGCCGCCGCCAGGATAACCGCCGCGTCTGCCCATCGCCAGAGGCGCGGACACCGTGTGATCTCCTAGAAAAATGAATTCCTATAGTCTTCCATTTACAAAAAAAAATACAAGAAATACAAACACAAGATATTTATATATGTATTCGTGAGTTATGTGAAGATTGTTATAATAGTAATAAAAAACGGTTAAATTCCTTTCTTCACTGTTTTTATTTAAGTACTATATGTACATTTTGGACACTAAGTGTCACTTAGTGACTGTATGTTTTTGAGTTTACGTGAAGTGATTATTACACTAAAAAAAGACTGTTATTCCTTACTTCACTTTTTATTTGTATCGTTAGATGTACATTTCGAGACACAATATGCTTATTATTAATAACAAACTCTTAGTGTCCGAAATGTACATATAGTACTTAAATAAAAACAATGAAGAAAGGAATTTAATTCCTTATTTTTAAGTAATATTTTCGTTAGAAAGACAAAAAATTCTTCATATTGAAGACATTTCTTTATTCTTTAAATATGTAAACACTGGATACGAAACAAAATTTACTCGCAGAAGATTCTTAAAAAACGTTCACGTTTGAAACAAAAGTTACCCTAAACAGTTTGATGCAGTCTCAGTCTGGTGCAGTTCGGGCTAATGATGTAAATACCTGCATCAGTTGATGACTAGAGTTGTGAGGGTTGCACAATCAGGACAAAGCCGTAAGAAATCAGAAAAGTAAAGATACACGACTGCTAAGCCGTTCCGAATTTTCTTTACGCAAACATTGCGAAGGTCGTTCGTTTACACATACTTTTCGAAAGAACAAAGATAAGAGCACTTTCGCTCTCGTCTCCTTTCGCTTACACTCGTGAATGTAATTCATGCCTGTTCCCATGGTCCGGATACAAACAAAATTTGTTTAGACATTCGATTTCAAGCTTATTTTAGAATTTTTCTGTAATTTCTTGAAAGGCATAGATTGCGGCATGAATGACATGAGATAAGACAAGAACGAATGTGAATCCGCCGATTCTTTTAAACGGCGTGTACATTTTTAATAAACACTATAAAAATCTCAAGACGAAGCATAGAGTAAATAGTATTAGAGGCGAGGAACGCCACGGGCTTAACCTGAGGTTCGCTCGACCAGAGAGACACCTGTGTGCGCTCGTTCAAACAAGAACAATATAGAAAGCAAACTTATCGAAGTATATATTTCAATTAATAAACATAAAAACGAACGATATTTGAGAAAACAGAAATTCCGTCTCAGTTTGAAGTGCGCTCATCAAGCCGACTCGGCTTGTTAATCTTATTCCCATATAAAATGGGACTAATTCCGTATTGTGTTTAATCTAATGTTAATAAATTTTACAAATGTTTATTTTGATTAATTCGTATGTCTGGAGCAATTTGGTTTTGAATATGTAAACGTATACACACATAATTATCATAGCCAAACATTTTATTCTAGAGGGCACTTGATAACTCTCAGCCAACTTCTGAAAGCTAATAAACAAAATAACTTCACTACATTACAGGAAGGTATTTTTATCAATCTTAATGAACTTCATAAATTCACTCCATTTTACCATCTTCTTGAAGCTAGTTAGACCACCATTTACAAACGAGAAAAACGAAAAAAAAAAACGAGCAGAGTATCTCAAGGAATGTTTAATAGCAAAACAAAATGCCTCCACCAATTTTTCTGCTAAACATCCTGGCATCTTCAATTTGTGGTAATGGACATTGAAGATTAATTCGGAGTGAAAATCATGGAGCAAGAGGAGCGAGGGTGGCTTCTCGGCGTGCACATGATTTATCGAACTCCGGCACACACACATATATACAAGAGAGAAGGCGGCGACCGTTTTTGTCCCGGGATTTATAAGCGAGCACTTTGTCATTCGCTCAAAGTGTTTTGTTCGCCTTGCACTCTCTCTCTGACGCGTATTTATTAATCTTCTCCCTCTTGACCACTTTCTGGCTCATCTAGATGATCAAATTATCCTGGAGACACCGGATTCTCTCCAGCGGGTGCTTTTCTGGCGCGATAAGGGCTGGCGGTGGTATATAGTTATTTCTGATAACGATGGAGCGCGGCTCTGAATTATGGAGCGTAAACATTGTTCGATCTCTTTTTATTCACGGACGATCGAGCGGCTGAACATGCATGTTGGTTAAACAAAACACGGGAGCGAGGGGAGGAATCCGCTCGCTGATTCTGAATAATGGACGGCTCGGGATGTGGCTTTATTACGTTTTTCTTGGGATCACTGCCGTATTTACTTTTGTAAATTGATATTTCTAGTTGTGCGGATATACCCCCTAGTGGACGTTACGTTCTGATCTTGTAAAATATCCATTGTGCTTATTCTCCTACGTGAGATGAAAACGGCGTGTGTGTGTGTAACTGTAATGCATGTTACTACTAAATTTCTTGTTACTATTCCCTTGGTCTT
Organism: Philonthus cognatus; assembly: GCA_932526585.2. NCBI lineage: Eukaryota > Metazoa > Arthropoda > Insecta > Coleoptera > Staphylinidae > Philonthus > Philonthus cognatus. Next base: position 23,708,168 of record OW052250.1, on the reverse strand, counting down.
CACAAGAAATATGCTATACGTTTTGTTAATGAAAATCTATTTTTAAAACTCAAAAGCAAACTGCAAAAAAAGTACCTTACTCTGCAGCAGTATTTCTAAAATATTTCCGCATGTAATATAAACACAGGGATTTTGTCTTTCAAGTAGGTATAGATATCACGATAATTACAGCGTTTGGTAAATTTGCAGGAATTCTTTGTTTTTATAAAAGCGGGAAATTTAAAGCTTCTAACAAGTGTTTCCACTCGTTCATTAGGCATTATGTAGTTTCGAGTTTAGAAAAGACTGAACATTTGGCTTGGTCGCTCCGCGAAGTTTAAAAAATATACTGCTTAGGTTAGGCAAATGTGTTTATATGGAATATGTGAACGTATATTTGAACAAATCCCTGAATCTCGAAATTTAAAAAAATATATACATTTTAAATAATTATTACAAATTAGGACCAACATGTAAAAATTTACCAAATAAGCAAAGTGGAATTTAACCTAAATTATAAAACTGTCTTTGAAAGATAATCGTTCTTGACTAACGCTTCATGTCTACTTTCTTTTTGTTACATGAGGTGGTGTCGCTTAGCACTGCGGTCTCCGTGGTCCTTTTGTGCACCTCTCGATGGTTTACTCCCTGTGTACTCCTGTGTCTTCTATGAAGCTCAGGAGTTTCAGCCAGAGGCATTTCTTAAGCTCTATTTTAGGAAGCACAGGCTTCCCGAACTGCTCCGTGCGTTGCCTTTTATAGGCTTCGCATGTACACAGTAGGTGTTGGGGAGTTTCCTCCTCTTCCAAACACCCACGGCATAGGGGGCTTTTCTCAATTCCCATCCTATGTTTGTGCTTATTCAGCTCACAGCGTCCATTGACTAGTTCTGTGATTCTTCGTAGTTTGATTCTACTCAGTCCTGACAGCGTCAATTTGCTGCTAGGTATCGGACCATATAGGAAGAGTCTTGTGTGCCTCATTCCTTTTTGGTTGTGCCATGCCTTTTTGTGCTCCTCTGCTAACTTGCATCGAATTATTTCTTTTCCGGTTTCATGAAGTATTTTGAAAGCGGGTTCAGGTCCTATTTTTTCCCCTGATGCCCCTTGTTTAGCCAGCAAGTCGGACTCCAAGTGTCCAATAATTCTTTGGCCCTTGGGTATCCATACTAGCTGTGTTTTTACTGTTGTCGACAGTGCGTCCAGCGTGTCTACGCAGGCCATAACTAGCCTGGACCATCGGCGAGGCTAGCGCTTTTAGGGCTGCTTGGCTGTCCGACATTATGGTAATTGGTTCTTTATTGTGTCCCGATTCCGTTATGTGATCAGCACACCAGTCAATGGCGGCTATTTCAGCCTGGAAGATGGAGGCATGTTTCCACAGAGCAACCGCAAATTGTTGGCTCCGGTTGCAGCCTCCACAGATTCTAACCCTGGTTCCTTTTGTATTTTTGGCCCCGTCTGTATAGCAGATGGTTCCTTCAGAAGTTCCTGGGTATGTTTCACTTGCCGATTCACTTCGCTGTGGTATGGTTACTTTGAACCGGCGGGATGGGTGTACGATTTTAGTGAAATCGGACCTTATATTAAAGGTTTCTTCTTCTTGTAGCACTTTAAATGTTGCTGGTCTTAATGCTCCTACATTTAAAGTGTGTTCTCATCGCATTAGTTATCAGCAGACACGCCTGTCTTTGCACTCTCTCAAGTTTTACGGCTGCGCTCTTGGTTTGGGTCTTTTCTCCCCATGCGAGCGCAGCGTACGTCACTATGGGTCTTACGATCACTGTGTATATTTGGTCATACTGGGTCTTAGTCCCCATGCGCGTCCTACTATTTTTCTGGTCGCAAAAAGTCCTCTCATGGCCTTTTTGGTGATGTTCTCTAGGTGGAAGTTGAAGTTCAATCTGGTATCAAGTATGACCCCTAGATATTTTACTTCATTTTTGATAGAGACTTCCATTCCATGCATGCGTAGTGATTCTGAGTCATCGTTTTCTTGTCTTCTAGTGAAGGGGACGATCGCTGTTTTGGTTGAGTTTACAGCTAACCCTTTGCACTATCTTTCACGGTACTTAGTGCCCTCTGCATCAAGTTAGATACAGTGGTTCCAAACTTCTCGCTTACTAGAATGGTCAGGTCATCAGGTCTACTTAATTCAGTATGTCATACCAAATGACCAAACTTTGTAAACATTCAAATTAAGTAGGTTTATTTTGTATTGATTGGATTTCGGAATTATTAAAAATAAACCTAATTGTGCTCCCTAATAAATGTGCGCGTATTTATTTAACCGACATTACAAATAGTCTGTCTATGTTTAAACGATCTCAGGAATTCGAAATTGCCGGGAATTACGCATCGCGCCGTTAAAATAAATAAACACTACAACATTAACTCTGTTTTTTTTAATATGACCAAACTTAGGGTGTATTTACTGCGAACAGTTGCAGTCCTGGTTTAACAGTAGGGTATTTTAAACATCGAAGTTTGAAATATTAGTAAATGATTATTAATGTGACAAATAAATCATAATTTGTCTAATAAATTGTCACGATGCAGAGATTTTTAAAAAAGAGAACGCTACAACTTGCAACTTTACAACACACACAGGGATTTTTTTAGGTATACTTTCACATATTCTATATACACATTTGTAAAATTAATAAAAATATGATCAGAACTAAGCAGTATATTTTGAACTTCACTTTAAATCAGTGTTTTATACGCGTGGCGCATGAAGTAAAATTTCGAGTTTAGAAAAGCCTGATTTGGCTTGGTCGCTCCGCTGCGCTACGCGACCAAATTTTCAGGCTTTTCTAAACTCGAAATTTTACTTCATGCTTAGTCTGGGAGTGGAAAACACTCGTTAGAGTTTTCAAATTGAAAGTTTTTAATAAGATCACGAATGTCTGAAAATCCAGTAAATAATCTTAACATGTATACATAAAAGAGAAATTATTTGTATTTAGATTTTTTTAAAATGTGAACATAAAAATGGGCAGATAATAAAAAAAGACAGATATTCCTGAGCAAGAAATATTATCTGATTCTCCTATCCTACCCTGATCCTCAAAGACACTTTATTAAATTGGTAGTAGATACAAATAATTTGAGGCGGTGATGGGTAAATACGTTTGTAATCGTAATCTTTGTGAGTTAATTAAATTGTCATATTGATGTCAGATTTCCCTTCACATAAGCTACAAATTAAAAGTTGATTTACAACATAACATGTCATTAATCTTATTCTAACCTAAAACACACAACTGCATCACACCACTAAATTCTTGAAATGTCAAATTTGATTGGTCATATTAAAAAAAACAGATTATACTTAATCATCCACTAGACGTATGCATGTTGAGTCACTGAAAAAATCCCTGTGTATTTAAAAAATGTGTAGACATAACTCACAGTAGCGTTAAAATTATAAGAAGATTAATAAAGTTAGCGATACATTTGTAGTTATTCAACTGTAAATTACGTTTTACTTTTGAATCCCGCTCCTTAATATGCTCGAAGAAAATCAATATTCCCAACTGTATCAGAAATTTTAGATTACTCGGTAGCATCAATTAATTTCATTATTATATCAATTTAAAGTTTCCTTGTAACAGTAATAAGAACTGAATAGTTGTTCGCTCTAATACTACTTGAACATTTTGCAATCGATGAAATTTCTCGGAGCTCGCTTCTAATTAGCATTCCACTTGTATTAGCCGGCGAGCAATTGAGATATCCCACGAATAATCTCCTCCACCTACCTGCACCTACACACCTTTCTAAAAAGGCACGTTTAAGTAAAAACCGACGAACGCAAAAAAAAACAATCAACAACGTGTAAATCGTGTAACTGGCGCGTACGCATAAAACATAATTCATTAATTAAAACTGTTGTGTACATACAAAATAATGAAATTAATATGCACGAAAAAGGCGAGTGGAATTCATTATGTTGCGTTCAAAGAGTAAAATGGTGTATTTTTTGTCGTTTGTTATTTTATCTGTACTCGAGTGAATAATGGAATATTCATGAGACTGCGGTAAGAAATATTTTAAAAGGTTATCGTACTAATCCACAAGGTTAAATCTGTACAATGTTTTGGGAATTTCCGCAACGGATAGAAACATTGATCATTCTTGTTAGATACAAATGTAAGCAAAAAATATTTGAATGATATAATACAAAGTGTTCCCAAATAAAATATCATACATACAGAATTCGTTTTGTAAGCATCTTTTAGGTCAGTGGTCTTCAAACTTTTTTCTTCACATGCCACATATACATGAGTAAAGTTTACACGTACGCCAACACCCTGTAACACAGTGGTTCCCAACCGGGCGGATCACCGGTTGGGAACCACTGTGTTACAGGGTGTTGGCGTACGTGTAAACTTTACTCATGTATATGTGGCATGTGAAGAAAACATTTTGAACTAAAATATGGTCCGCGACATACTTTAGAAACTTTATTCATTTAAATATGTTAAAAGTTTTGATGAAAGTATATTTTAAGATTAACACAGTTTGATGATATTTTTGAACATTGTGATTTGGTATTTTAATACCGGTTTACCTGTACACCGATTTACTGGTAAATCGATAAAAAAAAAAAAATTTGAAAATTAATCGGTATTTAACCATTTACTGGTATATTCGTAATTTTTGCGCTTTGATATCCCATTTTAAACTCCCTTATCCCTCCCACTGGCTACGGCCTTGCTTAAACTGTTAGGAAAAATACCGTCGTGCATTTTAAACACTTGCTACTCCTTGATAAACATGAAGAAAATATTTTGAGTTTAGAAAAGCCTCAAACTCGTAGGCTTCTCTAAACTTAAAGATTTACTGTGAAATTAAAAATGACACACACATTGTAACCCAGCTGTTTCGGCAACATTGGTAACATTCTTTCGTGCGCATGCGCAATAGATAAATAAAGATGAAAAAAATCCTATTTTATTTTTATTTACTGTTAATTATCATCGAAGTGGTTGATTTAAAACTTTTTATTAGCACCGTGTCGGGACCACACTGACGAGGACCTTGAAGTTCGAAACGCGTCTGAGGGTATCTGGTGCCGGAATACCGAACACAAATTTAATTCTAATAATAGTCTATTTTGAACTTTACATCAAATCGATGTTGAACACGCGTGGCGCATGAAGTAAAATTTCGAGTTTAGAAAAGCCTGAAAATTTGGATTTGCCGAGGCGCGACTCGCTTCGCTCGCGCGCCCCGGCAAATCAAAATTTTCAGGCTTTTCTAAACTCGAAATTTTACTTCATGCTTAGCCTGGGATTGGAAACACTCGTTAGAATAATTATTAGAGACTTGGAAAAATGACCATCTGAATATGAACTAACCTAGGATACATTATGGTTAGATGTACATAAATAGTGTGTACTAAAAGTCTGAAATAAATTCGGTATTTTCTAAAACACAAAAAATTGGAGCATTTTTTTGTGTCGATTTTAGAATTTTTTCTGCATCTTTTAAGGTATTACACATATAGATGTCGCCCGTCACGTTGCAACTATGACAGCCATGGACATTTTTTTAAAATGGAAATCGATTTTTTTTACACATCTTTTGTAGATCTTTAAATTCTCTTTATAAACATTTACATTGTTAGGAAAATATTTTTTTTTTATTAATTTCATGATTTTAAGTTAAAAATATCTAATTAGTCAATTTTTGTAACACTAATAACAAATTAAAATGGTAACAAATTATAATAAAATGTTTTTTTTTAAATATTCGACATCGCCTTTTTTAATAGTATGCTATGATTTAGTTAGATTAGATGAAGTTATGGAGTTAGATTAGGTTAGATTATATATATTGATGTGGTTAGGTTAGATAATAAATTGTGAAGTTAGGTTAGGTTTTAACTTCGTTAAGGAAATGTTTAAGAAACTGGTATCTAACCTACCTCTATCCAATCAACTGCCGGAAAGGTTAGGTTAGAAGGCAAATTGCGAAATCGGATAACAAATTGTGTTGCTCAAATGCATCTAATACATAGGTTAGATGCACCTAGCATAACCCAGCACAATTTGTCATCTAATGTAACCTAAGTAACAGCTATCGTAACTAATCTTAGTAACTGGTGTCGAAAATTATAAAGGATTTTTGAAAATTTGGAAATATTTAACAAAATCGACGTTTTATCTCATTTTTAACATGTCGTCGCGTCGATTTATTTATTTATTTAACGGTTTCACCTTTTACAATAGTGTATACATATATATAGAACTTTAACGCAACAATAATGTTCCACAAAAATATAACAAGTGGGGTGTGAATATACATAATATAAATCAAATACAAGTTTAAAGTAACTAATTAAAGTAAAAATAAAAGAAATAAACAATAGTAGCACTATAGCAAATGAATAATATAGAAATAAATTGTATCTCAACTAAGAATTGAAAAATCAATAGATCTTAATTGAGATTTGAAGGCTGTAAATGAAGTCCCAAAGAGAGTGATGGTTCTGAGTCGATCAATTATATTATAATGTCTCATTATTCTGCTCAATGGACTATTTCTACCAAAGTTTGAGCGGTGAAAATGCTCACGAAATGTTAGGTTAATACGTGTATTGCTAGGCACGTTGAAATTAATTAAATGGAGCAACTCAGAGCAGTCTATTATTGAATTTACAATTTTGAATAGAACACAGAAATCAAAATAAATGCGCCTATTTTCAAGGCTGGCTAAGTTAATTGCAGCCAGCATATGAGTGCGATTTACCTGGCATATTTAAGACTTGACATATTATATATCGCATTTTTGATATATTATATATCACTTTTTTATATTTTGTGTCACTTGATAGATTATGTTGGTTTTCGACATTTTATGCCACTCTAACATTGTTTATATGTTGACTGTACGGGCGACACTTAAACTATAATAATAGTAGACGTACGTTAGCATTATTTGACATTTGAACTATAATGACAGTTGATATAACTTGACATTTTGTTCACAAAGTGATGTCTTACCTAACCTAACTTGATAAAGTGACATCTAACCTAACTAATCATTGGTCGATTATCATACGAATGATCAATTGATTATCATTAGAATGATCAGTCAATTATCATACGAAGGATCAGTTGATTATCATTAGAATGATCAGCCGATTATCATACGAATGATCATTGATTACCATACGAATAATCAGTCCATTATTATTTCAATGATGAGTCGATTATGAGCATCATTTAAGCACCGATCATTCGATAATTGAAATTATTAATTTACGCCCACTACTAAACCTTCGTATTTCATTACTAATTGATGTACTGCCGATATTTCATGTAATTTTAGACACTTTTTGCGTGTAGCTCGTTTGATTTGACAATTTAAGGTAAACTTCAGAGATAAACTTGTTGCAGTTTTTTAGGTAGTCAAGTTATCATTTGTTCAAACTGTCGCACTAATGTCAAAATTGAGAGAGTTGGTATATCAAATACCTGAACTGCCATAAATCGTTTGTTTTGGACAGTTAGAGCAAATTGCACTTAAGTAGATACACCCGAATGTAGTCGAAGTCATTTTGCGCTATAAAAATGGGTTAAGAATATAAAGTACTCGTGGACTGAGTACCGAGTACATGAAGATTGCTTAGAGCACAAATTTTAACTACTTGTACTCGAGTACCGCCCTGCTTTGATTGTAACGATACAATTACGTTTGAACATTTGACTTGGTGCGTTGGACACGAGGTCATTAAAGTAGTATAACTGAAATAAAATAGCTAAAACCCAAAAATTGATATTTATTTTTCACGTTCACAATCACTTTTACTGATTTACCGGTAAATTATCACAGTAAACCGGTTGTGATTCACAAATTTACCGAATTGATAGGTCGGTAAACTTAAAATTCCTACTTGTGGTCCCTCCTAAGAACAAAATTACCATAGCCTGTTCAAAAAGGTTAGGGACCACTGCTGTAGTAGGGACATTTTAAAGATGCCAAATAATTCAGTTAAGTGCATTTTATTTTTCAAGTACACTTTTCATAAGTTCAGAAGCGACTGAAGCATATCAAGTTGCTATTTATCCGGCATGAAAAGATTTTATACAAAACTCGTGGAAACTTTTTAGTGCACATCAATTAGAGTCTATATAATATATAGGAAGAGCAATTGAAAAGCAGTTTTCAATGGCAGTTAGGAGCAGTTATCAGCAATTATAGAAGGCAAATGGAAATGCGTCCCCATTGTACCATCGATTCCTACGAAAATTTCCTCGAATCATCACAACCTTTCCAACCAATCAGTTTCAATTCCTTAAACTTTCAACAAGACTTGTTTATTTTTACAATTTTCCTATTTTTTTGTAAAAAAATAAGATATTAATCCATTGAATTGCGTAATAAATGCGCGCTGAAAAAAAGGGGATAAATTGAATGAGGCAAGACACGCGCGTTCGCATGTGGTAAGGTGCGGTGTGGTTATGGTTTCGGGATAAAGGGCCGCGAAGGGATGGGCGTGCCTCCATCGGGCGTCGACGTCGGTGCGGCGCTCTCGTCTCCATAGCCACGTCGGCGTCTGTCCCCATAGCAACCACCCGGCCCAGCCGAATTCAATCAGTTGTCGGAGGCTCCTCTCATTACCGGCTCTCTCCCAACAATCAAAGCCCCACTCTACGCACACACATCCATCCCGAAAACATAGACTGCTCAAAACAGCTACTTCTTCGCTATTTTATCAACCTTAATGAATCAATCAAATAACCTGGTTGATATGAATTACGTGCCATTTTCGACATTTTCAATCATTTATTTAGAAGGCACGTTCCCAACACGTCAATGTGATATCTCTTCACGCTACAGCATGTGTTGATTGTTTTACCGCGGAATGCGACTATTTCCAACTAAAATTCCACCGAAAGCGTTCGTGTGCACTTACCACACCCGCACGCAAAATAAACGAAATGTTAAATGCACATGAGTCTAGTTTTGTAGTATAGTAAAAGTTATATTTAGCCCGTGACTAATCGTATCCGCTGAAAATATAATTCCAGTGAAGCGATTCAGCTAATATGTTGGTTGCATCGGATTGCGCCACAAGCGCGGGAACTAGTGGTTACTGCGGGATTTACTACAGCGATTTTATGGTGAATGGAATTAATCTGCAATCCTCACATTTCATATTTTTAATAAATATTAATTAACATTCGAAACAGCGTAATCCAAACTGAATCACAACGGATTGAATTCGCGTCAGAGGTTTTACTGGATTTGTGATTAGCCTCTGCAACGAGTTACACGCACTCTGGTGGGTAATATCTGTACTTAAGTAAAGAGTATACTTGATACGTCTAAAAGGGGGAAATTTGTTTCGCGGAATACCAAATAATAATTTTAAAAAAATTATTGTAATTGTAATATATCAACTGTTATTATAGTTACAAAATTCAACTTAGTGTACCCCGTTATTGCCTGAATACCTTTCAATTAACACAAACAGAATTGATAAGAAATATCATTGTATTTATGTCAATCCTTATTATATAACTTTCGCGCAATTAATAGGACACAAACAAACGAACCAACACATGCACACCGACCATACTGTGTCAATGCTAAACAATTATTTCACATTGCAAAAACCTCTCTCGAAGGATGAGTAAACGACCATTTGCCATTATCCCCAGCCCCGCGCGATGATGATGATAGCAATGACATTTCACTTTCGTGTTCCGACCAACACCGGGTGACGTAAACTATTTCGGCTGAGTCCGAAAGGAAAAAAAAATGCAAAACAAAAGAATTGTTTACAATTAAACGACGAGTTCGGCAACGTAATTACCGAGCGGATAGACTTGGCTTTTATGGGTTCCGAATATAATTAAGTAGACGAAACGAAATAGGTAATAGATAATCGTTATTAATTTGCATAGTAATTTAGAACTTTGGTGGTCTACAGTTGTTTATTAAATGTTTAAAACCATGACGTTATTAAATAGAAACAAAATAATAGGAAACTTTTTGCAAATATTTATTACCCGGCGAAGTAATTGCCATGAAATAGTTGTTCAATCAACGGATATTTGAAGTTATTGTGGATGCATATTTATTACATATAATACTAAGGCTGGAATTCGAATACGAATTATTCATACAGAGAGTTTTATGTAACACCGAACATTTTCATCCAATACAATTTGACACCTTGAATTTTTAAGTGATGTGTAAATTGGTTTGCCTATATGACTGTTACAAATTGTAGCCAATCAATCGCAATTAATGCCTCAACTTGTACATACAGGTAGCTTTTCTTTCAAGTATACATGTCCCAATTACAGCTGTAAATTTTTAGACAATCGTTGTTTTTAAAAGAGTTCAATTTGAAACTTAAAACGAGTGTGTTCCACTCCCAGACTAAGCATGAAGTAAAATTTCGAGTTTAGAAAAGCCTGAAAATTTGGTTTGGTCGCGTAGCGCGAAGCGCGGAGCGGCCAAACCAAATTTTCAGGCTTTTCTAAACTCGAAATTTTACTTCATGCGCCACCGGTACAAAACACCGACATATTACGAAGTTTAAAACACACCGCTAAACTTTACATTGAATCAGTGTTTCGTACCGGTGGCGCATGAAGTAAAATTTCGAGTTTAGAAAAGCCTGAAAATTTGGTTTGGCCGCTCCGCGCTTCGCGCTACGCGACCAAACCAAATTTTCAGGCTTTTCTAAACTCGAAATTTTACTTCATGCGCCACCGGTACAAAACACCGACATATTACGAAGTTTAAAACACACCGCTAAACTTTACATTGAATCAGTGTTTCGTACCGCTGGCGCATGAAGTAAAATTTCGAGTTTAGAAAAGCCTGAAAATTGGTTTGGCCGCTCCGCGCTTCGCGCTACGCGACCAAACCAAATTTTCAGGCTTTTCTAAACTCGAAATTTTACTTCATGCTTAGCCTGGGAGTAGAAAACACTCGGTTAAAGCTTCAATTGTGAAGTTAGGTTAGGTTTTAACTTCGTTAAGGAAATGTTTTAGAAACTGGTATCTAACCTACCTCTATCCAATCAACTGCCGGAAAGGTTAGCTTAGAAGGCAAATTGCGAAATCGGATAACAAATTGTGTTGGTCAAATGTATCTAATACATAGGTTAGATGCACCCAGCATAACCTAGCACAATTTGTCATCTAATCTAACCTAAGTAACAGCTATTGTAACTAATCTTAGTAACTAGTGTCGAAAAATATGAAGAAGTTTTGAAAATTTGTAAATATTTGACAAGATCAACGTTTTATCTCATTTTCAACATTTCTTCGCGTCGATTTACCTGGCATATTTGAGACTTGACATATTATATATCGCATTTTTGATATTTTATATATCACTTTTTATATTTTGTGTCACTTCACAGTTTATGCTGGTTTTCGACATTTTATGTCATTCTAACATTGTTTTTATGTTGACTGTACAGGCAACACTTAAACTATAATGAGAGTAGACGTACGTCTAGCATTATTCGACATTTGAACTATAATGACAGTTGATATAAGTTGACATTTAGTTCACAAAGTGATATCTTACCTAACCTAACTTGACAAAGTGACGTCTAACCTAACTAATCATTGGTCGATTATCATACGAATGATCAATTGATTATCATTAGAATGATCAGTTGAATATCATACGAATGATCAGCTGATTATCATTAGAATGATCAGCCGATTATCATACGAATGATCATTGATTACCATACGAATAATCAGTCAATTTGAAACTTAAAACGAGTGTGTTCCACTCCCAGACTAAGCATGAAGTAAAATTTCGAGTTTAGAAAAGCCTGAAAATTTGGTTTGGTCGCGTAGCGCGAAGCGCGGAGCGGCCAAACCAAATTTTCAGGCTTTTCTAAACTCGAAATTTTACTTCATGCGCCACCGGTACAAAACACCGACATATTACGAAGTTTAAAACACACAGCTAAACTTTACATTGAATCAGTGTTTCGTACCGGTGGCGCATGAAGTAAAATTTCGAGTTTAGAAAAGCCTGAAAATTTGGTTTGGCCGCTCCGCGCTTCGCGCTACGCGACCAAACCAAATTTTCAGGCTTTTCTAAACTCGAAATTTTACTTCATGCTTAGCCTGGGAGTAGAAAACACTCGGTTAAAGCTTCAAATTGAATTCTATTAATAAACCTAGTATCGGAAAATGTTCAACGTACGCATATGTATACTTGAAAGAAAAATTCTCGTTATGAAAATGTTCGGTGTTACATAAAACTCTCTGTATGTCTCAATATCTAAATCATAGATTTTAAGCTTTTCTATACAGGAAATGTTTCATTTAAGTATACTTATCCAGATGATTATAGATTTTGGTAAATTTTCAAGAATTCACTGTATATACAGAGTTCAATTCAATTTGAAGCTTATACCGAGTGTTTGCACTCTTTGTTTATGCATGAAGTAACATTTCGAGTTTAGAAAAACCTAAAAATTTACTTCATGCCTGTTAAGACTCATGAGGCCACTTGCACTGACCACCCTCGAAAAATAGCCAAACTCGTCTTGAAAACGAACATGTAGTGACCAGATGCGCACTTTTCCAGGAAAAAGGACAATGCATTTCTTGCACCCTCAGTCGAGGGATTTTTTGACCATTGTAAATATGTTATTAGTTTAAACTGTTGACTGTGGAGGCATCTACTTCGTTATACATCATTATTTACACAAATAAGACAATTAACTTTGTTTGTATACTTGTATAACTGAGGATTTTATTGTGACTATAGTTTCGACAACTTTAACTTGTCATTATCAAACATAACATTGGTGTTTTTAGTTTGTAAGATCACTTGTTGGCCAGTCGTTGAAGGGAGCACATCTCCCAAATATACACATTTTTATCTCCGTTGAGGTTTTTCACTCCTCAAAGACGCTTAACTCGACCTCTTACAAGGGTCAGTGAGTGTTAAGTGGTTAAACTCGAGCAACCAACAATGCCAAATCAAGGTGTGGAAACACTCGTTAGATATTTTAAATTGACCACTATTATAAAAACAACGAATTTCTGTAAATTTACTGAACGCTGTAATTATCGGAATGTGTATATTTCAAAGAAAAATTCTCCTTATATCGGATATTCTTTAAAACAATGATCCCTGCAATTTTAATATTTAATAGGTAATAAATTATAATAATTAGCAACAACGAGCCTAAATTTAGTCATTAAATTACGGCACTTATTGAATGAATTCATTAGATGTAGGTCTAATACAAGTGATGCTCATTTTATGTAAAGTCATAACTTTCATGTTTTTTGTTTACAACTAATAAAGAAGCGGTATATACTTTTTTTTTTTCTTAACAAGTATGATTACGATTTTTAAAACTCTTTTCATTGAATTGTTTTCCAATTGTATTAAAAATTTAATCGTGTGGATAACAAATGTTAACACATTACCACGTCGCAATTGTAATGTATTAATTTTTCAACACTATATGGTTTTATTTCGAAATGGCGATGGATATTATCGATCACAATAAATATTTTATTCAGCATTTAATCAATTATTAGCTATCGGGGGCGATAAAGTTCATTTGAAAATATATTTATGGAGCTTTTGGGATTATTTATTTCATTCGATAGTGCCACATAAATCATTTGCGAAATATACACAGGTACTATCTATCTAATTAATAGATATTAATAGAAACTTTCAAATCTCCACTATGAATAAAATATCTATGTTTAATAGGCTTAAGAACTGCTAATTTCTGTTAATGATAATGTCAAAAAATTTTAAACCACAGTTTTAAAATTCTCTATCAAGAATCAATAGTCATAGAAAAGTTAGTGAAAGGTTTCAAATCTTCACTGTGGAATAAATATCCACGGTTAATAGTCTTAAAAACTGCTAACTAACGATTATTTCTAAAAATTAACGTCCGTAATAAGAAAAAACGCTAACCAAATGTTTTACAATTCTTTATCAAGAATAAATATAGTTGGCGAAGCCCCTAAAACTGTCTCTTATTGGCAGTTAATGAGGCATAGATAATAGAGTGTTTAAAGACTTGTCTTAGTACGATATTTATACCTTGGAAAAGTTTCTAAACTCTCTACAAATTTAGATTAATGAGGCAATAAATTCTGGCTCACAATTATACGGTTCTATGTTAAATTATGTTTCATAGTCACAAAAAAGGATATCATTCTGAACCCATGAATAAAATTCGTACAAAATGTGATGTACCAACACAATGGAAGAAATATAATTATCCCATTTTATACATTCTTCAAAAATGTTTAATGATAATTATCTTGAAATTAGTATAACATTTTATAAATTATAATATTGTAAACATACTGAACATGATTGTGATTTTTGTTTTAGTATTGTTCGCTTTTGTTTTTTCTGTATTTTTATACCATGACTTTTATGTATTTATTGTAATATCATACTATTCGAATCTTTTTTTAACATATTTGTATTAATAATTTCTTTTTTTCTTTATTATATTGTAAAAAGGTAAATGCTTAAAAAATACAGTGAATTATTTTTAAGCATAAATATGCATTTTAGAAGAGTTCCACTTGAAACTTTAAACGAGTGTTTTTCACTTTCGATTAAGCATGAAGAAAATTTCTAGTTTAGAAAAGCCTAAACGTTTAGATTTGGACGCTTTTCTAAACTCAAAATTTTACTTCATGCGCCACGCGTATAAAACACTGGATTCAAGTCAAAAATTCGTCTTTAGCATACTGCTTTAGTAGCATATTGTGAACTTCACAATATTTTTGTGTTTTATACGCGTGGCGCATGAAGTAAAATTTCGAGTTTAAAAAAGCCTGAACATTTGGTTTGGTCGCTCCGCTTCGCGGAGCGACCAAACCAAATGTTCAGACTTTTTTAAACTCGAAATTTTACTTCATGCTTAACCTGGGAGTGGAAAACACTCGTTTAAAGCTTCACATTGAACTCTTTTAAAAAAAGAAGATTTACAGAATATACTTGGGATATGTATACTTAAAATAACTCTCTGTGTATAAATAAATAAGCATGGTTCATCAAATCAAAAATGTGTAAAAGAGTTCAATTTGAAGCTTTAAACAAGTGTTTTCCACTACCAGATTAAGCATGAAGCACATCTTATAACTGCGCTTTACAAATTATTAAATAATTCAATTGATTGTCCAGAGATTGTTGCTCAGATTAAATTTCACGTTCCCCATGGCTTAAGACAACAGATTTTTTCAACTTTCAATTCCCAAAACAAATGTTATGATTAGATCACCTATATTTTCAATGTGTGATGTGTACAATAAATTACTATCATTAGATCCTGCTCTTGACATTTTCAATATGATTAATTCAAAAATATGTTTTAACTATATATTAGAATTAATGCACGGCTCATAATTATCTTTTATGTATTCATTGTTTTATGTTTTATATTTAGTTATATTAGTTTAAGTGATGTACAATCTTATATAGGAAATGTAATTTCCGTGATTGTATAAATAAATAAATAAATAAATAATGAAGTAAAATTTCAAGTTAGAAAAGCCTGAAAGTTTGGATTTGGATGCCAAGTCCAAATCCGAATACAGGCTTTTCTGAACTCGAAATATTACTTCATACGCCACGCGTATATAAAACAGTGAATTTTAGTGAAGTTCAAAATATCCGTTTTTAGCATACTGCTTTAGTAGAATATTGTGAACTTCACATTATTTCAATGATTTATACGCGTGGCGCATGAAGTAAAATTTCGAGTTTAAAAAAGCCTGAACATTTGGTTTGGTCGCTCCGCGAAGCGGAGCGACCAAACCAAATGTTCAGGCTTTTTTAAACTCGAAATTTTACTTCATGCTTAACCTGGGAGTGGAAAACACTCGTTTAATGCTTCAAATTGAACTTATTTAAAAAAATAAGATTTACAGCATATAATTTCAATATGTAAACTCCCTGTATATAAATAAATAAATTAACATGGTTTAATAAATAAAACTGTATAAAAGATTTTAACAATAATACAATCTAAAAACGACTCATATTTATTTTCAACACCTCTGTATGCTTTATCGCGGATTCAAAACATTAACAACTGAACTTTATTTAAAGCGGATAATTGCACTTTACTGGAAACGAGCAATTTCTGTAAAAACCGATTTATATTCCTAAAAATAACTCAAGATTATCCGACTTAATAAATTCTTTGAAGTTAACATCTGTTTATCGTTTTACTATTTTGTCGAATTTTCAACCTTGATCGACTGATAGGAAACAATTGCCGAAATGTAAGCTTGATCGCAAGGCTGTGCGTACGATGTAAATTAAAAAGAAACAATTAGTCAGTCTGCGGCCGTTCCGGTCAATATCGTCGATTTTGTGTAGCAATCGGTTAATTTAATGAGCAAACAAGACCGGTTTGAAGGTGATCCGTCGTTTGTTCAGAAGGTAATCAGTACAGGTTAATTATTTTTTGTATTGATTTCATTACATACAATCTAGCACTATTGCTATTATAAATGCAAATAGCTAGTAATAAAAATAACTTCTGGTAAGTACCTACCATGATAAGTCATTTTTGCGTTATTAGTTATGACAAAATTTGCGAATTAATAATAAATTGATCTTGATTTTAAGATGAATTTATTATTGATTCGCAAATTTTGTCATAACTAATAACGCAAAAATTAGTTAATACACTGACTTATCATGGTAGGTACATACCAGCAGTTATTTTTATTTAACCCTTTATTTACCTAATCTCCTTTTTAAATTTACAGCAAATATAAATAATATAAATATAAAGATATTAAAAAATGATGAAGTATAGTATACCAAGTATTGAGAACAGTAAGGATTTGTTACCGCTCGAACACAATAGTTTGGGAGAGCGAGCGAGAACCTGTCGGAGACCGGTATTGTACTTACTGTACGAGATGCTTATACCGTTCTTAGCACGATCGGAGAAGACGGACAATATTTCGTCGTAATTATTGCTATGTGTTTAAATGAATATTTCGCGGAAAACGTTTATACAATGTTTGTAACGTTGCTATAACTTTGTTGTAATATTTTTAATACAATATTTTATTTTAGTATCATGTTCAATATTCGTGCAACGTTAAAAATGTTTCCGTGTTCAGTGGGTTAGTTGCTGATCAGTGTTTTTCTTCATGACTGTTTTTGCTGGTAACATTTAGGGTAATTTTTTAATATTAGTATTGTTAATAATAATAAATATAGAATGTTCAAACAATACAAATATAAATCAGTGAAACACACCACGTGTTTTAATTAAATATCTAGAATTAAATACAAATTCAGTTGGCAATACATTTCGTGGAAGTTATAAAACATGACATTTTGCCGTAATTTTTAAATAAGTGCGTTGTAATTAAACATCTTTTAACAAAAGTAACATATACATTGTAAAATTTCGTTTCTTAAATCAGCTACTTTTAAAAAAATGATCCCAATATTATGAAATCATTCATGATCTCGTTATTAATTTATTAGTTCCGCTATTAGACAAAAGATGTCACTGACTTGATTTCTGCTAAATCATAAATTGTTGCTTTGGACGTTGGCACTCAAGGCGTGCAGAGTGACGCTAACACAAGTAGCAAGTAGCATGGTTGTATACAAACGTTTAGTTTGCCAGCTATTGACGATGCTACTTAAGCTAATGGGCATTAGATGGCGTTTACGCTTTGGAACATATGTAAATTGCACAGGCACATAATAAATGGTCAAAGATGTTCAGTATTCTTCAAGCACTGGTTCGGGTCTATACTGATGATGGCGCTGAAGCCTGAAATGCGTTTATAGTTATCCGGTGAATGAATGAGTACTGAACACAAATTCATATTCTAATTAAGTTGTTTTTATCCGTAAAACGGTAAGTAAAACTTAAGTTTTATTTACCGATTTGTTATTCATAGCACCTTAGTAAGCACAA
Source organism: Philonthus cognatus (assembly GCA_932526585.2). Taxonomy (NCBI): domain Eukaryota; kingdom Metazoa; phylum Arthropoda; class Insecta; order Coleoptera; family Staphylinidae; genus Philonthus; species Philonthus cognatus. Next base: position 23,690,234 of record OW052250.1, on the reverse strand, counting down.
CCTACCTGAAACAGATATGGTAAGTATTAAAAAAGGGTCGATCGAGCAAAAAATATTTTTAAGTTAGAATTCCCAACTGAAGAAATATTTATGTTACAATCGCATTTTATGTGGTGATTGCGTTTTACAATTTAAACAAGAGACTAGAATGTGAATAGATAGCAATTAATGAATTGCAACGAATATCCGGTTACCATCCGGTATACGCGGCCGGATGCCGGATATTGATTTAGTGTCCGGCGCAGATCGAATATTTTATTCAAATGCTGTATTTGCATAAATATAAGACGATGACCAGATTTTTTTGTGAAATTAATAGAAAAAAATGTGGTCCAAGATTATCTTTCTTGCTTCTTAACAAACTTCGTAAATGTAGGAAGCTGGAAAACTCCGACTTGCACGCAGTGATCTGGTAAAATTTACAGAATACTGTAAGCACTCCACCACAGAGTTTGGCCGTAAGTCCGACCTGAATTTAGCCGGATTTCCGGTCAAATTACTATCCGTTGCACCTCTAAGACATACATCGAAGTGACACTTTTCGGTTAATCGAAGCATAACTTTATACTTCACAGCTTACACAGTGCGTCCATTCATTTTTAAGATCCTGAAAAACGTAATTGAAAAAAGATATCTGAATTTTGTTTAGCTTTTTTATTCGAAGTATTCTGCTTTTGTTTCAATGCACCTCTTAAAGTGATTCAATAGTAATTCAAATGTGTGCTCTAGCTCATTTTGTATAATTGCCTCCAATATTCGTGTAGATGCTGTTTGAATGGTCGGAATGTCGTCAAAAAAAACTTCCTTTAAATTTAAAGAAGAAAAAAAATCGCATGGTGCCAAATCAGGTAAATACGGCGGATGATTTAACACACAGACTTGATTTCGAGCCAAAAATTGACGAGAATGACGCGGTGCATTATCGTGCAAAGACCAACTGTCCGGATCTAGATATTCGGGTCGAAAACAACGAATTTTTATCCAAATCTTGGATAAATGATTCATTACTTATGTTTGAATCTACGTCCATAATTTTTTAGAGAAAAATTTCGGTCATTTGTAATAAAATCAGCTACTTATTTAATTATTTCGGGCGCCGAGCCGAGATTAGCCTTCCTGGATGTTTAACGTCTCTTTGCCTTCTAAAAAACGTATATGGCACAGGGAAACATATTTTCTACTAAAACAATCATCGCCGTACACTCGAGGCATCAACCGAAATGTTTCTAATGCGCTTTAAACAAGTTGTGCGTGGAATTTAATGACCCCTCTTTGTTCCATGTTAAAATTTCAACAATGAATCAAAAAATGTTTGGGTAGAAATGTCCTAACTTTCTTATTTGTCAACCAAATGTGACGAAATGTTGACAGATAATAGAGAAAGTTCAAGCTTCAAAATGCAATAGATGACGCCAATGCTTTTGGAAATATGGCTGAAATATACTGAAAATTAACGGACGCACTCTGTATAGGCATTCACACTCGATAAATTGTATTGCAACAACAATTATATTTTTTTTTTGCGAGCGCAATTTCAATACTTAGCTGAATGAGCTAATTTTGGGGTTGCGACTATGTTCACAAATTTACCGTATTACCTTTAATCAATAAAGTCAGAAATGTACAATCCATGCATATGTGCAACTAGCACTACGCAGTCTTTGAATTTCTTTTAGTGTAAATGTGATTAATCTTGCAGTATAAGTAGCAGTGTCTGGCCGTACTATCAAAACATTACACTTTGGACAACTGCAACATTAGAAGTTTTGCCGCGAGAGCTATTAAAATAATGCGGAGTACAAGTTGCGACAGTGTGAACACCCTTGCAATATCAAAAGTTGCTAACACAGTAAAGTGTTTTAATTACTCTTCCGGTAAAAGCTACAGCGTCTGATCATATCTTTAAGGTACAGTCAGACACTGCAATTTTTACTGTTAAAGCAATAACATTTAGTGCGGGAGCGAATAAAATACAGCACATTATCAAACATGAAGTGTTTCATGTTTGATAATGGCAAGCTAAATTCGCCAAAACTTAAGTCAAGTAAAAATAACAGATGTTATACAAAGTTTAAAGTGTGTTTTATTGTTAAATATTTGATTCACATTTGCTCTCATAGCAAAAGCTGGAGTGTCCGACCATAACTTTAGTTAGTATAAACTATCAATTAAAATACTTAATATTGTTTCACTGATTTATCATTGAAACATTACCAATGTCTGGTTTAACCAATTTCAATTAAATCTTATTCGTTCATTAAATTTATTTGTCGATTGGAATAGACATTTTTCATGTCACAAAATTTAAAGTCATGTAAATTGAGTGATTTTTGGACACGTATGTAACTATTCCTAAATTTTAATCAATATTGGTAGATTTAACTAACGTTGGTAAAACCCAGCACAAGTGTTTTAATGAATAGTTTATAATGTTTCACTATGGGTTAAGTAAGAAATAAATTAAAAATTTAGTTGGTATGATTGTACAATTGCTCTCTTGCTAGATAGCTTTTCAAATTTTCGTATTTACTTCCCGTTACTTTCTTTTCAGATTCATTTTATTCTGAATGCGCCAAGTAATATTTTCTAAAATCAGACCAACCTTCATTTATTAAATTATCTAGATTATATCAAGAGTAAATACATAATTCTCCCGCTTGTGGTCGGTGCAGAGCTAAATTAGGTTGATTAGTGCGAACAAAACGCGGCCAATTACACTCCGCCCGAGTTTGTTTCAGGCGAACTTGCAGTTTAACAATTTGTTCATCGCCGCAGCTGAAAAGTGCGTGTGCGTGCCTGGCTCGCCGGCAAAAAGTTTACATTACGAACACGGCCTTGTTTGTTCGCAGGAAATTGCACGCAAACACACACACGATTCCTGGTTCTAGATTGCAAGCAAAGATGTCACGCATGCAGCTCTTGCATAAATTAACGCGACCGAAGCACCTACTGGCTGCGACAGCTTCAAGACAATGGGTAGAAATTTATGTAACTGCTTTTTTGTCCCCATCAGTTTGGAGATTTAATTGCGTAGATATTTGCAGAGATATTTTTGTTTTCTTTGACTAAATCTGTTAGATAAGAAGTGATCTATGAGAAGAGGAAGAAGCACCGTTATTACAGTGAGATAAAAAAAATTGCCATGCAGGGCAAATGTATAGGATTTTAGTTTTGTAAATTACACTCACTTTGTTGTAAGTGAATGTAATTTACAAAAACAAAATCCTATATTATCTTGCATTTTTTTGCCTGGCTCTAATAACGGTGCTTCTTCTCTTCCTCTTCTCGTAGATGACTTTTTATCAGGTAGATTTAGTCAATGAATATCTTGAATTCAAAACTATTTTAAATTCGAAAAAAATAACCTTAAGCCTTTTTTAGTTTGCAAACCTTAAAACATAATATATAAAATTACGATAATGTTGGTATAAACTGCAAACAATAAGTCTTAATTAACCCATTAGGCGCCATTGATGAAATTACGCAACATTCTTATTTTTTTGTTAATTAAATTACTAATGTCGGATTTCACCAACGTCAATTAAATCGACCAATAGTTCGTCGATTAAAATCTAGTAATAGTTACATACATGTCAAAAAAATCAATACATTCACTCGACATTGATGATAATGACAATAAAAATGTCTGTTCTAATCGACAAATAAATTTAATCTACGAATAAGGTTAATTGAAGTTGATGAAACCGAACATAAATAAGTTAATTTGACACATTGTATTACTTGGCCTGACTTAAGAGTGTGTGAAAAACAACGTAAATATTTTATTATGTAAATATTATTATTATTCCTCATTTTAAAAAAGTTATTTCAAGTGTATTTCTAACTTCACAATATTCAAGTGTTTTATACGCGTGGCGCATGAAGTAAAATTTCGAGTTTAGAAAAGCCTGAAAATTTGGTTTGGTCGCTCCGCTTCGCGGAGCGACCAAACCAAATTTTAAGGCTTTTCTAAACTCGAAATTTTACTTCATGCTTTGTCTGGGAGTGGAAACATTCGTTTGAAACTTAAAATTGAACGCTATTACAAAACCCACGAATATATTTAAAAGGAAAATTTCTAGTGTGTAATATAATAACTCACTCACAGAAATCATTAATAGAAGCGCAGAATTTTACCTAAAATCAACTTTTCGAGTTAACTCTATAACTGCTCGGCCGTGTATTTGCACGGGAAGTAGTTGTTTCAATGGATATTTATTGTCTGAGTACTTATTACTCAAGACTTATTGTTTGCAGTTTATACGAACGTTATCGTAATTTTATATATTATACATTCACTTGGTTTTGTTTCACATAAATGTTTATTATTTTCGGCTTAATGCCATTATCAAGAATAAGAATTATTCTTGCAAATGGCAGTAAGCCGAAACTAATTGAAAAATAAAATACACACAAGTGAAACAAAACCAAGTAAATTTAATTTAGAAAACCAATATTTGAACGTTTTACCAAGTAAGAAAAAAGTGTCCAATATATAGGATTTTCATGTGTTTTAAAAATTATATTTTCTTCATTTAAAAATAAAATATCCAGAAAAAGTAAATTACCTGGTGCAGCCCATGTCTGGTCTCGCCACACTCCTTCATGATTTAAATGATGTAATGCCAGTGGTTTGCCGTCTTTTCCTTCTAAGCCCCATAGTTTTTTCGCTGCTGGAGCAATCTGTAACAAACACAAGAAATTACTTTAGATAGTTTCCTCAACTCAATCCCTCGTTTTACATCAAATATCACAGTGCGACACTAAAATTCTGAATTAAAATCTGAAAACAAAAACAGAAAATGTGTGTGAAAGAAAAAATGCATCTAATTCTTTTTTGCGATATTAGGTCATTTAGGGATTTTATTTTAACGAGATCTGAAGTTTCCAAGTTTTTCATTAAAAAGATTACCTAAAATGGCCTTATAAAGATCAGATTTGCAATAAGACACGTAATTTTAGGTAAAAGGGGTTAAATAATTTTACCTACGCCCTATCTAGTAACCGCATCATACCACACTGTCATCTTGACGCGTATGATTGACATTACTTACACATGCACGTAATAGCGTTGACAAGTATATAAAATGGTGACAGGTAAACAGCTGATTGGTTACCGCACAACCAAATGACATTTCCTTGATGTATATTGATCAAGTAGTAATTTAGTTTTCATTAATGTTATGTTACTATCAAAAATAATTGAATAAATAAGTTGCTCTTTCATGCTCATTGTTTATTTTTTTAGGGCGTAGGTAAAGTATCGTACGTTTCTCGAGTGGTATGGCAATTACATACTCGCGGAATACTGCACTCGAGGCTGCGCAGCTCGTGCGCAATATATTCGCTCATATGTAATATGCTGCATACCACTCTCGTGAAAAAAGTTAAAAAAAAAACACACATGAAACACAACATTTTCATTATTCATGTGTTTTTTTTTTATTAACTTTTCTCATCCAAAATTGAAAAACTAACCAAATTTATATTTTTTTTTTCAATTTTCTTTCATTGCGTTTTTTAGGCATCCAAGGAAGCTGGCTGCGCCTCTAGATATTCCAAATGTATTTGTTTACAATTTCTTTGATTAAACAGCCACATGTTATCAAAATTACTCAATGTTTCCTGCGTGCGGTCAGCAATAAATCTTGATTTGAAGCGTATTAGCCAATCATCAGGAAGACTTTATTTTTTGTACAACGGAAACGGATAATTACGTTTATATGCCTCTCTACATTAACACTAATTCTGTTTGATTGCTTCCTTCAATTTAATTCAAGAATCGATGTGTGTAATCATTTCAAATTGAAAATAAAGAATGACCACCAATATGTGTGTCAGAGCAAGGATACAACAGCTGTTGGGTTATGTAAATCGAAAAAAAAATCGAAGATCTTTTGTTGAAAACGTTTTAAATGACTATACAGATATTTTTATCTGAGGACGATTTGTAAAGGTAAGTGTGGTTTGCGAGGGATGTAATTACCATTGTTGCGTACCTGCGGGAGATGAGGATCATTTTGTGGAGCTCGATTGAACTGATGATAACTGCTGGGCGATATTATTTTGTTCGGAAGATCAAAAGAACTTGAAATAAACTAAGTGACATGCGAAAGAAGTATGCATTTGTTCTTTCGAAAATATAAAATTGAATTTGCCAATTATTTGCAGAATATTTGCAGAATATAAAAAGGAATGTATCGCCTTTTTGCATTTTTTTGTTTCGCTTTTCCGAAGATTCATTAAAAACAACTACTTCCCGAGTCATACTACGACGAATATTAAATTATACAATGAATATTACAGTTACACAACAGATCTACTGTTTCTATGCATAATTTATATGCAAAATGCAACATTAGGTCAAATTGAATTGGTCATTTTGCAAAGAGGCTATCTCAGCAATTTCAAAATATTCATTTCAATAAAAAAAAGTTCTATTCATTATTAGTTAGGTCAACGTAGATTTTTGTACGGTAATGAAGGATCAAGGGGATATGATATGACCGACCCCTTTTCAAAATGACCGAGTGATTTATTCTAAAAAAAAATTAAACGATTAAACAGAAAATTAAAAAAAACTGACAGTGAATATTAATTCAAAAAATCTTATGCCACTTATAGAATGATTGTTATTACTTTTCTAAACATTCATTCTATAGATGGCCTAAGATTCTTTTAATTATTATTCATTCCCTTTCAGTTTTTATTTTATTTCACGTCTTTAAACTCCAATTTTGACAATAAGAGACGAAATAACTATTTCTGAACTTCGCCTAAAATCAGTGTTTTATACGCGTGGCGCATGAAGTAAAATTTCGAGTTTAGAAAAGCCTGAAAATTTGGTTTGGTCGCGTAGCGCTACGCGCTACGCAACCAAACCAAATTTTTAGGCTTTTCTAAACTCGAAATTTTACTTCATGCTTAACCTGGGAGTGGAAATACTCGTTTAAAGCTTAAAACTCAACTATATATTTAGAAAAATCCAAAAATTTGGATTTGTTTATTCAAAATTAAATAATGCATTTGATTTACGAGATTCTAGATTCTGCCAATTATGTATTTTTAGATTTAATAAATAAAATTACTTCATAATAAATAAATAAATAATATAAATCGACTTCCTCCAACTTATGATCTATTTTTAAAACCATTAACATCCTTACTAGCATTGTGTTAATTATGTAATTGTTTTATTAGTTTACAGTTTTTAACGAAATTTTTGAAAGGTTAATTTAAAAAAAACATTGAAAAACTAATTTGGTAACATTGTTAAAGATTCCTTTGCGAAGATTTGGATATTTTTCCATTTATTTCTATCCTACAATAAATTCACTGGAAAGTGGCGCGATGTTGAATTTTTCGAAAATTTTAATAACTATTTTACGCGCAATTTAGCACAAACGCTTGCAACTTGACTTAAGGTAATTAACTTGAGTCAATTGATCACAATCAATGAAAATCAGTTGATTCAATAATAAATTCAAACTTACTGGGAATATAATTAAGTTCTCCATGTTTGAATGGATTTGGATCCAATAAAACGTTTCCTTATTGAATGATTTAATTACAACAAAAGCTTGATTATTGAAACTGTAATCACAAGGAAGAAATAGAGTGATTTTTTAAAGATCAAACCAATTTAATACCAACTAGAAGACTCAATTCCTTATAGAGATAAACACCGTGATAATTATTTGTAAATCATGCCCATAACTAGCAATATTACGCACTATCGATTCCAATCAAATTCCCGCCATATAACCTTTATAAGCACTTCTAATAAATTCATGAATCAATTGGAAACCGCTCAAAAATGGAAATACATTCAAAACACAATCATCCAGCGGAAATTTGCATAACTTTTGTTAACGCGGCAACAAGTTTCAATGTTTTCCTTTTATTTTTCATTTATGCGCGCTGATGTATCCACAAGACGCCGGATAAAGTAAATATCGCACGGTTATTGTTAAATCGCGCGGGGTTGTTTTCCAACTCGGTAAAACAACAATAAGGCCCGTACTCGACACATTCAAAGTCTCATAACCCGATATTTACATTTCATCAAACACTCCCATTGTGAACTCGCGAGCTCGGTCCGTCGTATTACACATTAACCGAGTTTGAGAGGGAGCGTGCCGTAAAAGTTTCACGCTAGTGGTGGATGAGTCGAAGGGGTTGCGTCGGTGAACGATGAATTTTTCAAAGGTTTACACGAAGGGATGGAGCTTAATTAATAAAACGTGAGGGAGACGATTAGTGCGACGCCAACGGATTACACGGTGTAAATTTGTCGAACCGGATACTCCGGTGAAATAATACCCCTCCCAGCAGAAATGGTTTAATAATTTAATGGCGGTCAAACGGAAGCCGTTTTTATCGCCTCGCTATTGTGATTATTGAATTAGTACGGTTGTTTATTGTGATATTACAGTTATACAAGATGAGAGTTTTATATACGAGATAAAAGTTTTATTTTTGCAATGAATACCTAGCGTACCATACATGCCATCTAAAATTAAACATTAATTAACCATTTAGTTTTATCTACAGTGTGGCGCCCCCCATTGATCACGGGTTTCAGTTAATTACTATTTATTTGAATCTTAACATTTTTTAATCATTTATGGCTTATAAAAAAAGGACACATCTTGAAGATTATTTTACATTATGAATAAAAGATAACATCTTTAAATATATTCCGTTTTTCGCACTGATGAGCTCTTTCGATGGCATAATTCATAACAGGTCTTTCTTTGTGTCTGTCGCTCTAGTGTCCAAATTTCTGCACGAATGTTTTTTTTTAGTTCTGAAATTGTCTGAGGTTTATTTCAGAATACTCTTTCTTTTAGGTATCCCCATAAAAATAAGTCAGGGGCCGTGAGCTCTGAACAAATAAATGAAGAACGATATCAAGCCATGCTTGAGAATTTTGTAAGAACTGCAGTAGAAAATAGACCTGGAATGTGGTTTCAGCAAGATAGTGCAACTTGCCATACAGTTGAAACCACACTGCAAGTTTTAGGGCCCATTTTTGGAGAACGAATAATTTTGAGACGATGTGCAGTGGATTGGCCGCTACGGTCTTCAGGTCTTACGGCCCCGGACTTCTTTTTATGGGGATACCCGAAAGAAAAAGTGTTCGTGAATAAACCTCAGACAATTCCACAACTAAAGAAAAACATTCGTGTAGAAATTAGGGCACTAGAGCCACAGACACTAAGCGCTGTTATAAAACATATCATCGAAAGAGCTCATCAGTGCGAAGTCGAAAACGGAAGACATTTAAAAGATGTTATCTTTCATTCATAATGCAAAATAATCTTCAAGATGTGTTCTTTATAAGCCATCAATGATTAAAAAATGTTAAGAATCAAAGAAATAATAACTAACTACGACCCCGTCGCGACTTATAGAGCAAAGGAAGTCTCCGACAGAATAAATGTGGTTAAAAGAGTTAGAATAAATTTTTTTTGCCCAGGATTTTAAAAAGTATCATAAAACACAACACTCTAAATTCAATGAAAATATATTTTCTATGATTTGGAGGCAGCTACTTTTCGTAAGCAGGAAACTTTGTCATTGAGGTATGGTTAATGGGAGTATCCCCTTACAGAACTTCATACACTGATTACTGCTCGCTTCTGTACCACAGGACTCGATGTCATTTAAACCCCTAAAAGCAACACGAAACTAATTGCAATATCGTATAATTAAAGGACTACACACCGCAACCCAACTGTAATTCCCATTATCGCGTAGCGAAGACTATTATGTAACACAAACATTGACATTACCTGGATTTATGGTCGATTTAAATTGTCTGAAATATGATAGATATAAGCCACTCATTTGCTTCTAATAGATGGTTATAGTTCAAGAATTCGCAGTTGGCCACAGACACACTCATGAATATAAAAATATCAAGTTTGTTACATTTATGTATAATTCTGATTAGATCAAAACGTTCAAAGAGATAACAAAAAAAATATGGTGATAATAAGTCTAGTTTGAAGTTATCCTACGACGGGTGTGGATACCTAAAAATAGGACCGTATATTTTAACTTCGAAATGCATAATATTTCGAAGTTAAAATATACGGTCTTAGGGCATTGACTAAGTGTTATTGATCCTGTAATTACGGTGCAATCCAACATGCATATATGTTTTAAATTATTAAATTATGTGAATTTAAAACAAATATGCACGTTCGATTGCACCGTAAATAAAGAATCAATAAAACTTAGTCAATGCCCTAAGAACGTACATTTTCACTTCGAAAAATGATAAGAACATAATTAGGAAACACCCACTGTTTCACAAATTCCTGTATTGGTTTAGATACCTAGACGACTTCTTGAACTGTTTCACAGGAACTGACAGACAGTTAGATCAACTTTTAAACTTCATGAACTCAATTCATAAGGAAATTTCATTCTCTAGGAAGATCGAATTAAACAAATCCATCAACTTTTTAGATTTAACAATTTCACATCTAGATTATAAACATGAATTTAATATCTTCCACAAGCTGATATACAGACACTACGATCCATAGCAAATAATTTCATTCTAGGTAACATTAACTTGCAGCATACCATTACATGTTGCATAGGCTAATCACTATCCCACTATCAAATCATAATTTTAGTTTGATGAGTAAAGCACTAATAACCTTTCTTCACACTTTTATTTGAATTACCAAATGTACATTTCGGACACAAAGTGACCATTATCAATAGATTAACACTTTTCATAACTTTAGTAATGAGCTCAATAGAATTTTAATAATTTCGTCAAAAGCTAATCTTAGACATCCTTTTTAAAAAACAAAAGCAACAAGCCCTAAAATTAGTATATCCCACCAGTTTTCCAAATCAGAATAATAAATATTGTTAATTAACATTTTAACGGTCCCCCTTCGATTGCCGTCAGCAAAAAACTCAAATCATTTAATTTAATTCCTTTCTTCAGAGCGAACAATTCACTCAATAAATTCATCAATAATTCAAAAGACAAATCTGATGAAACCGCGAATTCTGGCGTATATTTTTTGTAATGTGGAGATTGCTCAAGGTATACGTTGGACAAACTAGACGTTGCTTCCCAGACCGTATTTCTAAACATAAAAAAATGCTTTAAACTCAAGAAAACTTCCTCAACCTATGCTAATCATTTAATCGAATAAGTTTAACCCTGCATTTAAAATTTAGAACTAATGTAAAACACGTAAACTAAACTTAGTAGAATAATTGGAAATTAATAAATATAGCAAAAAAGGTATTCTTTTAAATGATCAAATAGATGTTAACAATTTCCCTTTAATTAATATTTAGCTGTGCTCAAAAATTGTTCGTATTAGTTTCAGCCTCACTACCTTCTAGCATCAAACTTAGATTTTTCGGCTTTTTTAGAGTTCAGGAGGACTTAAAATGCGTTACAATTCAGCATCAATGACATAAAGTACATTTAGTTACTCCTATAGATGCGAGCAGCGAAACATAACATAGCGGCAATCATTTATGTGGCTACTAAGATAATAATAACAGAGTAGAGATGGGCAAAACGGCACCTTTCAGTGAGCTGGTTCATAAGATCTGACTCACTTTAAAGAGAGCTCAAAAGAGTTACATGACTCAGTTACGAGCTACCGATCCGCCAAGAGTTCTGACTTTTAGAGATCAATCTGATTCGCCAATTCATTAAATTGAGCGACGCGGTGATTAATTATTTCGGTTATACAATTATTGCAGTAATTTAATCATAATTTATATAAAAACATGGGAGTAATATTTAATCAAAATTATAGTAAACGCTTATTCATTTCGTGCGATTGCACTTCAAGTATGCTTAAATATATTGAATACGTGTGCGCGCCTATGAAAACACACATACATTCAGCACGGAAACATCGCGATCCAACTCCGAACCTCGGAGTTGGATCCCGATAAGTAAGCTAACTCAGTCGGATTTAACGGATTCAAGCGCTCCGTAAAACGAGCTGGTTCAGTTGGATTTGAGAGCCGCCATGAATCATCGCGATCCAACTCCGAACCCGATGAGTGAGCTAGCTCAGTCGGATTCAAGAGCCGCCATAACTCTTTTAGAGTCGATTCGCCAACTCAGTGGGTTTATTTAACTCCATTCGCACGCGTCGTAATTTGAATTTTGGTTACAAAAAGGTCACGAAAGCAAAATTACACTTGTAATGTTCACTAGATAGTAAACAACAGTGTTTGCTTATGATATTTTAAATTGTAGTATATGTGAACTAAGAATCTCTATCTAAATAAACGAATAAACCGCAGTTTAGAAATTGCCGTAAAAAAAATTCAGTTTTTAGATATTAATTGAGTAGTAAGTGTACGAGTACAAATGCAAAAAGTAAAAAGTGCATGTTCAGCAAGGAGAGAAGCGGGCCTGTCGATCCACGAGCCGCGTGAAAATCAAGATCTGTTAACACATTGCGAATCTACATTCACTCTAGAAGAGCGAGCGAATAAAAATGAGTCATGGCTCAAAAAGAGCTGCATATTTCAAACTGAGTCACTTGGCTCACCAGCTTACTTCACTGAGCTGACTCTTTAAGTCGACTCGCTCAGGAGTTACCTATCTCTATAAAGAGTGCACATTAAGTTGTATAAAAATGCAGGCAACTAAATATACACTTCGCATGTTAAAATGTGTATTCGTTACTGTACATTAATAGGTAGTGATGATTCTATTTAATTTTGTTTTCTCACATAATTGGCGATAATCATTCATGTGGCCACAAAGAAGTAGTTTAATGACAACATTAAGTTGCATAAAAATGCAGCCAACCAAATATATATACACTTCGTATGTTAAAATGCGTTTTCGTTACTTTATATTAATAGGTAGCGATGATTCTATTTAATTTAGTTTTCTAACATAATTAAGAGATTGTAAGCAATTCGTATGTGAGCCCAATACTCGCGTAAAGAAATATATTACCATAATTTATGCAAAATAAAGTCTTAAAAATTCAAAACAAAAACATTTACTGCTGCGAAGGGGGCGTGATACGCGCAATAATGCAGGTAGGGGTGCGGGTGCGGTGCCGGGGATATCGACCCGGAGAGTAAAGTCTCCGGTCTGGTCGGGTCTAGGCCAAAGACCCGCAGGTCGCGACCTCGCCACACAACACAGCATCCCGTTTGGGTCTGGGACATTTTCGGACTTACAGTTTTGCACATTTCTACATCGAATGTATATGTTAATGTTTGTACTTCATATTGCATGTAATCGGTTTACATTTTTTTTTGTAGAGGTCTTGCACATTTTTGGGTATCAAGTTTCACAAATAACTCTTCATTTTTATACTTCATGGTTCATGTAATCAGCTTACTTTTATTTATAAGTCAGCGACATTATCGGACATACAGGTTCACAAATACCTCTTTATTTTTAAATATCAGAATGCTTTTATTTACAAGAAAGTGACATTTTCGGGCATCTAGATTCAAAATATTCTCTTTATATTTCCTGTAATCAAATTACTTTTATTATTATAAAACTGCAATTTATTATAATTTTTCCTTTAAGTATGTTTGTTCGTCATATAAATTCTACCTGTCTGCCATTCGCTTTTTTATTCTCTTATATAGTAGCAAAGTACAGAAAATATTTCTTTTAAGTATACATATGCATACGTTTTTTAAAAAGAGTTCAATCTGAAGCTTTAAACGAGTGTTTTCCACTCCCAGATTAAGCATGAAGTAAAATTTCGAGTTTAGAAAAGCCTGAAAATTTGGTTTGGTCGCGCAGCGCGAAGCGCGGAGCGACCAAACCAAATTTTCAGGCTTTTCTAAACTCGAAATTTTACTTCATGCGCCACCCGTATAAAACGCTAATATTGAATGAAGTTTAGTTGTTAACAATATTTTATTGTTTTCTGTGATGAATACGCGTGACGCATGAAGTAAAATTTCAGGCTTTTCTAAACTCGAAATTTTACTTCATGCGCCACGCGCATTCATCACTAAAAACACTAAAATATTGTTAACAACTAAACATCATTCAAAATCAGCGTTTTATACGGGTGGCGCATGAAGTAAAATTTCGAGTTTAGAAAAGCCTGAAAATTTGGTTTGGTCGCTCCGCGCTTCGCGCTGCGCGACCAAACCAAATTTTCAGGCTTTTCTAAACTCGAAATTTTACTTCATGCTTAATCTGGGAGTGGAAAACACTCGCTCAAAGCTTTAAATTGAACTCTTAAAAAAAACTAAGAATATCTGAAGATTTACAGCATAAAATTGAGATGTACATACTTAAAAGGAAAACTCTCTGTATGTATACTAAAAAATCCCTGTATTTCAAAAATCATTGCAGGCGATGGATGATGTATCGCGTTTTACGCAGCTAACCCGGGTTCGATTCCACATGATAGAAAACTTTAGCGTTTTTTTTTTTTAATTATATTTAATCTATCTTCTTACGAAAAAGGAGTTTTTAGATTTTGTTCGTTATGGCAATGCAAGTTCACCTTATTAAATATTTCATGTAATCTGTATTTTTTTTTTAATTTTATCAATCGACATGCATAAATCCAAAAAGCCCTCTGAGTCACACGCATCGCGATTGTAACTGCTGGTCTTTAAAGTTACCCTACTTGTTCAGTAACCCCTGGGAGATTACGTCGCCGGTGCTGAAGCCCATTGAATCGCTCGGATAATGTTGCATAAAGGGGAAAGGGAGAGAAATATGTACGTACGTATGTACGAGTATGTGCACATATTGCGGACGCGTATATGAAAAATGTTTTAATACGACGTTGATGTTATTTATTAGCGTTGCTTTTATAACTTTAATTAAACCGTTTGTTGTGCGGTGTTGTACGGTTAATAGTTGCGGTGAAAACGTTTTGTGTTTCTATGCCGAAAACAAACAAAAAATATCATAAATTTGTTTGATGTTATTTTTTCCATCTTATTTGAACTAACCAGAATTAATGTCCCAAATAAAATCAGTTTAATGTGATTACGAAATTTTATCAAATTACCGCTGGGTAACTCTAATAAATGAGGTTTAACTCCCTTAAAAATATCAACTAATTCCCTCATGAATAATACCCAACTAACTACTTATAATAAATAAGCATATAATGGCTTAGTCATAAAGCGGGGTCAAATGTAAAAACAAGCGTGCTTGGATTCCCGAGTTGGTTTAAGCAATAATATTTGATTTCCTATTGAATCAATCAATATTATTTCAACTATTCAACAAAATTAAGTACTTAGTTTGATTTTTAATGCGTATTTATACAGTCAAATAAATCATGTTGGTTACAAAATAAAAGTCAGGCAAAATCCAACCCTAAATATACAGGGTGATTTATACCAGGAGGCGCAAAATTAATAGCCGTGATCGAGATTGGATTCTGAGCAAAAAATTAGAAATAATTTTTTTGTAGATCGGCCTTTGTTTTGGAGATATCAAGGTTCAAACTTTTGAAACTTAATTTCAAGTTTCAAAAGAAAACGAATATTAGGCAATATGAAAACTTTATTTAGTCACAGAAAGAAAAACTACTAGTTTAACTAACAAGAGATGTTCGAAATCTCCACCGCCCGCCTTGCAACGTAAAACTACAGAATTATAAACTGCAGCAAGCAAAATCTTGTTCATTTTCAATTTCAAGTGCAGCATTCATAATTCTGTCTCGTAATTGCTCTTCATTCTGAATTTCCTCTGTATACGAATCTTCTTTGATATTCCTGACAAATTTCTAAACCATTGCCGTTGCAAAAGCCCCAAATAAAAATAATGTCGGCATATTCTTCATTGCCAAACTGCATTATTAACAAAATTTGTATCTTTTTTACACTTAAAATTAATAGCCACACCCAAAGTATATGACAACTGCCAACAAATAATAAATGAGTCTTTTATTTCAAAGCAATTTCCATAACCTACTATTTATTTTATGAACAAAAATTAAATAGGTTCCGAAAACTTCATGCCTCCTTATCTCTAAAACAAAGGCCGATCTAAAAAAAAGTTATTTCACATTTTTTGCTTAGAATCCAATCTCCAACACGAATATTCATTTTTCGCCTCCTGGTATAAATCACCCTGTATAGTAGAATTCACGAGAGTTGTCCATTGCTTACAATTTTTAAATCTATGACACAACTTTCCATTAAGGTATATTCATATTAACATTATTTCTTCTACGTTTAAGTGCTCAATTGCGTAACGCTACGCGAAATTTTCAGGCTTTTCTAAACTCGAAATTTTACTTCTTGCGCCACGCGTATAAAACACTGATTTCAATTGAAATTTAAAACATACTGCTTACAAATATGAAAAAAATTCAAACATGATTACAGCGCCATCTGTCGTGAACCGAAAAAAGTTTCGGATAAAAAAGGACATAATTTTTGATTTAGTATCCGAATATGGGATAAAAAAAAATAGAGGTTCCTGTTCAAGATTTTAAAGTTGCACCACGCCCCCACGAGTTCCAATTTTATTTCTAAAGCTTGTATTAGACGGCTCTATTTTCTTGTCCAAGAAAATACTACACTATTTTCTATCATGGTGTACAAAATAGAACATGTTCTAACTGTACAAGATTCGCGTTTGGTCATATTTTGTGTATTACACCATGATATATTATCTATATACTAATTTCTTGTACAAGAAAATAGTGTCGTCTAATACAAGTTTAACCGATTCCTTACACGAAAATATTAAACTTTGTAGCCTGCTATTTCTTCTGTACAATGCATATTTATAGAGATATACGCTATTCCAGGTTAAATGAATCACCCGGTATAAGTTTAATTGACCGCATTTATAAAAACAATGTATTCCTGCAAATTTACCAAACGGTGTAATTATCGGAATCTGTATACTTCAAAGAAAAATTCCCTGTATATTCTTTAAATGTTGATTTCTTTCTTGCATTTTTCTTTAATTTGCGGGGATTTCCCAGATTCAAGGGAAACGTATTTTAAATTTCTCGTTTACGGGGAACCAAAACATTCGGGGAATGTTACCCCCTAATCACAATACAAATATTAGATTGTTTGATAAAGATTTTATTTATCAGTAAGGCTGGGAAGTTTTAAAATTCAAGTATTCGAATATTCATAAATAAAACCCACAAGAGATTTATTTTATTCAGGCTAAAATTGACTAAATATTTCACGTAAACTTGGTTTATTCATTTAACGAGAGCAAAGTAATGTCTTAAATCGCAATTGGTGACTTTGGTCGAGTTAAATTTGCTAAAAATAACAAAGTTTGAGAGAAATATTCAAATTTTCTCGTATTAAAAATAAAACTCGCGTGGTTTTCGTTATGATTATTTTACGAAAACGCATTCCTGTCACAATTGCACTCAATATCCTTAAATGGACCGAAACTAATTTTGAAGATAAATTAAAATATTACCTTACTGTTAATTAGTTTAAGTATAAATGAAATTGCCAATTCTTGGTTGCAGAATTCTGCAACAAAGAATTGGCAATTTCATTTATACTTATGTTTGAACGGTAACGTGACCGCCAGTCTAAGGTGTCAAATTGTTTAGAGGGAATGGCAAAGCTATACTGATGAGAGATAAATCTCGAAACGCGTCTATAGATGGCCTGAATAATTTGACCCAAATTGTTACATTTGCAGTAAGTTACTGTATGTAACAGCAAACACTTGTTGTATAATTCAATGTCCGTCGGTAGTTGTTTCAATGAGTGTTTGATATAGTCTATGTAAGACTAACTTGTTGTAGATTGCGAAAAGAATCGCACTTTTAATGTTTAATTAGTTTAAGTGCCATTAGCTTGTATTAATGGGTATTGCAGAAAAGTGTAAACTGCTTCTAAGACTCAAAAGTTCGAGTGTTTTGTGGGACAGAACATCAACGTTTTCTTTATTTTTTTTATTCTTGTTATCAAAGCGAGACATCTTAACTAATTTTATTCGTAAAACGAATGCTATCAACTAACTGTTGACGTTTAAATTTAATGTATTTCAGAGTTGATTAACTATGATTAAATGTAAAGGCAGGCAAAAGTTTTTCCATTTATTAAAACTTTCACGGTGTACACGTAGGGACCATGAAGTTTAAATAAGTGGAAAAACCCTTTAGACCTCACGCAAATCACGTAGTTTTCGCATTTATTAAAACATGCACGTAGTGCCAATTTTGTTGGTTCTCAACACTTTGAGAGAAATAATTATTTAAAAACATATTCAAATATTTGAGTATTCAAATGTGAATGTTTTTAAATGAATATTAGAACACTTCAGATTTAAAAATTTCCAGTACTAATCACAACATTTATCGTTGTTTTATTTTAATCTTGTGATAGATTTACAAAAACCAAGTATATTTATAATTTTTTTAAATCATAGTATTACACACCTGGCGTATGAATTAAACATTTATAGTTTAGAAAACCCTGAAAAATGTAAATTTATTTTTTCTAAACTCGAAATGTTACTTCATGCGCTACGCGTATAAAACACTGATTTCAAGCGAAATTTAAAATATACTATCAGGGTTAGGATTTTTCAAATTGACTCATTCAAAAACATATTGAATATTTGAGATGCTCGAATATTCAAATAGTCGGTCAAAAATGTATTAAAAAATTCGAGTAAAATATTTGACTATTTGAATTATTCGTGTTCGAATAGCCTTAGCCTTAGTTATCAGTATTTGGTGCTTTTTAAACCCTAAGCTGCAATTGTAAAATTTAGTGTATACATAATTAGAAAATCGTTGCGTTTGACATGAATTGAAACAATGATTTTCCGCATCTAAGCTCTAAATGCATACTCAACTCATTAAAATTTCCTTCTCCATCTGCATAACTATCATAACTTTCAAAAGATCCAACTAACACCATTATCCCACCGGCTCGAGTAATTACACACATACGTACAACACTGTCAGAATCATGCATTTAACGAAATCACACGGATATTCCCTGCTACCCGGGATTACCGTGTCTTGCTGACTGTTGACAATCACGAGGAAACTTCATCGCACCCACCACCTACGCCGTTCTGGAGTACATGCTAATTGAAGTTGGCTAACAAACGGCTGGCGGTGGTTCGATCACACCGAACCTCTTGACTAAATTGCGCTAATTGAATATATCGATTGCGATTTAGTTCCAGGTGACAGAGGTTCGCAGCGCAGTGTATATGAACATTTTGTATGCGCCACATGTCGGCATGTCAAACAGGTATTACGATGAAACACCGGCTGTATGCATGTATGAGTGCGTTAGTGTGTGGTTGTTTACTGCCATTTCCAGTATGTAATCGATTTCTGGTTGGTAAAAAAAGCAATTTTCTGTAGTTGTAATTTTTTAACGAAAATAACAAAATGTCAAGGGATCATTTAAAAGGGATACACTTAAAATATATATGTTCTGCATAATTAAGTGGTGCATCAAAATTGAGATAAAATAAAGAATAAAAAGTAGAATAAGTATGATTTGAAAAAGAAAACACTTGGTTAAATTTCACTAATATTAGTGAAATTTAACAAAGTGTTTTCTTTTTTAAATCATAGTTAAATATGGTTCACCACGTGAAAGATAAGAAACTTGTTCAAGATATGTAGAATAAGTGAGTCGCCCATTTCCAAGAACCCCTAAATCCATTTGAAAACAATGGATTTAGGGGTTTTTGGAAATAGGCGACTCAAGTATCTAAAGTGAACAATCAGACACTAAATTGTGAAGACAATATTTGACAATAGTTAAAATTAAAAAAACCACGGATCTATGTTTTTGGCCGGCGTTTCAGATGAACTTGGACCAAGTATTCTGACAAAAATTAAAAATTGCGTCATTAACATAGATCCGTGGTTTTTTTAATTTTAACTATTGTCAAATATTGTCGTCACAATTTAATGTCTGATTGTTCACTTTAGATACTTGAGTCGCCCATTTCCAAAAACCCCTAAATCCATTTGAAAACAATGGATTTAGGGGTTTTTGGAAATAGGCGACTCAAGTATCTAAAGTGAACAATCAGATACTAAATTGTGAAGACAATATTTGACAATAGTTAAAATAAAAAAAACCACGGATCCATGTTTTTGACCGGTGTTGCAGATGAACTTCGACCAAGTATTCTGACAAAAAATAAAAATTGCGTCATTAACACAAGAAAAAACCAAAAAGCAAAAATCATAGATATTAGACTCTAGAAACCAATCCATCAGAGTTCAAAATCCAAGGGCAAACAGAATACTATAGAATAACGTCCAGAAACTAATCTGCAGATAAGCGTAATCAAATCCAAAGTCTAGAGATCAGTCTTGAGTTAAGCGTCTAGAATTCAGAGTATAGAGATTATAGTCCAGCATGGTGACGACCAATTTGAAATGTTAAATTTCCCCGACTCTTCCCTGATGCCACATTTTTTTCTTGAAATAATTTCATATACCCAAACCAAATAAAGGAGATAAAAAATATATTCAAGTTATACTCGTATTAAGAGGTGAAAAGAAAACATATTAAAAAGCACGAATTTAGAAATCGCAAGTTTTGATAAAACTTTTCTAAAATTTATTAACGCAAAATCAAGCATAAGCAGTATATTTTGAACTTCACAATATTGTCAATGTTTTATACGCGTGGCGCATGAAGTAAAATTTCGAGTTTAGAAAAGCCCCGTGAAAATTTGTCTCGGGTCGCTGCGCGACCCTCGACAAATTTTCTACGCGGGGCTTTTCTAAACTCGAAATTTTACTTCATGCTTAGTCTGGGAGTGGACGACACTCGTTACAAATTTCGAATTGGACTCTTTTAGAAAATTAACGAATACCTAATAAATTACATGGTGTACATTGGGATATGTATAAATACTCAAAAGAAAAAATTCTTGGTTGTCGTGTCTAGACGTCAACAATTGAAAAATGTCCAAAATGGCGAGAAAGCATAACAAAGGGAACATTTTTAGAAAATCTATTATACTTTTTATATGCTGAATTATTAAATTATATTTTAAGTGTTTTTAATTTTCATCACCTAACAAGACTAATTGTAATAATTCGCTTTCCCCCTTTCTTTTATTAAGATTGTATGTTCATAATTTTGGAGAGGAAATTTGTTAATTTTCGTAAAATTTCAATAAACCCGTTTCTTCAAATTTTTATGATGTTGATAATTTTTATCACAATTGAATCTTTGTTTTAATTTACATTATTTTTATCAAGTTTAAAAAGAATTCGAGAATTGTATTCACTGGATAACCTTAGTAACATTACAATTATTCTGTAACTTCTCTAAATTTCCTTCAAATTTGAATCTTTCTTTCAATTTACATAAGTTCAAGAAAGTTAAAAAAAAAATCGTGATTTCAGTAATTTGAAGAAAAATGTCAACAAATCTGTACTTTATTTAAAAAAAAAACGCAATTTCAGTAATTTGAACAAAAATGTCAACAAATCTGTACTTTAATTTTTGTTAAATTTTAATCTTTCTTTTATTTAAAAAAAAAATGGTAGTTTCAGTTATTTGATAATCTTTAGTAAATTACAATAAATAAATCCCACATCTACCATTTTCGACTTCATTTCATCTCACCACCCACACTGTCAAAGAAAATAGTACCATCATCAATTCTCGGCGGAAAGACCTCTGGTCGATAGCCAGTTATCAAGAGGAATAACTGTATTGTTTCTGGGAAGCCGCCCCAAAAAAGTATGCTAGATTCGTGTACCACCCAGCAACTTGTATGAAAATTGGTGGTTTATTGAATAAATTCAACCTTTCTCCTGCATTTTATGTCAACACAAAATTAAAATGTTTACTTGGCAACACATTCACTAAAACAAACCACCTAGAAAAATCCGGAATTTACTCAATAAACTGCAACAATTGCAATAAAATATACGTAGGTCAAACACAACGTAACATATTAAAAAGATTTAAAGAACACCAGTATTATTTTAAAATTCAAAACCCGGACAAATCAGCAGTTGCACACCATTCAATTGAAACAGGACACACATTCTCGGTAAACAATATTAAACTTTTAAAGCAATCAAGTCATCGTAGATTAAATATGCTTGAATCCATTGAAATGTATAAAAATAAAAATGTTTTGCTGAATTTCGATCTTAGTCCCTTAGTTAATCCATTATTAGATTTGTTACCCAAAAATAATCCTTCAGTGAATGTAATCCTACCGACCAACTTCCCGATCCATAAGCCGCCCGCGCCGTCCCACCCCGCAGATAATGTAATGACACCGACACCCATCTAGTACCTTTAGCCACTAACAATAGGTTTAATTACTTTTTGGTTTTTCCGATATCCCGTCAACTATATATACCGCGCACATAGTTTTAAGAATTTAGTTTGTTATTGATAATGAGCACCTTGTGTCTCGAAATGTACATCTAACATAAAAATAAAAAGTGAAGTAAGGAATAACAGTCTTTCTATTTGTTATCAAGAGGAAGTTTATTTTATTTATATTTATTGATTATAAACAATAATGTAATTAATTACTTTGTATTGTCCTCTAATAATAAAGATTTGTTATATATTACAATAAATCTGTAATTTCTTTAAATTTTATTGAAGTTTGAATCATCCTTTCAATTTACATATCTTTTATACTTTTAAAAAAATTCTTGTATTTCAGTAATTTAACAATTGTCGTGAAATTACAACTCTAAAATTTCCTTTAAATTTGAATTTTTCTTTCAGTTTACATAACTTTCATAGTTTAAAAAAAAAATCGTGTATATCAGTAATTTAACAATTGTCGTAAAATTACAACAAATCTAAAATTTCTTTAATTTCCTTGAAATTTAAATCTTTCTTTCATAAAGTTTTAAAAAATCGTGAACTTCTTTACTTTCAAACTTCTACAAAACTGCACTTTCTTCAAATTATTGTCAAATTTAAATTTTTCTTTCAATTTAGATTGTTTTCAAAAAAACTGTGAACTCCATTAATTTGATAATTTTCGAAAAATTACAATATAACTGCAATTTCTTAAAATGTTGTTAAAGTTTGATCTTTCTTTAAATTTTCACAATGCAATGAATTCAAAAAAATTGTGAATTTCATTAATCTATATAGTATACCAGGGCCGTACTACAGTCACGTTTGAGGTTCGCCACCTGTTTCTCCCTTCGCTAAATTCTGGCACTTTTCGCTGCGTCACTGACCGCGTTCAGACTGCAAGCGGCAGTAACAGACGGTCAATCACTCGTTAACTAAAATGCGTTTCTTGATTTCTTACAGGGGGCACATTTCTAATGACTTCTAGATTTGAAATATATAAATTTAAAAAAAATCGATTTTTTTAATCACCTAATTTTAGCAAGTCATCTAAGCTAGCATTGAAGTGGGTCGCCATGAATTGGGTTTCTGAAAAGTGGGTAGCAATGTTTAAAACTTTGAGAACCGCTGGTTTAGACCAATCGTTTATAACCGTGAACTTAGCGCTAAAATTTGAAGATAAGCAAAACATTAAAATAATTATTAAGACGGAAATAGAAACAATCAAAAGTAATTGCTTTATTTTACGACTGGGTTCCGTAATATTGAAATTGCTAACAGCCACTGGTGCAAATTCGTAGAGATAATAAACAACTCGAATTATGTGTTCCAATCAGTGATTTAAATCAGTTTTCGTTAGGATCGACAGTAACGTTTCCAATTTCCGATTAGTGTTTCGTTCCAGATCAGCTCTGATTCTATCACAAATTCTCGTTACGATTCGGTTCAATAAATAACAGTTCTTGACGAGGTCCAGTTTTTAACCTAACAATTGTATGAAAGATAATGAAAAATAAATTAGAATAAAAAATTAAGCATAAAAAAGAATTACCGAAATGAACAGTAATTTATTGGTCTGGATCTGGCATTTCTTGCCTTTTTTTTGCTCTGGTTCAAGTGTTGGTTAAAGCAAAATATCGGTTGCTTCTAATCCTATCGGAGATTCAAATCGAAAATCAGAAGTAACCAGTATTTTGCTTCAATCTAAGCCTGAACTGGAACGAAAAAACGGGAAATGGCAGAGCCGGAACAAAAAAAAAGCGGAAAATGCCAGAACTGGAACGAAAAAAGCGGGAAATGCCAGAACTGGAACGAAAAAATCGGGAAATGCTAAAACCGGAACCAAAAAAAAAGCGGGAAATGCCAGAACTGGAACGAAAAAAGCGAGAAATGCCAGAACCGGAACGAAAAAAAAGCGGGAACTGGCATTTCCCGCTTTTTTTTCGTTCCGGTTCTGGAACGGAAAAAGCGGGATATACCAGAACCAGAACGAAAAAAGGCGAGAAATGCCAGAACTGGAACGAAAAAAGCGGGAAATGCCAGAACCTGAACGAAAAGACAGTTTTTTCGTTCTTGATCTTCTTTCTGCATAATTTTTGATTATTTCTTTTCTCATTATCTTTAATTTTCTCGGCTTAATTTATATTCCTAATCCAATTAAAAATGTTTCGTGTTGACTTTTAGATCATCCGTCGCTACCGTCCATCAATATTTAATATACATACTTTATTATTAAATATGCTTTTTAATGATTCGATCAAGAAAGTAATTAAATTCTCACGACTTAATTAAATATTAAAAACCATACCAGGTTTCGATCGTAAAAAATGGATTATAACTGTACGTGATATTTAAGATTATAACTGCTAAATATACATATTTACAATTCCTTCGCTGTTGACGAAGTCTTTCCAGCTTTTAAGAGAACGACGGCATTCTCGCTGAGATAACTCGAGGGGAAAGAAATTCCGATGTTATTTTTTTAAAATTCCTCCTCGAAGAAGTGCCTCGCCTCGCCCACAAAGAAACACTGGGTACGCTGGAAACTCGCCCCCCGAGGGGCATTCAGATCATAACGCGAAAACCTCACTTTGCGCGGGCTCTCTCTAATATCTGCCGTAGTAACGAGAAAAGCTGCCTGTAGAGGAGATTTCTGTTTGTTTCTTTCGAGGAGAAGGGGCCGACTGCTTCCAGTTTAGTGAGGGGATATCAAAAAGTAACAATGTGAGGGATATTTTTCCCTGGGGGGACGAGTTCCATGCATTTGTTATTTGGTGATTATTGAAATTGTACATGTTTTAATACCTAATGGATTTCCAAGAAAATTACATTTTATAGTAGGTACTTTTCTTTGTTTCTCGTTCTGGTTCAATATTAATTTGCAAAATTAGGTGTCAGGCGAAACAAACTTTTCTAAAATTTGATAACGTGAGATTGAACATGAAATCCAGCACTATGAATCAGAAACGGAGTTTTTCTTTTAAGTATACATATCGCAATAACTATATACACACAATGTAAATCTTCAGATATTGTTAAAAATATTTCAAATTGAAGCTGTAAATAAGTGCTTTCCAGTCCCAGATTAAGCATGAAGTAAAATTTCGAGTTTAGAAAACCTGAAAATTTGGTTTGGTCGCGTAGCGCGAAGCGCGGAGCGATCAAACCAAATTTTCAGGCTTTTCTAAACTCGAAATTTTACTTCATGCGCCACGCGTACAAAACACTGATTTGATGTAAATTTCAGAATAAACGTCTTTAGCATACTGCTTAAGTGGTATATTTTGAACTTTACTAGAAATCAGTGTTTTATACGCGTGGCGCATGAAGTAAAATTTCGAGTTTAGAAAAGCCTGAAAATTTGGTTTGGTCGCTCCGCTTCGCGGAGCGACCAAACCAAATTTTAAGGCTTTTCTAAACTCGAAATTTTACTTCATGCTTAATCTGGGAGTGGGAAACACTCGTTTTAAGCTTCAAATTGAACTTTTGTAAAAAAAAAAAACAACGATTGTCGAAAAATTTACAGCGTATGCATATGTTGTATACTTAAAAGAAAAAACTCATGTTATAAACGCGGGGCATTTTAAGATTACTTAAATTACCTACCCTCGTAAGTGCTGTTACTGGTCCTCGAAGCTATAAAGTTGAGATCATTTAAAAAACAAGAAGAAATGTAAATCTGTTTAATGATAATCCTTTAAGTACAACAATATCAACAAATAAATCTCACTACTGTAATTACTTTACATCATGTTTGAAACCCCCATCTTTCCTTATAAGACACAACACAACGTGTAGGCGATTTATACCTCCACTTCCTCCTCAATACCAGCAAACTCGACACGATTATTAGAAAAAGCTCGCAGAAGATAAATCAACAGCCCGCCTAATCATTTCCTGCTACCGCTGCTCGTGTTTTTCTTTTTTGCACCGCCTACTAATTGACCACGCCCACTGTACGGTCTAACAAATGAATCACAGCACCTGCAGGAAAGCTGGGCGGCAAAAAACGCATCGAAAGGTAAATAGAGGAAAAAATGAGCTAAAAGTGAAATAGGGGTTTGTTACTCGCGATGGAATGCGGAGAGAAAATGAAGAGCCTTTTTCTCCGCTCCAAGACAATGTGTGTTGTGCACCATTGAGCAACTCCAGACAACAAAGCGGGGCCTAAGACACACCTTGAAATCATCCGCATGGGAAAGTGTGTTCTATTTATGGTTCACTGTAATGATTTTTTGTTTCTCTTCTTACAACGTTGTATTCTTACAATGTAGGAGTATGAAATTTATTTTAACGTAACGAATATATGAGTTCAATAGACATTTCACAAGCTTTGTATTATATTAGCACCAGAAATCAAATTAGCAGTATTTATCTGCCTGATAAGCTACTGTATGGTGAAACAAGTTGCAGTGAAACCCTCCTAACTCTGTTGGGCTATATTTTTAATCAACATTACTTAAAGTTATAATAGCAAATTTAATGCAGGACCACTTTTATTATATTACAAAACAAAAATATAATTAACCTGAAAACGAACATCAAAACATTTTCAATTAATACAACCTGATGCTCAAAGCGTATTTATAAACAGACACGCACGCATTTATTCCATCATTTCGGGGGGATTCACGGATAGTTAACCAGCCGCGCCATTAGTCACACCTGAATTTTATTATTATTCCGCCCGAAAAGCAACACAGAAATTATTAATCAAGGCGAACACCACTAGTAACCCAGACAGACAGTTTCACAAGTTCCTGATCCTTGAGCATTAGATTTCGTCCAATTTTTTAATTGTATTAAATTACCGAGATTGTACGAACATTCCGCGGTTTTCTTCCTAGGAGTGAGCTCGATGAGAGCCTTGTTAAAACCAGTTTCGAGCAGCACTTGATCTATTTACGCCGAGGAGGACTACAAAATTATATAAAGACCGTGTTTTTTTGTTTTTGTTCAAGAGTTAAGGTGTAGCAGTGGGTTTTAATCGATATTGATGAATTAATAAAGTGCAGCAGGAGTTTTATTCTCTTGAGATGAATTGTTACATAAGTGTCGTGTTATGTAATACAAAGTCACAATCGAAAGTTATCTGTTTATCTACGAGGGGTGATCAAAAAGTAAGGTTACAAAATGTACACGGTTAATTGCAGGCTTTGTAACCTTACTTTTTGACCACCCCTCGTATATAAAAATTAGCGAGGAACTTAATATCAATGATGCTATGCGTGTAGCAGGGGTAAATTCAGTTTTGCTCCAAGCAAAATAAAAATTGCACTTCCACCTAGGAGACTCTTTGATTTGAGACACTCAGACGACTATTTTAATTACCGGTAATTCGGTAAATTTGTGAATCAATTTATTAATTACTAACCTTTAACAAGTGTTTTTACTCGTTGATTAACCCATTAAGTGCTATTGATGGAATTAGGCAGTATTGTTTTTTTAATTACCAACTGAATAAGTTAATTAAATACATTGTAATATTTGACGTGACTTGACAATGTCTGAGGAAAAATGTAAATAATATGTTATTTAAATATTTCATTATTGCTCATTTAAAAAAAAGGGGGGCATTTTTCAGTGTATTTCTAACTTCACAATATTTCAGTGTTTTATACGCGTGGCGCATGAAGTAAAATTTCGAGTTTAGAAAAGCCTAAAAATTTGGTTTGACCGCTCCGCTTCGCGGAGCGTCCAAACCAAATTTTGAGGCTTTTCTAAACTCGAAATTTTACTTCATGCTTAATCTGTGAGTGGAAACACTCGTTCGAAACTTAAAATTGAACTCTCATATAAAATCGACGAATGCCTGAATATTTACAACGTATACATTTAGTATAATAATAAGAAAAATTTACAGTAGGTAGAAATCATAAAAAGAAGTGCAACATTTTAGCTAAAATCATTATTTGACGAATAAAATCCTTTTTATAGATTCGAATCCCTTTGGAAGATTCGAATACCTTTGGGAGATTCAAATCCCTTTGGGAGATTCAAATCCCTTTGGGAGATTCAAATCGTTTTGTAGGTATTCGAACGCTTTTGTAAGTATTCGAATTCTTAGATAAGGATCCGAATCACCTACATTGGGATTCGAATCACCTACGGATTCGGATCACCTACATTTGGGTTCGAATCACCTACATTTGAATTGGAATCAGCCTTATTTGGATTTGAATCACTTATATTTTAATTCGAATACGAATCCTCTTAAAAAATGTAACGAATCCGAATCATGAATCCATTTTCACTAAAGTTTGGAATACTTCTTCACAATCCTCCAAAGCAGGGGTGTTGAAGTAGGACCCGATCAAAACATCCACAAAGTCTCTCTAAAGAATGACCAAGAATGAAATTTTAAAGAGCAGAATTTTCTTGTACAGCGTATGCAAATGTTGTATACTTAAAAGAAAAAACTCATGTTATAAACGCGGGGCATTTTAAGATTACTTAAATTACCTACCCTCGTAAGTGCTGTTACTGGTCGACGAAGCTATAAAGTTGAGATCATTTAAAAAACAAGAAGAAATGTAAATCTGTTTAATGATAATCCTTTAAGTACAACAATATCAACAAATAAATCTCACTACTGTAATTACTTTACATCATGTTTGAAACCCCCATCTTTCCTTATAAGACAAACACAACGTGTAGGCAAAATTGATTTTATTTGTTTTAGCAAAGTGGGCTTTGAGAACAAAACATTGTGCACACTATTTTTAATATAAACTGCATATTTTAATCGAAAAATATTATAGGTATTTACATTTCTAAAAGTTGATACCTGCGAGAACGTACTGTATTTTTTTATTTAAAATTATCAAAATTACGTCGAAAAAGTAGATAAAAGACTAGCATTACGGGTAGCAAAAATAGTGTGGATGTTTTAATAGGATCCCCTTGGGAATTCTTCAGACTGTGTGGATGTTTTGATCGTGTCCTATTTGAATCCTGCCCAACTCTGCTATCCAGTACTAAGCATCTGAAATAAAGTAAATATCTCTTTCCCACTGCAGATAATCCTTTTGGCCAATGGACATACAAATTAACCAAAATAAACTGCATTGAACACGAAGCTCAACTTTGAGAGCTCTGGAGGTTTGCATTCCCATTCACTTTAAGCGAAAGCGCCATATATGGCGGCGATATTTTGAAGAAGATTTACATCATCTTGTACAGCATTACAAACATGTCAAAACCACTTTTGGTGCATCATCTAAAAACCTGTTGGGGATATCTTTGCTCAAGTCCTGTCAATGTATACAAAAGACAAGCAGAAGGAAATTTTGTAAAACAAAGAAAAATACTAATACGTATGAATGCTAAAATGTTCGATAACCCTTTCTCAATTATGAAAACATGTTATTACATCTTGAACAATCTTTTCATATAGCTTTGTTGCAATCCTCTGAATGAATGAAAATGTGTAACCGCCTCTAAAACATTCTTATTTTCTAGGACTTAGCTGTGGTCTCCAATTGTCATAAACAAAAGCAAGTTTTCCTTACGGGGGCCAATGACTGAGGTCATCGGTAATTTTGAACTGCAGTTCAGAGATGAACCGAGTTTTTTTATCATTCTGAACTGCAGTTTCAGCGATGGACCGAGTTTTTTTATAATTCGAACAGTTTATGCGCTGGCCCAAAAGTGTTGCAATGCAAACGAGTTTGATTCATAGTAGCAGCAATTGAAGCTTGTCGATGAGTGTACGTGTAAGATTTCAGGTATTTCCCTAGCACGCTCCACGAGCAAAATACCCGGCAGAATCGCGAACGGAGAATGCTGCGGCGGCATATTTTGCGGCAGGTTCGCGCGGATAATGTGGTATGGCAAGAAGCAGCTGGCTCGGCAGGAGAGGGACAGAAGGGGGACCCAACTGACAGCTCCGTCCTTGACAGTGGGGACAATGACTCGTGCATAGATAGCACACTCGCGTAACCATACTACACACACACCAAGCACGGAATAACATCCGAATCGAAATAAGCTGAAAACCGAAAGTAATCTACAAAGCTGGCTAATTATTGCATAATGCAAACAATACAACTTTCTTCTAGGATTAATTAAAGTTTGATAGAGTTTAAAATTATACACACAACAAACAGCTGATTCGACCTCATCTCGGCCGGCAACACCGCATATGTGTGCGCTACCTCTATTTACAAAACACAACATCCTGTGAAACGAACATCTGTTTAATTTTCAACGGTCTAGCCGTTGATAAGGAGAAAAATAAAATCGATCGATCGCACCTGGAGCGGGCAATGTATAATCTGCATACATTTAACGAATAACTGCCATCACAGCGAGATCGATTTATTTTATAAATTCATCGCATGCGAAGGGAGCGAGTGAGAGAGGAACCTTGAGCTGAAGCGACTCTTCATGGTCAACAGGGTTAGTGCCTCGCTTGTCCGGACGGACACCAACTCCGGGCTTTCGCGAAAAAAAGAAAATGAAAAGGTATTGAAAATCGACGCATAGGCACGTGCGTCAGCCCGCAGAAAACAAACGGAGTGTTATAGGTATTTTCAATGTTAATGTCGGACGACCATTCGTTCTAGTAGAAACGTTGACCTCCACCCACCTACACAACCGTGCCCGAAATAGTAACGCCGGTTGGTTGATTCTCCGCGATCCGCAACTCTAGTTTGCTTATCCGTGTACTCTGCGTGGAAATGAAAACATCCACACGAGTAGACTAAATTCTGATTTTATATGGGATAAGGAATGTGTTTGTGGGAATTCTTTCAAAGCTAGGTAAATATAATTCAAACGATTCCTAAAGAATAGATGGTATCAAGATCAGGTCAAGGTCAACGACCCAATGATACAAATGGTTGAAACAAATAGCTTACCATCGTTTTCATCATGAAGAATACCTATGATGAAGAATTAAAGATTGGTGTGGGTGATTATATTAGAATAATAAGTTTTACCTCCTCTAATCTAGTGACAGGCAAAATCGATGAAAAAAAGATCGACTACCTAATTCTTCTAAATAATCGAAGAGCTCAATCAGTTACTCATATGAGTTGCTAGTTTCTTATGGTAACTTTCCTAACCTAAAACCACTCTAACCATTACTTAAGTTAATGACTAGTGACTAAGGCTAGATTAGATAAAGAAAAAAAATTAAATTTTACTTCATGCTGAATCGAGGAGTAGTAACACTTGGAAGTTTCGAATTAAACACTTTTATAAGTAAACCCAAGGAACTGGGACGAACTTAACCTGACAAATGTAAAACCAACCTAACCTAAAACAGTTACATGTGACAAATATAGCTAGTGTTAATTAACTTTAGTTGGCTGATAGTTACTTAAGTCAAGTTAGTTAAAGACAAACCAAACCAAATTTTCAGACTTTTCTAAACTTGAAATGTTACGTATAAACACAATTCATATATATCCAGTTAGCCAGTCTCCATATAAAATTTGGTAACCGCGATTGGATGCTGCATCCAAAAGCGGGACCGGTGATTGGTGTATATAGTCGTCTGTCTGACTCTTACCCCACATCCTAACCATAGTCTCTTTCCTACTCAATTTCCAGTTCTCCAATAAGCATTGGCTCCCCCCCTTGGTATAAAACACTGATTAAATGTGAAGTTTAAAACAAATAAAGCAAGATCGATCAAACAAAGATCGCCTGCTCAATTCTTGCAAATGATCGAACTGCTGAATACTTCGAGTGCTCAGTCATCGGTATACTCGATCTTGCCCATCACTAATCAATACTCTAACCTGATATTACCTTTAATAGTGTCTAGGTTAAGATGGAAGAAGAACAGTTGGGTCTTTATTACCCGATACTGAATCTCCTCGTGATTTGTGTACCATGATTTTATAGTTTTTTCTTTAGAGTACCTTTATGTTACTGAGTATACAAATAAAGTTATTATTATTATTATTATATTGTCAAACTTACAGGGAATTCTTGTAAGTATGCATCGAAGCCTTACCTCACAGATGTATTAAGTGCTTCAGAATCTGTATGCACACATCTGTGAGCTAAGGCATCGACATGCATATGCATACGCTGTAAATTTTCCGACATTCGTTGTTTCTTTAAAGAGTTTAATTTGAAGTTTTAAACGAATGTTTTCCACTCCTAGATTAAGCATAAAGTAAAATTTCGAGTTTAGAAAATCCTGAAAATTTGGTTTGGTCGCGTAGCGAAGCGGATACAAAGGCCAGAGAAAATCTAATATTAACAAAATATTTGCTTGATTCAACAAAATGTCTGCTGAAATTCGCCGATAAACCTTATTTTTATTATAAGCAGCATCATATTTAGGTACCTGAAAGTTATGAAGAATTCCACAAAAACTTTAGAACAGGGCCCAACTGACTCTAGACTTATCATATCGCACATTTGGTAAGAAACTAAAATGAGAGGTATATAAAGTTTTGTAAAGTTCCTAAAGTATGGTATAATTGATGCGAATGATACCAGACTCCTGTCGAAAAGCAAACTTACAAATCAAGCAATTTTTCTGGAAGGGATGCAAAGTTCTCAGTCACAACAAAGAAACTGGAAATTTTAGAAACTCATTCGCCAATGAATAAATGTGTATTATTGACGCCAATAGTCCAAGACTCCAGCAGAAGTAGACTTACAAATCAAGAATTTTTCTGGAAGGGGTTTCAAAAGTTCTAAGCTCCTCTTTCACAATAGAGGACCTAGAAATGTTAGAAACCCATTCTCCAATGAATGAATGGGTATCAATGATGCTAATGACACAAGACTCAAGCAGTAGTCTTACAAATCAAGCAAAGTTTCTGGAAGAGTTTCAAAAGTTCTTGGTTCCTCTGTCACAACAGACAGGACATTTTGAAAACCCAATCTTCCATGAAATTTTTCCGGAAGGGTTTCCACAGTTCTAAGTTCCTCTGTCACAACAGAGGAACTAAAAATTTTAGAAACCCACTCTCAAATGAATGAATGGGTATCATTGACGCTAATTGTCCAAGACTTACACAAGTGAAGAATTTTTCTGGAAGGGGTTCTTAAAGTTTTAAGTTCCTCTTTCACAATAGAGGAACTAGAAATGTTGGAAACCCATTCTCCAATAAATTAATGGGTATTAATGACGCTAATGACACAAGACTTCAGCAGAAGCAGTCTTACAAATCAAGCAAATTTTCTAGAAGAGTTTCGAAAGTTCTTAGTTCCTCTGTCACAACAGACAGAAAATTTTGAAAACCCAATCTCAAATGAAATAAATGGGTATTATTGACGCTAATTATACAAGACTCCAGCAGAAGCAGACTTATAAATTAAGCAATTTTTTTATAGGGTTTCCAAAGTTCTAAATACCTGTGTCACACAGAGAAACTGGAAATTTTGGAAACCCATCCTCCAATAGTTGACTGAATATCAGAGACGGTAATGATACAAGAATCCTGCAGAAGAAGACTTACAAATTAAGCCTTTTTCTGAAAGGGTTTTGAACGTTTTCCGTTTCTCTGCCACAGCAGAGGAACTGGACATTTTGAAAACCTATTCCCCACTGAATGGGCATCATTGACGCTAATGATAGAAGACTCGAACAGGAACAGATTCTGAAAGGGTTTCCAAAGTTTTCAGTTCCTCTCTCCCAAAAAGGCACTGGAATCTTTTAAAAGCCATTCTCCAGTTAAATGACTGAATGCATTTGATTTATAAGAAACAAACATACGTTTCTTAACTAAAGAAACGCTATTTGTTTTCCTTGTTGTCTTAAGACAAACATTACGACCAAACACACTCAAACACAATATATTTGTGTACATTAGACAAATATCCGAAGAAGAAAAAACAACATCCTCTATCCAAGGCAGTGTAGTAGAATCCACATTGGCAATTCACGTCACGAAGACGGCGACTGACCTTGAACCGACCGCAACCAGTACCAAACAGCAGCAGCAGCAAGCAGCAACAAGAGAGCAAGAGACGATTAATTAGAACGAATCAAGTGGATGATAGTTTATGAAATAAAAGTTCCGGCGGACAGTGCTCTCCGTTATAGAAGTGTGTTCAAACATGCAATAAAAGTTGATGGGACGCATCAACTTCACCAACCTCACCGATTGTGTTACATGTTAACATAATGCCCCCCGGGCGCAAATGCACGCTCACGGCATATAAACAATGCCATTGTTGTTGCGCATTGGCTCTCTGCCG
The DNA here is from genome assembly GCA_932526585.2 of Philonthus cognatus. Lineage (NCBI taxonomy): Eukaryota > Metazoa > Arthropoda > Insecta > Coleoptera > Staphylinidae > Philonthus > Philonthus cognatus. The sequence goes on along the minus strand of OW052250.1, from coordinate 23,655,773 downwards.
GAATACGTTCGCTTTTTTGCTCCAATTTCTTGCGTAATTTTTTGGTGTACAAAGCGACTGACTGATTGAATTTTGATCAAAACTTTCATAGGACAACTCAACCATAAAGCAGTGGAAAATATTTATGACCAGAAAGGGCAGCAAGATCGCAGATCGATTGCCTAGATCGACTAACCTATTATTTTAAAATTATACATAACTTAAATTTTATACAGCGAATGTTTTTCAAGTACAGATATCCATTTGTATACGTTGTTAGTTTTCAAGCATGCTTTGATTTGATCAAAGCGTTCAATTTAAAGCTTCTAACCAGTGTTTCCACTCCTTGATTAAGCATGAAGTAAAATTTCGAGTTTAGAAAAGCCTGAAAATTTGGTGAGATCGCGTAGCGATCAAAATTTTTAGGCTTTTCTAAACTCGAAATTTTACTTCATGCGCCACGCCTGTAAAACACTAATTTTAAGTGAAGTTAAAATGATACGGCTTTCAAATACTGTTTTGGCAATATATTTTAAACTTCAGTTGAACTCATTGTTTTATACAGGTGGCGCATGAAGTAAAACTTCGACCAAACCAATTTCCAGGCTTTTCTAAATTCAAAATTTTACTTCATGCTTAATCAAGGAAACACTCGTTAGGCTTTAAATTGAACGTTTTTATAAAATTAAAGAATGCTTGAAAACTTACAGCGTATACAAGGGAATATCTATACTTAAAAAACATTCGCTGCAATACATTTAAATTATGTATAATTTTAAAACAATAGGTTAGTCTGTCTGGGCAATCGATCTGCGATCTTTCTGGTCATAAATATTGGACGACTTTTAAAAAACAACGAATGCTAAATATTTACAGCGTATGCATCGAAATATGTAAACTTATACGAAAATTTCCTGTAAGTTTGATTGTTAAAGCTATATTATTTGTTACACAGAGAACATACATCAAAAGGTAATAGCTGTATAAAAATAATAATTTAATATTTAGTGGAATCCTCGCCAGGAAACTACTTGCCTAAATGTATATTTGTACTTTTAGTTGTTGTTTGTAAATTGCGAACTTCCGCAGAACTGTTATTGGTAACTATATGGTATATTTGTACAATACAGCTAACAAAAATAATCACTACATAGAAGTGGGAAAATGTCAAAATATTATGGCAATGGAATTTATTTCAAGCAATCGAGTCTTATATAAATAAACACCGGTGACATTGAATTTATAGTACGTGGAAGTGATTAGTAGGTGTGACCATTAATACATTTTCTGATTTCTTTTGAAAAGTCAATTAACTCGATTTGTTCTTTTCCTTAACTTTACTATATCATGCATTAGTTTTGAATAATAAATAAGTAAACTATTCAAAAACTTGAGCAAAGATCAAAAGAAGACTTGCTAAAAGGACACCCTTTGAAAGTGGCCTCTTTTCATACGCAGTGTCAAAAACATTAATTGGTCACATACATTGCTTGTACACAAACAAGGTTCTGTCCATCAACTGACCCACTCTAAAAACTCCTATCGCAATTCATAAATACCAACATTTCAGATACTGTTTGGATTGAATGAATAATCGTAGTAATTTATAGTGAGCTAACTGAAATGGCACACCGTTCTTGAAACTCTGCGCGAGATCGAACCTGATCGTATGGAAAACAAGCGTGCGTACTAGTTTTGATTCCATTGGCATTCAGATATTTATAGCGTTCTCAAGACCAACTTTGTGTTCCATTTGCAGACCGACTCGTCGTCGTCGGCCATATGTTACGTTGCGGGTGAAAACAACGGGGCGAGGGGGTGTGTATCTGTGTGTGAAAGACGCCTCAACCCCTTCGGCTTCTTCTCGAAACACTCGAGAGTCACCTACTTCAGCAGGAAGTTCTACGTTTTGGAGTGTGTTATACAAGTAATTCCAAGAATCGTCCGCATTCAGAAAGTAGGATGGATTTTATTAAAAATTCTAGGGATTGTAATACTAGTAAACCGGATACCTGACAAATCGTAGAAATGCTCTTTAAAATCAATTGTTTCGTTGAGTCAATTCAACCCCTTGACTTACTAATAAAAATTACATTTACGATACAATAGTATATTAAGTATCGAGAACAGTGAGGATTTGTTACCGGTACAAGACAATTGTTTGGGAGTCAGTGACAAATTCATAATAATCGCGGAGAAATGTTATGTTTTCTTCGATAGTGAAAAAAACGTCATAAGCATCACGAACAGTTCCGCGCGCCCCTGGAACAGTTCGAGATGCTTATGACGTTTTTTGCGCGTTGGGAGAAAAACGGACAACATTTTTTCGCGATTATTATGAATTTGTCACTGACGTTATGTTAAATTTGACTCGTAATTGAGTTATTTTTACCAGGTGCCATGAATGGTGAGTTTCATTTACCGTGTTCTGAAAGATTTGTTATTCATAGCAAGTTAATAAACACAACCTACCATCCTGGGAACAGATATGGTCAGTAATAAAAAAGGATCGATCGTGGAAAAACAGGTATTTTTTGTTTCAATAAAAATGCATGATTTTACATATTTCAAAACAGACGTTCGAATTAATAAAAAAAAAACATTTGTAAAATTAATTAACATGAGATCAAACAACAGCAGTATATCTTGATCTTCACAATATTTCATTGTTTTATATGCGTGGCGCATGAAGTAAAATTTCGAGTTTAGAAAAGCCTGAAAATTTGGTTTTAAGGAAATTTTACTTCATGCTTAATCAAGGATTGAAAACACTCGTTAGAAACTTCAAAACAAAAGCATTTAATAAAAACAACAAAGTTTGAAAATTGACAGCCAAAAACCGTGGTATGTATTCATGAAAGAAAAATTCCCTGTATAGAATATTATAACAAATAATGGACGTCTCTTATACATCATTTATGTGAATGGGTTAAGTATATTTCGAATTCAAAACTATTTTAAATTCGGAAAATTAAGTTACTAAATCTACCTACCTGAAGTTGAAGTATACCATATACGTTAAATTTTACAAATCGCTTACAGAATCGGCCCGATAATCTAATCCCTAAATGGTTGCATGTTATAGAAAATAATTAAAGTAATTTACAAATACTGAATCAAGATTTAACGATGGCAATTATCCATTATTATTACAGGCACAATTACGTATCCTTCGAGATGTTCTCTCTCTATGGCAATTTTCTTATTTACTTTAGATGCAAAGGTACATCATCATACCCTTGTCAATAATATATTAGCTACTCAGACAGAGAAAACGTCGCTGTTACAGTTATTTATCCTTGAATGCACTTTGTATGTTTTAAAATAGAAAACTGGAAATAAAAAGCCATTAGTAAGGAAACGAAGCTTGGAGAATGACAGATATTTGAGACTTATAAAGACACGAATAATAGACGAGAGGAAAATATAAAATAATATTTTATTTCGAATTGATTTTTAAATATTAATATGATGTGAAAGTAATTTTAATAATATAAAATAAGAGGCTTATATAATTTTTAATTGTGCAATAAAAGATAATTAATTAATTATAATCAGGCGCGCACCCAGAAATTTGTCTTAGGGGGGGCTCAGCGTCTTGAAAGGGGCCCATCCCGGTCTTATGGAGTGGCAGGGGGGTCTCACGTTTTGTCTAGACTAATCGCGAAATGTTTACTGCTCACAGATATAGTCTGAATTAAAACAAAATTTTGGGTTTTGTTCGCATGAGTTTAGACAAGTCCTAACATGTTAAGTGTCGTAAAAATGTCAAATTTGTAAAGTTGTAATAGCAGAAGCTCAACGTTAATCGAAGCTATTGAAAATATAAGAGCGCAGTGCTTTATTTTGACGCTCGCAAAATAATAAAGAAATAAAAACAAATGAACAATTTCTAAGGAAATATTAATTATAACAAAATTGAGCTGATCAAGTTAGAGGAGCTAAATGTTGGGACTAAATTATGAAACATACGAGACATTGAACATACGAGACTGATTATAATAGGGAGCAGGCTTTTAAGTCACTCGCGCATTGTATTTTTATTTAAATTTCCAAGAAATGAAAGAAAAAAAATCACAGAAACAATTATCATAACAATTGTTATCTTTATTAATATTATAGCTATTAATAAATAATACTTGATATAAATAATAATAATTTTATTTTCAAACGGATGAATCCAACAACGGAAAATACACAATAATTTACGTAGGTAGTAAGTAATACGCTTAGTTTCACGGGGGCAAATCCATTTTTTCAGAAACACTCGTTAGGAGCTAAAAATTCAACGCTTTTATAAAATTAACAAATGTCTGAACAATTATAGCGTAGAAGAAAAGGGAGGAATACCGGCCAGCAGATTTTTCATTTTTAGAATTTGAATTCTGTGACAAAGGACTAACTGATAGTCACAATGCCGACCGTTTACTATCATCTTGTGTTAGTATCTGGAAAGAGATATTTTTACTTTGGCTAAATTAATAAAAGTGCAAGAGCATATTCTAAGGTTGGGATTATTGTTAATTATTTATCAATAATTTGTACCTCTTAACACAAGCATTTTATGCTGTCTCTTATTTCATATTTAAATGTTTTATACATGACCTATGATTTATTGTTATTTTTAGATTAACAAAACTCTTCTAAATGGGGTAAACCAGGTCAGGTAAATTGGGGGAATATCGGCCTAGCTGCATCCTAATGATCTACAAACTTCAAGAAATGTTTTATTTTTCGATCTTATGCCTACACCAAGATCATCACGGAGAGGGCGAATATTTAAACGTACCTGACAATTAAGGAGACATTAATGAAGATATTTGCTTAAATTGTGATATTTTTTTAGAAAATAGAAAACTAGGGCCAAGTTTTTCTTATTTCCTAGTATTTTTTTAAATTTTGATACTGGAAGCTTGCACTAGTAGGTATACAAATATGCGATTTTTGTGAAAGTTAAATTAATTTTCGAGTACCGAAGAGTCCCGCATTTCTCCTAAATTGCGGACAATATCGAAAATGTTGATGTTTAAGTTAAAAAGAATTTAAAATTGTATTGTTATTTTTTTAAATTATATTATGATTGACACATGTGTGTTGATATCTATAGTGCATTTATTTTCTGTCATTAACTAGAAAGCGTGTCGCTATTCCCAGACTTATCCTATACTTGACACGTTGACCGTCGCAATTTGTTTTTTTATACATGAACATTTCCATTGGTTTATACGACAACCAACGTGTTAACAGAAAAAAAATCCTGTATATTACAGCATACATTAGTTATGTAGATATCGATGGCTTAGCGCACAAATGTGTTGATACATTAAGTTCAGAAGTATGAGATAGCACACTTAACTCATTTTAGCCAAAAACTGCACTTGTTTGTTTGTTCGTTGTTTTGTTTGTTTTTGTTGTTGTTGTTGTTGTTATTGTTTTTTTTTTTTTTTTATTGGAAATAGGAAGTTATTTTTAATTTATTATAGAAGCTACAGTAATTTGTCAAAACTTTTAATATCACATATGAATATGTGTACACTTCTGTGCAATAAAATTAAGCGGACAAAATATATTATAGTTTAAAACGAACGTTATGAGTTTCCTAGTTACAAAAATATGTAAATATGTCAATTTCCTTAATGTCAAAATCCTGCGTCATTTTAGACAACAATTCAAAAATTCAATTTCTAACTAAAATAAAAGATGGTTTTTCTATTCCGGCTTTGTTGTATTTATTACGAGCGTTATTTTCAAAAGGTCGTAGTTTTGTTTTTTTAATAAAGATGTTATTTTCAAGTTATTTGGGCTTAATTTTATTGCACAGAAGTGTACATATATTCATATGTGATATTAAAAGTTTTGACAAATTACTGTAGCTTCCATAATAAATTAAAAATAACTTCCTATTTCCAATAAAAAAAAACAATAATTATATTTCGTCAGATAAACTGCCAGATTACGAACTCATTGTGGGCTCCACAAAGCTGGTAGAGGGGGCGGTACTGCAAAATGTTGAAGAATTGTCTGCGCCCGAAAATTGAAGAGTATGGGAAAGAATACAACCTAGAGAAGTTGTGGTCCAAGAGGATGGAGCTACGACCCATACAGCACATCGTCCGCGCGAAATTTTGCAGGAGATATTCCCGAGTTGAGTTTCCAACGCGAGACAGTTCCGTCCCACCGCGCTTATCTGATTTGGACCATATAATTTTTAAAACATAAAGTAAAAACGCTGTATTATATCTACATTTTGGAAATAAACAGTTTTTGTTGATGATACCTAATACCATTTTTTATTTCAATCGTCCTTTGAATTGTGGGAGTTATTTCTGACGCACCTTGTAGTTGTGCCTGGTTGCCACGCAATGCCTTTTTGGAAGTATGAAAACAAACTGTCAAACGGGCATATATATCAATGTCAAAATGATACGGATGATTTGGGTCTGTTTGTATTGTAGATCAGTTGAGTTATGTCAATTTTATAGAATTAAAGTTCAGGAATTCTATAAAATTGACATAACTCAACTGATCTACAATATAAACAGGCCCAAATTATCCGTATCATTTTGACATTGATATATTTGCCCGTTTAAGAGTTTGTTTTCATACTTCCAAAAAGGCATTGCAGAGAATTGATTAAAACTTAACAACAACGATATTTTAAAAATTGATAATGTATCGTACGTTCAATAAAAAAAAACTTTCGAGTGCCATGTAAGATATTGTAAGTTGACAAATAAGAAATTATATATTATAATTATTATATCTGACGTTTTGTATGTCAATTCCTAGAGCGTGTAGCCAACTTAAATTTAAAAAAAAGATGAAATCATGCTAAGTGCCATTTTTTTTTTAATTAAACATACAATGTTTTTAATGCTATATACACACACCGGCAAAATTAAAGGAACGCAGATAAATTCGATATTTTTTTCTCCGTGCAACTTTTTTTTGGGCAATTTCAGCGGCATGTCGTACAACCAAGGTAAACTAACTAATAGCAGTTCCTTTTTCAAAGCTATGTGCCATTGTGAAACCTCTTAAAAAAATAAACCAAAAAGTAGCGTTTTTGCTCTAGAAGAATTATACACTTTGACTTTGTTTATACATGTAATAAATAAGAGAAATTAAACATATTATTTTTTTAATATTGTGTATTGCCTCCACGAGCCCTTATGACTGCAGTCATACTTCTGATTCTGATGACGCCGTCGATCATTTCTTGAGGCAAATTATCCCATTCTTCAATTAAAGCAGCTTTCACTTCTTCTGTGTTTTGAACAGCAGGAATTCTTGACCTAAGTCGTCTACCTAGTATGTCCCAGACATGTTCAATCGGATTCAGGTCCGGAGAACATGCTGGCCAATTTATTTTTGTTATACCCATTTGGTTTAAATAGGCAATTACACAGCGAGCGACGTGCGGACGAACATTGTTTTGCATTAAGACAAAATTTTCCCCAATATGTGGAGCGAAAGGTATCACATGGTCTTGCAGGATATCCCTAATGTACCTATCCGCATTTAAAGTGCCGTCCTGAATCACCACCAACTCTGTGCGTGCCCCTAAACATACGCCGCCCCATACCATAACTGAGCCTCCACCAAAAGAGACAGCAGGAGTAAAATTAAATGGTGCATTTTGTTCTCCTTGACGTCGATACAATCTTTCCCTACCGTCAATCGAATTTACGCAGAAACGGCTCTCATCCGTAAACAAAACATGACCCCATTGGTCATTATTCCAATGCTGGTATTCTCGAGCGAAGTCTAGTCGCGCTACTCGATGTCCTCTCTGAAGTTTTGGGGCTTTTATTGGCACATACGACTTCAAACCAACTTCTTTAAGTCTTCTTCTTACTGAACGTTCACTTATATTGGTTCCACGAACTTCTTCCAGTACGTTTCTTGTTTGAACTGCAGTTTGGCGTCTGTTTCGCAGTGTTGCAACGCTATAAATTGATCATCTATGGCAGTGGTTGAGCGTTTTCTACCCTGACCTGGTCTTCTGACATACAAACCAGTCTGTCTCCAACGGGTAAGACTGCGATGGATCGTTGATTTTGATTTTCCAAACATTTGGGCAACCTCTCGGAAGGTACGACCATTTTCGATCACTTCTATTGCCCTAGCGATATCAGTCGGTGCTAAATCACCCATTATTAACTGGTTGATAACCAAATTGACGATTGTAAATTAAAAAAAACAAATTCGAACGATAACTTATTAAAAAATACGAACTTTTGTCCAAAGAAAACACGCGTTTCAAATGTAAGGCAACAATTAACACAACACTATACAACTTAAAGAGATGTCAACATGTAATTACAAGTCTCAAGTTTTAACTAATGTTTTAAAAAATGACATATGGTAGTAGGAAATGCGACGCCGTCTAGATCTAGCCAGTAAAAAAAAAATTTAATGAATAAAATTAAATGTTGTATCCGTTCCTTTAATTTTGCCGGTGTGTGTACATCCATTTCTTGATATTTATAATTTTATGACATTTATATTTTACTAATGTGTTTTCATTGTTGTTGTTTTTTTCAACAACTGAAAAATGTACATTCCACATTTTGTTGATCATCTGTGAAAATGTTTTGATGTAAAGTTATAGTTAACATGATTCTATGTATTTTTTATTGATATTTTATACAATTCAACATATTCGATCTGAATTAAAACTGTACCTTTCCCATTTGGCTTGGATAAGAATATAGCATTCTTCGCAATGAAAATGTATTTTGAAAATGAATTAAAATATATTTTTATAAACAAACAAAGCAATTGTTGAACGTAAGAACAGAACTAATGTAAAACAAAACTTAAACCAAGCGTATATTATCTAAAATTCCATTTTCATTCCACAGATTTTTTTTAACCTGATAATAGTAAGAATGAATACATTTACAAAATGTACACATTTTTACAAAAATAACAACACTAACTATTATTAACGAAAACGCAAAAATAGACGTTGATAACGATGCTAGTTATGTTATATTAATACCCATTATAGAAACAACAACAACAGAAAAACTGGTGTAATTTTTGAAACAAAAACAACGCATTTACGATTAGATAATACCATTACATTCAGGTAAATCCAATAACCTTGCTAACATTTGATACCGTCGAAATAATCCAGTCTTCGTTTTGCAATAATCCTCCTTGGAAGGTCGTTAATACAACACGACCTTATAAACATGTAACATCGACGTACCCTTGAGACTCCTCCGGTGGTGGAGCAACGCTTAAATTTTGAATGCGATTTGCAAATTGAATGTGTTGTCCTGTTTTTATTAGAATCCTCCGCAAAAAAATGACTATAAATTAACAGGTGTTTATATTATAATAAAGTGTTTTTGTTTAATTCAACACAAACTTTTGGTTTGTGTTGTTGAATTTTGTATAAATTGAATCAAAAATAAGTTAATGATAATAAAAGTTGTTTTGTAGTTAGTTAGGCAGGAAGGGTTGATATCGGCTTCCCCATGCAAACATAAACAATGCTCTCTGCTGGGCCATCGAACCGGCAACAATGCGTTTCCCCGCAGACGGAGCCGAGCCGGTAAAACAAAGGAGCGGAACGATGTTGGTAGAAAGCCTGTTTCTCTTTATAAACACCCTGTATATAGCCCACCTTGAAAAAATGGCTACCTGGACGCACACACACATACACACAACACAAACAAAACCTGTTGCTCGCTAATAAGAATTGTTTAAGTTTAAATAAAATTCGAATTTCCGTGAGGGAAACACACCCCTTCGGCGCGCACGAGTCAGCCGAGAGGGGGGCGGGGTTGGTTGAGAGGATAAACACAAAAAAATAATAGGGGGGAAAGTGCGCGTTCTTACCATGTCAGGTCCCATATCTTTCATATCCAATTAAGAAGAAGCATAACCACTAAAAATTCCACTTGGGTGCACACTACAAAAAAAACCAGGTGAACTTGTAAACAACAACACTCGCCCCGGCGCGGTTCTAGAGCTGGCCTCGCATAGCACACAAGGCGCGGCACACAGAGTCGAACTGAAACTGGTCGGTTTCGGGAACAAAGAGGCGAAATGTCGTCGGGCGCGTGCGCTGTGCTGCAGTCGCGCGAATAACGTTGCGTGCGCGCAACCCGAACACGGCGCTCTACCCAGAGCACCGGCACCGGAGTGTATTAGGTTAGGGCAGGGTTACACCCTCGTTTCCATGTAAATTACACCGGCCGAGATAAGATACCTTCTCCACGGGCTGTAGACTAAATGCACCTACAACCACTACTAAATATCAGTGGATTTTAAATGCACTCTATGCAAATTCGCTCGCAATACTCGAAATAATCCCGCACTTAATACCTGATCTGCATACTAATAACGATATACAACGAGTGGAAATTAAAGCCTCTGACTCCAATTTGTTCTCTTTATCAAATTCTTTATTTTTAAATTAAAAAAAAAAAAAAAAAAAACAGATCAGAGACTAATAATTGCAGAATCACAATTCGATATCTGAAACTTAGAAAATATATATGGTTCCCCCATTAGATTCTAAAATGTTCAATCATTAATTCAAACACCCTGTATATATATTTAATTAATTTCTCACCTATCATGTGGTAAATCATTTTTAAATACAATTATGGTATATTTAACTCTGGAGGACTCGCGTCCAGATTCTTCGCGCGAGAACTCGCGCGTAAGCATTTCTCTCACCTTACATTATTTAACGTTTTACGCTTAGCAAATAAATAAAAAAACATGTTTTAAATGCAACAAATGGTATATTAACGTACCTTATTACAAAATAATACGAATTCCAATGAATAAACGCAATCTAATAAAAAAAAAAAAACAAAGGTATTCTAATGAAAAAAAAAAGTAGACATAAAATGATATATTTATTTAGTTTTAAACACATTAGACCAACAAGAGTAAATAATAAAAGTCACACCTAATTTAATTTTCGTGTGATACTAAAAAATACAGAACACTAGGCCTCGCACGGTGAGATAATTGCTCACGGTCGTCGATTAACATTTGATATCTCATAATATATAAAATTACGAAAAAAACTATTCGTGAATATCGTGATATCTCACATCAAAATAAACTAAATGAGCAATCTCCATGAAAACGTTTTTGAATAAACTTGTTAAGTCAATAAATTGATTGATTTTGAGTTACGTGAAGATCAAATTAATTTGACTTGACTTGTTAAGTCAGCTAGAAAAAGGGAAATCCCCCTGCTGTTGTTTACATCTAAGATATTGTAACAAAAAAAGCGTGAGAAAAATGCTCACAGCGCGAGTCCTGCAGGTTTAATTAAAACTCTTGGTTTGGTTGACTGTTTTTATATTTACTATTTATCACCTACACCAGTGGTTCCCAACGAGGCCGGTACCTCCCACCGGTGGGCGTTGAAGAGATCTAAGGGGGCTTTTTTTAGTTAAAGGCAATTTGGAATTGAGGATCAACCGCCGCCCCCCTGGGCAATACTCATAGAACGAGCTAAGAAGTTTGATTAATTTTATTAGTTGAATCAGTGGCGTAAATGAGGGGGATATCGTCTGAAAATGTGAGACTCAAAATGTTACTTCATGCGCCACGCGTATAAAACACTGCTTTAATGTGAAGTTCAAAATAAGACTCTTGGGCCCATTTGCACCCCGACTGAGGTTTAATAATTCATTAATCACAGGTTTAGATTAAGCTAAAATTCTAGAATGTAATAATGTTAAACATTTCTTAGATATCCTATCACTTCACTGTTTAATTTAATTAATTTGGGTGCAAACGGACATTAGGGTATTAACATACTAGGGATAGTCGTTGATAACAGCAATGTAACGAGTATGCACGTATGATGCGTGCTCATTCATCGCATCCCTGCTTCAGTATGTTTATTATACTTGAATATATGTTTGATCTTATATTTACGAATGTCTTATAAACGTTTATTTTAATTGTGTGCCCTTAAAATTCGACGTAAAACATATTGTAATAAATTATTCCCTTCTCTAATTTATTTATCGGTTCAGTAAACTACATAAAATATAGATAATTATACATGTCAATTTCTTGGTGAAACAGTTTATTATTATCAGAAATAAAGAATAAAATGAAAACTAAATACTAAGTCAACTTCTGCTTTATCAAGCAGTGGGAGGCAGTAGTTTTCTGCAGGTTAAAATATATGCATGGGGTAGGTCAAAATATAGCCGTTATAGGTCAGAATATAGCCGTTATGGGTCAAAATACAGCCGTTATAGGTCAAAATATAGCCGTTATAGGTATAGCCTTACTACAGATCAAAATAGAGGGAGTTTTTATTTTAAGTATAGATATGCATACGCTTTATTAAAGAGTTCAATTTGCAGCTTTAAACGAGTGTTTTCCACTCCTAGATTAAGCATGAAGTAAAATTTCGAGTTTAGAAAAGCCTGAAAATTTGGTTTGGTCGCGTAGCGCGAAGCGCGGAGCGACCAAACCAAATTTTCAGGCTTTTCTAAACTCGAAATTTTACTTCATGCGCCACTCGTATTAAACACTGAAAACACTGAAATATTGTGAACAAGTGAACTTCATCTGAAATCAGTGTCTTGTACGCGTGGCGCTTGAAGTAAAATTTCGAGTTTAGAAAAGCCTGAAAATTTGGTTTGGCCGCTCAGCGCTTCGCGCTACGCGACCAAACCAAATTTTCAGGCTTTTCTAAACTCGAAATTTTACTTCATGCTTAACCTGGGAGTGGAAAACACTAGTTTAAAGTTTCAAATTAAACTCTTTAAAAAAACGAATATCTGAAAATGTATAGCACATATTTGGGATATGTATACTTAAAAGAAAAACTCACTGTATACCCTCGCCCAGGCAATATACAACTTTGTCTCCAGGTTAAAATTTTGCATTATTGTAAGTCGAATTTTTATCCTATCGTAGGTCAAAATATAGCCTTACCGCACGTCAAGGTATTGCATAATTGTAGGTCAAAATATAGCCCTATTAAAATCTGACTTTACACAGATTCAAATATAGGATTGTAGTAGGTAAAAGATAAGATTTTGCAGATAAAAAAATTGTGATGTGTCCATCATAGTACTTTCTCCCATTAAACGTCCAGTTTCAATCAGCAGGGTCTGATGAAATTTAGTTTGATTTTGAAACCAATACCTTTCAGAAATCCACCTACCTGTTTTTCAATATATTTTTCTTATTCCTGCAAAACTTTGTTCGTAACAATACTTTCCCTTTGTTTTGCACATGGGGGAAAGTAAAAATTGACTTGTTACGGGTCAAAATAGAGCCGTGCCACAAGCCAAAACACAGTTTTATGACAGGTCGAACTACAGCCTTATCGCAAATCAAAGTAATAGTTGTCATAGGTTAACATGTAGCCTGATTAAGGGTCAAAATACAGCTTTATCTCTGTTACAATATATTGTTATTGTAAGTCAAAACATTGTCTTTTAACACGTCAACATATAGCTTTGTCTCAGGTGAAAGTCTAGACTTGCCACAGTTTCAAATATTGTTTTAGGTCAAAACCTAGCATTACAGGTTAAACTATTGCTTTGTCGCAGGTCAAGATATAGCCTTGTTTAAGATCGAAATTTAACCTTATTACATATCACAATACAGCTTTATCACAAGTCAAAATATACTCCTGTTCGAAGTCAAAATATAGCCTAATTTAAACCTGGACCTATCAAACGGAAGGACAATAGGGGCAGATGCAAGCGGGGCTGTGGGGGTCGCTGTCGGTATCGTGGAATCAGAGTGGTAGTCGTGGAGTCGGAGTCGTGGAGTCGGAGTCGTGGAGTCGGAGTCGCGGAATCGGAGTCGTAGAGTCGGAGTCGTGGAGTCGGAGTTGTGGAGTCAGATCGTGGAGTCAGGGTCGCTATCGGAGTCGTGGAGGCAGGGTCGCTGTCAGAGTCGTGGAGTCAGGGTCGCTGTCGGAGTCGTGGAGGCAGGGTCGCTGTCGGAGTCGTGGAGTCAGGGTCGCTGTCGGAGTCGTGGAGTCGCAGTCGTGGAGTCGGAGTCGTGGAGTCGGAGCCGTGGAGTCGGAGTCGTGGAGTCGGAGTTGTGGAGTTAGAGTCGTAAAGTCAGAGTCGTGGAGTCAGAGTCGTGGAGTCAGAGTCGTGGAGTCAGAGTTGTAGAGTCAGAGTCTTAGAGTCAGAGTCGTAGAGTCAGAGTCTTAGAGTCAGAGTCGTAGAGTCAGAGTCGGTATCGGATTCGTGGAGTCGGTGTCGGATTCGTCGAGTCGGTGTCGGATTCGTGGAGTTGGTGTCGAATTCGTGGAGTTAGTGTCGGATTCGTGGAGTCGGTGTCGGATTCGTGGAGTCGGAGTTTAAGTATTTAGGCCAGAGTCGTAAATCTATGTCGTGGAGTCGGAGTCAGAGTCGCGGAGTCGAAAATTTTGTGTAACTCCGACTCTAATACATTTTTAATACAACTATTTATATATAATTGTAGTCAAAATGTGTTATTTTCCTTCTAAAAGGTCAAAGTGAATCAGGGTTTTAATTGCAATGGAAATGTAGCCAATTTTTACTTAAAAGAAAACTAAATTACATAAAAACTAGGATTAAACTATGTATGGTAGAATATACCCGGAATCGGAGCTGGAGTCGGGTGATTCATGTACCGACTCTACAGCCCTGGATGCAAGTTAACCACTCTTCATGTTGTGTATACAGCTCCATCGATTATTGAAACATTTTTCTAGGCTTTGTTTACAATTGTGCACTATACGCATATTTTTATTAATTTCTTACATACCTTATTTATTATTAGAATATGGAAGTTCAGCACAACAAAACATGTTGGCTATTTTACATTTCACGATAAAATAATGGAACAATACGTGTAATATGTCAAAATTAATTTAAAGAAATGTAACAACAATCAGGAAAGTTGTGCAAAATGTAAATAAATTCCGTAATTTTCTAGATATAATATACAGGATGTCCGTATTTTATGAAAAGGCATGGGGATCTTGGTTATTTAAAGAGATAGAAAGTAGGTTAAAGTCGGACAATGTTGCGTAATTTTAGAGCTCAAAAATAACAGGAAAATATTTTTGTTTGTTTTCGAGATGGTGTCGAAAAACTGATTATTTGAAATATCGTTTTTATTTTCTAATTTAAAAACTATTGAATCTAGACATTTACAACTTTATACATTATACAGGCACCTTTTAACGAGGAATGTTGTATCATGCTTTATTTTAAGATAACTCTAACATTTATCCGGAACCCATAGACAACATTTGTTTTACTACTGGGCAAGATTTACGATGTTAATATTTTTGTAAAAAAAGTCAGTATTATAGGTTAAAACCCAATAAATTAAGGCAAATTGTTACTAAATAACAAATTTAGAACAACTGATTCAATTTGCAATTGAGACCAGAATGAAAGAATATACAAAATATGATTTAGATAATAAACCAACGGCTGGCTTTTCCAAACATTGCATCGCGTTGAATCACTTCTTTAGTTCGCATAAATTCAAAATTCTACATTCAGGGCATAAGATTAACAGGGCTATAAAAATGACAACGAGGAGATTTGGCGTTCCCCAAACATTTGTTTTATGTAAAATGGGGTTACCTGAAAACACAGTTTGTATATAAACCTAGTAAATATTTTTCTTATTGTACCATTCCTTTGAAAATGGTTTAATAGATAACTAGTCGGAATAAAGTTTATAATTTGCGAAACAGTACCAAGTGTTTTTTCCATTCAATACTTACACATAATGTTATAACACAGTGATCAAAAAATAAGGTAAATTTTTCATTAAAACTTCGTGGTTACTATCAAATCATGAAATTATTTTTTTGTGGGTTAGTGGTACTGTCTTTGATATCTATGGAGACTTTCATTTTAATATATTCAATTGCAGCAGAGCTCAGGGCGTGGCGAAGGTAGCATTTGCCACGGGCGCATCAATCATAGGGGCGCCGCGCCGCACAGTGGCCAATTTGTCAAAACGCGGAATAACGTAATATCTTTTGAAGTAATGATTGTATTGACTTGCGGCTAATGTCGTTTGATTCATGAGGAAAAAACTATAATGAGAATCATCAAATGACATGGTACACATTTCGATGTTTTAAATAGGCGCCAATTGCCGAGGGCGTCCGCGGAAAGTCGCCGATCCAGAGAGTTTTGTAGGAATTATGCTTATTCTAATGGTTTTATTGTACATTATGTTCACGAGAGATTAACAAAAGTAAGTAAACATATCTCAATAGTATCTAGAAGAGGCGTAGAGGTGTTGAATAATTACTGTGGAAATAACCATTGCGCCCGAAAATACGACCTGCATGATGGAATATAACAACAATAATAGCAACATTTATTAATACAATGAGAGCCAAAATGATTTGTTCATTTTTAATAGGAAATAACACATGAATTATTTTAAATGCAGAAATAATATAAATGACATCTTAAAAAGTAATAATGGGAGTTTTACTTTTTGAATATAACACTATATGTTAAATGTCCGCCACCCTTCTCCACACACTCTTCTAAACGACGGACGAAATCTGCCATAACTCGTTGAAGCATATCCTGTGGAATAGCTTCAATTTTTTGTCGGATATTTCTTTTGAGCTCCTCTATATTTCTAGGCTTACTCTTGAACACTCTACTCTTTAAATATCCCCAAAGAAAAAAGTCTGGAACAGTAATATCAGGAGATCTCGGGGGCCAATTAAAATCACCGTTTCGAGAAATTAGTCTATTCGGAAATGTCTGTCGCAGGATCTCCATACTTATTCTTGCAGTATGACAGGTCGCACCGTCTTGTTGAAAAAAAGTGATTTCTTTCTTCTTCTTCAATTTGCGGTATAAAAAATGTCTGGAGCATATGTGCATACCGTTGAGAATTGACTGTTTCGCCGTTTTCTTTAAAAAAATATGGACCGATGATTTTTGACGATGATACAGCACACCAAACAGTCACTTTTGGGGAATGTAAGGGTCTTTCATAGATTTCACACGGGTTTTCGGTAGCCCAGTATCGAAAATTCTGTTTATTTACCAAGCCATGTAAAGTAAAGTGTGCTTCGTCGCTCATGAAAAGATGTTGTGCGATATCGGGTTCCTCATTGCTTAACTCCAAAAAACGTTGACAAAACTCAACACGGCTTTGTTTATCACGATCAGTTAACTTCTGCACCACTGCTATTTTGTATGAATGAAACTTCATTTTGTGCAGCATTCTTCGGGTACTTGTTGCAGATAAATTTAACGCTGCCGAATGCCGCTGAACTGATCGATTTGGGCTACGCAGAATTGATTGTCTCACCCGTTCCTCATTTTCAGGATTGCATGCAGAGCGAATCCTCCCGGCTGATTTTCTTCTCTCAACTGACCTATGATTTCGCCACTTCCTTACCTAATACGAAATAACAGTTCGAGCCGGAACATCACGAACATTAAAATGTAGACGAAATAAACGTTGAGTTTGAATAATTTAACTTAATTTAAGACATTTTTCAACACAAAATATGCGTTGCTGTATGTTCCAACGCACCATTTTGACAACTGTCAAATTATCTCCAAAGTCTCCTCTTTCAAATTGTTATCAGTAATATAGCGATTAATAAATAGTTATATTTGTTATTGCCTATTAAAAATGAACAAATCATTTTGGCTTTCACTGTATTATATTTGACCATGTGATTACATTGTGATTTGATCGCAGTAATGTCACGACTAGGGCAGTTCCGATCCCAAAAAATATCTATATTGAGTATCGGTTATATCGTATATCAAAGTATCGATACGGTAAAATATCGTAATGGAAAGTATGGATATTCAAAATATACCTTTTCGATACCAGACATTTTAGATTTAATATTTATAATTATTAAATACTGCAAATTAATTTTTAAAAGACCTTCATCTAAGATAAATAATATTGTCAGGAATAGCTTAATGACGGTTATGAAATTATCAAAATTCACCTTTTACAAACAAAAAAAATATAATAAGTAAATGTTTAATACGCGTGGCGCATGAAGTAAAATTTCGAGTTTAGAAAAGCGTGAAAATTTGGATTTGCCGGGGCGCGACTCGCTTCGCTCGCGCGCCCCGTCAAATCCAAATTTTCACGCTTTTCTAAACTCGAAATTTTACTTCATGCTTAATCTGGGATTGTAAAACACTCGTTAGAATTTCTTAAGAACTTAAAGTTGAATTGTCTGGCGATAATCACAAATAAATGACTAATAATAGACGAGTTTGCGGCTGTTATCATAATCATAATTAAAATCATAATGATACTAAACTTAAAACTGTTGACATTTCGAGTTTCTGAAATTTCCGTCAATTTTAAAATTTCGGACGGCTAGGAGGTGGATTTCCTAGATTTTCATTAATTTTAAGTCTTTTGCCACGGGCGCCAACGGACCTAGTTCCGGCCCTGGCAGAGCTACACGTGTTTTTTTAAACATATAAAGTGAGCAGAGCTACACGTGTTTTTTTAAACATATAAAAGTGAGTTATGCGATTTTTACTATGTAAGATCATGTTTACAATTTTCTTCGATTATCGTGGTATTGTGCATTATGATTTTTTTTCTGCCAGGCCAAACTGTTATCAAGCAAATTTATTTGTGTGTTATGTGTCGTTTAAAAACGCGTAGAACTATTCGCCTCAAGAGGCCAGAATTAAGGGCAGGCAATTTTTGATGTTTGCACCACGATAATGCACAGTCAGACCGGCATTGGTCCTTCGGCAACATTTTGGCAAAAACTCGACCCAAATCGATCCCACAACCATCGTATTCACACGATTTAGCACTATGCGACTTGGGCTGTTCAACAAACTCAAAAGACCGCTCCGGGGACACCGTTTCGACTCGATTGAGAGATAAAAGTCGAATCGAAGAAAGTATTAAAGGCCATCTTGGAAAAAGACTTCTCTGACTGTTCCGAGAGTTGGAAAAACGTTGGCTTAAGTGCATTGTGTCTGACGGGGAGTATTTAGAAGGAGATAAAATTGATATTAAACAAATCAATTTCATAATTCATTATTCAGAAATAAGGGTTTTTCATTTTATAAACAAATTCATCTCATTTTTTTATCACAGTAGTATGTTTCACCAAGTGCTAAATGATAAATTAATTCAAGATACTCTAGTTTCGTATAAGAAATCGCTTAAAAAACTCGTCAATTTAATTAAAGTTTAACATTACTATTTTCACACAGCAATTTAAGGAACTAATTAGATTATGGCGTACTTAATTTTTAGTCAATATTCTTTATACGGGGTTATTGAAAAAGAAGGAACACATTTTAAACATTTATGTCTTCTAAACTATAGAAGGTAGAATCATAATTCCAACGTTCCTAGACAGACAAAAGTTTAAAATTTGAACAGTCCATGCAGAAGTTCCAACCACGGCCGCATTGGCGCTGTTGCTTGTCGTGTTAATCATGACAATCGTTTGTAGTAAAATGGCGACACAAAAAGAACAAGCATTTTGTGTGCTGCAATTAGCAAAACTGGAGTCCATTATTGAAGTTTATCGTGCTTTTATCCCCCTTTTGCTTGACACTTTTAAAAACCTGAGACATCGATTTGCTGAAGCTGTGAATTTGAAACTAGAGACCAGCTGATTCGTGTGTGGCAAGAAATGAGCCATCGTTTTGATATTTGTCGTGCAACACACATTGTGCTCATATTGAATGCATAAAAAATTGAACTTTTCTCTTTCCAGGAACGTTGGAATTGTGTTTCTGTCTTTTGTAGTTTATAAGAAATAAATGTTTAAAATCTGTTGCTTCATTTTGAATAACCCCGTACGTAGGAGTATTTTTTATAATATTTCAAAAAAAAAAGTTATATCAGTAATTTTGAATACATCATTCATTTATAAATACTTAGACCACATATGTTGAATAATTTCTGACAATTTTTAATACATTATATACGGTTGTGTCTTATCATATTTTTCTTGGAACATTCTCATTCATGTTTAAAAAAACAATTAAAATAAATAATTCATAAAATCAAGAAAAATATTCGTTTGCAATGTTTACACGGTTGTAGATTTCTTTTCGAAAAGATCAAACGGCGCATTTGTCTCGGAGGTAATAATTTTGAGCTAGAAAGTTGTAAGATGGATCAATTTTGCAAGTCTACTAGGATGGGCGCAGTTTGGTAAGATGTCAGATATGCGCATTTTAATATCCTCATTATATTTTTTACAAACTGTGCAACACCATATCTACTAATCGGCAAGGTGAGATTTTAGAGTTAACTCTAGAAGTTGATTATAGGTAAAATTCTGCAGTTATTTTAATGATTTCTAGGAATGACTTATTATATTCCATACTAGGAATTTTTCTTTTAAATATACATAATGTTCCTGCTGTAAATTTTCAGGAATTAGTCGATTTTATAAAAGCGTTCAATTTGAAATTTCGAACGAGTGTTTCCACTCCCAGATTAAGCATGAAGTAAAATTTCGAGTTTAGAAAAGCCTAAAAATTTGGTTTGGTCGCTCCGCGAAGCGGAGCGGCCAAACCAAATTTTTAGGCTTTTCTAAACTCGAAGTTTTACTTCATGCGCCACGCGTATAAAACACTAAAATATTGTGAAGTTAGAAATGCACTTAAAAATACTTTTTTCTAAATGAGTAATATTCAAAATATTTAAATAACACAATATTTACGTTTTTCCTCACACATTCTCAAGTCAGGTCAAATAATACAATGTATCAAATTAACTTATTTATTTAACAAAAAATATAATGCTGCGTCATTGCATCAATGGCGGTTAATAATTCTATTTGGAAATATATTGATATTAAACTGACATGTGGGATTTTGATTTCATAAAAGGAGAATTTCATTTGATACATGGTGAAAATCAAGCGAAAACCAAGGTAAATTTGGTAGTGTGGCCCGACGCGAAATCTTACTTTAAAAATTTGGCCCGGCTGCTAAAAAGGTTGCCCGCCCCACGGTTCAAATAGAGCAGTTAATTTATATCTTCACCTCTATCTAATCAGAATTCGCCGCCGATCCGTATAAGATCATTAGAAACCGGCCAGAAACAATTACAGCCAGGAATGGACTAAAACGGATACACAGTAGTTCGTCCGAAATCTAAACACCCCGGGAGAACCGCTCGATACCAATTAAAAGCCAAATCTAATTTGCACAGTCCAGATTGAAATTTCGGACCGCAGCAACTCTTCTCCCCATTCAAACGACGCCCTATCCGGCACCTTTTCGGCCATGCAGAAATATTGTTTATCTTGTCGCAAACATGTTTTTCTCGTACGTCAAAACACCGGATCGATACCGTATCCGTCACACAACGCAAAGAAGCGCGCCCCCTTTTCCCATTTTCTCTACGCTATTCACTCACTAGGCAACGGGACGGGAAAATACCGCGTATCCAGGGGACGACGAATTAATGCAGCTGCCGACTTCATTAAGGCCGCATCATAATGTCGGGTAATTATGTAAACAGTGGAGTACACTGTGTTACTCGATTGATTTATGATGGTTCGGTTTGCTTGCCTGGAGGAAGAAGTGAAACGCGGCGAAGATTGCTACAGTACGGCGGCTTCGTCTCGGGGTCGTGGATAAACTAAGTGAAACAAAACTCGCGTAAGTAAGCGAAGTTCTGAATGCTTTCCGCAGTTCCTGTTGTCAAAAACGGGGAGAATGTTTCCACGCGAGGATTTTTATGATCTCCACACTCTGATGAAAGTTTACGCAGTGAATCTTTTTTTCCTGCTCAAGTGAGGGTTGTTGTATAAATATGATGACGGAGTTATAAAAGGGTGAGATCAGTTTGTAGGTCTTTGCCGGAGTGAGTCTTTAAATTAAGTTAGCTGAATCACCACGAATGCTGGCGTTGAAATGATCTTTTTATTGTGGAATATTAAAGATACAGAAAATATAAAAGGTTCTGTGATTTTTCACAAATAAAACCACTAGAGGTTTAATTTTTCAGGCAAAAATTGAATAAATATTTCACTAAAACTTTGTTCTTTATTAATTTAGCGGGACTAATGTCATGTCTTAAATCGCGAGACCGTAGGTCCAGCGATTTAGTGACTGATTGAGTTAAATTTGCTAAAAACAATAAAGTTTGAGTGAAATTTTCAAATTTTGCCTGTATTAAAAGTAAAACTCGAGTGGTTTTCGTCATAATTATTTTACGAAAGCGCATTCCTAGCACTTTTGCACTCAATATCCTTAAATGGACCGAATTTTTTTTTAAGTTAAACTGTCAACGGCGGAGGCTTCTCGTCTCAGTTATACAAACAAAGTTAAATTCGTGTTTCAGTTGTGTTTTAAGTTAAATTAAAATATTACATAATTTTTTAATAGTTTAAGTGCCTAAAGCTTGTATTAATGGGAATTGCAGAAAACTCTAAACTGCTTCCCAAGTTTTGAGTGTTTTGTGGGACAGAACATCAACATTTTCTTTAATTTCTTTAGCCTTGTTATCAAAGCGAAACATCTTAATTAATTTTATTCTTAAAACGAACGCTGTCAGCTTTTGACGTTTTAATTTGATGTTTGTGTGAGCTACTATGATCAATTGTAAAAAGAGGAGAGATATTCCATTTATTAAAACGTTCACGGTCTGCACGTGGAGGACCATGAAGATTTAATAAATGGAAAAACCCTTAAGACGTAATTTTTTTAATTCGCATGTAACTGTTTGAAAAAGCAAATGCAAAAGCTTATCCTACAACTGGCATCTAGGTGATTTTTAAATGTCGCAGACTTTTCAAGACTCGAGATTTTACGCGTATAAAACACTGATTTCAAGTGAAGTTCAAAATATACTACTAGAGCAGTATGATAAAGATATATACAGTGAATTTTTGTTTTAGGTATACATACGCATAAGCTAAAAATTTTCCGAGGAAGTTCAATTTGAAGCTTCAAACGAGTGTTTTCCACTCCCAGACTAAGCATGAAGTAAAATTTCGAGTTTAGAAAAGCCCCGTGGGCTTTTCTAAACTCGAAATTTTACTTCATGCGCCACGCGGATAGAACACTAAAATATTGTGAAACATATGTATATTTGAACTTTACTTATAATCTCTGTTTTGACGTATTTCTCTATTTTTGAGAAATTATTTCAAGAATATTTTCGACAGCTGTTATTAAAACAAGCGTAATAGGTGCTTTAGTGTGTCCTTAGCCTAAGCCATTCAGTTTATGACCATAACTAACTCGTATAATAAAAAATGTATTCACTTGATGAAAATTCTATGTCCCCGAAACGAGAGAGCTGTATACCCATATTTATTATTTTTTGGAGAAAAACCGATGACTATAAAACGGGTATTTTTCGTTGGGGTCCCTGTTTGCCTAAATAATAAAAAATAACGTCGTCGGGCCGTTTTAATAGGAAAGGTTTTTAAGTTACGACTGCGTTTTTCCCAGGGCGACAGCGTCCGATGGATTTATTGAGAAAATAAATTCGTTTTGTTTGTGCGTACCGTACCCACAACTTTCCTTTGCTTTTATTTTTTTTGTTTCAATACCGAATACAGTAAACCTACTTATCTGTAAGGTCCTTATTTAAATAAGTTTTCAATAATTGTGAAAGTGAATTATCGGGATAAATATAATTAACGGGAAATAAAATAAGTAAAGGAAAAAAATGGTAAATTTAAGTTTAATGGTGTTAGTAACTTATAGTCCAGTTCACGAGAGGTGTCCTGTGGTATTTAAATTCAAATTTAAATAACTATAACAATATTTAAGAGAGTTTAGCATACGTTGCAATTGAACACACCGAAGCAGAAATAATAATCTTAATATGAAGAGGACCTGATCAAAACATCCACACAGTCTCTGAAGAATGCTTAAGAATGAAATTTTAATAAGCGGAGATTTCGTATTCTTTTTGGTATAACAAAGTGGGCTTTGAAAACAAAACCAACACGATTGGTTTTAAAGAAAATATTTACAATTCGCAAAACATTAAGCACACTTTTTTTAATGTAAATTGCGTTTTTTCATGGAGAAACTGAGAAATATTGCATTTCTAAAAGTTAGTACATACGAGCAATAATAATATGTAATTTAATGTTTGATTTAAATGAAATGATCGAAATTATATAAAAAAAGTAGATAGAAGACCAGCGTTATGGGTGGCAAAAATAATGTGGGTGTTTTGATAGGGTCCCAATATGGAAATACCTTAAAGAAAAGTTGTACCATAGATTTTAAATCTGTAATCATAGGATACCTCTCGTAAATTCTACTATATGTCTAAAATTTTTAATCATAGGACACCTCTCGTGAATTCTACTATATGTCTAACATTGTATCGGTGGAGTTACTATTTACTTGACTTGTTTTTGTTTTCTCAAAAACATGCTAAGAATTATGTAGTTATTGGGAGGAAAAACAAGTGTGTTTTCTCTCAATAACTTTACATAGTGTAATATGTTTTACCAAATGCTAAATGGGAAATTAATTGAAGCTAAATATTTCAATTTTTTAAGTACTAATATGAAAAATCACCTAATAAACTTTGAATTTAATTTGATTTATTACTTGTCAATGAAAAATATGCCACAGGTTGAATTGCTTCAAGCACCATTTCATAATCTTTATGACTTTATAAATATTGATATTCACACACAAACATTATCATCAGGAAGTGTCGAATGTGGTCTAACAAGTTACTGATAACACCTCTTGGTTATTCCCTTACTTTTCGTGTGAATGCATAAGAATTAAGCTTGCATTAGACGAAACTATTTTCTTGTACAAAAATTTGTACAAGAAATTACCAAATAGAACATGTCCTATTTCCATTATACAAAATTGAACAAGACCATGATAGAAAATAGTGTCGTCTAATACAAGCTATATTTAGATCAGTCGAGCAATTCAAGATTTAGCTAATGAAGTTTTCTCTATTAGTTAATTAGTTTATACTATCTAATAAGTTCGGTTTTACAAAAAAAAAAGAATGAATCGCCTAGAAGGAGAGGGGCGTCAGTACCTAATAACCAATTTAAAAAATCCAGTTCTAAAGTTCAAGTCGTATTAAAACCAACCAAACAAAGTCGCAGTGGTTAAGTGGATTTTAGAAAATATGCTACTGGAATATGAAAGCTCTTATAGTATGTCTTCGCTAATAAACAAAATAACTCATCCTCTTGCATGTACTCTAATTTTAAAAATTTGGTGTTTACATCCCGTTGCTGTGAGGTGTCCCATATACAGGGAGTTTTCTTCCTAATTACAGCGTATGTGCTGTATATCTTAAGATATTCATTGTTGTTTTTTTAAGTTTGAAGCTTTAAACAAGTGTTTTCCACTCCCAGATTAAGCGACAATTGTCGAACGAGTGTCTTCCACTCCCAGGTTAAGCATGAAGTAAAATTTCGAGTTTAGAAAAGCCTGAAAATTTGGTTTGGTCGCGTAGCGCGAAGCGCGGAGCGACCAAACCAAATTTTCAGGCTTTTCTAAACTCGAAATTTTACTTCATGCGCCACGCGTATAAAACACTGAAATATTATGAAGTTCCCAAGCTTCTACTTAAGCAGTATGCAAGAGACGTATATTTTGAACTTCACTTAAAACCAGCGTTTCACACGCGTGGAGCATTAAATCAAATTTCAGGTTTAGAAAAGCCTGAAAATTTGGTTTCGTCGCTCCGCTTCGCTACGCGACCAAACCAAATTTTTAGGCCTCTCTAAACTCGAAATTTTACGTTATGCTTAATCTGGGACTGGAAAACACTCGTTTAAAGATATAAATTGAACTATTTCAAATGTATACTTCCCTGTATTCCCTGTATAAATTTGTAGTCGACAGACTTTTTTTCTGAAAAAATCTTGGTCCGTTGAAAAAAATTATGAATCTCACGGACTAATCAATCTTTAAATGACAGATTGAAGAAAACGCCTTGGTTGATTGAATTCAAAGATTGAGACAATTGAATAGAAATTATTCCCCTTCTTTAATCATCATCAACTCAGCATTTATTATTAATATTTTCTAAAATCTACTAAACCCTTTGCTCTCATTGAGAGAATTCTCTATCTCTGTTGTCAATATTTTTAAAGGGAGAAACAGTATATTTCTACAATGAGCAAGGAAACATAGCACTTCCCATGAGTATGATACGAGTGGAAAATGGTTATTCCATGCGAAATGTACACTATACTTTTTCTACGACTGTACACATATATTTAAAAAAAAATCAGTTTTATTTATTATAAAACTAGCACTACTTTTAGCCATTTACATTTTTAATCGCACAATTCTGCACGGAATTCCTTCGGGTTTTCTTTAATGTATAGCCTGACTCGACTTAAAGTACTTAAGTTTTTTATTCAGCACCTTTAAGCGTCGCGAGTGGTCATCGCGTGTCGAGGCAGTGACTAACGTAGAAATTGACCAATCTGGGAGCCCCATTCGGTCTCTGTAACGCAAGCCGAGCGTATAAAATTTGGAATTTCTGACGTTTTGCCGGATTTACGTATTCCAGGTTGCAGGTTGTGGTCGTTGCCATAGAAACCATTACATTACAGTTACCATACACCTTCTGTAACTCTAGAACTACAATGGTAATAAAATAATAAAAAAATGTATGCGCGATTTTATATTATTTTATTTTACTATTGTAACAAGATAAATTCAAATTCAAAACTATTTGAATTCGAGAAAATAAGCTTACGCTTCTTATAGTTTGCACACTTTAAACATAATATAAAAAATTACGAAAAAACTATTCGTGAAAATGCAAACAGTGTCTTAATTAATAAGACAATTTAAGACGATAAATATTCATTGAAACAACTACTTTCCGTGCAAATACACCTCCGGATATTGAATTATACAATGAAATATTTAAAATCTTTGAAGAGAATTTGACCTAAACGTTACATATACTTTAATAGAGCGTTGTAACAAATCAAATTAAATAAGATTTTAAATATTTCATTGTATAATTCAATATCCGGAGGTGTATTTGCACGGGAAGTAGTTGTTTCAATGAATATTTATCGTCTTAAATTGTCTTATTAATTAAGACACTGTTTGCATTTTCACGAATAGTTTTTTCGTAATTTTTTATATTATATTTACTATTGTAGTTCTAGAGTTACAGCAGGTGTATTGTAACTGTAATGGTTTCTATGGCAACGACCACATAACAACAATTACATTTACTAATCAGTAACGCACCCATAAGTAAGACATTTCGGAATAGGAGTAGACAAAAAAATGAATGTCGCTATATTTTTCTCGTAATACAGCACATATTTTAAAGCGGTATACTGACACAACCCTAATAAATTACAAACTGATACGTCTCATTAGTTTAATTATAAACGCGCAAACAATGCATTATCGTCCAGCGTCCGATACAACATTTCTGCGGAAACATCCAAACAGTAATAAATACCTACAGCGGCCATAGGCGGTGAACGCATAATTCCCAAATTAACAACAAATGGCGCCCGGAACACAAATAAAATTAACCCTCGAACGGGCGAAACCCCCCCTCCATGTAAAACAGGCTCATTGTGGCAGATTTTAAAAGCGGAATAAATGTAATACACGTGGAAACATTCGGCATACCTTTCCCAACACATGTCAGCCGGTGAAGAGGACGAGGGTTCTCGTTTACTATCGATCCAGGTCGAAATGTACAAAATACACAAACAAATAAGAGATGGTGTGTGCTTATATATATATTTATATGGGAAAAAAGGGTGAAAGTAATTTATTTGGACGTTTTCGATTGAATTTGCGCAACTTGATACAAGTATATAAATAAATTCAGTGAATTCCCAAAGAATGAATAAAATGGAGGGCATCTAGAGGTACTAATATTGACTTCAATCGATGAATAAAATACATGATAGTTAAATTGATACATGGAATTTTTCATTTAAGTATAAACAGTGATGTTAGTGGTAAATACGATTGATTATTTGCCGTAAATTACTGTATTACCTAGCAGTTTCAGTTAGATTGGTCACATTCTTTCGTTAGCACGCGCAAGAGATGATAATATATAAAAAAAAACAACGTTCCATAAGAAAATAAAATCTTATTTTAATTTACTGTTACATAATAATATACACTTATTAAAGTGATTTATTTAAAAACAATTAATAACATTATATTTTGGATTACATCAAATCGGCATTTTACACGCTTGGCGCGTGAAGTAACATTTCGAGTTTACAAAAGCCTGAAAATTTGGTTTGGTCGCGTAGCGCTAAACCAAATTTTCAGGCTACGCGACCAAATCATTTTTTTAGGCTTTTCTAAACTCGAAATATTACTTCATGCTTAATCAATGAGTGGAAAACACTTTTTAGGATTACATTAAATGCTTTTATAAAAAAATACAGGAAGCAAACAAAATCTTTATTCAATTTTGCAACTTATTAAGTTTTTGATTTGATTGATGTATTAGTTTGTGTAACTAATATTAGGCTTTTCTAAACTTGAAATGTTACTTCATGCGCCACGCGTATAAAACACTGATTTATTCAAATTTCCTGTTCTTCTGGATAGTGTAAAAATCAAATAATGGAACTTTAATGTAGTTTCTTGAACATTGGAGCCTCTATATAAAATCCGTCCATTTTGTTATGTTCGGCGATTGCTATTTAGGGTACATTTCAAATTATAGATAGTTGTCGTTCTATTTAACAAAGTTATAGTAAAAAGATAATTGTGTGCCGATTTCACTTTTTTGCCATATCTTAAAAACAAATTAAGCTAGTTGAAATTAGTTAACGCAGGTTTAAATTAAATTACACTTGGTTTGTTTCACAATTTTTTACTTTACTATTTACTCGACTAGTTTCGCGTTTTACAGCATTATCAGGATAATGCTGTAAAACGCGAAACTAGTCGAGTAAATAGTAAAGTAAAAAATTGTGAAACAAACCAAGTGTAATTTAATTTAAACCTTCATTATCAATATTTGAAAATGTTTCACCAAGTGATAAGTGAGAAAATTATTCAAGAAATATTAGTTAACGCAGTTTTATTTTGTATTAACACTGAAAACTTTTACCTCATTTAACCGTCTTTGTATGTATAATACGAGGGATGATCAAAAAGTAAGGTTACAAAAGTAACGTTTTATTGCAGGCTTTGTAGCTGTACTTTTTGATCACCCCTCATAGTTTACGACATCCTAATGGGCGAGCACGATAAAACAAACGAACGGTATAGTTATGCTTTTTAATTCACTTTTTATTTAGAATTTTTACAATTTTTCGGATTACATCACTTTTTGCTGTACAGTAAGATTAATAAGTAGGTATACATATCCCGGTGTATGCGCTGCACAGTTTTAGGTATTCGTTGATTTTATGAAAACATTCCATTTAAAGCTTCTAACGAGTGTTTTCGCTCCTTGGGAAATTTTGAGTTTAGAAAAACAGCCTTAGAAACTTTAAATTGGCGGCTTTTATAGAAATTCCTGCAAATTTACTAAACCCTGTAATTATCTGGATGTGTATACTTAAAAGAAACAATTCCTGTACGTTGACGTGCATACTTCAAAGTAGAGCGTGAACCAAGGATTTAGAAACGCTTCTCTAGACTTAATTGAAATGTATTACAAACTTAATTAGCAATTCTTGATCTTAGAACATTTAACAGAGGTAGCTAATTAATGCAAACAGCAACCTGTCAGAAATATTGGTTGCTTAAATACATTTCTCAATGTCAAATATTTCCCATCATAAAGTATAAACGACCAATTAAACAAAATTCAAACTCATTACTTGTTTACTTATCAGAGACCATTACAACACTAGAACACTAGACACAAAAAGCCAATTAAAATGATTTCATTAGAGAGCTCTTTGTGGAGTGGAATCGTGCAGTGTGTATGTGCGGATGTCGTAACCAGTGCCGTTCGTGTTACACAATAAATCAATATGAATTGTACCGAAAATGAATCGGGCATACATGCAGGTGTATCCCCTGCCAATCGCTGAAACGGGATATTAGTTTACACATTTCTCCTCCGCGACAGGAAAACAAATCCTAATCCCGGATCGACTGCCCTACAAAAAAAAGAAGCACACGAAACTTCGTCACGTGCCGTGTTAATATCACGCCCTTTTGTAGGTCTTAGGTTATAAGGATGTCGGAGAACAGAGGGGGGGATGTTGGGGGAAGTGCTTCTCGAGAGGGAGTCCGGAAATTAATTGTCGAATCATTTTTCGATATTTCATTCAGGGAAGTGAGGAGACAATATGACTTCTTTGATTGGGTGTAATTTGAACGTCGATCGAATCGGCGTTTGGGTATAAAAGGGAGCTCGCTCTGATACGAATCGGGAGGAATACTTCCTGTATTTAAAGAATCCTTTGTGAAACCAGACAGCAACCTCCAGTTCCGTCGGACAATTGATTTGAATAAAAAGGACTTCACTCAATTCAATTGCATAGTTGCGAAGTTAAAAGCGTGTATCTGTGGGAAGGCCTTTATCAGAAAGGTTGAATTTCTTACATCAAGTTTAGTAATTATTACTTCAAAGACAAAAGGGTTTTTTGCTACACTCATGGCTTACCAGAACGAGGCGTTAGTGCTGCACTAAGTGGATTATAAGCGATACTATCACTTCCAAGGGCTGGGTGCACGAGCGGTTGGAACTGCCAGGGCACTGGGAAATTTCTCTGTGCACAGTGTACTAAGAATGTTCCTAATACTTATTATATTCGTATTCAATTCGACAAATATTCGCTTATTTGTTGATATCCTTATTTGTTTTCGTATCCGCCAAATTTATTGCAAATACGCGAATATTATTCGTGTACTAAAATTTCAACTATAGTAAAAGTAAATCGTCGTTTAAGTTTCAACATCGGATATCTCACTTTTCCCTACGTTACAGGAGAGCGCAAACACTGTTTTGAGATGTGAAGATTTGTGATTTGAGATATGTGAAGATGATAAGAACCTCGCTTGCGGCGCTTTCAAGCATCAGAACGATGAACTATTGCTACCAACACAATAGCAAGGAAATATAAATCCAACAGTGTGCATAAATCAATTTCGCATTTTTTTGAGATATGCTATGTTGAAACTTAAACGACGATATGTTTTGAACTTCAGAATAATTCAGCGTTTTATCCGTCTAGCGTATGAATTAAATATTTACTGCCTTATCAATAGACGATAGCATACAGCTAACTACTAAGGATGATATTAACATTTTCTTATTAATGAAACATTTTAGTAGATTACTATTGTTAGTTTACAAGTAATAATTTAATAACATCGTACTCCCAGTTTAAAGCACGTGATCCGTGTTATACATAACCTCCAATGCCATACCAAAACGAATTTATTTAATTATATTGCTATGATTTATTTAAGATTTATAAATTTACGTACCTAAGCAGTATATTTTGAATTTCACATCGAATCCGTGTTTTATACGCGTGGCGCATGAAGTAAAATTTCGAGTTTAGAAAAGCCTGAAAATTTGGTTTGATCGCTCCGCTTCGCGGAGCGATCAAACCAAATTTTAAGGCTTTTCTAAACTCGAAATTTTACTTCATGCTTAATCTGGGATTGGTAACACTCGGTAGAGGCTTTAAATTGATTTTTTTTAATAAAACAGTGAATGTCTGAAAACATACATTAACAAATCGTCATATGTATGAGGTGTGTAAATTAAGTAACGAGACTGGCAACGTAGCGTTCGATCTGGCAACATTTGGGACGTGGGACTTTAAAGGGCGGCAAGTGAACATGTGATACGCCTTCAGTCGGGGGGCGTCACGGCAATGGAGATTCCGATTTTTGACAATAGTTCTATGAAACTCAACAAGATGGCGTTATTTTCGAGACAACGCCTTTTCAATGCAACAAATTTTTTTATAATGAATTTTTAAGCTATTTTTGGGCCTGCCCGCCCTGCCATTTCCGGTGTTTTCGCCATTTCTCTTGGGTTTTCTTTGAGAATAGGTGCGTTTTTAAAGTGTTTCATAATTTATGTTTTAACATTTTGCTCCAATTAAGAAATATTTTTATTTTTCTATAATCTCTATTATTAAATGGATTTCTTCGTTATTTATAATTATTACATGTACTGTTGTAATTTTTTTGTTTACCTACTTATTTGTTAAATCATTTTCTTCATAATAAAGTATGTTTAAATAACATTACTGTTTTATTTGTATTTGTATTATTTTTCCGTTTGTACTTAAAATAATGAATTTCTACAATATTTTGAAAATATTAATAAAGGTAGGTGTTAATTAAATACGTATTAATAATAAAATAACGAATATATTCAATTTTACATTCACATGTATGAAAAGTGGCGTCTAAGTGTGAGAGAATTTCAAATAACAGTTTTTTGTATTTCTCACTAACCATACACACATGCGTTAGTGATAGTTATGAGAAACCCTCATAGGTGGCACCAAAAAACGGAACACGGGCTGACGCCCCCCTGTTCATTATGAATTAGAACTCGCTAGTCATTTGGTTGTCTGTAGCATTTTTTCAGTGAAACAGTTTTTTTCTAGTGCGATCTAAAAATAAGTAGCATCAATTTCCAGCAACGGTGTGCTATCAGGTTTAGCTTCAGAATTGGGCACAGTTCAACGGAACCTTTTGCAAAACTTCAGCAGGCCTACGGAAACAGTGTATTGTCCAGATTTTTTGATGGTTTATGGCATTTTTAGAAGAAAGAGACTCGATAAAAAATGAATCACGCAACGAAAAGTCTTTAGCTTCAAGAAACGACTTAAATGTCTACAGAATCCTGGACTTTGTTCGTTTAGATCAGTGGTCTCCAAACTACGGCCCGCGGGCCAAATCCGGCCCGCGACTTGCATGAATCCGGCCCGCGATTGTTTGTAACTTTTTTTGTAAATGTCATATTTTGAAATATTGTAACAATTGTTCCTTAAATTTTTCATAATTTTATAAAATTAATAGGATCTTGGCCGACTTTATTATGTAGAAATGTATTTGTGGCCCGCGAAGAAGATAGTTTGGAGACCCAGGGTTTAGATCAACGGTTGGAAGACAGAATGATCGGAGAAGAGTTTAATTTGACTCACACCACCGTTTATCAGATTTTGACCAATGAACTAGGGACAAGAAGAATCTGGACAAAAATGGCAATTTGAATAAACGAGTTTTTGGCCAGTAAAAATATTCATGTGGCTACTCAGCCTCCTAATTCGCCTGACTTCAGTCCTTGTGACTTTTTTCTCTTCCCTAGATCGAAAAATCACCTCAAAAAAACTCATTTTGGGACGCATTCAAACGGTTGTAACCGGCCAGCTGAAAGCTATTCCAGTATGCGAGTTCCAGCACTGCTATGAGGATTGGAAGAACCGTCTCCAGCGCTGTGTGGCTTCCCAAGAAAGTTTTGAGGGGAGAGAATATTGAATTGTAATTCTATTCGAACAATGTATGGTGTGGAAGCATTTGAAATGGAAGGGTATGACTATATTAATAGAGAGCAATGGTGGTTCCTGAAACTGATACTGGCAGTGGAATCATCAACTCCTAGCTACATTTTGTTTCAGGAAACCGATCGTGGAGGTATGATGGTGAAACGCGTTGGAAATGGTGGTGAAATACGAGATGAAGTTGAATGAATTAGGGAATGAGAGGCTGGTGAAAGATGTATGGACGACATGTTTGGGAACAGAAAAGAGTTTACAGAGTGGAAGAGAAAGCGAAGAAAGATGTATAAAAGAGTAGGGATTTCGGAGATGGTTGCACATGACTGGCTGGAAAAACGAAAAAAAAAAAAATCAGTCTCATGACTTTATTTACACATCGTATATCTAAAAGAAGAACTCCCTGCATATTCACAAGAACAATATTCGGTCAAGTCAAATTTAGACTCTTTTTTGTGATTACACAAACCTATCTTTAAATAAAACAATCATGCTTAATCCAAATTTACCCAAACACGCCATCTTATTATTCCCCATCAACAAATTGAACACTCCTCGGCGACGACGACCCTCGCTCTCCCTCAAATAAAACACTCGTTTCATTTCCCCCTCAACCCCAACAGCCAGACAGGGCCAAGATAATTCCCGCAATAAACCAACCAACCGGCGACCACTCGAAACATCTTAATCACAAGTCCAGGGATTTCCGTAAAAATATCATCCCCCATTGGGGACCGGGCGCACAAGGACACGTCGTGGAAAAAAGAGAAAAAGCTCACGAGAGTTGATTAAATAATTCGGCGTCATTTTTCCCCGGAACAAAAATTGGTCGTTAAAGCGAGTGCATCCCTCCCTCCCCCCACGAGTAAATCAAGAAAGAAAACGCGAATTAGGGGGGTGGTGGGGAAAAGGTTGAATTTCTGGGGGGAAAAGGAATAAAGGAAATAAATAAATGTTGGAATTCAAACGAGCGAAATAATTACAATCGCGCTGAATGAATTTCGTGGATGTGAAATGGGTCGTTTCTTCCCTTTCTTTTGTCTAACGAAAATTGTGAATTAAAAAGGTCGGCAATTTGAAAAAGTATACTAATGAAAATAGTGCGTGATAACCAAATAAAACTGCTCTAATGAAAATTAACCTTCAAGCTCAATAAATCGCAACGTGCAAGGATTTTTGTTTTCTTCTAAAGTATACCTACATTTCCAGATGTAATCACTCCTTAATTAAGCATGAAGTAAAATTTCGAGTTTAGAATAGCCAGAACATTTCGATTTGCTGGCGAGGAGCATAGTTTTCTAAACTCGAAAAATTTTACTTCATGCGCCACGCGTACAGAATATTTATTTACAGTTAAGTTCGCAAACAGATGTTTCATTTGTTATTATAATAAATGGAGTTATAAATGTGAAATAAAAATGAAAGATAAAACAGTTAATTACAAATGAATAAAAACTGAATTTAAATTCGTAGCCCGAATTTATTTAAAATTATAGAGGGCCTCATAAATATTAGTTGCCTCGGCCCTCATGTTCTTTTCTGAAAGTACACTGGTCAGTACATACAGGGATTTATTTCTTGAAAGTATACGTTGTTTTTAAAAAGCGTTAAATTTGAAGCTTCTAATGAGCGTTTCTACTCCCAGATTGAGCATGAACTAAAATTTCGAGTTTAGAAAAGCCGGAAAATTTGGTTTGATCGCGTAGCGAAGCGCCTAATCTCTCGTTTTGGTGATTTGCACTGGCCAGCAAGATTGCTCGATGAAACCGTTCCAGACTTTTTTTGTGGGGCTTTTTGAAGTCACGAGTCTATGGCAACAAGCCTCAGACTCCTAAAGCTCTCAGAGAGAATATCCGTGAAGAATGCGAGAACCTATCGACGAAAATTCTGGCAAGAGTGAACAATACTGACGGCGGCCACTTGGTCGATATCATTTTCTCGATTTAAAGGGAAAAGGAACACAATCCAGAAGCAGAACCAAAGTTTTTAATTCATAAAAAAATGACAGCCAAAGAACATCGGGTGACAACTTTTGCGCCACCTTATACTTAAATAATAAATTCCCTGTATTTAAATATCTATGAGCTTAAGTTTCAACTTTCTTAATGTTAAATATGCATGCACTATCGCTTTAACATAAAGGTCATGAGAATCTAGTCAAAAGTATTAATGGCGAAACGAGAACTTTGTAATTTTCACAAGATTTAGGAAACACAAAAATGTCCAATTATGAGTTAGATAGTAGATATGTAAATATCTATAAGCTTTAACGTACCAACTTTCTTAATGTAAAATATGTATAAATTGTTGCTTTAACATAAAGGTCATAAGAATCCAGTCCAAAGGACCAATGGTCCTTCGAACCAGATTCTTTCCAACAATAAATACCACTGAAAACCCGTCTTGACCATTTATGCGCGAAAAACTCTAATTATATTTTTGTTTTGTTACACATATCATTATTCATTTAACTATGTGCAATAATAACAATAATAATACATAATCGAAACAATGTGTAACGTGCCGGTGTAAACACTTTTACGTATGCAAGTTACGGGCGGCCTTGCACCTTGGCTTAGTAACCCGGTTGCCGAATGCGCGGTTTCGAAACGATTTGTGCCATCATCCGCCGCGGACTTGGAAGTGAAAAGAGGCGGAGGCGCCTAACTAACACCGGTCGACGTCGGCGACGACGACCACTTTCCCTCTTCATTCATTATGGCCGTTACATCATAACGCGCGGGGCCCGCTTTTAATGTTCACTTAATTACCCGAGGTATTGCGGCACACTCCCCGACGATTGTTAACCGGGGGGAATCCGAATACTTTAAAAACTTTGTTAATTTAGAGATGATAATGGACTTGGAAAGTGATTAATTTGTGTTATAATATGATAAAGATTCATTGGTGTTTACCGAATGATATGCAGTGTCTGCGTTTTTTTTTTTTTACAAAGGTACGTAAGATTATTATTCAGTACAAGACTCGGCTTCCACCTAGTACGTGAGAGAGTAAATAGGATTGATCCAATGCAGAACTCTGCGTAAACTTTGTTGTGGGATGTAAGTCCAGTCCAAAGAACCAATGGTCCTTCGAAGTAAATTCTTTTCAACAATAAATATCACTCAAAATCAACCCATCTTGGCTATTTAGTTTAGTTTACTCTGTTTAACTGTGTTTGATTGAATTGCCGCTTTGCTATCAACTTGCCAATAAGATCCATGTGTCTATTGAAGAAATGAATGCCATTCTTCGAAAATGTTACACCAATCAACATACTACAAAAATATTGTAAATCGATAACTTATAAGTACTAACTACGCCAGTCGCAAATTTTTTTTCCTGCAGGGGTCGTCTTCCTTGCGGATCCGGGTGCACTGCAGCCTAGGTGGCTTATTGTACTACCCCATATTGCCTTACTCACGCAACTCTAATATGTTATTAAAATAGTGACTTACCTGTTGTGCTTGTCTCATAGGGATCTGCTGCTGCGGATGTATCGTCTGCTGTTGCATGTAGTGGTGGTTCATGGGAGCGGGCTGCATCTGCCCCGGCATTGTGTACATCAGCTGTTCGGGGGCGATATTTTTATTTTGTCCGATGTCGTATAAATTCTGGAGTCCCGGTCCCATGTAGGACATATTCTGCGGCTGACCGGCCTGCGGCAATTTGTTGTTCACGGGAAACTTCCATTTGTCATGATTCTGAAAAGAGCGAGCCGTAAAATAGAATGCGCATTCATCAAAAAAAGAGGTAAATCAGTAATGATCGTAATAAGAAACATCGGATAATCAATCACTTACTGTACGAAAAAATAAAGGAACATAAAAAGTAATAATTACAATAAGAATCGAACAAATGAGGGTAACTCGTACTGACAGACAGCCACCCCCGATTTGTCGATGATATTAATCAAGAACGGCGAGTTTAACAAGTGGAAATAATATTTACGAGGAAAGTTATGTGTTTTCATGTTGCGTTATAAAGAATTGTTTTGATTGCTAGGTCATTTTTAACGAAATGTTTTTCCGAAAAGCCTAATATTAGTGAATCATTTGATAACAGCCTACTCCAAATGTGGAACGAATTTTTGAACATGCTTAAGGAATATTTGTTTCAATTTCCAAGTCAAGTCGTAAAATATAGAATTTCACATTACGACTTGCCTTACAAATTGTTTCAACTATTAAAAAAATCAATTGCTTGGCGCAAACAATCATTCCTTTAAAGAAACAATTACCAACACGAGCCGTTTACAGAAGGCGCAATAATAAATAAATCGCGTTTTGTTTTTTAGGTGTTGCGCATTTCGAAATTCCCAGGAGAGAGAAAGTCTCGGCGCGCTCTTTTCGAGGCTGAAAAATCGCCGGGCGGGCAAATATGGGTGGGCTTTTCGATTATTTCACCCGTGCTCATTGTCGCGGCCGATAATCGATAATAATGCACCCGGGGAACTAATCCGCCCGCGATAATCGATAATAACGCACGCGGGGGGCTAATCTCGCCAGCGACGCTGAAAATATGCCGCTGTTTTTCGGCTTTAGATGGTGCAGCAGGCCAATGATTGCGCGGATTGCTGCGGATTTTACAAGCTGATTAAATCCAGAAACAAAAAAAATATTGTAATTGTTTCACGCCGACCGGATGGATGAATTCCCGTTGAATAATTGAGCGCAATTGAAATTAATTTTAACCGAGTTCCACTGTATGAAAATTGAATAAGCCTTTAGGGTTGATGCTTGTTTTAAAAAAGTTTGTATTTATTCAATTTAAAATTTAGTTTGTGTGTGAAATTGAATTGATTTTAAAAAATAATTTTCACGGAACAGTTACCTCATCCTCATACAAAAATTAAAATAGGCTCCACTTTCAAAGTGATGCATTTAAAACAATCTTTGAAAAATCGCTTTAGCATGATTTAGTCCACTTATCTTTACACTAACCAGAGATTTCAATCCTTAAATTATACGAAATAATATTTTATAATAGAGTTCTATGCTTAAATTTAAACCTCGTAATTTATTTATGAAATTTACCGAGCAACATTTAAAAACTGACGTTATTTATTCGTCGTTGCTTATCCCCAATGAATTAGTCTTCTAAAATCATTGAATCATTACACAACACCTACTTTATCAAACTCTATAATTGAATCGGTGATTTTGAAAAAGGGCCATCGCAATTTCAAAATGTTTAAGAAAACTAAAAAATGGTCTAAGTTCCATTCATTATTAGTTAGATCAACGTAGAATTTTTAACGTTTATAAAGCAATCCTGATGTGAAAATAACTTGATATTCTTTATTCCTGAAGAATATATTTCTCTAGAGGAGAGATTTAGATTTAGATTGAACGAATTATTTTTGTATGTCAAGTCCAGTTTAAAACAACAAAAAAATGTATTTGACAATTTAAAATAATAAACATAGTTTTAAAATTGGAGAAAAAATACAATGTAAATAATAATTCATTTGGAACAGTATTTGTTGCATTTTTAAAACTCTTCTGGTCGTTCTTTCGCTGTAGATGTAGTCATTCGTTGATTTCATCCCAGATAACTTTCTTGTCGTTGATATAATTTCATGAAGTCTTCGATTTTTTTATAATGGGCGCAGCGACTTTGAGTTCGTTTTAAAAATGGATACAAAATAAATATGCAACGCATATTTTCAAATGAATTATACCTTATTTTCTAGGGTAACTTTTAGCTCGTTTAAAAAATGCAACAAATATAGTTCCAAATGAATTATACCTAATTTTTGAGAGTACACCTTTCGATTAACAATGGAAAACCATTTCATTTAAATAAAAGCCTCGACTGGATTTGCAGTAGCCGATTGTATAGACCCAATTTTTCAGTACATTTTCAATCGTTTGAGCCTCAATGGTGACCGTTATCGTGCCATGTTGACTGACTTTTATTTCCTATGATTGAAGAGGAAGACTTGACTGATATTTGGTTTCACCAGGACGGGGCGACTGCTCACAGAGGCACCGCTATAGTCAACACATTTTTATCTACCCTGACGTCATTAACTTCTATCTGTTTTCAATCAATGAATTCTGGTTGAAACAGAACATCTTTAATTGTTGGGCACGTCAAATGTTGAGTTTGCATTTCTATCATCATGGCATTCATGACGCATGTTAAAATACTTCAAATGCGAACATTTTACGAAAATGCTGAAAATCTTATTCGAACTATGGCGAAACAATTTAAAGAAGAAGATATGGGATTTCCAATAGTGAACGGAAAAGTTTACATTAAAAGTAAGGGTAAGAATAATGTAATATAATAATATAATATAATATAAATTCAAGTATACATATCTCGATTCGGCGTATGCGTTTTCAGCCATTCGTTGTTGTTAATGAGTTCAAATTTATCAGCAGAAATGTCGATGTCAACTGGCCACCTAGAAGCTGCGATCCGACTCCGTAGGATTATTATTTGTAGAGAGCCGTCAAGGACAGATGTAATTCCAATCATCCAGAAACGATTGAAAATGTACTGAAAAATTGGATCGTCAGAATGGGCTACTGCAAATCCAGTTGAGGCGCAGTCATTTAAATGAAATAGTATTCCATTCCCAATCAGAAGGTATTCTCTCAAAAATAAAGTATAATTTATTTGGAGCTATATTTGTTGCATTTTTAAAACGAACTAAAGCTGCCGAACCCATTATTAATGGGAAGATTTTGTTGATACGCAGAGTTGCTTGACGGTATGAAGAGCTGGGACCTCTTGATGGATGCTTTCAGTAGCAGAAATCGATGTTCCAGAACGCTGTCTATATAAGGCTTGGCAAAAACCGCTCCTGGCTCTTCACTCATAAAAACGAATTCGTAAAACTTGTTGACAGCAAAGTATGTCTTTTGCTCTTTAGAAATTCGCTTTCCATAACTTTCCTATGACAGAACTTTCTTAAAAAAAAAAGTCTAGCCGCCAACTTTTAAGATCAGCCACGTCTCGATACATTATGTGTTTCACTTGGAATTTCTATGTGTTTGTAGATTCAATAAAATGTCCATACTCACTAGACACACCTAAGATCTTGATTCAGAAATACCTTAATAATAATAATTTTAATAATACGAAAAAATACTGTTTAAAATTGTTCACGAAAATAATACTTTTCCTTTGTATTGCATATCCCCACATGTAATACAAAGGAAAAGTATTGTTTTCGTAATAACATGTTAACACTGCTTTTTTCCCGAAAGTAAAAAATATTGATTGCATGCAAAGATAAAAATAAACTAATAGTAGTTCTGGCTCGCTTTCATACGGAATACACCAATAATAGAGGTACTAAGGGGACAGAACCTTGTAAAGTGTTTTTTTTTTTTCAGATTGAGTAAATGATCCCTTTATCAAAATGACCGATTCAATTATTTAAACCCAAGCACAAAGATTTAGAGAAATCCAACAACATGTATCACTTGTTGGAAATATTTATGCAAACGAATTTAACCTCGAAACAAACACGAAACCCTCGGTTTAGCGCGTGCAGTTGACAGGAAACTTGTCGCCTATATCCCCCTCTCTCTCTTCAGTGCAAACTTTCCGGGGCTTCATTCGAAAAAGTTTAGCGACGGCATTAAGCGAGGATGATCGCACGCCTGTATTTTTTTTTTTGTTAACCACTCAGGTGCGTACGGCGGATTTCACGCGCCGCGGAACTCGAATTTGCATATTAATTGGCCGTCGACCAAGACTCGTCGGATGCCGTCAGGAATCTCGAAATATTTCCGCGATTTCATTTTGAAAATCCACGCAACGTAATTGACTTGATTCAGATTTCACTTTCTTTCAAGACAAGTTGACTCTATAGAGTAAATTATATTATAAAATATGTGGTTATCTAAGAATCTTCTTTATTTTCTTGAAAATGGCCAGCAGCCGAAACTAGTCGGATTAAATAATTTAATAAGTTTACAGTGCCATCTTAAGATCTCGATCGGTTTAGGCTGTACGGAACAGACAGGACAGACATTTTTAAAAAATGATCCTAATCAACTAGGGGGACCTCAAAATGGATATACCCACAAAAAAAAAAATATTTTTTTCGCAAAAATAATACCTTTTATTTGTTTTACATATGGGGGAAAGTAAAAGATATTTAATCATGTTTCAACAAGTGATCAATGAGAAACAAGTTAAAGATTTCTTCTTCACTAGTATAACTAAGGCTAAAAACAAGATTTTAAATGACTGTACATGATAGTGTTGATATTATCAGCACGTAATAATTATTTCCGTCACAAGGAAATGCACGTCACCCAAAGGTTATGATAGTACCTTATCTCAAACATTTCTCTCGACAAGAATGAATTTATCAACCTCCTGCACAGACTCCTCTTACCAAACAATTCTAAAGAGGAGTGTCGCGGAATAAAGAAAAATCCCACATCGTCCACATTATACCAAGCCACCATTAAGTAACAACACGAGGTGACATTTAGCCACTACAAAAAAATCCCGAAACCCTCGTATTCCATCATCATTTCCTCGTCCGCGATTAAGCAAGTTACGTTCGCATAAATAACGATTTATTCACACAGTGCAGGAGGAGGAAATTGTAATGGTAATGCCCTGGTTCTTTCCCTAGTTAACAACGGCTCAGGCCAGATTATCATCGGCGCTAATTCCTGATCCGTTTCCTCCGATTTCCATCTTCACGACGACTCGATCCGATTCGCCTTTTCTGATCCCGCGCATTTAAAAGCGTGTCTAATTAGATTTCTGCCGAATTTTCTCCGACGTCGTCGACGCAAAAAGTCCACCCGCCCGATAATGCCTTTTATACTCCGAGCTCCTAATATGATTTAAATTAGTAACTTTGCGCGAACGAACGAAAAAAATTATAATGGGCACATTTCACATTTAGGATTAGTATCTAACAGGGTAATGAGAATTTTTGAAGGTTTTTTATATAAATTGATTGGATTTCAATATTATTAACAAAGACAAAGTATGAATGATTTCAGCCAAAACTTGGTTATAGAAAATTTTAAAACAATTAGAAGTACGATTATTTTTGCAATGTACACCAAATTGTTGTGTTTAAAAATTTCAATAATTTAATTTTAATTGATACGCATATTATATTATTTTTTATGAAATGAGAAGAATATTTTATCATTCAGAATAAATCAGTGTTTTATACGCGTGGCGCATGAAGTAAAATTTCGAGTTGAGAAAAGCCAGAATTTGGATTTGGACGCTGCGCGTCCAAATCCAAATTCTGGCTTTTCTCAACTCGAAATTTTACTTCATGCTTAGTCTGGGAGTGGAAGACATTCGTTCGACAACTGTCAATAGCTTATTTAGTGTTTTTCTGTTTTATACAAAAAAAAATGCAATATTAAGAAAAGTCGTAAAATGGTAAAAATTAAGAAAAAGTATGAAAATTGTTAATAATTATATTATAGTTGATATTATTTTAAGAGAACATAAATACTTCGAAATCAATGATTATGTGCTGTTACATTTATATTTGTAGTTGTGTAGGCTATTGTAGGCGCGATTTTTGAATTACCTGCCTGCCTGATTGCCAGATTCACCGAATCACCGAGTTTATTATTTTCCGTTTTGTTTTATAATAATTTGATAGATAAATTATGACATTGCAGTATTATGATTTGAATGTGTAATAGGGCTTGTAACTGACGTCATCATAAATCGCGTTCTGTGAACCAATGAAAACTAGAATTATCGTGATTTAAAAACCATATTAAACACGCAAATGCCGTGTTTAATGAAATTGAGTGTTTAATGCACCCCATTAACGCTGCCCACAACATTAAATAATGCACATATTATAAGATTGTCATGAACAAAGGTATATGAACGATGCACTCACAGGATTTCATCATCAGAAAATATATATTTTTTTATTATTCCGGGATTTGTCTCGAGCAATTAAATAATTGAATTGTAAGTAACTGTTTGGTTTTAATAAAGCATGCCACTATTAAA
Organism: Philonthus cognatus; assembly: GCA_932526585.2. NCBI lineage: Eukaryota > Metazoa > Arthropoda > Insecta > Coleoptera > Staphylinidae > Philonthus > Philonthus cognatus. The sequence goes on along the minus strand of OW052250.1, from coordinate 23,612,395 downwards.
TCTTCTGCGCGAAAAAATCCATCAACTTAAACCCATTTAGCAATTTTAAAGTGATCCCATCGCTCGCTCAGAATTTCCTCCAGTCTTGAGTGTAATCCTCCAGGTGTTCAAACAAGTGGAAATGGTCCACAATTAGAAATTCGATTCAATAAAAGAGAAAGCCTTCGACGAGATAACGACGCTAATGTATTTTTTTCTTCTTCTAAAATTTCTTCCACAATTCATTTCATCATAATCATGAATCATATCCATATTACACGCTCGCGCTGTATGGGCAATAATGTTTTGGCGTTCGCCCACCACCGTCTTCTTGTCTTAATGCATCTTTGCGGTCGGCGAGCTTTCGGATCTGCGTAGGTTTTCTTTTGTCGGGTGGGCGGGAGCCCTGTTCGCTAAAATACATTGTAGAAAGCGGCGATTGGCAAATGCGTTAATTTTTGTTTATTTATCGTTTTCCGGACGGTAGCCGAGGCTCGGGCGAGCGCACGTGGATTAGTCGTCGGTTGGATAAGATTTATGGGTTTTGTGTTTGTGCTGTTTTTTTTATTAATGGCAAATCCATTAACAAAGCAGCACAAAGTGGGTTTTCTTTTTTGTTGTGTATGGGTGTGATAGAGTTAGCAGCAAACAAAAGTTATCTCGGTGTATACAAATTGTTGTACTAGTTTTGTCTATGCTAAAAATAAATAATAAGGTTGGTTCCCAGCCGGCTACAAAACTGCTATGCAGCCACTTTTCGGTTTATCTGGAAAATTAAATACAAGGAGTTTTTCTTTTGAGTATACATACCCCAATTACAGTGTAAATGCTGTAAATCTTCATGTATTCATTGTTTTTTTTTTTTTGAAACGTTAAGCGAGGGTTTTCCACTCCCAGGTTAAGCATGAAGTAAAATTTCGAGTTTAGAAAAGCCTGAAAATTTGGTTTGGTCGCGTAGCGCGAAGCGCGGAGCGGCCAAACCAAATTTTCAGGCTTTTTTAAACTCGAAATTTTACTTCATGCGCCACGCGTATTAGCCATTGATTTCAAGTAAAGGTTACTTGTTCACAGTGTTTCAGTGTTTTCAGTCTTTAATACACCTGGCGCATGAAGTAAAATTTCGAGTTTAGAAAAGCCTGAAAATTTGGTTTGGTCGCTCCGCGCTTCGCGCTACGCGACCAAACCAAATTTTCAGGCTTTTCTAAACTCGAAATTTTACTTCATGCTTAATCCGGGAGTGGACAACACTCGTTTAAAGCTTCAGATTTAACTTTAGAAAAAGTGTATGCATATATACTGGGTGGATATGACCACCCGTTGACTCCTTTTAAAATCAAGGGAACGGTTTTTTTTTAGAACATCCAAAAAAAATTGATCACTATCCTAGTGGATTTCGAAAAAAACCCTCCCTTGATGCTTTATCTTATAATGATATTTTTAACTTCCAGTTCTGACCGGAAATAAATTATTTAAACCGGAAGTTCATTATGTAAGTGGAACATAGTATTTTTTTACAGATTCGGATCTACTTGAAAAAACATTAAACTTTTGTATGCTTTTTTTTTTCTTCGAAAAACGTCATTTTGGCCTTAAAATGACCTGCTTAGGTCGCTCGTGCTACCCTAACACGATATGAAAGTAGTCGTTTCGCATTAACAAAGTTAATCGTTGGATAGAGTGTACAAAAATAAACAACTTCTGTTGAAAACTCAATCAGATATTATTATTATTATTTATGTATTGTTAACGTTAACTAAACGAAAAACGAAACAAGATAACAAAACGAAAACGTTTGCAATTCAAAAAACTTTAAGTAATTAAAAATGTTCAAAATGTCTGCCACGTTCATGAAGACATCTTTCCATTCTTTATCTCACGCTGTCGACGGCCTTTCCAACTTATCTGATTTTTTTTCAACAAAAATAGTTTATTTTTGTACACTCTATCCAACGAGACCCTATTTTAAACGACCATTTTCATATTATGTTAAATAGGTAACAAGAGTGACCTAGGTAAGGTCATTTCAAGGTCAAAATGACGTATTTAAAAAAAATGCATACAAGAGTGTCATGTTGTAAAATCCGAATCTGCATAAAAATTCCATTCCATTCCATTCCATCATATGTTCCATATGAAAAAAATACTTTTCGGTCTAAATAACCCATTTCTGGTTAGAACCGGAAGTTGAAAATATTATCATAAGATAGAGCATACCCGATTTGGTGATCAACATTTCTTTGATTCTCCAGAAAAAACCTTTCCCTTGATTTTAAAAGGGGTACATATTCTGTTTTTTTCTTATTGGCCAACCAGATCTGGTGATTTTTTTATATTGTTGGATATTTGGTTGGATACTCTGGTTGTAATTCTGACTTTTATTTTCAAAATAACTTTGAGGTTATGTTTTCCACATGGTTGCCATGTACTTAATTACCCTATCATTAAGATTGATTAAGTGGCGGAACATTACTTTCAGCTATCTATTACCACTTTTCTGTCAAAAAATTAATCAATTGCAACATGAGATTCATATATCAATGTCATTACATAACAAACAGTAGGGACACCCAAATAATCCAAAAACCTAAGAAAAATAAATCCCAAATCTGGTTGGCCAATAAAAAAAGAACGAATATATGAGTCGCCTATTTCCATAAACCCCTAAATCCATGGTTTTCAAATGGATTTAGGGGTTTTGGAAACGGGCGACTCATATGTATACTTAAAAAAAAATCCCTGTAGAGCTTTGAAACTTCACCAATCCTAAATTAATATGCTTAGTTGACTCTAACTCCCTTTTAACGTTAATTAATAAGGCTGCAATATGTGAGCGTTCATTCCGCTTACAGTTTAAACCGGCTTGTATTGGTTGCGTAAAGTCTACAGCGCAGAAACCTACCCGCAGTTAGAAGCAGAAACCAGTGCGCAGAAACCTATGCATAGTTGGACGCAGAAACCTATGCGCAACTAGACTCTGAAACCATTGCGTAGTTACTTTTTGTTATGAGGATTCGTATTCGAATCTAAATGTAGATTATTCGAATCCTTATAGTCTAAAATCGAAATTTTACTTCATGCGCCACGCGTGAAAACACCGAGTTCAAAAGCACATACATCATTTTAGCTCAGAATACCACGGGATCGGATAGTCTGTTTTCAACGATGTTCAGTCTAAATAATAAATAATTAGTTTTTGAACATGTTTGTTAATAAAAACTGATGATATACTGTCAAATCGTATGCAATCGCAGAGTTAGCACATGGTGCGTGCAGAAAGGGCTCAACATCAACCTCCAAAAGGCAGTAATTGTTTCGAAAATTCACAGGACGAAGAAAGCTTAATCTCAAAGCTAAAACATTCAGTTCCCAACAAAGTTCGGCGTTACACTGGATCAGAGACTAAATCGGAAAACTCATGCAGACAATATCTCTGCTAAAGCGGTAAGAGCCACATGGGCATGCCGTAGATTATTTGGCAGGAGGTGGGGTCTACTCCCCAAGATGATATATTGGCTTTACATCACAGTGATAAAACCAAGAATTACTTATGGTTCCTTTGCAATGGTATACAAAGACAACTAAGTGCACAACCCAAACCAAGTTGAATAAGATTCAACGACTAATTTGTTTGGGTATCACAGGGGCTATGAACACGTGTCCTACTGGAGCGATAGAGGCCATGCTCAACCCTACACCTCTGCACCTGCAAGGCGCAAAAAGAGGCAACAATAGATGCCTTGAATAATCTAAACGGATACACCGAAAATTAGGAACCTTAATTGGCATTTTAAAGTCTGTGTGAAAGACCAATAAATATGCCCTAAGACACTATGTCAACTGATTATGACTTCGACACAACTGTTGAAGTGGGGATCCACCATAAAGTTTTAGTAAATGGAAAAACCCTCTAGACGCCACGCGAATTAGACTGTTTTGCATTTATTAAAACATGTCACGTGGTGCAAATTCGGCCAGTTTTATGGGTTCTCAATGCTTTGAGTAAAGTAATCAAGTTTATTTTTAAAGTATCCGTGATTCGAAAAACAGGATACGAATCATATTTTCCCTTACGAATCCTTTATTCGAGTATTAGAATATTTTTTAAGGATTCGTCCCAGCTCTGGCAGTCCCCTGCGCCAACAACAAATTAACGTATACGAATATAGACATACGTTAATTTGCTGTTGGTTCTTTTAGTAACTTCTTTAACCCCTGTGTGGTGTGAAGTTGCAACATTCAAGATATCCCTTTGTTAGAACGTTAATTTGTAATTTAGTGCGAAAAATATATAATATATAAAATATAATATAATATATAAGTAATATAATATATAATATAATATATAAGTAATAAAAGATGATGCTTTAAATACTCCGTCTTTAATAAATAGAAGATCAAATTATGAAACATGTGAGGCGGAAATATTACACGTATTTTATGTTAGAGAACACACTAACAAGGTTAAGCAATAGAATTTAATTATATTTTCTAAAAATAACAATTTTCCCTCTGAATTCATTCTTAAAATTACCCAAGCTACAATTCCCGCCACTTACATTTCACTGTGTCTCCGTTTGCGGCCATCTGTGTTTTTCTCAATTAAAAATAGCAGTGTAAAAGAACTAAGCTCGCTCTGGCAGTATATGAACGTAGTGCATGTATGTATGTAGTGGCCGTAACATCGCGCCATCAACTAGTACTGGCGTAAAGTTTATTTTGGTTTTAATGTTTCGTGCGGATGGAAAAATACAGGCCGAAATTAGATTCAGGGCAAAAATGGCTTTTACTCGGCACTAAAAAACCCGCCATAAGGGCGCGCATATCGAGGCGACATTCACGTCTCTATAAACATACAGTCCCACCCTTGCAACCAAACAAGCAGTGGTAAATAATAATGTTTGGAGAATGTTTCAGAAATGTCTTCTAGTAGTTAGTAAAGAAGTAAGGTATTATCATGATATATGATGCTTACGTTGTGTAGTTAGTATGTTATTCTTGCTGATATTACATGTATGTCTCTTCATTGTGTATTATCGAGGAGAGCCGATGCTAATGGGAGAACTGGAAATCGAGTAGAAAAGGAGATACTGTGGTCAGGAAGTGGGGTAAGAGTAAGATAGTCGTAACCGACCGACACGAATTGCCAGTTTCGCATCCAGCAACGGCTTCCAAACACGGTTTCTAAATTTTATATAGAGGCTGGCTAAACTGGACATGTATGAACTGTAGTATTATTACACATATCAGCAGTAGTTTTGGTGCCGGGGTATTTAGAGCTGATTCCATGTGAATTTGATGCCTTGAATTCAAATATGCCATTAGTTTATTCCTAGGAGCTAAATTTTGTAAGATATAAGATTTTTGTGTAATATACCGCAACCATTTTATATTAGTTCGAAAGATAACACAGGCCAACAGTAGTTTTTGTGCCAGGTTATGTATGCATAACCAAGGAACGGAAACACTAGTTAGAAGCTTCAAATTGAACGATTTTTAAAAACAACAAATATCGGGATATGTAAAAGTTCCGCACACATTCTTTCAATAATAACCATTTTATCGGCAAGTTAAAAATAACAACAAATTACATTAAAAGAAAGCCAAGAGAATTCTCTACAAGATTATTTCAATAGAATTTTAAAATTTCCACCTTTAGCTGCCACACAGGCCTTCCGAAAATGTTTGACGATGGTCGGTAGTTGATGGTTTAAAATTTTGGCCCATTCTCGCTGCAAGGACGGTTTCAGGGATTCTATTAACTTTTTGTTGGTAGAGCAGGCTTATTTTATCAAGATGGACCAAATGAAAAAAAAAACATCGGGTTTAGGTTTAGGTGAAGGCAACAAACTTGATTTAAAAATTCTGATGATCTTAAGAGCTCATACTTCCAAAAAGTTATAACGATTTGACACATCAAACAAATAGTTTGTGAACATTGTTTGTAAAGAATTTTAAGGGCTATAAGATATGCTATACTCACGATACGAAATGCTAAAAATGCACGTATGTTTGTATTTAAAAAATTTGTGCAAGAACTTTTGCCGCGCCCTGAACAGCATTTGGAAGCATTGTATATTGGGTTGGGAGAAATGTAACTCAATATACGTTTTTATTATAGCGTAAACAAACAATGTAAATTGGGTTGCGTTTTACGAGCAAGAAATGCAACCTAACGTACGTTCGCATTGCACTATAGAATATTTCAGTGTTTTATACGCGTGGCACATAGAGTAAAATTTCGAGTTTTGAAAAGCCTGAAAATTTGGTTTAGTCGCGTACCGCTACGCGACCAAACCAAATATTCAGGCTTTTCTTAACTCGAAATTCTACTTCATGCTTAACCTGGGAGTGGAAACACTCGTTCGAAATTTAAAATCAATCGCTTTTGATAAAAGCAATGAATGCCTGAATTTTTACAGCGCATGCATCGGAATATATGCACTTAAAACAATTCTCTATATTAAGTATTACAAAAATGGTCTTTATGAGGAAAATAATGTCAAAATTATAATAAATATGTGTATTGTTATAGACAATAAATACATGATTCATTAAAAAATATAATAAAAATAATAAAGTGATTCTTCTGAATCGAATTAATAAAAATCATTGCAGCAATGATTACAGAAGAAAATTACTTTGAACTTTAAATCCTTAAATGTGAATAATCGAATAAAATTGAAATCAATTGATATATTAAGTAAAACTTTTTAAAAACTTAATCAGAGTTATCAAACATCATTGACATTTTACTAATTTGCCTTCCAATTTTATAAATCATACCCCATATCTGTCTGACAATTGTATTTTAACTCAAAAACTAAAAGTACATACCTAGGTGGGTTTTTTTTTACAGCACGATTTGTTTGTTTTTCTAAGATTATGATAAGATTTACACAAGCACTCACTTCTAGACTAACTTTGTAAATGAAGAGTTGCGCCATCGAGCTCCGTCTATTTAAAACACTTTAAACCCTGTGTAAACATTTTGTGATTCGTTAATTTTTTTAATAACAGGATTTATTTTTTCCTTGCGTATATTTGGTTTGGTTTATAATTGTGGGAAAAATATTCGATTTGATTTTGACGTTTGTTCGTTGTCGGCCGCACTGTACAACAACTGTACTATTTATTCATAGAAAAATGTATTTCGAATTGCAGCCTCACAAGATATCAAGCACCGTTTAATTTCCCTTGAAATATTGACTATGGAAACAGCAACCAAATTTCCTTGCAAGTTCAAAAAAGTCCTAACATTTGCGAAAAGTTAAAAATTACCTTCTGAAATTTTAGCGATGCTTATCATACAGATCTTAAGTGTAATCAGAGGACGTGTAACAATAGTATTTGTGTAATTGGACTTATGCAAAGCAAACAAAAATATATCATAATCCTTGAGCAATCCCGTGCAATTAAGTAAGTGTGGCGTTCGTTGTCTGTGTGTGTGTACAATTGTCATGACATTTATACAGTTGGCAATTTCACAGCAGCTTAGCCCACAATCCCCGTTTAGATACTGCAGAACGCCATAATTCAAGCTTAGCAAGTCAGCACGTCATAATTTGACTGAATTTATGGAATACTCTCGCTTTTATAACCACCGACACATACACACAGATTTTTTTCCGTATAAAATTGCAAAAACGAGAAATAATTGGGTCAATATTTCACTTTATTAATCTTGTACATGTATATTAATGTTGATAATATGGTCAAGAACTAGCCATGCATGATCACCTTTCAATCATGCAATTGCATAAAGACAATAATTAAAGAATGCTTCAAACTTGACACATTTGGAGTCTTGTCATAAAAATAAGCATACTTTTGCAAAATATACCCACCTCAATTAAATGATTATATTCAGATATGCAATATTTAAACACCCATTTTACTTATGATTTAAAAAAGCACTTGGTTAAATTTCACTGATATTTTAACCAAGTGCATTTTTAAATCATAGTTAAATATGTTTTACCACGTGAAAGATGAGAGACTTGTTCAAGATACACTCATTTTACTTTATTAATTAAAATTTATTAAAAAGAGATCAATCAATTTTAAAAATGTCTATTTAGTCTAATCAAAGGTTTTCAAAATAAAAATTCGAGTGTATCAAATAACTCACTTTGCTATAATAAAGGAAAAAAACCCTGAATGTAAATGTGACCGTTTTTGGCGCCTAATACCCGACCAAATCTTATTTTTTTCTCAAGTAAGTATATTTTTTCGATTTCTGAATACGTTAATGTTGGATACGCCATGGCGCCAAAAGTAAATATTAAGACTTTAGAAAACATAAAAAATTTAGATTTGCTGACTGTTTATGGTTAGGTTCCGAGTAAGTTTTCGTTCCGGTTCAGATCCTGCTTTTAACATCTACTGTTCTGTATGATAAATTAATTTCTCACTTAACCCGTGAAATCCGTAATCAGTGAAACAAACCAAGTGCTATAATTAATTTTCTATTATTTATGGCTCTGTTATGTATTGTATAAAATCATTCCGGTTCAGATCCGGTTATTATCATTACAATAAAAGAACGCGTTACAAATGTTGCAACGTGCACAACATTAGAAGAGCAAAACAGAACGAAATAAATGTTTCGATTGCGGTTCGGGCGTTTTTCATTTATTACGTTCCGGTTCCGGTTTTCGGTTCAGTTAGGTTTTGAATTACTAATTAGGATGTTGTCAAGTTATCGATTTTCCTTTCACGTTTTCATTTTAACGATCAAATCTTTAATTATTCGAGTTTATCATTGTTCCCGTTCAATTGGCGTTTCCCCGTCGCACTCACACAACAGCACATTGTCCGTATACACACTTTAGGGTGTGTTGCTCAATGGTCGTATTACATTAATTAAATTTACGCCTCTAATGAAGACACGCGGGCCCAAATGAACGTTGCGAGGAGGCTCGGTTTTCGCAATTCATTCGCCCCGACCGGCGGCGAGCGTTTTATTAATTGGACACTCGTTTGTATTCCGAACAGGTCCGAGAAACACTTAACGCAAGGAGAGATAATTAATATTCTAACTGTGTTTTCTTTTCGAGATTTTTACCAAGGACCACCGGCTGCTTGTTAGGTTGCTTGCTCTAGTGTCGAATTGCACGTCGATCCCAGACTATTTTCTCAGAAATGGTCCGAGGTTTACAAACACTGGTAGGATTCGTACTGAATTTTGATGATTTCTATCAGACAAAATGTTTACAATTGTTGTTCCTCATAATTTTGACCAGATTAGTTTTATATAGGAGCAAAGTGTAAAACTTAATGTTATGGCACAATAAAATTATTATTATTATTATTATAGAGAGTTTTTCTTTTAAGTATACATATCCCGATTTCTAAATGTTGCGCCAAGTTTTCAGACATTTGTTGTTTTTTTGAATAGTTGAATTTTAAGTTTTAAGCGAGTGTTTTCACTTCCAGATTAAGCATGAAGTAAAATTATTCGTTGTTTAGTTTGAAGCTTTAAACGAGTGATGTCTACTCCCAGGGTGCGCATGAAGTAAAATTTCGAGTTTAGAAAAGCCTGAAAATTTGGCTTTGAAGGCGCGCGAGCGAAGCGAGTCGCGCTGGCAAATCCAAATTTTCAGGCTTTTCTAAACTCGAAATTTTACTTCATGCGCCACGCGCATAAATCACTAAAATATTGGAACATTTAAAATACGCTGTTAAATCAATATTAAAAATATATTGCTAAAGCAAGATTAAAAATATACTATTAAACAAAAATATTTAGAATTTCACAATATATCAGTGTTTTATACGCGTGGCGCATGAAGTAAAATTTCGAGTTTAGAAAAGCCTGAAAATTTGGATTTGCCGGCGCGACTCGCTTCGCTCGCGCGCCGGCAAATCCAAATTTTCAGGCTTTTCTAAACTCGAAATTTTACTTCATGCTTACCCTGGGAGTGGACAGCACTCGTTTAAAGCTTCTAACTGAACAACGAATATCTGAATATTTCTAAAATATACTCTCTAACTGAGATACGCATAGTTAAAAGAAAGCCCCTCTGTATAAAATACATAGGAAGTTAGAAAATATTTTTTGTTATTCAAAATTGTATCGAATAAGTTGATTTGAACAAACGTATATATTTCTAACGTTTGTTCAAATCAACTCATCCGATACAATTTTGAATAGAACAAAAAATATTTTCTAACTTCCTAAAATCAAATCAACTTATCCGATACAATTTTGAATAACTCAAAAAATATTTTCTAACTTCCTATGTATTTTATACAGAGGGTTTTTTTTTAACTATGCGTATCTCATTCGAAATTGTATCGGATAAGTTGATTTGAACAAACGTTAGAATTATATACGTTTGTTCAAATCAACTTATCCGATACAATTTTGAATAACTCAAAAAAATATTTTCTAAATTCCTATGTATTTTATACAGGGGGATTTTCTTTTAAGTATGCATATCTTAGTTACAGCGTATATTTTGTTTGGAAAAACGGCATAAATATTGCATTTTTTATAATATATTATTGCTTTAATGTTGTTAATTTCAATTGTAAAAAAGGTGAATTCCGTAAATAAAGAATAATAATAATAATAATAATAATAAAATGAAAGTAACGAATAGTCAACGTTTAGTTAACAAACTAGAGAATTAAACCAGAGTTTAACAGATTTAAACTAAATGGAAATCTCGTGTAAAAAAATTCGACTGTCGCAGTTTAAATATGTTTTGTAATTCTTTACTGTATTAACAATAATTTCACTTACAAGACATTAAGTTGCTTGATTACGAATTTCTAATTACAAGGTGACTTCTAATGAAAAACCTCCCTCTGCATCATTGTAAAATAAATCGAATTTCGCATATCATCATCACAGTGGATTTCATGTAATCCATCGCAATACTTATAAACCTTTGAAGAAGAATCTCATGCATCATCCGACATAATGATCGAACATATCGCAACGTTTTATTTGAAAAGAAGAAACCGTCGGTTTCGCGAGATCGAATCACACCATCGGCATCGTCCAAACGCGCAAAATTGATTAACCAGATAGATAGAAATCGCTTATTAATTGGAGTGGAATTGTGCGGAATTTGCACTTTCAAAATTAATCGAATTCGCGTAATATTTCGTGCATTAGTGTGTGTACTCCTCGATGCGAGCCCAGACTTTCAATTAATTCGAAAAGTATTTATTTATAAACGGGCATCGCGTGTTTTTAATTTTAATCGGAATAAATTAAACGTTTTCATGATTGGATTGTCGCGGTTGTGGTTGACAAAATTGTTAGATAAATTTGGCCGGGTTATCGCTTACTCGGTAAAGGTAACAGTTGACTAAATTCTGTTAAGCTAGTTATGAAATTAATTCTCTAACCTAACTCCACAACAAAACTAACCTTACTTTACAAACTGTCATCTAACCTAACTCAAATATATGAACGTTAACTCGGCAAAGGTAACAGTACAGACAACTATACAGACAGTCCATGGGATAGGAAATTTTAATTATGATTAAAATAAAATCTTACAAATGGGATTTCCATTCGCAATTCATTATTAATCAGATATAATAATTCTAAATTTAAAGTACGCAATCAATTGATAGATGTTATTTCATTTAAACGTAAAAGCCTCCTAGATTCCAAGAACTGTCTCGCATGTTTTGGCGTTAAAATAATTACATTGGACGGACTGTCTGTATAATTGTCTGTGGCTGTCTGCAAAATTGTCTGAATTCTGTTAAAACATATCGCTGATCCGGAAGAAAAACGTCACAAGTCAAACATTTATTTTAGGAGAGACATTTCAATTTTGTTCAAAACTTTATATCTCTACAAATTGGACTCCGTTCTTTTTTATTAATATCAAAACTAAATTTTGGACCAAGTGATAGGATATCTGAAACATCACTAGGTATTGACTTGTTGGTAAGATTATTAATCCATTTGTTATTGTCTTTAAAAAGTATTCTTTTTGGAAAAGAGTTTTTTTATAATTTGTTGAATTTTTCAATATTAAGTGATTTGATTTTACAAAATATGTGATTGTAGAAAACATTTAGTCTGTTTATGTATTTGTTAACTAGTTGTAATGGTAATTGATTAAAAGCTGAATTTTTATGATTATTTATTGTATTTTTTAATGAAATTATTCTTTTGCATGTAATATCAATTTCAAGATTTAAAATTTTGGAACTCAATGTGTTGTTAACGTTTTTGATTTTGTTACCTGTTATTGGATTATCTGTGTTAGTAGATTACTAATGCCCTTTAAGCTATGAAAAATGTGTTTAGGTATAATATTTTCACTCTTGCTTCTCAGTAGAAAATGTCTTATGTTGCACGTAACAGCTAGCATCTGGTTTTGTATGCTCCACTGCTTCAGGAGTCTCGTTGTGGCTTGTCCGTATTGGTTTCCAATTTGTTGATAGAACCCCATCACTCAAAATGACATTTAGTAGATTTTTGGCCGTCAAGTTATTAAAAACGTCTATAAACTTTTGGGGAAAAGCGGCAGAATTCAAAAATTATAGTTCTATTTTTTAGCCAGAACTATATTTTAATTAGCTAATATTTCGCTATACATCTGTCAACTTCTTCAAGGCAAAGTTTAAAATAAATATATACAATGATATTTTATAAAGAGATACACAAAATTAAGAAGAGAAATAGAGAGAAAACATTATACCTAAACATAATGAAAAATACTTACATACAACTCGGCCTTTCTTTTGATGGAATTAAACATTTTCAGATATCGACGTGTAAACATTTGTAAATAAATAACTGTTTATTATTAAAAATTGAAAAACTAACGTTATTGATTTCAAATTTCTAAATGTTGTTTATTTTAATTTCAACAAGTATGAATAGATGGCATGTAAGCCATTTGTGTCCGTTTTAAAATTCATACAAGAATTTTGTTGGTCAATGTAAAACATTTCCAAAAATAATCTTGATTTCTCAAAATCTAAAATTTTTGTATTATCAAAATCTATTCTGTGGTTTTTTGTATTTGAGTGGATAGCTAGTGCACAAGTATTTTTATTTAATTTAGTATCACTTTTATGTTTACTTAATCGTGAACGTAGCCATTGGCTTGTCTGATCTACATAAACCAAGGGACATTCTGAACAAGGATTTTTGTATATCACATCGGACTCCAGCAAAGGTGGAGTCCTGTCTTTAACTTTTGAAAAAAGCTTAGATATTTTTTTATTGTTATATGTAAATATTTTTATTGAGTTAATATTCTGTTTTTCATTTTTTTTAATTGGTCAATCAGATCAGGTGATTTTTTTATAATCTAGGATATTTGGTTGGTTACCCTGCTTTTACGTAATTTTGACTTTTGCCTTTAAAATAAATGTTAGGTTATGTTTTCCAGATGGTTGTCATGTGCCTAATTACCCTATCACAAAGATTAATTAATACATTACTTTCGGCTGATATTTTGGTTTTATATTCCAACTAGTTTCGACTTTGAGTCATTCTCCTTGAGAATGACTCGAAACTAGTTGGAATAAAAAACAAAAATATTAATAAAATTTAACCAAGTGTTTTCTTTTTCAAATCATAGTTAAATATGTTTCACAACGTGAAAGATGAAAAACTTGTTGAAGATATTACTTTCGGCATTTTATTACCACTTTTCTGTCTCATAATTAATCAATTGCAACATGACATTCATATATCAATGTCATTACATGATAAACAGTAGGGGCAGCCAAATAATCAAAGAATCTAAGAAAAATAAATCCAAAATCTGATGGCCAATAGAAAAAAAAACCGAATACAGTCTATTTCACGAATGTTTACAGTGACGTCATCAATTATTAAATTCCGAATCAATCTGTTCAAGGTCATATGTAATTGTGCGCATTGGCGTAACGTTAAAAGGGGTTTGGTGTTTAATTTTTTTTACTGAATCCTGCATTGAAACCCTAGAAATTGCATTCCAACATGTAATCTTAGGAAAAACTCATGCCAATGAATACGTTATTGGAATGCACTTACAAAATAAAATCCCGAAAGAATGATTACTGTTATGAGATTGAAATTATTCCATGTACAATAATAATAAAATGCAAAACAATTAATTTTAATAAAAAAATATTTATTTTCACTTCTATCGCGATTTCATGATTTTTAAAATGGACGCAATAGAAATCTTGTTTGTGTGGGTGTTTATAAGGCTATTTATTTTAAATTATCAAATTCTCAAACTACGATTAAAAATAGTTAACGACGTTGGATATTAACCAAATAGCGACCTTTCCTCTAAAATGACCGGAGACGCAGGAAAATGCATAGATGTGGTATTACATGATAAACCCCTACGTTCTTCTTGATCGAATTAACACCCGGTAATTTGGTGGAAGTTGATTTAATCATTATTACTGTCTGTTACATCATCGTCTAAACTACTCCCATCCCTAATACGAATAATAAATTATGGCACATTATCCAGAACGTTTTGGCTGATGTACCATCTGTCGATAATTGATTCTGTGTGTCTAACAACAGAGTCCCTCCTTTCCAGAGTACATTTTTCTAAGGATTTGCACCACATGGCCAACACTTCATTGTCTCCATTACCTTCTTCGCCTATATGAGCATCATAATATTGTTTTGCCTGTGCCCATATTAGTTCTATGGCGTTAAATTCGCAGTGATATGGTAGGAATCGCAATATTTCATGGCCATGTTCGAGCAGATATTCGTCTACCACATATCTGTTAGGTCTAGCATATCGTTTGGCTAGGGCTAACAGTTCCGCCTTGAACTTGTTACTTTCACAGGTGTATTGCTATCCTGTAGCCAATGTGTGATTTGTGCTTTCGTCCAAGAAATTTTGGGCTGCTTTTCTACGAATACGCTGTGGTAAGGTGCATCCATAACCAGTCTGCAAGTTTTGAAGTTGTTGCATAAATAAGGAAAGCATTCTCCACAAAACCTGTACTCTGACCAGCATGCAAAATAACGAAGCGCTTTCCCTCACCGACAGCTCTCCTTATTTTAACAATTCACTTCGTAGACTGCATCTAAAGATAAAAGGGGACCTCCATTGCATTTTTCTTGGTTGAAGTAGTCCATTACTTTAATAATCATATCTCGGGCTACTTCAGTAAGTCTATTTTCAGGCATTTTGAGTTTATGGTTATAAAAAACTAGATCTAATCACAAAACAATGAATTCTACACGTACTTACACTATGAAAAAACACGAAAAACTCACGAAAAAACTAAAACAAACAGAAATACTTGGAAACTTGAAAACTTGGAACGGATAGTGACGCTACTGACGTTTCTGGGAAGCGTTATGCTGGGGTAGACAAGCACTATAATGGCGTCTTTGTCTAATGCATCGCCTCACGTTTCCAAACGGTGAGCACTGTTGTCGGTACTTGTATCAGGAGTCACAAGACATACGTTTCTATTATTTACTACGATGATGCGCATATAATAGTATAAAATGGTAGAATAACTGCTTGTCTTTGATACGTACATAAATTGATGACGCGACTGCCAACATTCGTGAAAAATACTGTATATGTAAGTAAACAAAAATAAAAATGGGCGATCATTCTAGGGATTCTAGTTTGTCTACTGCCCTTGGAACCATTTCTAAAAAATAACAATTTTAATTAAATTGTGTTTGGACCAGTGACGTTTTTCTTCCGAATTAGCGATACAAAAACTAGAGTGATATCGCGCGCACTTCTAATTGGAAACTGTTAAAACAAACGAATTACGTTCGATAACTCCGGGCAACGGTGACAGCTATCAAAATTCCTCAAAACAAAAACCAAAGTAAAATCTACACAAATTTCATCTGAAACATGTCGCTCTCACTGCCAAACCGAATGGCTCACGTGCTCATATCACTCGATTTTGACAGCGTTTAAAGTTTGACTTCGTTACATACAATTAAAAAAAATGGCAACTTAGTTTCTGTCTTGTGGGCCCAAAAAATCGATTTCGCTAATATGCCCCCATCCGCGCCTGCTTAGCAGCATTTTTATGTAGACAGACACAGGACCCGATCAAAACATCAACATAGTTTCTCTGAAGAATGCCCAAGGATAACATTTTAAAGAGCGGAAATTTATTGCACAAATAAAATTTTTGTTTTAGCATAGTGGATTTTCTAAAATAAAATCAATACGATTGGTCTTAAATAAAATATTTACAGTTCGCATAACATTAAACACACTAATTTTAATTTACATTGCATTTTCTAACGTAGAACAATTTTTGCCAGCCGTAATACTGGTCTTCCATCTACTTGTTTGGCATAATTTTGATAATTTCTTCTAAGTAAAAAATTAAATTTAAATACCTGTAATATTTTGCAGCTTCTCCATTAAAATATGCAATTAACATTAAGAATCGTTTGCTTAATGTTTCGCGAATTGTAAATATTTTCTTTTAAACCAGTGGTCTCCAAACTACGGCCCGCGGGCCAAATCCGGCCCGCGGGCCAAATCCGGCCCGCGACTTGCATGAATCCGGCCCGCGATTGTTTGTATTTTTTTGTAAATGTCATATTTTGAAATATTGTAACAATTGTTCCTCAAATTTTTCATAATTTTATAAAATTAATCGGATCTTGGCCGACTTTATTATGTAGAATTGTATTTGTGGCCCGCGAAGAAGATAGTTTGGAGACCCAGGTTTTAAACCAATCGTGTTGCTTTTGTTTCCTCACTTTGCTTAAACAATAGAATTAATTTTGTACAAAAAATCTCTGCTCTTTAATGTTTTATTCTTAGGCATTCTTTAGAGAGACTGTGTGGATGTTTTGATCGGGTCCTACATGTAATGTATATCAACAAAAAAATCAAATCTATTTTTATTATTATAAAAATACTATTTTATAAAAAGTTTCACAAATCAGACAAATTATATGTTATATAACATTCCACATCTGCGAATGACACAAAATCCGGGGGTTCGGTGAATTTTTATGGTCTAACCATCCGAATCTATTCAATTGTTGCCAGTTAAATTAGATTGATTCGATTCCATTCCCCTATTTTCAATAGAAACGGCACGTCTGCCTGTCGCCCTTTAACCCTCCACCCCACACCTACATCTGCGGTTCGCTAAAAACCGGCCGAGATTTATAATTTCACACAAAACACACACACACATACTGGGCCCACGATCGACGACGGTTTTAATTGGAAATTCTATTCGGGTTTCCCAATAATTACAAAACACAGGCGTAACAGATTCGTTCATAAATAATACAATTCACCTGTGCGATGATGAAGACAGAACGAGTTGTTACAATCGAATTTGGTAATAATTTATTAGAGTTAAATATATATTGATCGAGAAAAATCCACAAAGTACAGTAAAATAACTGGTTACTAGTTTAAAACCTGATAACTTACATGTGTTGTACAGGCTTTTCTAAACTCGAAATTTTACTTCGTGCTTAACCTGGGAGTGAACAGCACTCGTTTAAAGCTTCAAATTGAACGATTTTTAGATTTTCATATGTGTACTTAAAAGAAAAATTCTTGTATATAAAATTCTATAGATACCTTACCCATAGTTAAGGTGTGCCCCTTGAAAAATTTGAATATTCAAAATATTCTTGTTTGGCAGTAGTATATTTTTAATCTTGCTGTAGCAGTTTATTTTTAATACTGATTTAGCAATATATTTTTAATTATACAATATACCCAGAGCTGGGCAAGATTCGAATCATTTAAGATTCGAATCCTTTTAGGGGATTCAAAAGAGGCATTCGAATAATTTGGTTCAACTTTATTCGTTAAATTTGTTTAAGAGGATTCGTATTCGAATCCAAATGTGGGTGATTCGAATCCTTATAAAAGGATTCGAAAATTTATAAAAGGATTCGAATATTTATAAAAGGATTCAAATATTTATAAAAGGATTCGAATACTAACAAAAGGATTTGAATCGTCAAAAATAATTCGAATTAATTGAGAGGATTAACAAAAAAATGTCTTTTGTGTGTTTTTAAATTTCTCCTTAAATCACTGTTTTATACGCGTGGCGCATGAAGTAAAATTTCGAGTTTAGAAAAGCCCAGAAAATTTGTCTCGGGTCGCTGCGCGACCCTCGACAAATTTTCACGGGGCTTTTCTAAACTCGAAATTTTACTTCATGCTTAGTCTGGGAGTGGAATCGCTCTTTCGAAACTTCAAACTGAATGCTTTGATAAAAAACATTAAATGACTGAAAATGTTTTTAAAGATAATAATCTAGTTTTCAAAATTTTGTTTAATATTATTTGAAGTAAAACTGACACAATCTGAAATGTTAAATTTTTCTGACATTTTCCTGATTCAAGATTTTTTTCTCTGGCCTTTTAATATATATATAACTTTCTTCTGTGGGAAACCTCCATTTTGTTGAATTGTTTTCATTGTTTTTGTCAATATTTAAGTTAATTTTATAAATTTTTACGTGTTTTGTAATTTGCCTGCTGATTTTGACAAATTTAATAATATCATATGACTTTTTTGTTAGTGTTTTGGTAAATTTGAATATAATTCCATGACTTTTCTGACTTTCCCGGTTTTAATGATATTCAGGGGAATTTTTTATTTACGTAATTTTCAGGCATTCGTCGATTTTATAATAGAGTTCAACTTGAAGTTTTGAACGGATGTTTCCACTCCCAGGCTAAGCTTGAAGTAAAATTTCGAGTTTAGAAAAGCCCCGTGAAAATTTGTCGAGGGTCGCGCAGCGACCCGAGACAAATTTTTGGGCTTTTCTAAACTCGAAATTTTACTTCATGCGCCACGCGTACTAAACGCTGATTTAAAGTGAAGTTCAGAAACATAAATACATCTTTAACAGGGAGTCAGATATTTAGTCTGTTATCAACGATGTTCAGTGTTATTAATAAATAATTAGGTTTTGAATATTTTTGTTAAAAACAACTGGTAACGATATTTATATATTAATAGTTGCAAACAAATAATAAAATCAAATTTATTCTTAAAGGATTTGTATTCGTGATTCGAAAAAACAGGATCTTTGATTCGAATTATATTTATCTCTTACGAATCCTTTATTCGAGTATTCGTGATTCGAATCATATAAGGTGATTCGGATTCGTGATTTGAATCCTTTTTACGAGGATTCGTCCCAGCTCTGAATATAACAGTGTTATACACGCGTGGCGCATGAAGTAAAATTTCGAGTTTAGAAAAGCCTGAAAATTTGGTTTGGTCGCTCCGCGCTTCGCGCTACGCGACCAAACCAAATTTTCAGGCTTTTCTAAACTCGAAATTTTACTTCATGCTTAACCTGGGAGTGGAAAACACTCGTTCAAAGCTTTAAATTGAACGATTTTTAGATTGTGATATGTGTACTTAAAAGATAAATTCCTGTATGTAAAATTCTATAGACACCTCATCCATAGTGTTTCTCTTTTTTTGTTATTTTCTCTTGAACGTTCTATTTTCGTATTGCTATTGTTTGTATTTTTTTAACAAAGGAATCGATTGCATTGTCACAACACGTCGATCTTGCAAAACAAGTTGCCCCCTAGTGATGAATTATTTTGACAGTCGTAGCTAGTTTTGCTTTACCTGTCTAAGGTCCATTTGCACCCCGAGTTATTAACTTTAATAACCCACTAATCATTGGTTAAATCTCCGATTAGGTCGAAATTCTAGAATATAAGATTGTTATAAATTTGTAAGATATCCTGAACATGTCTCTGTCATCAATTTGTGAGTGTGTATACAATTTGTAAATAAAATTGTTGTGATTTTAAGAAGTACTAATTACTGATTAACCCATTTGATCCCAAGCACTTTTATTCTAAAAATATTGTTTTTTTTTTCATATTATTCAGTTAAAAATGTGTCAATATATTACGTTTTGCAAAAGAAATTAAAGAAAAGGGGACATAATATACAGGGCTATTCAAAATAAAGGAACAGATTTCAAACTTTAATTTCTTTGAAACTACAAAAGATAGAAACACAATTCCAACGTTCTTGGAAAGAGAAAAGTTCAAATTTTTATGCATTCAATATGAGCACTATATATTACACGTTCTTTGATTTGTTTTGGGCTCCTTTCGAAATACGAATACGCTCGACATTTTCATTTGATGTGCGTGAACGTCCCGTGCTTTTCTGTTAACAGATACAACCATCGATGCCACTGGTAAATCTGCTTATGACGAGGGGGTTGTTTATTAAACCTGCCTTTAAACTTCAATAATGGACTCTAGTTTTGCTAATTGCATCACACAAAATGCTTTTTCTTGTTGTGTAGCCATTTTGGAATTATGGTTCTACCTTTTGTAGTTTAGAAGAAATAAATGTTTGAAATCGGTTCCTTTATTTTGAATAACACTGTATTTATAATGGTTTGTAAATTAAATTCACTTGGTTTTGTTTCACTTATATGTATTTTATTTTCTACTAGTTTTGGCTTAATGCCATTATCAAGAATGATGTACAAATGGATTTGTTTGGGAATATATACAGTTTCGAGTTTTAGGTTTTATTGGGTAATAAGGGCATTTAATATCGGGGAATTCCAAAGGTCTTCGTTGTCGTTGACCACATTTTTACTTGCCTTTATGGCTTTTGAAATTTCTAAACCCTCCCGGTAGTTAAGCGTTAATCCCTTATTAAGTGTATGCAGAATTTTTAAATCGGTTGAAGAAACATGGTGATTAGATGTGATACAGTGCTTAGAAAAACCGGTGGTTTGTTTTTCATTCTCTATGTCTTTTTTATGCTCTTTTAACCTGATATCAAAAGACCTGCCGGTTTGTCCTATATACAATGCATCACAATCATCACATTTTAATTCATAAATACCACTTTTCTTCAATTTACAATTTTTAGTTTTGATTTTATTGTTAACTATTAATTTTCCTAAATTATTTGTGTTCGTCAAAATTATGTTATTATTCTTTCCTTTTGAATTATTTTTGATTTGTAAAGACAGTGGCTTAATATATTCTAATCTATTCCATGTTATTGTGTCTGAATTTGTCCCACTATAAAAGTAATTTCGTAATTGTTTGTGTTGTTTCTTTTTTAACATTTTATTAATTAAATCTTCAGTGTAGCCATTGTACACTGTATTTATTAAAACTCTTATCGCGAGTTTACAATTGGTAAAAAAAAATGTTTTTCGATTTTTTGGTGCTATACTCAAACAAGTACGGTGGGATAAAATGAGTTAAGTTAATCGACTTGGGTACAAACGGGAATAAATCAAGTCACTACGAATTATAGAAAATAATAAGATTTATTATTCAACGGAAAGATTCCATAAAGAATAAAATCAAAAAGATACAGATAACCTAAATCTACAAATGCACACTTCACTTAATTGCACGCACATTTCGTCTGAAAAGTTTCGCTTCAGATGTCAGAACAAGTAAACCATCGCAACTACAATTTATATGACACTTTGCGTATGCGAGTAAAAAATGATGGACTATGAATTTTAGCGAGGAATCGATTGCTAATATAAGAAATAAAATCGGTCTAAAAACAAGGGAGATACAAGTGGTAACTCGTTTCCATTGATAGTTGGCGGATTTTGAGATTCGTCGTTGAATTCTAAACCTGATTTTATTTCATCACTTCTAGCTTCACCTTCAACTATTTGTTCGCCTTTTTTCTGAAAATGCTTGGTTAAATGTGGGTTTCCTAGTTGACTTGTCTTAATCAGTGTGAGCAATAAGTAAGCAGGTTCAGTCAAACATTGAAAATATTCAACAATTTGTTTGCGTTTTTCTGATAATTTCCGACATAAAACTCACAAACTGTAATTATTTTGTTTTACCATTTATAATCATTTTTGTCAATTTTCACAAACTTTCACAATATTTGACTATTTTGACATATTTTTCAATGTTGACATTATTTTATTTATGCAGACTCATTTTTTGTGAAATATTTTTGTATTCAATGTATGTTGTACATGGTGCGGCAGGGAAACTTGCTTATTTGAAAGGTCAATAAAAGAAAAAGTATTTCACATATCGATTTAATTCTTTTTTTATCGTGTTGTACACATCCTGAATTTTTGTTTCAAGTGGTTTTAAAAATTACATCCTACAAATGGCGGCTCTCATTAGCGATACACTGATCCACCCGCTTTTTGAAGTTTTGCTCCACTCTCTCGAGCATATCGACGGGAATGTTGGCGATGGCTTGGCGAATGTTGTCCTTCAGGTGTTGCAGGGTCGGTGGTTTGTCATTGTAAACAATGGATTTGAGATATCCCCATAAAAAGAAGTCACAGGGAGCCAAATTTAGGGAGCGCGCCGGCCACAGTACGTCACACCTCAAGGAGATTAGGCGCTCGTGGCGGTGTTCCCTCAAAAGTTCCATTGAAGTTCTCGCTGTGTGTGCCGTGGCTCCGTCCTGCCAGAACCATACGTCCCCAAGTTTTATTTCTTCAAGTTTTGGGAGAAAAAATGCCTCAATAATTTCTCTGTAGCGAAATGCATTCACAGTAACAGTGTGTTCTTCTTCCTCGAAAGAGTAAGGCCCAATTACCCAGGCCTATTTTAACCACGCTGCCACTTGCCCTGAATGCGTCCTCCCACGAAACGATTGATTGCCGGCCAGGAACGGGACCCGTGGGATGAATATTGAACCAAGTTCGGAAGGCACATTGGATGGCAACCACCGAACGGCCATTGGAAAAGTAGGCCTCGACGGCGAACGCACGCTCCTCCTTTGTCCAACGCATGACGACAACTGGCTTGAGCGGTAACAAAACTTCAAGACCCCCTCTATCGAATGAGACCGTCCCTACCCCTTTCCGACCACGTCTCGCACATTGGTGCCCAATTCAAATCAGCAAGTTTCCCTGCCGCACCTTTTATTAAACGTTTTTGATAATGACCATACTTTTTCTATCCATTACGGCTATTTGAAATTTTTGATTTGAACATTTGGTTTAAGAACCGTCTTTTATAAAATAAGCCGTTTAATTTGAAAGTGGCCTAACTCCATTTCTCAATTTTTTGTTGTTGACTGTAATAATCTTTATAATTTGAGGTTTTCTGTCATAAACAACAAACCACAAATTGTTGTTTATGACAGAAAACCTCAAATTAAAAAGGTATTATATATTGAAAATATATAACAAATATTTTAAGATTTTTAACCACAAATTGTTGTTTTTGACTGAAAACCTCAAATTATAAAGGTTATTGCAGTCAACAACAATAGAATTAGAAATGAAGTTAGGCCACTTTCAAATAAACGGCTTATTTTATAAAAGACGGTTCTTAACACCAAATGTTTAAATCGAAATTTTCAAAGAGCCGCAATGGATAGGAAAAGTATGGTCATTATTAAAACCGTTTAATACAACATACATTGAATACAAAAATATTTCACAAAAAATGAGTCTGCATAAATAAAGTAATGTCAAAAATGAAAAATATGTCAAAATAGTATAATATTGTGGAAGTTTCTGAAAATTGACAAAAATGATTATAAATGGTAAAACGGAAATTATCAGAAAAAGGCGAACAAATAGTTGAAGGTGAAGCTAGAAGTGATGAAATAAAATCTGGTTTAGAATTCAACGGGGCAGGTGGTGGCCGAGCGGTAACGTCGTCGGGCTGTATCGCTCGGCGAGCCACAAACTCGGGTTCGATTCCCGTGCACGGGGAGACTTTATTTAAAAATAATTTCTCGTCGTGACCCTGGGTGTGGTATGAATGTGAGTGTTTGTCCGTATGAAATAATAGCATACTACAAATTGTAATGTAAACAATTAAAAATATAAATAAATGATGTTGGCTAATGGGCAAGTTCCCAAGGCCAGGCAAAAGCCAAATACAATAAAAAAAAAAAAGAATTCAACGACGAATATCAAAATCCGCCAACTATCAATGAATACAAGAAATTTCACAAAAAATGAGTCTGCATAAATAGAATAATGTCAAAATTGAAAAATATGTCAAAATACTAAAATATTGTGGAAATTTGTGAAAATTGACAAAAATGATTATAAATGATAAAACAAAATAATTACAGTTTGTAAGTTTTAAGTTACAAATTATCAGAAAAAGGCAAACAAATTGTTGAATTTTTTCAATGTTTCACTAAATCTGCTTACTCATTGCTCACACTGATTAAGACAAGTCAACTAGGAAACCCACATTTAACCAAGCATTTTTTACTGTTAAATTAATCTCACTACAAAACTGTTCGTTGCATTTTTCAACATATTGTGGAAAGGTAATAATTTATTATGCTGCGTATTGTTTTTATTCCGGGTGGCACCTTTATTAATGAAAAACGAGGGCGACCGTACGTGAGTCACATACATGCATGCACACATCAGTCGTCGATAACGCTTTTGCATAATTCGCGTTGTGCGCGGCGCGCACTGATAAGCGCGCGCGTCAGCCGTAAATCCATTTTCATTTCACGCCAAAAGAATGCGTATTAGTGTATTTGATAGTAACATTCTGTCGCAGATAAGGCAATGCTCGAGTGAATGATTTTTGAAAATCAGCATTCAACATACTATATTATTATGTTCAATTAAATTAAACTAATCGGGAAAATAGCGGCAACATTTGTATCCGGAGAATGTGCAACAATTTGTGATAAGTAAACGTGTAAGTAATCCTATTAACCGCCGAACAATTATGGAGTTAACTCGAAAAGTTGATTTTATGTAAAATTCTGCACTTCTTTTTATGATTTCTACTCATTCATAGAAATCATAAAAAGAAGTGCAGAATTTTACATAAAATCAACTTTTACGAGTTAACTCCATTATATTAAATACTGGGAATATTTCTTTTAAATATACTTAATAAATTTTCAGGCATTTGTTGATTTTATAAAAGCGTTCAATTTGAAGTTTCGAACGAGTGATTCCACTCCCTGAATAAGCATGAAGTAAAATTTCGAGTTTAGAAAAGTCTGAAAATTTGGTTTGGTCGCGTAGCGCGAAGCGCGGAGCGATCAAACCAAATTTTCAGGCTTTTCTAAACTCGAAATTTTACTTCATGCGCCACCCGTATAAAACACTGATTTCAAGTGAAGTTCAAGATATACCGCTTTAGAATTTGTACTGCTTAAGCAGTATATTTTAAACTTCACGATATTTGAGTGTTTATACGCGTGGCGCATGAAGTAAAATTTCGAGTTTAGAAAAGCCTGAAAATTTGGTTTGGCCGCTCCGCTTCGCGGAGCGACCAAACCAAATTTTCAGGCTTTTCTAAACTCGAAATTTTACTTCATGCTTAATCAAGGATTGGAAACACTCGGTAGAAGCTGCAAATTGATCGCTTTTTGAAAACAATGGATGCCTAAAAACTTACAATGTATGTACGAGATATGTATACTTAAAAAAACATTCCCTGTATGTCATACTAGTACTTTTAATATGCTGTTAAAACTTTTCAACTTATTAATAATTTATTTCTATTGATTATATATCTTTTAAAAACGTTACTGGAACAGCGTATTATCTGAGTTATAGCAATGATTCAAATTGTAAAGATTATTGCAGTCAACAACAAAAAAAATAGAAATGGAGTTAGGCCACTTTTAAAATATACGGCTCATTTTATAAAAGATGGTTCTTAGCACCAAAAAGATTGCCACTTTCAAAATAAACGGCTCAAATGTTCAAATCGAAATTTCCAAAGAGGATAATGGATAAAAAAAGTATGGTCATTATTAAAAACGTTTAATACAACATACATTGAATACAAAAATATTTCACAAAAAATGAGTCTGCATTAATAAAATAATGTTAAATTTGAGAAATATGGCTAAATAGTGAAATGTGAAAATTGACAGAAATTATTATAAATGGTAAAACAAAATAATTACAGTTTGTGAGCAAAAATTCATTATTTCCAATTTTTCACTGAGCCTGCTTACTTATTGCTCACACTGATTAAAACAAGTCAACTACTACAGTTAACCAAGCATTTTTTACTGTTAAATTTTCCAAGTATTCGAAACATTTTTGAGGATTCGAATCCTCTTAGAATGATCACCTAAATTTGGATTCGAATACATTTGCAACAAAACCGAATTACGAATCATTTTCAAAAAAGTATTTAAATACTTCTTTCGAATCCTATAAAAGAATTCTAATCCTGAATGATTCGAGTCCTCTTAGATTGTCTCTAAAATGTTTCGTAAATGTCATATTTTAAAATATTATCGATAATTTGTGAAAATTTTGAAAATTGGTTTCAATTAATTGGATCTTAGAAAAGACACCTGGTTTAAATTGAAAACCAAACCAAGTGATTTTCAATTCAAATAATTTTATTCATATATTAATAGAAAGGGATTTTACTTAAATTAATATATAAAAATATGAATTAAATTTCTTGATTTCTCTGTCTCTTATTTGAATAAAAAAATCTTCAACTTCTTAATTTTCGTGATGAATTATTTTGTTCAACACACACATATAATGGAATACCATCTCTATTCGTAAAAAGTTGTATTTACTCATTGTGTACACCATTGCATATTTTATTTAATTCTTCGCTAAAAACCTCGGTTTTCCCTGCCACCTGGAAGCACAGTTTTATACGACCAATTTATAAGAGTGGCGATAGAGAGAATATTGCAAACTATAGAGGGGTTTCAATTCAGTCTGTAATACCAAAACTGTTGGATATAATTATTGCTGATCAAATGATGTTTTTTTGTAAGAATGTAATATCGAATGAGCAACACGGTTTTTGCTATGGGAGGTCTACGGTATCTAACTTGCTAGTATACCATGCATACATTATTAATTCCTTTAAAAATAATTCTCAGGTTGATGCTGTGTACACTGACTTCTCCAAAGCGTTCGACCGTGTTTCTCATACTGTCTTAATAAATAAATTGGAACGTATGGGCTTTGGATCATCGATAACTAAATGGATTTGTAGCTTTCTGGATGGTAGGATACAATTTGTAAAAAATAATAATTTCACCTCCAGAGCTATTAACGTGACTTCGGTGGTTCCTCAAGGTTTTCACTGTGGCCCAATACTGTTCCTGTTATTTATTAACGATATAAATAAATACATACAAAATTGCAACTTCCTTCTATTCGCAGATTTGAAGATTTTTCGTGAAATAAAAAATAACTCGGATATCACATTCTTACAAAATGACGTAAATAACATTTATGAATGGTGTAGTGATAATGATTTGTTTCTAAACCTCGGTAAGTGTTCGTCAATTTCTTTCGGCAGAGGTCAAATTTCTAAAAATATTTACTACATCAGCGGGAACGACCTACCTTCAATCGAACACATTAAAGATCTGAGAGTAATATTTGACTGTAAACTAACCTTTTTATAAGGATATTGATACTATATGTTGCAAGTCATTGCAGATACTTGGTTTTATTACACGTTTTTCTAAGGACTATTCTGTGAATACTCGAAAACTACTTTTTATTACGTTGGTGAGATCACAGCTGGAATATGGTTCTTGTATTTGATCCCCGTATTATAATGTTGAAATAAATCAAATTGAACGAGTCCAAAATAAGTTCCTTCTGTCAATATCGTTCAAAAATGGGATTAGAAGGGTTGACTATAGTCGTAGTTACATGTGTTCGCTACAATTGATCTCATTGCATGAGAGGCGTATATATGTCGATCTGTGTGTACTGTACAAAATTATACACTTGATATTGATATTTGATATGTTGTAGCGAGTTATTGGGTAAGTTAAACTTTAATATTCCGTCTAAAGCAAGACATATCAAAATATTTAACGAGGATTTGTATCGTACAAACTATACCAGGTACTACTCCATTAATCGCATGATAAGAACATGTAATTTAGTTTGTTTCTCCCCTCATTTTAGATTATTTGATGCGTCATTGAATATATTTAAGTTTCATCTAAAATTAATAGATTTGTCGGCTCTTATTACCGATTTTGTATAAGCGTATCTTAAAAATCTATGTTTGTTAATTAGTAAATGTTAATATATACTTGTAGAATTAATTACTTTATTTTTGTGTTATTTACTTTACTTTCTTTGTTATGATTTTTGTAAAAAAAGGCATTGCCGTAAATAAATATTATTTTTATTATATAAATTATTGAAAAAACATGCATAAAAAATCAAAATAATCAATTATTTATAATCAAAATCGATCCTTACTACTCTAAAATAATTTTAATCGTCCATAACGACATTCAGACACTCCGAAACTCAAAAATCAATCGATATTTTCGAAAAACGAGCATGCGAATAATTAACCTCAAATAATGATAAACGTGTGTACGACACACAAAATCTGCGCAAGATTCCTTATTGTTAATCTTATCAAAATTCGAATTTCGCCCAAGCGAAATCTGTGCATTTTTTGTGCTCTCGGCGCAGGCAAATTGGAGAAAGAAATTATTGCCACAAACAGGTTCAATTTGGATTCTAGTAGTGAGTGAATCGTTGAACTGTTAACGCGATCGGATTAATTCAGTGATTGTGAGATTTTGGTTTTGGATTTTAGTAGTTGAATAGTAAATTGTTTGTGCGTTTAGAGTAATTAATTAATTGTGTGGTTTTGTTTGCGATGGGGAATGTAATTAAAAAGACATATCAGTATTTTCTAATGAAAAAAATAGTAGAAAGGTATAGTGCAAGCCCGGTATCTCAATTTAAGCTACTTTACTTTAAAGTATAAATAAAACAATTTAAACACTTTCAAATATATATTGTAATAACGCTACAATTGTTTCGCAACACTGTGGCTTCTTCAGGCGAAGAAATGATAAATACAATTTGTCGGGTCGGGTATATATACAATGTTTCTGTGGGGGTGGGTTTTTCAAAAAAATGTAAATTTAAGAGGGGCGAATTAGTTAAATATGTTTGATCGTTGAGAAGATGTCCTGAAAATTTTCTTTTATTGATTTCTAAATTGTTTTATTTATATAAAAGTGAATATGAACTTTCAACATTTATCAGCCTTATCAATCAATTTTAAGCTGCTTTATATTTATAACCACCGAGGATAGAGTGTTAAACATTTAAAATTATCATTAGTTGTGCAATTTAATAATTATTTGCTTATTTAACCCATTAACTTCCAAGCAATTATAGTATTATTGCATTACATACTGTGAATTTTTCTTTTAATCACACATAATGTACCGGGTGTTTGATTAAGCGTGGCCATCGGCTGTATTTCAAAAACTATACATCGTAGCATATTGCGGTAAAAAATTTCATAGTAAAAGTGGCTAAGTAAAACCGCTGGAAATTATTTTTAACTTTATAGCTTAGCTGCAAAAGGGCGCTATCTCTATAGTAGAAGATTAAAACAATGTTTATCAAATATATGCTAAATTAGGCGATGTGAAAAATATGAAAATCCTAATCTACGGTGAATTTTACCTATCTTCTCGTTTGTTTATGTCTCACATAAGATGCACCGGATAACGAAAATGTCTAATTATTTAAATGCCCGTAACTTTTGTTAGGTTACACTGAATTTAATTGGGCTCATTTGATAGATAATTGGATGCACTTTAAAACATAATTCACTCCGATTTATTTTAGTTCCGATATTAGGCGCCAGAGGGTGCGATTGAGACAATCAACGTATTTTCTCCATTTTCTCAAAATTTTCAAATTGGAACTTACGCGTAAGTTACGATAGTTAATTAAAATAAGAAATAGTGGCGAAAACCGCATCCCGATATCTTTATCCTAACCTAATATATAGAAAATTGTGCAGAATGGGGTATTTTGTACTAATAGCGCCCTCTGGTATTTACTATAGACACTAAATTAAATCAGAATACATAGTGTTTAAAAGTTCATTCAATTATTAATCAATTTAGTCAAAGTTTATTAAAATCGAGTAAACCTAACTAAAGTTACAACCATTTTAGTAATTAGATTTTTCCATTTTCATCTGCATTTTATGTAAAAGCAATAGAAACGAGAAGGTAATTCAAATCGATCAAAATTTAGAGTAGATTAAAATGTACATATTCTTAACATATGCAGCTTAATTTGGCATTTTGAATATCATCTTGTTTTTATCCTTTGCGGTAGAGATTGTGCCCTCTACCAGCGAAGCTAGATCTAATTATTGTATTCGTTATATTTTCTTTTGTTTTGCTTGTTATTGTCCCAATAAAGTATTGTAATAAGTGTTTATAATTTTCGTAAAAATACGCTGTTTTAAACATTCTACTAATCTCATAGCCTACTACACTTACGTTTTGAGATTATAAATAATCATGGATTTACTTACATATTCGCTTTCCAAAACATATCAATGGGAAAAATTGATCTCCGTTATTTTTTAAATTATTGTTTTTGGCCTATTGAACATGAAACAAAAAAGCCTAAAGGCATACTAGATTTTAAAATATATTTTTACATGGTACGCGGTTGAAAATGAGCAAATCTACCAGACTTTTTACTATATTTTTGGTTAGGATAAAGATATCAGGATGAAGTTTTGACCACTTTTCTCAGTATTCCTTCCTGTAATAAACTAGCGTAGGAGAACTACAGGTTATAATTTGAAATGTTTAAAAAAATCTATAAAATATGTCGGTTGTTCCAAAAATGCAGTCTGGCGCTTTCTATAGGAACTAAATAAACGAGAGTAAACAGTGATTTAAAGTGCTTTCAATTACCTATTAAATGAGACTAACTTGATTAATTTCGGTTAATCCTAACAAAAATTACGCTCAGTTTAATGATCACACTTTTCCGCTCTCCCTTGCTTCATATGTGCGAGATAAAGAAACAAGTGAGTAGTTATTAAATTCAGCTTAGATTACGGTTTGTATATTTTTAAATTAGCTCAATTTAGCAGTTTTTTTAATAAAAATCTGTTTTGTGTTTAGCGATAGATGTTACGCCCTCTAGCGGCGGAAGTAGGGACTTAAAATTAATTTCCAGTGATTTCTTTTGGCCACTTTCATCATGCTATTTTTACCCCAACATGCCACGCTACATAGTTTCTGAGATACAGCCGGTGGCCACGCTTAATCAAACACCCGGTATACGCTGTAAATGTTCAGGCATTCGTCGATTTTATATAAAAACGTGCAATGTGAAGTTTCGAACGAGTGTTTCCACTCCCAGACTAAGCATGAAGTAAAATTTCGAGTTTAGAAAAGCCTTAAAATTTGGTTTGGTCGCTCCGCGAAGCGGAGCGACCAAACCAAATTTTCAGGCTTTTCTAAACTCGAAATTTTACTTCATGCGCCACGCGTATAAACACTGAAATATTGTGAAATTAGAAAACCACTAACAATTTTTTTTAAATGAGTAATAATCGAAATATTTACATAACAAAATATTTACATTGGTCTTTATACATTTTCAAGTCAAGTCAAATAATATAATATATCAAATCAACTTATTTAGTAACTTAATTAACAAAAAAATTATAATGTTGCGTGTATGCATCAATGGCGCTTAATGGGTTAAAGTACAATTTATAATTTCTGTCTTCTTGTTGCCCACTGGCCTTGGCAATTAGACCATTTTCATCAAACAGTTGAACTTCTGTAAATATTGTAGTTCTTTCAATACAGAATTATTTGTATTTCCAATATACTTTGATTTAATTCCTACCTAATTTACTATCCTAAAATAATTTATATACTTAAAAACCTTCATGAACAAAAAAGGGTTCATCAAAATATACTTCTCATAATTAGCAGTAATTTGTTAGTATATTCATTCGAATACAACAATGATCATTTGCATTTTCATTGTTCGTATGTTGATTGGGTTGCCTACAGTAAAACATTACATTGTTATAACTTTAGTAAACATATTATTGCGTTTAAAGCGGTATTTGGTAATTGCGCATATAGAAAAATTTAAAAATTAAGAATAATACATTTACAATGTGAACCTTGTCATAAAGTGAGACATCGTCTTAAAGCTAATTGCTATAATAAAATAACAAAACACATAATTAAAATGAAGAAATGTCTTTTTGTTCATCTCCAGAGTTGTTCACTTTCTTTTTACAAATGTCCCTTGCACAAACAATTTGAGTAAATAGAAGCAAATTGTAAAACAAACCAATGCAGGGTTTAACTAACGCCAATTAAATCGGCTAATAATTATTCATCGATTAAAACCTAGTAATAGTTACATACATGTAGAAAAATCAATCAATTCACATGACATTGATGTTTATGACATGAAAAATGTCTATTCTAATAGACCAGTGGTCTCCAAACTACGGCCCGCGGGCCAAATCCGGCCCGCGACTTGCATGAATCCGGCCCGCGATTGTTTGTAATTTTTTTTTTGTAAATGTCATATTTTGAAATATTGTAACAATTGTTCCTTAAATTTTTCATAATTTTATAAAATTAATCGGATCTTGGCCGACTTTCATTATGTAGAATTGTATTTGTGGCCCGCGAAGAAGATAGTTTGGAGACCCAGGCAATAGACAAATACATTTAATCTACGAATAAGGTTTAATTGAAGTTGGTGAAAACGGACAAAAGTGTAATTTTTTATTTAACCTTTATTCTTTTTCAGCGAAATTAAAGGCCCTGGCTTCCAAGCCCTTCTGATCACATTTTAACCTTTATTATTATTAGGAGAAAATATTTCACGAAATAATAAATGACACATTTTGATCTCTGAACAGCGATTGAAAACACCCTTTTTAATTATATTAACGCATGGTCTCCGAGTCCAGGTTAACCCTTAACCAGTACACAGTGGACTGTCAGAAATTTCACACACTTTGATGCGTAATAACTTTGGCTACTAAACAAAGAGAACACTGAAAATCCACCTGCGTACTCACGTGGAGGAGGCCATGGCGACTATACTTCGCCTTCAGTGCAGTGGGATTTGGAACAGTAACAGCTGTGGAGATTAGAGGACACCTCTGGAGGAATGTCTGTAGAGATATACCTCTTTTAGAGGCCGTTAATAACTGCTGTGTACCAACACTAATACGGAACACACCCTACAACGTTACTATTCAACCCACTAAGCGGATGAGAGAGTCTGCTATAAGGATCTACACAGTTGGATCTAAAAGGAGAGAAGGATCGGGCCTTGGAGTTTTCTCTAAAACCCTAAAAATCCAAGCAAAGATTCAGATGGGAATTCATGGAACCATCACGCAACTGGAGCTGATGGGAATAACACTTGCGGCTGAGTACATCATAAACCGCAAGGTGACAAATGTAGCCATACTAATCTTAACGGATAGCAGGCAAGCGATTGTGTCTCTGCAGAAAGCCTATGCTTCGTCAGAGACCGAAATAGAGTGCCACGGGAAACTCAGACAGGCAGCAATGCACAACAACATTGAAGTCTGCTGGGTGAAAGGGCATGATACAGACACAGGTAACGGGAGAGCTGACGCGCTGGCAAGAGCTGCGGTTGGGATGAATCTACTCTCACCGGAGCCGCTAGTGCGGTTAGCTCCTCTCTCCCTGTGTAACATGTTACAAACCAATGCCCTGGAGAAATTCAGGATGCGTTGGGATGATATCGAGGGCTGCAAGCTCTCTAAGGAAACACTTGTGTATCCCAATGAGAGATCAGCGAAACGGTACCTGCAGCTGGCTAGAGGGAATCTCAGGCGCTTAACTGCCATCCTTGCTGGTCACTGTGGACTAAACGGGCACCTCTATAGGATGGGGATAGTTGACTCCCCATCTTGTAGAGGTTGCAGCATGGAAGACGAGACTGCATGGCATTTTCTTTGTGAATGCCCGGCACTATCGTCAATCAGGGAGTCCATATTGGGTGATAGATGGCCTACAATGGCCTACATAAGAGATCTACCCACCTCAGCTATGCTAGAATACCT
The DNA here is from genome assembly GCA_932526585.2 of Philonthus cognatus. NCBI lineage: Eukaryota > Metazoa > Arthropoda > Insecta > Coleoptera > Staphylinidae > Philonthus > Philonthus cognatus. The sequence goes on along the minus strand of OW052250.1, from coordinate 23,578,614 downwards.
AAACAAGGTGGGCTGGCTAAACTGAGGATGGGTGATCTACGGGAGGTGGCACAATGGGCCTAAGAGCAGTGCAGAACTCCACACTCCCCTTTGCACCAGAACCAGAACCACCTGCGTACTAAAAGCTGACATACTTAAAAGTAGATATAAGATCATCACTATATTTTAAGGAATGGGGATGTAATAGTTACATACATGTTAAAGATAGTTGCATATTTGCTAGTGTCTCTTGGATCCCACTGTACCAGTTACAGGTAAATACAATTTATTATATTACCAATGATGAATAAAGTGGTCGCTTCTCTCGAAAATAATTAAAAAAAATATGTGAATTTTACTTATCGGTAGTTCATTAATTAACCTTTCCTGTGTTGATAGATTTTCATAATTTTATTGCCAATGTTACTAATAAAATACCCAGGTTTTGAGACCCTCACGACTACTTATGTTACAGATTATGTGTGACTACTGGAATGTTAACGTCAGTTTGAAATCTAGTTTAGACATTGGGCTGTACGAATAAAAATGGGTGGGTAAATACTCACATTTTATGCTCATAAAGTGTGAATTGATCGATTGAGTTATGCCAAAATCAAATAAATTGACGAATAAAGCACTAATAACCTTTCTTCACACTTTTATTTGAGTTGCCAACAGTACAATTCAGAAATAAAGTGCCAATAAAGTGTAAGTTTATACTCAATTTCATGTGTACCGCAAGCATGTATTTATTTTTATTCATAGCATCGACTGAAGCAGTTCAAAAATGTCATTTTCTGGAATTAATTTCTTATCTGGTTCTTCAAAATATTTCTACAGTCAGGTTCAATTTGTATTAATAGAGAATATAACTTACATCGATAATACTGTCATCGCCGAGGGCCCACCTGGTCTGTTTGGGTCCGAACACCGGAAATTCAGGATCGGGCTGGCGCTGGAACTCGTAACCGACGGCGGCATCGTCCTGGGTACGCTGTGGCCCCCTTTCCATTTCTGATCGAACTACAGCATTTCCATCGCCGCCCCCCAACCACTTCATTGGTGTCACTGAAATGACACATTATTTATTTTTGAGGTTATGTGTTCATGATTTAGTTAAATCTACAAGGTGGGTAAAAACCCAGGCTGGTAGAATTGAATAGGTTGGTTCATATAGTACCTGTCAGTAAGTGGAAATACAATAATAATAAAAATTAATGGAGGTTATGTCAAACGTTATTAATATCACAATGATCAAAAGAAAATTTGATATCTGTCTCTAATTAAATATTAAATATGTCTGTGGATGAAATTTTACATCTGTTGCCTTACGAATGGACCAACCATCTCTATATGTATTTTGCTGACTTTGGGTAGAACCTAGTAGGGTGCATCACATATTCTTTGATTACTATAAGGAGTGTCTATAACCTGTCGGCATCCCAGTAGGTTCTGACTTCAGAAACACACGTCGTAATTAAATTCAGCACTGTGACACAACCCAATGACATATAATTAAATGTATTTGACGTTTCCAAGATACACCGTTTCGTATGGCATAATCAGCTGTAATATAACAAATGGTATGATTATCATCGATAATATTCATGAGTGAAACCGAGCTGCAGATTCAACGAGCCCGAAGGGTGAGTTGAATATGCTGCTCCGGTTTCACGAATAAATATTATCGAATATTAATCATACCACGGGTTATATTCGATGAGAGAATATAACGAATTTCACTATATTTCCGTCTTGGAAATCTCACCCTATCGTCCGGTTGACATTATTAATAATCGACAGTCAGATTTGACAAATAATTTTCGTAGAAACGACCAAAATAAGGTAATAGGATTCTATCACCGCTGTGATAACATGTATCTATGGAAATAAGCGATTCTGATTGGAGGGAATGAAGTCATGTGGCGCTTGAGTTATATTCTCTAAGATATGTAATTTATTTTTCAAAGCAACCGAGATGCCGACAGTTTATAGACACTCGTTAGTTTTTAACCATAACCCCTAAATGTACGCATAAATTTTAAATTTCTGTTAATATTAATGATGGGCGATGATTGAGTATCTCAAGTATTCAGCAGATCGATAATTTACAAGAATTGAGCAGGCAATCTTTGTTTAATCGATCTAGCATGAATATTTTGAACTTCACATTTAATCAGTGTTCTACACGCCTGGCGCATGAAGTAAAATTTCGAGTTTAGAAAAGCCTGAAAATTTGGTTTGGTCGCTCCGCTTCGCTACGCGACCAAACCAAATTTTCAGGCTTTTCTAAACTCGAAATTTTACTTCATGCTTAGTCTGGGAGTGGAAACACTTGTTCGAAGTTTCAAACTAAACACTTTTATCACCAAACCTAAGTAACTAAGACTAACTCAACTTAATTTTTAGGTATTTCTAAACACAAAATTTTACTTCATGCGCCACACTGATTAAAGGTGAAGTTTCTCATCTTTTACTTGGTAAAACATTTTTAACTATAATTTTAAAAGAAAACACTTAGTTAAATTTCACTAATTTTTTGGTTATTATCCATACTTATGCAATATTTTCAAGTATGTATTCATTACAGTTGGAACAGTTGGAAGACTGAAAGTAAAAATAATTGATTTTTTATAAAACATACTAAACAAGCTAAACTTAATAATAACACATCTTTCTTTGTTATTTTTATAATATAAGTCTTTATTGTGTTTTTTTGGACAACCTTGTTTGTCGAATTAAATCAGAGCTGGTATCCAAATATATGCAACTCAAAATACACGTTACACTTGAGTCTACTTAAAATATTGAAGCGTTCAAATTTACACAAAAAAAAAAGTCGAAACGGGCAATAAAAACTTTAGGAAAAATTTAAAGTGGAAATAAAGTCTTTTCATATAACGCCCAGTGGAATATTCATAGATCGCTCGATATAAATTATTATAAACAATAAAGTTGTTAAACTAATAACCTCTATCTCAATGTAGCCAAATGCAAAGTTGTGACTTATCCGCGTAAAAGAAATCCGATCATATATACATATACCGTTGATAATAAGTCAATTGAAAGGCTCTCTGTATTTAAAGACCTAGGGATAACCTATGATTCGCTTTTTACGTTTAAACATCATTACAGCACTATGCTACTTCTACCGCATGCTACTTCATAACGAATTTTGCAGGACGACTTGCAGTTTAAATTGCCCCATGACTCGATTAACGCGCACGGCTAATGACATTTGTAGCAGTATTGACTTTTTTAACTCATCTTTAGGTTTAATTAGGAGGAGTCTCGCGGATGGTGTGCACTAAATGTTATAACCCTATTGTGGTTTACGCAGATTAACATATGTGTCTTTGTGCATATTTGTGATTCATGTTTTGTGTCTTACATTTTAGTTATATGTTTTTGGCTCTACATTGTAAATGGCTTGTCCGTTAATAAAGAATTATTATTATTATTATTATCTCGAAAGCTAACAAAGCTCTTGAATTCATCATACGTAATACTAGATCATTCAGTAATATTAATTAACTAACTTGTAGCGATTGTAAAGGAGTGTATATTGGCCAATCTGGTCGTAATTTTAAAATCAGACTCAAGGAGCATCTTAGCTCTTTTCGGCTTAATTTGATTGATAAGTCGTCATTCGCTAGACATATGATTGAAAACAATCATACTTTTGGCGAGGATGTACTGTCAATAATACATTTAGCCGAAAAGGGTCGTAAGATGGACCTCCTGGAGTCTCTGGAAATTCACAGAGCACGCGCTAATCCGGAAATTCCCGTAATAAACGACCAGCTTGACCTAATATACACCCCCATTTTTAAAGCCGTTTTTTAACCGTAATTTTTTCGTATATATACCTGACGAATTGTTTGTTTTAAATTACTTTATGTTTGATAATGACAAGTTAAAGTTGTCGAAACTATAGTCACAATAAAATCCTCAGTTATACAAACAAAGTTAATTGTCTTATTTGTGTAAATAATGATGTATAACAAAGTAGAAGCCTCCACAGTAAACAAGATTAATTGTTTAAAAGGGTTGTATAACTTATATGTGAGATCGGTTCTTGAATATGGCTCAATCTTTTGGAATCCAATTTATATTTCGTCTATCGAGAAGGTTCAGTGTAAATTTGATAAATACTTGTGGTATAAAAAGTATGGTACCTACCCCCCTCAAGGCTTCACTTATGAGTTACTTTTAGAAGAGTTTGACGCAGTTACTTTAGTCGAACGTAGGAATATACACGATCAAATCTTCTTGTTTAAGTTACTACATAATGCAATTGATTGTTCGGAACTTTTGCAAAACATTACATTTTTATGTACCTAGACTTTTGACACGTCATGGTACCAGCTTTTATGTTCAAAATGCTCTAACTAATGTCTTGGAACTGTCCCCGATGAGTCGCATTTGTGTGTATCACAACACATTTGTCACTCATTGTGATATTTTTCACTTGGACTTACATGAATTTAAGAACATCATTTCTGGTACTTGATATTAATAACAACAAACGGCTGCATAGACTAACTATTGTTATTTCTTTGTTATTTTATTATTATAATTTCTAAATTTTTAATTTATTTTCTTTAAATAGAACATGAACTTATCACACTTGATCTTTATCTTTATTTTTGTAATTTTGTTTTGTTTATATATATATTATTTTAAGAATTTCTACTTGTGTAATATTACTCTGTAATTGGGATGTCCTGTTGGGTAATAAATATTATTATTATTAATAATAATAAAACAGAAAACCATATATGTTATAAATATCACTTTTGTTAATAACTTAATTGTTTACAATCATTTTTATCCAGTAATCTATGTAATCTTACTATTTTGTTTTGTTTATATATATTATTTTAAGAATTTCTACTTTTGTAATATTACTCTGTAATTGGGATGTCCTGTTGGGTAATAAATATTATTATTATTATTAATAATAATAAAACAGAGAACCATATATGTTATAAATATCACTTTTGTTAATAACTTAATTGTTTACAATCATTTTTATCCAGTGATCTATGTAATCTTACTAGGTGTTAATGGGTTACGTGGTTTTTGAATCAATGAAATTCCCCTTCTTGTCTTGCATAAATATCGCTCATACTTAATCAATACTAGGTGCATTATTATAATGGGTGTCTGTCCGATAATTAAACATGGAAAATAGTATAAAAACAAACAGCCATTTAAAAAATTAGTATTAACATGTGGTCAATAATTATTCCAATCAAGAATATTGTGAAAACAAACAACGTTTGGAAAGGAATGTTTTGAATTGTTTAACGAGTTGTATATACCGAGCTGCGATGCTTCGCTAATTAATTACCACGATTCAAACTAACTGTAGAGTATTTATCAAAAATAAAGCATGCTGCAGTGAAGTAAAAACCTCGCATTTATAAAACAAACATGAATAAAATTAAAAAATTTGAATATATTTTTAAAACTTTTTTTCACATGTAAATATTTTTATTACACTAATATTAATTTTAAAATATCCACCATGTTTGAAAACTGTCCAAAATGAAGACTTTAAATCAATTATTGCCAACTGTATTCGGCAAAAATTACTAAAGTACAGTTATGCTAACCTTACTTTTTGTCGAACAGCCGAATAAAAATTGATTATTGCAGTTATTCAAAGGAAATTGAAAGTGTGTCCAAAATAAATAACAGTCTTTAATTAAACTAAGAGAATATAGTTGAATATTAGAATAATTTGAATATTTAAATACATACTTAAATTTTAATATTTGAATATTAAAATTTAGATATTCGTTTCTTAAAATTTGGAAACTTGAATATGACTATACAAAAAAAATAAGGCCTCGACTCTGGCGATTGAACTGTTTTAAATTAGAATGCACTCATTGACAACATCGGAGTTATTTAAAAGGTTAATTTCGGCGTGTTCACATCAACTGACTCACAGCCTACTACGTATGCAGAAAGAATTTTTTGAACACTATTACTAAATCAATGATTGAGGAGTATTACTATTATTACTAGATCAATACGAAGGTTTTAATTTGGAAAGATCAATGTAATGATGTAAGTTTTATACGAAGTTACTGATTAAATTATGAGCCGTTGGTAAGATTGTTAAAAATTAATTAATGATTAAAATACATACTTGATGTGTTATTAATAGTGTATATAAATCAATCCCTCGCTTTTTAACACAGCGGAAATGCACTAATTTTGAGGTTATATCTCGTTTAACAACAATAACAAATCAAGTGAAGGTCACCACTGCACGAGCGTATGTTTTCGTATAATGTTTAAAGTTGCGCGATTATACGCGCTTTATTCACGCACGCAAATACCGAAATTGAACCCCCCGTATCGCGAACATGAATTTTTGTTTATGCCAGAATGACATTTCAAATCCCGGTACGAAAACAAATGGCTACCGTGCAATGACAGTGGATACACACAAAGAAACCGAGTCGAATTGCGCGCAGGGGGCGATTCCCTTGGATGAAAGACGGGGCCCCCTCGCGGCCGTACATACCTTTGCTTATCTTGGCGGAGTATCTCTAATCGACAATACGTATTTCCGCGATAAATGCTCGTTGGAAACTTCGGCGTCGGCGTTAGTAAAGATTTTCTCACTATCACTCAAACACTATTTTCAATCACAATTTTTTACACGGAATTATTATTCACAACACAAAATATTACCACTAACTATACAATTGACTATTTACAATTTACAGGGTACGTACGATTCACTAATTAAGCCATTTATACAGGTTGATATTTTTAGATTTACAAATGACAGCGAACCGTGAACGATACGTTCGCCATTTTCTTGTTGTGGTACAGTGGCGGCGCGCGCACTGTTTGGACGGCGGGGGCGCGCGCGCGCGCGCCACTTTCAAATTTTGACGCTCTGCGGAGATAATAAGCGGCCCAACCCACTTCTACTCTTACTTCGCACAAATTCAACATCTACAATATCAGTTTTATTGCTTATTGCAGTTAAAGTGATTATAACTTTTTTTGAACGCATACATTTAATTCAAATCATCTGTAAATAAAACAATAATTTTAATTTATTTATACGCAAAACAGATCTTCATTTATTAATTTTAATGTTTATCAAGGCCAAAAATATCAATCTCTAATATATTTTATTCAATTTTGTTAATTTAAATCGACATTATTAACTCCATAACAACCGTAATAAACAAGGTTTTATTCACTAGTGAACTAAAATTTTTTTAGGTCACTAGTGAGTTAAAAAATTTGTTATATTATTTATTATTCAATTTTGTTAATTTAAATCGACATTATTAACTCCATAACAACCGTAATAAACAAGGTTTTATTCACTAGTGAACTAAAATTATTTTAGGTCACTAGTGAGTTAAAAAATTTATTTAAAAATAAATGTAAAGTACATTTTCTTTACAATTTCGTCAAAATTGAATAAAAACATATATACGCCACGTGAATTAAACACCTTTATCCACTCAAAGAAATGATTTCACTCGCGCCGAGGCGCTCGTGAAATCAAAAATCTTTTCGTGAATAAAATCGTGTTTAATTCACTTGATGTATAATATTTATTAGGTTGGTTGTATGTCATTTGAGAGTTGTATTAATCTTTACACTAAATTAGTGTTCTATACGCCTGGCGCATGAAGTAAATATTTCGAGTTTAGAAAAGCCTGAACATTTGGTTTGGTCGCCCCGCTTCGCAGAGCAACCAAGCCAAATTTTCAGGCTTTTTTTTCAGTGGATAACACTCGTTAGAATAACAATAAATATGATGCCCCCAAAGAAGAAAATCAAAGCAAATGAGTGATTGTATATTCAATAATTGAATTTATTTCAACTTCTATAAAGAAAATTAAAATGTTTTCAAAATTATTGATTCAAAGTTTAATTTGTAAAGAATAAGAATTATTAAGTTTATTTGTTTAAAACATTCTACTGTGCGATTATTTAAAACATGATTTAAAGTAGGCTTTGAATTTAAAATTAGATTGGCACTACTGACTGTTAACACATAGTTTACCATAACCTCAAATTTATTCCATCATTCAATGGGCAACCGCACAAAAAAATGCAACCTACTCTAAATCATAATTTAAATGATTGCAGCGTATAAGAATCAACAAATTGTACAATTAACATAAAATTAAAATAAATTACACAAAAATGAAACGACGTTAAGATATTTGAAACTTTTAAATTTTGGGGTTTTTAATAATAATAGTTTTACGTATTAAGATAAATTCCAAAACAGTTTTAAGAGTAATAAAACTTAAAAATGTCTGCTAAGAATTTGAATTTTTACAAAATGTGTGTAGTCATTCTGCGGCTCTGCGAGGTATCTCGTGAATAAATAAATTAATAAATTAAAAAAAAAACATTTAAGACACCGAAAAGACCTAAAACTGTTTATAAAAAGTTTAAGACTCTAATAAGACATTTATAGATGTATATGTTTAACCAAAATCTTAAAAGTCTGTCCAAAATCTTAACACTGTAGACCAGGAGTATTAAACCTTTTGTAATAAGCGAGCTGCTTTTGCATACCTAGGTATTTGGCGATTGACAGGTTATAGGGAATAAACAGAAATTAGATTTTTTTTAAGTATACCTTAAAATTTATTGTAAACTGCTCGAATTTCAATAGCGCGAGAATTTTTTAAAATTTATTAAACATAAGCAGTAAATTTCCAACGTCAGAATATATTCAGTGTTTTATACGCGTGGCGCATGAAGTAAAATTTCGAGTTTAGAAAAGCCTGAAAATTTGGTTTGGTCGCTCCGCGCTTCGCGCTACGCGACCAAACCAAATTTTCAGGCTTTACTAAACTCGAAATTTTACTTCATGCTTAACCTGGGAGTGGAAACACTCGTTCGAAACTTCAAATTGAACACTGTTTAGAATCGATGAATGCCTAAAAAATTACATCCTGATATTAACACGAATAGTCGTTAGATTTTGAAGTAATCTTCTTTGGGAAATTATAAATTATTAAATCAAAATAAAAAGCTTCAATTTTGTTAGAAATAAAAACGCTTTAGGAATTTGAAAGTAAGGCCTAAAATATCTGCTTAAAGGTTTACAAAAACATTTAAGACACCGAAAAGACCTAAAACTGTTTATAAAAGGTTTAAGACTCTAATAAGAGATTTATAGATGTATATGTTTAACCAAAATCTTAAAAGTCTGTCAAATCTTAACACTGTAGACCAGGAGTATTAAACCTTTTGTAATAAGCGAGCTGCTTTTGCATACCTAGGTATTTGGCGATTGACACTATAACCTGTCAATCGCCAAATACCTAAATAAATGATTGCAGCGTATAAGAATCAACAAATTGTACAATTAACATAAAATTCAAATAAATTACACAAAAATGAAACGACGTTAAGATATTTAAAACTTTTAAATTTTGGGGTTTTTAATAATAATAATTTTACGCATTAAGATAAATTCCAAAACAGTTTTAAGAGTAATAAAACTTATAAATGTCTGCTAAGAGTTTGAATTTTTACAAAAACATTTAAGACACCGAAAAGACCTAAAACTGTTTATAAAAAGTTTAAGACTCTAATAAGAGATTTATAGATGTATATGTTTAACCAAAATCTTAAAAGTCTGTCAAATCTTAACACTGTAGACCAGGAGTATTAAACCTTTTGTAATAAGCGAGCTGCTTTTCCATACCTAGGTATTTGGCGATTGACAGGTTATAGGTAATAAACAGAAATTAGATTTTTTTTAAGTATACCTTAAAATTTATTGTAAACTGCTCGAATTTCAATAGCGCGAGAATTTTTTAAAATTTATTAAACATAAGCAGTATATTTCCAACGTCAGAATATATTCAGTGTTTTATACGCGTGGCGCATGAAGTAAAATTTCGAGTTTAGAAAAGCCTGAAAATTTGGTTTGGCCGCTCCGCTTCGCGGAGCGGCCAAACCAAATTTTCAGGCTTTTCTAAACTCGAAATTTTACTTCATGCTTAACCTGGGAGTGGAAACACTCGTTCGAAACTTTAAATTGAACACTGTTCAGAATCGATTAATGCCTAAAAAATTACATCGTGATATTAACACGATTTTGAAGTAATTTTCTTTGGGAAATTATAAATTATTAAATCAAAATCAAAAGCTTCAATTTTGCTTAGAAATAAAAACGCTTTAGGAATCTGAAAGTAAGGCCTAAAATATCTCAACTACTTTTGCTAATAAAATCGTTTGCAAAGTTGAAATTAAATGAAAACATCGTTCGATTTTGAGGTTATCTTGTTTAAAGAATTATAAAACAATAAAACAATAGTGAAATATTAGATCTAATTTTGCTTTAAACTAAACAAGCTCTAAGAACCTGAAGTTGGGGTAACAATATCTTAACTGGGTTTTCTAAAAAAATCTGTCAAAGTTGAGATTTTAGTGAAGAAATCACCAGATTACCTTAATATCTGATGAATAATATTTTTTTTTTAAATCTCCCCAGTGGTTGAAACCTGGTCGCTGAATCAATGGGTTGAACACTTCTGCAGTAGATTATTTTAAGTCTAGGCACAACCAGCGTTGCCATCTGGCCGCTTGTTATTTCCGCCAGAAAACCAACCTAATTCCGCCAGAATTCCGCGAGAAAATATAAAAGTACGAAATAAATAAAAATACATAAAATTTCAGAAATAATTGACTATATTTAAAATAAAACAACTAGATATAGTACAAAACACAACAATGTTATAAATAACAATAACAAAAATAAAATAATTAAAAGATTTGTAAACATTCCTCAAGTATTACTTCATCGTCTTCAGGCCATACCTGAAATACGTTGGCAGATTTCAATTCATCCAAAATTAAATCTGGTGCCTTAAATTCATGACAACAAATGTTTTGTCTAGTCAACCCTTCCCTAATTGCAATAATTGAATTTAACATTTTAACATTAATGCGGTTGCGCAATTTATTTTTTATTAAATTCATTTTTGAAAATAATCGCTCTACTTCAGCATTTGAATAGGGAAGGGTTAATAGAGATAATGCTAATGATGATATTCCAGAAAATGGATTTTCACCATCCGCATTTTTAAAATTAAAAACTTCTATCCAAAAATTGACTGTGTGGTTAGTGTTTTGCCATGTAAATAAATTAATTTGTCGCCACTGATTATCTATTTTTGATATATTTTCATCGGAATATTTAAAATGTATGAGTAACTGTGATATGTCATTTTTTACTGTTTTTAGCGAATTTTCTACAGAAAACATATTAATTTTTTTTTAGAATATCTATGTTTTCTGGTAATCTGTTTATTATTTATTTTAAAAAATGTTTAATAAAATGAATGCACCTTTCTCTTATAGCATATTCCCCTACGAACCCGTGCTCTTTCATTTCACTAATTTTTTTTTCGAATAGGTATCCAAGATAGGAGCTTTTGTTTATGTATTTATCGATTTCATCAAATGGATGATTAAATATATCGAAAATAGATCCTGGTATTACAATTTTATTTACAAACGAATTTATTAGCATGGATAAATTTAAAAATAATTTAGTTGGATCGGCATTTTTTCCTTCAAAAGCCTTGTTTACTTTTTGAATGTCCGCCAAAATGGGTTTTAAGAAGCAAACATAGGCATAATTAATATCATCATTATACATAGTGTATAACATTTCGGCAGTGTAACATTTTTCGGATAATCTGCAGATCTCGAAATGTGTTTTTAATTCAAACCACTGTTCAAATATTCGGCTTACAGCAGATTCAATAGATAGCCACCTTGTATTGCAAGATTGAACAATTTTGAGTGGGTCATGGTCATTATTTATTAATTTGAACAGTTGTTTATATGCCAATTGCCTTTGACTGGAACGACTAAACCAGTCATACGTTTCTCGAATTAAAAATTCTAAATTTCTTGGCAAAAATGTAGCAGCTGCCGAAGAAACTGACAATTGCAATGAGTGGCACACACGTCTTACAAGTATCAGATTGGGTACAAAACTTTTAAGTTTTGTGTACACCCCGTTATTAATTCCTGTCATTACAGACGCGTTATCGGTGCCTATACCCTTTAAATTTTGCAAAGGCAGCTTATATTTTTTTAGTACCGCTAATAGCGTTTGAACAATACTTTCTGCATTACAACTGGCAAGTTCTGCTAATTCCAAAAACGTGCTAACTATTCTATTATTATTTTTACTAAATTAATTAATAATACCTAAATATTTATGAACACTTATATCAGTTGACTCATCCAATAATAAACTAAATGAACTTTCTCCAATATCCAGAGAAAGTTCACTCATAAAGTATGGTCCCAACACATTTTGAATAATATTAGAACACTTAGTACGTTTTAACTTAATATTCATACTAATATCGCCGGGAAATATACTTTGGCATAAGGGCGTTAGATGATCTATATGTCTAATACTACTATGCATTGCTATATATAATGATAGTTTACATTCACATATTTTTGATTTTTTTTCTTCCGACGTTTTACCAAAGTTAATTGTTAATTGTTTTTTGGTTCTAATTCCAGTAATTACATTTTCATGCGCAATGTGTTTTTTTTTTACTTTGCATGCATTTTTAAATCACAAAGCTTATTGTTAAGCATCACTTTGCAATATTTGCATTTCGGCATTGGTCCAGAAGTGGATTCGACAACATCCAACCACTTTTTGAAATCCGGATCTTGCAACCATGCACTCCTGAATATTTGAATATATTGTGGTTTTGGCATTTTCACATATTTTGTGTACTGTCTGAAATTGTTTTAAGTTAATTTAACTATTAAATGTATTTAAATATTATTACCTAAAATATATATGTAGATCTATGAAAATTAAACTGAACTTAATTCAATTAATTCCTAGCTGCTAGTAGTATACATTTACGGTATATTACTAAAATAAAAGATATCATTATATTTATCCCAGAATAAAAACAACAGACTTACCAATAACTAAATAAACTATTGAAATTGAATTATAAATAACTTCAAATAACAGCCGGCTTGTAATACTTAAATAATAGATATTATTGACAATTGTATCCCTCAATATAAAGTAACAACCTTACTGGTAATCGTAAAGTACAACGAAATAAATGATAAAAAAGTCCAATTAACACTAAAGAAATACACAATTCCAAAGTTCAAAACAGCAAAGACACAACTTCACACAACGAGTACTAAATGATTATAGTAATCCTTTTAAGAATAATTTTGGAATTAGATGAAAGGAGAATGATAACAAATCTTGATTGTGCTAATTTTGTGCTCAGCATTAAAAATTGAGTAGTGTTTACATTTTGTCAGCTAAAGAGGAAATTCGATTAATCTGGATTTTTGTAACATACTCATTCTAAATGAAGGTTTATTTATTTTATTCCGTACTGAGCATCGCCTGTTATTTTTACTAATCGGAAAAGAATAATGTGTTTAGATAAACAAGAAAATAATCTTAGTTATTACATTTCGTTTAACCTTTATTAAAAATAATGAACTTTACAAATTTAAATCAAATTCCGCTAGTTTTTTCGACAATTCAAAATAATTCCGCTAGAAAATCCGCCAGCCGCTAAAATGAAAAATATTCCGCAATCCGGATTGAAAATCCGCCAGATCTAGCGGATTTTCCGCTGACATGGTAACACTGGGCACAACCCAGTGGCGGTGGCCAACTTCATGTGAAACGAAAATGCCAAGGTAATGTATCTCGGAATTTAAAGGTGCGCTCGTTGTGCTGCTAAACGCAGCATTGATAAACGAGATGGATACGTAGTGCTTTCAACCTCATTTTTTGTATCGTGGATTTGAGCCTCACATTATGTTAGACCGCGAGCCGCTAGTGGCACAACCTCAACATATTATAGACAGTTATAAATCTTGTAACTGCTAAGTCTTTTAAGATTAATTTAAGATTTTAAACTGCCTACTAAGGGTTTAATGATTCTTTTAATACACTTATAACTGTCTACTAAGAATTTTCCCACTGAGCAAACACATGTAAGTAATGTTTTATCAACATTAAAACAACATTTAATGTTGTTACAATGTTAGTAAAACGTTATTTGTTTTGTATTGTGGAGGCTTCTACTTCGTTATACATGTTAATTTATTAAGGGGGTCTTCCGGTATAATTGACCCAAACTTTGGATTTTTTTCCAGGGAACTGGTAAGAGTTAGAGACCTGGGTTTTTTTACTTTCCCCCGTATGTAATACAAAGGGAAAGTATTGTATTCGTGAAAATTTTCGAATCAAAAATGTTAGCGGAAATATCCGTTTTGAAGTCCCCTGAGTCGAATAAGACCATTTTTGAAAAATGTCTGTCTGTCTGTGTGTGTTGTCTGTGTGCGCTGTACCGCAAAAACCGCTAAAGATATCGAGATGAAACTTGAAACTTAAGCTTTTTGTTACAACCGGAAGAACTGAAAAGCTTTTGGTGAAAATCGGAAAACCGGAAGTGGTACTTTACTCTTAGCGTTTTTCAGTTTTTTCAGATTTTTTCAATAAATGTTCATCAAACATAAAATTCTTTCAAATAAAAGTTGTAGATAATAACAAAATAAAGATGTATCGTTCACTTACTTTTTGTCATAGCACTCTTAGTTTTTGAGATATTTAATAAATAGTGTTTTTTATCTAGTCATTGATTTGTGTCAGTGTGTGTGTTGATACAATTGGAAAATGTTTCAAATAAAAGTTGTAGGTAATGAGATATTAAAGATTTTTTGTATCTTCACTTTTTGTCATAGCACTCTTAGTTTTTGAGATATTCAATAAATAGTGTTTTTTATCTAGTCATTGGTTTGTGTCAGTATGTGTTGATCCAATCGAAAAATGTTTCAAATAAAAGTTGTAGTTATCAAAAAGTTGAAGACATTTTGAAAATAATAATGCTTCAAATATTTTAAAAGTGATTTAATACGCAATTTACGGGGGAAAGTACTATGATGGACACATTACCATTTTTTAAATCTTTATTCATCCTTGCTCTACAATTGGGATTTTTGTCGAGTCGAAAAAATCAAAATGGCGTCCAATATGACGGCTGCCCGGCGGAAATGTTCCAAAATTGCGAGCAGCCTAGGGGCCGCTATTCGTCATCTAGAAACAAAATAAGCTCAGTTTCTTGAAGAGTATAGTTCAGAGAATGGAATGAACTACGAAATTTTGAAAAAACTCAAAATTTTACAAAATGGCGGGCATGTCGTGTTTTTCGGTCGATTTTTTGACTTTGACAGACTGTAAAAAATCTTTAAAATTACAAATTGCAGCGGGAGGTTAGTTCATTCCATGAAGAAAAGTGTTTTCAATAACGGAAGCAAAGAACGAAGTCAATTGGCTGAACCGTTAAAACGCTAGAATGCTCGCAGTTTTGAAAAATGTAGTTTCGAGAAAAACGCGTTTAAAGTTTGCGAAACAATTTTTCTGTGTAATTCAAAGTATTCGGCGGAAAATTCGCAAACAGTAGTCAATATCTAGGTTTTCGGGGTCGCTGAATACGAATCTGAGGTCAAATTTGAAAAATTCAAAATGGCGGATCCAATATGGCGGACCAAAAAACTTATACTCATCAAAATTTATGAAATTCGAGATTAAAGTTATACCTGCGCGACCCATACCGCTCGGGACGGCGATGCATTCAAAGGCCTGTAGCGACGTAAATATTTGCCGGATCGAAATATCCTTTTACCCACATATTCTAGACATGTTTAGCTTTGATTTCATACAAAAAAATCGATTTTTTGAAAAAAATATACCGGAAGACCCCCTTAATAAAAAACGGTTTAACTTTGTTTGTATAACACAATTTATTTTTATGTGACTGCAGTTTCGGCAAAATTAGCCTGCCATTATCAAACATGTTATTTGTTTGTTTTTTGCTCAGTGGGTTTAGACTCAGTGCTAAGACTTAGAACTATACTAAGACTATACAAAGGGTATAGGCTCTACAAAGACTTAAAACTCCCACAAAATCCAACTCCTGAAAATAAAATTACAGGCAAACAAATTTAAATTAGTATTTAGTATAAATGTTATAATTATTTACGAGAAGCAACATTCAATAAATTTGATTTTAATAATTTCTGTTATTTAAATTATAAAAAAAAAGGTTTTAATTAGTGTGCAGGGTGTTTTTTTTTCGTTGATATTATAGGGTATAGGCTAAACGGTACGAGATACAAAAAAACTAAGATGTCTCGTTCTCTTTTTTACTGTTTAGTCTAATGGCGCAGTCAGAGCTACACTAACTAGATTGGTTTAGAACAGTGGTGGGGAAACTTTTTTTAAGACGGGCCATTTGTAATAACCAGACAATCGTAGCGGGCCAAAGAATAATGCTTAATCGTAGGTAGGTAGTTTTTATGCGGGTCGTCACATTACGAAGTAAGAACGCGTTCAAACATTCTCACGACGGCACTCTTAAACGGGCCGGATTGAACCTTTCCGCGGGCCGGACTTGGCCCGCGGGCCGTAGTTTCCCCATCACTGGTTTAGAAGATACAGGGTGATTTTCAAAATCTGCTGATTTTTATTATCTCTTATGACTCGGTTATTTATGGAGATACAAACAAAATTTAAAACATCAAAACTTAATTTTAAAAACATCAAAACTTAATTTTTAAATTAAAAAAATTAATGTGATGCGTTAATTTCTTTCGCCAGTGTAGAAACGAATCAAGCTATTTTTATTTTATTTGATTAATTTTATATTAATTAGATAATCCGTTGATTTTGTTTTTCATCTTTTTAAATAAAATATACCATACATATCTTTTCAACGTTTTGAGATAAATTTTTAAAAATCAGATGTCAAATTATAATTTTATTTTGCAGTGAAACAAAATGTAAAATTTGCAGCAAAACAGGGAAACCCTAGAATTTGCATTTTGTAAATGTACCGTGCGATGATTTAGAGTAGGCATGGAGTTTTAAATTAGATTGGCACTAGATTGGTTAACACATAGTTTAGCATAACCTCAAATTTATGTCATTCCGCGCAACCGCACAAATAATGCCGCTTACTCTAAATCATAGTGAAATGATCGCACGGTATCTTTTTATTGTTATTGAACGTTTATGGAACATCACTGTCAGTGAACGAATTGAAGTTAGAGAGGCATAATGACAACACAATTGTAAACAAAGACAAATAGGGTACGGTTCACGAGAGGTGTCCCATAGTTTTCTTGATTTGTAATGCTTTCTGCACCAATACATGTAATACAAAAATAGTTTGATGTCATCAGATTACGTGTGTGAAAAGAGACAGAAAACTTCATAATATGTCTGCTATGGTTTTAGATGGAACATGCGAAAACGTATGTTCCGGTATGCAGCTTTAAAATTTTAAGGTTAAACGTCACATTTTGACAATGTCTTCGTATAACTAAATCTGCAAAAACCCAGCCACTAATTATTTTAATTATTGTGCATAATCGTTTTAAATGTGAGTTTAAATGGTATAATTCCAATTTCCACATCTAAATAGTTCAGATATTTACAGAAATAAATAATGCATTTATGTTGATTTTGTGTAAGTTCAAATGAAAATGTTAGTTGAATCGAATGCGCATTCAGTAGATTTGGCAAATAGTCATCGGATTAATCTGATAATATAGGGAATTTTTCTTTTAAGTATACATACAGGGAATTTTCTATTAGGTAAACATATGCATACGTTTTCTTTTAAATAAAGTTCAATTGATAGCTTAAAACGAGTGTTTTCCACTCCCAGACTAAGCATGAAGTAAAATTTCGAGTTTAGTAAAGCCTGAAAATTTGGTTTGGTCGCGTAGCGCGCAGCGGTACGCGGCCAAACCAAATTTTCAGACTTTTCTAAACTCGAAATTTTACTTCATGCGCCACACGTATTAAACACTGAAAGCACTGAAATATTGTGAACGAGTGAACTTCGCTTGAAATCAGTCTCTTGTACGCGTGGCGCATGAAGTAAAATTTCGAGTTTAGAAAAGCCTGAAAATTTGGTTTGGTCGCTCCGCGCTTCGCGCTACGCGACCAAACCAAATTTTCAGGCTTTTCTAAACTCGAAATTTTACTTCATGCTTAACCTGGGAGTGGAAAACACTCGGTTAAACTTCAAATTGACCTCTTTTAAGAAAACAACGAATATTTAAAAATCAACAACACATAATTGGGATATGTATACTTTAAAGAAAAAATTCACAAGAAATTATGATTTAAAGCTTTTCTAAAAGAAAGAGCACTAATATACTCGCGACCTAAACAGTATGACATTGTCATGTAACGTCAAAATTTGACACAACTAGGAAAAATAGTTGCAGATACAACTGTCGACATACTCTCTAAAAAATTTGATCAACACATTCCACATTAATGAGTCATAAGACATCTCTCCCGAATTCCACTACACATTGAAAAATAGAACATATAATATGAGTTAATATAAAAAATATAAATTTTGACAAGATTAATTTAATGGTGATAAATATTAAAAGTAAAAATATTTACCACCATTTATCAAATTAATCTTGTCAAAATTTATGTTTTTTATATTAACTCATATTATAATATGTTCTATTTTTAACGGAATCCATTTATTTCAGCTGTTTCTTTTTCTTAGCTTCTGAAAAACTTTAGAGAATGAAAAAGTTAACAATAGTTTCTTCTTTAAATATTTATTTTCAAGATATTTCACTTTATATCAATTTGAATCAGTTTTTATGATCCGGTGAATTTCTGTGTGCAATCGCGTAGGGTCTGTTGAAGACACATTGAAAACAAAAACCGGGCTCCCCTTTAACGGTCGCCGATGGTCAATAAAAAGGGGTCGTTATCAGGGAGCATCCTATCAGACAAGATTGTAAATTAGTTCCTCAGCCGAATCAGCCCTTATCCATTCAGGGCCCCCTTTTTTATTGCGCCGAGGCTGGAATTAATCTGAATATGACCGGATGATCGATAAACGCAAAACTTTTTAACGATAAATATAAACATAAATATTAACGATAGTTTATTCTTGGAGAACAAATATTATGCTCCTTTCATGCTCGTCGTTATTAAGTGTAGCGTGAGGAATCAATAAATCATTCAACTCATTCAAGCAAATCAACAAAGTCAGTCACAAATTTAATGTTTATACAGAGTGGGGCACTGGAACCAAGTGGTGTTGAAATATTCATAAATATTTTAGATTTTGCTGTAGAAGAAATTTATTATTAAAAAAATCTATATACAGGGTGGCCCAAATTCGATGTTACTATAGAGAATCTCGGTTATTAGAAGAGATAGAAAAAAATCAAGCTCTTTTTTCGAGGAAAACTTAATGTCGAAAACAGAAATTAGCTATCGTCTTTTGTTTTCAAGTTATAGCCAAAAATTCAATATTTTCTATTTTCGATTTTTATTAATATCTCAGTCATTTATTATTTTATCAAGATAAGAATTGTATGTTCTAGAGGTACTTTTTCGAGGAGAATCGAATGCAATTTACAGATTATTTCTATTGTTCATTAATAAAAGAGATACAGCCCAAAGTTATATTTTTTTAAATAGAAGTTATATTTGGCTGTGCTATTAATAAATTTGTAATTTGTTTTTTTTTTCATTGATATATAATATGTTGATGTTATATTTGCAATTTATTGAGATATACATATTATATCTTTATTAAATTTTAAATATTTTTCATTAAACGCAGTAGGATTGTAAATGAAATGATACCTGTTACGCATGGACTAAAAAACAACAACGTTGTTATTATATTAGTTGTTTGTTGTATTGTGTTGTCTATTAATAAAGTAAGTGTTTAAACATGAAGTATGAAAATTACGAAAAGTTTGATATGTTAGAATGCTTTATTCAAAGCAACAGTAATTCTAATATTGCATTGGAAACTCTCGATACCCGGAGAGAAGACAGCCCGATAAATCCATATTCCAGCGGTTGAAGACGAATCTCATCAACCACGGTTCCTTTACTATCCCGAGATCCAGAGAATATAATATATTAGACGCAGAAGAAGCTGGATTTATTGTTATTAATAAATAAATAAATAAATGGTTTATTTACGGGAGGTCCCCATTTTCAAATAAAATACATCATGTAGTAAACTTAAAAACTAGTTAGACCTAAAAATTATAAAACTATTAACTATTCTAAGTCATAATTAATGCAAGGAAAAACAATAATTAATAACAAAATATGTATATAAACATAAAAATATAAAACATGAAAAGTAATCCGTTCTGACTCCAGTTAAAAATAAATATGATACTTTTGTATTACCAAAATATCCTTATAAAACAAACTAAAACAAACCGGAGCATTAAAAAAAAGGAAAAAAAACAACTATATCTTAACAATATCTATTCTAATTCTAAGTACTTGTTTAATAACGTTTTAAACACATATTTATTAGAACTGAACAAATCAAACCAGCCTTTTCTGTTTAAGGAGTTGGCAAGTCTCAACAAACGACTCATCCAGTTATTGTAAGAATAATTTGTTGAGTGAGTTTTAATGAAAAAAAGGTCTTTGTTTCTTAAAATTGTGGAATAATTTGATGAATAGATGTTTATTTCAGCCAATAGCGATGGACACACGATAGACGAATTAATTAATCCGTGTAGAAAGCAGAGATCAGCGACTTGTCTACGAAATGCGAGTGGTTTCAGATTAATAAGTTCCATAACATTATCGTAAGACCCTTGAACATGGCGATGTCCTAATTTGAATTCCATATTCCTTAAAAATTTCTTTTGAATAGATTCCAAACGGTTCATATCGCCTACCAAATACTGAGACCAGACAGTACAGGCATATTCCATGTTGCTTCTAACAAGTGTACAATATAATCATTTGAGGCACTCGTTTTGTAATAATTTACAATTATTTATGTTCTCTACGATCTGATAGAGCTTCATATCATCAGCGTACAGTAGGCAGCTGCCAAAGTTGATGACATCAATTAGGTCATCGATAAAAATTGTAAATAATATTGGTCCAATATGTGACCTTGGGATACACCCGAGGTCGCTATTATTGGATCCGATATGAAATTATTAATTCTAACTTCCAATGTCCGAGAACATAGAAAGGAATCTAGCCATTTGACAACATTTCTGTTGTAACCTAATTTATTTATTTTTTCTATCAGAATAACTTGATTGACTTTGTCAAATGCTTTAGATATTGGGGCTGTAATTGAAATTGCAGAAATATCAAGTAGGCAAATAGAAGACGAACAAAGAATTTTAAGAAATCTTGCTTTAAGGATTCTGAAAAAAAATAAATTCCGTCCTTACACGATTCGAAATAGACACCATTTGGAATATTTAATAGGCACAATGCCCATTATTGGGTCGATTCTAACTCTCATCGGACTGTTGATGTTAAGGCACAAGGTAGATTTGGTTTTATTGTTTGGTGTGCTCTACTGGGTAACCGAATCTTGTGTTCCAACATTTACGAGGGTAACTTGAATGGACGGAAATATATAGACATTTTACAACAAAATATTATTGAGAAATCTTTGGACAATTTGCCATTAGTTCAAGGGGAACATTTGTATTTTCAGCAAGACGGCGTACCTCCCCATAATTACAGAGAAGTGACAAATTTATGAAATGTTAATTTTATAGCAAAATGGTTAGGCACAAATGGACCGGTAAAATGGCCTCCGCGATCTCCGGATCTAACACCGCTGGACTTATTTTTTTGGGGCTATATAAAGGACAGTTTATATTAATTAAATAACAACAATATCAGTATTTTACGACAACATTTCATTAATATTGTAAATTCTATCTCATATATAGTTTATTGATGCAAGTAGATATAAGTAATGTTTACATAAGTCAAATAAAGAAAAGAATATAATGTAATGTGATATACTAAAAGTAGTGGTAGCAGAAGATGTGTTAAACATATTTTTTTTTTAGTGCTTTAACTATTGTTTTACACACGTCAATAATACATATAATATAAAAATAGTAGTAACAATATATATATAATAATCGTAAATATGAATAATAATATCTATACCTATGTGACAAAAAAATTAAAAAAATAAAAAACAGATGTCAGATATGAGAAGTGTAAGATCACCAACCCCAAACAATAGAATCATATTAAAATCAGTTTAAAAATATATAAATATGAATTTAGAGTCTACAATTAAGATAAAAGTAGATAAAATATGATAAAAGGTCAGGTATATAAAAAATAAATTAAATAGAGACTATAAATATAAATATATAAATATATAAATAAATAAATAGTACAAAAAAATAAATAAAAAAAAAGAGAAAATAATATTACAGACTATACTATATCACAGTTACATCACTTACGCTCGAGGAAACTCTTCCCATGTAAAATATGGTGTTGAGCTCAAATTGTCTTTTAGATAACTTTTTAATTTTTTCAGTGGCAGGCATTTGACAATAGCAGGTAATTTATTGTTAAACTTAAGTCCCCAGGTGCCCAGGTCCATCCCTTGATTTACTTAGCCGTGTATATTGAATATATATATCATTTCTTTGACGAGTATCATATGTATGTATAGAGGCGGCACACTGATATGACTCGATGTTTTTCTTAATGTAAACAAGGCATTTATATATATATATATATATATATATATATATATATATATATAAGCAGGGTAACGTCATAATTTTTAGTTTTACAAAGTATGACCTGCATTCTTCGCGATATTGGGCACCGGCTACAATTCTGATTGCACGTCTTTGCAATCCGAATATTCTCTTTTTGATGGCAGAGTGACCCCAGGCAAGGATGCAGTATGATATAACTGAGTGGCATGTACCGAAGTAGGCAGTTTTTAAAGCTGCAGGTGAAAGTGAATTAGACAAATTGCGCAAAAGAAATATATTTGAGCAGAGTCTGTTTGCTAACTTATTGCCATGTACACTCCAAGTCAAAGAAGAATCTAGTTCAACACCCAGAAATTTTGCGGAAGTTTCAAAGTTATGTTCACACGGTTTTAATGTGAAGATTAAATCAATGGATTTATTTTCGTTTATGGCAAGTCTGTTACTATTAAACCAGTCGAACGAAGTACGTTTTGCATTACGGTTCTGTTGGACCAGCTCAGGCAGATCGTTTCCAGTATTAATCAGCGATGTGTCATCCGCGTACAATACTGTTCTACAACTGTTGTGATATATTATGTAGTCATTAATACATATTAAGAATAACAGAGGGCCCATGATGGAACCCTGTGGCACACCGTGTTGTACTGTACGCAAAGATGACGTTGCATTATTAATTCTAACAGCCTGACTCCTACCGGACAAATAGGATTGAAATAACATCCTGCTGGCGTCATCAAAACCGTAATGCAATAATTTGTTTAATAGTATGACGTGATTGACGCAGTCAAACGCCTTTGTAAGGTCTAAGAATATTGTTATACAATGCTCACGATGTTCATAGGCATGTAAAATACTGACGATGAGCTGTAAGACTGCGTCTTCAGTAGACTTACCAGATATAAAACCAAATTGATTATCGCATAGAATTCCATTTACTTGTAAGTAACGATGGACTTGTGTGAACATAACTTTTTCCAGAACTTTCGAAAAAACGGGAAGTAAGGAGATTGGCCTGTAGTTTGCTGGGTCCTGTGCATCGCCCTTCTTATGCTATACTATTCATAATGCATGTAGAAGTGTCATAAATAGATGTAACTCATGCATTTTGAACAATGGCAATCAATTTGAGCATTTATTGTAATATTTCTGTCAATCTTTAGTATAATCGTTTTTTTTGCATTGAATAACCAGATTTGGTGATTTTTTTAATGAAGTTGGATAATTGGTTGGATACTCTGGTTGTAATTGTGACTTTTGTCTTCAAAATAATTATATTTTTTTGGCTATAATGTAACGTGACTTTCTGATTTCAACCAATTTTACTTTATGGTTGACAGATCGTTACTAGTTCTTTGATTTTGTTTCCTTGGGTTGGTTGTGAAAGGCTTTGAATCCGATCAGTGAAACTCGGTGTTTTCGCGATTGCAACTTAACACTTTATTTTTAATCTACATTAATTTTTACAAGTTTAGGTTGTAGACTAGAAGTCGCGGTATAGAAATATAATATGTTAAGATTTTCGTTAGTGTTCGTTTTTGAAGAGCTGATTAATGTCTGCCTTTAAGAAGTGAGGTTGCTCTCCTCGACACCGACACAACCCCACTACTTTCAATGATAACGATAATATTAAAATCTAATTAGCAGCACGCATAACGTTGGGGAGCCAAAGTTTAGAAAGTAGAAGACAATAATATTTACTTTATTATGATGAGATTGGAATTGGGCCTTAATGGTATTTACTAGTTATGAAAGAGAAACGTGAAAAATATTTAAGTTAGAACTAATGAGCTATTTGCTGTTCCCAATGTTATCTATGCGACGAAATAATCTATTATCTAATGTGTTTATAAAGAGTAAGAGAATGAAATATAAGTAAGAGTAATAATAATAATAATAGTGATTATTATTATTATTATGAAATGTATTGGGGTACATTACAATAACTTGAAAACAGAAGACGATAGCTAATTTCTGTTTTCGGCATTGAG
The DNA here is from genome assembly GCA_932526585.2 of Philonthus cognatus. NCBI lineage: Eukaryota > Metazoa > Arthropoda > Insecta > Coleoptera > Staphylinidae > Philonthus > Philonthus cognatus. The sequence continues at coordinate 23,554,006 of OW052250.1, read as the reverse complement.
TTTGTCTCGAAAAAAGAGCTCGAGGATGCGCCATCGATTTTTTTCTATCTCTTCTAATAACCGAGATTCCCAATAGTAACATCCAATTTGGGCTACCCTGTACCGGGTTTTTGATTAAGGGTGGCCATCGGCTGTATTTCAGAAACTATCCATCGTACCATCTTGCAGTAAAAAAATTCATAGTAAAAGTGGCCAAGAGAAATTGCTTGAAATTACTTGTAGGTTTCTAGCGTTGCCACTAGAGGGCGCAATCTCTATCATAAAAGATAAAAACAAGTTTTTAACAACTAAATGCCAAATTAAGCTACGTCAAAAATATGAAATTCTTAATCTATGCAAAATTTTCTATTTTTTATATTAACTATTTTCTCGATTATTTAGCTTTTACATAAAACACAGGGGAGAATGAAAATGCCTAGCCGTTTATATGCCTGTAACTTTGCTTAGGTTTTACCAAATTTAACAAACTTAGGCTCATTTAATAGATAATTAAATGCGCTTTACACAGATTTACTTAAGTTTAGATATTAAGCACCAGAGGGCGCGATTGAAACAATTAATATATTATCTCAGTTTTCTTTAAATTATCTAATTGAAAGGTATATGTGAGTTACGTTAGTTAATAAAAAAAAATACTGTGAAAACTGGCGGAAACCGCAACTCGATATCTTCATCCTAGCCAGAGATATAGTGAAAATTTGACAGAATGGCATATTTTGCATTAATTGCGCCCTCTGGCCATAATTATAGGAACTGAAGTAAATCAGAGTACATTATAGTTTAAAATGCTGTCAATTATGTATCGAATCACTCTAAGTTTATTAAATTTGGATAAACTTATTTTAAGTTACAATCACTTTAATGATAATAAGTCTAACTATTTTTTATCTATTTTCTGTTTTCTATCTATTTTCCTCTGCATCTTATATTGTTAAGCGTTATCGGGCTTAATCGTAACTCAGTGTGGGGTCCAAGGAAAAGTCCAGCGATGTGCAACAAACTCACATTTATTTACACGTTATATACAAAACAACTTACTGGTACCGTGGCACCAATCGATCTCTGTGTTTAGGGTGTTACCACCCTTGAAGAAATCTCCGATAAGCGGAGACGGGGGGCGCGCGCAAGCGCTAACATATATAAAACCCCAACATATGACAAGGTAGTTAATATCTAGCAAAATTTAGCGTATAATAAGATTAATATATTTTAGACATAGCTTAATTTAGCATTTTTTATAAAAGCTTGTTTCTTTTTTCTTTGCAAAGCTAGATCAAATTATTATATTCGTTATTTTGTTATGTTTTTTTTTGTTATTGTTTTAATAAAGTAATTTAATAAGTATTTTTAATTGTAGTAAATATATGCATTCTTAATTATTCTACTAATCTCATAGCCCGCTATAATTTGAGCTATTAAATGATCTTGGATTTAATCGCATACTCGATTAACACTACATATAAATAGAAAAAAGTGATCTTTTAATTCTCGTTTTTGACCTCTTGGGCATAAAACAAATAAGGCGAGAGACCTACTAGATTTTAAAATATATTTTAATATGGTGCGCGGTTGGAAATCGGCAAATCTACCAAACTTTTTGCTATATCTTCGGTTAAGATAAAGATATTAGGATGAGTTTTTTACCATTTTTCCTCAGTATTTCACCCTGTAATAAACTAGTGTAAGGGAACTATACCTTACAATTTGAAATTTTTAAGAAAATCTAGAAAATATGGTTATTGTTCCAAAAAGGACCTCTGGCGGTTACTATACGAATTAAATTAAAGAGAGTAACAGGTGTTTAGAAAGTGCTCTGTATTACACTAATTTCATTAATTTTGGTTAATCGTAACTAAAGTTACGTGCAGTTCAATGATCACACTTTACAGCTCTCCCCTACTTCATATATGCGAGATAAAGAAACAAGTGAGTTGTTAAAATTGAGTAAAAGTCAGCGTAGGTTACGATTTGTATATTTTCAATCTAGCTTCATTTAGCAGTTCTATGATAAATACCTGTTTTCTGTTTGGCGATAAATGTTAGCGACGAAGTTAAGAACTTAAAAATAATTTCCAGTGATTTCTCTTGGCCACTTTTACTATGAATTTTTGTACCCCAACCCGCTACGCTGCATAGTTTCTGAGATACAGCCGGTTTTCACGCTTAATCAAACACCCGGTACTTACAACGATTTTTTTAATATAAAATTTTTTCTACAGCAAAATCTAAAATTTTTATATTTATTTCAAAACCACTTGGTTTCATTATTATTCAAGTTCGAAAAATTAAATCTGGCATGTGATGACCATTTCCGTGGACTTTCATCTTTGGGATATCTGAAAGAACGTATTTACAAGGACAAGCTTTGTACATTGATAGATTTGAAAAAGGCGATCCGTCAGCAAATCACCCAAATAGAAACCTGCTGGAAAGAGTGGAGACTCATTTTCTTCAATGCAAGTTGAAGGCGTTGAAGAAAATTGGTCTCCACTTTTTCCAGCAGATTTCTTCTAATTCGGGTGATTTGCTGACGGATCGCCTCTTTCAAGTCTATGAATGTACAGGGCTTGTCCTTGTAAACACGTTCTTTCAGGTATCCCCATAGAAAATTATATGTGGACAAGTTAGGGCTCCAAGGGGGCCATAGCACGTCACCAAATCTCGAAATGCGATTATTTGGAAAGAGGGGTCGCAGAACAGCCATTGTTGCTCTGGCGGTGTGTCCTGTGGCACCATCTTGCCGAAACCACAAATGCTGACGATCAATATTCCGTCTTTGTAACTGAGGGATGAGAAATGTGTTCACCATGTCAACGTAATACTCACTTGTGTCAGTAATGGTAGCACTATTTTGTTCGAAAAACTCGACAAATTTTCACGGGGCTTTTCTAAACTCGAAATTTTACTTCATGCTTAGTCTGGGAGTGGAAAACACTCGTTTAAAGCTTCAAATTAAACTTAATCAAAAAAACAAGGAATATCTAAAGATTAACAGAAAATAGGCCGAATTTGGAATACGTATACTTAAAAGAATAACTCCCTGTATGTTTCACGACAGTATTAATCTTGATTGTTTTGACTTGCTTTGGACAAAAAAGTATGCTCCATATTCCCACACACTGCACTTACCATAAACGCACAAGATTTAATAACTGACATATTTTATTTTGACGTTACATGTACCCTATTTACATTAGTCCTAATTTGCATTAGAACTACTAAAAATCGTTAGCAATGAAATCGCACCCAGAAGAGTGTAAATTGGGTTGACTATATTACCATTGGAAATCGTAGCCAATCACATCGCCCTAAATGCTTTGATGCGTCCCAGAACAAATCGAACATAGGAATATTTACATAGAACATTTTCTGGCATATCTGGCAAAATCTAAAATTTTTATAATTATTTCAAAACCACTTGGTTTCATTATTATTCAAGTTCGGAATATTAAATCTGGCATGTGATGACCATTTCCGTGGACTTTCATCTTTGGGATATCTGAAAGAACGTATTTACAAGGACAAGCTTTGTACATTGATAGATTTGAAAAAGGCGATCCGTCAGCAAATCACCCAAATAGAAACCTGCTGGAAAGAGTGGAGACTCATTTTCTTCAATGCAAGTTGAAGGCGTTGAAGAAAATTGGTCTCCACTTTTTCCAGCAGATTTCTTCTGATTCGGGTGATTTGCTGACGGATCGCCTCTTTCAAGTCTATGAATGTACAGGGCTTGTCCTTGTAAACACGTTCTTTCAGGTATCCCCATAGAAAAAGTTATATGTGGACAAGTTAGGGCTCCAAGGGGGCCATAGCATGTCACCAAATCTCGAAATGCGATTATTTGGAAAGAGGGGTCGCAGAACAGCCATTGTTGCTCTGGCGGTGTGTCCTGTGGCACCATCTTGCCGAAACCACAAATGCTGACGATCAATATTCCGTCTTTGTAACTGAGGGATGAGAAATGTGTTCACCATGTCAACGTAATACTCACTTGTGTCAGTAATGGTAGCACTATTTTGTTCGAAAAGATAGGGACCGATGATGCCTCATTTTCTAGTAATTGACTACTGACAGTGAAATGCTAGGAGTCAGGGAATGCAACGCCACCTAGCGCACACCCCTCTTTTCTATAAGGAGAGAGTAATACCCCTTCCAAATCCAATTCGTTCCCTGGTTGGGTGGGGACCCGCTATTAAAATTGTATATTTTAATGTTTATATTAATATAATATACAAAATTACGATTATTCGTGTAAAATCCAATATATTAAATTTAAAAAAAAAACAACGAATATCTGAAGGTTTACAGCATATACGCTGTAATTTGAATGCGTACACTTAAAAAAAAAACTCCATGTATTAAATATTTAATTTGTGACATTGTTGGATAAATAAAACACTTACGTAAATTGATTAAAACTGAAACACACACATACAGAAATAAATACAAATTAGTCCGCAACGCAATAAAGTCCTCATTTCCATTCATATGAAAACTTTGCGCGGTGCGGCGTTTATATTTATTTCCTTTTAAAGTTTCCTTTCCCGTTCGCTGCTGCATCAAACAATACATTTCGCACTGGCGCTGCATGCATACATATTCCCCATTTGCGGAAAAACTCTGTTTTACGACGTTTACCTGAACATTCCACATTACCCAACGTAAATATACAATTCCGGCATGTACAAGCTTCACAAATATAAAATACAACAGGAATTGTGTTATTTCATTTCGAACGTTTCTATTCATCGATGCACAACAAAAATTGTTTAAGCAAGAAAGTTTTATTCATACTCCTGAAATGTTGAAAATATTTTATTTTTGTGGTACAACAATTTTTCAATATTCTCCGAATAAATAAATGAACACACATACAGTGGATTTTTTTTTAGGTAAACAAGCATAAGCTGTAAATTTCACGACATTCGTTGTTTTTTAAAAAAGTTCAATTTCAAGCTTTAAACGAGTGTTTTCCACTCCCAGACTAAGCATGAAGTAAAATTTCGAGTTTAGAAAAGCCCCGTGAAAATTTGTCGAGGGTCGCGCAGCGACCCGAGACAAATTTTCTGGGTTTTTCTAAACTCGAAATTTTACTTCATGCGCCACGCGTATAAAACACAGATTTTAAGTGAACTTTAAATATACATACATTTCACAATATGTTAGTGTTTTATACGCGTGGCGCATGAAGTAAAATTTCGAGTTTAGAAATGCCCAGAAAATTTGTCTCGGGTCGCTGCGCGACCCTCGACAAATTTTCACGGGGCTTTTCTAAACTCGAAATTTTACTTCATGCTTAGTCTGGGAGTGGAAAATACTCGTTTAAAGCTTCAAATTGAACTTAAACAAAAAAAACAAAGATTAACAGAAAATAGGCCGAATTTGGAATACGTATACTTAAAAGAATAACTCCCTGTATGTTTCACGACAGTATTAATCTTGATTGTTTTGACTTGCTTTGGACAAAAAAGTATGCTCCATATTCCCACACACTGCACTTACCATAAACGCACAAGATTTAATAACTGACATATTATATTTTGACGTTACATGTACCCTATTTACCTTAGTCCTAATTTGCATTAGAACTACTAAAAATCGTAAGCAATGAAATCGCACCCAGAAGAGTGTAAATTGTGTTGACTATATTACCATTGGAAATCGTAGCCAATCACATCGCCCAAAATGCTTTCATGCGTCCCAGAACAAACCGAACATAGGAAAATTTACATTGAACATTTTCTGGCATGTTTGCTGTTATATAAAACTCTCTGTATATTTGCTCAGTCAAACAATTATTTAAAAATTTGAATGAAAGAAATGAAGAGTAGAAGATACATTTGTTTTCACAGTAAAACGATTTTTCAAGTTTGTGAAAGACTGAAACAAAAAAATTAAACATGAATTTGTTTTTACAGTAATATGATCACCCAAATTTTTGAAAGATAGAAATGAAGAGTTGAAGATTAATTGTTTTTTACAGTAAAACAAGTTTTCAAGGTGTTATTATTATTATTATTCTTTATTTTCCCAGCAGATATACATGTATCCAGTTACAGGGAACTTAATCTAATATAATGCTAAGTAACATAATTTTAAATCATACATACAGTGCGCAGAGAAAGAAGAGAAAAGAAAAAAAAAACAAACTTAAAGCCTAAAGATTTATAACAATAACACTAGTACCGATAAGTCTGACATTATTTCGATGAGGGATTTTCTGGTATCTACGAAAATATCTACTCTATTATTTAAACTATTAAACCTTCTAATCATTTTTAAAACGGGTGAATTAAAATAAGCTAGTGTATTGGCATGTGGTTAAAAAAATAGGTTATTACTGCGAGATGTTAGTCTAGGAACCTGCAACTTCAGCTTACCTAGGATGTTAGGGTCATCAATATCGTAATTTACTACCCCATATAAAAATAGAATTGAAGATTTCGTACGCCTGTCATTTAATCTTTCGACATTAAATGTTTGTAAGAGGTTATCATATGTAATGGATACAGATGGATATTCCTTAAATTTAAAAAAAAACAACATTTTCAAAAACTTTTTTTGAATTGCTTCGATTTTACTTACAGTATTTTCGTAGTAAGGTGACCAAATAACAGAGGCAAATTCGAGGTTAGAACGAACGTATGAAAAATACATTTTTTTAAAACGTCAATGTTATGAAAGTCCTTACAAGTGCGATGGAAAAAGCCCAACAGTTTGATACTTTTGTCACAAATCTTATTTATATGATCATTAAATGTTAACTTATGATCAAAAGTTACTCCTTAATCTTTAATCGAGTTTATACGTTCAAATAATACATTGTTAATACCATAATCATATACAGGGTGGGCCACGAATAACGCCCATTAAAAGTTTTCGGGGTTCCTGACAGAGGAAAAATTTGAAAAAATTCTAAATTGCACGGTTGAATGCGATCAACTCATGGAAAATATTTCGACTTTCTATCACTTCCGGTTGTACCGAAAATGGCTACCAACTTTGTTATTTTAAATGGAACATCCTATATATTAATTTTTTTTTAGATTCCCCGTTCAATTGTCTACCCTCTCATATGAATGTATGTCCACTTAACTCTTACAGTTTTTGAGTTAAAAATTTATTTGTCAAATATATTGACAGTAGCCTACTATGGTGCACGTGTGAATAGTACAGGAATTATTCAATTGTGCAAGCATTCTGGGAGGAAAGAAATTTCGAAATAACTCAAAAACTACTTGCTCTAGATATAGGGAGACAATACTTTTATGTTGCAAATTGTCTTGCCAATCACCATATGAGATAAAATATCGGTGATTCCATTTAAAAACATTGAATTATGATGTTTTTAAGTGGGCACTGAAATATTGACATTTTTGAAATACCTATTGTCAAAATTGACAGATGTCAATTTTTTTAATTCTAGAGGGATCTATAAGTAACAATTCAAGATGCCGCTCGTCTGTCTATCTTGTCCCTACTAGAAGTTATAGGCATTTTTCAAAACGTCTATTTGAGGTCAATATTTGACAAATATATTTTTAACTCAAAAACTGTAAGAGTTAAGTAGACATAAATTCATATGAGAGGGTAGACAATTAAACGGAGAATCTAAAAAAAATTAATATATAGGATGTTCTATTTAAAATAACAAAGTTGGTAGCCATTTCCGGTACAACCGGAAGTGATAGAAAGTCGAAATATTTTTCATGAGGTGATCGCATTCAACCGTGCAATGTAGATTTTTTTCAAATTTTTCCTCTGTCAGGAATCCCGAAAACTTTTAATGGGCGTTATTCGTGGCCCACCCTGTATAACAATATATTTTTTTCGATAAAATGACATGCATTTACACTTTGATAAGTTCAACGATAATCCATTTACCTCACACCATTTATGAATGTTATTAATATCTTTCTGCAACCGAATGCAATCATCCCTGGACTCAATGATATTAAATAATTTCATATCATCTGCATATAGGAGCACGTTACACCGAATTACCTCAACAATATCATTAATGAAAATGATGAATAACAGTGGTCCCAGGTTTGTACCTTGGGGAACCCCAGATGTTGCAGTATACTCACTGGAACGATACTTCATATACTGGACAAATTGTCGTCTGTTACGTAGGTATGATTGCATCAGTGAAACGGTTCCCTCCGTAAAACCAAAAGATGAAAGTTTGTTAATGATTACGCAGTGATCAATTGTATCAAATGCTTTTTGGAAATCAGTATAAACTGAATCGACCTGATTCCGTTTATCTAAATGATTCGAAATATAATCGGTAAAATTTAATAAATTCGATACAATTGATCTCTTTTTAACAAAACCATGTTGGCGCGTGGTAATAAATGGACTAACGTGATTGTACATATATCGATAAAGTATCATTTCAAATAATTTAGGAAACTTATTTATAATTGTTATTGGACGATAGTTCAAAATGTTGGACTTATCTCCGCTCTTGAAAACTGGCGTAACTTTACCTAACTTCCATACTTCCGGTACAACGCTCGAATTTACAATTAAATTAAAAATGTGGGCTATAGGCTCAAGAAAACAGCTAATACAATCCTTTATTAAGAACGCCCGAATTCCATCTGCTCCAGCAGTATTATTGGCTTTTAACTCAGTAACAGCACGAAGAATATCAGACTGAGTGATATTGTTAATTACACAAACAGGGGCATTTTTAGTTACATCAATATTATTAAAATTGGAACTGGATTGTTTTTTTATATACACTGCTAAAATACTCAGCAAAACCATTGACAATGCCCTTTGGATTATTAATATTAATATTATTATAGGTCATATTGCCAGGAATTCGTGTATAATATATTCCATTTGTTTCTGGATCTCGCCTAGCTATGGAAAAGTGACAGTTTAAGTATTGTAAATGGGGCTGGTTGTGTTTTAAATCAGGGTTTTTAAATGTCACTGTCAGATGTTCGATTTTAAGGTTATAATTTCTGACTATTGTGATCTTACACTGTTGCCTGTTTTACAAATTTTCAGATATAAAAGGATAATAATATGCAGTTTTAAGATTAACAAAATTTACTACTTGGTTTTTGTACATACAAACACAGCAATAATATTGTATATAACAAATATAATGAATTCGGCTCTGCAAACTTATTTCGTCATCCATTTGTATTTCTCGCTTGGGTCTTCCCGTTAACACATTTTAATTACTTATGATATCATAAATTATTGCAACACTGTTAAAAAAAGTATCAACATTTACATTTTTTATTAGTTGCCACTCCTGATTCCTTAAGGAGTGGCAATTAATAAAAAATGTAAATGTTGATACTGCAACATAACAACACGAAAGCATGGCTAGGCGAGATCCAGAAACAAATGGAATGGTGTATACTCGATTTTTTAACATTAACATAAGAAAAAATATTTTTAGGTTTCCGCATGACATTATGTTCAACATAATTAATGTAATTTTTATGGTCAGATTTAATAAGATTATGAATTTCTTGCCTGAATCTACTGATTCTTAGTCTTAAATAAGTAAATTTGTATTGTTTGAACATTTTTAATGCATTTTCTTTTCGTTTAATTAGTTTTCGTAATCCTAGACTGAACCAAATGGGAAATTTACGCTGTAATCTAAAACTACGAGTCGGCACACACTTTGCAATTGTCTTAGACAGCAAATCATAAAACTTATTACAGGCAATATTAGGATCAGCAATACTCATCACAATGCCCCAATTAATTAAAGAAATCTCATTATATAATAAGCGTAAATCAGCTTTTTTTGAAATCATAGGAAATGTATGATGTATTAGATTCAAAGTTGGAAATGGAACTTTCCACTAAGACTACATCACAACATAATGTAGGGTGGTATGAATCTTCGAGAACAAAACCAGATTCATGAAAAACATCACATGTTAAATTGCCACTTGAAATTACAAGATCTAGTATTTTATTAGAAGAGTTCACTACATCATTAATCTGACTAAGTTTATTGAATTGAATAAAATTATTGTAAATTTGAAGTGGTTCATTAAGTCCATCCCCAGTTTTCCAATGCGCGTACAGATTGGGTAAATTGAAATCTCCAAATATTAGTGTATGTTGTTCCATATCTATTTTATTCTCTATGGTTTCAAAAACGCGATCATAATCAGTTGCCGGCGAAGATGGCGGGATATATACACAAGTCAAATATATAACTTTCCTACCCAACAATATTTTAACGATTATTAATTCATAATTTTCTAAATTTGAACTATAGACTAGTTGTGATTGATATCGAATGCTTACAGAAATTAATGCGCCACCGCCTATTAATACGATCAAATCTATATGTACAATAGTGAGAAGGAAATAATTCTGTGTCTAGAATACCTGAATGCAACCAGGTCTCTGTTAAACAAAATATATCAATACTACTTGCACAGACACGGTCATAGAAAATATTTGTTTTTGAGCCCAAAACCCTAACATTCTGATAATAGATGGAAATATTAGGTGTTATCTGTTGGGAACTGCTTAGTTTTTCTGGACCTGGACAGCTTTCTGGACCTGAGGAACTTCCTGGATCTGGACAACATCTTGGACAATCTTCGGTATACCATGAAAGTACTTGATCCTGATATTAACTTCTCCATTGTCTCTTTAACTGTGTTAAAAGAAAGAAAGTAAAAGTTGAAAAGAATAATGTATTACTTCACGAGAGTGGTATGCAGCATATTACATATGAGCGGATATGTTGCACACGAGCCGCGCAGCGGCGAGTGCAGTATTCCGCGAGTATGTAACTGCCATACCACTCGGGAAACGTACGAAACTTTATCTACGCCCTAACAAAATAAACAATGATCATGAAAGAACAACTTATTTATTCAATAATTTTTGATAGTAACATGACATTGATGAAAACTAAGTTACTACTTGATACATATACATCAAAGAAAGGACATTTGATTGTGCGGTAATCAATCAGCTGTTTAGCTGTCAGCATGTAATATACTTGTCAAAGCTATTACGTGCATGTGTAGGTAATGTCAATCATACGCGTCTAGATGACAATGTGGTATGATGCGGTTACTAGGTAGGTAAACTTGATTTTTAAGGTCTCGTAAGAAATAAATAAAGGGTAAATTGTATTATTTCATTTCAACGTTTCTATCCATCAATGCGCAACAAAAAATTATTTTAGCAAGAAAAGTTTTATTCATATTCCTCAAGAGGGAAGTTGAAAATATTTTATTTTTGTAGTACAAAGATTTATTAAATTCTCCAAATAAAGAAATGAAAACATATATTTACCCAGTTAAAAAATTATTCAAAAGTTTGAATAAAAGAAATGAATTGTTGAAACCAAATTATTAGGCTTTTCTAAGCTAGAAATTTTACTTCATGCGCCACGCGTAATAAACACTGAAAGCACTGAAACATTGCGAACTGGTAAACTTCGCTTGAAATCAGTGTCTTGTACGCGTGGCGCATGAAGTAAAATTTCGAGTTTAGAAAAGCCTGAAAATTTGGTTTGGTCGCTCCGCGCTTCGCGCTACGCGACCAAACCAAATTTTCAGGCTTTTCTAAACTCGAAATTTTACTTCATGCTTAGTCTGGGAGTGGAAAACACTCGTTTAAAACTTCAAATTAAACAACAAATTTACAAGGTAAGCACATATATACTAAAAAGAAAAATGTTCTGTATAACGTAATCTAAAATATATAATTTATTTATTTATTTAACGGATTCACCTTTTTATAATTGCTTACAAAATATATATATATATACAAATTTCCTAAAATAGAATAAATAAAATGATCTAATCTAGAAATTAATTAAGGGAAAGGCACTTGGTATTGTTTCACAATTAAATCTTTATTCCGACTAGTTTCGGTTTGTTAGACCATTTTCAAAGGAATGTTAATTTCTTTGAAAAATTTTCTGTATAACGTAATCTAAAATATATAATTTATTTATTTAATATATAATATAATTTATTTATTTAACGGATTCACCTTTTTATAATTGCTTACAAAAAATATATATATATACAAATTTCCTAAAATAGAATAAATAAAATGATCTAATCTAGAAATTAATTAAGGGAAAGGCACTTGGTATTGTTTCACAATTAAATCTTTATTCCGACTAGTTTCGGTTTGTTAGACCATTTTCAAAGGAATGTTAATTTCTTTGAAAATGGTCTAACAAACCGAAACTAGTCGGAATAAAGATTTAATTGTGAAACAATACCAAATGCCTTTCCTTTAATTAACTTTACATAGTGTAATATGTTTCACCAAGTGCCAGATGAGAAATTAATTCAAGAAATAATCTAGAAATTACAAATTGAACGTTAAATTGGTATAATTGAACAATCATTTTAAAAACTCTGAAAATAGGCACCAATTAATGAAATCTTGAATTAATTAGCTGTTTACATGAACGTAGGGACATATGAAACAAATCAAAATCTGGATCACAATATAAAGTATTTGAGTTTCTAACAATTATTTCAAGTGGTGAAAAATATTCATAATTAGTCCGATGAAAATTGACTCGAAATAACGGAGCGTTCCGAAGGTTTATACCATGCGGATACACGTTGAAATTCAATAAAGTTACGAGGCCAGAAGCATCAACATAGCCATTCAAAAGTTTGTGGATAAAGCAGATTCCTGATATTGTATGACGCCCCTGAATTGACTTTAGATTGATATTCTCATTAAATCTAAAAGATAGATATCTAACAAATCGTTTCTGGATCCTTTCCAATTTTAGAATGTGCACATTATAATATGGAAACCACACCAAAGATCCATACTCAAGAGTAGATCGTACAAATGAGTTGTAAAGAACCAGCAGAGTTCTCATATTAAAATGTTTACTATTTCGCATGATAAAACCTAAAGAACGCATTGCTTTTCCACATACGGCACTGAAAAATTTAATGCACTGTCAAAATGGACACCTAGGTCTTTAATGGTATTCACCCTTTCAAAAATCACATTATCGATCATATAACCATAGTTTATATGTCTTTTGTGTTTGTTAAAACTTATTAATTTACATTTGCCTATATTTAGACTTAAATCATTGATATTGCACCACTTAGACACATTATTAATATCCGCTTGTAGTTCCTCGCAGTCATTAATAGATTTTACTTCTTGTAGAATTTTCATGTCATCAGCATACAGGTAACATCTGGAGAATTTTAAATAATCAGTGATGTCGTGAATTAAAATAAGAAATAGAATTGGGCCATAGTGGCTACCCTGCGGCACACCAGACGTTACCTGTATGTCTTCAGACATGAAACTTCCAACTTTGACATTTTGTACACGAGTTGTAAGGTAGGACCGAAACCAATTTAAAACACTTGCACAAAAACCATAAGCACTCATTTTTGGAAGTAAGATCGAATGATTCACTTTATCGAACGCCTTGGAGAAGTCCGTATAAATGACGTCCAATTGACTTCTTTCCTCCAAGACGGTCAGAATATCAGATTGAAATTCTAATAGGATTGTACTGGTTGATCTTCCTCCATAGAATCCGTGCTGCTCCTTTACAATAATACTTTTTGCCATCCAGAATAATTGCCGTGATGTGAGTTTATCTAAAATCTTTGGAATATGTGATTGGATTGCGACTCCTCGATAATTCGAAATAACGTCTTTACTGCCAGCCTTATGAATTGGAATCAAAAATCCAAATTTGTGAAAACGATTCTTGTTCAAGCGAATTAGCGAATAACGAATGTAGTGGTTTTGATAAAGTACACACACATCTTGAAACAAACGCTGCAGGAACACCATCTGGTCCAAACGCTGTACTATTTCCTAACGAGCTCAACTCATTAAATACTTCATCTAGGTTTATTTTTAATTTATTATTATTGACAAGTTTTCCAATATTAAAATTGCCTGATTTAGTACTCATACCCTTATAAGTCTCCGCAAAAAAATCTGCAAAGCCAGCTGAAATACTTGGGCCGTTATCTAGAACCTCATCCCCTGATATCATTCTATTCGGGATGCCATTGGTTTTTTTTAGCTTAGAAATATGATTCCAGAAGTGACGTGAATTCAAACATATATCGGTTTCGATTTTATCAATATAAGCTTTATGAAGTTGAGAACTTAAATGTTTACATTGATCGCGCAATAAACTGAATTTATTGTAATCATGTGGTATCCCGGTTTTCTTGAAAGTTACATGGGCTTCTTTTTTACATTTTAATAAACTTATTAGATGTTTGTTAAACCAAACAGGGTAATTGCTACAGTATTTCTTCTTACGAGGAATATATAATCGAATTGCTTCATTTATGTACATGTAGAATGCATTAGTCATTTCATCAATGTTTTTATTTTGAAATACACTCTCCCATTAATCGCATCATGTTTTATCTTAGAAAAATCTGTATTTATTTCTTTATAGCTAAAAAAAACTTAAAATTCTCAATGTTATTTATAAATACTAGTTGAAGATATTTTATTTTTGTAGTACAAAGATTTATTAAATTCTTCAAATAAAGAAATGAAAACATATATTTGAGTTGAAGATAACACATTTCAAAAATGACTATTTTTATTGCTTTATTTTACTATTACTTTAGTAAAATAAAGTAATAAAAATAGTAATTTTTGAAATGTGTGTGTAATTAGTTTTAATGTAAATAATTAAGTTATAATATGACTAATAACATGTTCCTTTTGTTTTTTTTTATTTATTACTATAGAATCAGAACATATCTTATTTTTTATGTGTATTCATAAACTGTATCCAAACTTTTGGCCTGCAGGTAAAGCAAAAATGAAAATTGTTTTAGAGTTCTTGAGAAAATGAATTGAATAGTTGAATATAAATTTGTTTTTACAGTAAAACGATTTTATAAGTTTATAAAAGATTGAGGTAAAAAAGTGAAAATAAAATGTGTTTTTTTTTATAGGAAGAAATGAAGAGTTTAAACAATTATTCAATTTCTTGCAAAAAAAAATAAATGAAAAGCTGAAAAAATGATTTTACTATAAAACCTGTTTTATATGAGATAAATAAAGAATTGAAACCGAATTTATTTGTTACTGAAAAACGATTTTTCAAATGCTTGAAATGAGTTGAAAAGGTATTCGCTTGTTGTCAGAAAACGATTTTTCAAACTCTTGGAAAAAAAAAATGAAGAGTTGAAGGGTGGTATGTAATCCTCGTTACCGCGAATCGATTACAGTTTTGTCCGCACTAAGTCCGGATCCGCCCGCATTTCCGGGTTTCCGGGCACAAGGGCGCCTGAATCCTGGAGATCCCCCTGGAACGCACGTAGGCTATTATGATATTTGTGCCCTAGCTGGGAGAAGGGTTGATCCTTACGCTCGCGAATATGGGGATTGTTTCCAACACCCCGAAACTGCATGTAATGCTGTAATTATTAATTACAATTTCCATCAGGGCGTGAAATGTTGATAAATATTTGGATGTGTATAGAAATTATATCCTTTCGGTTTTTGCATTGTAAGATAATGTAATGTCTATATTGAAATAAGTATAAATTGAGATAGATAAAATAAATAAATATCAATTAATCAATATATAAATTTAGTATTTACTAAATTAAATAAAAAGTTAATAAAATTACAAAAGTCCGCTCCGTCATTATTAAAAGTGAAAAATTGAGCTCTCGGTCAAAAATTTTAAAAATATAACTGGTTTTAGAAAGAATCCATTTCTTTCTAAAAACAGATATATTTTTAAAATTTTTGACAGAGAGCTCAATTTTTCACTTTCAATAATGACGGAGCGGACTTTTGTACTTTTTTTAACTTTTTTATTTAATTAAGTAAATACTAAATTTATATATTGATTAATTATTTATGTTAAAGATTGAAACTAATAACGCTAACAAAATTGAATCGCTATAAATCATCTGAAAGCACATGAAAGTATTTAAAGTACATGAAAAATAAGCCTTCTCTTGAAAATTTAAAAAATGAATTTCAATAAAAAGTTATAAGAATGAACAAAACAAACCTTGTTTTATTGTATAATGAAATAAAATAGAACAATTATTACAATAAATCTGCAAAATTATACCGAAAATATGAAGTGTATAGGTAAATATGAGAATGAAACTAAATGTCCAAAATCTTAAAAAGTAAACTATTAAAGAACTAATTTTAGTAAAAAATACACAGATTATCACGCTAAAAATCTCTAACATTTTATGCGTTTTATACGCGTGGCGCATGAAGTAAAGTTTCGAGTTTAGGAAAGCCTGAAAATTTGGTTTGGTCGTTTTGGCGCATTCAGTAGATTTGGCAAATAGTCATCGGATTAATCTGTTAATACAGGGAATTTTCCTTTTAAGTATACATACAGGGAATTTTCTATTAGGTAAACATATGCATACGCTTTCTTTTAAAAGAGTTCAATTTGAAGCTTAAAATGAGTGTGTTCCACTCCCAGACTAAGCATGAAGTAAAATTTCGAGTTTAGAAAAGCCTGAAAATTTGGTTTGGTCGCGGCCAAACCAAATTTTTAAGCTTTTCTAAACTCGAAATCCTACTTCATGCGCCACGCGTATTATCCACTGAAAACACTGAAATATTGTCAACGAGTAAACTTCGCTTAAAATCAGTGTCTTATACGCGTGGCGCATGAAGTAAAATTTCGAGTTTAGAAAAGCCTGAAAATTTGGTTTGGTCGCTCCGCGCTTCGCGCTACGCGACCAAACCAAATTTTCAGACTTTTCTAAACTCGAAATTTTACTTCATGCTGAGTCTGGCAGTGGAAAACACTCGTTTAAAACTTTAAATTAAACAACAAATTTACAAGGTAAGCACATATATACTAAAAAGACAAAATGTTCTGTATAACGTAATTTAAAATATATAATTAGACCAAAGTCGTAATTGTAGTAGCAATCATTAAATCGTATCATGTTTTATCTAAGAAAAATCTGTTTAACAAAAACATGTCGATTTGTGTTAAGAAATACACATTTTTTTTTTTAAATAAAAGTTATCATAAATCGACATGATTTTGTTGAGCCAGAAAAATTCCACCGCCTCTATTTTGTATTTTCAATGAAGAATGTTAAGAAATTGCCATTTATTTGTACTCAAAATATCTTCAAATTGTCAGAATTCATATTGAAACAATTAAGTATTTTTTATTGAAGACAATACAAGGAGCTAACATATTTTATTTCCACATTAAATTATGAGGCTTAAAAGTGGACTTTTAGAGTCAAATCGTTGAGTTTTGGTAAGGACTTTAATTTAAAAAATCACCATCAATTCTTTAATGCTTATACCGTGCGATCCTTTTAATAATAAATTCGAGTAGGCGGCATTTTTTTTGCGGTTACCCAGAATGCTAATTGAATGAGGGATATTTCAAAAGAAATTAATGTCACATCAGCCGTACCGCAGTGGTCGCATTGTGGACCAATACTGTTTTTACTCTTCATTAATGATCTGAAGTTTTATGTCAAGCATTGTAAATTTCTTTTCTTTGCAGACGATTTTAACATTTTTCGTAAAATCAGTTTTGCAACAAGATTTGAATAACATTTTTCAATGGTGCTTGAATAAACGTCTGTATTTTAATAATGACAAGTGTATCTATTTCGTTTGGTCGTGGTCATGTCATTAAATCAAATTATGAAATCAATGGATACCAGCTATCCACAGTTCCACATGTCAAAGACCTAGAAGTAATATTTGACTGTACCTTGTGACTTACGAAGCACATTGACAGCATGTGCTGCAAAGCATTGCAAGTGCTTGGCTTTTTAAACATATTTGGTAAGAATAATTTCTCAATGAACACGTACAAGCATTTATTTCTTTCCCTGGTAAGAACTCAACCAGAGTATGCTTCCTCTGTTTGGCCACCATTTTATAACAATAAAATTGATCAAATAGAGAGGGTACAAAACAAATTTTTGTTGTCAATAATTTTCAGCTTGGGAATTTCTAGAATTAATTATAGTCACAGTTTTACGCAAACTTTTTTAAACTTGACATCTCTGAAAGAGAGACGTATTTTATCTGATTTGAGACTTCTTTTCAAAATAGTAAACGGCCTTATGAACTGCAATGAATTACTGACTAAGTAAGTTTCTAACCCGATCTAATACACGTTCACAATTAACAGTTCATCGTAACAACTACACCAGCAATAATGCACTTTGTCGTATGACAAAATTATGTAATTTGGTTTGTATATCACCACATTTTGAGCTGTACGGTATATCGTTTAAAGCATTTATGAAACGATTAAAGCTGATTGATCCAGCTTTATATAAACACGTCTAATTGTTTTTGTCTACAGGGCAAGGAGTTTGTTGTAATTAATTATATCGAATATGTATGTTTATATATTAAATTGTTTAAATATATGTTATAAGTGTAAAATTATAATTAAAATAATGTAAAAAGGTTTATTCCGTAAATAAAGTATTATTATATTTGTCAAAATGATGGATTCGCAAAGTGAAGCATGTATACGCCTTCTTGTGGTAGGGATTTAAGCGGGAACATTTGAAATCACACTCTTTGCAAAATAAACATATACGAATATATTTTATTATCTATTTTAATAAATATTCTCTTTTGTGTACTAAACAAATGTGGGTATCCGGTGTCGGAATACTGAACACAAATTCATTTTTTTTTACACAAAACACAGAACTATTCTATTAACTAACCTATATTGACGATAATTATAATCAGACAAAAGTCTTAAAATAATGAATAAAATAGGTCTAAAATAATAAACAGGGGGCACAACACTATGAAGTAACACTAAAAATATAACAGTATTAAGTTCACTTGAAATGTCCACAATCGGCGGCCATTTTGTGGTGGGGATTATTTTCGTTCACCACTTACCTCACCCGTAAAACGTAAGCAATCCATAGATATAACATCCTTGAATGGAATAAATTTGAGATTATAGTAAATTATGTATTAACAGTCAGTAGTGTCTATGTAATTTTAAATATAAAGCCTATTCTAATTTATATTTCAAATGATCGCACGGTATTACAATATTTTATTATTATCTCTAGAATTAACAACAATAAACTAGTGTGTATATAAATGACTAAGAACACAAACAGAAAAAACAAATATAATTAAATTATGGTTTAAATTTTAAGTGAAAGTCGGTTAATATTTTTACTCACATTATGTCCGGTAAATAGGTAAATAGTAAATAGATTTATTTTATCATTACTTTTTTGACAAACGTGATATTTTTAGAAAAAAAAAAAATAAGGAAAAAGCGGCAAATAGACAAGGCTCTCGTGTTATGTACAGGGTGCAAATTGCTGAATTTTCGCGCATAACTCGAAAAGAATTAAAGATAGACAAATTTTGACAAGGTTCACGAAATAAGCTATAAAAAAGCTCTGGAAGCGTGTATTAGTATTTTTATTCATGCTACTTTACTTAATGAAACCATTGAAAACGCTGCACCCTGTACACCATCAATTGTTTTAAGCTTGTTTCTAAACTTAAATTTTATGTCAAAGTCAATGAATATTTTTAATATTTACAAAAAATCGTTATTTCAATAAACTATTACTACTTTTTAATAAATGTTAGTTTTTCCAGAATTAAAAAAAAAATGGCAACTAATGAGGCTTTTACATGTCGCAAGTTATCAATTATTTCAAACTTAAATCGGAGCTTAAATTTCAAGTCAAAGCCCATGAGAATTTTTGACTTACGCTTCATTAATTAATTCTTAAATTTAAATTTAAAGTCGCATACATTTCTGTTAATTTTGTTTTATTTAGGCATAACATCCTTCATTTGACTATTTTATTAGTTGTTTTTTTTTTAAAGGGAAGGGTGATGAATGCAAATTGGGTTGGGCGATGAGATAAATATTAGGAAATTGACTTAGGCGGCTAACCATTTAGTCACGATAAGTTTGTATTATAATTCTTCGTATTAATGAAAATATGGAGAACACAATTAACACCCATAGCAACCGAGACGAATATTTTTCGTTGCAAAAATTATTTGCCCTAGACGAGACTCCAACTCGCATTTCTGCAGTGGCCACCGCAGCCCTATTCCATTAGGTATTATAATATACAGGGTTATTCAAAACAAAGGAACAGATTTTAAACATTTATTTCTTCCAAACTACAAAAGATAGAAACACAATTCCAACGTTCTTGGAAGAGAAAAGTTCAATTTTTATGCATTCAAAAAATACACGACAAATATCAAATCGGTGGCTCATTTCTAGCCACACACGAATCAGCTGGTCTCTGGTTATCGAATTCATAGCTTTAACAATTTGATGTCGCATATTTTCAAGAGATGTGTTTGGGCTCATTATCGTAAACTGTACGAATTTTCTTGACATTTTCATTCGATGTGCATAGACATCCCGTGCTTTTCTGTTTGCAGATGGATCCATCGTCTACGAACTTTCGATGCCACTAGTAAATCTGCTCATGCTGAGGCGGTTGTTTATTTAACTTCAATAATGGACTCTAGTTTTTCTAATTGCAGCACACAATTTTCTTTGTTGTGTCTCTATTTTACTACAGACAATCAAAATGACAAGTAACAGCGCCAATGCGGCCGTAGTTGAAACTTCTGCCTGGACTGTTCAAATTTTAAACTTTTGTCTGAATTATGGTTCTACCCTTTGTAGTTTAAAAGAAATAAATGTTTGAAATCTGTTCCTTATTTTTGAATAACCCTGTATTTGTATTGCGTCAATCTCTTCTGTGCATAATGTTCTCGTTTAACTATTGTATATTTTCTTTTTTATTGAATGAATTCGATGCTGTCGGGAAAAAAATAAACTAATAATACAATAATGTTTAAAATAATATTTTTTTTTAGAAGAGGGCTTTTAACTAAAATTATATAAAGATTAAAAAAATATTTATATTTTCTGGAAGAGGGCTTTTATATAAAATTATGGAGGCACCATCAAAATATTCAAGGGACGGGCCCCCCTTTACACATTTCATGTAAATATCGTGAAGTTATTTTGTACTCTTAAAATTTAATAGTCATAGATTTCCCGGCGCATTCACCATATGTAAGCGGAGCAACCAAACCAAATTTTTAGGCTTTTTTAAACTAATGAGTGTCTTCCACTCCCAGACTAAGCATGAAGTAAAATTTCGAGTTTAGAAAAGCCCCGCGTAGAAAATTTGTCGAGGGTCGCGAAGCGACCCGAGACAAATTTTCACGGGGCTTTTCTAAACTCGAAATTTTACTTCATGCGCCACGCGTATAAAACACTGAAATATTGTGAAGTTAGAAATACACTTAATTTTTTTTAAATGAGTAATATTTGAAAATCATTCATAGAAATCATAAAAAGATGTGCAGAATTTTACCTAAAATCAACTTTTAGATTTAACTCTATAGTTGCTCTGCCGTTAATGAGCTAATATTGATTAGTCTTAGTTTGAAGTTGAATCAAACAAAGTAGTTTGAAACTCAAGTGAAGTACAAGTATTTTTTTTTTATAAATCATCATTCATCTGCCTGATAAAGCCAATGTGTGGTGAAACAATTGTTGAAGTGTCAACTAATAAATAGTGAAATTTAAACTAAGTGTGTTATTTACTAAAGTGCTAGTATGAAATTTTAACAGCCTAAGCTTTTAATTAAAATAAAAAGTTTTATGGAGATTAAGAATTTAAAACTTGTGCTTGATTTTAATTTAGTAAATTAAAAAATACCGCGTCTTCCAAAGTATTCTTAATTTATTTCATCATTGTGATATTTTTCACTTCCCTATCTAATACCTAAGTTTGCATATAAATAAATAAATAAACCTTTATTCACGGATGTACCATTTTACAGAATAATAAAATATTTTACAAAATAACAATTCAATACTAAAGATAGAAACAAAAACATTAATGACAACATAGTAATCTTTTAACAATTCTCATAAACTGGGGAAATGTATTACAAAAAATATCAAAGTCAGGATAAATTGACAAAGAATTTGTTGTAGGCATAAGACGTGTAGTCGGAGTATGAAAACCATCATTCGTGTTATGGAACGGTATGCGAAAAAGCGGCGGGTTCTGACATAAGCGATTATCAAATTTTATAGAAAAACACATGCGAGAAAAAAGAGCCAGCCATTGTCATATGTCAAATATACAGATAATAATAACTAATAAGTAGACAATACAATTTAAAATAATACAACAAAGCGTTCATTCCACTTCCTAATTTAATAATTTAAATTTTCTACGCGCAATTCTTTAAAAAGAAACCCGAACACCTTATCCACTGTTTACCAACGCACACATTTTTCACTTTCGTGCATACTAATTAAAGGGCTAAATTGGCGATATAAATCTAAATTCAGGGAGGGCGAGTTTACGCAAGCGTGCGCTAAGCGGGTTAATACAAAATAATAATTATTTAGGATCGCAATAACAGTAAATAAGGGCAAATGTGCCCTTTTAATAGTCAGGAGAGAGGATATAATTCCGTCGGATCCCTTTAGGAAGGGCGTCTTTGAAGTCGGTCCCTCTCCCAGGGGGGGCACCAGAAAGGGGAAAATATCTGCGTGCAGCACCGAGTTTTAGGGATTACACAATACACACTGCGTCCGTGGATTTAATTTGCGTCCGTGGATTTAATATGCTCGGTAATAATTCTTTAATTTGATCAAATAGATTGTATTTATAATTAGATTTGAAATATGGGAAATATAAACTTGAGAACCTTCAATTTTGTTTTAAAGAAAGATAGAAAGGTATAGTATGTTCAATAAAATAAAATAAAAATCTCTAGAGTGCCATGGAAAATATTGTAGGTTGGTAACTATGAAATTATTTGAAATAAAACAACACAGTTGGGAGGGTTTCACTTTTATTGTTGAACACTGCAACATGTTTCACTACACAGTGGCTTCATCAGGCAGATGAAATAATGTTTTTCATTATTTCATCTGCCTGATGAAGCCACTGTGTGGTGAAACAACAATAAAAGTGAAACCTTCCCAACTGTGTTGTTTTATTTCAAATAGTATTATGGAGTTTCATCATGTATCCGCCTCATTAAATATTTAAAAATAACTATGAAATTATACATTATAATTAATATCTTTGACGTTTTATATGTCAATTCCTAAAGCGTGTAGCCAACTTAAATTTTAAAAAATATAATATCATGGCACTCTAGAGGTTTTTTTTATTGCACATACGATATATATATAGTATAGTAAGTATTGAGAATAGTAACTACCGTGCGATCGTTTAAAACTTGATTTAGAGTAGGCTTTGAATTTTAAATTAGATTGGCACTACTGACTGTTAACACATAGTTTACCATAACCTCAAATTTATTCCATCATTCAATTAGCATTCTGCGCAAACGCATGAAAAAAATGCCGCCTACTCTAAATCATAATTTAAACGATCGCACTGTATTTGTTAACCGTGGAAGACAATTGTTTAGAAGAGGAACGAGCAAAGACTCTAATTATTGTCTGAAACCGGTATTGTACTTACTGTTCGAGATGCTTATGGCGTTTTTTGCATGATTGTAAAAAACGGACAACATTTCTTCACATTTATTATGAATATATCACTGATGTTTCAACAAATTTGATTACTGAAAAATGACTCCTATCATTTCTAATTAATTTATTTTTTCAGTTGCAATGAATGATAAGTTTCATTTGCCGTTCTTTGAACGGTAAGTAAAACTTAAGTTTCATTTGCCGATGGAAACAGATCTTGTAAGTATTAAAAAAGGGTCGATCGTGTAAAAAGTATATAAATAATACAAATAAGACAATTAACTTTGTTTGTATAACTGAGGATTTTTTTGTGACTATAGTTTCGACAACTTTAACTTGTCATTATCAAACATAAAAAACACACACACAATAAAATCCTCAGTTATACAAACAAAGTTAATTGACTTATTTGTATTATTTATATACTTTTTACACGATCGACCCTTTTTAATACTTACAAGATCTGTTTCCAGTTAATTGTCTTATTTGTGTAAATAATGATGTATAACGAAGTAGAAGCCTTCACAGTGAACAGTTATATAAATAATGCCTTTTCTCTTCTGATATTTCTGATCTTTAAATAAAACAAAAAGATATATTTCAAATATATTTTCAAATTATATTATAATTGGCCCTAGTAATTGCTTCAATTAACTAACTTTCTACCTCTTAAAATATCTCGTGCGTTTTTAAATAATACAGACACCGTGTATATTCAGCACTAAATAATACAGACACCGTGTATATTCAGCACTTCTTTTGTACTTGATTGATTTTAATAATAAATAGCAGTTTTCTATATAACATTAAATTTAATAGGTATATTACTTAACTATTTTAAATAAATAATAATATTATTGTAACAGAAAATTATTATTATTATTCGTGACCTGACCCGAATGACGAGACAATTCTTTAGACGTACAAATCGTGATTCGTTCCAAGTGATTCTTCTTCCTGTTCCATAAAGCGGTTACTCAATGCTAATTGACGTGTGGGAGTGCCATTACTCAACGTAATTAACTATTTAAATGCGTTTACACGAAATTACTTTTTTCCACTTAATTAATTGTTTGTGTATTATTTTTAATATTTCATATTTTCACATTGAAAATAAAAATAAAACTGCCCTTGTTTTTTTAGGTTTTGTTAAAGGTTTAATATACAGGGTGTAGGTGAATAAATTAAAAGGGGGTATATACTGGGAGTTTTTCGTTTAAGTACAGATGTCTTAATATGCAATATACAGGGTATTCGTTTTTTCTAAAAAGATTCTAAATTGAAGCATTAAACGAGTATTTTTCACTCCCAGGTTAAGTATGAAGTAAAATTCCAAGTTTAGAAAAATCTGCAAATTTGGAAAATCGATTTTTTATCAGTGTTCTCTGACAATCGTTGTTTTTTTTAAATAGTTCAATTTAAAGCTTTAAACGAGTGTTTCCACTCCTAGATTAAGCATGAAGTAAAATTTCGAGTTTAGAAAAGCCTTAAAATTTGGTTTGGTCGACCAAACCAAATTTTCAGGCTTTTCTAAACTCGAAATTTTACTTCATGCGCTACGCGTTAAAACACTGATTTCAAGTGAAATTCAAAGTACTAAGGCAGTATGCTAAATACGAACATTCTGCACTGCAAATCAAATTTGTGTTGTATACGCGTGGCGCATGAAGTAAAATTTCGAGTTTAGAAAAGCCTGAAAATTTGGTTTGGTCGCTCCGCTTCGCGGAGCGACCAAACCAAATTTTAAGGCTTTTCTAAACTCGAAATTTTACTTCATGCTTGATCTGGGAGTGGAAAACACTCGTTTAAAGCTTCAAATTGAAATATTTAAAAAGAACAACGAATATCATAGAACACTGATAAAAAATCGATTTTAAAACCCAAAACATTGATTTTGAGTAGGAAAACTTAGATTTTGAAAGAAAATTTATAATTTTCAGCTGAATAAAACCCCCTGCAATCAGGGTAAGCCTATTTTCCACAAAACACGCATCTAACCCATAGCTCAGTTTTGGTACCAAATTCACCACAAACTAAACACATTTCAGTGTCTTTGGAAAATAAATCAATATTGTTATCAAATTCGTTGTCATCGAATAACTTGGATTCCTGAAATTCTTTCTTAAAAGATGATTCTTCAAATAAATTTTGTTCGACATCTTTTCTTTATGTTATTCTTCCCTTTGACGGTAGCATTACATTTTGCTTTGCTCAATTTCACGTGCGATTTCTTTCCAACTTTTGTTGGCTTCCTTTTCTGAATTTACTTACTTTTTGAGTTTTTGTTTTTCTCCAGTCTATGCCTTGCTTCCATATCCTTAATTTCTTTTTTCTTTTTAGCTTCCTCTAACACTGCTTTCATAGAAGTAGCAGTCATAATTATTGAGCGTTGCCTTCCGTTACCTTTTGGGATTTGTTTCTCACTATTGTGTAGTGGTTAGAGAGGAGATAATGATTATAGGGCTTCTTTAAAATGGGATGCTTCTTTAGTAAATTCCGTGCAAGACTTTGCATTGAAATTCGCCTTTGAAGTACCAGCTTTCGAATTTGCGTACAGTGCAGTTAAATTTCAACAGGTAGTTTTCTCGATTTCAGGGTTCTTTACGATCTCTGGTAGTTCATGGCTTGAACGGTGGGAAGTTTTAACACACATACTATTAAGGTTTCCAGGCTCATTATGTCAGTTGCCATATTATTGTTCTACGATCTTAGAATATTTTTGAATTGAGTTTCTTTTATACTGTTGGTACTGTTTGCCCACCAGCGACGGCTCGCAGCCTAACTTTAGGGTAGGCCACAGCGCCAGGGCACACCAAATCTGAGGTTAGAATCGCGCTTTATAAATACAAGGAATTGCACAACAAAGTCACTTTTCAATAACGGATACATATTACCTTGGGTCTCTGGCCTACCCTGAAGTTAGGCTGCGAGCCACCGCTGTTGCCCACTTATAACTGTAACGTTGGCCTTTTTTAAATAGGTGCCCAAAATTTCCGTAGAATCCATCAGGTTGGGCGTTAGCATCACCTGCTATGTGTGTATGATGCAATCCTAGATTATATGGATTACTCCCGTGTTGCTTATTTGAATATCGTCTCGTGTACCATTACACTATATGGCTATCTTGACAAGTGATGCCTCCATCAAGAGTTTTATCAGTTACTGGGTCGTCTAGATTTCCTGGGTAGATGATGATTGAAGTTTGAATGTCTGTTTCAAAGATGAAGTCCAAATCACTAAACTGTTCAGGTTTATAAGGAATGATTCCCGCTGCACTAAACCCCGAAACACCTTACTTCATTGTTGCTACTTTGATGTATGCTTCATTGAAAATAAAAGCTATGTCGTACACCGAAATCTTTTGCAACCTATTAGCCTTTAAGAACCCGTCACACTGTATCTTAAACGCTTTTTTGAGAGGGCTATAAAAAGGTAAATCCAAAGGTCTGTGTGAAGTATATTGGGGGTATGAGACGACATGTATATGATTAGCCTTACAAAATTCATAGCTATCAAGTGAGATATGACTACCGTGGTTGTCCATAATCAGCAACACGGGATCTTCCTCAATTGGCTTTGCAATATCTTTAAAATGTTTGAACCAATCCAAGAAGAGTTCATTTGACCATCTATTTTAAGAGCATTTGTAGATGGCCCCAGCTGGCCACCCTTTTCAAATTGAGGAGATATCCTTTTCCAAGGATAGATGTTGGAGTTGGAGGATATATCCCACCTATGTTTGGTGGGATATATACCTATGTTTAGTGGGATATATCCTCCTCCTCCAACAGCACTTTAAGTACAAACTACTGTTACGTCCCTCGTTTCTAACTTGTTACAGATCCTAGCTGATGTTGCCCTTAAGCTAATACCTTACCAGGTTTTTGTATTGTCGAAATACCTGTTTAATTCATGTTAAATACTCTGGTCGCTTTGAAAGGATGTTTATTATAAACTTCCTTCAAGTTTGGAAAAAACAAATTCACTTTAGATTTATTAAAAGTAAGAACTCTGTTTTAGGTTTAAGGTTGGATTTATTTTGCGAAATCCAGCAACCCAGTCCTAGCCAGCCATTTTGGTTTATTTTTAAAATTATGTATGTTGTATAATCCAATGCGTCATGACCATAATATTATTTTAATCTTCAATGCAATTTGCAAAATTGCAATAGTTGTGCAATATTTCAATAAAAAATGTTAATGTTTAGTAGAAGACCAGATATTACACGTAATTGGATAAATATCAGGATTAGCAGAGGGTTGCTACTACGAATTCCCGAGTAGACATTCCTGGGAATAATTATACAGGGTAGGCCATTTTAATCAATCCACGCAAATAACTCCGAAGATATATTCGATACCGAAAATTGACTATAACAAATGTTGTATGGCTGGTAGGGGGACATTCGATGATGGCCTTTAAACTGACCTTGAAGTTGACTTTCAAGGTCATTTGAAGGCCAACTTCCAAATTTTAAATGGCAACCCTACTTTTTTAATATTTATTTTGAAAGAGGGCCATCATGTTAGTACGGCTGCATAAACATTTTAATACTTCACATAAGAAAATTTTCGAGAAAAACTTGAAGAAAATGTTACTAATAGACTTCAATTCAAAAGTTCAATACTTCATTAAATAAGAAAACTAAACGATATTTCCTGCCACCAACATATCATTTCAATACCTACTTCACTTATTCTAATTCAAAAAACTCAAAAATTAAACTAGATATGTAATTGTACTACATTATGATCAATATTTTAAATAAAAATTCAAAAATGAGTGTTGTTCGTGAGCTTAGGGGCGATAAACAATTGGTCGTTGAGGTTGTCATGCAAATAAATAGTGTCAATCAAAATTTCACTACAAAATGCATTCGTTCATTTTTCAATGGAAATTTCATTTGAAGAAGTAAACACCTGGACAAGATATCTTCTGCAAATCAAATAAAATATGGCTGACTATCCGGCGGTAGAGAGAGTCGATATGCTGTTGATTCTAGGAGAATGTGGAGGTGACTATCGACAAGCTGCTATCTTGTATCGGAATTGATATCTTCAAAGACGGCACCCCAATCACTCTGTAATTCGAAACATCCATCTGAAAGCCCGACAAGGACATTTACGACGTGTTAAACCAAGACATATTTATAACCAAAATGACGTTAGTGCAATAACTGTTCTGGGAATGGTTCACATTAATCCTCATATTAGCAGCTATGATATTGAAAGAGAATCTGGCATACCCAGACGTACTTGACTGAGAATATTGAAGAGCCTACGTTATCACCCCTATCATATCTCGCTAACACAAGCGCTTACACCCAATGATATGAGGAAGCGCGTAGAGTTTTACCAATGGGCAGAACAAATAATAATGAACGATCCCATTTTTTTTTCGTTATGTTATGTTTTCCGGTGAGGCAACTTTCAAAAGCAACGGACAGCTTAATAGACACAATTGTCACTATTGGTCTGACGTGAATCCTCACTGGCATAGACAGGTCAACAATCAACATCGTTGGAGTCTTAATGTATGGTGTGGTGTCATAGATGGACATTTGATTGGTCCACATTTTTTCAACGGTAACGTAAATGGGCAATTTTTTTTAAATTTCTTGAGAGATGCACTCCCAGTACTACTGGAAAATGTGAATTTGCGAACAAGATTGAGAATGTGGGTTCAATTGGATGGAGCTGGACCACACTTTGCCCGGATAGTTAGAAATTATTTAAATGAGAGTTACCATAACAGGTGGATTGGACATGGTGGAACTGTTGCATGGCCACCAAGATCACCAGATTTAACTTCTCCGGATTTTTATTTATGGGGTTATTTGAAAGATGTTGTTTATGAGCATGAAACAACAAACAGAGATAATATGATAGGTACAATCCAGACCGCTTGCCACAATATTCCAAGGACAGTTTTGTTAAGAACAGTTCAGGACTTTCAGCGCCGAATTAATTTATGTATCCAGCAAAATGGAAATGTCTTTGAGCATCTTTTTTAATTTTCTTTATTGTGTATTGTTTAGTTTTGTCAACGGCTTGCCGTATTACGGCTTCATTATGTTGGTGGCAGAAAATATCGTTTAGTTTCCTTTTTAAGTGAAGTATTGAACTTTTGAATTAAAGTCTATTAGTAAAATTTTCTTTAAGTGTTTTTTTCTCGAAAATTTTTTTATGTGAGGTATTAAAATATTTATGCAGCCATACTAACATGATGACCCTCTTTCAAAATAAACATTGAAAAAGCAGGGTTGCCATTTAAAATTTTAAGTTGGTCTTCAGATGACCTTGAAAGTCAACTTCAAGGTCACTTTAAAGGCCATCATCGGATGTCCCCCTACCAGCCATACAACCTTTGTTATGGTCAATTTTTGCTATCAAATATATCCTCGGAGTTATTTGCGTGGATTGATTAAAATGGCCTACCCTGTATTTGTTTGTATCTCGTTTCCCGTGAAAAATAAATTAATAATTAACCGGGAATTTTGGGAATTTTTCTGCACTAATATACTTCCATATTATTACTCATTACGAAGTCTGAAATTGAAACCTAATAAAATATAATATTCTACGGCACAGGAGGAATAAGAGGTTTCAAACCCCTCGACATTTTTAAAATTTAAAATGTTTGTATTGATGAAGAGTAAAAACACCACCCCTTTCCAACCTTAAAAAAACCATTTGATTTTTGTTTGTCTAAATATGACCTTGTTTTGGGTAAAAGAGACTGAATTGTAATTTGTAAATAAATTGAAATGTTCAAGTGTCAAAAGTTGCCGATGAATTTGATAACTTTTTACTT
Source organism: Philonthus cognatus (assembly GCA_932526585.2). Taxonomy (NCBI): domain Eukaryota; kingdom Metazoa; phylum Arthropoda; class Insecta; order Coleoptera; family Staphylinidae; genus Philonthus; species Philonthus cognatus. Next base: position 23,523,660 of record OW052250.1, on the reverse strand, counting down.
TTTAAATATTTTTTAAACATTTTAATATAACATTTTTACAAACAAATCATGAACAGTTTTCATTTGTGATGCATTCGTATTCGTATTTCCGGACTCAATTTTCGTTAAGCTTATGAAAACACATCATTGAATTGCAATTTTGACTATAATTTCAATAATCCGCCACATACCCACTTTTGTTGTTTTTTTTTAATATGACCATGCTCCTACGACAATCTAACAGAATTTGTTTTGACAGCTAACATTTAAAATCTTATTTTAAGACGACTGCTTTCGGTATTTAGTCATTTGCTCAGCGAATAATGCATTTTTTAAATACGGGGAATTATTTGTTTTAAGTATACATACACTTCTGTGCAATAAAATTAAGTACAAGTCTTATAACAATTTTTCACAATATTCTAGTTGTGTAATTGTGGGTCTGTTTTAATTGCCTAGCAGCAGTTTGAATAAATAATAAAACACCATAACACTTCTTTCCTGCTCACAACGTTTCTTACTCTGAATACAGTGTCTTTACTGATGTTAATTAATCGAGCAATTTGTCTAATGGAAAAACCATCTTCCATTTTAGTTAGAATTCAAATTTTTGAATTGTTTTCTAAATGACGCGGCATTTTGACACTAAGAAAATTGACATATTTACGTAACTAGGAAACTCATCATGTCCGGTTTAAACTATAACATATTGTGTGTACCTAATTTTATTGCACAGAAGTGTACATGTCTCAATTTTTCAACTTTCGGTATTTAGTCATTTGCTCAATAAACAATTCTTTTTTTAAATTCAGGGAATTTTAATACAGCAAATTTTTTTTAACTATACATACATGTCTCAATTTTTCGTATTTTAAAAATGTTCAGGCATTTGTTTTTATAAAATCTTTCATTTTGAAACTTCTAACGAATGTTTATAATCCCCGATTAAGCATAAAGTAAAATTTCGAGTTTAAAAAAGCCTGAATGTATGGATTTGTACTCAAAGCATCCAAATCCAAATTCATTCTTCTCTAAGCTCGAAATTTTACATCATGCGCCACGCGTATATAAAATATTATGAAGTTAAAAATATACGGCTTTAGCAGTTTAATATGTATTTGGTTCAACGCGAGTCGAATTCGGCGCTGAATCAATTATTTAAAGCAATGATTAAAGGCAACCCAATAAATCTAAAGCATATTGGGTTGCCTATAATGGTTGTTTTGTGAGTGTTTTTTTAACTATACTTTAAATCAAGTTTGTATACGCGTGGCGCATGAAGTAAAATTTCGAGTTTAGAAAAGCCCCGTGAAAATTTGTCTCGGGTCGCTGCGCGACCCTCGACAAATTTTCTACGCGGGGCTTTTCTAAACTCGAAATTTTACTTCATGCTTAGTCTGGGAGTGGAAAACACTCGTTAAAAGCCTTATATTGAACGCTTTCGTAATACAATGAACTACTGCAAATTTACTAAATGCTGTAAATATCGGGATATGTATACTCTAAGAAAAATGCCCTGTATAAAATGCCTGTTTTTATGGTAAAAACTTGCGTGGCAGGATTTTCATCAAAGAGGCGCACGAAGCAAAAATATGTTAAACTTAATTAAAATTGCATGAAGTAAAATTTCGAAATTAAATTGATTGAGTTTGTTAAGCGAAGATGTTTATTTATCAATTAAAATATCGAGTTTAGAAAAGCCTAAAAAGATCCAAATTTTTAGGTTGATTTTAAATGTATAAAAAAATTCATATCTCTATTATTTATCATTGGAATTAATATGTTAAATTCTCAATATACATGTACAAAGGTAATATTCTGACATTTCTGAAATCTGTGCTACTTAATTCGTTTGTAAATTGAGAACTATACAAAATTCGAGTGATTTCGTGTGAGAGATATAAATCAGTAACGAGGGGAAATGAATATTTAGCGCTTCCTACAAATGAGCACACCGATATGTTCGTTCCACTGTATTATTTTGACAAATGTGCTTTTCTGCCCGAGGAACGGATTCTCCAGGGAAATAATGGATTGTCGCAAACTACATCTGCAACTATTTATGATTTTGCTGTAACTTTAACTACTAACTACGGGTAGTTAGAAACTCTTGTTTAGTTATAATCATTAAAAAAATATACTTGCACTAAATTACTTTTGACAAAATCTTCCAATTAAACAAAGAAGATGTAAAAAATGTTTGATTAAAGTTGAAATAACATGAAACGTTATTGTAATGTTCATTAAACTATTTATGATATAACTGTTACTACCAACTACGTTCAGATAGTTTAATTAAAATCATTAAAAAATACTAGTAGCCCTAAATTACTTTTCCCACTGAACAAACAAGATGTAAACCAGAGGCGTAGCGTAGTGGGGGCAGATGGCGGCACGCCCTAGAGCAGTGATGGGGAAACTACGGCCCGCGGGCCAAGTCCGGCCCGCGGAAAGGTTTAATCCGGCCCGTTTAAGAGTGCCGTCGTGAGAATGTTTGAACGCGTTCTTACTTCGTAATGTGACGACCCGCATAAAAACTACCTACCTACGATTAAGCATTATTCTTTGGCCCGCTACGATTGTCTGGTTATTACAAATGGCCCGTCTTAAAAAAAGTTTCCCCACCACTGCCCTAGACCAAGGCCGTAGCAAAAAAAAATCGGGGGGCGGGGATTACTTGTAAAAATATTGATTTTGCTCTTTCAGAGCCGCTTTTACATAAAAAAATTTAACATTTTGAGAATTTCGGGGGAAGTTTGAACCCCTATATCCCGCCCCTGGCTACAGCCTTGCCCCAGACGGCACTTTTTGGGGGCGACAAAATTTCACAATAAATAATAATGATAATATTTTGAAAGCTGAACTGAAAATGTTAAATATTTCATTTCATATTTTTACATAATAATACTTTTATATACTAATGTTCTGAATATTCCTCACAACTGCTATAATCAAGTTACCGTTGATTGAAAATTCATAAATTCAACTGTTTTTATATCATAGCCACCTAACTCTAGCGCTCACTGTGCTCAAGAGGATGAGGAAAACTGCAACTCTCTATCTCATTTGATTTCAGAGATATTTTAGGTTTATGAAACAACTTCAAACGTCAATTTTTTTCAAAAATGTCGAATAACTTTGGAATGGTACTACTTAGACCGAATATTATATGAAGAAACTGTCATTCATTTTTAACAAGGATTCCAAAAAATTAGTAATATATAGGGCGTTCTATTTTAAATAACAAAGTTGAATGGCGTCCAGGAAATATGGGACACCCTGTATATGTGAAAATGATGTTATATTATAACAAAAATTATTCCTTGCAACTTTAATTTGAAACATTTTTTCGTATTTTTAATATTAAGTGAGTTATAGAACTTTCCGTTCTCGCTGAAACACCCTGTATAATATAGTAACAATATTAATCTAATAATAATAATAATATAATAATAATCTTTAAATATTCTTGACCTTGTTTCAACATCAATATTTTGAAAATCAACAATTGGATATTCACCAAAAAAATTAACAAACGCGAAAACCGTCAAGAATATGGAAAATAACGGAAATGTATTAAATTTAGGAAAAATATCAATATTTTGATAATTAAAGGATGTTTTGGAAATTCACGAGAAAACGTCATAATTTTGAAAATTTGTGAATATTTTAAAAAAATCATGAAAGTCGACAAAATATTGAAAATTAACGACAATCTTGGAAATTCCTGAAGTGTCAATATTTTTAAAATTAATAAAAATCTTGAAAAAATAAATCACGATTGGCGTCTAATCTTAAAAAAATCGGTTTCACGAAAACTGTCAAGATTTGTAAAATTAAAGAAAATCAAGGAAATTCAGAAAAAGTGTGGAAAATTGATAAAAATTTTGGAAATTCATAAAATATCATCACGATTTTTGAAATTAACTAGAATTGTAAAAAATTCATGAAAACCGTCGAAATTTTTAAATGTAACAAACATTTAGGCAATTTTCGAAAACTATTAAGGTTTAAAAAAAGATGACGAAAAATCATAACAAATATAAAAATTGACGAAAATCTTGAAAATTTATGAAATGTATCAAAATGTTTAAATTTGAAGAAACTCAAGGGAATTTACGAAAACTAACAAGATTTGAAAAAATTTACGAAAATTTATGAAATATTTCAAAATTATCGAAAATTAAAAAATTTCAGGAAAATCATTAGATTGTTGAAAATTAACAGAAATCTTCCTATTTCATGAAAAACTTCAACATTTCTAAATTAAAGAATATTAAGTAAATTTATGAAAATTGCCAAGAATTTTGAAAATTGAAAATTTTAAAAAAATTATGACATTTTCTGAAATTCAGGAAACCCGTCAGAATTTTGAAAATTAAACGAACTCTTAGAAATTTACGAAAAGCGTTAAAAATCAACTAAAATATTGAAAATTCATGAAAAAATGTGAAAACTGATAATTAACTAATATCTTGAAAAATCAAAAAACTAAACGAGTGGCATTTATGATATTTCTCAGTTTGAAATGCCCATATCTTCACTTTAAATCAGTGTTTTGTACGCGTGGCGCATGAAGTAAAATTTCGAGTTGAGAAAAGCCCGAATTTGGATTTGGACGCTGCGCGTCCAAATCCAAATTCTTAGGGCTTTTCTCAACTCGAAATTTTACTTCATGCGCCACGCGTACAAAACACTGATTTAAAGTGAAGATATGGGCATTTCAAACTGAGAAATATCATAAATGCCATCTGTCATAATAATCTAAATGTCATGTGACATTATAAGATAAAGCTGACATTATAAATTAAATTTGTTTGTTTTATTTGTATATTGGTTCTGATTTTATATTTTAACTTATTTATTACTTTTAATTTATTGTTACTATTAGGCATTACGTACTTTAAATGGAATTTTTGTAAATAAGCATTAAACATAAATTAAATGTGACATTACAGACTAAATGTCAACTGTAATGGGAGTATTCACTTTTAAATATATCATAACTGTCAACACTTGCAACGAAAAAAAAATATGTTTTTCGATTTCTGATAAAATTTGCAACAACAAAAATCGGCAAATGGAGTTTTCAAAAAAAAAGTTATGCTACCCTCCACTGCGACCGCAAGGATCTATTGTGGCTCACAATTAAGGTCGAACATCCGACCTTACAGCTCACCTTCCAAGTCCATCTTTTTGATGAAGTCAAGGATCTTGTCAGGTGAAGTTTTTTCCAGGTCCTTCAGGTTTAGCTTCGGTGTGCCAAACACCGTGGTCCTGATCTGGTCGCCAGCTGGACAGGCACATATGACGTGCTCTGCTGTTTCATCATCCTCTAGGCATAGGCGGCACTCAGTGGTGTCGCTTAGTCCTAGTTTATTAAGGTGATGCCTTAGACGGCTGTGTCCAGTGAAGAGAGCAGTTAATGTGTGAACATCTGATCTGCTCAGCTTCAACCATGAGGCCGTCCTGGTTACCGCTCTGAAATGTCTCATCCCAGGGCGGTTTTGCCAGAAATCCTGTGCCTCGTGTCTCATCCATCCGTTGTTACGGTCTCTAGCTGTTGATCTGGGTATCGCCAGAGCGGGTTCTGGTCCGATGTAGGCTGTACGCGCCCCCTCTCTGGCTAGGGAATCGGCTAATTCGTTTCCCTTCACGCCAGAGTGGCTTGGCACCCACATCAGACTGACCCCGTTTACCTGTGCCATTTGGCAGAGGGCTTCCTTGCAGTTCCGTACAGCCAGCGAGGAGCATCTAGAAGATGCCAGGGCCCTAAGGGCCGCCTGGCTGTCCGAACATATTTTTATTGTCCTGCCCGCCCAACCCTTTGAAAGGATTTCGTGGGCGCACATTTCAATGGCGTATATTTCAGCCTGAAGTATGGTAGCATACCTGCCAAGGCTGTAGTAAAGTTCAGTCCTTGGTCCGACGACTGAGGCTCCTGTTCCAGTGGACACTTTTGAGCCGTCAGTGTACCAGTAGGAGTCAGCCTTTTCTGGGGTGATTTTGTGTCGCTCCCAGTCTTCCCTGCTTGGGAACAGGACCTTGTACGGCTGATCCTCGCAGTAGTCCGTGACTACGTAGTCAGTCCTCATAGGGTGTCATCCGCCTCAATGGCAGTTGACAGCCCATTTGGTGTGAAGACTATCACCTTCGGATCCAATAGGGCCGCGTGGTGATATCGATACGTTGCTAATCTGGCCTCGCCCTGTATTAGGATATGCAGGGGGGTGAGGTTCAGTAGCATTTCTAGAGCCGCTGATGGGGTAGTGCGTATGGCTCCAGTTACCGCCACTGTCGCCATTCTCTGCAGTGAGGAGAGCCTTGATATGGCCGTTTTTCGAGTTGTAATCGGCCACCAGGCGATACTGCCATAGGTTATTATTGGTTTTATGACCGAACCATATAGCCAGTACATTTGCTTGGGGTTTAATCCCCATGACTTCCCGCAAATTCTATAGCACGTCCACAGGGCGTACCTTGCTTTGCGGATTGTCTTGTCCAAGTGGGAGTTCCAGTTCAGCGATTTATCCAGGGTGATTCCTAGATACTTCGCCTCCTCCACAAATGGTATGGTTTCTCCCCGTAGAGTAAGAGGTCTCAATTTCAGGATCCTCCTTCTCGTGAACGGGACAACTAATGTTTTGCTAGGGTTTACGTTTAACCGTTCCCCTATACACCAGTTCTGAGTCGCATCCAGTGCCTCCTGCAACATTTATACAGGGATATAATTTTTTAAAAGAGCAACATTCTGTTAAGCAAAAAAAGCATTTGTAAAACAAATTAAATGAGATCAAGCATAAAATCAGACTGAGTCTACTATTATGAAATTCACAATATTTCAGGGTTTTTAACGCATTGCTAGTGATAGTTAGTTAGTTAGTTAGTTATTTTTATTGCGTGCCAGTACATAAAGTTTACACTAGTCATAAAGTAGTATTTGAACTATAAAATAAAATAATATTAGCCTATAAATAAAACATTGATATTAAAATTATAATTAAGACTAGGTTTGTCTACATGTATAAAACAGATAAAAACAAAGACCAGAAATGTTAAAAAGCAATAAGAATAAATTAAGCTTAGTCTAATACATAAAATACAAGACAATGGTTTACTTTTGACCCGTTGGTGAGATATCACAGAATTTGTGTGCAAGACATTCATTGATGCTATAGAACGCCCTGGTGGACAAGTATTCTTTAATTAACTTTATGAATTTTATATTTGGATATAATATTTGAGTTTAGAAAAAAAAGCCCGAAAATTGACTGAAACTGAAGTAATGCCAACTCTACATGTCTGAAAATGTCATCTTAAAAATCAAATTGTTTAGTATCAATTCATTTTGACTTATTATTAATTTTAATTCGTTTTTATATTTTATAAATATTCTGCAAACTATTCTCAAATTCAATTTTTCTCTATATTATAATTTTGTTTCAAGTCGTTGCAGACATGTAACAAAAATTGTAAATTTAATAATTCATGACTATAATTAAATAAATCATTGTATCAATTAAAATTTTAATTTTATTGTGGCCAATTCCAGGAATGATTGCTGTTGTTGAGAGATTATTTTCTTAATTTTTTGTTGTGAGCGAAGATGTTTTTGTGTGAAATTGTGTGAATCACGTGAAAATCCGTCATGCATGTCTTCTGTTTCGCCCCGAGACAGGATACCTTTCCTGTTTCTTGTATTTCTTCTTCGTTCCTCGCTCCTGAGAATAATAGAATAATTACAGCAATTACAAGTCATTCTCAAGGTCATCACACATCTAAGGTGATTGGACCTGAATCATTTAATACAATAAAAATAAATAAATTCTTCAGTAGTAAAAAACATTAACAGTTACTCAGCTTCATAAAAATTAATAAAAAAATCTCAAGAAATCAACTCAATTAAAATCGATAATTCAAAAATATACCTTAGATTCTTTAATAATATCTCAACTATCAATCAGAAAAGCTGTATAACCGCATTTTGTAATGATGTAAAGAAAATATAATTAATTGAAAACAATCAAGAAATAAATCGCTTACGGAATCAATCTAATGAAATACTGAAATCTAGAGAGCGACATTTCCAGAATATTTATTTATTTCTCAATAAACAAGAAATTTACAATTCATAAAGGCCCCGCTGTACCAAAACGTTGAATTTGATTTCAAGATGACAGTTCCTATTGTTCTAATGTCACTTTTAACTAAAGTTCAGAGTTGAACCAGTTCAACGTGTTTGGCGCAACTGGTCTATAAATGTAACGATTAATAATTCAATTATTTGATTTGATAAACCTCGTATCTTCCTATGGGCTTAAACAAATGGTTCATTTTAATACCAGGGACACAAACTGCCTGGATAATATTTTCACGAACGTGCCTATATCTGATATAAGCGTATCACCAATAGACATGTGCCTTTCGGATCATATCGGAATCCATGTCCGTGTTATCCGAAATGCACTGAATAAACGTCATATAATAACAACAATTAGACCAATCACAGAACATGGTAAACATAAATTATATAATATGCTGAAAAATGCCGACATTTCATTTATTTATAAGTGTGAAGAAATTGAAACTACATTTTCATCATTTATTAAACTATTAGAGCAAAGCATCCTAAAATTTTTTCCTATAAGGAAAACAATAACGTTTAACAACAATATAGTTGGGTTTAATAATGATCTCCGAAATATGCGCGAAACATTAGTTTTATTAAAAGAAGCTAAATCAAAAGTACCTGCACTTAAATCAAATTATACTAGATATAAATATCAGTACAAACTTGCGCTACAAAATTAAAAAAAAATTGCATACAGTAATTACATCAATAATTCCAACAATAAACCCAAGGCGATGTGGTTACTAATTAATGAAAATAGACGTAGTATCGGTGAAACCAATAATAAAAAGTGTGATATTGATCCGAATATTCTCAATGAGTTTTTCAGCACAGTAGCTCGTTCAATCTATTTAAATCTGCCCTCAACAGACAATGATCCCCTGACGTTCATACCTGTTCAAGATGATATTACCGAATATTTCTCCTTTGTTCAAATTAGTGAGGTTAATATACGCGATGCAATCTCGTCACTTCGGGAATCAAATGCTCGAGATGTGTATGGCATAACTACAGGCATTATAAAAAATATAAAAAATCTAATTGTGTGGATATTAACAAACCTAATATATAGATGCATTACCAATAATATATTTCCTACCTGCCTTAAGGTTGCCATAGTCGTACCAATACACAAGAAGGGTCCTTACAACGAGGTCGCAAACTTCCGTCCAATATCTTCATTGCCAATCATATCCAAAGTTTTTGAGAGAATTATCTTCGACCAAATAACATTGTTTTTAGTTAAGTTTAATATACTCAACAATAATCAATTCGGTTTCAGGAGAGGGCCCTCAACAGAGAAAGCAATCAGATGTTTTGTTAACGAAGTCGTCAGTGGATTTGAAGCTGGTCAGTATGTAACTGCTACGTTTTATGACCTAAGCAAAGCTTTTGATTGTGTCCCTCATGATGTGTTGCTTCGGAAGCTCTATTTTTATAATTTTAGCCCTCAAAGCTGCCGCCTAATAAACTCGTATTTGCTAAATGGAACACAGCGCGTCTTGGTAAATAACCATCTGTCTACACCATCTGACATTAGGTATGGGGTACCACAGGGCTCAATACTGGGGCCCTTATTATTCTTAATTTACGTCAATGATTTACCTAAATACATAGAACACGGTCAAATTATCATGTATGCGGATGACACAACATCAGTCAATAAAAGTGGAATCTACCAGGACGCGCTGAATGAAAGGGCCGTTATGGGTACTAAAGTTTCCGAGTGGTTCACATCAAACAAACTCTCACTGAATCATACAAAAACAGCAAATCTCACTCTTACATTGAATTTTGGTAGTAGGGAATATGGAAATTGTAAATTCTTGGGAATCAGTGTAGACTCTAAACTCGACTGGAAAGAACATGAAAAAGAGCTTAGTATGAAGCTTAGTAAAGCTACTTACTTGATCAGAAATCTAAATAATCATCTACCTACATCTGCGCTGATTACTGCATACCATTCTCTTTTTCATTCACATATTAAGTATTGCATCTTGGTTTGGGGACACTCTTCTATCACATGTCGAGTTTTTGGTCTACAACGAAGAGTAATAAGAGTACTTGCTCGCATTGGTTACAGAGATGAATGTCGAGACTCCTTTAAAAAATTAAAAATTATGACACTACCTGGTGTGTATATATTGGAATGTCTCTTGTATGTTCGTGAAAATATTGATTCATATACTACACACGATCAGCAGCATGAACATCTGACTAGAAATCGTGAACTGGTACATCCGGTTAGAACCCGATTATCAAAATGTAGGAATGGGATAAACTTTTATGGCCTAAAATTATTCAATTCAAGTGTAATTAAGCATTTGCCAATTAAAAAATTTAAAGAGATTTTGAAAACGTACTTGGTGACAAGGGCGTTCTATAGTGTTGATGAGTGCATCCAAAACAACTTTGAGGATCTCTAGAATAATATATGGACACTGTTCAATGTTTTGTTCTTTTTATGTTTTTATACTGTGGTTTGCGTATTTTATATATTTATGTTATTACTATATTATACTACTTTTTATACATGACGAATGTAAACTCAATTGTATTAACATGAAAAATAAAAAAAATAAAAAAATAAAAAAAAAATATATAGAAAATTTTATTACCTAAAACAATATAATATTTTTGTATTTCATAAAGGTGCTTTTACACTTGTACATTTTTAGCTACAAATTTTTGCGGCGCAATTTTTAAATAGCAAGTTGCATTTGCGAACAACAAAATATCAGTGTAAATGAAATTGCCAATTCTTGGTTGCAGAGTACTTCAAACATTAAAAGTGCGATTCTTTTCGCAATCTACAACAAGTTGGTCTTACAAAGACTATATCAAACACTCAGTGGAACAACTATTTCCCGGGCCAATAACCCGACGGACATTGAATTATACAACAAGCAAACACTTGTATAATTCAATGTCTGTCGGGGTAATAGCCCGGGAAGTAGTTGTTTCAATGAGTGTTTGATATAGTCTTTGTAAGACTAACTTGTAGATTGCGGCAAGAATCGCACTTTTAACAAAATATCAGTTTAAAGTCACTCAAATCGATCTGTAAATTGACAATTTATAGTTTGTGAACAATGTTTGCTATTAAAAAATTGCACAACAGCAATTTGCGCCATAAAAGTGTACGAATGCATTTGCTCCATGGATTTAAATCTATGTGACATCAGTGGAGGCTGGCGGCCTAACTTCTTGTAAGGCTCAAATCCAAGATACAAAATGTGAGGTTGAATACACTACATATGCTTTTTGTTTTTCAATGCTCTTAACGTCACAAACTGCTTCATTAATACATGCATCTGGCAGCGAAACGAGCTCACCTATTTATTCGGCGATGCATTACCTTGGCATTTTAGTTTTACATGAACTGGACACCACTGAAATATTGTGAAGTTTACATTATGTTACTACAGCAAAATGGTAAAGATGTATTTTTTAAAGTTTACTTACAACCAGTGTTTTATACGCGTGGCGCATGAAGTAAAATTTCGAGTTTAGAAAAGCCTGAAAATTTGGTTTGGCCGCTCCGCGCTTCGCGCTACGCGACCAAACCAAATTTTCAGGCTTTTCTAAACTCGAAATTTTACTTTATGCTTAATCTGGGAGTGGAAAACACTCGTTAAAAGTTTCAAATTGATTTTTTTTTAAATAACGAATATCGGGAAATTTGCAGTGTGTGCATGTAAAGCCTATACATTTCTATAAATAGCGATATTTTTAGTTTTAAAATGTTTAAATTCTGTGATGAGTATCAAAATAAATAGTATTATTTTGAATTACTCACCTTTATTTAATTTCTCACTTTCTCAGATTTGAAACACGCCAACGTATTTAGTAGAATAATTAGTCATAATTAACGATTATTTCTATCATTAGTTGATTGATTAGTTATCAATCAACAAAATAAATTCATGACTAATGATTAAAAAAATAGTCAGTAGTCATGACTAACAAATGCTAAATTAGTCATGAGTCTTAGTCATCATCAATCGCCAAAAAAAATGCCCAACTTTAGTTCAGCCCCTCTACTGAAATCTCATCTTAAATCATTCGACACTTAGGTCAGTTTCGGAATATCTGATCCCCATCAGTGTGGTCTGATTCAATGCAATTTGAATTACTTATAGAACTACTTTTCTGTCTGATAATTTCAACTAATTACGATAGTTTAAAAATTTGCTGATTTTTAACTACACATTGCGGATTTTTTAAAAAAACCATAGCGTAAACATATTTCAATGAAGAAGTATATCACGCATCCGAAACGAAATTATTACTTACTGGTGGCCATAAAGTTATTTTATGGTGGAATGACGTGCTCAGCGGGGAGCTGTAACCGACCCTACCCCCTTTCCTCTATTTTCCACCCTCTACCCTTGCCAACATCCCTTTTGCACTATTGATTCTTCATGCTCTACCAGACACACGCAATATTTCACAAACAAACTTGAAAAAAATTGCCCTGAATAAAATATCTTAATTGCATAAGCAGGCGATATTAATTGAACGGCTGGTTACGTGAGTGGAAGAAGGGAACACAAAACGAGGAAGAGGAGAATGGATCGATAGTTCAGGCAGACCTTAGTCTACTTTTTTTTTAGTTATTATATAAATTGAATTGTTAGAGATTGATTAATTTTCTGGCTAAGAATCAATCGCTACTTTTTAATATAAGAAAATTAATTACTTTAGAATTATTATTTCTAAAAAACTGATTGCATTTGGAATGTAATAGTATTTTAACTGGTATATTTCAGGTTCTCATTTACATTATGGATTTCTCTAGTTATTTTAAAGAAAAATCGAGAGTGCCACAAATCTCAGATTTCTAAGATATTGACGAATAAAGCACTAATTCTCTAAGATATGTTTACATATTATTTTTTCTCCACTACCATTAGTGAATGTAATAATTCCAAAATCATTTTTAATAATAGAATGTACAAATTCTCACTCTTGAGTTAGAATATTTATTCTGAAACACTTGTTTCTTATGTGTTTTGCATGTATTTTCATTCTATAACAAGATACAGAATGAATATTGCGTAATCGAACTAAACAACATAGATTGCCTTGAATTTCAAAACTGTCACTGTCAGTGAATTTCAAATCTGTCAGATGTAAATGCCGACGTCGTATTAATTATTTTTTAAACAAGTTTTAATATATTTGTGTACATGAATCACGAACTGTAGTCTCGTTTTGTATATGGATCCCGTTTTTTACGACAACATTTTTTGCTGACGTTTCATCACTTTTCGACATTTTCCCAAATTTCGACTTTTTTGACATTTCGTGGTTTATAATGCTGAAAATATTAAAAGTATAGTCATAAAATTATTTTAATCTGTTTTATTTGTTCTATTTGTATATTGTTTGTAATTTTATATTTTAACTTATTTATTACTTTTAATTTAATTGTTAGTATTAAGCATTATGTACTTTAAATGGAATTTCCGTAAATAAACATTAAATAAGTAAAATAATGAGTCAAAAATCGAGTGAATCAGATATAGAACTTGATATTATTCCACCTGAAGTTACAAATTATGCAAATAATATAAGCGAGAACATGTTGCCGCAAAAATCGAGACATAAATATGAAAAGTATTATACACTGTTAAGGGATTGGCAACAAGAAAAGAAAATGGACTCCTTTTCCGAAACTGTTTTATTTGCATTTTTCGGCGATTTATTAAAAAGAAATCAAAATTCTTGACTCTATGAAAAATATATTCCATCCTGAAAGAAACAATAAATGTGAAACACGATATCGATATTTTAAGATACAATAAACTAAAACCTTTGTTAAAACGCTCTTCTGAAAAGTATGTAGCTAAGAAATCGAAGGTTTTTATACAAGAAAATATTGAGCAATTCTTAGAAAATGGCTTTAGAAGCGGTTGTTCTACTTCATCCAATTTATTATCGTATAGCCACTATATCGTGTCTGCTTTGGAGAGGGGATATGAGGTTGACTCCGTCTATACAGACTTCTCTAAGGCTTTCGATACCGTTAATCATACCATCTTGCTTCGGAAACTTGAGCTTGTAGGAATCTGTGGGGAGATGCTTAAATGGATCCATTCATATTTGATCTGGAGGACTCAGACAGTACGGATCGGAAGTGTTATATCATCAGCCATATCAGTGACTTCTGGGGTTCCTCAGGGGTCACACCTAGGGCCTCTTCTGTTCAACATATTTATAAATAATGTTACCGACTGCTTCCATCACGCAGAATGCCTGCTGTTTGCTGATGATATAAAAATTTTCACAGAAATATCTAATCTTTCAGCATATTTATTGCAAGATGATTTGGATAGATTCCAGTCTTGGTGTGTAACTAATGACATGACACTGAATTTGAAGAAATGTAACACTATTTCCTTTTCTAAGAGGAGGGCAACTGCTGAGAGGAATTATTTTCTTAACGGCACTCAGTTGTTGCGCGTCTCGTCGGTGAGGGACTTAGGCGTTACATTGACTCAACAGTGGGATTTCAACTCGCATATGACTAATATATCGTCTAAAGCTCATCGTATGCTGGGTTTCATAAAACGAAATACCAAGGAGTTCACAAACATCAATACTCTACTGACATTATATTCGACCCTTGTGAGACCACATTTGGAGTACTGGTGCATGGTATGGAATCCCCATAGCAAGTCTGAGATAAATTTACTTGAAAGAGTCCAGAAGAAATTTATACGCTTTATAGCGTATAAGTTCCATATTTGTGGTTCCTACCAAGAGATTTTAAGTAGCCTAGAAATGAATACGTTGGAGCAGCGACGGAGGAACGCGGATGTAATGCTAGGCTTGAATTTGATAAACGGTTGGATCGACTGCCCTTACCTTCTGGGCCAGTTTAAAATCAATGTGCCTAGCAGGGGTTTGCGTTCCTTCGACCTCTTCAACGTACCATTTCATCGTACCAATTATGGTAGAAACTATGGTATGGCTAGAGTTGCCGCGCACTGCAACTCGGCGAATATAGACTTTGCTACCACAAGCAAAAAGAATCTTAAATCCATGCTCCGTGAGACAAATTAGATTTTTATTTTTGTTCACATTTTAATCTGTTTTGTTCGTTTTATTTGTATATTGTTTATGATTTATATTTTAACCTTATTTATTACTTTTAGCATAGTGATGAGCATTTTGATTTTAATCTGTTGTGTATATTGTTTGTGATTTTATATATTTTAACTTAATTATTACTTTTTTTAGACTAAGCATTACTTTTTGCTGTACATTTATGTTTTCTATATTGTCCTGTAATTGGGTCTTTTTGTTTCCTGTTGGGCAATAAATGTATTTATTTATTTATTTATTTATTATGTATTTATTTTAAATGGATATCCGTAAATAAACAATATGTACTTAAAAATGCTTCGGATGAGATATATTTAGCTACAAAAGTAATCAAAATTAAAATTTAACACTATAAATGTAAATATTAATACAATGTAATACAAATGTTGCAATAAATAACTTGTTTTGTACAGATTTATTTAATTGTTATTGGTTCATTTTCTGGTCGTGGAGAAAATATAGTCTGTTACTCGGTTAGAATGAAAAATGGATACTCGTGGTTCCTCACGCTCGCTGGCGCTCGCGTTCGGAATCTTCCACTCGTATCAATTTTGTTTATTCTAACCTCGTTACAGAATATACTATTCACGCATTTTGTATAACCTAATATTACTGAACAGAACTATAACTTATTTGACAGTATATTGCGTGTTAAACAAATCGTAAAAATTACCAAAAATACATCTCATTTTTTGTCATTTTTACGATTTTTTAACAACACCTAAAATTATTAATTGTGCATTTTGTTTCTTGTTAAAATGTGTTTCTGATTAACTATAATGAACTTTTACAATAACCACTAAACCTACATTGATTTTTAATTTTAAAGTTTATACATTAATAATTTTATTTTCGTGTTAGCAATATGTACAGGGTGGTCACATTTCGGTGTTACTACAGGTAATCTTGGTTAGTAGAAAAGATAGAAAAAAACGGATGGAGCATCCTCGATCTCTTTTTAGGGATAAACTCAATGGTGAAAACAAACATCTTGTCTGTATCTTGTTTAATAATGCAGATATCAAAATTCTGTAAATGTCATTTAATTCCCCTTCAAAAAGTGCCCCAAGAACATGCAACTCCTATCTCAATAAAACAATAAATAACTAGAGATATTAATAAAAATCGAAAATGGAAAATGATGAGCTTTTGACTATAACTCAAAAATAAAAGACGATAGCCGATTTTTATTGTCACCATTGAGTTTATCTCTAAAAAAGAGATCAAGGATGCGCCATCCGTTTTTTTCTCTCTTCTACTAACCGAGTTTCTTTATAGTAACGCCCAAATGAGACCACCCTATATTGCAAACACAAAAATAAAAATATTAATTTATAAACTTTAAAATTAAAAATTAATGTAGGTTAATTGGTTATTGTAAAAGTTCATTATAGCTAATCAGGAACACTTTTTTAACGAGAAACAAAATGCACAGTTAATAATTTTAGGTGTTGGCAAATCGGAAACGGAAACTGAACGCTATATTTTTTGCGCTGCCGCGGCCTGACAATACTTTTGTGATGGCCTCGCCGAATCTCATCATTTTCATGACTGGTTATTAATGTCGAAATCGGACAATCAACTGTAACTGATTATTAAAAACGAGCACAACATTTTACAAACGACATAACTGCAATAAAAACCGATTCCGACCTTCGCATCAAAAACTTTGTTATCTAATGCAGTTTGTTATACCTATAAACACATCGAGAATATTACTGCTTTGATATTTACAACAACTTTCTTCGTCAATAATCAACTAATATCATTTATAACTCATAGACAATGCAATTACTCATGTAATATTTTTATTTATTAATTAATTTAATTATTATGAAGGATTTTTAAGTGTATTTATGACCACAATACTTCAGTGTTTTATACGCGTGGCGCATGAAGTAAAATTTCGAGTTTAGAAAAGCCTGAAAATTTGGTTTGGCCGCTCCGCTTCGCGGAGCGGCCAAACCAAATTTTAAGGCTTTTCTAAACTCGAAATTTTACTTCATGCTTAATCTGGGAGTGGAAACACTCGTTCGTGTTAAAAATGAGAGCTTTTATAAAACCGACGAATGCCTGAACATTTGCAGCCTATACAATATGTATATTTAAAAGAAAAATTCCCAGTATTTATATTTAAAAGAAAAATTCCTAGAAGTACATAATATCATAAGTCATTCGTAGAAATCACAAAAAAAGTGCAGAATTTTACCCAAAATCAACTTTTAGAGTTAATATTGTAATTACTCGACTATTAATAGGTTAATATTATATAGAAGCACCCTCTTCTTTTTCTTTGTTTTTATATGTTTTTTTTTGTAATTAGCCTTTTGCCTGTTGAAGAAATAAAGATTATGAATTATGAATTAAGTCAACATTTTAAACACTAATAAAAATTAATTTTTCAATTTTACACGAATCTTGATTTTGTTTAATAAGAACAGTATTATTAAACATAATCAAGATTTCAAGCACTGATAAAAATTCAATTATACACTAATCTTTTTTTATATATTGCATAAATTCAGTATTTACAAAACTTTGAAATAGAATTTTCTATAACTTCAGGTTATTTACCTATAACTTTTTCTATTAGGCGAGTTTCGTTTGGTATTCAGCGAATTTCCTCTGCTAATAATAACTTTTTTTGAATTATTAACACATATCACCATAATGCCAATGACACCGGTTACTCACTCGATAATTATTTACTCAAGACACGCACCTTTCGTGACTGGCTAAATACATACCCACCTGAAATAAATTTATCACACTCAAATCGATCAGCAAATTGACTTTCATGGAAATGATATTAATTGACATAATAATAATTATTGTTAAGCGATAATTGAAAAAAATAACACCCAATCATGTTTATACTTGCGGTAACCAGAAATTATTTTTTATTGAAAATGGACGATTAGCAATTTCATTTTTACTTATGTATAAATACAGCCGTGTTATGGATTAAAATATAATCTTGCAACAGGCCAACATAGAACCTTGTCTTAGGTCAAAATATAATCTTATCACATGATAAAATATTACCTTATCGGAGGTCAAAATAGTCTTATCACAGGTCAAATAAGTCTAGTCTTATTGCAGGTCAAAGTGCGAGTATGACCTAGTCATAGGTCAAAAGGTTACTTTTTGACCTACCACAGTATGACCTGCAATACGGCTATATTTTTACCTGTGATAAGACTATACTTTGGCCTACGATAAAGCAATATTTAAATCTGTGGCGAGCTTATATTTTGACCTGAGATAAGGCGCTATGTTGGCCTTTTTTGGTGAAGTTATATTGTGTCCCGATACGATGAGGTCAAAATGTAGCCTTATTAAGTGTCAAAATACAGCCGTTTATTAGCAATGTACTCTTATTGTAGGTTGAAATAAAGCCACATCGAAGGTTAAAGTAGGCTTGTCACAGTTCCAAATATAGCCTTCTTTTAGGTAAAAACATAGCCTTATCACAGATTCAAATATTGCCTAATCGCATGTCAAAATGCAGCTTTATTACAGGCCAAAGTACAACTTCATCGCAAGACAAAATACACTCTTGTTCTAAGTCAAAATATAGCCTTAAATCAGAAAATTGCGACAAGAAAATTAAAATTACAATATGACAAATAACAAATTTTCGCTTTGCCGCACACTGGTCGAAATGCTCATTTTAGCTGAACATTTCGCCGAAAATCAACTGTTTAGAAAACAGACTTTTTCTTAAAATATCGTTAGTTCAATGTCCAGAGGGTACGCAGGTAAAGTCATAAATCCCTCTGATCTTTGGTTTAGAGGTTATCAGTACCCAAAGTGCACGCATCGTTTACATCGTTCAGTTGTGGATTTTACCCGCTCCAAACGCCCACGTTAATTTTTTTTTACATTTGTGTTTCGTGCAAAATATAATTTAAAGATGAATACTTATTCTACTGATATGTATACAACATAGTTTTAAATATTTTTCATATAACTTTAGTCAACATATAGATACACTAATTTAAATTAAGTAAAGAATCCTGCAGTAAAATTTTACCACGCTAAACTTGAAAAAGGTTAAAGTATACATTCTTAGCCGTTCCTGGTAATAAATCTTTTGCTTTTTATACATAATAACTAATTAGTTTAATATAGAAATAATATTTAGCTGCCCGTGTTTGCCCGCTTACAAGCAGTATTCGATGTTTAGCGCGCTCAAAAAATGCTAGAACAAAAAAATAAAGCAGTCTATCTCTTTGTGATTG
The DNA here is from genome assembly GCA_932526585.2 of Philonthus cognatus. Lineage (NCBI taxonomy): Eukaryota > Metazoa > Arthropoda > Insecta > Coleoptera > Staphylinidae > Philonthus > Philonthus cognatus. Next base: position 23,504,193 of record OW052250.1, on the reverse strand, counting down.
ACATTATGAATATTGTATTGTATTGCATACTGAAAATTTAGGTTTAATGATACATATAATAAATAATTTTACCCTAAAATAGACAATCAAATGGCAAACCTCTTTATTCTAATAATATTCTAAGTGGCTAAACGAAATGGATCTGTTCTCTACTGAAAGTTTACCAAATGAATCCCAACCTAGATATTTTAGTGATATATTCAGAGGTTTCACGACCGCTTATCATTTAAAAATTAAACACATAGGTGTTAAAGTTATTAGTAGAACCAGAACAAGCATCTTTACCAGAGGATTCTGACTGCAATTCATTTCTGGCTTTGGTGTAAATTATTTATATGATGTACCTAGATTCTTTATACTGCTTGAATATATTCTATATTCTTATTTATAGATATGGGTGCAATTTTGAATTTATTTGTTTCTATTTGAATAATTTTATAATTATATATAACATGATTATAACATTTTAAATATTCATTTTTTAATAATTCGAAGGAAAAGGGTTGTAATATAATTACTATTTTTAGATAAAAATTGTATAACAAAAATGCGTAGTGACATTATCTTAAAAATTTATTTTAACAATTTTTCGTAAATAATTAAAATTAAAATGGGGGTGGTGAAGGGTAGAAGGGAAGAATTATATAATATTGAGCAATTTTTATTTTTAATCAAATATTTTCTTCGACTCCAAACAATTTAAAGTAGACTAAGACGCTTTATAGCGAAATGTTCAGCTAGAATGAGCGTTTCGACCAGTGTGCGCCGGGCAAATTAAAATGTTCACGCTTTATAGAATAATGTTGAAGGCTTGTATGAAAACAGATTAATTCTGTTTAGACGATTCTAGTTCACCAACTTTTTTCAACTTTGAGCGTCCGTATAAGATGAAACTACAGTTTTAACATGAATAAAGTATGATATGATATGATATGATGCAATAGTCAAGTTAGGATAATGAATAGTATCCTTAATGAAAGCTTATTTGTTTAATAGTTAATCCAAATTTTCAGACTTTTCTAAACTCTAAATTTTACTCAATTGACTAAAAGAATGAACCAAGATTTTACTTTACTTTTAAATTCATCAAGTTTGATGGTCTGCAAAAATACACAACTATTTAAGTTTACAGATTCGCCTAAACATCGTACGTCATAAAATCGCGCTTGATGGTCAATTAGATTTGGCGTCTAAATAGAATATTTTTATTGCGCATACAACGCATTTTGCGTGCACATGCATCTTCAACCAACGCTACCGTTAGTCTCTATGCCAGCCTCCGCATTCCACTATGTTCAGATCCCTAGACTCTATGAACTTTTTGAAGACCTATAAGAATTGTCAGTACACAAAGGCACAAATATAGGAATACGAAACAAAATATATAATATTTGAAATAAAACAACACAGTTGGGAGGGTTTCACTTTTATTGTTGAACACTGTAACATGTTTCACCACACAGTGGCTTCATCAGGCAGATGAAATAATGATTATTTTATCTGCCTGATGAAGCCACTGTGTGGTGAAACATGTTGCAGTGTTCAACAATAAAAGTGAAACCCTCCCAACTGTGTTGTTTTATTTCAAATAGTATTATGGAGTTTCATCATGTATCCGCCTCATCAATTAAATATAAAAAAATATATAATAATATTTTGTTCATGTTTGTGCAATCAGTTTTTGAAATATACTGCCAAAGCATTTTAAACTCAAGTCACCTTTTAAGTTTAAAGCAAATTTAAGCAATTATTTTCTGTTGCTCCTTTTATTCAACCACAATGTAAAACTAACCGAGCCTGAGTAATAACCATCTAACCCAACTCTTCGTTATTTAAACATATTTAGAGATTTTTTAATGTTTTAATTTTTTTCTTCAATAACTTTCTCATTTATCACTTGGTGAAACATTTTGAAATAATATTAAAGGATAAATTAAAAACACTTGGTCTGTTTCACTATTTGTGAAACAAACCAAGTGTTTTTAATTTATCCTTTAATATTATATTTAGAGAACTGTCAAACTTTTATTAAAGAATTTAACCTTTTTATTTTATAAAACTAATAGTGTTAAAAACGTTGAAAGTAATACGTGAAATATTAGTTACACATATTACGTTACATTTATCACTTGATTCTTTAGCTGTCGTTATCTTTTGTTTCATGGAAATGTCACCATTTTGAAATAAGTTATGATCACTTGTTTCGGGAACAAATTGTAATGGAAGTTAATACACAACACAAAAAATTGGAGACTTTGACTTATGATTTCAGTTTGAAAACGATTGGAAGTTACATAATTCCAAAGCCTGGTTTTTTGTTGTCGTTTGTTTTGTGGAAATATCACCGTTTTGAAGGTTATGTTCAATTGTTTCAGTGACATTTTAATCAAGTTGGTACACACTGGCTTAAGATTTAAGCTTTAAATTAAGTTTAAGAACAATGTGTTTGACTTGTTCCACTTGATATTTGTTATTTCATGAAAATATCACCTATTTGAAAAAAGTAATGATCACTTGTTTTAGAAACAAATTGTTATTGAAGTTGATACACACACTAAAAAACTTGGGACTTTGGCTTAAGATCTAGGCTTTGATTTAGGTTTAAAAACAATTAGAAGTTACATAATCCAAAAGCCTGGTTCTTTTGTTGTCGTTTAATTTTTGTTTCTTGAAAATAACACATTTTTTTAAAAAGTTATGTTTAATTGTTTCAGTGACATTTTATGGAAATTGATACACATTGCCTTAAGATTTAAGCTTTAAATTAAGTTTAAATAGAATTTGGACTTACTTTACTTTAGAGCCTGATTCTTTAGCTGTTGTTTGATTGTAATTTTATGAATATATCACCTTTTTAAAAAACGTTATGATCATTTGTTTCGGGAACAAATCGTTATGGAAGTTGATACACAAAACTAAACACTGGAGATTTTGGCTTAAGAGTTAGGCTTTGATTTGAGTTTAAAAACAATTGGAAGTTCCATAATTTAAAAGACTTTTTCTTTTGCTAAACAAGAGCAAACGAAAAAGTCTTTTTAATTATGAAACTTCCAATTGCTTTTAAACTTAAATCAAAGCCTAAATCCTAAGCCAAAGTCTCCAGTTTTGTTTTGTGGAAATATTACTTTTTTGAAAAAGTTATCTTCAATTATTTCAGTGACATTTTATCAAAGTTGATACACATTGGCTTAAGAATTAAGCTTTAAATTAAGTTAAAAAACAATTTGAACTTGTTCCACTTTGAAGCATGATTCATTAGCTGTCATTTTCTTGTTATTTAATGAAAATATTACCTTTTTAAAAAAAAGTTATGATCACTTGTTTTGAGAACAAATTGTTATGGAAGTTAATACACAAAACAAAAAATTGGAAAATTTTGCTTAAGATTTAAGCTTTGATTTAAGTTTGAAAACAATTAAAAGTTAGATAATTAAACAGCCTGGTTCTTTGGCTGTTATTTAATTTTTTCGAGAAAATATCACCATTTAAAAAAAAGTTATTATCAATTGTTTCAGCGAGATAATTTTATGTATTTCAGTTTTTTAACGTTACTAACACAAAGTATAGTTTAAACTTTACTTCAAATCAGTGTTTTGCACGCGTGGCGCATGGAGTAAAATTTCGAGTTTAGAAATGCCTGAAAATTTGGATTTGCCGGGGCGCAACTCGCTTCGCTCGCGCTCTCCGGCAAATCCAAATTTTTAGGCTTTGCTAAACTCGAAATTTCACTTAATGCTTAACCTGGTAGTGGAAAACACTTGTTTAAAGCTTCAAATTTTGTAAAATGTATTTTAGAGGTTGTAAATTATGTAAAAACATTTTTAAATTCAAATAATAATGTATGACATTGCCCGTTGAGCAAGAAATAAACAAATAACGTTTTATCAACGTTGTAATAACATTAAACGTTATTTTAATGTTGAAAAAACGTTACTTAAATGTGTTTGCTCAGTGGGGGCTTTAGATTTAAGCTTCAATTCAAGTTACAAAATGTATAAAATGAATTTTAGAGGTTGTAAATTATGTCAAAACATATTTTTCAAATTAAGAAAACGTACGACATTCATTGGCTTTAGATTTAAGCTTCAATTCAAGTTTTAAAACAATTGAACCTGAAAGCTTTATTCTTCACCAGTTGTTTTCTTTTTATTTTGTGAATATATCGCTAGTATGAAATAAATTCTTAATTATTTTGCCAACTACCAAGTTTTCTTCAAGTTGACGAAACAAAACGGGAATTTCATTTAACAAATAAGGATAGTCTTTTGACAGATAGTGAAATATATTAATACAAAACTGAAATGCAAGATTTCATTTGATGAAAAGGGAATTTCATTATTTAGATGGTGAAAATCAAGAGAAAAATAATGCATTATTTTTATCATTTTTAACGTAACAAACAAACAAACTATAAGAAGCGTAAGCTTATTTTCTCGAATTCAAATAGTTTGGAATTTGAATTTATCTTGTTACAAACAATGTGAATAATTTAGTTTCTAGAAATTAAAAATATTCGAAAACCGGGTTTGCCTTTATTATAAAATGTATAAAATGTAATTGTATTGACAATAAATTATTCAATATGAAATTAATGCAAACATAAGAAATTTTAGTTTTTTGGAACATTAAAAATTACTGCAAATATGGAAACAAATCGCCCGATAATTGAAAAACGCAGTTCAATAACATGATTCAACATTGTTTTCTAAATAATTCGCCCATTATGGGAATCGATTCATTTAACCCTCGTGCCATAAATTATTCAATTCCCTCGCACATTTCGGCACGCACCCCTCTTTGAAAACGCTCAACAGAATGGTGACGAAATTAAAATATCAATGCCAGTGTTTGCACTATACGATATTACTTGAGGAGATCAATATGAGGCGTATTTGTATCATTACTGTAACAGAATTTCTATACAAGTTATGTAATTATTTTATCAATTGTTCTCAAGAAAAAAAACTAATAATTTTAATTAAATAAGGTAATTAAGTAAGTTAATTAAACTAATTTGAAGGAAAATTATGTTTATATCAAAGATTATAGAAGTTTATGGCGTTTGATAGATTTGCAGAAATTCGTTGATTTTATCAAAAATATTATGTTTAAATTTAATTTAACCCATTAAGGTAACGTAACTTTTTCAATGTTTTCTTAGTAAAATTACTAAATAAGTTAATGTGATACATTGTATTATTTGACCTGACTTGAGAATGTGTGAACAATAATGTAAATATTTTGTTATTTAAATATTTTGATTTTTACTCATTTTAAAAAATTATTTTTGAGTGCATTTCTAACTTCACAATATCTTAGTGTTTTTCACGCGTGGCGCATGAAGTAAAATTTCGAGTTTAGAAAAGCCTGAAAATTTGGTTTGGCCGCTCCGCTTCGCGGAGCGACCAAACCAAATTTTCAGGCTTTTCTAAACTCGAAATTTTACTTCATGCTTAATCTGGGATTGGAAACACTCGTTTGAAACTTCAAGTTGGACACTTGTATGGCCTCTTACTTTCTTAAATTTTACTTCATGTTCAATCAAGGAGTTAAGAAACTTACAATTAAACGCTCACAGAAAAAAAAAACGTAAAAGAAAATTTAAATTTAAATTTTACTTCATCAAGGAGTTTAGAAATTTAAAATTAAACGCTCACAGAAAAAAATACGTAAAAGAAAAATATTTTGTATAAACACTTAAGTTCGATTAATTAAATACTGAATAAGTTAAAAACTTTTCAAATAAAATATTATTCCAAGATTGACAAAAACTAATACGTGTATAATACGAGGGTCATTTTTAAATTAAGGACCGCTGGCGCACTCTCTCCGCGCATAGCGTTATCCGCGATTATTTAACCTATTAACGTCTTCTCTGGTCATTTATCAACGTTGTGAGTTAGTCTAAAGTTGCTAGCGAAAGTAGATGATATTGTGCAACAATTTAATATTAGCTATGTCTATTACTAATCTCGGCCAATTGCGAAGTTTGCCCTGTAATTCGATTTTTAAATGCAAAAAACATTCGTCCTGCTGAAATCCATCGGCATCTCGTAGAAGTGTATGGGGAAGGTGTGATGAATGAATGTAATGTGCGAAAGTGGTTCCGTTTATTTAATGGTGGAAGAATAAACATTCATGATGAGGAACGTAATCACGGACGAACTGAAAGCAACCGTCAATGCACACGTTCGGCAGAACAGGCGCTTCACTATCGAAGAACTGCATAACAATTTTCAATATCGCGATCTGTTCTCTATGAGATTGTCAGCAACCACTTGCATTATACAAATATTTGTGGCTAAGTAAGTTCTACGAATGCTAACGCAGAATAACGTCAAAAGACATTGTCAACGGTTGGCTAAATGGACTGGCGCACAATGTGGCCGATCTGAGCGAATGCACCAGCGGTAGTTCGGGAAGGAAAAATAAATGTCAAAATTGACGAATAAAGAAAATACTATTATATTGTAGATACTCAAAACCTCATAAAATTTCAAGTTTGCAATTTTTTGGACACACACTTATTGTGCAATTAATGTTTAAAGTTGATCAATTTCAGATCGCGAACAACACGCGAAAAGTGGATGAGTTTTTATAATTGATTACATCGCACTTACCTAATATATCAATACAGTCTTTTTAGCGTTTAGTAAACATACATTTCTCTATAATATACCACTAAGTATTAATTAATCGATAATGTTTACCGATAGTTATAATTATTTAAACGTAGCAACTTTAATTTATTGTATTTCAACTTCTTAGTGGCCTATATAAATTTTATCAAACCGCGGAGGGTAGGGCTCACCACCAAAAAATAGCTCAAACTTTCCTCTATCACACTCTATCAAAATCAAATTTTTACCGATCCGTTTAAGGGGCTTTTTGATTTTTTTTATTTAGCGCGACCGTCCACCGCAAAAGCGCTCGAGTGCTTCTGTGCACAGATTTCATAAACAGTTTTTGCATCTTTGTCATACATCCTTTTTTTCACTATTTTTACTAAGATAACATTCCTCTACAGTATAACTCAGTATAACTCCGATAGGTTTTAAAAATATATATCCGAACTCTTCAAGAAACGAGATTTTACTAAATTTATTCTCTTCTACAAATCCCTGCTCGTGAAATTATCAGTTTTTAAGTACTTGGCGTATTAAAAATAATACACTCACCCCATTTCTCACAGGCGTTGATAGAACAGACGACCAAGAATTGATTGTCAATGAAAACACAGATGTTGATCATCTTATAAATATTTGAGCAAATTACAAGATTTCTCACTTATCTTTTGTATAAAAACAAACAAACCATTAGAAACGAGTCGATTAGGAAGTTATTTTTATAAGGTAGTTAAAAGATATATTAAACAATACATTTTAGAGAATCGACGGCCGAGGGCCGGTACATCGTACTTTTAATATAAGTTTAATTGAACTTCAAATTAAAATGACAGTATCTATTAATTTTAAATAATTATAAATCTGAGGAGAAGAAATGATTTTAAATAATGTTATACTGTAGAGCCTGGGTCTCCAAACTATCTTCTTCGCAGGCCACAAATACAATTCTACATAATAAAGTCGGCCAAGATCCGATTAATTTTATAAAATTATGAAAAATTTAAGGAACAATTGTTACAATATTTCAAAATATGACATTTACAAAAAAAATTACAAACAATCGCGGGCCGGATTCATGCAAGTCGCGGGCCGGATTTGGCCTGCGGGCCGTAGTTTGGAGACCACTTCTGTAGAGGAATGTTATCTTAATAAAATTAGTAAAAAAAAAGGATGTATGACAAAGATGCAGAAACTGTTTATGAAATCTGTGCATAGAAGCACTCGATGCGCTTTTGCGGGGGACGGTCGCACTGAATAAAAAAAATAAAAAAGCCCCTTAAACGGATCCATAAAAATTTGATTTTGATGGAGTGTGATAGAGGAAAGTTTGAGCTATTTTTTGGTGGTGAGCCCTACCTTTCGCGGTTCGATAAAATTTATATAGGCCGCTTAGAAGTTGAAATACAATAAATTAAAGTTGCTACGTTTGAATAATTATAACTATCGGTAAACATTATCGATTAATTAATACTTAGTGGTATATTATAAAGAAATGTATGTTTAATAAACGCTAAAAAGACTGTATTGATATATTAGGTTAGTACGATGTAATCAATTATCAAAACTCATCCACTTTTCGCGTGTTGTTCGCGATCTGAAATTGATCAACTTTAAACATTAATTGCACAATAGGTGTGTGTCGAAAAAATTGCAAACTTGAAATTTTATGAGGTTTTGAGTATCTACAATATATTAGTATTTTCTATATTCGTCAATTTTGACATTTATTTTTCCTTCCCGAACTACCGCTGGTGCGTTCGCTCAGATCGGCCACATTGTGTGACGGTCGACAAACATCTACGAACGGGGATTAGGTCGAAAATAGCGAAAGGATGTTGGTTATTGTAGAAATAAACTTTTTGGAAAAAATGTTGGTTGAATTTACTATAAACCAAAACGGTTATTACTTTAAAAATGATTCTCGCATGTATTAATCGAGTTATGTCCAATTATTTATGAAGTAAAATTAACTAGTAGCAATCACAATAAACACTTTTACGACTTCTATTTAATTTGTAAAGTAAAGTTTTTATATTAGATAATACAAACCTTAATAAACCCCCATCTAATATAATATCAGGTTATATTCTTGGAAGACAATACGGCGCTTTAATCTAATTTATATGAAACCCGGAGCGGTTTATTTACAACTTTATAACTTAGTTCGAGCGCAAATAAATTAGAAAAATCACGGCTGTGGAAATTACATTTGCGATTGTCAATTATATTACAGTTGCCGCAAGCAATTGAGATTTTTCTCGGTGACAAGCACGTGTCCTTTATAATTGTCTTCTTTTTTTCCTTCGGTGGTGTTATTATTTATTAAACGGACAGCCGAGAAAATTGTCATCATTGTTTCTCGTTGCGGAATCGAGGATTTGCGAAACGTGTTTCGTTTATTTCGGTGTGAAATTTGATGGGAAGGTCGGTTTGCTTTAAAAAAAATATTGTGCGGTTAAAAGAAAGCGCAAGCATAACAAAATATAAAACCTGTAGGTTTGTTCGTTACATGAACTAGTGCAGCATTTTTTGCAATAAATCTATTCGTTACATAAACCGGACATCAGCCAGATTCAGTGCTAAACTGGCGATAACGTCACAAACTTGAACTTAGTTCAACTTAGTGCAACACAAACGAACAAACCTAATATATCACTATTATACCTACATATACAGGGAATTTTCTGTACATACCGAGAGGCCATGAAAATATTGTCTACGCAATTACTCAGACAATATAAATGGTAAACATTTAAGGTTTGAGATGTATATATAGAGAGTTTTATGTAACACCAAACATACCAGAAAATATTCAATGTAAATTTTCCTATGTTCGATTTGTTCTGGGACGCATCAAAGCATTGAGTGCGATTTCATTGGCTCTGATTTTAGTAGTTCTAATGCAACTTACATTTAACGTCAAAATGAAATGTGTCATTAATTAATTGCCTACATCACTAATAGAATGTAAATATTAAACACAAAAGAAAAATGAGATAGAGGAGAACAGATTTAGCTTAAATGCATAAATAATAGAAAAACAGATTCCTATTACTTCCGCTTGCTAATATTTCAAGATTAGTTTATACATTGCTTCAATTTCACTGAAGATTATTAAGAACTTAGATTCAGCGTATTGTGTAAACCATTTGATCAGGACCATCCCAAGTACGTTGCTTTGGGTGTACCAGCATAAATGCCGTCACAAAACTGCCATTCTCCAGTTTTAAATATAAATATTCCAAATTTGAAGAGCGTGGCGAGGCAGATTTGCTGCCAGCACAACAACACTGAGGTGTTAGGTGTGCTGCTTCATTTGGAAAACATTTCAATTTTCATTTATTTGTTAACATAATACTCAATAAAGATAATGTAGGTGTATTTATCAATTTATTGAATGCGTAACTTACAATGAATTATTTTTTTTCTTTAGGTTAACATGCATAAGCTGTACATTTTCCGACATTCGTTGTTTTTTTAAAAAGTTCAATTTGAAGCTTTAAACAAGGGTTTTCCACTCCCAGACTAAGCATGAAGTAAAATTTCGAGTTTAGAAAAGCCCCGTGAAAATTTGTCGAGGGTCGCGCAGCGACCCGAGACAAATTTTCTGGGCTTTTCTAAACTCGAAATTTTACTTCATGCGCCACGCGTATAAAACACAGATTTCAAGTGTAGTTCGAATATACATAAATTTCACAATATTTTAGTGTTTTATACGCGTGGCGTATAAACGCACAAGATTTAATAACTGACATATTTTATTTTTACGTTACAAGTACCCTATTTACATTAGTCCTAATTTGCATTAGAACTACTAAAAATCGTAACCAATGAAATCGCACCCAGAAGAATGTAAATTGGGTTGACTTTATTACCACTGGAAATCGTAGCCAATCACATTCTACTCAATGCTTTGATGCGTCCCAGAACAAATCGAACATAGGAAAATTTACAGTGAATATATTCTGGCATGTTCGGTGTTACTTAAAACTCTCTGTATAATTTAACTATGGTTTGATTTTGACATAATTAAGAATACTACTTCCGGTTTTGCTAAAAGTGATATCAGTTTTCTTGTCTTAAATTACAACCCCAACTTTTTTCTAACTTGTAATATTCGTCTCTAAATTCCCTTTCCAATGATGTATGTGCGTTGATATTTACTTTAAAACTAACCTTAAAATTTATATCTTTTAAAACTTGACTTGTAAGGCTGAAACATTGTAACTAGGATGAAATATTACAAAGTGGGCCCAAAAATGTCTATGACACTCCATTCGACGCCTTTGTTTTATCTAAGAACAGCCTACCATTAATTTGTTAGCCATTATTATTATAATACAGGCTACTTAGTGCCCCCTTTTAAAAATTCCAACACGATTAAATCTTCAACTAATATCAACTTGCAATATAATAATTGCATAGGGAATTTTAAACAGAACTTTATGATTACAAAAAAGGCAAGGTGTGCCATTTGAAATTTTACAGTGCGTTTATAAATTAGAATTTTGGACATTTTAATTTCCAGCGTTTAACTTTTTTTGAGAGCAAGTGGATGTAATAAGAAATTGTTTTTAGGTATCATGAATATTTCACGGCCTACTTTGTTTCGAATATTTCGAAATATATTAATTTTGAGGTTAGTTTTAACGTAAATATCAACTTGTTATACATAATTGGAAATGGAATTTAGTGACGAATATTATAAGTTATAAAAAAGTTGGGGTTGCAGTTTAAAATAAGAAATATCACTTCACTTCTGACTAAACCGGAAGTAGTATTCCTGATTAATACTATGCCAAAATCAAGCTATAGTTAATTTATATACCGGATGTTCTATAAAAAAAAAACTCCCAACGCCATTACTCTGTTTTTTTTTTAGTCTTTATTCAATATATGAAACATGAAATACATCAATACAGAAATGAACATAACAGATAACATATTTGATGGCGTCAATAAAAAAAAAGGTTAATATACAAATATAGTAAAATACAAATGCTTATACTAATTATACACATTAAAATAGTTTAAAAATTCTACAGTTGAATATGGTTCAATAGTTAAAATTAAATCAAATACGTTGGATTTGAATTCCTTAAAATTAATTATTGTTTTTAAATTCATCGGTAGTTTGTTATAAAATTTCACAAAAGCATAAAACGCGCACTTTTCCGATAGAGTCAGTTTGTGAGTAGGGTAATTTACGTTATTTTTGTATCTCGACATTTGCCTTTGTGTTGTATCAAACAGATGTTTAAATTTTTGACAGAATATAATGCACTCAAAGATGTATAAACCTGGGACCGTTAATATATTATTTTCTTTAAACTTTCCTCTACAAGATGATAGTTGTTTTATTTGGAAAATAATTCTGATTGCTCTCTTTTGCAATTTAAAAACCTGCATAATATCTGCTGAAGCCCCCCAATGAATTATACCATAACGGACGTGAGACATAAAAATAGCGTGGTAAGCATTCAGTAATCCGCTGATCCCTAAAACTTCTTTTAGTTTTCTTAAACAAAAACACTTGGTACTTAATTTCTTACAGAGGATGTCGATGTGGTGCTTCCAATTTAAATTACTGTCCAAATAAACACCTAAACATCGAACAGACTCATCAACTGTAACTTGACTATGATTAACCGCAATTTCATTTATATAAGTCGGATAGTTTTTATTTTTATTTGCTCTATATATTATGTAGTGTGTTTTATCTGAGTTAAGGACCATCTGGTTACCTAAACACCAATGTTGTATTTGGTTTAATGTTTGAGTCAATTCTGTTTGTAAATCAGTTATATTTTGTGCAGATATTATTAAGTTTGTATCATCTGCATAGCACGTGATGTAATTTTTATTAACTGATTCTAGAAGAAATATGTCATTTATATAGGTTACAAACAGAATTGGCCCAAGTACACTTCCTTGTGCAACCCCTCTGCTCAGAACCATACTACTCGACCTTACTGTTTTCACATGATTTTTTATTTCCACAATCTGCTGCCTGTCAGTTAGGTAGGATTTAAACCACTGATTTAGGATTCCCCTTACCCCATATTGATTCATTTTGTCCAACAGTATGGTATGGTTAATCGTGTCGAAAGCACTTGAAAAGTCCAGGAATATCCCACATGTTATATTACCCTTTTCCAGCGACTTCATTATCTCCCTGACATAATTGAAAAGTGACAATTCAATGTTTTTATTTGGCAAATACCCATATTGCCTATTGTCTAATATTTTGTTTTTGAATAAAAAATTAAGCAATCTGTCTGACACCACTGATTCGAATAATTTTGCAAATGTACTTAACATGGTAATCGGCCTGTAATTATCTAATTGTTGCTTATCACCTTTTTTGAACATCGGCTTGATGAGTCCATATTTAAAAACCCTAGGGAAAATCCCTTCCTGTATTGACAAATTAAAAAGTTCAGCTAAAGGTTCTGCTAGTATATGTATTATATGTTTTAATAGGTAGTTAGAAATGTTATCAATACCACAACTTACTTTTTTTATTTTTCATACTTTTAGTCTTTACTATTAATTCAGTGGGTGTTATCGGTGCAAAATACATGCACTTATTTAGCATCGGTATTTTATTTGTGTATATTACTTTTGGCAATGTGGCTACTAATTGTTCCGCTTTTGTAGTAAATTTTGTGTTGAAGCTATTTGCTAACTTATTGAAATCGTCAATCTCAATCTCTACTGTAGTTTCTTGATTTTGTCGAGTCAGTTCCTTTATTATATCCCAAGTTACTTTTTGTTTATTATCCGCTGTGTTCATTTTCTGTTCATAAAATTTTCGTTTTTGTTCTTTTAATAAATTATCATATAATATAATATTAAAACACTTAACTTTGTTTTACCACTTTAATTAACTTTTTACAGTGACTATAGTTTCGACTACAAGCTAGTCATTATCAAACTGACAAACAGTTTGATAATGACTAGCTTGTAGTCGAAACTATAGTCACTGTAAAAAGTTAATTCAAGTGGTAAAACAAAGTTAAGTGTTTTAATATTATTTTATAAAGATGTACTACAAAGTGAACGCCAACCAAATCAAAGATTAAATTATCATATGTTTGTTTATATTTTGTATACAACTTTTTGTACTCCGGAGTATATGTTGACAGAGCATTATAAATTAACATTTTATTTTTAAAAAATTTGATTCTTTTTGTGCAAAACGTAATTCTTTTAGTTCTTCTAATTATTTATTGACCGATTTTATTGAACTAAAAACCAAAGTAAATGACCGTTTAAATACCAAAAAATCATATCAATATTGATTTATGATATATTTAGACAATTCTGTCATACGTATGGCACTTTCGACATTTGCACGTTTTGGTAATCACACGATGTATTTCGGTATTTATTGACATCTGATTTTGATGTTTTTCGAATTTTCTGTTTATTCCGACATTTGCCGTTTGTGTCAAATGTGGCAAGCGATGTCAATTTTGACGTATTTCGATTGAGTAGGACATTTCGATTTTCCACAGTTGTTTCATTTTAGACATAATTCGTCGATTGTGACATATTTCGACTCGCATAAAATCCGAGATGTTTCAACATTTTGTTGTTTAATCCGACATATTGAAACATTTTACAAAACATTTGACATATTTTGAAATTCCGTCGTTTCTTGCAAAATTTTAATTTCTTGAATTAATTTCTCATCTGGCACTTGGTGAAACATATTAGAATATGTAAAGTTATTTAAATAAAAAACACTTGGTATTGTTTCACAAATTTAAACTTTATTCCCACTAGTTTCGGTTTGTTAGACCATTTTCAAAGGAATTCCTTTGAAAATGGTATAACTAACCGAAACTAGTCGGAATATAGTTTTAATTTGTGAAACAATACCAAGTGTTTTTTTATTTAAATAACTTTACATACAAAATTTAAATCTTTACGTTGATTTTCAACACAATGTTTTTTAGATAAATTCATCAAAAAATTAATAAATTCTCATTAATGTCATTTCATATCGTTAATTTTCATCAATTATTATTAATATTATTATTTAAAAATTAAGATGATTACAGTTATTATCATAATCAGTTGATTTTTTAATAATTTTTAATATTATGATATTTTGTGTGACATTCGACGTATTTAGTCGATTATGACATATTTCGACATATTGTGCTACATTTGTCAAATTTTCTTTGATTTTGACATATTTAGAAGTTTTGTGTAACATTAAGTGCATTTTTATAATTATGAAATTTCAAAAATTCTATGTGATATTCGACATATTTTAACATTTGTGACATTTGATATAATATGACATTTGCGTGACGTGAATGTGAGTTTAATAAAAAATTGAAAATTGATTAATTAATCGATTAATACAAACTTTAATTTTATAAATCGACAAAAATCTCGAAATATTAAACATTTCATGAACATTTTATGAACTGACAAAAATCTAGAAATATCGAAAATCTCATGAAAATTTCATAAATCGACAAAAATCTAGAAATATCGAAAATCTTGACATGTTAAAAATCTTGACGGTCCACTCCCAGACTAAGCATGAAGTAAAATTTCGAGTTTAGAAAAGCCCCGCGTAGAAAATTTGTCTCGGGTCGCGCAGCGACCCGAGACAAATTTTCACGGGGCTTTTCTAAACTCGAAATTTTACTTCATGCGCCACGCGTATAAAACACTGAAATATTATAAAGTTTTAAAAAAAATTGCCTTGATTTTGTTCGGTTGGTTGACAAATTGTGTTGCATCTTCTGAGCTGATTATACATACTAATTCTATTTATAAATTGTAATCAGTATTAAAAGTCCAATTTTGTTTCAAGGCACACTACATTTATTGCCAGAAAATGATGTGAACAAGATTAAAAAAATTGAAACTTGTAGGCTTTTCTAAACTCAACATTTTACTTGATGTTCAATCAAGAATTCGAAACACGCGTTAAAAGTTTAAAATTAAATGTTATAAAAACAAGGAATGCACGAAATTTGACACCGTATGCATCGAGATATGTATACTTTAAAGACAAATGGCCTGTATTACTTTAAATAATTTATGAAAAAAAAGTGTTTTATATTTTCAAGACTAAAATTAAAATTTAATTTTAATTTTTTCTAAAAAATAATTCGTGTGAGCTTCACTGTAAAAATACTGAAACACTTCGTGGGATCATAGCCTTCTGCCGGGTTTCAACAACGTCAATTAAATCGACCAATAGTTATTTGTCTATTAAAATTTGGTAATACAGTGCGATCGTTTAAATTATTAATTATATTAGACTAGGCGGCATTTGTTTTGTTGAGTTGCCCAGACTGCTAATTGAATGATGAAATAAATTTGAGGTTATGGTAAACTATGTGTTGACGGTCAGTAATGCCAATCTAATTTAAAATTCAAAGCCTACTCTAAATCACGTTTTAAACGATCGCACGGTAGTTACATATATGTGAAAAAATCAATCAATTCACATGTTAAATTTATTTCTCGATTGGAATAGACATTTTCCATGTCATAAACATCAATTTTGACATGGAAAATGTCTCTTCCAATCGAGAAATAAATTTAATCAACGAATAAGATTTAATTGAAGTTGGTAAAACCGGACATTAAAACATTTTCTGAAAGATAATTCCCCCAAAAACTGCTTACGTGTTTATACATGACAAACAGAAATTTAATTTTAGTCTATTATAGACAAGCAGAGAACATTTACTTTTATATAAAATTTCCTATAAATAGATTTTATCACTTCACCGACAAACAAGTTTTTTTGTAACCAATTGAACGTTCCCTGTATATAAAAAAGAAAATTAAATTTTCCGTAGCGACCGAAATGTGTTATTGAGCAATCGCCTCTTCTCCGTCTCCAGATCCCGCCGTTTCCGCCCCCCCCCCTCCTCCTCTTCATCTCGCCAACTATTTCCCAACAAACGGCGAATTACCCCGTTTTCCTTCGTTAACTTGTCGGTGGCGAAAACTCGCTCCGCTATTTTGTCACGCCTTTACTTTCCTAACGCGAACAAGAAAAAGAAAAAAGAATAATTACGCGAACAATCGTTGACAAGTGTCGCTCGCATTAAGATCCTAAGTCTTGATGACGGATTAAAACCAAAGCGATTATCGCGTTATGTGTAATTTGTAGAATTCATCTGTATTTTGCAAACACAGGATTCAATAAATTTGTGATTATCACATGTAATACCACTAGTTGTTTGAGATTTTCGGAAAGACTTTGTTTTTAACGAAAGCTCAGTTGTCTAACAATGAAACGAGATGAAACTGTCTCTGAAAAAGGCACGAGCTAGTAGAGCCAGTGACTTTTTCTGACAGTTTCATCGAGTAGAATTGCTTAAGACAACTAAGCTTGAGTGTATAAAAACAAAGTAATTTTGGACAAAAATTTCAAACAACGAGTGGTATTCGAATGATTATTTAATAAAATTCAATAACATAAACCGTCTTGTTTGTTCATGTTATATGCCCTTAATTATAAAATACTTGCCAGATCTGCCAATTAATGTCAATTCGTAGTTAGGGACGTTCTAAAGGATATGAATTGTTTCCAAACATAATTATGGTTTCTAACCGTGTTTGTTAGAATTGTTTTCTTCAATTTTTTGATCTGTGTTACTTCCGAAGCGATTCATTATAAAATAATGATTAAATATGACAGGAGACAGATTTACATACGCGATACAAAAAAAATCGATAAGACGAATTTGGAAAGACGATTTTGGAAAGACCACTGCGACAGCGAATGTTTTCATGGAAAGACCGTAATGACAACCAATCACAACCCGTTATTTAGATTTGAATTAAATAATCTTGGTAACATTACAAACACAGATAAACAAACAGCCATTTCTTAGCTTTTGTCATACTAAAATAAGGTAGGACCACACGTACTATTGAGCAGAGTTAGCTTCAGCGACGGCTCGCAGCCTAACTTCAGGGTAGGCCACAGCGCCAAGGCACACAAAATTTGAGGTTGGGATCGCGTTTTATAAATACAAGGAATTGCACAACAAAATCACATTTCAATAACGGATATATATTACGAGGGTTGCCTTTTATATTTCGGGATTAGAGAACAAAAATAAATATTAATCATTGAAAATCGCTTAATTGTTTTTCAAAATATTCCGCATTAAGATCTATACACTTTTGAATGCGTTTGAACCAATTATCGAAGCACTTTTGCCACTGTGATTGAGGTATCTCCAAAACATGCATTCTGAACGCATCAACCGCTTCTTCAGGTGTCGAAAAACGTTGACCTCTCATTTTATTTTTTACGGATGGGAATAAAAAGAAGTCATTCGGTGCCAAGTCAGGACTATATGGCGGATGACTCATCAAATCGATGTTTTGGGTGCTCAAAAATGCTTGTTTGTTTGAGCCGATGTGTGAGAGCTCGCATTGTCGTGGTGAAGAGTGATCCGCTTTCGGCGGTTGGTTTTCCTTCTTGGATGACAACTGGCAAACAAATGGTTGTGTACCACTCAGAATTGACTGTTCTGCGTTGTTCTAGTGGTACGGTTGCGACATGTCCAGTTTTTCCGAAAAAACAGGCGACCTTTTGCTTGGAAGTGCTTCGTGCGCGAACAACTTTTGTTGGATTTGGCTCATCTTGAAACACCCATACGGTCGACTGCTGTTTACTTTTACTTTTAAATCCATGATTTATCACCTGTCACGATGTCATAGACGTGTTTCGAAGCACCGCAATCGTATTTTTTGAGCATTTCTTTGCACCAATCGACACGAGCCTTTTTGTGAGCGATTGACAAATTGTGTGGGATCCAACGCGAACAAGTTTTTTTGACAGTCAAACGTTCATGCAATATTGAATGTATGCTGGTCCCACTAATGCCTAAGGTTGTCTCAATCTCACGATAGGTCACATGACGATCTTGCAATATTTGTTTGCGCACAGCATCAATGGTTTCCGGAACAACAACTGGGTTTTGGACAACCTCCACGAAATTCGTCTTGGAGTGAACTACGACCTCGGTTGAATTCACCATACCATCGATAAACACTGGTCCTTGATGGAGCTTCATCGCCAAAAATTGAATTAAGTTCATCCATGCACTGTTGTTGAGTTAATCCACGTCGAAAGTTGTAAAAAATAATCGCACGAAAATGTTCACGATTTAATTCCATTCTTTGGCCGAGATAAATCTTTTAAGTTAGTGTAAACGACACAAATAACGCTCATATGTCAAAACGTTCTGAGTACGTATAACCTCAAAAATGTCAAACTTTACGATAGAGCTCTCAGTTGCCAGATTGCAACACTAGGGTTGCCCAATCTCGAAATATAAAAGGCAACCCTCGTATCTTGGGTCTCTGGCCTACCCTGAAGTTAGGCTGCGAACCGCCGCTGGTTGGCTGTGGTTTCCTTGGTCAAGTAATAATTTTCAAGTATTAGGCAAAACTAAGTAGTTTCATTTCCTTCATTTTGATATATAGGTTGAAACTAATCAGAATAAAACATGTTTTTTAAATTTATGTTAAACAAACCACATATTTAAATTTTACTCAACTGTTTCACCATGTGTTAAGTAAGAGCTTAGTTAATTAGAGTTATCTAAGTTTATGCTACAATTAGTAGAAAATGAGAATTTAGGAGAAATAATTGAATATTGTTGTACCACGTGTATGTTTCAAAATTTCAATATTTGTGCCTAGGCTTGAAAATTCTGTAAATATATTTATAATAAATAAGAGCCTAAGATACAAACAGATATTTAATTCAGCAACTACAAGTGGAGTTATGGCCACTTACATTGAATATTTAGGAAAAAATATTAAATATTTCATACTAAGGGAGAAATTAATTAAAGATTTGAGTTTACACATAAAAACTTATCTAACATTCAATGTTTAAAATCTTTAAAATTAGTTTAGAGGAAATCTAAGTTTGATACACAATTAATAGGAATTAGTTTCATTAAGTAACAGTGGAATTACATCCACCTAAAATGCGAATTTACTGGAAATAATGAATATTTAAGTCGCTTTGTGTCTGAAAATATGTTAAACTAATTCCTAAAAATACAAAGAATTTTTCTTTCAAGTATACAGTGCATACGCTTTTTTAAAAGTAGTTAATTTGAAGCTCTAAACGAGTGTTTTCCACTCCCAGATTAAGCATGAAGTAAAATTTCGAGTTTAGAAAATCCTGAAAATTTGGTTTGGTCGCTCCGCGAAGCGGGGCGACCAAACCAAATTTTCAGGATTTTCTAAACTCGAAATTTTACTTCATGCGCCACGCGTATTAATCACTGAAAATACTGAAATATTGTGACCAAGTGAACTTCACTTGAAATCAGTGTCTTATACGCATGGCGCATGAAGTAAAATTTTGAGTTTAGAAAAGCCTGAAAATTTGGTTTGGTCGCTCCGCGCTTCGCGCTACGCAACCAAACCAAATTTTCAGGCTTTTCTAAACTCAAAATTTTACTTCATGCTTAGCCTGGGAGTGGAAAACACTCGTTTAACGCTTCAAATTAAACTCTATAAAAGAAAACAATGAATATCTAAAAATGTATAGTACATAATTTAGATATGTATACTTAAAAGAAAAACTCCCGGTATAGCCTATCTTTAGTTTTAATCAAAATCTAAAATATGATTAACTAAAATATTAAATTAAAGAACCACGATTGTAATTACTCAAAATAAAAATGATGGGAAATTATTCAAATTGAGTGAGTTTGTGTCTGAGATATTTTTAATAATTCAATGTTTGTGCAATTACTATAACATTATGGAAACAAGTTTAGAGTTAATCAAAGTTTAGGATATAATCAACGTAAATTAAATTGTTTATGTATCATAGAAATCATAGTCACTAAAAATGAGAGTTTAGTATTTCATGTTTAATCGCAACTATTCCTCTTCACGTTGAAATATAAATATTTGCTTAATTAAAAAAAAAAGATGTGTTTTTCTTGAAAATTAAATCCGGCGCTCTTGTTGAGACACCCTTAATATCCCCTGCTTGTATAATTTAATTTACCTTGATTATATCTTAAACTTTGATTAACTCTTAACTTATTTTTGTAATTTTAAAGTTATAGCGCAAAAAATGATTATTTGTGAACATTTTAGAAATGTTTAGGGATACAAAATATTCAATGATTTCTAAAATGTTCACAAATAATCATTTTTTGCGCTATAACTTTAAAATTACAAAAATAAGTTAAGAGTTAATCAAAGTTTAAGATATAATCAAGGTAAATTAAATTATACAAGCAGGGGATATTAAGGGTGTCTCAACAAGAGCGCCGGATTTAATTTTCAAGAAAAACACATCTTTTATTTTTAATTAAGCAAATATTTATATTTCAACGTGAAGAGGAATAGTTGCGATTAAACATGAAATACTACACCCGGCAAATGGCCACTACGAAATTATAATAGTCACTTAAAATGAGAGTTTTGTGAAGTTTATTAAATATTTCGTATGCCTGAAAATAACTGAAAATCAATGTTATCCTTCAACTGTTATTTTATTTTATAAGAATATCACCTTTTCGCAAAAAGTTAAGTCTTCTTCAGTTAACAAATTTTATGGAAGTTAAAACACGGGTAGGAAGATTATTAGACTTTGACTAAAAATGTAAGCCTCAAAGCCGTATTATTTTTACTGCTAGTTTTCTTTCTTTTAGTTTCATGAAAATAACACGCTTCTGAAAATAAGTTCTGATTATTTTTTTTACTACTATCTAGTTTTATTTAATGTTATAATAGACTTTGAGTTAAAATGTTATCCTTCAAATTGGATTTTACTGAGAATTCAGTCACCTTTTCGACATTTAATTGAAAATGGTCATTTTTTTATGTAAACACACAATTCATGAAAAAATACAAGTAAATAAAATATAAATAAATTTTGTAATCAGTTTTAGAAATACAATGGAATTGAAATTACGGAAACGAATCATTCAAACCAAATATTCAATAAATCGCTAAATTAAGTAAATTTTTTTTTGCTTTCTGTATTTCTTTCATAAAAGCATTTAATGTTACCCTAACGAATGTTTTCCCCTCTTGATTAAGCATGAAGTAAAATTTCGAGTTAAGAAAACTCTGAAAATTTGGATTGATCGCGTAGCGAAGCGACCAATCCAAATTTTCAGGCTTTTCTAAACTCGAAATTTTACTTCATGCGCCACGCGTAAAAAACACTGATTTATTCTAAAGTTCAAAATCATACAAACCAGAGGTTTAGCGTTTTGGTGGTGGGTGGGGCGGCTCACTTTTTGGGGGCGGCACAATTTCACATTAAATAATAATAATATTTTGTAAGCTGAACTGAAAATGTTAACTATTTCATTTCATATTTTTATATAATAATACTTTTATACACTAATATTCTGAATATTTCCCCCAATTGCAATAATCAAGTTACCCTTGATTGAAGATTTATAAATTCAACTGTTTTTATATCATAGCCACCTAACTCTATCGCGGCAACTCTATAGCGTTTTGGCGACAACGCCCTCTATGCTCAAGAGGATGACGAACACTGCAACTATCTATATCATTTAATTTCAGAGATATTTTAGGTTTATGAAACAACTACAAACGTCAATTTTTTTCAAAAATGTCGAATAACTTTGAAATGGTACTACTTTGACCAAATATTATATTAAGAAACTGTCATTAATTTTTAACAAGTAATCCAAAAAGTGAATAACATATAGGACACCCTGTATATCTGAAAATAATTTTATGTTATAACAAAAATTATTCCTTGCAACTTTTATTTGAAACATTTTTTCGTATTTTTAATATTAAGTGAGTTATAGAACCTTCCGTTCTCGCTGAAACACCCTGTATAATATAGTGATAATAATGTTCTATTTAAAATAACAAAGTTGAATGGCATCTAGTAAATATAGGACATTCTGTATATCTGAAAATAATTTTATGTTATAACAAAAATTATTCCTTGCAACTTTCATTTCAAAAATGTTTTTCGTATTTTTAATATTAAGTGAGTTATAGAACTTTCCGTCCTCGCTGAAACACCCTGTATAATATAGTAATAATAATAATCTAATAATAATAATAATATAATAATAATAATAATATAATAATAATAATAATATAATAATAATAATAATAATAATAATAATAATATATTAATAATAATAATAATATAATAATAATCTTGAAATATTCTTAACCTTATTTCAACATCAAGATTTTGAATATCAACGGGAATCTTGGATATTCACGAAAAAAATTAACCAACGGGAAAACCGTCAAGAATTATTTTGATAAGTTACGGTTGTTTTGGAAATTTTCGAATAAACGTCATAATTTTTAAAATTTGAGAAAATCTTAAAAAATTCATGAAATTTGGAAAAATATTGAAAATTCACGACAATGTTGGAAATTCCTGAAAAGTACAAATATTTTTAAAATTATTAAAAATCTTTAGAAAAAAATCGCGATTAGCGTCTAATTTTTAAAAATTCAATTTCACGAAAACTCAAAATTTGTAATATAAAAAAATTTTGGAAATACTGAAAAAGTTTTGAAAATTGATAAAAATCTTGGAAATTCATGAAATACCGTCACGGTTTTTGAAAGTAACTAAAATTGTGAAAAATTCATAAAAACCGTCGACATTTTTAAATGTAACGAACATTTAGGAAATGTTCGAAATCTATTAAGATTTAAAAAAAGATGACGAAAAGTCATGAACAATATAAATATTTACGAAAATCTTAAAAATTTATGTAAAGTAGCAGAATGTTTAAATTTAAGGAAAATTAAGGAAATTTACGATAACTGCCAAGATTTAAAAAAATAAACGAAAATTCATGAAAAGTGTATATTTCAAAATTTCAGGAAAATCATTAGATTGTTGAAAATTAACAGAAATCTTCAAATTTCATGAAAAACTTCAAAATTTTTTAAGTAAAAGAATATTTAGTAAATTCATGAAAATTGCCAAGAGTTTTGAAAATTGAAATATTAATAGCTTATCAACAGTATCGAAATTTTCGGAAATTCAGGAAACCCGTCAAAGTTTTGAAATTTAAACGAAATCTTAGAAATTTACGAATAGCGATAAAAATCAACTAAAATATTGGAAATTCATAAAAAATTGTGAAAACTTTGATAATTAACTAAAATCTTTAAAATTTATCAATATTTTTCAAAAACTAAACGAGTGTCTTCCACTCCCAGACTAAGCATGAAGTAAAATTTCGAGTTGAGAAAAGCCCTAAGCCCGCGTACAAAACACTGATTCAAAGTGAAGATATGGACATTTCAAACTAAGAAATATCACGAATGCCAACTGTCATAATAATCTAAATGTGATGTGACATTACAAGATAAATCTGATATTGTTTTATTTGCATATTGGTTCTGATGTTATATTTTAACCTATTTATTACTTTTAATTCATTGTTAGTATTAAGCATTAAACATATAAATTAAATGTGACATTACAGACTAAATGTCAACTGCCATGAGCGTATTCACTTTAAAATAAAAATACGGAAAGCGTTAAAAATCAACTAAAATATTGAAAATTTATGAAAAATTGTGAAAACTTTGATAATTAACTAAATTCTTGAAAATTCATCAACATTTTCGAAAAACTAAACGAGTGTCTTCCACTCACAGACTAAGCATGAAGTAAAATTTCGAGTTGAGAAAAGCCCTAAGAATTTGGATTTGGACCCGCAGCGTCCAAATCCAAATTCGGGCTTCATGCGCCACGCGTATAAAACACTGATTTAAAGTGAAAATATTGGCATTTCAAACTGAGAAATATCACGAATGCCAACTGTCATAATAATCTAAATGTCATGTGACGTTATAAAATAAATCTGACATTATAAATTACATTTGTTTGTTTTATTTATATATTGGTTCTGATTTTATATTTTAATCTATTTATTACTTTTAAATTATTAATGTTTTAAGTTAGATGGACTTCCGCTGAATGAATAAATAAATATATGATTATTATATATACCCGATTATATTATAAGATTAGTTTGTTATTCTGACACTATTTTCACTTTGTTTGTAAATAACACTCTGAAATAAAGACATATTCTATTCTATTCTGTTCTATTCTATTCTATTCTATTGTTAGTACAGGGTGGGGCAGAAAAACCTATCCGATTTCAAAACGTTATAAAATTAAAACCACTCAACTTGACAAAAACATTTTTCTATTAACATATCGCAAATTTTATGCCATTTTGAAATTTAAGTTTTGAAAAGCACATCACTCAAATGTCGTCCTTGGGAGCGGATACACTGATTTAGGCGCTCGCGGTAGCTTTCCATGACTTTCACCGTCATTTCCACAGGAATTTCTTCAATTGCCCGAGCAATTTCCCTTCGTAAAGCAAGAAGGGTCTTTGGTCGATGCTGGAATACCTTCGATTTGAGGTAACCCCAAAGGATGAAGTCACATGGAGTGAGATCCGGTGAGCGCGGCGGCCAGCCAATATCACCTCTCAGAGAAATGAGGCGTCCGGGAAACATTTCCCTGAGAATGTCCGTTGATCGTCACGATGTGTGGGCGGTTGCACCATCCTGTTGAAACCACACATTTTAACCCAATTTTCTTCCATTTTGGGTTGAAGAAAAATTTCCAGCATGAAACAATAGCGCTCGCTGTTGACCGTTACGGTTTGCTCATTTTCTTCAAAAAAGTAAGGCCTCCAGACGCCTAGGCGGGAAAGAGCACACCACACAGTCACTTTTGGGCTATGGAGGGGTTTCTGATGGATTTCCTGAGGATTTTCGTCACTCCAATATCGAAAATTCTGCCTGTTTACGGCGCCACAAAGGTGAAAATGGGCTTCGTCCGTGAAGAGCACAACATCGTCTATTGGGAGTTCTCGGAGATCGCGACACAGGTTCAATCCTTTTCAATTAATTCCTGTGCAACAACCATTTTGTAGGGATGCATTTTGAGGTCCCGGTGCAAAATTCGCCGAATACTGCGGTTGGAAGTCGCCAAAGCGAGCGAATGTTTTCGTGCCGAACGACGCGGGGAACGTTCAATCGCGGCTCTCACATTGGCCACGTATTCAGGTCCTGTTGCTGTCCTGGGACGTCCAGGCGACTTCTTTTTCAATGCTGAACCCGTCTGTCGAAAATTTGACACCCACACTTTAATCGTAGCGTGATGTGGAACAGGATCATGACGCCCGAGTCCGAAATGAATTCGAAAAGCACGTTGTATAGCAATTATCGAACCGCCGTTTTCGATAAACCGCTCAATAACAAAAGCACGATGTTCACCAGACCAAGGCATGTTGACTAATGACAAATGGCATAAAACCGGCTTTCTAACGGTTTTTACCCCACTACTCTACCTGTTCCCTCTTCTGAGAAAAAGGGGTTTGAAATCGGATAGCTTTTTCTGCCCCTCCCTGTATTAAGCATTATGTACTTTGAATGGAATTTCCGTAAATGAGCATTAAACATAAAAATTAAATGTGACATTACAGACTAAATGTCAACTGTCATGGGCGTATTCACTTTTGAATATATTATAACTGTCAACACTTGCAACTAAAATAAAAAATAGTTATATATTTTTCGATTTCTTATAAAATTTATTAGTATCTAAATAAAACATCAAAATTAAATATTAAATTGTATTTAATTTTGATGTTTTATTTAGATACTAATAAATTTGTTACTAAACAAATATTTCAAAAATTATAAATTTTGAATTTTAAATAACTTTTATTTTATATAAAACTTGGAAAATTCAATTGAAATTGATAGCAGTTGACAAATCTTCAAAATTGACCAAAATTATTTTTTCACAAAATGAATTTATATTAAAAAAACTGGGAAAAATATTCTTGAAACACCAAAATGAAGGGGCGGCAAATTTGGTTGAAACCCACGCTACGCCAATGATGCAAACACACACGCATATCAACAAGGTGTACATTACTTAAATAAGTCGTTAGAAATGCAAACACATGTATTTCAAATGGAAAATTAATTTTATTAATCACTTTCTGTTATATTTCTCGTCCGATACCGAATAAAAATATCGAGATTATAATTTGTCTGAATAAAGCCCATTTTTACAACTAGTCGTTTTAATAACCATTCCATATTCCTTTTTTAAATTTGAAATAGAGAAACGTTGTATCCAATTTGAAAATATAATTTGACTGTAACCCAGTAACTGCATATGAGGTACAATAACCGTTATTCTCTACACCTATTGTATAATAGAGCGATGCCTATCTATATAAACATAATTATTTTCCCCACAACACGATTCCATTAACATTTAACATTTTCATAAAACCCTCAGAGCCTTGAACTTGCCGGTAAACAATACGTAAACGCCGTGTAATAAACATCAAACGTTCGATCGGCTGGATAAATAAAAAAAAACTATATTGTTTGCTAATAATAAATAATTCCAAGAGCTTAAATAATAAACGATAGCACTTGGTCGTCGTGCAATGGAAGTGGAACTTAATCGAACGCCTATTGGTTCTAAATTCTAATGCCATGCACATACCCCTACTCACAGACACAATTTCAATTGAAATTTTTCGTGTCGTACACCTGAAGCGGCAGTCGCTGAATTGTTGACCAATATGCAACAGCCTGAACCGCAACGAGTTTAGTTAGATGAAGAAATATGTTGGTGTTTAATTCGTGGTGTTAATAAAGCTCTCAGTGCTTGTTGCGCCGTGGACCCGGCGAGAACGATGGCGCGTCTCTTCTTCAAGGCTGCGTTCTTCTTTTATTTTTCGGTGTTCGTTTTGGGCTTTTGTGAGGGATCTATGGGGTACGGGGGTGGTGATGGAGGTTGGGATGACGGGGGGTACCGCAGGAGGGTACCCAGAGACGTTATGGTTAATGTTATTAATGATCTCGGTTTAGCTTTGTTAGAGGTAAGATAATACAATTTTCTTAGTTAATATTTAATAAACTAATACGTTTTAAATTTTTTTTGTCAATGAATGTTATAACTATTGATATAATATTACCAGTAATTTATAATTGGCTAGTATTCTCGGTAATATTACATAGAAACAATTATTATTATTATTATTATTATTATTATTATTTATTTACGGAATTCACCTTTTTTACAATTGAAATTAACACAATTAGTTGTATATAGTAACACATCATACTCATTACGTTACTAAGTATAACCAAAATTAATGTATAAACAAAATAATATCAAAAAAAAAATATATATATATGAGAAATATGTTTTACAAGGGATAACCTGAATCGCTAACACCAAACGGTTCCAATTGATAATTTAAACAATATTAGTTGGTTTGCAGAGAATTTGGCCTAAATGTTACATACAGAGAGTTTTATGTAACACCGAACATTTTCATAACGAGAATATTTCTTTGAAGTATCCATATGCATACGTTGCACATTTTCTGATGCTCAGTTTATTAAAAGAATTCAATTTGAAGGTTTAAGCGAGTGTTTTCC
Source organism: Philonthus cognatus (assembly GCA_932526585.2). Lineage (NCBI taxonomy): Eukaryota > Metazoa > Arthropoda > Insecta > Coleoptera > Staphylinidae > Philonthus > Philonthus cognatus. The sequence continues at coordinate 23,476,057 of OW052250.1, read as the reverse complement.
ACTCCCAGACTAAGCATGAAGTAAAATTTCGAGTTTAGAAAAGCCTGAAAATTTGGTTTGGTCGCGTAGCGCGAAGCGCGGAGCGGCCAAACCAAATTTTCAGGCTTTTCTAAACTCGAAATTTTACTTCATGCGCCACCGGTACAAAACACTGATTCAATGTAAAGTTTAGCGGTGTGTTTTAAACTTCGTAATATGTCAGTATTTTGTACCGGTGCCGCATGAAGTAAAATTTCGTGTTTAGAAAAGCCTGAAAATTTGGTTTGGCCGCTCCGCGCTTCGCGCTACGCGACCAAACCAAATTTTCAGGCTTTTCTAAACACGAAATTTTACTTCATGCTTAGCCTGGGAGTGGAAAACACTCGCTTAAAGCTTCAAATTAAATTCTTTTAATAAACCGAGCATCGAAAATGTGCAACGTATGCATATGGTTATTTGAAAGAAAAATTCCCGTTATGAAAATGTTCGGTGTTACATAAAACTCTCTGTATACTTTGATAGAGCGTTGTAACAAATCAATTAAAATAAGATTTTAAATATTTCATTGTATAATTCAATATTTCGGAGCTGTATTTGCACGGGAAGTAGTTGTTTCAATGGATATTTATTGTCTTAAGTTGTCTTATAAATTAAGACACATTGTTTGCATTTCCCACGAAAAACATTTTCGTAATTTTATATATTGTTAATTTAAAGTTAGATATAAAACTTATTGTACAGCAAAAAAATGATATACATATTTTCTCAATAATTGTAAAAATTCTAAATGTTTTATTGCGTGATTTTTTTTAATAGTAAATACATAATAAAAAAAACGATCGCGTTTTTAACTTCTTTTTTAAAATAAAGTTAGCGTACCTGGCGCATGAAGTAAATATTTCGAGTTTAGAAAAGCCTAAAATATTTACTTCATGCCTGAAAAGCCTGAAGTAAATATTTCGAGTTTACAAAAGCCTAAAATATTTACTTCATGCCTGAAAAGCCTGAAGTAAATATTTCGAGTTTACAAAAGCCTAAAATATTTACTTCATGCCTGAAAAGCCTGAAGTAAATATTTCGAGTTTAGAAAAGCCTAAAATATTTACTTCATGCCTGAAAAGCCTGAAATATTGCCTACTTTACTTTATGCTCAATCAAGGAGTGGACAACACTCGTTAAAAAATTGAAATGAAACTATACAGCGTCTTCAAACTTAAGTCGGCGCTATTGCTAACTTCGTTATTATTAGAGCTACAAAGTCAGTTGAATAGGCAAACTAGTATTATTTTTTCTGCTGATTACGATGGGGAAAACGAAATAAAAATTGAACATCGCGTTCGCGAATTATGTCAAAATGTTCCATTTTTTCAAATAGGACACCCAGTATACAATACTTCCAATCGATAGGAAATTAAATTCAGAACAAAAACTGCCCTATGACTTTTATTTTAAAGTCAAAAATGACAAAGCTATTGATGATTTTTCAAATTAATCAATGTGGCTGTGTTAGTTTTAAATTTGCCTAACCATAATGTAGAAAGTAATAGGAATATCTACAGGATCGTTTATAATAAATTATTTTATAAACAAAACAACAAAATTTAAATATGATGCTCAAAAACATCATCCTCTTGCTCCAAACATTTTTCCTTTTGTTGTTTTGATTGTTATATTGTTGTTTTGTTTTTAAAATAATTTAATATAAACGATACTGTAGATATTCCTATTACTTTTTACGTTTGATTAGGCAAATTTCAAACTAACACAGCCACATTGATTAATTTGAAAAATCATCAGTAGCTTTGTCATTTTTGACTTTAAAATAAAATGTCGTAAGACAATTTTCGTTTAGAATTCAATTTCCTATCGATTGGGAATATTGCATACTGGGTGTCCCATTTAATAAAACTGAACATTTTTATGTTTAATTAATTTCTTACTTAACCAGTGGTGAAACATTTTTCTATCTAATTTTGGATATTTAATTAAAACACTTGGTTTGTTTCACTGATAGAACATTTTGATATAATTCGCGAACGCAATGTTTAATTTTTATTCCGTTTTCACCGTCTAAATCAGCGGGAAAAATACTACTAGTGTGCCTATTTAACCCATTAAGCACCATTGATGCATACACGCAACATTATTATTCTTTGTCAATTAAATTACTAAAGAAGTTAATTTGATATATTATATTATTTGACCTGACTTGATAATGTATAAAGAAAAATGAAAATATTTTGTTATTTAAGTATTTCGATTACTACTCATTAAAAAAAAAAAAAACAATGTCAGTGTATTTCTAACTCCACAATATTTTTTTTTTATTATTTATTTCCTTTGACTGTAGATCATATACAAAAAATATACAATTACAATTTTGGAAGTGTCAAACAATCAAATAAAAAATTAAAGAGAGCAAACAAATTACATCAAAACATAATTATCATACATGTACATTTAAAAATTATAATTTCAATGTTTTATACGCGTGGCGCATGAAGTAACATTTCGAGTTTAGAAAAGCCTGAAAATTTGGTTTGGTTGCGTAGCGCGAAGCGCGGAGCGACCAAACCAAATTTTCAGGCTTTTCTAAACTCGAAATTTTACTTCATGAGCCACGCGTATAAGACGCTGAATAATTGTAAAGTTCAAAATATACACCTTGTATACTAGTTTAGCAGTATACACTGAAATTCACTAGAAATCAGTGTTTTATACGCGTGGCGCATGAAGTAAAATTTCGAGTTTAGAAAAGCCTGAAAATTTGGTTTGGTCGCTCCGCGAAGCGGAGCGGCCAAACCAAATTTTCAGGCTTTTCTAAACTCGAAATTTTACTTCATGCTTAGTCTGGGAGTGGAAACACTCGTTGTAACTTCATATTGCACGTTTTTATATAAAATAGACGAATGCCTCAAATCTGACAGAGTACATACATTAAATATATTTAAAAGAAACATTCACAGTATGTAATACAATAAGTCATTTATAGAAATTATAAAAATAAGTGCAGAATTTTACCTAAAATTAACTTTTAGAGTTAACTCTATAATTGCTCGGCCGTTAATGGGTTAAATGACTTTGTAGCTCCAATAATTACAAAGTTAGCAATAGTGCCGACTTAAGTTTGAAAACCCTGTATTAAAATCAAGACTTTACTCAGTCTGTCATCTAACGTTACTAGAATGTCATTGTTTTGTAACCTAATCTCATTGACTGTCACCATCATCAATTAAAATAGTGATGTTAGTGCTTATTTACTTGGGTAATTACCACTGGTAATTTACTATAAATTACGGTATATTACTCAGCTGTTTGGTAACATTGGTAAAATGCCAAAAAACACTTTTTCAGCGAAAATATAATTTTATGTTTTTTTACCTATTCATAATGATATGTTCTTAAAGTGATTTATTTCAAAATCATTAATAACAAACAGTATTTCGAACTTCACATCAAATCTGTATTTTATACGCGTGGCGCATGAAGTAAAATTTCGAGTTTAGAAAAGCCTGGAAATTTGGTTTGGCCGCGTAGCGCGTAGCGCTACGCAGCCAAACCAAATTTCCAGGCTTTTCTAAACTCGAAATTTTACTTCATGCTTAATCTAGGAGTGGAAGACACTCGTTAAAGGTGAGTCATTAAGTATTATTAATGTTTCAGGCATTTAATGAAGTTTACCGCTAAAACATCGATTTTGTAATTTACCGGGAAACGATTGGAAAACCAGGTTTGATTTACAAATTTACCGATTTAAAACTTAAACCGAAATGTATTACTTTTTTCACCTTTACGGTCCAAAAAGAGGATTTCCAGTTGGAATAATAAGAAAAAAAATACAACGTTTTGTGCAAATTATTTGACTTTTACTTAATATGAACATAAAATAAAATTAAAATATATGTAATTATAAAATTGATTCAAAATAGATTAATTAATGACCCTTGATCATATTTTTTTCTTAATTTTTAGGGTTTTCAATGAGCTGTTTGTCTAATAATTGTTTTTCGTATGGGAACAAATTGTTTAGAAATCAGTAAACTATGTTTTAAAGATCGAACACAAAAAGTCAAATTTGACAATAATTGTTCAAGAAATTTGCAATGAAATACACATTTTCTTGAAATATTCAATAAAATTAATAATTTCTCAGACTTTTATAAAACTGATACTAATTATTTATACAGGGTAAGTTTTTTTTCATGTTCTCTGGGGATCTTGAAAACTAAAAAAGATAGAGAAACGCTTAAACCGGCAGAGTAGTGCAGTTTTACGCGCTGAATAAAAATACATTTATAAATTTTTCAAAAAAGTCTAGAATATCTAGCTATTTTGAAAAATGTGAAAAGTGTCGATTTTTTGAAATCGATGGTTCTCGGTCATTAAAAGAGATTTTTGAAATTTCTAGTAGATTTTATCAATTAATGTTAGTTAATTTTCACGATTTTTTTTAACTAACATTAATGGATGAAATTTACTAGACATTTTAAAAACCGTCGAAATTGACATATTTAGTAAAATTTTAAAACGTCAATAAAGAATGTGTTAGTAGTAGTAGTTTATTCATGTTAAGTGCATAATCAGCTTACATTCGTCAAGTGTGTATAATAAAATATAAAAAGTAGAACAAAACATTAAATAATGACTTCTTACAATGCTGTGCATATATAATACAATATATCGGACTCTCTTTGGATTACCAAAAATTCATAAAGAAAATATTCCAATGCGTCCGGTGGTGTCGTACTTATATGCTCCGACGTATAAATTGTGTAAATTTTTAAATAATTTAATTCCGACATTCATAGGCTTTAAACCAAAATAATCAATAAAAAATATATTAGAACTAATAAATAACTTACAAAACTTATCAACTCCCCACAACGCAAAACTAATTTCATTCGACGTCAAAAGCTTGTTTACATCAGTTCCGATAAATGAATTAAAAATTATATTAGAAAATAAAATGAATATGTCGAATGAATCTAATTCAAAAAAACTTGAACTTAAATCACTAATAGAAATTTGCATAGACCAATGTTACTTCGAATTTAATAATAAATTTCATACACAATCAGACGGACTACCTATGGGATCACCTTTGTCTCCTTTATTATCTGACATATATATGGATCACTTTGAAAATAATTTATTAACGAAAACAGAAAGCAAACACATTTATTTCTGGGCAAGATATGTAGACGATGTATTTTGTATATGGACAGGTACAAATAGACAACTGGAAACATTCACAAATTTCATTAATAAAATTAACAAAAACATTCAGTTTACAGTTGAAAAAGAAATAAATAACAGCCTCAATTTTCTTGACATTACATTCACGAAAACAGTAAACAATAAATTGTCATACAAAATATATAGAAAAGAAACTTGCACAGATGTCATCATACCAGAATGTTCAAATACACATAGTCAGATTAAATACAGTACATTCCACGCCCTTTTACACAGACTTATCAATATCCCTCTAAATAAAATAGACTTTGAAAATGAACTAGACACAATAAAAACAATAGCAGTTAACAATGGCTACACTGAAGATTTAATTAATAAAATGTTGAAAAAGAAACAACACAAACAATTACGAAATTACTTTTATAGTGGGACAAATTCAGACACAATAACATGGAATAGATTAGAATATATTAAGCCACTGTCTTTACAAATCAAAAATAATTTAAAAGGAAAGAATAATAACATAATTTTGACAAACACAAATAATTTAGGAAAATTAATAGTTAACAATAAAACCAAAACTAAAAATTGTAAATTGAAGAATAGTGGTATTTATGAATTAAAATATGATGATTGTGATGCAGTGTATATAGGACAAACTGGCAGGTCTTTTGATATCAGGTTAAAAGAGCATAAAAAAGACATAGAGAATAAAAAACAAACCACCGGTTTTTCTAAGCACTGTATCACATCTAATCACCATTTTTCTTCAAACGATTTAAAAATTCTACATACAGGTAATAAGGGATTAACGCTAAACTACCGGGAGGGTTTAGAAATTTCAAAAGCCATAAAGGCAACTAAAAATGTGGTCAACGACAACGAAGACCTTTGGAATTCCCCGATATTAAATGCCCTTATTACCCAATAAAACCTAAAACTCGAAACTGTATATATTCCCAAACAAATCCATTTGTACATCATTCTTGATAATGGCATTAAGCCGAAACTAGTAGAAAATAAAATACATATAAGTGAAACAAAACCAAGTGAATTTAATTTACAAACCATTATATATAATACAAAGTTGAAAAAAATACATAAACACATAAACAAGACAACAAGTTGGTTATATAGTAAAATCTAATGATTTATTGGATAGGGGACGCTTCCCGGGCACTTGCATTAAATTGTGTACTTATCGGTTAAGCATTCGTTCATGCTATAGAATGCTTGCCCCGTGAGGTAGTTTTTTATTGTGTTCTTAAATTGTTTAATACCAAGAGATTTAACCGGTTTAGGCAAAAGATTAAATATTTTTGGTCCGAAATAGTTTGCACCATTCTGTGACTTACATAAGCGAATGTTTGGTAGGCAAATGTTGAGACTTGCTCTAGTGTTGTGATGGTGTATGTCCGTATGAGTAGGATAAGATGCTAAGTTTTTTCGAACATGCATCAGACATTCCAATACATACAATGAGGGGAGTGTTAGAATACCAAGATCTATGAATGTAGCTTTGCAGTCATGTTGGTATCCTAAACCCGATATTACCCTTACCGCGCGTCTTTGGAGGCCAAACATGCGCTGCATAGTAGCAGAATGTCCCCATGCTAGAATGCTGTACGATAGGTGGGATTCGCACAAAGCAAAGTATGCAGTACGTAAGGCTGCAGCTGGCAGATTTGATTTTAATTGACGCAGCAGGTATATTGACTTGCATAATTTCCCTGACACTGCCTCTCCATGTCCGTGCCACGATAATTTGTGATCTAGGCACACACCCAGAAAACGTGCTGTTATCTCCCTGGAAATGTCGGTTCGCAGCGAGAATGTTAAATCGACAGTTTTATTGGTGTTTAAGGATAGTCCATTTGACACAAACCAGTTACCAATCCTTTCTTTACATACCTCGTGTTCTATATTCGCTTGCAGGATATCATGTGATTTGCTGATGTATGTGGTATCGTCTGCAAATTGAAAGAATATAGAGGACATAGACGCAGATGGTAAGTCATTGATGTAAAGTAAAAAAAGGACCGGTCCGAGGATTGATCCCTGGGGTACCACAAATTTTAGGTTAATCTGATTAGATGTTGTTTGCCCTATGACGACTGATTGCTCTCGCTTAATTAAGTACGTATTAATTAAGCGACAGGTGGTGGGATGGAAAATATAAAAATACAATTTCCGTAAAAGGACATCATGGTCGATGCAATCGAATGCCTTACTAAGGTCCAGAAATGATATCACTGAGTGCATACCAGCTTCGAAATTGCTAGTAATTTTCTCAGTTGGGTTCACGATCGCATCGGCCGTAGACTTCCCCCTCCGAAAACCGTATTGTGTGGGGGAAAGAAGTTGATGGGTCTCCAAAAAGTCTATAATTTGATTTAGTAAGACCTTCTCAAATACTTTTGCTACCACTGGTAGTATAGCAATTGGTCGATAGTTGCTAACATTTTCCCGATCGCCTTTCTTAAAAATAGGAGTGATATACGCTTTTTTAAGGGATGATGGAAATACGCTATCCTCAATACAGATGTTTATCAGCTTCGTTAGTGGAGTAACTATGACATCTATAACACTCTTAAGCAAACCTGTTGTAAGACTATAGATGTCTCTCGATGGGGAGTTTTTTAGTCCAAGTACTATATCTCTGACTTGTACAGAACTGGTTTTCTTAAACAAATTCAATGTTAAATTCAATAAAACATTAAAAAAAATAGTACATAAAAACGAAAGCAACTCAACCTCACACAAAAGTGGATAAATCGTCAACATTTCTTAAAATTAATAATAATGGTAAAAAATCAAAATGAATATTCTAAAAATTGACAGAAATCATAAATTTCAAACAAAATCGCAAAGATCAATAAACATCATAAAAAATGATCACATGAAAAAAACTTCAATTATTATTTTTCTGTAATTACATTTGGATTTAATGTAGTGTATTGAATTATATTATATATATTCAATACACTTTAATTGAATCCAAACAAAACGTGAGCATATTAAAAAAAGAACTTTGAAAATGTTCACAAAAATGTACCTACTTTCCCTTTCTATTGTATATGGGGAAAAATTAAAAACATAAATAAGACACTTAAACTTTGTTTGTATAACTGAGGTTTTTTTATTGTGACTATAGTTTCGACAACTTTAACTTGTCATTATTAGACTACACTTGTACTTGTAGTCTGATAATGACAAGTTAAAGTTGTCGAAACTATAGTCACAATAAAAAAACCTCAGTTATACAAACAAAGTTTAAGTGTCTTATTTATGTTAATAATGATGTATAACGAAGTAGAAGCCTCAACAGTTAACAGTTTGAAAATTAAAAAGTTAAATAAAAAATGTTAAAACAAAATTGGTTATATTTCCGAACCTTAATTTTTACTTACTTTTCTTTAAGAGACAATAATAAAATTTAATAGGTATATGAAAATTATTATATTTAATAAAATTGCTAAAAACTAACAAGAATCCTTTATTATAGTCCAGTCGTCAGAGATCTGACCTCTAAAAATCGTCCGAATTAGCTGAAAATTTGTGTGCGTGTCAAGTACTGGACTCCTAATAAGATGAAAAAAGTTTAACACTTACTCCCGGGCTTTCCCTGAAAATTGCCCCCGTAGGGGGTAAAAAACGGAAAACATCGATTTCCCACAAATCTGCACATGAAAAAAGCCCAGTACCTTGACATGCACACAAATTTTCTGCTAATTCGGGCGATTTTTAGAGGTTGGGTGGTATTTTCGTCTCTGACGAAAACCAAAAAGGAGATTGTTAGTTTTCATAATTTTGACAAAAACATATATAAATTATTAATAGAATCTGTAAAAATTGGCACAAAATTTTAATTATTGAAAATTATTTGAACAGTAACAAAATTCGGAAAAATTAATGAATAATCTTAAAATTATAAAAAGCAAATGGCAATAAAAATCTTGCTGGATCATTACTTTTTCTATTTGAATAACTTGTTTTCCTTATTCAATTATCAAATTTTTATTATTGTTGTACACTTCTGTGCAATAAAATTAAGCACACAAAATATGTTTTAGTTTAAAACGGACATGATGAGTTTCCTAGTTACGAAAATATGTAAATATTTTAATGTCCTTAATGTCAAAATGCTGCGTCATTTAGACACCAATTCAAAAATTCGAATTCTAACTACAATAGAAGATGGTTTTTCTATTTCGGCTTTGTTGTATTTATTACAAGCGTTTTTTTAAAAGGTCTTAGTTTTGGTTTTTTAATAAAGGTGTTATTTTCGAGTTATGGTGTTTTATCATGTATTGAAACTGCTGCTAGGCAATTAACACAGACCCGAATTATACAACTGGAATATTGTGAAAAATAGTTATAAGACTTGTGCTTAATTTTATTGCACAGAAGTGTACCTTTCATGAGATTTGTATAATTTCTTTAGAAATCAAATAAACGATTTGTAAGGCTGAAAATTGAACAAATCAGTTGGTAGAATTTAATGACAATAAAAATGATTGTGTTATAGAAGAGTCTGCTCGATTTTTTCTTACAGAAACAGATACTACGTTAGATAGTGAATTATTAAAGTTGAAATAATTGAAATCAAAAGCATTTGTACATAAAATGATTAAAAATTTAAAAAAATATATTTTTATAAATGTTGTATTGAATGCGTTGTTTGAATTTATATAAGTCCCCAGTTTTATTTTAGCGGGGGTTTGCATTCCTTGGTTGAGCATGCAGTAACGTTTCGAGTTTACAAAAACTTGAAAATCCAAAAAAAATTTCATCTTTTATTGCCTGAAACCGTAAGCAGAGTTAAAAGAAATAAGACCTAATTCTTTTCTAAAAAAATGTATTTAAATCCATATCCCAACTTGATGCAAATATTTGAAGGGCCTTACAAATATTAATAGCTTGGGCCTCGTATTTTCTCTGATATGTTTATGTCTGCAGTTTCAATGGTAAAAATTCTCACGAGCCACCATTGATTTTGAGTATAAGTAAATTTGTGTATAAATAAGCAATTACAAAATAAAAATAACTATTTTTACACAATAATTAATAATATTCTGATAAGTTACAGTGTGAGAATGGTACCGAATTAATGCAAGGGACTGTATCGAATTCAAGCAATGGACTATCGTTTATGAGAAACATTTTTTGAATAGTTGTATTTTATGTTTTGGTGTTTACAATTGACATTTATTTCTAATATTAATATTGTGAATATCGCTTTGAAACCGAGTTTTATTATACAAATGTGGTGGGCATTTTGTAAGTAAAATTTTTTAATAAAAGTATGCACTATGTAATTTATAATTAATAATAAAAAAAATATATTATAAAGAAAGTGTTAGTGTTTTCAATCTAAGTTAGTTGAAATCTTGACGTAACTCAAAAAAAACATATTCCTATGTAATTTATAATTTAAATTTATATTATAGGAGACATCATTTTTAATATGACAATTCTATTATTACTAATAATTGTTAATAACCACATGGTAAATCAGATTTTAATTTAAGACGCATTGTGTGTACGATTTTTATTATTTCTTCATAAATTAAACTGTATTAGTCTCGTCGTTTTCCCTCGTTCGTTTCAAGCCTTCGTTCATGCAGTTAGTCGCCGCATTAATTTTCATTCAGCACGTCTCGTTGCGTTCTCCTCCTTTTTATCATTTTTATTTACTTATCTAATAAATCGCTTATTCCATTTAAGCTCCCGCCTTCGCGAATTTACCGCTCGGAACTGAATTTCACGCGAAATTCAAAGCGCTTTAAATACGAGAAACGCCGCGATTTACGAATATATAAATGCTACCGGATTAATTAATTTGTTAGAGTGTTTTACAATAAATAACCTGTTGTATATATTTACACGTGTATTTCAAACACATTTTAAAGAGTTGAATTCATCAAAGTTTAATTAATTTAAGTAAAACATAATTATTTGTACCTAGTACCTTGTTTTATAATATTTATATTCTATATAATGTATATATATACATACTTTCTTATCAAGTGTATTATTATTTATAAATAAATATCCTTGAATTTCTGAATTCATAAACGTTTAATTAATTTAAGTAAAACATAATTATTTGTGTCTAATACCCTGTTTTATAATATTTATATTCTGTATAATGTATATACATACTTTCTTACCAAGTGTATTATTAATTTATGAATAAATATTCTTGAATTTAATAAGCAAAGTATTGATAATTTATTGTTAAAGCTACTAAATTATCAATACTTAGTTATCAAATTTAGGGATATTTATTTATAAAAGTAATAATACGCTTGGTAAAAAAGTATGTCTATACATAATTATAAAACTAATTTTAACTGCTGTAAAAATTATTACTGCCACAAAAAGAAAAAAAAAATATAAGTTTGAAACGCAGCCTGGTTGATATCAACTGCAGTATACTAATATAAATATTGTTATATACTAAACAAATATCGTAATTGTCTAAAAGAAATTTCGAATGCATTGTAACTATCGAAATATACAGGGAATTTTTCTTTTAGGTAAACATATGCATAAGCTGTACATTTTCTGGCATCCGTTGTTTTTTAAAAGAGTTTAATTTGAAGATTTAAACGGGTGTTTTCCACTCCCAGACTAAGCATGAAGTAAAATTTCGAGTTTAGAAAAGCCCCGTGAAAATTTGTCGAGGGTCGCGCAGCGACCCGAGACAAATTTTCTGGGCTTTTCTAAACTCGAAATTTTACTTCATGCGCCACGCGTATAAAACACTGATTTCAAGTGAGGTTAAAATATACATAAAGTTTACAAAATTTTAGTGTTTTATACGCGTGGCGCATGAATTAAAATTTCGAGTTTAGAAAAGCCCCGAAAATTTGTCTCGGGTCGCTGCGCGACCCGAGACAAATTTTCGGGGCTTTTCTAAACTCGAAATTTTACTTCATGCTTAGTCTGGGAGTGGAAAATACACGTTTAAAGCTTCAAATTAAACTCTTTAAAAACAAACAACAAATATCTAAAGATTTAAAGAAAATAAGCTGAATTTGGAATGCGTATACTTTAAAGAAAAACTCCCAGTATATTATATCATAACATTAATCTAATGTTATCTGCTGTAAAAAATTATTACTGTCACGAAAAGACAAGAAAAAATAATTCTAAAAATATCACGATTGTCGAATAAATCAAAATCATTCAAAAATAGTCATAATGTCAAAACAATTGTTCCTGCTAAAAAAATTATATATTGGAAATATGTAATATTAGCTTTAACTTTTATTTTTATTCATGTGTCACTTGAATACATAAAATACTGTAAACAAAAAATAGTAACAAATAAAATATGCATAAATATTATAATTCACGAATAAGATTTTCGTAATTTTATATATTATTATAATTGTATAAAAATCTCATAAACGTAAATATTTAACAACTGTCCAAAAATACGCTATGTCAAAAAATTTTAATTGTTAAAATCGGTCATAACTATTATAAAAACTCTATAAAAGCTAGAAAATTAAAAATGAGTCTTTGTCAATTTAATTGATATAAACAAAACTACACGAAATATTGTCATTTGACTAAAATAATCACATATTAACTGTCAATTGACTATACTCACAATACTTACTATTTATTGACTGTTTATTTCTTGACAATAGTAACCCATTAAGCGCTATTGATGCAATTATGCAACATTATCAATTTTCTGATAATTAAATTATTAATACATTATATTATTTGACCTAATTTGAGAATGTGTAAAGAAAAATGTTAATATTTTGTTATTAAATTTTTCTGATTATTACTCATTTAAAAAAAAGTATTTTTAAGTGTGTTTCTAACTTCACAATATTTCAGTGTTTGATACGCGTGGCGCATGAAGTAAAATTTCGAGTTTAGAAAAGCCTGAAAATTTGGTTTGGCCGCTCCGCTTCGCGGAGCGACCAAACCAAATTTTCAGGCTTTTCTAAACTCGAAATTTTACTTCATGCTTAATCTGGGAGTGGAAACACTGGTTCGAAACTTCAAATCGAACGGTTTTATAAAATCGAGGAATGCCTGAAAATTTACAGCGTATACATTATGTATATTTAGAAGAAACATTTCCAGTAAGTAATATAATAAGTCATTCATAGAAGTTATAAAAAAAGTGCAGAATTTTACCGAAAATCAACTATCTGAGTTAATTCTATAATTGCTAGGCTATTAATGGGTTTCTTATTTTCTACACGTTTATCAATTTTAAGAAGAAACAGTCGAATGTGACGGAAAAAGTTAATGTTCGTGTATCCGACCAATTTCAACTATCGCGTCAATATCAACGATAATCTTTAATCAAAATCGACATGGGTTGATAGTTATCGACTCAAGTAACAAACGCAAATTTTTATACGAAAGTTTTAGGTGTTGTATAACTGTAATAACTGCAAAATAGAAAACAAATTCCAAAATAGTAATTATTTTGTTAAATATGTCTGTATCTCTCGAAAGTCGATTCACAACAATATGATTTTTTTGTCAATCTGCTGAACATTTAAATAAGATATGTCTTTTGGGTATTTATTTATATTATTTATACATACAGTGCATTTTTCTTTTAAGTGTACATATTCCGATGTATCTCCTGTAAAATTTCAGGCATTCATTGCTTTTATCAGAAGCGTTCAATTTGAAGTTTCGAACGAGTGTTTCCACTCCCAGAATAAGCATGAAGTAAAATTTCGAGTTTAGAAAAGCCTGAAAATTTGGTTTGGTCGCTCCGCGAAGCGGAGCGGCCAAACCAAATTTTCAGGCTTTTCTAAACTCGAAATTTTACTTCATGCGCCACGCGTATAAAACACTGAAATATTGTGAAGTTAGAAATTCACATGAAAATACTTTTGTAAAATAAGTAACAATCAAAATATTTACACAACAAAATAATTACATAACTCTTCACAGATTCTTAAGTCAGGCCAAATAATATTATGTTTTAAATTAAACAAATAAGAATTAACGACCCACCTATAAGCAAATGAGAAATAACCGCGAATAAGGTTATGTTGAAACAATATTTTATCAAGTAAGTGTGCAAGGAGGACAGAAGACGACGACGATCGTTTCATTTTTTTTAAGAGCTCCTCAGGCCGTCACATCCATCATCCCATACACACTTAGTTGATATGTAGAACTTCTATATATACTGATTATGCTAACCATACGTGATTTGACGTCAGTATTTATTAATGCTACTGCATTAATCTCATTTTGCTTCTACAGTTAGTGTCAGTTTTTGCAGTCCTACTTGATAAAATAATTTTTTTTTTTAACATGTCCTAGGATAAAAATTCCAAACACTCCGTCTTCTCGGATATGACGTTAAATGCATGTAGGACCCGTGTACTGCCTGGATGTTGCGTGCACGTTAAAGATCCCTACCGGTGGGTTGGAACTCCCACCGGGTTCGGCAAAATTCCCGGATAGCTGTAGACCTAATCTCCGGCGTCATGATTGGCCTTAGCAGCGGAAATAGATGACGTAAAACCCAAAATAAAAAAAAAAAAAAAACATGTCCTAATTGGCAGTTATTTCTTATTTGGTTTTAAATGAACTTATCTAGTAATTTAATTAAGAAAAAAATATTTATTATTGCATCAATGGCGCTTATTTATTTATTTACGTTTCGACTTTTACAATAATACAAAAATTAAACATATCGATAACAAAAATACAAAAATGGGCGCTTATGCTGGCTTAGATACTACAAGATTATTCAAATAAACTAAAAGTTAAATTATACTTGTATGAGTTACAAAATACCTACGAACTATAAACTATAAAGACACATATTATTCATTAATAGAGTTTAAGTAGTCTAAACATTTTTTACGAAACAATGAGATTGATGAATTAAATTATTGAGCTAAGTGTTTTCTAATACACAATTTATTGGCTTGAATCCATCTACATTTCCCGGCGCATTCACCATAATCCTCGAACGCAGTTATTCTTAAAATATATACAATTATTATAAAACGTACACTATTAAACTACTTTTTATAAGGTGCTTACACAATATTACAAGTCTTTCAGAGTGAACTTTATTAATAATCCACGATCCACCATAATTCTCAAAACCATTAATTAAAAACTAATCATTATATAAAACGAACAGTTCTGAACTACTATTATACTTTTTGTATGATATTTACACAATTTTGCAACGCTTTGAGCGTGAACTTTATTAATAAAGTTTCCGTGAAAATTTCCATGAGATGAATCGCGGACGAACTTTGATGCAAGTCTTATCGCCCCCGTTAAATTTCCACCGCCAATGAAATATTACCGGTAAAGTCTGAGTGAGTAATATTCCCCATTGTCGCATTCATTATTCTTTTGGCATTTTTTTTTTATTTCGCATGCATACTCGGGGAAAATCTACTTTCCGAAGAAGTGGAGATGATGATGAAATGTATACAAGGTGGAGTGTGTGAATTTTGATACGGAATACATTTATTTTGTATGCAAAGGGGAAGTAAAAGGGTGGCACAGGGGAAACGAAAAGCCAACATATTTTTTTAAATATGTTATTTTCTCTTTGGAAGTTGAGAATTTGTTTCTTATATACAGCTAAAACGTGTAATTATTACAAGCATGGTTCGGCGATATATATCATCGGATATATATCACATTTATTATGAGATATATCTAAATCAGTGAAACACACCAAGTGTTTTAATTAAAGATAAAGAATTAGATTCAAAAATGTTTCATCACGGGTTAGGTGGGAAATTAATTAAACATATATATCGATATTTATTAGCTCTGATATATATCATGGGTATTTATAAAATGCAAAAAAATATAAGCATTGCCCGTCGCCGGGAATAATGCTCCAAAAGAGTTTAATTCAAACTGGATTTTAGAAGATACTCCTATTCAAACTTCATAGATTCTTCTTCTTTTAGAAGTTGATATATATCGAATCAATATTTTGATATTTTGATAAATATCATGATATTTCCGAAGCTTGATTACAAGTATAGATCTCCTTTGCTTAGGGGATAACAAACAAGCGTAAATATTAGCGATCTTTTTTATATAAATTTGTAATACATTTAGAAAATGGGTAATTCCATATCAAATCAACACAGTCTTTTACCTTATCATCCTAGCTTTTTTTAAATTTTCTTGACATATTGAATTTACAGATAAAAGTCAAAACATCTAATTCTAGGATAAATGTTAAGTTGTTTTGAAGAGGTACGCATTTAAGTTTCAGAAAATGAGTCAAAATCGCAAATCGCTAAATTTTTAAATTGCGATTACTGGTCTCCGAATTGAGCTAGAGATATAAAACAGGTCTAATTTTTTAGCACTTTTCATGAACTTTTCTATGACAATAAACCACTATTTTTTGTTCATTAAAATATGCATAAAATGAACTACTAAAATGACTAATTTCTGCCTAAATTATAACATTCTTTGAAATCTCATTTTCAGATTGTGTTATTTTGTTAGCACCCTGTACATGTTAGACTCCTTAAAATAGATTAAATTTTACTTTTAAAGCATCACGACGATTGTATAAAGAGTTCTCGCATTCTTGACGCATATTCTCTTTGATTGCTTCAAGAGTCTGAGGCTTGTTGACATAGACTCGTGAACTCAAAAAATCCCACAAAAAGAAATCTGGAACGGTTAAATCGAGCGATCTTGTCGGCCAGTGCAAATCACCAAAACGAGAGATTAGGCTACCCGGAAATGCAATTATTCAATTATTACGCTTTCTTGAGGAGTATAGCCATTCATGTGTTGTTGACGTGCATTTTGTATCTGTTTACTTTACAAATGTCAAAGCAGAACTGACATTTGCTGCCATTCGCAGCAATTATAGCATCTTCCGATAGGGTGATGACTTTTGTGCCACCTAGTATGTATAATTTCAGAAATGACCAGCACAAACTTACTAATATCATTAATATTATTATTATGATACTAAAAACAATGTTAATTACTCACTTTCTCTTAAGATATATTTTTACAAACTTTTTAGATTTTTAATCCTAAAAATTAAATAATTCCACAAATATCAATTTCGAGGGCTTGTTTTAAACACAGTTTTTAAGCTTCGAAAACATTTTACTACAGGGTGGACCAAAAGTTCGTTTACATTTTAAATGATGAATTAAAAGAAAGTAGTTATGTGAGATAAAAACTTTCTATTTATTATTAAAGTACACAAATAGGGATTTTATTTTTTTTAAACTATATCATCCATATGTGATCCTTGACTATTTTGACACTGCTGCAACCTGGAGCGGAAATTTTCAATGACGGCCTCAAAAGTGTTTCGTGAAATGTTTTGCATTACCTCTTGAATATTTTCCTTTAATTCCTGTAGGGACACAGGGTTGCTGTTGAAAACTTTACTTTTAAGGTATCCCCAAAGAAAGAAGTCCAGTGGGGATAAGTCTGGGCTACGAGGTGGCCAGTTAATGGCATCTCTTTTGGATATCACTTTTTGTCCAAAAATTTCGCGAACAGCACTTAATGAGTCGTTGGAAGTGTGGCATGCTCCATCTTGCTGAAACCACGATCGTTGATTAAAACCATTGAAATCCTGTAGCGCTGGTGAAAAAAGGGTACACCTAAGGCGTTAGACCGCTTTCGAGTAGAGAGTCCATGATTTTCACGAATAGACGCTCTTACACGCTCGACGTTTTTGGGATCTCTTGATGTTCTAGGTGGGCCGGATCGTGGTTGATTCATTGTTGAACCTGTCTCCTCGAACTTCTGTACCCATTTTCGAATCAATTGAATCGATGGAGCTTCAGTTTTACGCCGAATGTTGTAATGAGCGCAAAATTTTCGTTGCGCTAGAGTTAAAGAATCGTTGCGGTAGTACTCGCGTACACAGAACGCACGTTGTTTATCGCTGAACGATGACATGGTACTGAATTCCCATTGGCCGCTCTTAAGCTTCGTAGCCCCTCCGCCCCACCCCGCCGTCGCTGATCGTCGCAGCTACCGATTCAAATTTAAACGGACTTTTGGTCCACCCTGTACTTAATTTAAAATCACTCTCCTAATATATAATTTACGATGAAGGTTTCATAAATCAGATCGGTTTATATGAATCAAGTGGCAAATTTATTAACATTTAAAAAAAAGTTACAAGAAAATTAAAAAATGCCTTCAATAAAATGAAATAAATTATAATTTGAGTTGTTACGCGATTTTGTAACTTAAAAATTACATCCTTTATAAGCAGTCAAAGTTGCATTTATGTTTTGAAATAGTTTTTAATTTAAGCTGAGTGTGTAATGTTAAAATAAATTTATATATTTTAATATACAGAGCATTACTAGTTTCTAGTTTAGAAAAGCGAGAGTGACAAAAATCGTAAAAAGGTATATGCATCCCAACAATATTTAGAATACAAGTGTATTGTAGTATATTAAAAACTACTTGTTTGCATTAGAGCCATTGTTAAGAATTTAAGTGTGAAGGGAGACCATCCAACAATTAAATAAATTGCATGTAGGTGAAGGCACTTTTGTCGGCAACCAGAGGGGAAAAAACGGCCCAACACAAAAACCCGTTTGTTTTCTGGGGAAAAAATAACCCGGATTGTCTATGATATTTTTGATAATAAAAAAGTCATACATTTTGTTAGAGAAATCGTGATATCTGAGAAATATTATTCTGAAAATAGCTAAGAATTGTCACAAAGATTGCTAGAAACATAAACGATTCTTTACAGCGAGAAATGAAAAATCTCACGAGTGCTTTCGACTCCTTGATTAAGCATGAAGTAAAATTTCAAGTTTAGAAAAGCTTGAAAATTCGGATTTGCTTGGGCGGGCGAGCGAAGCGAGTCGCGCCCTGGTAAATCCAAGCTTTCAGGCTTTTATAAACTCGAAATTTTACTTCATGCGCCACGCGTATATAATACTGAAATATAGCCAAGTTCAAAATAAATACTAATTACTGTATTTGATCATATAAATTATTTGATAAAAAAGTAAAACTTGAAAATTTTATCTCGATAAACAAATTCTTGTGATGTTATAATAATAATAATAAATTGTCTTTATTCAAAAATTCAGGAATATTACAAAAGAGAATAACATACAGTAGTGCAGGCGAAGTTCAACTAGTCTGTGTGACTTTAGTTGCTCTTCCACTTAACCTGTTGACTTTAAAAAATGCATGAATATATTTTTAACGGCAAATTATTTCTTTAAATAAAACTCTTTTATTTAAAAATAATTTCTCGTCGTGACCCTGGGTGTGGTATAAATGTGAGTGTTTGTCCGTATGAAAAAATAGCATACTACAAATTGTAATCTTAACAATTAATACAAATATAAATAAATGATGTTGGCCAATGGGCAAGTTCCCAAGGCCAGGCAAAAGCCAAAATCAATTATAAAAAAAAAAAAAACTCTTTTAACCTTTCTTCACAAATTTATTCTATACTAGATGGACATTTTGGGCACTAAGTGACCATTATCGATGGTTTGGTATATCTGTTATAAAATAAACTTGTGACGAATTGTTAAAAGTGTTTAATTCAAAGTTATCATCTTCACGTAACTATCCCGCGTATTGTGGCATCCCTAGCAAAGACAAACAGTTGTTGGAGGAAACAAATAAGCCAACTCAAAATTATTATCTCAATTGATTCCTGTTTGAGAAGCGACTTCATGTCAATCCTAAAATAATTGAGTAAACATTTCTGTACAAGCTAAATATTCATTGTTGCATTTTCGACATGCAATTATAACCATACAAAAATCAATAGCACTTAATGATTTTCACTATTAAACCAACGGTATAACATCAATATTTTGAATGTTTAAATTTACCCTTTTGGGACATTTTCGACATGCAATGATAAGCATACAAAACACATCATAATATCAATTTGCGGAATTATAACGCAATGGTTGTTACATTACGCCTACTGACCGTGGATATGTTTTTCATTGCCGTGCAACAATGAATATTTTTTTTTTTATTTGGGCAAACTGCATTTACTATCGGATAAACTACAAACCCAGAAAAATGTGTGCGAGTAAGGACGGCGTACCAGAATTACGCCACATCTGTCAGGGTTCATAATGTGATTTTAATTGTGATTTAAATCAAGCGCCACAATGAATTGTTAATTAAACAATTCAACAAGAGAGAAACGACAGACTTTTCGTCTGTGTTTTGTTTTTTACGAGTATTTTTATAGAACAAGGTGATAATATAAATGTTTTGTAATGATAATGAAAATTAAATTTTAAAGAATTTAAATACTCACAATCATGAGCGTAGCAAAGAGGGACTTGCCCACTTGAACATCAGAAGTTTAATAAATTTAAATCATAAATTTTAAAAATTATGCAGATACGTGTAAAAATATGTAAGTAAGTGAAAATATGAATTAGTTGTTTCAGTCAGAGTTGGGCATTTTTTAGTCAATTGATGACTAAGATTAATGACTAGTTTTGCGTTTGTTAGTCATGAATAATAACAATTTTTTTAATCATTACTCATGAATTTATTTTGTTGATTGATGACTAATCAATCATCAGTCAACTAATGATTGAAATAGTAATGACTAATTATTTGACTAACTATATGTTGGCCGTGTTTTAAATCTCAGAAAGTAAGAAACAAAATAAAGGTATGTAATTCAAAACAGTCCCATTCATTTTAATTGCTCGTCATAAAATTTAAATATTTTAAAACTTAAAATGTCACTATTATTAGAAATCTATTAAAACCTATAGATTTCTAATAATAGTGACATTTTAAGTTTTAAAATATTTAAATTTTATGACATACGCTAGCATACGCTAAGATTTTTTTTCAACATCGTTTTTTTTTAAAGTTCACTTTGAAGCTTTTAACGAGTATTTTCCACTCCCAGATTAAGTATTAAGTAAAATTTCGAATTGAATTTGAGTTCAATATTCCGGCACCAGATACCCACAGACGCGTTTCGCACTTCAAGATCCTCTTCAGTGTGGTCCCGACCCAGTGCTGAGGAATACTGAACATTTCTGACTATTTCAAGCCAATATGTGAAAACTATTGATGGAATAGATAGGCGTTAGCTATCGAATCCATTAAAATTTCGAGTTTAGAAAAGCCTGAAATTTTACTTTATGCGCCACGCATATAAAACACTAGCTGTAAGTGAAGTTCAAAATATACGTCTTTTGCCATACTGCTGTAGTAACATATTGTAGACTTCACAATATTTCAGTGTTTTAACGCGGGGCGCATGAAGTAAAATTTCGAGTTTAGAAAAGCCTGAAAATTTGGTTTGGCCGCTCCGCTTCGCGGAGCGACCAAACCAAATTTTCAGGCTTTTCTAAACTCGAAATTTTACTTCATGCTTAGCCTAGGAGTGGAAACACTCGTTAAAAACAAATTGAATAATGTTCAGAAACGATTAATGCCTAAAAACCAAATTTTCTTTTGCCATACTGCTGTAGTAACATATTGTAGACTTCACAATATTTCAGTGTTTTAACGCGGGGCGCATGAAGTAAAATTTCGAGTTTAGAAAAGCCTGAAAATTTGGTTTGGCCGCTCCGCTTCGCGGAGCGACCAAACCAAATTTTCAGGCTTTTCTAAACTCGAAATTTTACTTCATGCTTAGCCTGGGAGTGGAAACACTCGTTCAAAACAAATTGAATACTGTTCAGAAACGATTAATGCCTAAAAACCAAATTTTCTTTTGCCATACTGCTGTAGTAACATATTGTAGACTTCACAATATTTCAGTGTTTTACCGCGGGGCGCATGAAGTAAAATTTCGAGTTTAGAAAAGCCTGAAAATTTGGTTTGGCCGCTCCGCTTCGCGGAGCGACCAAACCAAATTTTCAGGCTCTTCTAAACTCGAAATTTTACTTCATGCTTAGCCTAGGAGTGGAAACACTCGTTCAAAACAAATTAAATACTGTTCAGACACGATTAATGCCTAAAAACCAAATTTTCAGGCTTCTCTAAACTCGAAATGTTACTTCATGCTTAATCTGGGAGTTAACAATCTAACGTTTCGTTGATTTATAATATCACCGAAGTAAGATTAAACTTCGGTGATATTATAAATCTACTTTGATACTTCCATATTTTTGTCATTCTTCCTAAATTAAAACTATGTTATTAACATGATTTGAAGTGCGTAAATGAACACTATTTTTTGTGTTTGAATTACGTCAAATTTGTCTATTGTTGACATGACAATTAGTGAGTGGATGAACCTTAAAGGCCCTGATTCATCTGCGATGAATTATTTCGATGGATTATCGACTGGAAACTTTTATTGCTTCCACATTGTCGACTTGAAATATCGCTTCAATATTTCGCAGCAGCGCCCGTGTCAATACACTCGGCCATCAATCAGGATCGGAAATCGGGGACGTGTAGACGGGATTAAAGATCAAATTTTATAATACATTTATGCGGATTTTCCTAATATTAAAAACTAGCGATCCATCACATTTTATAATCCCATATTTTATCAATTATATCGTATCAATTATAAACAATTCCATTTTAAAACAATCATCTAATATCAAAATTACCGAAACCTGTCACAACCAATTAAATATTATTGTATAAAACACTGATTTTATGTGAAATTTGAATCTCTGTTATGTTATTTTATTATTCAGTTATGTTCAAATTGTATCAATAATAATTCTATGTTCCACAAAATTTAAATTAGATGTAGCTTCGTAAATTATGAAAATCGTATCTATTTATTTAGCCTATTGTCTTCAAATAAGCTACTAAAATATATGTGAATTTTTTTACACCTATTCTAAATCATCCTATATAATAAAAATCAATGTAGTCTTAGCGAAGTTTGCTTATGTCAAGCTCTTAAACACTTTATTAAAAAAATAATTAATATACTTATAAATGTGGTAAATTCATTTGTAATGCTTATATATATAGTACATCTTTATTCAGACAACAATTACAATTATGCCTGGTATTATAAACGAATAATAAATCATTAGATATCTATTTCTGGAGTAAATTTATTTACATAGTAAACTAATGGGCAAATAAAATTGCGTATTATAAAGCAAACCTACCAAATAAATAGCAATTCTAGAAATATATAAATCAGTTAGTAGATTACCGACCGAAATTATACATTTGCATTGTGACGATAGGTTGAACCAAGAATTTTGAAAACTGAATTGTCAGTTTTTCAAATTTAATTGTCAATAAAATTGGAAATTTAGTATAATTAAAATTGGAAATTTAGTATAATTAAAATTGAAAATTTAGTATAATTAAAATTGAAAATTTAGTATAATTAAAATTATGAAAAATAACTGTAAAATAGGACAGAATTACACAGAACAAGAAAAAGAAAGCTTATTAGAAATTATAAAAGGCTAAAACAAATGTTTTCCTTTCCCAGGTTAAACATGAAGTAATATTTCGAGTTTAGAAGAACCTGAAAAAAATGGTTTGGTCGCGTAGCGCAAAGCGCGGAGCGACCAAACCAAATTTTCAGGCTTTTCTAAACTCGAAATTTTACTTCATGCGCCACGCGACACTGATTTCAAGTGAAGTTCACTTGTTCACAATATTTCAGTGTTCTCAGTGTTTAATACGCGTGTTGCATGAAGTAAAATTTCGAGTTTAGAAAAGCCTGAAAATTTGGTTTGGTCGCTCAGCGCTTTGCGCTACGCAACCAAACCAAATTATCAGGCTTTGCTAAACTCGAAATTTTACTTCATGCTTAATCTGGGAGTGGAAAGCACTCGTTTCAAACTTCAAATGGAACTAATTTAATAAAAGCGTATGCATATGTATAAAAATCCCTGGTTATATAAACGGGTTGCTTATGACTTGAAAAACTCTAGGTCTTCGACGCCTTAGAATTTCTTGTGGTTCAAATTAATCACTGTCAGGGAAGATACTATAAGCGAACTTAAATCTGACACGGTTGATATGGTAGACATGATAACCGTAATAAAATTAATAAATACGAGTAGTAGAATCTAAAGTTATCATAATAATAAATACACATTTGACTTTTAAGTGTCAAATTATTTAGAGAATAAAATTTACTTGGTAGAAAAACAAAAAAAAAATAATTTACTGAGAAAATTTATTACGCCAAATAAAGTTATTTTGTGTTTATAATACCGAAATCTTTGGAATAAATTAATTTTTTCCTAAAGTAAATTTTATTTAGGGAATAAAACATTTTGTCCACGACTATCTTATAATATACTCATTATATTTGTGTTTCTTCAATTATAAGTATATTCATTATTCACTACTGTCAGTGATTAATTATTATTCACTGTTTATTATCATTTTCAAAATTTTATCTAGTAGTCCGCAAAGTGTAAGAGAGTTTTGAAGTGGTTTAATATCAAAAATTAGAAGATAAATGGAGGACGACAGTGATAACAAGATTTCTTTAACACCGCCAAATTTAAATGAAACTGCAGAAATTGCCTCATTAAACTTATTGCCCGAAAAATCAAGAAAAATATATTTAGCGGCGTATAAATCATTTTTGAAATGGAGAAGGGAAAAGAAAACCAACTCCTTCTCGGAATCTGTTTTATTGGTGTATTTTACAGAATTATCCATAAAATATAAAACCTTAACAAAATGGTCCAATTATTTAATGCTTAGGAGTACGATCAATATTTATCATGGAATACATATAGAAAATTATATGAAATTGCAAGCATTGCTAAAACGAAAATCTGAAGGTTTTCAATCTAAAAAAGCCAGCACTTTTTCTCCAGAAAATGTCAATGATTTTATTATTAAAGCCTCTGATGATAAATACCTGGCAACAAAGGTAAGATTTAAATAATTTTCGTTCCTAAAATCATTCATTTCTTTATTTAAGGTTGCCTTAATAATAGGAGTAAGGGGTGCTTGTCGGGCTAATGAAATGTATTGCATGAAAATTCCTGATTTGCAAGATCTTGGATCAGCTTTTTTAGTAAATGTGCCCAATACAAAGACAAAAATCACTCGAAAGTTTACAGTCACCAATAGTTTTTATAAAATTTGTAAAAATTACATTAATAGCCGCCCATCTCACATTACAACAAACATATTTTTTCTGAATTATCAAAATGGCAAATGCACCGCCTAAAGAATAGAAATTAATAGTTGCCGAACTCAGAAAAATATTCTGGACACAGTTTTCGCAGATCTTTTGCAACGCAGCTTGTGCAACGCTGGTGCGGACATAACGGCCTTGAAATGACACGGCGAATGGAAGTCGACAGCAGTAGCAGAAGGCTATATAGACGACTCCATTAAAAATAAAACACACAGCTAAAAAAATATCTAGCTTAATACAAATGAATAATTCCATTGATAATACACACCAAACCTATCAATACAATCAAAATGTTTTAACAAATAATCAGAATCTTAGTTTTGATATCAATTCTATTCCTGCAATTAATTTAACAAATTGTTCAAATATTACATTTAATATTACTAAATAATATTGTATTGTATTAAAATAATGTTAAAAATAAATACTATTTCTACTTATATAACTTCTTAATAAAAAAAAAAGTATTATATTGTCGTGGACAAAGTATAGTGTACAACTCGCATATAATGGCTATTGATCACTCGAACGACTAGTTCCACTCGCCTAACGGCTCGTTCCGCAAACATCGTTCTCGTGATTGATAGCTATCATTATATGCTCTTTGTACAATATACTATTATAATACTGGGCATTAGTGTTATAACATTTTTACTTATCTATTATACCGTTCAACAATTTTTTCACGCAGCATAGCAAAATCCATAAGTTAATACAGTATAATAGGATTTTCTGAAGTAAGAGGAAGACGAAATATACAGCAGACGAATCGTGATAATTATTGTTACCATGCCGACGTATTAGAAAATAAATGTTATCCTGTTTGTCAAATTTTACTTCAAATTTGCAGTTGTCAACTGCCGCGATGTCTTATACTCTGGAAGAGAGAATATGGCCGATATGAAGTTTACGGGAGATTCACGAACATTATTTTTTTGCTATTATTGTAGATGCATGTAGCGAATGGTCGAATATGGCAAAATAAATCTGCGGAAACCACGTTTGACCCCATTTTGGGGCCCCGAAACGCTGAAAATCAGTTCTTTTTAAAGGGTGTTTTTAGCCGGAAACAAATGAAATGTGGTGGTAATATGTATTCGTTTCACAAAACTAAATGGTTTAAATGTGTTTTTATAAAGATAGGACTTACGGTTTGCTTAATACTCCCACTTAAAGATTACAATTTTTGACAGGTTATATTGACATTTACTTCCCTTGTTGATTCATAGATATAGCATAATTATGCAAACAGAATGCGTTTATGATTCAACAACAAGGTTTAATTTCTGTACACCAGGTGGCATCAACAATATTTGAAAATCAAGCAATTATTGCAATAATAAATCAAAATATAGTATTTTAAATAGTGAGATTCACTTATAAACAAGAAATCCGGCGCTTTAAGCATATCCGATTAGACAGTCTTCGGTTTCAGCGAAAATGGGCCTGCGATTGCCATCGAATGAGCGAAACAGACCGTTATTCTACCGATTTTAGCGAAATACGCTGACTTAGATTGCGATTGTAGTTCGCGCAAGCAGACCTCGCAATCACCTCTGAATCGGAATGGTTTCCCCCGCATTTCCGCATTTTACATCGCTAAGTTCAGTAAATTAACAATCATACTGTTTTACTTCTAGAAATAACCACCAGGGTGCGCCTATTTATCTATCTAGGCCAATTATCATCTCAGTTATTGCAATCCGTTAGTATTATGATATTATATCTATGAATCAACAATGGAATTAAATGTCAAAATAACTTGTCAAAAATCGTTATCTTTAAGTGGAAGTATTAAGCAAACCGTAAGTCCCATCTTTATGTAAACACATTTAAACCATTTTGTTTTGCGAAACGAATACATATTACCACCACATTTTATTTGTTTCCGGCCAAAAACACCGTTTAAAAATATTAATTTTCATCCTTTCGGGCCCCCGAAATGGGGCTAATCGTGGCTTCCGCGGATAATTTTTGCCATATTCGATTATTCCCTCCATGCATCTACAATAATCAGCAACAAAAAAAATAATTTTTATGAATCTCCCGTAAACTTCATATTAGCCGGGAATATAAGTTATTAGATGTAGCAAATTTTGAGAACCGGCGAATTCCACATTGTTTAACAATTTCAAGAATTGTTCGTGCTTTTGAACGGACTAGATGTATTGCTAACAATAAATGCAACAGAAGAGAACAAACGGCTGCCACAGAACACCAGGAAAGATGGGACATAATGATTTGCGCTATTGTAGAAGAAGATTCGTCAAAATCCAGCTTTCGAATTGCTACAGAAGTTGGTACTAACAGGGAAACGGTTTGACAAGTTCTCATACGAAATGGATACAAATCTTACAAAGTTTCAAAAGGTCATCAGATATTTACAAACGATGACATTGAACGTATCGTGTTCTGCAAACCGATGATGAACGTACAAATAAAAAAAAAATAATGAAAATGATGCCGCATGGATTTGCGAACTCAATACCCACAAAAATTGAAGGTATGGGCAGGTTCCGATGACTCTAGCAATAAAAATAGAGCCATGTGGCAAATCATAAATTCAAATAAAAAATTAAAATGTGATAGAAAATGTGATATTTCACCTGATCAATTTAATCATACATTTGTAACCTCTATTTGTAATTTAGTTGATGCAATTTCTCCCATACATAACCCTCTACAACTTCTTGGGAATAGACAAGGCAGTACTTTCACATTTAATCCGGTGTCTAGTATAGAGGTTAGAGGAGTAGTGCGCTCATTGAAGAATGGCAAGAGTAAGGACATATACGGAATGTCAATGAATTTAGTAAAAAATTGCATAGATGTGATAATATCACCTCTAACGAATATTATCAATTCCTGTTTTCTAACATCAATTTTCCCCGAATCGTTGAAAGTAGCAATGGTAATACCTTTGTATAAAAAAGGAGACTCAAACATACCAACTAATTATAGACCGATATCTTTACTTCCAGTTTTCTCAAAGGTGCTGGAAAAAGTCATGTTTCTCCAGATGTACAAATATCTCGAAAATGAAGGAATTATTGCAGATAATCAGTTTGGTTTCAGATCAGGAAAATCGACCGAAGACGCGGTATTGCACCTCGTCGATAGTATTCTACGTGCTTACGAAGATCACAAGCACTGTATTGCAACTATTATTTTTGATTTATATCAATGATTTCACCAAATATCAAACAATAAGTAAAACCATCTTGTATGCTGATGACACTTCATTGCTAAACAATGGCCGAACTTTGCCTGAGTTGGTGCGTCTGAACCGTGATGCAAAGCATGTCTCAGGTGAGTGGTTCAGCAGTAATGGACTAACAATTAATGAGGCTTAAACGATTGATCTGTGCTTCACATTAAGACCTTGTGAACATGACTTTGCTACCTCATCTAAATTTTTGGGTGTGGTGTTGGATTCCTATCTAACTTGGAGCTCTCATGGTGATATGTTGGCAAGGAGATTGTGTTCCAAAATTTTCCTTCTACGGAATATCTCTCATTCAGTATCTCCGGCAGTTTTGAAAACAGCATACTTCGGCACGTGCCATTCTTTAATGACGTATTGTATACTCGCCTGGGGCCACTCTGTTGTTAAACACAGGATTTTTGGACTACAAAGACGGGCAATTAGAATTTTAGCAGGTGTAAACTACCGTGAAGAATGTAAACCTTTTTTTATAACTCTAAATATAATGACATTTCCATGTCTTTATATTTATAAATGCCTTATATACATCAAAAGACACCTGAACACCCATCAGTGCACTGATACTTTACACAGGCACGATACCCGTCAAAAACACAACTTGATAATTCCATTCTCTAGGTTAAATAGATCACGAGATGGACCCAGATACTGGCGGTTAAAATTTTTTAATAAAATACCTGTCCTCGTCCGATGTTTACCTATGAAACAATTTAAAAAGCACTTAAAAATTGTTTTAAACGCTACACCGTACTACTCGTGAGACGATTTTTTTCAGTCCCAATAGGGTTATCAAACTGTGATATGTTTCATATGTTTCTGGCCATTGTAAGCAGGTCTCCTCCTACCATTCTTAATTTGCACGTGTTTTATATATAATGATATATTTTAATATTTGTTTTTTTTTTTGAATGACTTGTGTAAAACTTCCTTGTAGTTATGGCATCAATAAATTAAATGAATATGAATATGATACCTGCCCATACCTTCAATTTTTGTCATAAGTTTCATATTGTTTGACCCTCCTTAATTGAGGAAAATTTGAATGGAGTGAAGTATTTGGATCGTCTCCGGGATAAAATAATTTCAGCAATGAGGCCGCTTCTAAGAGTAGACTTTAACCATATATGGTTTCAGCAGGATGGCTGTACTGCGCACGACATGGTTAATGTGCGTGGATTTTTAAAAACTACTTTTCCGAATCGTGTAATTGGTAGAAGAGGTGATAAGGTTGGCAGCCATGTCTCCCGATTTGCCTCTAATTGACTTTTTCCTTTCGCCATACGTAAAACAGAAAGTTTATAATCATATAACGCCCGGTATTATCAATTTTTTTAAACAGGGATTTAGTTAAATGATGTTTAGGTTTAAGATACATTTAAAATTGTCATGTGTATTATGAATCTTTGTAAAGAATTTTTAAGTAAATATCATTCTAAGATCTTTAGGTAATAGATTGTATATGGCGTTTTAGTAAATTTCATATTTGCAGGTAGGTAACACTGAATTATAACCGCTAATCTTTGCAGTCGGTCGGTCAATTTGTTTGTGTTTCGATTTATAAAACAGTTGTTTGGTTGTACAGGGACTTTTTCTTTTAGATAAACATATGCATAAGCTGTAAATTTTACGACATCCGTTGTTCTTCAAAAGAGCTTAATTTGAAACTTTAAACGAGTGTTTTCCACTCCCAGACTAAGCATGAAGTAAAATTTCGAGTTTAGAAAAGCCCCTTGAAAATTTGTCGAGGGTCGCGCAGCGACCCGAAACAAATTTTCTGGGCTTTTCTAAACTCGAAATTTTACTTCATGCGCCACGCGTATAAAACACTAATTTCAAGTGAGGTTCAAATATTTATAAAGTTCACAATATTTTTGTGTTTTATACGCGTGGCGCATTAAGTAAAATTTCGAGTTTAGAAAAGCCCAGAAAATTTGTCTCGGGTCGCTGCGCGACCCTCGACAAATTTTCACGGGGCTTTTCTAAACTCGAAATTTTACTTCATGCTTAGTCTGGGAGTGGAAAACACTCGTTTATAGCTTCAAATTGTTCTCTTCTAAAAAAAAAACAACGTGGACATTTTCTTTTAGGTAAACATATGCATAAGCTGTAAATTTTCCGACATCCGTTGTAAAAACAAAAGAGCTTAATTTGGAACTCAAAATTTGCTATATTTAACAACTTATATTCTCTTTTTCAGAGTGTAAGACATCGCGGCAGTTGACAACTGCAAATTTGAAGTAAAATTTGACAAACAGGATAACGTTTATATTTTAATACGTAGGCATGGTAACAATAATTATTACGATTCGTCTGCTATATATTTTGTCTTTTTCTTACTTCAGAAAAACCTTTTATACTGTATCAAATGTTCAATAAAAAAAACCTCTAGAGTCCCATGGAAAATATTGTAGGTTGGCAACTCTGAAATTATACATTAGAATTATTACATCTGACGTTTTATATGACAATTCCTAAAGCGTGTAGCCAACTTAAATTTAAAAAAAAGATTAAATCATGGCACTCTAGAGGTTATTTTTTATTGAACATACGATATTAACCTATGGTTTTTGCTATGCTGCGTGAAAAAATTGTTGAACGGTATAATTATAATGTGTTAGTCCGTCTAGGCTTTCGCCCTTGACATTCTAATTAAAGGGCTCCGCCATATAGCCGTAGTCGCTTACAGACTAAGCATGAAATTTTTTTAAAATTTTTCATACATAAAACGAATTGTTGACAGCATTATTGACGTTAACTAAAACGTGTTTGCCATTCAAACCCTTGAAATAAAAGGAAAGTTCAGTAGGATATTCCGAAATTCCGTAAAACATTACTTCGCAAAAGTTGGCACTTACAACGTTATTCGACGGATCCCTTCATTATTATGGAAAATGTTACTTATTTACATGTTACCTAAAATGTAGTCAGACATTTATATAACATGAATTATATAGGGAAGAGGGATGGACAATAACTATGAAACTTTATCACTTTTCTAATGTATGTGCCGACATGAAAAATTTTATAACCTTTAGTTTAATACGAATAGGAGAAAAAAAAGAGCGGACAGGGTGTACTCAGCACAATTGTTTATTGGACGTTGACACACTTTTCCCCCGACAAAGATTATTAAAAATGTAAGTTTCCTCACAGTAAACGCTTTACCTCGCGCCTAGTTCCCATAAAACATTTTAGAGAGATTAAAAACTCGAAACTCCCATTCGCGATTAATTAAAAAAGAAACGAGAAATGTTTCACACTTTTAAGAACTTTGTTTGTTATAAAAATTGTAACTAAATGTTTCTTAATAAATTTAAGCATCTGAATGGCAAATAACTGAAGTAATTAATTCACAGATCTTTAAAATCCCCTTTTTGGGGATTCGAATCCTTTTAAAATGATTCGAATCCTTTTAAAATGATTCGAATCCTTTTAGGATAATTCGAATCTTTTTAGAATGATTTGAATCCTTCTAGAATGATTCGAATCACCTACTAATTAAATTTAAATTAAAACACTTGGTTTGTTTTAGAATGATTCAAACCCTTTTAAAATGATTCGAATCCTTTTAGAATGATTCGAATCCTTTTAGGATAATTTGAATCTTTTAAGAATGATTTGAATCCTTCTAGAATGATTCGAATCACCTACATTTGGGTTCGAATACGAATTCTTTCAAAAAATTGTAATTGTAATTGTAATAATTAAATTTAAATTAAAACACTTGGTTTGTCTTAGAATGATTCAAATCCTTTTAAAATGATTCGAATCCTTTTAGAATGATTCGAATCCTTTTAGGATAATTTGAATCTTTTTAGAATGATTTGAATCCTTCTAGAATGATTCGAATCACCTACATTTGGGTTCGAATACGAATTCTTTCAAAAAATTGTAATGAATCCAGATCACAAATCGCTCTTAGAAAAAGTATTCATATACCGCTTTCGAATCCCCTAAAAGGATTCGATTCCTGATTGATTCAAACCCACTCACCTCTGTTTGAGATATAATTTCTATTCAGATGGTATTTTCTTGTTTGCCTAACTCTAGTAGCAGAGCTGGATAGGATTCGAATCATTCAAGATTCGATTCCTGGAATGACTCATGGAAATGATTATTTTCAAACGTTTAATATATTATGATAAAATGTATTTATATAATAATATTTATGATTCCCTTAAGGTTTAAAAAAATAGATTTTGATTAAATTCATAATTTTATTTTATTCCTGGAATCGAATCCTTTTAGAGGATTTAAAAGAGGTATTCGAATACTTCAGTGAAAAAGAATTCGTGATCCGGATTTGTTACATTTTTTCAAGAAGATTCGTATTCGAATCCAAATGTAGGTGATTCGAATCATTCTAGAAGGATTCAAATCATTCTAAAAAGATTCGAATTATCCTAAAAGGATTCGAATCATTCTAAAAGTATTCGAATCATTTTAAAAGGATTTGAATCCCCAAAAAGAGGATTTTATAGATCTGTGAATTAATTACTTGAGTTATTTTTCATTCAGATGCTTAAATTTATTAAGAAACATTTAGTTAGTTAGTTACATAAGGATTCGAATGCTTCGAAGGGATTCAAATTTTCAAAAATAATTCTAATTTATTGTGAAGATTCGCATGCAAATTTGGTTTTTGTTGTTGTGATTTTAAACTTGAAGTTAAATCAGGGTTTAAGACGCCTGGCGCATGAAGTAAAATGCCAAGTTTATAAAAGCCTGGAAATTTTATAAACACGACGTTTTACTTTACGCTTAATCAATGAGGGGAAACAGTCATTACAAGCTTCAAATTGAATGCTTTAATTAATGACTAATAGGTTTTGTTTAGTATTATTTAAAGTAAAACTAACTCATGGTGGCGACCAATCTGAAATAATCAAACGACCAAACCAAATTTTCAGGCTTTCCTAAACTCGAAAATTTACTTCATGCGCCACGCGTATAGACACTGAACATGTTGTAAAGGTGAAAATATACTGCTTATGTGTAATACATTTTAACCAAATCTCACGCTATCAAAATTCGAGCAATTTACAATAAATTTTAAGGTATACTTAAAAAATAAAATTCTCTGTATATACTTTTTTATTTGTTTTTATTGCCTATAACCTCTCAATCGCCAAATA
Organism: Philonthus cognatus; assembly: GCA_932526585.2. NCBI lineage: Eukaryota > Metazoa > Arthropoda > Insecta > Coleoptera > Staphylinidae > Philonthus > Philonthus cognatus. The sequence continues at coordinate 23,442,408 of OW052250.1, read as the reverse complement.
ACTTGGTATGCAAAAGTAGCTCGCGTATTACAAAAGGCTTAACACACCTGCTGTAGAATTTTTCTTTTAAGTATACATATGCATACATCGTACATTTTCTGATGCTCGGTTTATTAAATGAATCCAATTTGAAACTTTAAGCGAGTGTTTTCCACTCCCAGGCTAAGCATGAAGTAAAATTTCGAGTTTAGAAAAGCCTGAAAATTTGGTTTGGTCGCGTAGCGCGAAGCGCGGAGCGACCAAACCAAATTTTCAGGCTTTTCTAAACGCGAAATTTTACTTCATGCGCCACCTTTACAAAACATTGATTCAATGTAAAGTTTAGCGGTGTGTTGTAAACTTCGTAATGTGTCAGTGTTTTGTACCAGTGGCGCATGAAGTAAAATTTCGAGTTTAGAAAAGCCTGAAAATTTGGTTTGGCCGCTTCGCGCTACGCGACCAAACCAAATTTTCAGGCTTTTCTAAACTCGAAATTTTACTTCATGCTTAGCCTGGGAGTGGAAAACACTCGCTTGAGGCTTCAAATTAAATTCTTTTAATAATCCAAGCATAGAAAAATGTGCAACTTATGCATATGGATCAATTTTAGACAATTTAGTACGTTGTAAATTTTCAGGTATCGTTATTTTTTCCGCAACGAGAACCGAAACCGAACCGACTTATTTTTGTTTAATTGAATCGGAATGAAAATTGAAACAAAAAAAATTAAATGTTTCAAAATCCGTTAACCAAATTATTGGCGATGTTTTTTAATTAAAAAATATAATCAAAAACTTACTTTACTGAATCAGGTGTATTTTTTTTTATTGAAAAAGAAAAGAGAATTATCAACGTATATCTTATAGAGCCCTATGAAACCCAACACTGCTTGTTACGAAGCATTGCTCTAATAAATGCCTTTACAATTGTGGTAAACTTGCAAACTTCTTAATTGCTACAATCATAACATAAAATGTAAATCTAATCCATTAGCCAAATTACAAAAAAATTATGTACACCCCAGAACTAATCATGCAACTATAACAAAAAGCACAAACTAACCCACTCCTAAAATTAATTAACCGATTAATTAAGGCCGAAACCACTTAATCGTGTTGTATTTATGCATCAATTAGTAAAGGGAATACGTGTGTATAGTATACAAGGGCCGGCGGTTTTGAGGGTACGTTCTGGTTCGAAATTTTAAAAATAACTACGGTCGCGTTCTAATTTTACCACCTGGTTTTACGGGTGGTATGCAAAAGTGGACCATCGATTCGATTCGAATGATACCCGGTTTAAAATAGGCGAATGTGTAATATCGATCTGAAGGGGGACTTATTAATTATGCACACTGCCATTGGTCAGTGCACGTAATCTCCAACGACTGATTGCATGCGGTGTGTTTTGTTGCTAATACATTGCTATTACACGGCTGATGTAAATTAATGGGAAATGAGGTAAAACAAGAAGAGCTCCGCCAGGCAATTCCTGCCACATGATATTTTATGTTATACAAATGTTCAGGCTTTTCTAAACTCAAAATTTTACTTCATGCGCCACGCGTTTAAAACACTGAAATATTTTGAAGTTAATAATGCACTAAAAACCTTTTTTTAAAATAAAAATACAATACATATGCATACGCTGTAAGTTTTCCGACATTCGTTGTTTTTTAAAAGAGTTCAATTTAAAGCTTTAAACGAGTGTTTTCCACTCCCAGATTAAGCATGAAGTAAAACGCATGAAAGCAGGCTTTTTTTCACTCGAAGTTTTACTTTATGCTCCACACGTATTAAACATTGAAAACTCTGAAATATTGTGAACAAGTGAACGTTATTTGAAATTAGGGTTTTATACGCGTGGTGCATAAAGTGAAATTTTGAGTTTAGAAAAGCGTGAATTTGAATTAGGAAGCTTCGCTTCCAAATCCAATCGTTCGGGCTTTTCTAAACTCGAAAATTTAATTTATGCTTAGTCTGGGAGTGGAAAATACTCTCCTAAAGCTTTAAACTAAACACTTATAAAAAATCAACGAATATCTGAAATATAATATAATTTATAAAGAAGTTGTAGCAAATTTATCAAAATCTGGTATTTCGTGAATTTTTTGAGTTTGAGTTTATAAAACTTAAATATATGTTGAACAATGTACTAATATATAGAAGGCAGAGCTGGAACGAATCCTCTTGAAATAGATTCGAATCACGAATCCGAATCACCTAATATGATTCGAATCACGAATACTCGAATAAAGGAGTCGCAAGAGATAAATATGATTAGAATCAAAGATTAAAATCCTGTTTTTTCGAATCACGAATACAAATTCTTTATGAATAAATTTGATTTTATTATTTTTTTGCAACAATTAATATATAAACATCGTTACCAGTTGTTTTAGCAAAAATATTCAAAACCTAATTATTTATTAATAACACTGAACATCGTTGATAACAGACTAAATATCTGATCCCTGTTACTCTGATTAAAGATGTATTTGTGTGTTTCTGAACTTCACTTTAAATCAGTGTTTTGTACGCGTGGCGCATGAAGTAAAATTTCGAGTTTAGAAAAGCCCGAAAATTTGTCTCGGGTCGCTGCGCGACCCTCGACAAATTTTCACGGGGCTTTTCTAAACTCGAAATTTTACTTCATGCTTAGCCTGGGAGTGGAAACATCCGTTTAAAACTTCAAAATGAACTCTGTTATACAACGACGAATGCCTGAAAATTACCTAAATAAAAAATGCACTTCTCTCCCAAAATATATCCTCAGACTGATTAAATATAAACGACAACTACAACAACAGAGACTTACAACAGACGAACGAACAAACTCTCAAACAAAAATTTAATGCACTAAACAAAGACATCCACAAATTAATTAAAGATTACAAACAAGACAAATGAATCCTAGCTTGCGAAGAAATAAACACACGACAGGGCAAAAACTACTGGGACCAAATAAAAAAACTATATAAATACAGAAAGACAGACATACTACAGAAACTACGACATCCGACAACGGAAGTGACTCCAAAGAAATAGCCGACATATTTGCCGAGTATTTTGAAGAAATTTTTCTGAGAAACAGACGATGACATATAATGACGATTTTTATAATACCGTAAACTCCTGGTACGCATCCTTCATAAATAATCATAATCCCTATCTCCCTGATGATGACATAGAATAGGAAGAGTATTTCAGTGTGCTACATAGAGGTAACAACAGCGCGCCTGATTATGATAACATTCCTAGATCAATCCTCAAATCCCTCCCAGAAAACATCAATAAATATATTATCAAAATCCTCAATTTCATGTACCAAACCTGAACCATCCCCCAGAAATGAAAGCAGGGTATAATTACGTGCATATTAAAACATGATAGCGATGCGCTAGAAGTCTATAGCTATAGACCAATGGCCCTGCTTTCAGTTCTGGGAAAAATATTTGTTTCCATTCTCAAAAATAAACTCCTAGCTCATATCTCCCAACACATTCCTCCCTATCAATTCGAATTCCTCCAAAATAGGTCAACCACTCTCCCACTCACTATCCTAACCTCCAACTGCCAAACAGCACACCTCGAAAACAAAAATCAGCTATATTATTCTTAGATATCAAAAAGGCCTTTGATTTTGTTTGGCATCGAGGTTTGCTGTTTAAGTGCAACTCCCTTAATATCCCATTACACTTAATTTATCTTATTGATAATTTCCTAAACAATCGACTCCTTAATGTCCGCTTCCAAAATACCATCACCCGGCATTTTATCCCCCAACAAGGTGTTCCTCAAGTCTCTCCATTATCTCCCCTCCTGTACAACATCTATGTTTATGACATATACAACCCTAACCCACAGTACCTTAATCCCTCTGCATATTTTCTTCTCTTTGCTGACGGCACTGCCCTTATAACACAACAACCCTTTCTAAAGCTCTCTCGACTCTCCAGGAGCTAATAGATTCCCTATCTCTTTATCCATTAATCTCAATAAATCCCATCTATTCATACTTTTCCACAGACCGCTCAATTCCCAATTTAGCATAAACATATCAAACACCGTAATCAGCCCATCCCCTGCTTGTAAATACCTTGGCATTACTTTCGACCCCAAACTATCCTTCAACTCCATTCCCAATCCACGAAAACAAAAATTCAAAATAGGGCACGGCATTTCAGATCGTTAACCTATCAGAGTAAAGGAATTACGACAAAAACAGCAGTCCCCATCTATAAAATAATCTGCCGCTCCATATTAGAATATGCTTCAATCCTCTTCCTCACCCCACGTCCCTCAACATTAAATAATATCGAAGTAGCAGAACGATCAGCCCTCAGAATCTTCACAAAAATCCGACATCCCAATAACCCACTTCACTACCCCTCCAATACCCTACTGTATAAAAAAACAGAAATAATCCCTATTCAACAACGACTTACCCAACTGTCCCAAAAAATCGCATCTAACCCACACATCCATGATATCCTTAATCACCTCTGTCTAGTACGAAACCCCAATATTTCTTCCAAATTCAACAAACCAGAAACCACCATTCGTCAATTCATCTCATCTCACATGAATCATAACTTACTGACAAGACAAGGAGAACTACAACTCAGGCTGAAAGACTGACGGTCGATAGCCAAGGATCTTAAAATAAAATATAAGTGTAAAAATAAACAAACTGTAATTTTTTTTAGTGCACTCATAGAATTATATTCAAATTTGCCAAAACACTAACAAAAAACCATAAGATAATATTAAATTTGTCAAAATCACCAGGCAAATTTCAAAACACGTAAACATTTATAAAATTAACTTAAATATTGACAAAAACAATGAAAACAATTTAACAAAATGGGGGTTTCCCATGGAAGAAAGTTATATTAAAAGGCCAGGGAAAAAAATCTTGAATCGGGAAAATTTCGGAAAAATTTAACATTTCAAATTGTGTGTCAGTTTTACTTCAAATAATATTAAATAAAATTTTTATAACTAGATTATTATCTTAAAAAACATTTTCAGTCATTTAATGTTCTTATCAAAGCATTCAGTTTGAAGTTTCGAACGAGCGTTTCCACTCCCGGACTAAGCATGAAGTAAAATTTCGAGTTTAGAAAAGCCCCGTGAAAATTTGTCGAGGGTCGCGCAGCGACCCGAGACAAATTTTCTGGGCTTTTCTAAACTCGAAATTTTGCTTCATGCGCCACGCGTATAAAACAGTGATTTAACGAGAAATTTAAAAACACAAAAGACATTTTTCATGTTAATCTTCACAATTAATTCGAGTTATTTTTGATGATTCAAATCCATTTGTAAGTATTTGAATCCTTTTATAAATATTCGAATCCTTTTATTAGGATTTGAATGACCCACATTTGGATTCGAATACGAATCCTCTTAAAAAAATGTAACGAATCCTGTTGAACTAAAGTATTCGAATGCCTCTTTTGAATCCTCTAAAAGGATTTGAATCCAGGATTCGAATCCTGCAGAGCTCTAATAGAAGGCATTTTTCATTTAAGTACCATGCGACTGTTTAAATTATGATTTAGAGTGGGCGGCATTATTTGTGCGGTTTCCAAGAATGCTAATTGAATGATGGAATAAATTTGAGGTTATGGTAAACTATGTGTTAACGGTCAGTAGTGCCAATCTAATTTAACATTGAACGCCTACTCCGAATCATGTTTTATATGTATCATCAGTATATACACTGGCGAGCAAAAAATAGAGGTCACTTTAAAATTATTACTTAGTTTTGGAATTTTTTTGTTTTAACTTTATGTTTGCAAATTGTAAACAATTGTACTATATTTTGCACACTAAATTAAAAAAGCAATGTTGAATCGTAAAGCATATTTATTGTTTTTATTAAGATAAATTCAAATTCAAAACTATTTGAATTCGAGAAAATAAGCTTACGCTTCTTATAGTTTGAACACTTTAAACATAATATATAAAATTACGAAAAAACTATTCGTGAAAATGCAAACAATGTTTTAATTAATAAGACAACTTAAGACGATAAATATCCATTGAAACAACTACTTCCCGTGCAAATACACCTCCGGATATTGAATTATACATATTAAATAAGATTTTAAATATTTCATTGTATAATTCAATATCCGGAGGTGAATTTGCACGGGAAGTAGTTGTTTCAATGGATATTTATCGTCTTAAGTTGTCTTATTAATTAAGACATTGTTTGCATTTTCACGAATAGTTTTTTCGTAATTTTATATATTATTGTTTTTATTGCCTATTTTGGAAATATCACAAATTTACAGTTCAGGCGAAGTTCGAATTTTTGTTCCTAGGACTAATATGGAACAAAAAATTATGAAAAAAACGTATCACTAATAACGAGTATTGCCCCCTCTTGCATTAATGACTGCTTGAAGTCGACGATGAGCACTTTGAATTAAATTAACGATCACATTTTGGTCGATATCCCATTCCTGCAATAGCAACTGTCTTAGCTCCTGAGCAGTTCTTGGAGCAGGTGTATGCTTTCTGATACGTTGTCCCAACTCATCCCATACATGTTCTATGGGATTCATGTCCGGGCTGAGAGCTGGCCAATCGAACCGCGAAATTCCCACTTCATCAAGATAATCTTTGACAACTCTGGCTACGTGAGGTCTAGCATTATCTTGCATGAAAATGCCGCGCCGGCACATAGTTGTCATGAAGGGCATAACATGATCTTCGAGAACCTCCGTAATGTATCTGTGAGCTGTCAGAGAGTCATTCTCTATAAAGACCAACTCTGTGCGTGCTTCGGTAGAAATTCCTGCCCAAGCCATAACCGACCCACCGCCAAATGGAAGTCGCTCATCAATACAAACTAAAGAGTATCTTTCTCCGCGTCTTCTCCACACTTTCCGACATTCGTCTGATCCATTAAGGCAAAACCGCGACTCATCTGAAAACAGTACCTTGCTCCAGTCCTCATTATTCCATGCCCTGTGATTTCGGGCAAAAGCCAATCTTGCAACACGATGTCGGCGTTGTAAATGTGGACCTGTAGCCATCTTTCTACAAGACAATCCAGCAGCCCGAAGCCTTCTCCTAACGGTCCATTCACTAACATTTACATCTCTAACTTCATGGAGTTGATTTCGTAGATAAATTGCAGAAGCTGTTCTATTCCGCAAACTTGTAGACACCAAAAAACGGTCATCTCTGATCGTGGTGACTTTTTTTCGCCCGGATCCTGGTTTTCTGGTTATCAGGCCAGTACCCAAGTAACGCTGATACACTTTTTGTATAGCACAAAGGCTTTTGCCAACAATCCTTGCAGTTTCACGTTTTCCTCGCCCATCTTCAATCGACGCTATAATTCTTGCCACAACAATAGGGCCTAAAGGCATTATGACTTGTTAAGTACAGTACACCGTGTGAATGACAAGTTTCGCAGAGAAAAATCAACACTAAGTAAGAAGACCATAACGAAACGTAGGTTTTCAATTAGAGCGAAATGGATGTTGTTTCATAAAAGTCTGTAACACGGTGATAGTAACTGACAGATAGATAATATTTGTCAGGAAATGTATTATTAAACGCCTACTTTGGTTTACAATTTGAAAACTTAAAGTTAAATCAAAAAAAATTCCAAAACTTAGTCATCATTTTAAAGTGACCTCTATTTTTTGCTCGCCAGTGTATATCCCAATGATTACATTATAAATTTCAAAAATTACCAGCCTCAATAATTACCATATTACTGGTAATATTACCCAATTTTAAATTACCGGTAATATAACATCAATATCATTAGACAAGAGAGAATTATTGCCCTGTATTAATTTTCACGTGCTAAAACTACTTTTTAACATTGTTAAACATTTAAAATACTTTGGTTTGTTTCATTATTTATAAAGCGTAGAAACTTAATTATTTATTTCGTAACATTTGCCTTTAAAAATGGAATATTCATGAGGTCTTGAATGTTTTACAGCGTCCTCAATATTCATGCCCGTTTTAAATCCTCTTTTAATTAGAATTGATCCCCTTTCTTTGTCCTACATCAGAATCAACCCTAAAAAATATTTACGCCCTTTATGTAAATAAATCTGCAATTTATAGGAATGAAACTACTTTTTATTTAAACAATATATTTTGTATACTTTTTTTTATAACTAATAACAAAGCGGTCCAGATAAAATAAATATTATTTGATAAAACACTTTTTACATTGTTTGTATAACACTTTTTATTGAATATGACTGCAGTTTCGACAAATTTAACTTGTCACTATTAAAACATACATACTTCATATTTGATAATGACAAGCTAAATTTTAAATTCAATTCTTTATTCAAGTGAGGAAAAATATACAATAATAATGTACAGTGTCCAAACCGATAGTGTCAAATACTACATAACTACACTAACTGTCAAAGAAAATAGTACCATCATCACTAGTCGATAGCCAGTTATCAAGAGGAAGTTTATTTTATTTATATTTATTGATTATAAACAATAATGTAATTAATTATTTTGTATTGTCCTCTGATAATAAAGATTTGTTATATATATAAATTAAAATAAAAAATAAAAAAAAAACATTAAAAAATTAAAAACAAAAAAAATTCAAAATTAAAAATGAATCAGTAAACTTAGTATAATATTTATAATAATACTATATATATAATTGTCAACATTTAAATTAATAAATATATTATACAATAAATGTTCTGTTATATATTGTTGTTGTCGTGAACAAAGTATAGTGTATAACTCGCATTTAATTGCTATTAATCACTCGAACGACTTGCTCCACTCGCCTTCGGCTCGTTCCGCAAACGTCGTTCTCGTGATTATTAGCTATCATTATATACTCGTTGTACAATATACTATTTTATTATCGATTTTTATTATTTCTAGTTGATTTTTACCACCATCCCCTGTGGACCTGCGCTTGGGTCATCATGGGTTTAATTAATCATCTAATATTTCTGTATTGTAGAGGCTACTACTTCGTTATACATGTTAGTTTTACAATAAAACACTTTTTACTTTGTTTGTATAACACTCTATATTGAATGTGACAGTCACATTCAATATAGAGTGTTATACAAACAAAGTAAAAAGTGTTTTATTGTAAAACTAACATGTATAACGAAGTAGTAGCCTCTACAATACAGAAATATTAGATGATTAATTAAACCCATGATGACCCAAGCGCAGGTCCACAGGGGATGGTGGTAAAAATCAACTAGAAATAATAAAAATCGATAATAAAATAGTATATTGTACAACGAGTATATAATGATAGCTAATAATCACGAGAACGACGTTTGCGGAACGAGCCGAAGGCGAGTGGAGCAAGTCGTTCGAGTGATTAATAGCAATTAAATGCGAGTTATACACTATACTTTGTTCACGACAACAACAATATATAACAGAACATTTATTGTATAATATATTTATTAATTTAAATGTTGACAATTATATATATAGTATTATTATAAATATTATACTAAGTTTACTGATTCATTTTTAATTTTGAATTTTTTTTGTTTTTAATTTTTTAATGTTTTTTTTTTATTTTTTATTTTAATTTATATATATAACAAATCTTTATTATCAGAGGACAATACAAAATAATTAATTACATTATTGTTTATAATCAATAAATATAAATAAAATAAACTTCCTCTTGATAACTGGCTATCGACTAGTGATGATGGTACTATTTTCTTTGACAGTTAGTGTGGGTGGTGAGATGAAATGAAGTCGAAAATGGTAGATGTGGGATTTTTGTGTTTTCGGGTAACATGAGGGTTTAGACGTTTACAGAATTGGGAAAGGAATTGGAAGTTTGAAGGGTTTGTTGCGAATTTGTCTGCGAGGTATTGTAGCCTATTTTCGATTGGGGATACATTTTAATTTATTTCTTTTTAATTTTTATTTTCCGTTTTGTTTTATAATAATTTGACAGATAAATTATGACAGATTGCGGTATCATAATTTGAATGTGTAATAGAGCTTGTATTAAAACGCGAGTTAGCTTGGTAAAAATCCACATTAAACACGACCGTGTTAAAAAACCACATTTAACACGCCCGTGTTTAATGCACCCCATTTAATTTGCCCACAACATTCAATAATGCATATATTATTAGATTGTTGTGAACAAACAAATTTAATTAAATTAACCAAAGTGGCACAAAAGTCGATACAAATCATGACAAATTGAAGACGTTATTTCTTTGTTAATATGAGATTTAATCAAAATAGTATAAAGTAACAGAGCTAAGACGAATCCTCGCAAAAAGGATTCGAATTACGAATCCGAATCACCTAATATGATTCGAATAACGAATACTCGAATAAATGATTCGTAAGAGAAAAATATGATTGGAATCAAAGATTCGAATCCTGTTTTTTTAAACGAATACAAATCCTTTAAGAATAAATTTAATTTTATAATTTTTCATTAACATATAAATATCGTTGCCAGTTGTTTTAACAAAAATATTTAAAACCTAATTATTTATTATTACCACTGAACATCGTTGATAACAGACTAAAAATCTGATTCCGTGTAACTCTCAATAAAAATGTATTTGTGTGCTTTTGAAATCCACTTTAAATCAGTATTTTATACGCGTGGCGCATGAAGTAAAATTTCGAGTTTAGAAAAGCCCCGTGAAAATTTGTCTCGGGTCGCTGCGCGACCCGAGACAAATTTTCACGGAGCTTTTCTAAACTCGAAATTTTACTTCATGCTTAACCTGGGAGTGGAATCACTCGTTCAAAACTTCAAATTGAACTCTATTATAAAACCGACGACTGCCTGAAAATTACGTAAATAAAAATACAGTAAATATGATTTAAACCAGGAAAGTCAGAGAAAAGTCATGGAATTTTATTCAAATTGACCAAAACACCAATAAAAAAGCTATATTATTTTATTAAGTTTGTCAAAATCAACTGTCATAAAAATTACAAAACACGTAAAAATTTATAAAACCAATAACAATGAAAACAATTTTTTCAACTGTTTGTTATTTCCTCATTGTCAACACTGACGCGCTTAACATATTGATATAAATGTAGTGTCAAACCTCCGCTGTAAGATATAAATCGTTTTTATTTGGGAAATGTTGAAAAATTATTTCCAAAGTGAGTCATGTGTCGCAATGCAGTGTGGTACAGAGACATGCTGACTGATTTTTTGTAGCGGCAATTAGGCGATTTTGACTTGGGCGAGCTGTGGTCCCAGCAGGATGGAGCAACGTGCCACACCAGCCGTACAACTATCGATCTGTTTCACACTAAGTTTGGTAACCGTATTATCAGTCGTTTTGAAGACATTAATTGGCAATCGCGCAGCTGCGGTTTGTCGTCGTTGGACTAATTTTTGTGGGGATGTGTTAAGGACCGTTGTTACTTCAAGGATTCGCAAACAATTGAAGCACTGACGGAAAACATTCGTTGAACTATTCGTCAAATAGACCCACAAACAATCGAAAATGTACAGCAAAATGAAAAGGATGTACTACTGTCAAGATAGCCGGGGGGGGGGGGGGGCATTTAACTGAAATTGTTTTCCATAATTAATCGGAAGGTGTACTTTCTTGAATAAAGCAACAATTACTAAAAAATATTCAACGGTGTAGTTTTAATAATAATAATAATAATAATAATAATAATTCTTTATTAACGGACAAGCCATTTACAATGTAGAGCCAAAAACATATAACTAAAATGTTAATAGCAATTTCAAAAAGAAACCATCAGATGGCCCACCCTTTATTAGTTATTTACATTATGTATTCAAAAATCCGGATTACCTGAGATTCAACGATGAGTCGGGATTTTCCTGATGGTTAAAAAGCATCATGGTTCCAAAGAGATCACACAAAACATTCACACTCTAGCGTATTTTTGTGACTTTTAAAAAATCCGGATGTTTTACTAATTCGGACAAACAAAAATGGCGGTTTCCCACAGAAGAAAGCTATATTAAATGGTCAGAGAAAAAAATCTTTAAACAGGAAAATGTCGGAAAAATTTACCATTTCAGATTGTGGCTACCATGTCAGTTTCGCTTCAAATAATAATAAACAAAATTTTAAAAACTAGATTATTATCTTTAAAAACATTTTCAGTCATTTAATGTTCTTATCAAAACATTCAGTTTGAAGTTTCGAACGAGCGTTTCCACTCCCAGACTAAGCATGAAGTAAAATTTCGAGTTTAGAAAAGCCCCGCGTAGAAAATTTGTCGAGGGTCGCGCAGCGACCCGAGACAAATTTTCACGGGGCTTTTCTAAACTCGAAATTTTACTTCATGCGCCACGCGTATAAAACATTAAAATATTATTATTATTATTTTGTAAAAGGTGAGTATTGATAATTTCGTAACTGTCATTAAAGTATGGACTTAATGTCGGCTGACGCCAATTTATATCAACTGTATAGTTCAAATGTAAATTTTTGTATATATCAACTGTCATTAATAACCTAACCAAAACACAAGCAATGCGCTCGAAATGTCAAAAAGTCACATACAATGTGGATAGTACGTTAAAAAGTGATGAAACTTTAAGAGTTACGTTGGTTAGTTAGATTAGGTTACATTTCGCTCTATCAAGTTCGGTTAGGTTAGATATCACTCTGTGAAATGAGGTTAGGTTAGACTAAATGACTAAATGTCAGCTCACGCCAACTTATGTCAACTGTCACTATAATTCAAATGCCGGTTAATGCCTACGTCAACTGTCATTGTATCAACTGTCATTATAGTTCAAATGCGGGTTACTGCTTACGTCAACTGTCATTTCATTAACTGTCATTATAGTTAATACGTCAATTACCGCCGACTTATGTTAATGTAGTTCAAATACAGGCTAATGCCAATCTACATGTAGGTTAACTGTCATTATAGCCTAAATCCCGGCCAATACCGACTTGTCTTGTTGTAAACCTATATCATATGTCATTTTTTTTTAAAACTAGATTATTATCTTTAGAAACATTTTCAGTCATTTAATGTTCTTGCCAAAGAAATTAGTTTAAAGTTTCGAACGAGTGTTTCCACTCCCAGACCAAGCATGATATAAAATTTCGAGTTTAGAAAAGCTTAAAAATTTGGGCTTTTCTAAACACGAAATTTTACTTTATGCGCCACGCCTATAAAACAGTGATTTAACGAGAAGTTTAAAATAACACAAAACAAATTTTTCATGTTGATCCTCACAATTAATTCAAATTATTTTTTACGATTCAAATCCTTTTTTAAGTATTCGAATCCTTTTATAAATATTCGAATCCTTTTATAAATATTCGAATCCTTTTATAAGGATTCGAATCAAACGCACGTGGATTCGAATACGAATCCTCTTAAAAACATGTAACGAATCCGGATCACGAATCCAGTTTATCTAAAGTATTCGAATGACTCTTTCGAATCTTCTAAAAGGATTCGAATCCTGAATGATTTGAACCCTGCCAAGCTCTGTAAAGTAATTATACAAAATCAATTATAATACATTTTCAAAGAACTGTGTAAATTTTAAATAAAATCGTCAAAAGCAGCAAACATGAAAATTTACCAATCAATAAAATTCATAAATATTGATAATTTCAACAAAAAAGAAAATGCAATTATAATGTTTTCCACGTCTTTAATTTTTCGTACAAATCAATCAAATTGAATTTATTTATTTATTTTCGAGGTCCATTTATAATATATAATACTAAAATGTTATTGATTATTTCAATGAAAGTATTGTGAACCAATAAAATTAGCCGAATTTGCACCAAGTTTTAATAATTGGAGAAACTCTCCTTTTACAGTTGACCATAGTAACTCAACTCACACTAACATCAAACGCTTTTTTACGAATAAAATTAAGTAAGATGTCTCGCTTTAATAACAAGAATGAAGATATTAAAGAAACTGTTGAAACACTCAAACATTAGAATTGTGGAAGCAATTTACAGTTTTTTGCAATACCTAATAATACGAGCTTATGGCACTTAAATTAGACTGAATATTATAAACGGTGGAGGTTTCTACTTCGTTATACACGTTAATTTAATAAAATAAAACACTTAAACTTTGTTTGTATAACACATTATGTTTTATTTTTGTGACTGCAGTTTCGGCAACTCAACTTGCCATTATCAAACGTTTGATAATGGCAAGTTGAGTTGCCGAAACTGCAGTCACAAAAATAAAAAATATTGTGTTATACAAACAAAGTTAAAGTGTTTTATTTTATTAGGCTGAATATGTTTATTCATCGAAATAACTTAAATATCATGTTGTGATAGATTGTAAATATTTAAATAATTAACACTGATTACTTTTTTGTATTCACTTTTTACTTTCCTCCGTATGTAATACAAAGGGAAAGTATTGTTTTCGTGAAAATTTTCGAATCAAAAATTTTTGCGGAAATATCCGTTTTGAGGTCCCCTGAGTCGAATAAGACCATTTTTGAAAAATGTCTGTCTGTCTGTCTGTCTGTCTGTCTGTCTGTGTGCGCTGTACCGCAAAAACCGCTAAAGATATCGAGATGAAACTTGAAACTTAAGCTTTTTGTTACAATCGGAAGAACTGAAAAGCTTTTGGTGAAAATCGGAAAACCGGAAGTGGTACTTTACTCTTAGCGTTTTTCAGTTTTTTCACATTTTTTCAATAAATGTTCATCAAACAAAAAATTCTTTCAAATAAAAGTTGTAGATAATAACAAAATGAAGATGTATTGTTCATTTACTTTTTGTCATAGCACTCTTAGTTTTTGAGATATTCAATAAATAGTGTTTTTTTATCTAGTCATTGGTTTGTGTCAGTATGTGTTGATCCAATTGAAAAATGTTTTAAATAAAAGGTGTAGTTATCAAAAAGTTGAAGATATTTTGAAAATAATAATGCTACAAATATTTTAAAAGTGATTTAATACGCAATTTACGGGGGAATGTACTATGATGGACACATCACCATTTTTTATTTTGAACTTGAATTGTTTCTTTCTCTTTTCTGTTTTTTTATTTTCTATAATGAAAAATCTATAGAGATGATTGAACCTGAATTAAACCTTGAAAACATAATAAAAACCCAACTGGTGTAAAACAATAAGAGAAATCTAGACTCGTTTCGTCATCTTAATTAAGTTCTTCGGAGACGCTTCTTTGGCTAGAGCTCGAGGACTGGTCACACGGGTTTGTCCAGAGGTCGGGATAATTACAGGTGCGCTTCCTCAAATGAGATTCCGTCAATGGTCTCGAAAGAGTTTACGTAATGAGCATTGAATTATTTACCCGCGGAAAAATTCCCTCCTCACGTAACCGGATTAAATAATTTATATTTTGGACGGCGTGATCCGCGCCGCATTTCGTATTTATGCGCTCCAGGACTTTGATTTAGAGACGAGTTTTCGACCAGGCCTCTGGACGAGAGACCAATCTGCCGAAAGCTAGGGTGTAAATTATTGATTTGTTGGGGAGCTATTTGACCAGGTTTATTAAATTTACACACGTTGATGTACATTTCATTCCTTGATATTTACACAAATGGTTAAAATTATATAGTTATTTATTTAAGTTTATTTGTAGAAGACATGGGTTTCACATATATTACAATTGTCAAAGGAGAAAACACATAAATAAAACTACTTAATATTAATATGAAATACAATAAGTTAAAGTTACAATTCCAATTATTCACTGAATATTCATATTGAACCGCCTGTGGTATATCATTAAAAGTGTCATGCAGAAAATCGCTTACTGAGTAATATGCCTTTTTTATTAATATCTTTTTTAGCGCATTTTTACAAATATTCTGTTGCTTAATTTTTTTGAGGGAATCTGGTAGTTTATTATACAGCGTAAGATATATTTTTGTATGTAGGGAATTTTACTTTTAAGTGTACATATTTTAATGATTGCTTGTTGATCAATTACTTGCTCGAAATATTAAATTTTTGTTGATTTGGAAAATTTATACATTTTCGTCGATGTGTCCAAATTTTTACAATTCTGAAGTTTTTGTAAAATTTTATGATGTGTGTTGGTTTTGACGATTTTATTTAAAATACACTGGCGAAAGAAATTAACGCATCATTTGTGATTTTTTTGATATCTTGGAATCGAGTTTTCTTTGAACACAAACATATTTTTACAATAAGAAATCTTATCAAGCATGCTGTTTTACATGTTGTGTTTTGTCTTTTGTTCTCATGGTTTTCTGTCAATAAATAAAATGAAGCACTTTTCATTATTCTGACTGTAAGAAAGGTTCATATAAAATTTCTTTTTGAGTTTGTTTTCAAGTAATTGTTAAAATTAAGTGCTAAATAGTGAAGAATGAATATGGATAGATGTCCGAATCTTAATTTAAGCAGTGAAGAAGCTGTGATTGTGGTTACACTTGCAGAAGAAGGTAGGAGTCAGCGTTACATCAGTCAGCGTCTTGGTGTTAATCAATCGACCGTATCCCGTGCCTTGAAGAGACATCGGGAAACTCAGGCATACTCAAGAAGGCCAGGACAAGGGAGAAAAAGGGCCACAACTGCTGTTCAAGACGTTTTTTTAATGATGCAGACGTTACGCGAACGGTTTATTACGGCTCCTAGGCTACAAAATATGCTCGCAGAGATCCACATTGTTCATGTAAGTTCCGTTACTATCAGAAAAAGGTTACGTGGTTTTAATTTAACTCCGAAAACAGCGGCAAAAGGACCACAATTAACCGCAGACCATCGCAGAGCCAGGTTAACATTTGCGCAAGAACATGTAAACTGGTTACAGGCCGATTGGGCTAATGTTATGTTTAGCGACGAGTCCAGATTTTGTCTTTACGGCAATGACAGACGAATGCATGTATACAGACGGCCAGGTGAACGTTATGCGCAGTGTAACATTGTTCCGACTGTTATGTTTGGTGGAGTCTCTGTTATGGTGTGGGGTGGTATCACTTTAGAGGCTCGTACGGAGTTGGTGGTCATACCAAGAGGAAGCATCACGGCAGCGTCTTATATTGCAAACATTTTAGAACCATCCGTAATGCCTTTTGCTCCCTTTGGAGGAAACGATTTCCTATTTATGCATGACAATGCAAAACCACACAGTGCCCGAATTGTACAACAGTATCTTGACCTAGTGGGTATCAACACAATGCAATGGCCAGCCAGGAGTCCCGATCTTAATCCGATCGAACACCTATGGGACGCGATGGGCAGACGCCTTAGAGCACTTCCTCGGCGTCCAAGCAATCATCAAGAGCTTGGACAAAGATTGCAGGAAATTTGGGAAGATATTAACCAGGATGAAATTGGATCATTAATTAACAGTATGAGCCGTCGCTGTCAGGCAGTTATTCGAGCAAGAGGAGGAAACCCTAGATATTAAGTCTTATAATCACATGTTAACTTTTTTCCTCTTTTTATTTATGACATTATTTTAGTCATTAATGAAAGAAAATGTCTTGAAAATCATTATTATAGTTCACTTGGTTTTGTTGTTATTTTTTTTGTTGTTAAACATCAAAACTTTATTTTTAAATTAAACAAATTAATGTGATGCGTTAATTTCTTTCGCCAGTGTAGTTACACACGTAATTATTTAAAATTTCTGATTTTTTTTAAATATTGGCATCCAGGTTTTTTTTTATCAAGTATACTTTCACATATTGCAAATTAACATTTGTAAATTTTTGAATATGTGATAAAATCTAAGCAGTATATTTTGAACTTCACTTTAAATCAGTGTTTTATACGCGTGGCGCATGAAGTAAAATTTCGAGTTTAGAAAAGCCTGAAAATTTGGTTTGCTCGCGTAGCGCTACGCGCTACGCGACCAAACCAAATTTTGAGGCTTTTCTAAACTCGAAATTTTACTTCATGCTTAGCCTGGGAGTGGAAAACATTCGTTTAAAGCTTCCGATTGAACTCTTTTAAAAAACAACCAATATCTGATTTACATCATATAAGCTGTAATTGGGACATGTATACTTAAAAGAAAAACTCCTTGTATGTCAAGTAATGTTGACAGTGGTATGAAACATTGAATGTGTATCAAATATGTCAAAAGTTTGGATTATGTCAAATATCTTATAAAACGTGAGCCTCGTACTTTATTTAAATTTTTTCTAAGAATTTTAATCGTGAGTTACTTAATTAGGCACACCGCATCTAATGCGTAGATTAGATCACGGCTGCATTATCAATTTTATTAAATTTATTTAAAAAAAAAGTTAAAATAAAAATGGCTGGGAAATAACAGGGATAATTAAATAGTAATTAGATACTTTTTGAGTTGGTTCTGTGTTGTTTTAAAAATGAAGTGTTTTTCAAACATCATATTAAACCCGTGATTTACACGCCTGGCACATGAAGTAAAATTTCAAGTTTAGAAAAGCCTGAAAATTTGGATTTGCCGGAGCGCGACTCGCTTCGCTCGCGCGCTCCGGCAAATCCAAATTTTCAGGCTTTTCTTAACTCGAAATTTTACTTCATGCTTAATTAGGGAGTGGAAACACTCGTTAGAATATTATTGAATACTATAATAAATCTGAAGATCTGAAAGAGAAAAGTCAAAGTAAATATAACTAGTGTTTTCAAAAAAAATAATTTTAGAACATATATTTTACTAAATCTGTAAAATGAAATATAGAACAACAACACATACGATAATGACTTTTTCGGAACAGTTGACCAATCATTCCTTAACTCCTACACCTCCCATACGCCGGATGATATTATCGATGAGACCGAGTATTTCGAAAACTTGCATAAAGGTAAAAACACAGCGCCGGGTTATGACAATATCCCTAGAATGATCCTTAAATCCCTTCCAGAAAAAATACACCAGCATATCCTCAAGATTTTTAACAATTTATATTCCTTGCAACTCTTTCCCCAAGAATAGAAGCAGGGTGTAATAACCTGCATACTTAAACCTGACAACAACAGATCAAACGTATCTAGCTATCGACCTATTACCCTGCTCCCTGTCTTGGGCAAGTTGTATGAAAATATCCTAAAAAATAAACTCCTTACTTATGTCTCCAACCACATCCCTCCATATCAATTCGGATTTATGGCAAACCGTCCTACCACTCTTCCCCTAGCTATACTCACCTCAAACCTACATACAACTCACCTTCAGGGTCATAAATCCGCGATCCTGTTCCTTGACATCAAAAAAGCATTCGACACAGTATGGCATCAGGGTCTACTATATAAATGCGCCTACCTTAACATCCCACCCCACCTAATAAATATCCTATACAATTATCAAAATTCAATTTGTGTTCAGTATTCCGGCACCAGGTACCCACAGACGCGTTTCGGACTTCAAGGTCCTCTTCAGTGTGGTCCCCTGTATATGCACTTTGTGCATTCGTGTCACTGACGATGCCACTATGAAGCATTAGATGGCGTTAGATATCGAAATCATTAATAGTTTTCACATATTGGCTTGAAATAGTCAGAAATGTTCAGTATTCCTCAGCACTGGGTCGGGACCACACTGAAGAGGGCCTTGAAGTCCGAAACGCGTCTGTGGGTACCTGGTGCCGGAATACTGAACAAAAATTCAATTTTGATATTTGTTTTCTGGTTTCGTGGTTTCTCGCTCGTGGACGAAACAGTGACCTGTATATGCACTTTGTACATTCGTGTCACTGACGATGCCACTATGAAGCATTAGATGGCGTTAGCTATCGAAATCATTAATAGTATCCTATACAATTTCCTACACAACCGTTCCCATAAAGTTAAAATAAGAACCTCCTTCTCATACTCTTTCTCCCCACTTCAAGGTATCCCTCAAGGTTCCCCGCTATCTCCCTTGCTCTACAACATATTCGTCCACGATATATATATAATCCTAACCGAACTTACCACAATCCCTCTTCCTATATTTTACAATATGCAGATGATACTGCTCTAGTTGCTCACTCTTCCACTATAGCAAAAGCCGTCAACACTCTTCAGGTCCTAATCAATAAAACAATAAATTGGTTCAACAAATGGAGGATATCCATCAATATCCAAAAAACTAAATAAGTTTTTAAATTCACATGAGGAATGCTAAATATTTCAACTAGTTTTTAATATATCTTTATATCTTTAACGAAACTTGAAAAACAATTTACCTCTTTTCGTTGTTTAAATAAAATCTAAACAAGAAATTATACTTTTTTCAACTAGGTAAATTGATGATATGTATAATATATTTGAATTTCATGAGGAAAATTATTTAATTTTCTCAGATATTAGAATGTTATTAAATCATGCTAAAAACATAAAATATTCCTGTCGATTTTCAGTATCTATGTATCGGCAATTTTTATCAGTATTTTTTTTTAAACTCGTCTTGTAAATTTACTTACCTACTTATTTTAAACTTCTGAACAAAAAATAACTTGATTTTAGAAAAAATATTTATATTTCTGAGGTGCAGCCCTTGAAACATTTTACTTGATAATTTTGGCCCTCGAAGCAATTTCGGTTGGCTAGCCCTGCATTAGATGCACTCAGCCTAACCTAACTAAGTAACAGGTATCCAAAATTCATAAAAACCTAACATAACTAACACAATTTGTCATTCAACTTTATCTTCTAACCTGTTTTAAACCAACTTTTCCGGCAGTTACTCGGATTAAAGTAGGTTATATAGGTACCAGTTTCCAAGATACTTTCTTTGTGAAATTAAAACCAACAGAGCCAACCTGTCTAAATTAACCTAACTTCACAACTTATTCAACTTTACTAAATTTTGAGGTTAAGTGACGTCTGCAAACTTTTTTCTTTGTATGTCACTAAATCAGTTCTACATAATCGAGTGGGCCAAGATCCAACTAACTTTATAACCATATAACTTTAATTTGGTTCTTATTGATCACTTGATGAAACATTTTAACTAATATTTGAATTTGAATTAATTATTAATTATTAATTATTCCTTGAGAATGACGATAAGTCGAAACTAGTTGGATAATAAAGAAATTCGTGAAACAAACCAAGTGCCTTTAATTCAAATTCAAATATTTATAACCATTTTCAAAAATGTCGTTTGTCATTCAACTTTATCTTCAAACCTGTTTTGGAACAAACTTTCCGGCAGTTACTAGAAATAAAGTAGGTTATATAGGTACCACTTTCCAAGATACTTTCTTTATGAAGTTAAAACCAACAGAATCAACCTGTCTAAATAAACCTAACTTCACAACTTGTTATCTAACCTAATCCAAATTTAGTAAATTGTGAGGTTAAGTGACGTCTGCAAACTTTTTTCTTTGCTTGTCACATAATCAGTTCTACATAATCGAATGAGACAAGATCCAATTAACTTTAAAACCATTTTCAAAAACGTCAACAAAAAATCGTTATAAAATATCAAAATATGATATTTACACAACATTTAACTGGTACCATACTGGGGGCCATACTTTAGAGACCCCTGGGTTAGATTATGACAGCTACTAAATGTTTGACCTTGTATATCTGGAGTCTCTAAACTACGGACCGCGACCCGCAGTTAAATTTTACGTAAATGTAATATATTGAAAATGTATACAGATTTTTCTTTAAAGTTTTTAAAATTGATTTTAAAATTAGAAAAAAGTTTCGAGGCCCCTGCTGTATACTAAACAAATTAATTAATAGAAAAGAATGATATTTACTTCAAAAACAAGCACACAGCTCACCGCATTGCAATGTCAAACATTTGACAGCTGTCAGAAGCAAGTGATGCACGTAGACCTACGTTAAATTACCTTCTAACCTAACTTAAACTTGCAATCGTGTAAAGTTAGATTAGTTTAACTCAACTCTACTTCACAATTTAGTGAACTTTAGTTAGATTCGATAACTGCTACTTAGTTAGATAGCTGATTGTGTTAGGTTAGATGAAGATTTTATGTGTGACGCATCTATTATTCAGTTAAGAATTTTATCAGGATTACAAATAACGTATTCTTTTAAACATAAAAAAGAAACACACAAGTAGATCTAGGCAAGTTTATTTTAAAAAATGGGTCTTGTCTAGTCTACATATCGATCAACTACTTCCGAAACCTCGTAAGTACAAAATGTAAAATTTTAGAGGAGCATAAAATACTTGTTAATTTTTATATAAGCTGCGTAATCTTTCTGTTTTTTGTTATGGTACGTATAGCTTCATCATGAGCTATTAGGGTTATGATTTTTACATGGTTGCCATGTGCTTAATTACCCTATCATAAAGATATCAATAATCAATTGCAACATGGCATTTATATATCAGTGTCATTACATAACAAACAGTAGGGATACCCAAATAATCAAAGAACCTTAGAAAAATAAATCTCAAATCTGGTTAATCAAAAAAACTGAATACACATAAAGTTTGCCCATATATGGAATAATATTAAAATGGCAAGTGCTAAAGCAATTACAGCCAATATATCGATCAATATGTTGAATTTCACACTAAGTCTGTCTTACCCCTTGCACATTAAGTAAATTTTAAGACTTTTCTAAACATTACTTCATGCTAAATCGAGAAGTGCAAACCAAAATGACATTTTGAAATAAAGATAATTATGAATATTATTATTATGCTTAAAATAAAATAAACACTAATAATTGACATTTCTTAAAATATAAACTCTGATTGGCATATTTTGTCTCGTGCCCCTCTCTGTTAAGAATATCTGGCTACGCCCATGCATCAGACTCTTAATTGGTCCTACCTTAAAAAATACTGTTTTATTTATTTTATCAAGGACTGCAAATCTATGTTAAAAGTAAAATAAACATGAATAATTGACATTTCTTGAAATATAAACTAACTTTAACATACTTTGTCTCGTGTACCTCTCTGTTAAGAATCCTGGCTACACTCATGCACAAGACTCCTTATTAATCCTACCATTAAAATTACTGTTTTATTTTATTTTATATAACATGGATCTACATTTATTATAAAATATTTAATGGCTTCAAAAGAAAATCCATTTGCCCAGCCTGATCACAAATTAATCTGTAGCATCATAAAAAATCAATAAAACGTAACTTAATTAAAAAATCTGTCCCTTATAAAAATCCGATATTGCCTGATCAGCATGATAAAGAAATACATAAATCTCTCATAAAGTTCAAATATTCACTTTCTCTTCTCATATTCTAACTCAAAAGTGTGTTTGATATAATTTAATACGAAAAAAAAAATGTTACTACATACACACCCGAATAAATTGGACGGAGGATTTGTCGGAATGAAATGCTCATAAGGACGAGAGGATTACGATGATAAATAACACGTCGTGTCATCGTAATATATTCGAATAATAATCCGATATGAGTAAATAATAACGTCATTACCGCAGGTATTCGACCACACGATTTGCGTTTATTTATGGACCAAGTTTTCGAGGTGGATAACCTTTGAATACACAAAAACAAAGTGACATGTACCATCGGTGGAAATAAAATGTTGGGACACTTAAAATTTGTTTAGTGTGTGTCAAACTTTGGACTTATCAGTTAATTGTCATTTGATGTGTCAAAACTAGTATTGTCAAATTTGTGAATCAAAACGAACGCGATGCTAACCAAAATTTCCAAATATTCGGTTGCCAAGGCAGAGCGAACAAATATTGGGAATTCATTGCGATCATATTTTGCGAACGCGTTCGCTATAATAAAGACAGAGCACTTTCGCATATACCTATCTCTTTCACTCTTATTACTAATATCGTATGTTCAATAAAAAAAAACCTGATTTTATCTTTTTTTTTAAATTTAAGTTGGCTACACGCTTTAGGAATTGACATATAAAACGTCAGACATAATAATTATAATGAATAATTTCAGAGTTGCCAACCTACAATATTTTCCATGGCACTCTAGAGGTTTTATTTTATTGAACATACGATACATTGCTAATGAGTTGACTAGTTCAATTTGACATACACATACTTTGACGTTAAAGTTTGTATTTGTGTTTGCTTGACCCTAAATTGTGCGGGACATCTCTAAAAGTAACGAAGTGAAGGCTTCACGTTTTTGGATGAACTTGTTAATAAGACCGATATGTTTATTGATAGTAAAAACATAATACTTGGAGGATAACCTCATTTCTGTTCTAAATGGGATTTTGGAAGAATAATGCACACAATTTGATTAACTTAATCAGTTAATTAGTATTAGTACTTCTTAAATTAGTATTAGTACTTCTTAAATTAGTATTAGTACTTCTTAAATTAGTATTAGTACTTCTTAAATTAGTATTAGTACTTCTTAAATTAGTATTAGTACTTCTTAAAAACACAAGGATTGTATTTACAAATTGTTCACACAATCGTTTGTTGATAAAAGAGATATGTTTAGAAACTCTTACAAATTTATAACATTCTTATATTCTAAACTTTTGACTTAATCAGAGGTTTAATCAATGATTAGTTCGTGATTAAAGGTAATCAGTCGAGGTGCAAATACGCCTAAGTTCATGTGGCAGTCTTATGAAATCATGGATTCCATTACATAGTGGAATCTGCATTTAAAAATAAGGCTTCTTTCAGGATTTATTATTTTGACAACATTAGTCAAAATTTGACAACGCTAGTCAAAATTTGATAATACAAGTCAAAACTGAACATCCCTTTTTTTTCCTCTCATTTATATATTTTTATCGTCAGGAGTGAGGTTATAATATGGAGATATTATAACCTTTCTTTAAATAACCTGACTTAACCGTTATAAATTTAGTTATATTTGACATTACCCAATTTTCAAAACTTCAAATTAAGTTTTTTTGTAATATCTATGAATGCCTAAAAATGTACAGCGTATAAAAGTATAAAATACAAAAACTGTTCTTTTGTAATTACACTCCATACTCAACATACATTTTTATAATGAAATTTTAAACTGATTATGGTAATTATCGATTCGTGTTCAGTGTACCTAGGTTAATTTTAAACGAGTAAATGAGGAAAATTGTTGCATATTTATCGAGTTTTGTGTTATCCCGAGATCTAATTAAAATTCACACCGGGGCGCAAATAATCTGTCAATAACACAGTTTCGAATACGTCCATGTAAAATTGTTTACCTTTTATTAACGCAGCATCGAATAAATGTTAAAATTGTAGCTGCAGATTATTAAATATAAACAGAAAATACTATGCACCCTCAACTCTTTTAATTTGATTCCTATTGCAAATATTTTTACATGCATTTGAGTTCTTATAGCTGTTTTCTCAACTTTAATAATTTAAATTTAGATTTTTCAGTCGTATATTTTTATTCTAAAGCAAAGCAGTAATAAGTCAAGTATTTGATAAAATTAATTAGTTTTTACGCATTTAGTATTTTAATTAATGCATTTAATAATTCCTGAACGAGTGTATTCCACTCCCAGTTTAAGCATGAAGTAAAATTTCGAGTTTAGGAAAGCCTGAAAATTTGGATTTGCCGGGGCGCGCGAGCGAAGCGCTTTTCTAAACTCGAAATTTTACTTCATGCGCCACACGTATAAAACAACAATTTGATGTGAAGTTCAAAATATGCTCAGGTAGACATCCATAGAAAATTGGCTCACGAGCCACAGTTTAAGAAACGCTAATGATATACAATAATCGATTATATCAAGATGTTTTAATAATCGACTAACTTAGTTATCGTATCTCGATTAATCGCATCACTAGCTTCTGACGAGTGTTTCGACTGCCAAACTAAGCATGAAGTAAAATTTCGAGTTTAGAAAAGCCCCGCGTAGAAAATTTGTCGAGGGTCGCGCAGCGACCCGAGACAAATTTTCACGGGGCTTTTCTAAACTCGAAATTTTACTTCATGCGCCACGCGTATAAACCACTGATTTAAATTGAAGTTCAAAATAAACTGCTTTAGAATATTGTTTAAGCAGTATAATTTGAACTACACGATATTTCAGTGTTTTAACGCGTGGCGCATGAAGTAAAATTTCGAGTTTAGAAAAGCCTGAATTTGGATTTGGACGCTACGCGTCCAAATCCAAATTATTGAGGCTTTTCTAAACTCGAAATTTTACTTCATGCTTAGTCTGGGAGTGGACACACTCGTTAAACGCTTTCAAATTATTTTGAAAAACAAGAAATGCTTAAAAATTAAAGCGTTTTCATTGGGATGTATATATTAAAAAGAAGTAAAGTAAAGTAAAGTAAAGTAAATTTATTGATCCTAGATTGTGATTCCTTGTATATGCTGTGAATGTTCTTTTCTAAACTCGAAGTTTTACTTTATGCTTAATCTGGGAGTGGAAATACTCGTTTGAAAATTAAATTTAAAATATTTGTAAAATCAACGAATATCTGAATATTTACAGGGTATATAGTTTATTGAGATATCTATACTTAAAAGAAAATCTCTTTGTATATCTATTATTTATTACTATAATAATATGCGGTGTACAAAACATTTTTTTAGGCATCAGAATAATTCCAGGGCTGAAAGGGTGTAAGTACATCTATTTTTGCAAAATTTTTCATCCCTAAATAAGAATGTAGCAAACACATCAATATGCCGATTTTTGTTTTGCTTTTAGATAGCTCTTAAAAGAAAAAATCTTTATGTGTTTATAATTACACGATAATAATATTGAATAACTTTTTTTTTAACTTGAAACTTACGTTTTTAGTAGGTATTTTGTATATTGCAAATATATCATCTTTTACGTGGTGGAACATATTTTACTATGATTTTAAAAGTTTTGCTCTTTTCTTTCAAAATTAAATTTTGTTTTATTACTTGTATTTATCTCTAATGGATTAAACTTTAATTAATGTATTTCTTACAGGTTCATAATGAACACAACGAAAACAATATAGCCATATCCCCATATGGAGCCACAAGTGTCCTAGTAGCTTTAGTCGAAGGATTAAGAGGAGATGCAGCACATGAAATTAAATACGCAATCCATTTACCTCAAGAACTTTCAATAGTCAGAATCGGCTTAAGAGATATTCATCGACATCTCAAAGTAAGTAAATCAAAGGCATTCCTAAAATCAATTGCATACATTTATAAACTATTTCACTTCCAAATAATTTCTAAACTAATATAATACTGAGTGTTGATCACCAAACCTGGCCATGGCATAATAAGGGCTATGAATCATAAACGCATGTGTCAAATAATTAAATTAGTTGTTGCGTTATATCGTTTTATGGCGAGTAAATAGAAGTAGAAGTAAATGGTAAATTTAGGTGACCCTAAAGTTATGTAACTCAATGTACAATCACAGTATATATCCTATCCAGTAGTGTCACTTCGTGTCGGCGCTTTGATCTTTTGTAAAATAAGTAGTCCTCGCGCAGGTTTTGTGCGCAGCCGTCAAAAGTACTCATAGTACATATATTATATAGATAGAATTATGCCAAATGATTTTGGTGGCAAAGAGGTACTGTATTTGAACCGGGCGTATTTTATATACCGCATGTTCAATTAAAAAAACCTCTAGAGTGCCATGATTTAATCTTTTTTGAAACTTAAGTTGACTACACGCTTTAGGAACTGACATATAAAACGTCAGGCAGAATAATTATAATGTATAATTTCAGAGTTGCTTACCTACAATTTTTTTTTTGATTGAACATACGATATAACCTAAATATGATATATAAGATTAATTGATTGCAAATTTATCCTCTCCAATACATTTAATGTGGATTAGCTGTGTTTTTATGGAAAGAAGTGTATCAGGTTTGTCAGGTGAACGTGAGGATTAATTTATTCTTTTAAGTTGGTATTTAGCATTGTACAATTATTCTATTCTATAAATAAATTAGTTGCATTACACATCTTGTAACAGTAATATTAAAAAAGAAATTAATACATTTTAAAGCATTTTTAGTACAATTTAGTAACACTAGCCAAAATTATAACATAAATAAAATTAGAAACAATAGTATTGTTATATTGTGTGATATCTGGATCGCGCCTAATTTGGAGTTTGGAACTTGATCCATTTCTAGAATGCAGAACCAAATTTTAAACTCGAGAAATGTAGTGGTACTTACTTATCATATTGGGCTAATGTAAAAAAGCTAATATCAGATGATTTGGAATGCATACTATTACAAGAAGAAACGCAACAACTCGTATTTGTTCTCGTCGTTGAAACTAACGAGCACGAAGTACCTAATCACACAAGAAGCTAAATGACATTAATCATTAATCTATGTTTGTTAATAAAAACTAGTAGCATGCTATAAGTTGCCGAAAATTTATATAAGTTTATTTTTAAAGGATTTGTATCCACAATTAGAAAAAAAGGGTTTTTTTCTCTTACGAATCCTTTGTTCGAGATTCGTGATTTTTTATGAAATTAGATCATTCGGATCAGTAATTGGAATTCTTTTTTTAAGGATTCGTCCCTACTTTGGTACATATCTAAACTGTATATATCAGACTTCACAATACGTTAGGGTTTTATACGCCTGGTGAAACACTTGTTCTAAGTATACAAAAAATCTAAATAAGCAATTGGTGGTTGGTTTGATGGTTAACACTCTGTATACATTGTTTTTTTCTTCTTCTAGAATCCTTAGACTCTTTCAGTTGTCGGATAGCGCTTCTGATTCGGATTCCTTTTGTACCCTTTTTTCCTGTCTCTTGCCATTATTTTTATTTCTTCTACTGTTATTTCCTTCTTCCTCCCTATTTCTTGAATTTGGTCAATCCATTTTCTTCTTGGTCGCCCTCTTCTTCTCTTACTTGTACTTCTTGTTTCCATTATTTTTCTTGTGATTCTATCTGTCTTCATTCTCGTTATGTGCCCAAACAAGTTAAATTGTTTCTTCCTTATTCTTCTGACAATCGGTTCTTGTTTTGTTGTTTTTCTGATATCCTCGTTTCTAATTCTGTATTTTAAAGCTATTTATATGCACTCCCAACGGATTCCCTAAAGAAATATCGCTTTTTTTAGAACCAATTCATATTCAGAGGATTCCTAAAAATAAAATCTTTTAGACCTATTTCATACTTAAAGAAATCCTAAACGTAATCACGCATATTCTTTTAGAGCTATTTCATACCCAAAGAAGGTTTCCTAGCCGGCCTCACGCTCAGCCACGAAAACATCACGCTTAACCGCGAATACGAAAGCATCCTAAGATTCTACGGCTACGATGTCGACTCTTTTAACAATCCAGTCTACCCAGAACCGTTCTCCACAACACCAGTTCCAACCACAATTACAACATCAGTTCCCACCACAATCACACCAAAGTCTTCGACAAATACAACTCCAATGGATCAAATAACCACTGAAACGCTTCCTCCTACAACAACAGAAGAAATCGCAAGAATGGAAACAGATGACACAACCGAGGTGACAATTGCAAGTACTGAGAATTTGAGTAGCTTAAAACCAGAGAAGACTACTAGGAAGGAGAGTACTTTGCCTGATTTGGAGAGGGAAAGTGCTGGTACTACGAAAAATGTGCCTGTTAGGGAAACGATGCAGGTTTTCACAGAAACCGAAGAGGATATTATTTTATCTGAAACAAGATATACAACACCGATGAATTTAATTACGACTTCTATGAAGGAATTAACAACCGCACAAGAAACGACTACTAAAAGAACTGGAGATGAAGATCTAAGCACAACCACAGTAGAAGTGACTTCTGAAAAAACTGAAGAAGATAGCGCTTCCACAACCATACAGGAAATGACTTCTAAAAATATGAAAGATGAAGGTTATTCAACAACCACACAAGAAATTACTTCGAAAAAAACAATTTCTGACTTGTCTTCTGAAAATGTTGAAACCACACAGCAAATATCTAAAGATTCTTCTAAAGAAGAACTGTCTACAACTGATGAAGATCCTACAATAACAACAGAGAGATTATTTAGTACCACAAGCTTAGGTAAAGATGCAACAACCACAGAAGCTTTAAAAACTACAAAGTTTAGTAAAGATGTGATTACCACAGAACCTTTAGAAACTACAAAGTTTAATAAAGATGTGATAACTACAGAACCTTTAGAAACTACAAAGTTTAATACAGATGTGATAACCACAGAACCTTTAGAAACGTCAATGTTTAATAAGGATGTAATAACTACAGAACGCTTAGAAACTACAACGTTTAGTAAAGATGTAAGAACTACTGAAGCTTTAGAAACCACGAGTTTAAGTAATGATATATTAACCACGAAAGCTTTAGAAACAACAATTGAAACTAAGGAAATGCAATCAGATGCAGCATTTGCAACCGCTTCACCTTTAATAGCAATTTTAACCACTACTACACAAACAAAAGATGAAGTTACGCAAAAAGAAAGTGCAACTGAAGAATTGTTGCATTCAACAATGGAAGCAACTACTTTTAATAAAGCTGACGATGTTACTAAAGAAGCCGGCACTACAATGAAAGAAAGTACGGAGTTAGCTACAGAAACCACTATAAAAGTAATGACTGAAAATACTGAGTCCAGAGATGGAACGACAATGACAGATGATGAAACCACAGCAAAGAGATCTACTGCACCAGTTACAGAAACTACAGTTAATTCTGATTTTAAAGAAAATGAGGATGTTAAAGAAGCCACAGCAGCCATTGAAACTGAAGAAACAAGTCCTAAAGTTTTCACAAAAGGTGACTCTAATTTGAAATTCTTAATAAACGACAAATGTTTAATCTTCATAATCACGTTTTAGATACTACTGAATCTGGATCCAACGAATCTTCCGAAACAATTTCAAGCGATAATTTTAGTGGTAGTACAAAACCAGTTTTGTCTTTAATTGAAAATAATGAACAGACATCAACTGAAACTCAAACCGAAACAACTACTTTAGTTGCTAGTACAACTGATATCACTTCAACAATGGACGTTGATGAGAGAACTTCTATAATGTCTGTAGAAGAAGGAACTACTTTTGGAACAACAATTCGTGCAATTAGAAAAAGAAATGTAAATGAAGCATCAGTGTTTCAACTGGCTGAAATTAATGAAAATAAAGGTAAAGATAAAATTATCTAACTTAATATGTAAATACATGTACCTAAGTTAAAAGTGTATAACACCTATTTAACCTTACTTAGGATGTTGACAATCTACTTTTTTTTGTATTTTTGTTATAATTAATTATCATTGTCTAACCTAAGTACAAAGCATCGAACCTAAACCATTAGCTTAGCTTAGGCTAGGGTACAACCAGATAACATAACCTAACTAAACTAAGATGGTAAATGTACGATACCGTCCTACAATTTTTGGTAACACATAAACAGGAATGTCAATAAAACTGTGAGGCTTCTGACTAATCTGCTGAACATTTAAAAAGAGTGTATAATTTGGATACATATTTAAATTATTTGTATTCATATACAGGGAAGTTTTGTTTTAGGTATACATATTCCAATACAAGCGCTGTAAAGTTTCAGGCATTCACTGGGCTCGTTCATGAGAGACAACAGTTAGGAGTTTACTGCCAACTGTTGGGGAATTCTCTGATGACCGATACTCCGGTCGGTCTATTTTGTACGGTTGCAAAAATCCCAAACATGTTCATGATTAACAATCCAATCATGAACGTGTTTGTGATTTTTGCAATCATACAAAATAGACCAACCTGAGTATCGTTCATTAGATACCAGCATACATCACAAACAAATCCAAACATGTTGAATGTTGAACATTTTGATGAAGAGAATTGCTTATTTTAAAAGCGTTCAATTTGAAGTTTGGAACGAGTGCGTCTATGTAACCTGCAATTATATGAACATTTCTTTATGAAATTAAATTCACTTTTCATTACCAAAGGTTATACAGAGGCTAATGAATCACCCTGTATAACTATTAATATTGTATTTAAGCTATTTGATAAAAGAAAATACATTGATGTTTTCCTATCTAACTTATTTACGGATTGTTTCAGTAATGAATTTCGAAGACGATATCTACGGAATGCTCAAAATAACTGCCAATATATCATCCCCAAACCATAAACAACGCCGAAAACGCTCGGTTATCGATTACCTAATCGCAAGATATTACGACAACTATTACATAAGCAGCAGCCGAAGATACCTCCCTCCTCCCGCACCGAAGCCGCACTACTCCAACTATCAACCCGAAATTCCCTACACTTTTTTCGTGAACGGAAAGTACAGGGAGTCCAATATAAGTTTCATGACTTACGATACGGTCCTGCCTTTTTATTACATCCCCGGATTGGACGCTATGGCTTTGAGCTTCCCGCTGGACAGCAATATGTATTATCTCCTGTTGGTGTTGCCTGTCGACGAGCAAGGAATTGATAAGTTGATTCGGGATTTTAGAAAAGTTACCACTCTAGAGAATGTCGTGCAGAATTTAAAGTATACGCATGTAAAGGCTGTTATTCCGAGTTTTACTTTGAAGGGATATGTAGTGCTTACACCAAGTCTTCAAAAGGTAAATAAATGGATAAAAGACAATTTATTATTTTATTTATTTAAAGAATATTAAATATAAATAAGGAAAAGTACAAATCCTACAAACGATTTCCTTATTTTATTTGTTGATTAATGACTAATCAATCATCATTCAACAAATGATTGAAATAACCGTTAGTCATGACTAATTATTTTACTAAATATATTGGCCGTGTTTTAAATCTAATTTAAAGTGAAAAATAAAATAAAGGTATGTAATTAAAAAAAACTAATAATTTTAAATGCTCGTCACAGAATTTAAATATTTTAAAATCAAAAATGTCACTATTTTCAGAAATGTATAGGCTTTATATGCATAAGCTATGAATTTCCCGATAATTGTTTTTTTAAAAGAGTTCAATTTAAAGCTGTTAACGAGTGTTTTCCACTCCCAGATTAAGCATGAAGTAAAATTTCGAGTTTAGAAAAGCCTGAAAATTTGGTTTGGTCGCGTAGCGCGAAGCGCGGAGCGGCCAAACCAAATTTTCAGGCTTTTCTAAACTCGAAATTTTACTTCATGCGCCACCGGTACAAAACACTGATTCAATGTAAAGTTTAGCGGTGTGTTTTAAGCTTCGTAATATGTCAGTGTTTTGTACCGGTGGCGCATGAAGTAAAATTTCGAGTTTAGAAAAGCCTGAAAATTTGGTTTGGCCGCTCCGCGCTTCGCGCTACGCGACCAAACCAAATTTTCAGGCTTTTCTAAACTCGAAATTTTACTTCATGCTTAGCCTGGGAGTGGAAAACACTGTTAAATTTTGAAGTTCAAAAACAGCTTATTAACCTTTTATTGTTGCCAAAAGTGGAGTTTAAGATGTCAAAAAAATGCAGGATGTTGAATGAGAATACTATGGTAACATTTTCAAGTGCTTCAAATCAGATTATTTTTCATTTAATTTTCATCTCATTATTAAAAAAAAAAACATTTCTAACAAATGAAACGTTTAAAACACAACACTTGTTTGTTTTTTTTTATTGACTTCGGCTTTCGCCATACAGTCACGACTTACAACACTTGTTTGTAAACATGTTTTAAATACTGTTTTAAAACAAAATGTTTTGTTATTAATTTTATTTTATTTTTATTTTCATTTACGTGAAAAATAAAACCATTTTGGTATTTGTGTTTTTGAAGAACTTCAGAAAAAATAAAAATTCTAAGTTTAATATGATTGTATAATTATTTAAACTATTGGTTTCAAATGAGCCTCATAACGAGATGTGAATTTTGTTTACACCTATTTCGAATCACCCTGTATAAATAAATGTAATGGTAAAGTTTAAGAAATGTCTTACATATAAAAGTTTTTAAAATTATTGAATAAGTTATATCTCCACAATAATAATAGAAGTCAGTAAGTGCATATTAAATCAATAGCACTTCATAACTTTTGATATTAAATTGACGTTACAATACCTTATCGATTTGAAATGTGAGGATTAATTAACAACAGTAATTACTAATTAATATCCAAACTTCCAATCAATCCAATATTTTCGTAATTACGTATGTTTTGAGATGAAAACAAAAACGGAATGAATTACGATCGAGTATTTTAAAATCGCTACAAGAAATAATGAACTTTGGAAACTTTTCTTGATTACCATAATTGAATACTTGAAAAACTCCAGTGGAA
The DNA here is from genome assembly GCA_932526585.2 of Philonthus cognatus. NCBI lineage: Eukaryota > Metazoa > Arthropoda > Insecta > Coleoptera > Staphylinidae > Philonthus > Philonthus cognatus. The sequence goes on along the minus strand of OW052250.1, from coordinate 23,408,357 downwards.
TTTCCAGAGTGTGACGTTTATCGTGTTTTATGGGCTTCTTGTTTTTGTTTCGCAGCTTTGCATTAGGAAAATATTCGAGCCGAGGCACGCGGATTTTTCCCAATTAACACCGGAAAAGGATATTTATGTGACTAATATTGAACAGGCAGTGACAGTCACCATTAGGAATTATATGGACCCCAGTAGCGGTACGGGCAGTGAGTACAATATTTTTTTCTCTCTTCTTTTTTCTACATTGATTCATTCGAAAAATATCGCTTTTTTCTCCTAATTTTTACTATTTTTACTGTACTTAAAAGAAACATTTAAATATTTAATTTGCTTTGTTTATTGACACAAATTTTGAATAATATATTCTTAGAGAAAAGGTAAGAATCCCCAAAAAGAAAAATATTTTCCTTATGAATTGGGGAACTGGAGAATTTGCGTGTGGGGGTAATTCAATAAGGAGATTAGGGGGGCACGCTGGCGTTCAACTATGTAAACTTTAACGAACTCGAGGAAAAAAAACACATCCTTTAATAAGGTAAATCCCCGCCTGGGAGACGGTTTGAACGAACAAAATCCTAGATTGTTAGGGTTGAGGATCTGTATAAGGATCATAGCCTTATGTCCTATTCCGCCCTTCCTTGTAAAATATACATATAAACGAGCGCGTTTTCCCCCCAAAAAATCTGATTCGATATTAAATCCATGCAACAAATTTAAAATCAATAAAAACATTTCGTTAGGCAAAGGGTTATTTTCGATTTCAAACACACTTTCCTTCATTGCTTCATATTGTTCGTTCGAAAATGGATTAGCTTCATAATAATAATATTTTGTTAAATAGGAAATTTTGTTTCTAAGTTGACAGCGAGGACTGAAAGCTCGATATTTCTCTTAGTATTAAAAATTAAAAAAATGTTTCAGGTGCAAGCGGCACGAAATAATTTTCTTTACAACATACTTTTTAAAACTAGTTTTAAAAGTAAAATCCTCAAACGCCAGTGTCAAAATTATTAAAATAAAATGAGTATTGACGAAGAACAATTATCGCAGGCGCTGTTTGGTCGTAGGAAAAGCAGAGTGTTAAACACGTTCTGAAGGCTGCATTGCATGCTCATACCTTGCATGCTCACACCTTGCATTTACTAGCCCTGCGAGCTCGAAAATGCAATTTGGTATTCGCATGCAATACAAAAATCAAGTTACAGTTGATTAAACATTCATAACCTTAACTGTTTTTATTTCGTAACCACCTAACTCCGGCGCAGTAAATTTATAGTGTTAAGGTCGGAAATTTACATGTTATTTGGCCATAAGAACGAACAACGATTAATCTTCCACAATAATGAAAATAGAGCTTTTGAAACTTATACATATTGTATATTGAAGCTTTGCGAATAAATTAACAGTTTAAAAAAATGCTTATTCAATTAAATTTAAATTAAATAATGGAATACTGTCAAATGATTACATAAATCCGTCTATTACTTCCACAGGAAACTTATTTTTTCTTCATATTGCTTTAATTTATTGAGGTAATTATTATAAACATGTTGTATTAAATAGACTGATCTAAAATAAATGATAAATAAAATTAATCGTTGCTTATAAATCTCCATAAAAGTAATGTGAATTTTGATTATACTTTCAATAAATAGGGGGCAGCATCGTGCATGATAATGACAATAATATCTCTTGTATTAAAAATTAAGCAAAACAAAATGTTTGCTCAATTTGTCGATAAACTAAAAATATTTGTACTTTTGAAACATCCTATAAAATTCATAATGATAAATTGCGTAAGCTAGAAGTTTGATGTCTGTTTAGTTGCCTATTGTACTAACTACCAAATATACAATATACATATATTTGATTGCCCACACACCCCCACAATAGACAATTAAACATATAACAAACTTATTTTTTATGCAAGTTATTTTCATATGAAAATATTTATAAATGAATTGTCTTAACACAAATCTCATAGTGATTAATGAATTTAATCTGTAATACAAATTAATCAACTAAGATTATTAAGCAGCGGTAATTAGTACTAAATTAGGCATTGTTCGAGATTAGCACACATAGTTTTCGCAGTGTTCCGACGTTGATGATTGGAGTGAATTTGCACGGACGCCTAATTTGAACAATGGCCGAAAGGGGGTGGCGGGGCGATGAATTGCGTTCGGAGGGTGGTGATTTATGTCCTCTGGTAATGGTTAATTTGTTGAGAGGTAAATGGAGGCGCGAGTTTATATCACCAACGCAGGAACGGCCGGGAAACGTGAAAAGAAGACCCTCCTGAGCATGATTAATTGATAAATGCGGAAGATAAGGTTGTGCAAGAGAGCAATCATTACACGACCGAAACGGATTATCGCCGAATTTTAACGTTGTTATCAAAGTAAGTGTGTTGTTTCGATTATGGGTGGTAATTAATCATTAAAAATTAGCAACGTCAACTTCAAATCGCTACGAAAATATAATTTAAGAAGTTAATTTATCAAACGGAAATTGTTTTTAAAATACGCTGAGAGAAAAAAAAACAATATTTGATTTCGACTGGTCTATTATCTATGTAAACTACCCACTGAGCAAAAAACAACTAAGTAACATTATATCAACATTGTAGCAACATTAAACGTTATTTTAATGTTGATGAAACATTACTTAAATGTGTTTGTTCAGTGGGTAGTTACATTTTGTTCAGTAAACTGTTGAATATTACAAGAATTCATTTCGTGATATATTTTCATTACATTTTAATACTTCCTTTAGAGTTCTTCAAAACATGTTTATTTTCCTCTATATGTAAAACAAAGAGAAAGCATTTTTTTCGCAAAAATTTTCGAATCAAACATTTTAGTGGATATATCCATTTTGAGGTCCCGCTAGTTAATTAGGACCATTTTTTAAAAAGGTCTGCCCATCTGTCAATCGCCATTGAACACCCTGAACCGATCGAGATGTAAGTCTGCCACTATAAACCTAAGTTTTTTATTACAATTCTGGGTTTGAAAAGCATTTGATGAAAATTGTAAAAGAGGAAATGGTTATTTACTCTTTGCATTTTATTTAAATTTTTCTTTAATATTAATCATATAAAAAATCTGGTTAAGAAAGCTGTTTTAGTTATTTGTTTATTACTGTTATTCCAAAATGTTGTTTGTACAAACACTTTTTTGAACATGGCTAGGGATTGTAATACCCATAACTCCTGGACGCCATACAACTTCGTTATATCAAATGAAACCCCATATATTATTAAAATTGAATTTGTGTTCAGTATTCCGGCACCAGATACCCACAGACGCGTTTCGGACTTCAAGGACCTCTTCAGTGTGGTCCCGACCCAGTGCTGAGGAATACTGAACATTTCTGACTATTTCAAGCCAATATGTGAAAACTATTAATGATTTTGATAGCTAACGCCATCTAATGTATATATTATTAACTTTTTGGATTCCTTGTTAAAAATGAATGCTAGTTTGTTAATATTTCAATTGATTTCAATGTCGAATTTAAAATATCCGGCATGTACATTTTTGGCGCTCTCTTGAATCGTTCAATGAAGAACGAGATTTAAATGTCGAGGTTTAAAAATCTTGATCATCTAATTACTAAAAGGAATACGTTTTTGGGCCCTCCAAAGTTTCAAGCAGTTCCTTACCTTCCTGAATTTTAATAATTTTTTATAAACTGTGTAACATTTTTTGGGTGTCCAGTACGTTACCTATTTAAAACACCTTATAATGCTATACGGAGACTTCTTGTTGTGGTATATCTAAAATTCTGTATTGGTATGACAGTTTTAAATTAATTAACAGATATTTACGACTTAATAGTTATAGCTAAAAAATGCCCACTACGTTCGGGTTCTGGTTCTTTGGGAAGTGCGCATTTCTGCACTGTACTTATTAGGCCCATTGTGCTTCCTCCCGTCGATTACCCAGCCTCAGCTCAGCCAGCCTACCTAGTTTAGGTAGTCTAGCAAAGCCGAGGTGGGTAGATCCCTTATGTAGGCCATTGTAGGCCATCTTTCACCCAGTAAGGAGCCTCTAGTTGACGAGGCCGGGCAATCGCTGAGAATGTGTCCTGCAGTCTCGTTTTCCATGTTACACCCTCTGCAGGATGTAGAGTCAACTATCCCCATCTAGTATAGGTGTGCGTTTAGCCTGCAGTGACCAGTCAGGGCGGCAGTATGCGCCTAAGGTACCCCCTGGTCAGCTGCAGGTACTGTTTCGCTGATCTCTCGTTGGGATACAATAGTGTTCCTTAGAGAGCTTACAGCCCTCGATGTCATCCTAACGCTTCCTGAATTTCTCTAGTACGTTAGTTTGTACCATATTGCACAGGGACAGAGGCGCAAGGCGCACTACCTGCTCCGGTGAGAGAATGTCCATCCCAGCCGCTGCTCTTGCCAGTGCGTCAGCTCTCGTGTTACCTGTGTTCAAGTCGTGCCCCTTCACCCAGCAGACTTCAATGTTGTTGTCCACTACGTTACTGATGTAAAGTTTGAAATTCTAAAAAACAGTATTGGACAAAGAATAAAAATACTCACCACATTTTTGTACGTGGTTGTCTAGTAATCGCCAACCGGAAGATGGATCTCTTTCCAGACAACTTAAGCGTAGTGAGGGCCTCAAAGCCAGAGACTAACGTATTCGACGTAACGTATTTGACAAAACCTTGGGACAGCGAGATGTTTACATTTTTTAGGATTATTCATTTAAAATCGTAAATCAATAAGTATCCTTTAAATGCTGAACCTTTTTGAACCACAAACCAACTTCAAATTTGTTTAATCATTTCAAAATTGGCATAAGACAGTAACGTATTGGAACTATTAAAAACATTTTATTTTTTCTAGAAAATGGTGGTCTCCAAAAATACGTTCGGAATGACTTAGAATATAGTTGTCCATACGACGGACAAATTGCGTCTTCTCTAACAGAAGCTTAGTAGTAAATTGCATCTAAAGTACAGGAGCAACAAATCGTCAATTTTATTGAGAATGACCCAGCTCTCTTAAATGTTTCCACATTTAAAAAAATGTATTGCAATTAAAGATGAAGTATGTGCTTTGAAATTTGAAACAATAAATCAGAACTTTGTACGCCTGGCGGATGAAGTAAAAATTTCGATTTTAGAAAATGCTTATTCATTTATGAAAAAATATATTTTACACTTTAATATAAACACCAAATGCTTGAAAAGGTGCAAATCAAACAGCTCAACAAGCATTTTGGAATTTTATTGAAAGCAAGTGATGAATCTTCACCTTCTAGACCTCCCTGTGTGCAAAAACTAAATGTTTGGAATTATATCCATGTGTCTGTCTGTCGCTTCGTCTGTGGCAGTATAAACGATAACTTAAAAACGCATTGAGTTAGACTTATGAAATTTTAAATTAAATCTGTACCAACGTTTGATTAGTTCTGGAAATCCGAAGTGAGAATTTACTCTTAGTAATATTTAGTTTTTTTTTAATATCTTAATAACATTTAAAACTGTTTCTAATAAAATTGGCAAACAATTAAAAAATGAAACAAATTTTATTAAAACACTATTTCATTGGTTTTCCGAAAGAAATGCTCCATTTACAAGTACTTTTTTAAATTTTAACATAAAATTGAACTACGAGTTTTATAGATTATTATAAATTAATTGAAATTGTTTATAAATAAATAAATGAGTGGAATAAGTCTTTAATCGGGTGTAAATAATAAGATTTTTATGATAAATGTCTAATTCATTTTATTATAATAATTCAAATTCAAAACTTTTTAAATTCGTGAAAATAATCTTACGCTTCTTATAGTTTGCACACTTTAAACATAGTATATAAACAGTGGAGGGTCCTAGCAAAATTTTTAGGTAGTGCGAGATCTCATGGTGGCGCCCCTCCAAGTTAAAAAATTAGAGCTCTTTTTCGTTTTTGCCTGTTTTCGGCGCTGCCCCATGACTGCGCTCGGTGCAGTCGCTCCGCTCGCACCGCCCTGGGGCCGCCACTGTATAAAAAAATACGATAATATTCGTATAAACTGCAAACAATACGTCTTAATTGATAAGACAACTTAAGACAATATATACCCATTAAAACTACTTCCTGTGCAAATACACCTCCGGATATTGTTTATACGAATATTATCGTAATTTTATATGCAGAGAATTTGAGAACTTTGAGGTATACATATGCATACGCTTTTTTTATATAGTTCAATTTAAAGCTTAAAACGAGTGCTTTCCACTCCCAGACTTAGCATGAAGTTAAATTTTGAGTTTAGAAAAGCCTGAAAATTTGGTTTGGTTGCGTAGCGCGAAGCGCGGAGCGGCCAAACCAAATTTTCAGGCATCTCTAAACTCGAAATTTTACTTCATGCGCCACGCGTATAAGACGCCGATTTCAAGTGAAGTTCGCTTGTTCACAATATTTCAGTGTTTTCAGTGTTTAATACGCGTGGCGTTATATACAGAGACTTTGAGAACTTTGAGGTATACATATGCATACGCTTTTTTTATATAGTTCAATTTAAAGCTTAAAGCGAGTGTTTTCCACTCCCAGACTAAGCATGAAGTAAAATTTCGAGTTTAGAAAAGCCTGAAAATTTGGTTTGGTCGCGTAGCGCGAAGCGCGGAGCGGCCAAACCAAATTTTCAGGCTTTTCTAAACTCGAAATTTTACTTCATGCGCCACGCGTATTAAACACGGAAAGCACTGAAATATTGTCAATGAGTAAACTTCGCTTGAAATCAGTGTCTTATACGCGTGGCGCATGAAGTAAAATTTCGAGTTAAGAAAAGCCTGAAAATTTGGTTTGGTTGCTCCGCGCTTCGCGCTACGCAACCAAACGAAATTTTCAGGCTTTTCTAAACTCGAAATTTTACTTCATGCTTAACTTGGGAGTGGAAAACACTCGTTTAAACTTCAAACTGACCTCTTTTAAGAAAACAACGAATATTTAAAAATCTACAGCACGTAATTGGGATATGTATACTCAAAAGAAAAAATTTACAAGAAATTATGATTTAAAATTTTTCTAAAAGAAAGAACACTTATATACTCGCGACCTAAACAGTATGACATTGTCATGTAACGTCAAAATTTGACACAACTGTGAAAAGGGGCCCAACCAAATTTTCAGGCTTTTCTAAACTCGAAACTTTACTCCGCGAAGCGGAGCGGCCAAACCAAATTTTCAGGCTTTTCTAAACTCGAAATTTTACTTCATGCGCCACGCGTACAAGACACTGATTTCAAGCGAAGTTTACTCATTGACAATATTTCAGTGCTTTCCGTGTTTAATACGCGTGGCGCATGCAGTAAAATTTCGAGTTTAGACAAGCTTGAAAATTTGGTTTGGGCGCTTCGCGCTACGCGACCAAACCAAATTTTCAGGCTTTTCTTAACTCGAAATTTTACTTCATGCTTAGTCTGGGAGTGGAAAACACTCGCTTTAAGCTTTAAATTGAACTATATAAAAAAAGCGTATGCATATGTATACCTCAAAGTTCTCAAATTCTCTGTATATAAAATTACGATAATATTCGTATAAATAATATCCGGAGGTGTATTTGCACGGGAAGTGGTTGTCTTATCAATTAAAACGTATTGTTTGCAGTTTATACGAAAATTATAGAAATTTTTTATACAGTGGCGGCCCTAGGGCGGTGCGCCCGCACCGGGCAAAATAGCTCTAATTTTTTAACTTGGAGGGGCGCCACCATGAGATCTCGCACTACCTAAAAATTTAGCTAGGGCCCTCCACTGTTTATATACTATGTTTAAAGTGTGCAAACTATAAGAAGCGTAAGCTTATTTTCTCGAATTTAAAAAGTTTTAAATTTGAATTATTATAATAAAATGAATTAGACATTTATCATAAAAATCTTATTATTTACACCCGATTAAAGACTTATTCCCCTTATTTATTTATTTATAAACAATTTTAATTAATTTATAATAATCTATAAAACTCGTAGTTCAATTTTATGTTAAAATTTATAAAAAGTACTTGTAAATGGAGCATTTCTTTCGGAAAACCAATAAAAAAGTGTTTTTATGAAATTTGTTTCATTTTTTAATTGTTTGCCAATTTTATTAGAAACCGTTTTAAATGTTATTAAGATATAAAAAAAAAACTAACGTCAAAATTTGACACAACTGTGAAAAGGGGCCAAACCAAATTTTCAGGCTTTTCTAAACTCGAAACTTTACTTCATGCGCCACGCGTATTAAACACTGAAAACACTGAAATATTGTGAACAAGCGAACTTCACTTGAAATCGGCGTCTTATACGCGTGGCGCATGAAGTAAAATTTCGAGTTTAGAAAAGCCTGAAAATTTGGTTTGGCCTCTCCGCTTCGCGGAGCGACCAATCCAAATTTTCAGGCTTTTCTAAACTCGAAATTTTACTTCATGCTTAACCTGGGAGTGGAAATCCTTCGTTTAACTCTTCAAATTGAATTTTTTATAAAAAAATCAACGGAAATCTGAAAATTTGCAGCATATAATTGACATGTGTAAACTTAAAAGAAACATTCCCTGTATTGTGTTTAAAGTGTGCAAAGTATAAGAAGCGTAAGCTTATTTTCTTGAATTTAAATAGTTTTAAATTTGAATTATTCTTGTTTGAACTGTACCGTAAGGAAAACAATCATGTCTCATTTTCTTTTTACCTGCTAATGACATAATCCCTTCTTACATGTAAATACTGACCATATTTTTCACTCAATCCATTTCTGTGCACCTGTTTATACCTCATACAACACTTTTTTAAGTTTATTTCAATTTTATTCCTAAATATCTAAAAAAAACTCTCTAGCAAAGCTATACTGAAGAGAGATAAATCTCGAAACGCTTCTATAGATAGCCTGAGACATTAGTTTTAATCCAAGTCCTTTTAATTTCTTATTTCTTTTAATTTCTTCTTTCACTTTTCATTTTTCTTTGTTAGTTGGTTTGAAGAGAATTTGGCCTAAATGTTACATATACTTTGATAGAGCGTTGTAAGAAATCAAATAAGATTTTAAATATTTCATTGTATAATTCAATATCCGGAGGTGTATTTGCACGGGAAGTAGTTGTTTTAATGGGTATTTATTGTCTCAAGTTGTCTTATTAATGAAGACGTATTGTTTGAAGTTTATTCGAATATTATCGTAATTTTGTATATAATAATTTTATTAAGCTGTCCATTTTAATTTTAAGGTGATTAGCGTCAATTTTACAATTATGTACAGTTTTATTTGTCGGTCAACTGACTAAAATAATGAAACTTGACAAACGCTCTCATTTACAGAAAATTATTACTAGAAGTAACATTATTATTTGCAATGAATGTATATTTTCATTTAATTTTTGTATATTATTTTAACATGTTCGTCTGTATCACTGTGATGAAAATTTGAATTTAAATTTACCTACTTATGTAAGATCCACTGTCATTTGCATCAATAAATAAAAGTTTAAAGTTTGTATAATATTTTTGTTTAAAATTAATAATATGGTGATGAAACATGAAAAATAAAAATGCCTTTAAAAAAAGGTATAAAATGAAAACAGTGCTTAAAACCGCTCCTTTTCATATCACTGTGATGAAAATTTGAATTTAAATTTACCGACTTATGTAAGATCCACTGTCATTTGCATAAATAAATAAAAGTTTAAAGTTTGTATAATATTTTTGTTTAAAATTAATAATATGGCGATGAAACATCAAAAATAAAAATGCCTTTAAAAAAGGTATAAAATAAAAACAGTGCTTAAAACCGCTCCTTTTCATATCACTGTGATGAAAATTTGAATTTAAATTTACCGACTTATGTAAGATCCACTGTCATTTGCATAAATAAATAAAAGTTTAAAGTTTGTATAATATTTTTGTTTGAAATTAATAATATGGTGATGAAACATCAAAAATAAAAATGCCTTTAAAAAAAAAGGTATAAAATGAAAACAGTGCTTAAAACCGCTCTTTTTCATCTACTATCACAAACATTTTCATCATGTTTTTTTTATTGATGAGCTTTGTTAAAATAAAACGATTTAGCGTTTGACCCCTTTTGAAGTCGAGATCTATGGGATTCGCTGGGGGACACGTGTCAATATGACGATTGTAATTGCAATATTTGTCGAATGCGAGATTGGTACAGCGTAGGGTGGAAATGAATGGCTTTAATATCGAATCGGCGGTTTCCACCTTATCTCCGTCGATTATTCATCCTTCTGGGGGGATTAATGGGACTCATTGATTTCACATGACTTCACAGCTTTAAGGCTTAACGAATGACGCCGACTAATAGTCAAATTAAATTAATAATGTATTTAATTTGTTTAACACGAAATTCTGTTTAATTTGTTACACACATAAAAATTTAATGATTTTAAAAGAAAACACTTGGTTGAATTTCACTAATATTAGTGAAATGTAACCAAGTGTTTTATTTTAGTTATACATGTTAATTTCACAATAAAACACTTGGGCAGGTGGTGGCCGAGCGGTAACGTCGCCGGACGGTAAATCGCTAGGCGAGCCACAGACCGGGTTCGATTCCTGTGCACGGGGAGTTGTTATTTAAAAATAATAACTCGGCGTGTCCCTGGGTGTGGTGTGAATGTGTTGTGACGTCCAATATATGTTAATACAACTTACGAAATAAATTATAAATTAAAATAATATAAGTTGAAAATAAATAATTGATGTTGACCAATAGTTAAAGCAACTAAGGCCAGGCAAAAGCCAAAAAAAAAAAAACAGTATATGTTTTACTTTAATATATACAATTAAATTTTTGGAAAATGTTTTTCGTAAAATGCAAACAATGTGTCTTAATTAATAAGACAACTTAAGACAATTAATATCCATCGAAACAACTACTTCAAGTGCAAATACACCTCCGGATATTGAATTATACAATGAAATATTTAAAATCTAATCTTAATTGATTTGTTACAACGCTCCATCAAAGTATATGTAACATTTAGGTTAAATTCTCTTCAAACCAACTAACAAATTAAATGAAAAATAAGAATAAATTTCAAGAAATTAGAAATGAAAGGATTTGGATAAAACTAATGTCTTAGGCCATCTATAGACGCGTTTCGAGATTTATCTCTCTTTAGTATAGCTTTGCTTAGGAATAAAAAAACTTTAAGAATAAAATTGAAATAAACTTACTTGGAATAAGTATTGTGTGTGGAATGAACAGGTACACAGAAATGGATTGAGTAAAAAATATGGTCGGTATTTATAGGGTAAAAAGGGGGGTTTTACTTTGTTTGTATAACACTTTTTATTGAATGTGACTGCAGTTTCGACAAATTTAGCTTGTCATTATCAAACATGAAGTGTTAGTTAAAAATGCTTCACCACGTGAAAAATGAGAAACTTATTCAAGAAACATAAAAATCTGTTGTAGCATTATTGATTTGTTACACTATAGACACACAAAAATCTGTAGTAATAATAATTTCAGTACTTTTTTATTAATAATTTGCAAATGTGTCCCTTGGGGTAGATATCTGAAGGTTCGTTATGAGGATATTTTGTGCCAAAGTGGGAAATTCGAATGGAAACAGCTGTGCTCCTGGGGATTGCCATTCGGTCCCAAATTACACATTTTTGCATAACATAATGATGCACGTGTTACTTATTACATTATCAATATTCATAATAATATTGAATCATGTGAAAATTATGTTCATTTGTAAAAATTCAAAACAATTTTTACAATCTACTTAATTTCTTTGTAAAAAAAACACCTTCACAATTATTCGTTAATTCACAATAAAACACTTTTTACTTTGTTTGTATTACACTTTTTATTGAATGTGACTGCAGCTTCGACAAATTTAGATTGTCATTATCAAACATATCAAATTTAGCTTGTCATTTCAAACATATAATCTTGGTCATAAATGTGACTGCAGTTTCGACAAATTCAGCTTGTTACTATCAAACATGATATGTTTTATAATAACAAGCTAAATTTGATATGTTTGATAATGACAAACTAAATTTGATATGTTTGAATTTGAATTTATTTCAGAAATGTTTCTGCATTTTCAAACCATGAACTATTTTTTTTCGTTATACCTGTTAATTTCACAATAAAACACTTTTTACTTTGTTTGTATAATACTTTGTATTGAATGTGACTGCAGGTTCGACTAATTTAGCTTGTCATTAGATAAATTAGTCGAACCTGCAGTCACATTCTATAAAAAGTATTATACAAACAAAGTAAAAACTGTTTTATTGTGAAATTAACATGCATAACGAAAATAAAATAGTTCTTGGTTTGAAAATGCAGAAACATTTTTGGAATAAATTCTGTATTGTGGAGGCTTCTACCTCCACAACACAGAATTTATTCCATAAATATTTCTGCATTTGCAAACCAAGACCTATTTTTTTTACATCCTGATCATTTCTAAAAATAGCAAACTTAGGATCAAACATAAAGAGTGAGTGTATTTTGAAATTCACTTTAAATCAGTGTTGTATACGCGTGGCGCATGAAGTAAAATTTCGAGTTTAGAAAAGCCTGAAAATTTGGATTTGCCGGAGCGCGACTCGCTTCGCTCGCGCGCCCCGGCAAATCCAAATTTTCAGGCTTTTCTAAACTCGAAATTTTACTTCATGCTTAATCTGGGATTGGAAACAACCCACTGAACAAATCCATTTAAATAATATTTCATCGCATTAATTTCACAATAAAAACACTTTTTACTTTGTTTGTATAATACTTTTTATTGAATGTGACTGCAGGTTCGACTAATTTAGCTTGTCATTAGCTAAATTAGTCGAACCTGCAGTCACATTCAATAAAAAGTATTATACAAACAAAGTAAAACGTGATTTATTGTGAAATTAACATGTATAACGAAAATAAAATAGTTCTTGGTTTGAAAATGCAGAAACATTTTTGGAATAAATTCTGTATTGTGGAGGCTTCTACCTCCACAACACATAATTTATTCCATAAATGTTTCTGCATTTGCAAACCAAGACCTATTTTTTTTTTTACATCCTGATCATTTCTAAAAATAACAAACTTAGGATCAAACATGAAGAGTGAGTGTATTTTGAAATTCACTTTAAATCAGTGTTGTATACGCGTGGCGCATGAAGTAAAATTTCGAGTTTAGAAAAGCCTGAAAATTTGAATTTGCCGGGGCGCGACTCGCTTCGCTCGCGCGCCCCGGCAAATCCAAATTTTCAGGCTTTTCTAAACTCGAAATTTTACTTCATGCTCAATCTGGGATTGGAAACAACCCACTGAGCAAATCCATTTAAATAATATTTCATCAACATTAAAACAACGTTGCTACAATGTTGATATAACCCACTGAGCAAAAAACAAACAAATAACGTTATATCAACAGTTCAGCAAGATTAAACGTTGTTTTAATGTTAATGAAACATTACTTAAATGGATTTGTTCAGGGGGAACGTTATTTGTTTGTTTTTTGCTCAGTGGAAAATCATCTCAATAAAACAATCAAACAATTTCACTATAACCTATGTTATAATTCACAACTATAGCGTACTAAAACCAACAATTTCCTCTTTCTTGAATTAATTTGATGTTTATCTAATTTTCAAGAGCTCTTTTCCATAAATCATCTCAATAAGACAATGGAACAATTTCGAGCAGTGACCATATACTTGCAAGGCCATAGCGTTAACCTTCTTCCATTATTATCATTGTTATTACCATTCTTCGGGAAATAATGGGATTCACACGAGCACATGTAAACAAATAATTACAGTTTAAACCGTTCGTTGCTTTTGATAATTGGACAAATAGGAAGTCGTTTTGCAGTTACAAAACACTGCACTTTACTATGGTCAAATGAATTACAAGAAATTATATAAATGTTGTTAATGAATAAACATAGTTTTATAATAAAAAATAATGAATTATCAAAATCAACATGCTATTAATTAGTTTTGAATAAAACACTTTTATCCTTCTTTCACACATTTATCCATACCAGACGTACATTTCGGACACAAAATGGTGTAGAATAATTGTGCTAACAATGGGTAAAAGTGTTTTATCTAAAGTCAAAACTAATTAAAAGAATGTTAATTTTGATATTTCATTATTTTTTATTATAAATTATATTTTAAAATCATGTTTATTCAAATTTTAGTTTAACACTCGTTAAAAGTTTCGTTCACAAAAAGTATAAATATTATTGGCCCATAGTAGGTTCCTTAAGGAACCCCAGAAGTTACGAAACTAGTTTCGAAATTAACTCTTTCAGTCGTGGAATTTTTCTGGTGTCCAAAAAATGTTTTGTACAATGCATATCATTTATTACTATCTCAGATATATAAATAGTTTTTCTTTTAAGTATACATATTTCAATATACTGTATACGCTATAAATCTGCGAAATTCGTTGTTTTTACAAATATTTCAAATTGAACTTTCAAACGAGTGTTTTCCACTCCCAGATTAAGCATGAAGTAAAATTTCGAGTTTAGAAAAGCCTGAAAATTTGGTTTGGTCGCGTAGCGCGAAGCGCGGAGCGACCAAACCAAATTTTCAGGCTTTTCTAAACTCGAAATTTTACTTCATGCGCCACGCGTACTAAACACTGATGTGATGTGATGTTCAGAATACACGTTTTTGGCATACTGCTTTAGTAGAATATTTTGAACTTGACCTAAAATCAGTGTTTTATACGCGTGGCGCATAAAGTAAAATTTCGAGTTTAGAAAAGCCTGAAAATTTGGTTTGGTCGTGTAGCGATTCGTGCTACACGACCAAACCAAAATTTCAAGCTTTTCTAATCTCGAAATTTTACTTTATGCTTAATCTGGGAGTGGAACACACTCGTTTAAGACTTTAAATCAAACTATTTTAAAAAACAAACGGTTATCGGAAAAGTTACAGCTCACGCATAGATGTATATATATTTTAAAAAAAAATCCCAGTATGTTTACCAAATTTTAGTGGTGGCAAATGCTTCCGACCGTCAGGGCCGAAAGGGGTTAAAGAACTTTTTTCATGATTTAAAAAATAATCCTAATAATCAACAAATGAATTAAGATTTATAGAACGTATAGGATTTTCGGGTTAATAATTCAACAATATAACATAAAGTTGGCAAAGTTATCAAATAATTCTGTCTTTGAATTTTGCATTTATAATTTTCAATCCATTTTCGACTGGCGTCTAGTACCTTAATTTAATTTAAAAACAAACTTTATCTACACTTCGAAAATACGAAAAACAAATATATTTTTTTAAGATAACCCAGATAATTAATTACTAAAATAAATTAAATTAAATTAATTCTCTCAGACATCTTAAAAAATAATATTTTGACAAACAAAATTGAGTGAAATGTAGAAAGATTTTACTCTTACTTCATTGAAACAATTTTATTTCATTCTTATTTTAATCCTCATACATTCTTTTTCCTAAAAACAAACGATTGTCTTTTCATTTTTTTTTTTCATTTGGGTAATAAAAAACTAGTTGAGGTATTTGACTGTTTCTGTAAGTTAAAATTTATTAAATTGTGTGTAAATTAAGTAAATTTTATTATCTTTTGATTTTGCACATATTTTGTCCTAATTTATTTTGTAATTGCCTGTAAAGAAAGAATTAAAGATGCAATGAAATTTTCTCTTTATAAAATTAGTATTTACCGGCGCGAATCGCTTCGCTCGCGCGCCGGCAAATCTAAATTTTCAGACTTTTCTAAAGTTGAAATTTTACTTCATGCTTAATCAAGGGGTGGAAACACTCGTTAAAAGTATAAATATTATTGGCCCAAAGTGGATTCCTTAAGGATCCCCAGAAGTTACGAAACTGGTTTCGAAATTAAGGTACTTTTTCCACAATTTAGAAGATAATCATAACAATCAACAAATGAAATAAGATTTATAGAACGTATAGGATTTTTGGGCTAATAATTCAACAATATAACATAAATTTGACAAAGTTTTCAAATAATTTTGTCCTTCATCTTTTCATTTAAAATTTTCAATTCATTTTTAACTGACGTCTGGTAATTTAATTTAATTTGAAAACAAACTTTATCTATACTTTGAAAGTCGAATATCATTTTTTAAGATATCCAAGAGAATTAATTACTAAATTAATTAATTCTCTCAGACATCTTAAAAAATGATATTTTGACAAACATAATTTCTAACAAAATTGAATAAAATGTATAACATTTTACTTTTACTTAGTTGGAACAAGTTGATATTAATCCTCTTACATTTTTTTTTCCTGTGGGGGCCGGCTTCCTTTCGGATCCGGATGCACTGCAGCCTAGGTGGCTTATTGTACTGCCCCAATATTATTACACTCACGCAACTATTCCGAACTCGATGCCCTGCACTAGCTTGTGCAAGTCCTTCAGAGGTTGCGCGTGGAAATCATTTGGTTCCATTTGTCTGTTCCCAAATATGAGCCATCTTTTGCTCTCCAGCGCATTGCTCCTGCACAGAACGTGCATAGTTGTTTCCGGTGCCGTATTACAGAGGCGACAGTTGGTGTCGCCGTTGTATAGCCCGATTTTCCTTAGATGCTCTTTAACAGTCATGTGGCCTGTGAGCAGTCCTATGGTTGTTTTCAGCTGTGCCCTACTCAATGTTAGTAGACCTGCAGCTAGGCTTGAGTTAGGCCCTTTTATAAGGGCCTTACTGTGGTTAAGGCCTGGTCTGTTTTCCCAGTATTCCTTGTGTTTGTTGCGAGTCCACTTCCTGACTTCAAGGCGACTCGACTTTTTTGTTATGCCCAAGGCAGGTTCGGGTCCCATAAATGAAATGGTGGCTCCCTGCCTTGCTAGCTTGTCAGCTTTTTCATTACCCGCAATACCAGAGTGACCCGGCGTCCAGACAAGCGTAACCTTGTTCTGTCTCGCTAGGTCATTCAGGGTATTGAAGCATTCCAATACCAGTTTGGACTCTGGAGAGCCTTCAGTGCCGCCTGGCTATCGGACATGATATAGATTTGCCTGTTTCGACAGTCCTTCTCTATGTTGGTTCTCGCACATTCTATGATTGCGAATATTTCTGCTTGAAAGACTGATGCCAGGCTACCCAATGGTTGAACATAGCCTGTCCTCATGTTTTCATTATAGATTCCTGATCCAGTACCTGTGGTTGATTTAGAACCGTCCGTGTACCAGATCACACTTTGTTTGTGTATATCTTCCCTAAAGCCGTTCCATTCGTTGCGGTCTGGAATAGTGACTTTAAAGAGTGAATTTTCAAGATATCTGACTACCATATGATCCGACCTCATTTGCAGGAGAGGTCCCCCTATGTCTGTCAAGAGTCTTCTGTGTGGGGTATCAACTCTTACGTTGACCGATGATAATTGCAGCCTATAGAGTGCCAGTCTTGCCTCCCCCACTATCAGAATATGAAGTGGTGTGAGGTCTAGAACCGTCTCCATGGCTGCAGTGGGCGTGGTTCTCATAGCCCCCGTTATGCTAATACATGCAAGTCTTTGAACCTTGCTGAGTATTTGTATGGTTGTATGCTGTGTGGCTTTAGGCCACCATACCAAAGCAGCATACATGATTGCGGGTCTGACCACTCTGGTGTACAGCCAGTATACCATTCCTGGTCTGAGCCCCCATTGTCGGTCGTACATTCGTCTAATTACCGCAAGGTTAATTTCCGATTTGCGTCTGATTTTTGAGTTTTGAGGGGTCCAGGTCAGTTTGGAGTCAAAGATTACTCCTAGGTACTTCACCTCACCCGACATTTTCAGGTTGCCACCATTTAGAAAGAGTGGTCCAAGGCCCGCCAGTTTCCTCCTGCGTGTAAATGGTACCAGGGTGGTCTTCGAGGGTGAGACTTTAAGTCCTTCTCTAGCACACCATTTGCTCACCACGTTCAGTGCACGTTGCATACGCTCTCTGATCGTGTTGTTAAATTTTCCCTCAACGAGTATAACTAGGTCATCCGCGTATCCTAGGGAAGATCCTCTTACATTTTTTTTCCTAAAAATGAAAGACTGTCTCATTGTCTTCAATTTTTTTTTATTTGTGTAATAATAAAACTAATTGAGATATTTAACTTTTTCTTGAAGTTAAAATTTATTAAATTCTGTATAGATGAAGTGAATTTTATGATCTGTTGATTTTGCACATATTTTGTCCTAGTTTATTTTTTAATTGCTTGTAAAGAAAAGTTAAAGATTGAATGAAATTTTCTCTTTATAAAATTTACACAACAAAATTATTTTTTAATCTAGTCAAAATAATTGAATTCTGTATAAAGTATAACGAATTGTTCAAACAAAAAATTCTCCATATTAACCATTTTCTTTGCAAATCAAATTTAATTGTGGCCTAATAGCTTTGAAAAACAAGTTAGGTTAGCTTAGGTTTTAGTGGCTGCACCGCCCAAGGAGGTGCACACTTAGGCCTGAAAGGCCCATTGTGATACCACGACTTCCATCCTCTCACGGGATGGTCGTGGTATCTCACGGGAACCACTTGGAGCCGATGACGAAAAACAAGTTAGTTTTCTTAAAATTAAATAAACAGTTATTAAAGTCAATTTAGATCAACAGATCGCACAAAAGGACCACGGAGACCGCAGTGCAGGGACAGCACCTCATTTGACAAAAAAAAGTCAATTTAAATATGTATTTAGTTTGATTTAGTACTTTCAGCTCTTCATATTGATTTAAGTTTTCAATAATATTCGAACGAGTATTTTCAATTTCTTGATTAAGCATGAAGTGAATATTTCATGTTTAGAAAAGCGTGAAAATTTGGAGGCAATCCAAATTTTCAGGCTATTCTAAACTCGAAATATTTACTTCATGCGCCAGGCGTATTAAACACTGATTTAGTGTGAAATTCACAAAACACTATTTATCTTAATATTAGCACAAAATAAACAAAAAATGTATTAAGAGATTCACATTTTCCATGTTTATAATTCGATAATTTCTATTTCAACTCTGTCTGGATATATTTAATAATATTCGAGTATTCTTAGTAAATGTAATGAATACGAATATAGAAAAGTAAATCGAATACGAAATATTTTATAAACTTGTAAGACTTTTGTTAATTTTTGATAAATTGCTTCAACCCTTTCCCAATTTTCATATAAACCCACTGAGCAAAAAACAAACAAATAACGTTATATCAACATTGTTACAACATTAAACGTTGTATTAATGTTGATGAAACATTACTTCAATGTGTTTGCACAGTGGAAATAGTGCATAATTTTACTATTTTAGACACTTTTTTTTTAATTTGAACGTATTTTGATTGTTTTCTGGAATTAATTTCTCATCTGGCACTTGGTGAAATATATTACAGTATGTAAAGGTATTTAATTTAAAAAATACTTGGTATTGTTTCACAATTTAAAACTTTATTCCGACTAGTTTCGGTTTGTTAGACCATTTTCGAAGAAATGTCTAATAAAACACTTTCCTTTGAAAATGGTCTTACAAACCAAAACTAATCGAAATAAAGTTTTAATTTGTGAAACAATACCAAGTGTTTTTAATTTAAATAACTTTACGTGTTTTGATTTGTATTTGCTCCCCCCTAAGACGAAATCCTGGCTACGCCACTGAAGGTTATATAATTGTCGTAGTATTAGTATCAGCTTTAGCCCATAGATATAGTAGATAACAAACTAAACATGCTCCAGTTACCTAGTTTTTGCAATCAAGAAACGACATCGTAGGTTTAAAGCTAAAAGCCATTAATATTATTGACTTTCTATGTACTTCGTGACTTTTACTTTAGAACTAATAATGTTCTATAAATGAAATATTACTATTGTTATAATCGAAAGGTGCTGTCATAATATAACTATAATTCTTTATTATACAGAGTATCCGTAAACATCATTTTAAAACAATATTGAAACTTATTCAACATCTCCTTAAGTCCAAACATGTGGAAATTTCCCGACTGCTACACTTTTAAAGTCGACTTAATTGCGCTTTAATTATCGCCGAGCACTTTGTCTAACGCGAACTCTCGAAACTCGGTCCATTTCCTGCAGCTTCCAAAGCCGGCTATCGTTTTTCGCGTGTTGCTTTTAAAAGAAACAATACAGTTTTATTGTCTGCCCAGGAAACCTGCAGGCTTACAGACCGGTCGAGTTCAAGGCGGATCATCCCTTCCTGTACTTCGTTATGGACTCCCAGATCCACGTCAATCTCATGGCCGGCAAAATCATCAATCCTCTCAACTCCAGGATTAGATAGTAAGATTGTTTTAGACTTTTAGTGGGATTATTTGTAAATCTGTATTTTTTATATTAAAAATTTGAAAATTTTACTAGTTTATTTATTTGTCTTTAAAAATGTGTTAATTGCTTATGCATCAGTGTTTTATGTGCTATGTGTATTTATAAGTTTGATTAATGCATTTACAATTATTAATTAACCTTATTAAGGCACTACTACTACATTAATAATTGATTGATCATACAAGGATTTTTTTTAAGTATACATATCCCTTGAATTACAGAATTAAGTAAATTTCCAGGAATTCGTTGTTTTTATAAAAGCGGTCAAATTAAAGCATCTCACAACTATTTCCACTCTTTAGTTTAGCATGAAGTAATATTTCGAGTTTCGATAAGCCTGAAATTTTACTTTATGCGGCACGCGTGGAAAAAACTGATTTAAAGTGATATTAAAAAACCACATGTTTTGTTATGAAATACGCGTTCGGATTTTATCTTTTAATTATACTCACATATTCTAAATTATTAACGTGAGATCAAACATTAGCAGTCTATTATGAACGTCACCTTAAATCAGTGTATTATACGCGTGGCGCATGAAGTAAAATTTCGAGTTTAGAAAAGCCTGAAAATTTGGATTTGCCGGCGCGACTCGCTTCGCTCGCGCGCCGGCAAATCCAAATTTTCAGGCTTTTCTAAACTCGAAATTTTACTTCATGCTTAATCAAGGAGTGGAAACTCTCGTTAGAAACTTCAAATTGAACGCTAATTATAGCGTTATTCATGATTCGTCAAAATTTACAACGTATACAGGGTGGGGCAGAAAAACCTATCCGATTTCCGTTATAAAATTAAAACCACTCAACTTGACAAAAAAAAAAATTATTAACATATCGCAAATTTTATGCCATTTTTAAATTTAAGTTTTGAAAAGCACATCACTCAAATGTCGTCCTTGGGAGCGGATACACTGATTTAGGCGCTCGCGGTAGCTTTCCATGACTTTCACCATTCATTTCCACAGGAATTCATTTCCACAGGAATTTCTTCAATTGCCCGAGCAATTTCCCTTCGTAAAGCAAGAAGGGTCCTTGGTCGATGCTGGAATACCTTCGATTTGAGGTAACCCCAAAGGAAGAAGTCACATGGAGTGAGATCCGGTGAGCGCGGCGGCCAGCCAATATCACCTCTCAAAGAAATGAGGCGTCCGGGAAACATTTCCCTGAGAATGTCCATTGATCGTCGCGATGTGTGGGCGGTTGCACCATCCTGTTGAAACCACACATTTTCCACGTCATTTTCTTCCATTTTGGGTTGAAGAAAATTTTCCAGCATGAAACAATAGCGCTCGCTGTTGACCGTTACGGTTTGCCCATTTTCTTCAAAAAAGTAAGGCCCCCAGACGCCTAGGCGGGAAAGAGCACACCACACAGTCACTTTTGGGCTATGGCGGGGTTTCTGATGGATTTCCCGAGGATTTTCGTCACTTCAATATCGAAAATTCTGCCTGTTTACGGCGCCACAAAGGTGAAAATGGGCTTCGTCCGTGAGGAGCACAACATAGTCTATTGGGAGTTCTCGGAGATCGCGACATAGGTTCATACGGGTTTCAAAATCCCTTTCAATTAATTCCTGTGCAACAACCATTTTGTAGGGATGCATTTTGAGGTCCCGGTGCAAAATTCGCCGAATACTGCGGTTGGAAATCGCCAAAGCGAGCGAATGTTTTCGTGCCGAACGACGCGGGGAACGTTCAATCGCGGCTCTCACATTGGCCACGTTTTCAGGTCCTGTTGCTGTCCTGGGACGTCCAGGCGACTTCTTTTTCAATGCTGAACCCGTCTGTCGAAAATTTGACACCCACACTTTAATCGTAGCGTGATGTGGAACAGGATCATGACGCCCGAGTCCGAAATGAATTCGAAAAGCACGTTCTGTAGCAA
Source organism: Philonthus cognatus (assembly GCA_932526585.2). Classification (NCBI taxonomy): domain Eukaryota; kingdom Metazoa; phylum Arthropoda; class Insecta; order Coleoptera; family Staphylinidae; genus Philonthus; species Philonthus cognatus. The sequence continues at coordinate 23,386,208 of OW052250.1, read as the reverse complement.
TGATCGAACCGCCGTTTTCGATAAACCGCTCAATAACAAAAGCACGATTTTCACCAGACCAAGGCATGTTGACTAATGACAAATGGCATAAAACCGGCTTTCTAACGGTTTTTACCCCACTACTCTACCTGTTCCCTCTTCTGAGAAAAAGGGATTTGAAATGGGATAGCTATTTCTGCCCCTCCCTGTACATCGAAATATGTACTAAAAACAACCTGTATATTCTTCTGTAAATTCCGAAGAGTCTAAAAGACTAAAATCAACGGGGATAGATTGAATAAAAAGGGATATCAGAACGCTAGTAAATGGGTTTAGGACGCTGTAGAAAATGAGAATTTACACTAAAACATTTTTCTCGGCTCCTTAAATATTAAATATTTGCTGTTTCCATTCATATTACCCGAACCAAGCAGTTTTATTATTATTCATACACTGACTTACAGTCATAATACCAGAATAGTCGAAATACAGTCCATAGAGACATAATCAGACAAAAACTTACCTTAGTCAGAAGACAGTGAACCAAGTGACTTACAGTCATAATGTCACAATAGTCAAAATGTGAATTTATGACTAAATCACTAGGTTGACTGACATAAGTGTATCGTTTCAGTTTGACAGAAACAGAAGTCGGCGCTAGCCGACATTTAGCCTACCGTGTCAACTTGACATAAGTCGGCATCAGTCGACATTTGGACTATAATGACAGGTGACATAAGTCGGCGCAAGCCGACATTTGGACTATAATAACGGATGACACAAGTCGGCAGTAGCCGACATTTAAACTATAATAACAATTGACATAAGTCGGCGCATGCCGACATTTAACCAATTTAACCAATCAAGTTGGCACCTTGACACGAGCTTAAACTGAACTATAATGAGATCGCCATGTTATTTTTGTTTTCTTTGTGACAGTTACGATACGTATTTTAACACTTGTGACAGTTTTTAAAGTAACGAATGTTTTCCACTCCCAGACTAAGCATGAAGTAAAATTTCGAGTTTAGAAAAGCCCCGCGTAGAAAATTTGTCGAGGGTCGCGCAGCGACCCGAGACAAATTTTCACGGGGCTTTTCTAAACTCGAAATTTTACTTCATGCGCCACGCGTATAAAACACTGATTTACAATGGAGTAAAAAATATATTACGATTAGATGTGATGGTGATCAATATTTTCGAAAAAATGCAAGAATTACTTTTTGTTAATAGTTTTGGAATAATAATAATAAAACAATAATACATTTAGTTCGCGCAACTTTTCTATATTGTTGTTGTCAAATTATCATATCTTTAACGGGGAAAGTACTAATATAGACACATCACCATTTTTTTTTCGTCTTAAAAACTGCTAATTTATCTATCTTCAATTTAGAAGTTGTCTTAGTTCTTGATGAACCACTGCTCTACTTTAGACTCTAATATCTAGATATTGATTATAATCTAGACTCTAAGCACATAGACTTTACCCTTTACTTTCTTGACTTTAGAATCCAATATCCCTAAACTCTGGACTTTGGTCTCAAAGAAGTCTGCCTACATTCTAAACTGGAGTCTATAGACAGACTGGACTCTAATCTGTAGGCTCCAGTCTCTAGGTTGTAATATCCAGACTAATCTCTATGCTATGTAGTCTAGGCGTTCTAATCTCTAGATTCTGGACTCTCACAGTCTTAAAAACTGTTAATTTATCGCCTATCTTCAATTTAGAAGTTGTCTTAGTTCTTGATGAACCACTGCTCTACTTTAGACTCTAATATCTAGATATTGATTATAATCTAGACTCTAAGCACATAGAGTTTACCCTTTACTTTCTTGACTTTAGAATCCAATATCTCTAAACTCTGGACTTTGGTCTTAAAGTCTGCCTACATTCTAAACTGGAGTCTATAGACAGACTAGACTCTAATCTGTAGGCTCCAGTCTGTAGGTTGTAATATTCAGACTAATCTCTATGCTATGTAGTCTAGGCGTTCTAATCTCTAGATTCTGGACTCTCACAGTCTTAAAAACTGTTAATTTATCGCCTATCTTCAATTTAGAAGTTGTCTTAGTTCTTGATGAACCACTGCTCTACTTTAGACTCTAATATCTAGATATTGATTATAATCTAGACTCTAAGCACATAGAGTTTACCCTTTACTTTCTTGACTTTAGAATCCAATATCTCTAAACTCTGGACTTTGGTCTTAAAGTCTGCCTACATTCTAAACTGGAGTCTATAGACAGACTAGACTCTAATCTGTAGGCTCCAGTCTGTAGGTTGTAATATCCTGACTAATCTCTATGCTATGTAGTCTAGGCGTTCTAATCTCTAGATTCTGGACTCTCACAGTTTAAATCCTAGACTAGATTGAAGAGTAAACCAGTTTAGAGACTACTTAGAAGTTTCTAAACTAGTTTCTTGGACTTTAAATTCTACAAGACTTTAAATTAGAGTGGTTCTTTAAATATTTGGAATCACGGAAACCTTACATATTTACAAAAGTTTTGCGAGACACAATCTTTACATAAAATAATGACTCACTATTTCGATTTTTACTGTCTTAATAACCGTTTCCGTTTTTCACCGATTTTCAAAATTTTGGCAGCACACGTTCACTCTTTCTCTAATATCTGGACTCAATCTTTAAGCTCTATAATCTAGGCGCTGGATAGACGAGGTAAGCGCCAACATTTTCCGGCCTGACATAGATCCTGGTATCGAACCAATTTTTTTTGGTAAGACATTGGTTCAACCCTTATTAGCCTTGAAAAAAACCAAAATAGATTATATGTCGATTAGTTTTCTTAAGCTTGTATTAGACGACACTATTTTCTTGTACAAGAAAATAGTATACTATTTTCTATCATGGTGTACTAAATAGAACATGTCCTATTTCCTTTCTACAAAACTGTACAAGATTCGCGTTTGGTCATATTTTGTGTATGACATCATGATAGAAAATAGTAAACAAGAAAATAGTGTCCTGTAATACTAGCTTTATAACTTACAATCGTTCATCACTATGTCTGAAGTCAAGTCAACTGAGTATATAGCTGTTATTAAATTCCTTACTCAAGAAGATCTTACACCTCAAAGCATTAAAGGTCGGTTGGATGGGATGTATGGGGAAAATTCTCCTTTTTATTCTGTATAAAAAGATTGGTTAAAACAGGACAAGAAATGGAGCAGGAATCCTTGGAAGATGACGCAACAAGAAGGACAGTGGAAATGGTGACAGACAATAAGATTACCCTTGTTGAGGATCTCGTATTAGGCGATCGACGCTTAAAGGTGAACGAAATATCAAAAATGTCGGGTCTTTCAGATACAAGCGTTCGCAAAATCCTCTACGATGATTTAGGCACTAAACAAGGGTATTTTTCAACAGTTCACAGCAGTGTCGTGTTGAATGTAGTCGGTCGTTTTTGGAGCTCTACGAAGCATACCCTGTGGAGGTGTTGATAACAATTGTCAGAGGGAAAGAAACTATGCTTCTCTACCACTGGTCTCTACTACTGGTCTATACTACTGGTTGTGAAAAATGAGTTGATGGAATGGAGGTGTAAACTAGAAGCACCGCCAAGAAAGTTTAAGGTCTGTCAGTCGACAAAAAAAGAAAATAGGTACGAATTTTTCGGATTGTGAGGGTAATTGTCTAATAGACTTTGAAGATCGCAATACCACAGTCAACGGGTCATATTATGCAGCACTCCTACATAAATTACGCCAAAATATTCGAGAGATAAGACGTGGGAAACTGATTATAGACGTGCCTTTGCTGCATGTTAAATGCACCCACGCACACTACTGGAATTGAGCAAGCCGCAATTCGTGACTGTGGTTTTAAACAAATTGAATACCCTTTGTATAGTGCAGATGGCTACCCAGTGACTACCATGCGTTTGTACATTTGAAAAAGAATCTTCGCGGGTGCTATTTCAGTGACGACGAAGAGGTAAAAGCTGCAGTTTGGGCACATTTTGAAGACAAACAGAAGGAATGTTTTTAAGACGTATTGAATTGTTGCTGAATAAGTGCATTTGTGTCAGGTAAGACTATATTAAAAAAAATCAGCGCTTACCTTTTCGTAGGTTCTAAACTGAAGTCTCTAAGGACCAGTTGTTAAATCGTGGCTTAAGTTGAGTTTAGATTTAAAGTAGGCTTAAATACATTTTGGCGTTTTTCAATCATGGCTTATCGCTAAGCTGTAGTTTAAACTCGAGTTTTCGTAAGCGGCCGACCACCACCGCTTAACGCGCTAAACTCGAACTCATAACCTCAAACATCAAAAATAGTTGACTTTTGAGTATTGTGTGGACAATGAAGTAATTATTAGGTATTTCTATAGTTGAATGGATGTCGATAGATAATTCCTGAGGTGTTCGGATCGTTAACTTAGGTGCTAGAGTTCCTAATTCTTCTGCATCCTTTCGGCCACATAATGCTTTGTATTAAATCAATATAGTCTTGCTTTCTAGTGTACCTACATACCCCATCCTACTATTTGTATATATCTTTTCCTTTTCCTATCCCTCAGAAAGGGCGAATGATGTAGCAACGTGTTATTATTATCTCAATAAATTAAATAGGACGTTCTTATACTTTTGAATCCTTTAGGTCACATCTTTTCTAATATTCATTTTCCTTACATGCTTCCGAGTGTAGTGTAATAATTATGCAGCAATGGTGGCAACGTTATGCCAGATTTTAACTCAGTCGAGACTCAATAATATAATTGTCATCTTAATTAATTTGAATTTTAATAACTGAAATCACAAAATATGCAAACAAGCTAAAGATGGATAACTGATATAATACAAGTTGTTGTCAAAATTATTGTGTCAGATAATGACGTTTGTTGCAACACTGTACATGTCACTGTAACGAACAGTCGCGCTTGGTGCTGCAGAACTGTATGTGCATTTTATTTATTATTTATTAGGTTAAGTTTAACCCGAATTCACACACAGTTAGGTAAACAAATACATAAGCATTTAAATTATCTACAGCACACGTCCGCTACTATCACATGTACCCATTTAGAACATAACATATTTACTACCAACACAACTTAAGCTACGCTTAAATAAGCTTTACTTAACATATGATTTACAAACACATTGCAAAGTAAAGCCCAGCTTAGCTAAAACTACAGTTTACGAAAACTGCTGCCTAAGCCACGATTCAACAACTGGCCCTAAGTTGTTTAGACTAGATTGCAGACTCCAGTCTGAACTCTAACCTCTAACCTCTACACTCTATTACCTAGACTCCAGTTCCTGAAACTTAGAAAACAATGGCAACCTAGACTTTAGTTTTTGGATCCTAGACAGGCTAGATTCTAGACAAGTTTTTACATTTTGACGGGACACTTGTTTTAAGTTCACGCAGTCCTGCGGAACACCGGCTAAGAATGCTTTTCTTCTTTCATAAATAATTACTCTCAATTTTTAAAAGTTTTTGTACACAATAAGATTCTACCGACATTTTTCTGTAATTAAAAGTTAGCATTTTAATTGATCAATTATTTAGATAGATTTAATTTCAATCAAAAAAAGTTTTATATATATATATATTTTTTTTAATTAATTGGCCATATGGTGTTATAATGATGGCACATACATAAATCTGAGCAGAAATGGCCGTAAATCCTAGTAGGCCATTAACTGCAGCGCCATTTTCCGCACTCGCACAAAGAAATATTCTCCTGTCATGGGATTTATTGGCTGATAAGCGACCAGTAATTCAAAATTACGCTCCTCTTCCTGTTCCGAGTTGGCCGCTCTAAAAATTCGGACATAAATTTACGTATTTGTATAGAGGCATTATAAATCGAAAACCTTGATTCATAACAAAATACTTATTTCTTGAAATTAGTTTGGCAAGATGAAAACCTGCGAAGTCAACCCGTTGTGCAAACACATTTAAGTAATATTTGTTTAACGGTACAATAACGTTTTGTGTTTCTGTAATGTTGACATAATTAAAAGTTGAAACATTATTTAAATCATTTTTGTTCAGTGGTAAATATTATCTAATTGCACTCGACATGTAATCCGTTTTTTTTTTCAGTATATATACCTCGATTTATTTGCTATAAATTGTTAGGCATTCATTGTTCTTATATATAAAAACAATGTGAAGCTTCTAGTGAGTGTTCCCACTCCTTGATTAAGCATAAGGTAAGATTTCGAGTTTAGAAAAGCCTAAAAATTTGGATTGGTTGCGTAGCAAAGCGGAGATTATGTAAAGAACAAACCTATAGTCAACACATTTCCCTTTTACCGTGACGTCACAATCAAAACAAAATAAAGCGACGAAAGCGCATGTCTGTGCCCATTTTTTTTTTATAAATCTGTCAGTGAGCCAAATTCTTATAAAGTTTTGAAGAAAATAACATATAATTAGAAAAGTAGAAAATTTCTCAGTATATATTACTGAGAATTTTTCTTTTAAGTGTACATTTTTAGACATTCGTTGTTTTATAAAAAAAAGTTCAATTTGAAGCTTTAAACGAGTGTTTTCTACTCCCAGGTTAAGCATGAAGTAAAATATCGAGTTTAGAAAAGTCTGAAAATTTGGTTTGATCGCGTAGTAAAGCGAAGCGACCAAACCAAATTTTTAGGCTTTTCTAAACTCGAAATTTTACTTCATGCGCCACGCGTATAAAACATTGGTTTTAAGTAAAGTCCGAAATATACGTCTTGCGCATACTGCTTTAGTGGCATATTGTAAACTTCGCAATATTTCAGTGTTTTATACGCGTGGCGCATGAAGTACAATTTCGAGTTTAGAAAAGCCTGAAAATTTGGTTTGGTCGCTTTGCTTTAATCATGCAAACTTTCATTTAAATATCGACATGCCAAACAATTGCATGTTTTCTGTTTCAACGAACATTCATTAAGTAAACAAAGAAAAAAGTTCATGACGTCAGGGTAGAAAGGTAATGTGTTGAGTATACTACAAATTGGTTTAATTACGTCATATTTTTAAATAATATCATCTATTGCCGAAAATAAGAACATATATATTCTTAAAATTGGAAATTTAAAATGCGATTTTCGGCTAAACAGTATGTTTCCTACAAAGATGAACTTCAGCTTCGTGCAATTCATACACTCTTACCAACGATTCCTTTTAAAAAATCTCAAAAATTCTAGTAAGTCTTTGTATAATCAAATATAAAATTCGCATTTTTCTTAGTTATCATTTCATTTAATTCACATATTTACAAATAATTTTTACAAAACAATAAACAATCCACAGAATATTGACTTACTATACTAAATAATAAACATCAGCACCGTAAGCCCATTTTACGGCAATCGCACCTTCTGCAGCTTTTCATAGTAACTTCACCGCATTTTGAAGGACATCCTCTTTTCAGATCGCTGTATCTAGCGCATGGCGGAATCACCAATTGTTTAAAAGTCTAAAAATGCAAAATAGAAACGTATTTTAAAAAAAAATAAGTTAAAATAAAATCACTTTTTTAAATTATTTAGTTCGACTAGTTTCGCAATTACAGCCAGTTCAATTCAAATCAATTGCATAAAATCTTTAAACTGTGGTTTGCCTTTGAACAGCAGATCAAAGTCACTTTTTGTCATTCCAATTAATAGAAATTAAACTGATGATATTCAGTGTTAAAATATTCCTGCAACTAGCTCATAATTAGTTAAACATGAATTTCAGATACTTGCCTGAAGCCAAAAAGCTCCAGCATCCACGCAAATGCCAGGAGTAAATTCGATGGGGTCTCCTAAATCTTCTGGAGGTCTGTCTTCACCTAGTAAATTCCCAATAGCGTCGAAAATGTAGTACAACACCATAATTGCCAATTAATTTCAAAAATACTTAACTTACAATCAATAATTTTGATAAAGAAATGAGATTGACTGATGTTCACAGCAATCTCAAAACATTTGACAGTCAAAGTTGTCTCGATAAAAACATCAAATACTATTTGTTTAAAACATGATTTAGAGTAGGCTTTGAGTTTTAAATTAGATTGGCACTACTGACTGTTAACACACAGTTTACCATAACCTCAAATTTAATCCATCATTCAATTAGCATTCTGTGCAACCGCACAAAAAAAAAACGCCTACTCTAAATCATAATTTAAAATATCGCACGGTAGATATGCACTAAGGGCCGGTATTTCAATTGATAGTTAACTTTTGGGATTAAAAACTAACGGTAAAGTTTTACCGCTATTTGAAAGTTTTGGTTTAGTAACTCTCATTTCATCAAAATTTCATTAGAGTGTCAATTCTGACTTCTGTCAAAATCACACATAAATTGTCAATATCGTTTATCAGTCATTGGTCACCTGCTGTTGCTGGTGGTGATTTATTAAGCATAAAAATGAATAAAACCTCCCAGCAAGTAAATGAAACAAAAAGGACACCGAATTTCACTTATAAAGAAGAACATTTGCTGTTGGAATTTGTTGAGGAATGCAAGAATATTATAGAAAATAAGAAGAGTGGCAGTGTTTTATGGCAAGAAAAAGTAAAAGCGTAGACTCATATCGAAAACTCGTTCAATGCGGCAAACGATGGTGTATTCAGATCCAAACAAATATTATAACAAAAATATGCCAATTTAAAGAAACTATCCAAAACCAAATTATCACACAACAAAAGGGAACTAAATAAAACCAGTGGTGGTGATTCTAAACTATATGCCATAACAGACGTAGATAATTTTATTGAAAGAATTTTAGGAGAAGATCAAATTTGTGGTCTTAAGAACAACTTCGATTCTGACAGTAAGTATAAGGTTACTTTTTATGAAAATTATCATTATAAATGGTTTATTTTCATTAGGTGTACAAGCTCATCAAGCCGGGCCATCTAATGCGAATTACATTGTTATTGGCTCACCTGATGAAAGTCTTTCTAACTATAAAGAAAATGTTGTAGAAAGTACTGAATGTAAGTGGTAGCGTAGTAATATCCTAGCTGTTGGTACATTTTAAAAATGAAATATTCTTATTAATTGTGTTTTTTTTAGATGAATCGCCAGAGGAAATATTTACTCCTACTATTATCAATCAGACAAATAAAGAAAATGTGGAAATGAGCAATAGTAAAAAACTGTACAATATATTATCTATGTAATTTTTCACACAATTTTTGTAGGAACAGCAGAAACCGATGACGACTGGTCTACCTATAGCCCACAAATGCTCAAAAAACAACCAAATAAAAGATTAAAAATAGGAAAGAAAAAAATTGCTTACAAAAAATTAATTATAAATGAGTTGTTAATTAAGGAAAAACTGGAGTTTGTAAGACTTCAGAGAGAAAAGTTTTTAAAAGAACATGAGATAAAAATGAAAATATTAAAACTTAAACTGCAACTTAAAGAAGCAAAAATGAGTAATTTCATAAATAATTGAAAACAGTTAGGGCAAATAATAATCAATATATTTATTAATTTGTTTTTTGAATAAATTGTTGTATATTGTATGTATTGCGTGATAATAATTAAGTAATAATATTTATTTATTGTAAGTTAAAAAAATAATTTTGTATTAAATGTTGTCTGAAAGTATTGTTTCTTATTTGATTATTATTAACGATATTGTTTTGATCTGGTGGGTTATTATTTACTAAGTATATTGCATGATTTTCTTCATCAGTTATGTCCTGTAATTTTTCATTTTCGTCACATGCAATATTATGTAGTATTGCGGTAGCAACTATAACGGCTTCAGTAGTTTCTAAATTTGTTCTAAGTCCTGCAGCAAGTCCAGGAAATCTTCGTTTCCATACACCATAGCACCTTTCCACAGGATTTCTGGTACGTATTTGTGATTCGTTATATAGATTTTTTGCTGGTGTTCTTGTTTGCAATAAGGGTGTAAGAAGATAATTTTTACAAGGATATCCGCTGTCTCCTACTAGAACAGAGTTGTGACCAAATTCATTTTGTTCAAATCGATTCATAATACTTGAATTTCTAAAAATATGGGCGTCGTGCGTAGATCCTGGCCATCTAGCCACAATATCCATTATTTTCAGATTGGCATCAGATACTGTTTGCACGTTTATGCTAAAATATTGTTTTCTATTTCTAAAAATCTCTGCTCTATTGCCTCCTGGTGATAAAATTTTAACATGACTGCAATCAATTGCTCCAATGCACATAGGAAATCTAGCTTTTAAATAAAAGTCTCTTTTACATTCTAAACTTTCTTCTTCTGTGCTTGGCATTTTTATTATTCGAGGACGTAAACTTGCCAAAGCAAAGCTAACTCTCTTAATTACTTTACTGGCCGTGCATTTATGCACACCACTTCCATCTCCGACAGTAGTGAAGAAAGCACCAGTTCCATAAAACCTGAGTGCTAGCAATAATTGATCAGTTGAAGACAGAGCATCATTTCTAAAATAATGGAATAGAGTTTTATGTGATATTTCTAACTATTGGTAATACCTTTGGGTTGGATATTTTATAAGGACGTCAATTTATTCGATGATTTCTACAGTTCTTGGCGATAATCTGAACCTTTGAAAGAATTCCTTTTAATCCCATTTTTCAAATAGGTTTACTCTATCTCTGACTACTCTCTGGTTTCTTAAAGGCACTTCTTCGTCGTCACTAAACACATGTATGTCATAATCATTCATTGTAATTGATAATTGATTTAATATTAACAAAATATTACACTGACGTCAAATGATATGTCAGGTAACCAAGAGTTAACTGATACATATTAGTAAAGATTACTTAAAGTTAACTGAAAGTAAGATATTAATCATAATTTGAAATACATGCAACACACTTTCAACTCTGAGTTAACTCCCAATTGACAGTTAACTATCGATTGAAATACCGGGCCTAAGAAGTTTGGTTAACTTGAAGTTTTGAATGTCAAATGAATTTTATTTAATATTTTCGAGGTCTTTCAAAGTGTTACTCAAAAACAGATATGTGAAAAGAATTTAACCCTTCTTTTTCATATCAATATCTCCAATTTTGATTTCACACATCAAATTCAAAGTTTTTGAACTTCAGATTAGATCAGTGTTTTATACGAGTGGCGCATGAAGTAAAATTTCGAGTTTAGAAAAGCCCCGTGAAAATTTGTTGAGGGTCGTTGACGCGACCCTCGACAAATTTTCTACGTGGGGCTTTTCTAAACTCGAAATTTTACTTCATGCTTAGTCTGGGAGTGGAAAACGCTCCTTAGAACGGTATCAAGGACTTTAGTAAAATAATATTGCTTCTGTTTTTATTAATTTGGTTAACTTGAAATATCATGATTTTTGTTTTAACTATTTCAATCATTTACACGAATTCTTTTATGCTATTCCAAATACTGCAACAATTTTAATAAATTTCATTTTAATAAGATTGGCACACATAGTTTACCATAACCTCAAATTTATTCCATCATTTTATTAGCATTCTGGGCAACCGAACAAAAAAAATACGCCTACTCTAAATCATAATTTAAATGGTCGATCGGTATTTAAACACAGGGATTTTTTTTTCAAGTATACATAATACGATATATACTTTGTATTTGATCAGGCATTTGTTGTTTTTAATGGTCGTTTAATCTAAAGTTTCTAAAGAGTGTTTCCACTCTTTAATTAAGCATAAAGTAAATATTCGAGTTTAGAGAAGCCTAAAAATTTGGATTGGCCGCGTAGCAAAGCGGAGATTATGTAAAGAACAAACCTATAGTCAACACATTTCCCCTTTACCGTGACGTCACAAACAAAACAAAATAAAGCGACGAAAGCGCATGTCTGTGCCCATTTTTTTTTTATAAATCTGTCAGTGAGCCAAATTTTTATAAAGTTTTGAAGAAAATAACATATAATTAGAAAAGTAGAAAATTTCCCAGTATATATTACTGAAAATTTTTCTTTTAAGTGTACATTTTCCGACATTCGTTGTTTTATAAAAAAAGTTCAATTTGAAGCTTTAAACGAGTGTTGTCTACTCCCAGGTTAAGCATGAAGTAAAATATCGAGTTTAGAAAAGTCTGAAAATTTGGTTTGGTCGCGTAGTAAAGCGAAGCGACCAAACCAAATTTTTAGGCTTTTCTAAACTCGAAATTTTACTTCATGCGCCACGCGTATAAAACATTGGTTTTAAGTAAAGCCCGAAATATACGTCTTGCGCATACTGCTTTAGTGGCATATTGTAAACTTCGCAATATTTCAGTGTTTTATACGCGTGGCGCATGAAGTACAATTTCGAGTTTAGAAAAGCCTGAAAATTTGGTTTGGTCGCTTTGCTTTAATCATGCAAACTTTCATTTAAATATCGACATGCCAAACAACAATTGCATGTTTTCAGTTTCAACGAACATTCATTAAGTAAACAAAGAAAAAAGTTCATGACGTCAGGGTAGAAAGGTAATGTGTTGAGTATACTATACACGGTTCCATTTGTTTCTGGATCTCGCCTAGCCATGCTCTCGTGTTGTTATGTTGCAGTATCAACATTTACATTTTTTATTAATTGCCACTCCTGATTCCTTATTTTAACAGTGTTGCAATAATTTATGATATCATAAGTAATCCTCTTTTTAATTTTCAAGAGGTTTATTGTTAATCTTGCAACAATTATTTCGCCACGCGGTCGCTTCTTCGAGCATTGTATTATTAAATCAAATTAATCTACTGTTGCAATGCTGTGTCAATGTCAAAGTGAAAAATAATTTCAGGCACATATTAAATATTAACATGCCAAAGATTATCTCTGAATCAAAAAGGTTACAGATTCTGAAATCCTACAAACATTTTAGGCAAAGTAATCCAAATCTACAGCATCACAATATTATTACGATTTTAATAGATATTTTTGGGGTATGTCTAGTATTTTAATTATCATATATATTTAATTAAAGATAATTACGTTTCAGGTAGGGAGATCTTCATTACAATTAATTTTACGACAAAGACCTGACGAATTGAAATCTACTACTTCTGGCAAACGATCTAAAACAGCCATTTTTGGAATCACCTAGCTAGAAAAGATCTGCAACAACTAATTTGGCAATATAACTCTAGAAATCAGTATTTTACTTTGAGAGATCTTTTGAATGATATGAAAGAAAATTATGAGTTCCATGGGAGTAGAACAACACTTTATAGGGTTGTTAAAAGTATGGGGTATAAATTCAAATTAATTAATGGACGCAAAATTCTCTGTGAACAAAAACATGTTGTTGCAGCTAAAATTATTTTCCTTAGAAAATGTTTACAGTATCAAAATTCCAGTGAAGATATCCAATTCGTATACCTGGATGAAACATGGATATATCAGAATGGATCCGTGGTTCGACGCTGGGTACATGAAACGGATATAAAAAGTAATCCAATTAAATTCAAAAATGAAGGCAAACGCTTCACCATTCTACATGCTGGGTATAGGGGTGGGTTTTTGGATGGGTGCGATTTTTTATTACATTCGAAAAACAATGACCGAGATTACCATGCCACAATGGATGGTAATACTTTTCAAAATTGGGTGGTTAATCAACTTATTCCTGCTTTGGCTAAGCTTTCAGGCAAATGTGTAGTTATTATGGATAATGCTGCATACCATTCTGTGCAATTAGACAAAACTCCTTCATTTTCTTGTAAGAAATGCGAAGTGCAGGAGTGGTTGGTTAAACACAATGTAAAATTCAATACAAAATTAACCAAAAAGGAACTATGGGCTTTATTTATACCTTTTCGATCAAATGACAAAATTTACGTAGTTGATGACATTTTGAGAAAGAACGGGCACGAAGTTCTTAGATTACCGCCATACCATTGTCAATACAATCCAATTGAAATGGCATGGGGGTTTTGTAAGACTTACTACAATAAGCACATAAATTCTAAGCAACCATCTAAGGATCGTGTTCAGAATTTATGGCTTGAGTCTCTCTCAAAATGTACATCCGATATGTGGCAAAATTTCTGTGATCATTGTGAAAAACTTATTTCGGATGACTGGACAAAACACATGGGGAACCTTTCTTTTGAAACCATTCCTCCTTTTATTATTTCGCTTGGGGAATCTGGCTCAGAACAAACATCAGAAGATTCAGATGCAGGTTCTCTTGACTAAATAATAAAAGTGGAATGAGGGCTTAAAAATTGTTTGACAAGAAAATTATCAGTATCACAAGAGGGTGGGAATAAATTTGCAATTCTACAAAAAAATACTGAGGGCCAACAGAAGAGAGAATGACCAAAATTAAGGTGGATGGATGGAGTTGATCAAAATGTGTTAACGGGAAGACCCAAGCGAGAAATACAAATGGATGACGAAATAAGTTTGCAGAGCCGAATTCATTATATTTGTTATATACAATATTATTGCTGTGTTTATATGTGCAAAAACCAAGTAGTAAATTTTGTTAATCTTAAAACTGCATATTATTATCCTTTTATACCTGAAAATTTGTAAAACAAGCAACAGTGTAAGATCACGATAATCAGAAATTATAACCTTAAAATCGAACATCTGACATTGACATTTAAAAACCCTGATTTATAACACAACCAGCCCCATTTACAATACTTAAACTGTCACTTTTCCATAGCTAGGCGAGATCCAGAAACAAATGGAATATATTATACAAATTGGTTTAATTACGTCATATTATTAAATAATATCATTTATTGCCGAAAATAAGAACATACATAATCTTAAAATTGGAAATTTAAAATGCGATTTTCGGCTAAACAGTATGTTTTCTACAAAGATGAACTTCAGCTTCGTGCAATTCATACACTCTTACCAACGATTCCTTTTAAAAAATCTCAAAAATTCTAGTAAGTCTTTGTATAATCAAATATGAAATTCGCATTTTGCTTAGTTATCATTTCATTTAATTCACACATTTACAAATAATTTTTACAAAACAATAAACAATCCACAGAATATTGACTTACTATACTAAATAATAAACATCAGCACCGTAAGCCCATTTTACGGCAATCGCACCTTCTGCAGCTTTTCATAGTAACTTCACCGCATTTTGAAGGACATCCTCTTTTCAGATCGCTGTATCTAGCGCATGGCGGAATCACCAATTGTTTAAAAGTCTAAAAATGCAAAATAGAAACGTATTTTAAAAAAAAATAAGTTAAAATAAAATCACTTTTTAAATTATTTAGTTCGACTAGTTTCGCAATTACAGCCAGTTCAATTCAAATCAATTGCATAAAATCTTTAAACTGTAGTTTGCCTTTGAACAGCAGATCAAAGTCACTTTTTGTCATTCCAATTAATAGAAATTAAACTGATGATATTCAGTGTTAAAATATTCCTGCAACCAGCCCATAATTAGTTAAACATGAATTTCAGATACTTGCCTGAAGCCAAAAAGCTCCAGCATCCACGCAAATGCCAGGAGTAAATTCGATGGGGTCTCCTAAATCTTCTGGAGGTCTGTCTTCACCTAGTAAATTCCCAATAGCGTCGAAAATGTAGTACAACACCATATTTGCCAATTAATTTCAAAAATACTTAACTTACAATCAATAATTTTGATAAAGAAATGAGATTGACTGATGCTCACAGTAATCTCAAAACATTTGACAGTCAAAGTTGTCTCGATAAAAACATCAAATACTATTTGTTTAAAACATGATTTAGAGTAGGCTTTGAGTTTTAAATTAGATTGGCACTACTGACAACACACAGTTTACCATAACCTCAAATTTATTCCATCATTCAATTAGCATTCTGTGCAACCGCACAAAAAAAAACCGCCTACTCTAAATCATAATTTAAAATACGGTAGATATGCACTAAGGGCTGGTATTTCAATTAATAGTTAACTTTAAGGTTTACAAACTAACGGTAAAGTTTTACCACTAGTTAACTCATAGTAAAATAATGTTTATGTATTTCAAGTATTTGAAAGTTTTGGTTTAGTAACTCTCATTTCATCAAAATTTCATTAGAGTGGCAATTCTGACTTCTGTCAAAATCACACTTAAATTGTCAATATCGTTTATCAGTCTTTGGTCACCTGCTGTTGCTGGTGGTGATTTATTAAGCATAAAAATGAATAAAACCTCCCAGCAAGTAAATGAAACAAAAAGGACACCGAATTTCACTTATAAAGAAGAACATTTGCTGTTGGAATTTGTTGAGGAATACAAGAATATTATAGAAAATAAGAAGAGTGGCAGTGTTTTATGGCAAGAAAAAGTAAAAGCGTGGACTCATATCGAAAACTCGTTCAATGCGGCAAACAATGATGTATTCAAATCCGAACAAATATTAAAACAAAAATATGCCAATTTAAAGAAACTATCCAAAACCAAATTATCACACAACAAAAGGGAACTAAATAAAACCGGTGGTGGTGATTCTAAACTATATGCCATAACAGACGTAGATAATTTTATTGAAAGAATTTTAGGAGAAGATCAAATTTGTGGTCTTAAGAACAACTTCGATTCTGACAGTAAGTATAAGGTTACTTTTTATGAAATTTATCATTATAAATGGTTTATTTTCATTAGGTGTACAAGCTCATCAAGCCGGACCATCTAATGCGAATTACATTGTTATTGGCTCACCTGATGAAAGTCTTTCTAACCCTAAAGAAAATGTTGTAGAAATTACTGAATGTAAGTGGTAGCGTAGTAATATCCTAGCTGTTGGTACATTTTAAAAATGAAATATTCTTATTAATTGTGTTTTATTTTTAGATGAATTGCCAGAGGAAACATTTACTCCTACTATTATCAATCAGACAAACAATAGTAAAAAACTGTACAATATATTATCTATGTAATTTTTCAGACAATTTTTGTAGGAACAACAGAAACCGATGACGACTGGTCTACCTATAACCCACAAATGCTGAAAAAACAACCAAATAAAAAATTAAAAATAGGAAAGAAAAAAATTGCTTACAAAAAATTAATTATATATGAGTTGTTAATTAAGGAAAAACTGGAGTTTGTAAGACTTCAGAGAAAAAAGTTTTTAGAAGAACATGAGATAAAAATGAAAATATTAAAACTTAAACTACAACTTAAAGAAGCAAAAATGAGTAATTTCATAAATAATTGAAAACAGTTAGGGCAAATAATAATAAATATATTTATTAATTTGTTTTTCGAATAAATTGTTGTATGTTGTATGTATTGCGTGATAATAATTAAGTAATAATATTTATTTATTGTAACTTAAAAAAATAATTTTGTATTAAATGTTGTCTGAAAGTATTGTTTCTTATTTGATTATTATTAACGATATTGTTTTGATCTGGTGGGTTATTATTTACTAAGTATATTGCATGATTTTCTTCATCAGTTATGTCTGGTAATTTTTCATTTTCGTCACATGCAATATTATGTAGTATTGCGGTAGCAACTATAACGGCTTGAGTAGTTTCTAAATTTGTTCTAAGTCCTGCAGCAAGTCCAGGAAATCTTCGTTTCCATACACCATAGCACCTTTCCACAGGATTTCTGGTACGTATTTGTGATTCGTTATATAGATTTTCTGCTGGTGTTCTTGTTTGCAATAAGGGTGTAAGAAGATAATTTTTACAAGGATATCCGCTGTCTCCTACTAGAACGGAGTTGTGACCAAATTCATTTTGTTCAAATCGATTCATAATACTTGAATTTCTAAAAATATGGGCGTCGTGCGTAGATCCTGGCCATCTAGCCACAATATCCATTATTTTCAGATTGGCATCAGATACTGTTTGCACGTTTATGCTAAAATATTGTTTTCTATTTCTAAAAATCTCTGCTCTATTGCCTCCTGGTGATAAAATTTTAACATGACTGCAATCAATTACTCCAATGCACATAGAAAATCTAGCTTTTAAATAAAAGTCTCTTTTACATTCTAATCTTTCTTCTTCTGTGCTTGGCATTTTTATTATTCGAGGACGTAAACTTGCCAAAGCAAAGCTAACTCTCTTAATTACTTTACTGGCCGTGCATTTATGCACACCACTTCCATCTCCGACAGTAGTGAAGAAAGCACCAGTTGCATAAAACCTGAGTGCTAGCAATAATTGATCAGTTGAAGACAGAGCATCATTTCTAAAATAATGGAATAGAGTTTTATGTGATATTTCTAACTATTGGTAATACCTTTGGGTTGGATATTTTATAAGGTCGTCAATTTCTTCGATGATGTTTTCTACAGTTCTTGGCGATAATCTGAACCTTTGAAAGAATTCCTTTTGATCCTATTTTTCAAAATGATTTACTCTATCTCTGATTACTTTCTGTTTTCTTAAAGCCACTTCTTCGTCGTCACTAAACACATGTATGTCATAATCATTCATTGTAATTGATAATTGATTTATTATTAACAAAATATTACACTGACGTCAAATGAAATGTCAGGTAACCAAGAGTTAAATGATACCTACATATTATTAAAGATTACTTAAAGTTAACTAAAAGTAAGATATTAATCATAATTTGAAATACATGTAACACACTTTAAACTCTGAGTTAACTCCCAATTGACAGTTAACTATCGATTGAAATACCGGGCCTAAGAAGTTTGGTTAACTTGAAGTTTTGAATGTCAAATGAAATTTCTTTTTAATATTTTCGAGGTCTTTCAAAGTGTTACTCAAAAACAGATATGTGAAAAGAATTGAACCCTTCTTTCTCATATCAATATCTCCAATTTTCATTTCACACATCAAATTCAAAGTTTTTGAACTTCAGATTAGATCAGTGTTTTATACGAGTGGCGCATGAAGTAAAATTTCGAGTTTAGAAAAGCCCCGTGAAAATTTGTTGAGGGTCGCTGACGCGACCCTCGACAAATTTTCTACGCGGGGCTTTTCTAAACTCGAAATGTTACTTCATGCTTAGTCTGGGAGTGGAAAACGCTCCTTAGAACAGTATCAAGGACTTTAGTAAAATAATATTGCTTCTGTTTTTATTAATTTGGTTAACTTGAAATATCATGATTTTTGTTTTAACTATTTCAATCATTTACACGAATTCTTTTATGCTATTCCAAATACTGCAACAATTTTAATAATTTTCATTTTAATAAGATTGGCACACATAGTTTACCATAACCTCAAATTTATTCCATCATTTAATTAGCATTCTGGGCAACCGAACAAAAAAAATACGCCTACTCTAAATCATAATTTAAATGATCGATCGGTATTTAAACACAGGGAATTTTTTTTCAAGTATACATAATACGAACTATACTGTGTATTTGATCAGGCATTTGTTGTTTTTAATGGTCGTTTAATCTAAAGTTTCTAAAGAGTGTTTCCACTCTTTAATTAAGCATAAAGTAAATATTCGAGTTTAGAGAAGCCTAAAAATTTGGATTGGCCGCGTAGCAAAGCGGAGATTATGTAAAGAATAAACATATAGTCAACACATTTCCCCTTTACCGTGACGTCACAAATAAAACAAAATAAAGCGACGAAAGCGCATGTCTGTGCCCATTTTTTTTTTATAAATCTGTAAGTGAGCCAAATTTTTATAAAGTTTTGAAGAAAATAACATATAATTAGAAAAGTAGAAAATTTCCCAGTATATATTACTGAGAATTTTTCTTTTAAGTGTACATTTTCCGACATTCGTTGCTTTATAAAAAAAGTTCAATTTGAAGCTTTAAACGAGTGTTGTCTACTCCCAGGTTAAGCATGAAGTAAAATATCGAGTTTAGAAAAGTCTGAAAATTTGGTTTGGTCGCGTAGTAAAGCGAAGCGACCAAACCAAATTTTTAGGCTTTTCTAAACTCGAAGTTTTACTTCATGCGCCACGCGTATAAAACATTGGTTTTAAGTAAAGTCCGAAATATACGTCTTGCGCATACTGCTTTAGTGGCATATTGTAAACTTCGCAATATTTCAGTGTTTTATACGCGTGGCGCATGAAGTACAATTTCGAGTTTAAAAAAGCCTGAAAATTTGGTTTGGTCGCTTTGCTTTAATCATGCAAACTTTCATTTAAATATCGACATGCCAAACAACAATTGCATGTTTTCTGTTTCAACGAACATTCATTAAGTAAACAAAGAAAAAAGTTCATGACGTCAGGGTAGAAAGGTAATGTGTTGAGTATACTACAAATTGGTTTAATTACGTCATATTTTTAAATAATATCATTTATTGCCAAAAATAAGAACATACATAATCTTAAAATTGGAAATTTAAAATGCGATTTTCGGCTAAACAGTATGTTTTCTACAAAGATGAACTTCAGCTTCGTGCAATTCTTACACTCTTACCAACTATTCCTTTTAAAAAATCTCAAAAATTCTAGTAAGTCTTTGTATAATCAAATATGAAATTCGCATTTTGCTTAGTTATCATTTCATTTAATTCACACATTTACAAATAATTTTTACAAAACAATAATCAATCCACAGAATATTGACTTACTATACTAAATAATAAACATCAGCACCGTAAGCCCATTTTACGGCAATCGCACCTTCTGCAGCTTTTCATAGTAACTTCACCGCATTTTGAAGGACATCCTCTTTTCAGATCGCTGTATCTAGCGCATGGCGGAATCACCAATTGTTTAAAAGTCTAAAAATGCAAAATAGAAACGTATTTTTAAAAAAATAAGTTAAAATAAAATCACTTTTTTAAATTGTTTAGTTCGACTAGTTTCGCAATTACAGCCAGTTCAATTCAAATCAATTGCATAAAATCTTTAAACTGTGGTTTGCCTTTGAACAGCAGATCAAAGTCACTTTTTGTCATTCCAATTAATAGAAATTAAACTGATGATATTCAGTGTTAAAATATTCCTGCAACTAGCCCATAATTAGTTAAACATGAATTTCAGATACTTGCCTGAAGCCAAAAAGCTCCAGCATCCACGCAAATGCCAGGAGTAAATTCGATGGGGTCTCCTAAATCTTCTGGAGGTCTGTCTTCACCGAGTAAAATCCCAATAGGGTCGAAAATGTAGTACAACACCATATTTGCCAATTAATTTCAAAAATAGTTAACTTACAATCAATAATTTTGATAAAGAAATGAGATTGACTGATACTCACAGTAATCTCAAAACATTTGACAGTCAAAGTTGTCTCGATAAAAACATCAAATACTATTTGTTTAAAACATGATTTAGAGTAGGCTTTGAGTTTCAAATTAGATTGGCACTACTGACTGTTAACACACAGTTTACCATAACCTCAAATTTATTCCATCATTCAATTAGCATTCTGTGCAACCGCACAAAAAAAACCGCCTACTCTAAATCATAATTTAAAATATCGCACGGTAGATATGCACTAAGGGCCGGTATTTCAATTGATAGTTAACTTTTAGGTTTACAAACTAACGGTAAAGTTTTACCACTAGTTAACTCATAGTAAAATTATGTTAATGTATTTCAAGTATTTGAAAGTTTTGGTTTAGTAACTCTCATTTCATCAAAATTTCATTAGAGTGGCAATTCTGAATTCTGTCAAAATCACACTTAAATTGTCAATATCGTTTATCAGTCTTTGGTCACCTGCTGTTGCTGGTGGTGATTTATTAAGCATAAAAATGAATAAAACCTCCCAGCAAGTAAATGAATCAAAAAGGACACCGAATTTCACTTATAAAAAAGAACATTTGCTGTTGGAATTTGTTGAGAAATACAAGAATATTATAGAAAATAAGAAGAGTGGCAGTGTTTTATGACAAGAAAAGGTAAAAGCGTGGACTCATATCGAAAACTCGTTCAAACGATGGTGTATTCAGATCCAAATAAATATTAAAACAAAAATATGCCAATTTAAAGAAACTATCCAAAACCAAATTATCACACAACAAAAGGAAACTAAATAAAACCGGTGGTGGTGATTCTAAACTATATGCCATAACAGACGTAGATAATTTTATTGAAAGAATTTTAGGAGAAGATCAAATTTGTGGTCTTAAGAACAACTTCGATTCTGACAGTAAGTATAAGGTTACTTTTTATGAAAATTATCATTATAAATGGTTTATTTTCATAAGGTGTACAAGCTCATCAAGCCGGACCATCTAATGCGAATTACATTGTTATTGGCTCACCTGATGAAAGTCTTTCTAACCCTAAAGAAAATGTTGTAGAAATTACTGAATGTAAGTGGTAGCGTAGTAATATCCTAGTGTAACGGGGCGGTCGAACCGGGGTTGGCTTTATATGTATTTTTGAGAAAAATAATAAATTATACTTGAGTCGTTTAAATAATTAAATTACGACATATGCCACCTCTGGTCGAAACCCTATCACGTTCCGTTAGCTCAATTAAAATAACTGTAAACTTACCATGTTTTGAATCGTTTCGTCTCGAACCACATTTTCACTCGGGGAATTTATGAGATTCAATTAAAATTTAATAAAAAAAACTCTCTCTTTAAATTTCAACAATAAATAATAAATTTAAAAAAATCAAACAGTTACAACAAATATCAAAAAAAAAGTTGATTAAGAGATAGAATAATTTCACAAAAAAATTATGTTTAGACAAACAAGTTAAATAATAAATCATAAATTCAAAAAAAACTATTAATTGAAATTACCGTCGATCGGTCACCACCAAAAACACCACTTTGACTTGACACTTTGAAAAACACTTGCATGGGTAATACTTCGAAGAATACTTTTTGAAGACGTTTTGAATACTGAGAGAATACTTAGAGAATACTTAATATTTTCTGGCCGTCGTGCGACTTTATAGCCCGAAAATTCACCAGGGGATGAGTTGGGGGTAGCAGAGCCCTGGAAGGGTATCTTCACCCTTACCTCATTGGTTGAGGACGTGGTAGGGATGCTTACTCCCCGAGGCCCATTGGTCAACCCTTGGCGTGGATGATCACTCTCAATTCTCATTGGCCGATCCAATGCTCGACGCTGATTTGCTGAGCGTCATTTTAGCAACAGCGGAATTGAGAGTGACACGTCTCTGATTTTGCAAATTATACGAATATTTTCAAATATTTTTATAATTTGCTTAGTCTTTTAATTTTGTACATTTGTGTACTATTTGGTGTTTGTGTTTTTGGTGGAGCGCTGATTGACGGTCTGGTGCTCTTTTAGCACTTTCATGAATTTAAAATGAAATGGTAAAAATCAAAATGTTTGTCTAAACTATTAAAAATACATATACAAAATATACCTACATATATGATGTTCGAAAATAAACGTCACGATTAATGCGTGTACTCAAATTACGTGACATAGTTAATTAATGAAATATATACAAAAGGAAAACTGATTTTAAAGTCTGAAATTATATTTCAACTTATGAATATGTACAAATTCGATTAAGGCATCAGATTAGAATAAGTTAAATTAATTAAGAGTATGTTTAATTAAATTATGTTGGAGAAAAATATGTTTTGTTAAAACTGTACACTATAGAAATATTTTACGATGCCTTAATTAGGGTCGACGTATTTTCGGGATTGGAACACCGGGCGGTAACAGTGGGCATACTCTTCCCTTCTGTTGTCTGTAAGCCGGTGTTCTTCGCAATCCGCACGTTCGGGATATTAATAATCCCGATCGGACGGATTTGGGAATTTCGAAAAATTAGGAAATTTTGGTTTTATTGCTTGTCCAGCTGAGCTTTGAAGATTTTGTTAATCCGAAACTGAAATTCGGAGATTTTGCTAATCTGGACCGAAAAGGTTTTATTACCAATCCCGAAAATACGCCGGCGGTTTACTGTTTTATGAACCTATTAACAATACAAAAAGGAAAACATTTCTTTACGAACTTAATCGATTTTCGAATTACATTACGTTTAATTTTTCTTATAATATCAAATGAAATGAAATGCAATGGGATCCGATGTTAAATTGAAGAAATTTATATCGCGGATTAAAAATTAAACGAGTTACGACGTGTCAAAATGACACGCCGGTAACACTAGCTGTTGGTACATTTTAAAAATGAAATTTTCTTATTGTGTTTTATTTTTAGATGAATTGCCAGAGGAAACATTTACTCCTACTATTATCAATCAGACAAATAATGAAAATGTGGAAATGAGCAATAGTAAAAAACTGTACAATATATTATCTATGTAATTTTTCACACAATTTTTGTAGGAACAGCAGAAACCGATGACGACTGGTCTACCTATAGCCCACAAATGCTGAAAAATCAACCAAATAAAAGATTAAAAATAGGAAAGAAATAAATTGTTTACAAAAAATTAATTATAAATGAGTTGTTAATTAAGGAAAAACTGGAGTTTGTAAGACTTCAGAGAGAAAAGTTTTTAGAAGAACATGAGATAAAAATGAAAATATTAAAACTTAAACTGCAACTTAAAGAAGCAAAAATGAGTAATTTCATAAATAATTGAAAACAGTTAGGGCAAATAATAATAAATATATTTATTAATTTGTTTTTTGAAAAAATTGTTGTATGTTGTATGTATTGCATGATAATAATTAAGTAATAATATTTATTTATTGTAAGTTAAAAAAATTATTTTGTATTAAATGTTGTCTGAAAGTATTGTTTCTTATTTGATTATTATTAACGATATTGTTTTTGATCTGGTGGGTTATTATTTACTGAGTTTATTGCATGATTTTCTTCATCAGTTATGTCTGGTACTTTTTCATTTTCGTCACATGCAATATTATGTAGTATTGCGGTAGCAACTATAACGGCTTGAGTAGTTTCTAAATTTGTTCTAAGTCCTGCAGCAAGTCCAGGAAATCTTCGTTTCCATACACCATAGCACCTTTCCACAGGATTACTGGTACGAATTTGTGATTCGTTATATAGATTTTCTGCTGGTGTTCTTGTTTGCAATAAGGGTGTAAGATGATAATTTTTACAAGGATATCCGCTGTCTCCTACTAGAACGGAGTTGTGACCAAATTCATTTTGTTCAAATCGATTCATAATACTTGAATTTCTAAAAATATGGGCGTCGTGCGTAGATCCTGGCCATCTAGCCACAATATCCATTATTTTCAGATTGGCATCAGATACTGTTTGCACGTTTATGCTAAAATATTGTTTTCTATTTCTAAAAATCTCTGCTCTATTGCCTCCTGGTGATAAAATTTTAACATGACTGCAATCAATTGCTCCAATGCACAAAGGAAATCTAGCTTTTAAATAATTGTCTCTTTTACATTCTAATCTTTCTTCTTCTGTGCTTGGCATTTTTATTATTCGAGGACGTAAACTTGCCAAAGCAAAGCTAACTCTCTTAATTACTTCACTGGCCGTGCATTTATGCACACCCCTTCCATCTCCGACAGTAGTGAAGAAAGCACCAGTTGCATAAAACCTGAGTGCTAGCAATAATTGATCAGTTGAAGACAGAGCATCATTTCTAAAATAATGGAATAGAGTTTTATGTGATATTTCTAACTATTGGTAATACCTTTGGGTTGGATATTTTATAAGGTCGTCAATTTCTTCGATGATGTTTTCTACAGTTCTTGGCGATAATCTGAACCTTTGAAAGAATTCCTTTTGATCCCATTTTTCAAAATGATTTACTCTATCTCTGATTACTTTCTGTTTTCTTAAAGCCACTTCTTCGTCGTCACTAAACACATGTATGTCATAATCATTCATTGTAATTGATAATTGATTTAATATTAACAAAATATTACACTGACGTCAAATGAAATGTCAGGTAACCAAGAGTTAACTGATACCTACATATTAGTAAAGATTACTTAAAGTTAACTGAAAGAAATATATTAATCATAATTTGAAATACATGCAACACACTTTCAACTCTGAGTTAACTCCCAATTGACAGTTAACTATCGATTGAAATACCGGGCCTAAGAAGTTTGGTTAACTTGAAGTTTTGAATGTCAAATGAAATTTTTTTAATATTTTCGAGGTCTTTCAAAGTGTTACTCAAAAACAGATATGTGAAAAGAATTGAACCCTTCTTTCTCATATCAATATCTCCAATTTTGATTTCACACATCAAATTCAAAGTATTTGAACTTCAGATTAGATCAGTGTTTTATACGAGTGGCGCATGAAGTAAAATTTCGAGTTTAGAAAAGCCCCGCGTAGAAAATTTGTCGAGGGTCGCGTACCCTCGACAAATTTTCTACGCGGGGCTTTTCTAAACTCGAAATTTTACTTCATGCTTAGTCTGGGAGTGGAAAACGCTCCTTAGAACGGTATCAAGGACTTTAGTAAAATAATATTGCTTCTGTTTTTATTAATTTGGTTAACTTGAAATATAATGATTTTTGTTCTATTTTAATCATTTACACGAATTCTTTTATGCTATTCCAAATACTGCAACAATTTTAATAAATTTCATTTTAATAAGATTGGCACACATAGTTTACCATAACCTCAAATTTATTCCATCATTTAATTAGCATTCTGGGCAACCGAACAAAAAAAAAATGTGCCTACTTTAAATCATAATTTAAATGATCGATCGGTATTTAAACACAGGGAATTTTTTTTCAAGTATACATAATACGATATATACTTTGTATTTGATCAGGCATTTGTTGTTTTTAATGGTCGTTTAATCTAAAGTTTCTAAAGAGTGTTTCCACTCTTTAATTAAGCATAAAGTAAATATTCGAGTTTAGAGAAGCCTAAAAATTTGGATTGGCCGCGTAGCAAAGCGGAGATTATGTAAAGAACAAACCTATAGTCAACACATTTCCCTTTTACCGTGACGTCACAATCAAAACAAAATAAAGCGACGAAAGCGCATGTCGGTGCCCATTTTTTTTTTATAAATCTGTCAGTGAGCCAAATTTTTATAAAGTTTTGAAGAAAATAACATATAATTAGAAAAGTAGAAAATTTCTCAGTATATATTACTGAGAATTTTTCTTTTAAGTGTACATTTTCCGACATTCGTTGTTTTATAAAAAAAGTTCAATTTGAAGCTTTAAACGAGTGTTTTCCACTCTCAGGTTAAGCATGAAGTAAAATATCGAGTTTATAAAAGTCTGAAAATTTGGTTTGGTCGCGTAGTAAAGCGAAGCGACCAAACCAAATTTTTAGGCTTTTCTAAACTCGAAATTTTACTTCATGCGCCACGCGTATAAAACATTGGTTTTAAGTAAAGTCCGAAATATACGTCTTGAGCATACTGCTTTAGTGGCATATTGTAAACTTCGCAATATTTCAGTGTTTTATACGCGTGGCGCATGAAGTACAATTTCGAGTTTAGAAAAGCCGGAAAATTTGGTTTGGTCGCTTTGCTTTAATCATGCAAACTTTCATTTAAATATCGACATGCCAAACAATTGCATGTTTTCTGTTTCAACGAACATTCATTAAGTAAACAAAGAAAAAAGTTCATGACGTCAGGGTAGAAAGGTAATGTGTTGAGTATACTACAAATTGGTTTAATTACGTCATATTTTTAAATAATATCATTTATTGCCGAAAATAAGAACATGCATAATCTTAATATTGGAAATTTAAAATGCGATTTTCGGCTAAACAGTATGTTTTCTACAAAGATGAACTTCAGCTTCGTGCAATTCATACACTCTTACCAACGATTCCTTTTAAAAAATCTCAAAAATTCTAGTAAGTCTTTGTATAATCAAATATGAAATTCGCATTTTGCTTAGGTATCATTTCATTTAATTCACACATTTACAAATAATTTTTACAAAACAATAAACAATCCTCAGAATATTGACTTACTATACTAAATAATAAACATCAGCACCGTAAGCCCATTTTACGGCAATCGCACCTTCTGCAGCTTTTCATAGTAACTTCACCGCATTGTGAAGGACATCCTCTTTTCAGATCGCTGTATCTAGCGCATGGCGGAATCACCAATTGTTTAAAAGTCTAAAAATGCAAAATAGAAACGTATTTTAAAAAAAAATAAGTTAAAATAAAATCACTTTTTTAAATTATTTAGTTCGACTAGTTTAGCAATTACAGCCAGTTCAATTCAAACCAATTGCATAAAATCTTTAAACTGTGGTTTGCCTTTGAACAGCAGATCAAAGTCACTTTTTGTCATTCCAATTAATAGAAATTAAACTGATGATATTCAGTGTTAAAATATTCCTGCAACTAGCCCATAATTAGTTGAACATGAATTTCAGATACTTGCCTGAAGCCAAAAAGCTCCAGCATCCACGCAAATGCCAGGAGTAAATTCGATGGGGTCTCCTAAATCTTCTGGAGGTCTGTCTTCACCTAGTAAATTCCCAATAGCGTCGAAAATGTAGTACAACACCATATTTGCCAATTAATTTCAAAAATACTTAACTTACAATCAATAATTTTGATAAAGAAATGAGATTGACTGATGTTTACAGCAATCTCGAAACATTTGACAGTCAAAGTTGTCTCGATAAAAACATCAAATACTATTTGTTTAAAACATGATTTAGAGTAGGCTTTGAGTTTCAAATTAGATTGGCACTACTGACTGTTAACACACAGTTTACCATAACCTCAAATTTATTCCATCATTCAATTAGCATTCTGTGCAACCGCACAAAAAAAACCGCCTACTCTAAATCATAATTTAAAATATCGCACGGTAGATATGCACTAAGGGCCGGTATTTCAATTGATAGTTAACTTTTAGGTTTACAAACTAATGGTAAAGTTTTACCACTAGTTAACTCATAGTAAAATTATATTTATGTATATCAAAATTTCATTAGAGTGGCAATTCTGAATTCTGTCAAAATCACACTTAAATTGTCAATATCGTTTATCAGTCTTTGGTCACCTGCTGTTGCTGGTGGTGATTTATTAAGCATAAAAATGAATAAAACCTCCCAGCAAGTAAATGAAACAAAAAGGACACCGAATTTCACTTATAAAAAAGAACATTTGCTGTTGGAATTTGTTGAGAAATACAAGAATATTATAGAAAATAAGAAGAGTGGCAGTGTTTTATGGCAAGATAAAGTAAAAGAGTGGACTCATATCGAAAACTCGTTCAAACGATGGTGTATTCAGATCCAAATAAATATTAAAACAAAAATATGCCAATTTAAAGAAACTATCCAAAACCAAATTATCACACAACAAAAGGGAACTAAATAAAACCGGTGGTGGTGATTCTAAACTATATGCCATAACAGAAGTAGATAATTTTATTGAAAGAATTTTAGGAGAAGATCAAATTTGTGGTCTTAAGAACAACTTCGATTCTGACAGTAAGTATAAGGTTACTTTTTATGAAAATTATCATTATAAATGGTTTATTTTCATAAGGTGTACAAGCTCATCAAGCCGGACCATCTAATGCGAATTACATTGTTATTGGCTCACCTGATGAAAGTCTTTCTAACCCTAAAGAAAATGTTGTAGAAATTACTGAATGTAAGTGGTAGCGTAGTAATATCCTAGCTGTTGGTACATTTTAAAAATGAAATATTCTTATTAATTGTGTTTTTTTTTAGATGAATTGCCAGAGGAAACATTTACTCCTACTATTATCAATCAGACAAACAATAGTAAAAAACTGTACAATATATTTTCTATGTAATTTTTCACACAATTTTTGTAGGAACAACAGAAACCGATGACGACTGGTCTACCTATAGCCCACAAATGCTGAAAAATCAACCAAATAAAAGATTAAAAATAGGAACGAAATAAATTGCTTACAAAAAATTAATTATAAATGAGTTGTTAATTAAGGAAAAACTGGAGTTTGTAAGACTTCAGAGAGAAAAAAAACTTAAACTGCAACTTAAAGAAGCAAAAATGAGTAATTTCATAAATAATTGAAAACAGTTAGGGCAAATAATAATAAATAATTGTTGTATGTTGTATGTATTGCATGATAATAATTAAGTAATAATATTTATTTATTGTAAGTTAAAAAAATTATTTTGTATTAAATGTTGTCTGAAAGTATTGTTTCTTATTTGATTATTATTAACGATATTGTTTTTGATCTGGTGGGTTATTATTTACTGAGTTTATTGCATGATTTTCTTCATCAGTTATGTCTGGTACTTTTTCATTTTCGTTACATGCAATATAATGTAGTATTGCGGTAGCAACTATAACGGCTTGAGTAGTTTCTAAATTTGTTCTAAGTCCTGCAGCAAGTCCAGAAAATCTTCGTTTCCATACACCATAGCACCTTTCCACAGGATTTCTGGTACGTATTTGTGATTCGATATATAGATTTTCTGCTGGTGTTCTTGTTTGCAATAAGGGTGTAAGAAGATAATTTTTACAAGGATATCCGCTGTCTCCTACTAGAACGGAGTTGTGACCAAATTCATTTTGCTAAAATCGATTCATAATACTTGAATTTCTAAAAATATGGGCGTCGTGCGTAGATCCTAGCCATCTAGCCACAATATCCATTATTTTCAGATCGGCATCAGATACTGTTTGCACGTTTATGCTAAAATATTGTTTTCTATTTCTAAAAATCTCTGCTCTATTGCCTTCTGGTGATAAAATTTTAACATGACTGCAATCAATTGCTCCAATGCACAAAGGAAATCTAGCTTTTAAATAAAAGTCTCTTTTACATTCTAATCTTTCTTCTTCTGTGCTTGGAATTTTTATTATTCGAGGACGTAAACTTGCCAAAGCAAAGCTAACTCTCTTAATTACTTTACTGGCCGTGCATTTATGCACACCACTTCCATCTCCGACAGTAGTGAAGAAAGCACCAGTTGCATAAAACCTGAGTGCTAGCAATAATTGATCAGTTGAAGACAGAGCATAATTTCTAAAATAATGGAATAGAGTTTTATGTGATATTTCTAACCATTGGTAATACCTTTTGGTTGGATATTTTATAAGGTCGTCAATTTCTTCGATGATGTTTTCTACAGTTCTTGGCGATAATCTGAACCTTTGAAAGAATTCCTTTTGATCCCATTTTTCAAAATGATTTACTCTATCTCTGACTACTCTCTGTTTTCTTAAAGGCACTTCTTCGTCGTCACTAAACACATGTATGTCATAATCATTCATTGTAATTGATAATTGATTTAATATTAACAAAATATTACACTGGCGTCAAATGAAATGTCAGGTAACCAAGAGTTAACTGATACCTACATATTAGTAAAGATTACTTAATTTTAACTGAAAGTAAGATATTTATCATAATTTGAAATACATGCAACACACTTTCAACTCTGAGTTAACTCCCAATTGACAGTTAACTATCGATTGAAATACCGGGCCTAAGAAGTTTGGTTAACTTGAAGTTTTGAATGTCAAATGAAATTTTTTTAATATTTTCGAGGTCTTTCAAAGTGTTACTCAAAAACAGATATGTGAAAAGAATTGAACCCTTCTTTCTCATATCAATATCTCCAATTTTGATTTCACACATCAAATTCAAAGTATTTGAACTTCAGATTAGATCAGTGTTTTATACGAGTGGCGCATGAAGTAAAATTTCGAGTTTAGAAAAGCCCCGTGAAAATTTGTTGAGGGTCGCTGACGCGACCCTCGACAAATTTTCTACGCGGGGCTTTTCTAAACTCGAAATTTTACTTCATGCTTAGTCTGGGAGCGGAAAACGCTCCTTAGAACGGTATCAAGGACTTTAGTAAAATAATATTGCTTCTGTTTTTATTAATTTGGTTAACTTGAAATATCATGATTTTTTACACGAATTCTTTTATGCTATTCCAAATACTGCAACAATTTTAATAATTTTCATTTTAATAAGATTGGCACACATAGTTTACCATAACCTCAAATTTATTCCATCATTTAATTAGCATTCTGGGCAACCGAACAAAAAAAAATGCGCCTACTCTAAATCATAATTTAAATGATCGATCGGTATTTAAACACAGGGAATTTTTTTTCAAGTATACATAATACGATATATACTTTGTATTTGATCAGGCATTTGTTGTTTTTAATGGTCGTTTAATCTAAAGTTTCTAAAGAGTGTTTCCACTCTTTAATTAAACATAAAGTAAATATTCGAGTTTATAAAAGACTAAAAATTTGGATTGGGTTATGCGTAGCGCATAAAACATTAATTTCAAAAATTGTTGGATTTATCAGAAATTTTGAAAACTTGTTTGTATGGTCGAATGTCAAATTCTGTAAAGACTTTATTTTCATGACTTATCAAATGGCAATTGCTTAAAATCTTGAAATCAGGGTTAAAAATGCTGTTGAATGATATGCATATCTCCATATGCGCCTTTTGTTATTGCAAGATAATTTAAAATCAATACACAATAGGATTTTATGTTTCTTTATTTATTCCTTTATTGTGCAAGTCTTAAGTGTTACTTATATCACTGGCGTAGCCAAAGGAGAGCAGGGGAGGGCAAATACAAACCGAGCCCGCTAAGAAATCTAAACTTAAATAAGCAATAAACATTTTAAACTTCACATTAAATTATTGTTTTATACGCCTGGCGCATGAAGTAACATTTCGAGTTTAGAAAAGCCTGAAAATTTGGATTTGCCAGGGCGCGACTCGCTTCGCTCGCGCGCCCTGGCAAATCCAAATTTTCAGGCTTTTCTAAACTCGAAATTTTACTTCATGCTTAATCAAGGAGTAGAAAACTATGCTAGTAAATAAAATTAAACAATAATAATTTACATTATTTAAGACTAATCCATGTTTGGTCAAAATCCTGGCTACGTCCATGCTTAAGATAACCCTTAAGAAACCGAAAACAACAATCATCATTATTTAACAATCGTATACATCCTAGTACAAACAATATTGTCAACTTTCAAAATCATTTTTATAGTTTCGTCAGTAAAAATCCTTTCAATAGTCGCACGTTTGTCCTTATCAAGCTGCTCCTCCAACAAAATATTCCCATTGATGGTAAACTTCGTCTTGATCTTCCTTCCATCGGGTGTAACATCGTCCATCTCGACGTTCGGCTTGAATTTGGTCACTACATTCTTGAAAGTCGACGACGAAGTCAGAACGTAATAATCACCTTCTTTGTACAACTCGACGATAGGACTAGCTACAGACGCCAATTTTCTCACCACCATTCCAACGCCAACGGCTTTCATAAAGTCATCGAAATTTTCGCTGGTATCCAATTTGTATTTTTTGTTAAAGAACTTGTCCATATTTGCAGTTACTGTGTAAACACAACGCAGCATATATTATATTCACTCTAACACAGAACTTAAAATAATGTCTTCAATATGGTATGCATAAATACCACTCGTAAATCTGATTTGTTTGAGTCGATTGTTTACAAACTGTCAAAATTTTATTACACTAAGAGACAAAACATAGTAGTCTCATAGGGAAGTTAATGTATAAAAGAGTCAGATTCCATACTAATCTATGAAAACGCCCACTAGCGCTTGCGGTGGCGAGTTGGATGAACTAACAGCAGGGAACACAACCGAATAAAACTTTAAATTATTAAGTTTTGCATAACGGCGGGAATTTCAAAGCGTTATCGTTGTTGTTATTAATATTACTAATTAATCATATAAGATATAAACTAATAAATAAAATAATGTTTTCACAATGTTCGCAGCGCGACCAAACAAACAAATTTGGATTTGGGCACGGAGCGAAGCTTAGCGCCCAAATCAAAATGTTCAGGCTTCGAAATTTTACTTCATGCTTAATCAGGGATTGGAAAGAAACACTCGTTAGAAGCTTCAAATTGATAGATTTTAATAAAGTAATGAATATCTGAAAAATTATATATAATAACAAAGAATCCGCCCTGGGTGTTTTTGTTGACATCGAAGGTGCGTTTGATAAAACGACCATACCGAAGATAAGAAACGCGCTAAACAAGCGCGGAGTACCATCAAAAAATGTGTGACTGGATTGGCAATGCACTTGCCAACCGACTGGTCACAGTGGAGGAAGGTGGAGAACGTATCACCTGCAAAATTGACAGAGGCTGTCCACAAGGAGGTGTCCTATCTCGTTTACTATGGAACATGGTGCTGGACAGCCTCCTAGAAGAACTTCAGTAATTAGGCTTCTTTGTGACAGCCTATGCTGAGTACTTAGTATAGTACATGGCAAATTTGAAGACGCTCTCTGTGATCAAATGCAGGGAGCTCTAAATACAGTTTCGCGGTGGTGCGATTATCACTCCTTGTCGGTAAATCTGGCTAAAACGGAGTTGGTTATGTTCAAGAAAAGAAAAAGAAGGTCATGAAAAGAGCACCTAAGCTAATGAATACGATACTGCAGTACAGCGACGAGGTAAAATACCTGGGCATTACACTCGACAAGAAACTGAGCTGGAAAACGCACATCGAACATCGACGACATTGCCAAAAGGCTCTTATAGCTTTGTCCGTTTTAAGCTGGAAAACGCACATCGAAATTAAAACGGACAAAGCTATAAGAGCCTTTTGGCAATGTCGTCGGGAAGTGGGAAAAACCTGGGGGTTGAAACCGCGCACGATGATGTGGCTGTACACAGTTGTCATAAGGCCTATGCTAACACATATGGAGCTTCAATTTGGTGGCCCAGGACCAAACAAGTAACGACTATAAAGAGCGAGCGCAAGTGCAGCGGACAGTCTGTTTATGCACAAAACTCCGACAATAGCGCTATAAGTTATTCTATGCCTTCCGCCACTTGATATTCACGTGGAAATTGAGGCTATTGCGACCATACTTCGCCTCTAAAGTAGCGGGATTTGGAACAGCAACAGCTGTGGGGAAGTCAGAGATCACCTCTGGAGGATGTTCTGCAACGATATACCTCTAGTAGAGGCTGGCACTGACTACTGCGTACCGACACCAATACGGAATGTACCCTACACTGTTAATATCAAACCCACGAAACATATGAAAGAGTCGGCTATAAGAATCTACACCGATGGCTCAAAAAGGAAGGATAGGTCAGGGATTAGAGTTTTCTCTAGAACGCTGAGGATCTATACGAAAATCCCCATGGGTAAGTATGCGACCGTCGCTCAACTGGAGACGATGGGTATAACACTTGCGGCTGACATCATTTTAAGCCGTAAAGTCTCCAACTAAGCCAGACTGATTTTAACAGATAGTAAGCAAGCCTTGATGTTTCTGAAGAAGTTATACACTACTTCACAGACAACACTAGAGTGCCATAAAAAAACTCCGGCAGGCAGCAATGCATAACAACATTGAAATCTGCTGAGTGAAGGGGCACGATATAAACATAGGTAACAGGAGGGCTGATGCACTGGCCAGAGCAGCGGCTGGGATGAACGTCATCTCACCGGAACCGCTAGTGCGATTGAGACCCCTGTCACTATGTAACATGTTACATTCCAACACATTTGATAAATTCAGGGAGCGTTAGGATGATACGGAAAGCTGCAAACTCTCGAAGGAGACATTACTGTACCCCAACGAGATTTCAGCTAAACGGTACCTGCAGATGACTAGAAGGAACCTCAGACGAATAACCGCTGTTCTAACCGGACACTGCGGGCTCAATGGACACTTATACAAGATGGGAATAGTTGACTCCCCATCTTGTAGAGGGTGTGAAATGGAAGACGAGACTGCGAGGCAAGGTGGGATGGTTGAGCTGAGGATGGGTGACCCGTAGTGGGAGGCGGCACAATGGGCCTAATGAGGTCAAGTGCAGTGCAGCAATGCGCACTCTCCTTATGCAACTCAAACTGAACTGCCATAAATCGGTTAATATCACGTTCACATTGTCTAGAAATTCGGCGGATAATACATATACTAAATTTCTTGGACTGCACATTGATTCCCATCTGACTTGGCATACACATGCTGACGCTTTGGCCAACAAGTTATGCTCCAACATCTTCCTAATACGCAGATTATCGAAGATCGTATCCGCAGATGTGCTACGAGTCGCTTACTTTTCTCTAATACAGAGTCACATATGTTACGGTCTGCTAGTATGGGGTCACGTTGCTATTAAACACAGGATCTTTGGTCTACAGCGAAAAGTAATCCGTGTCATATGCTCCTACGACTACTCTGCTGATTGTCGCCAAGCATACATCAAAAGCGAAATACTCACTCTGCCGTCATACATCTTCGAGTGTCTACTATATATAAGGAAACACATCTCTTCTTACCGCTCCAACTCAGACGTCCATAACTATAACACCAGGCAGAGAACGAACATGCATACTCCAGCGGTTAGGCTCACTGTCACAAACGGGAGTACGATACTACGGCATCAAATTCTTCAATATGCTTCCCGACCATGTCAAAACTATGCCCATTAATGAATTTAAAAAACAAATCAAAGCATTCCTCATGGTGAATGCGTTTTACAGTTCGGAGAAATACATGAAATACAAATTTACGCAGTGGATGTAGTGATTTTACAGTTTTACAGCTATTTTAAGCATCTTTATTTTGGACATTATTTACATTTTTACATTTTAACATTCTTATATTTATAGTAATTAGTTAATGTAAACACTCTAATTTATAATTTCCTAGTGCTATGTTATTTATGTTATTTATATGTTATTTATATTATTTATGTACTATATTGACAATGTTATACCATTTGGTACTAAAGAATAAATTCAAATTTAATTCAATTCAACTATGCCAGATACCAGATACCAGATATCTGAAAAATTACATCGAAAAATGAAATGTATACCTAAAAGAAAAATGTCCTGTATTTATCTTTTCAATTTATTAATTTTAACATTTCTACACTATTTTTTTACATATATTCAATAAAATTTGAGTATTTTATATTGAAAATATATCTCAAAAATAAGTAAATACATACATTTGATCGATTCAAACGAAAAATTAACGACATCGAAAAAATTATAATTGCATTTACTGTTTTGTTGAAATTGTAAACATTTGCGAATTTTATTGATTGGTTAATTTTTGTTTGCTGCTTTTGCTATAATTAAAATTTATGTTTTTTGACAGTTTTTATAAAACATATTATAACTGATTTTAATTACTTATTACTATTTTTATTAAATTTCACAATTTGTTTACAAATTCTACCAGTTTTATAGATTTATAAAAAAAACACAAAGGTTTTTTTTCTTTCAATTTTGACGATTTTTCAATTCTTGATTTATTTTTATTAATTTCAGTCGTTTCTTTGTTGATATTTGTTCAATAAAGTGAACAAATATCAACAAAGAACTTACTTCTTAAATTCGTCATGATTTTTTCCCCATTTCTAAAATTAGGTTACTTTGATATGAACTTTGTTGAATTTGAAATTATTTGCAAAGATATCTATGGATGTTTGAAAATGTCATTTTGATTATCATTCACCTTCATGTTCATTTTTAAATCTCCGTTATTTCGTGTGATTTTTTTGAAGGAAATTAATGTGTTTTTATGAATCCGGTGGAGTGCTGAAAAATCAGTTGTTTCATAATGAATTTCGGTCTTTTTTCGTGGTTGAGCAATTCGTACGAATCAGATTCCGAGGACGAAAGCGACAGTGATTGTGATTGTGAAAGTGAGGATGATGATTCTGGATTCAACCCGGGCTTTAGTTTCGGATTAGGAAATGCTTTCATTCAGGTAAAGTATATAAAACATTTTTTTAAAATAACACCTATTTTTGTATTTTGAAGTAAGGTACGATTCACGAGAGGTATTCCATGGTTTCGTTGATTTGTAGTGCTTTCTGCACCAATACATGTAATACGAAAATAGTTTGATGTGATCAGATTACGTGTGTGAAAAGAGACAGAAAACTTCATAATATGTCTGCTATTGTTTCTTTTTTTAGGGGCAAGGGTCGGAAGTTAATGTTATTTCTGCCCTAGCACCGCAGCCGTATGGCTTATTGTACTTCTTCCGTTTCCGTAGTTAATCAAAGAGCTCTGTTTCATTAGTTAATTTCAGCAGCTTTTAGATTATCTTTCCCTCCAGGAAGTCGGTTGAATTCCCTTGGATAAGGTTTGCTTCCCTCCAGGTAGTAAGTGCTTCGCACTCGAATAGTACATGTGAGGCGTCTTCATCCTCTTCATAGCATAGTCTGCATATTGGATCTTCTGTAAACAATTTCATGTTATGCAGATGTTTCCTTAGGGTGCAGTGTCCAGTTATCATTCCTGTGACCATTCTAAGGTTGTTTCTACTGAGTCTGAGGTCCTCAGTTGCTAGTTCTTGGCAGGGTTTTTCCATCAGTAGTTTACTGTGTCTGTGCCCTGTCAGGTTTTTCCAGCGCTCGGTGTGTCTTTCCAGAGCTCACTCTCTTACGCTTGGTTTTATTGACTTTTTGGGGATCGGTAGCATCGGTTCTGGTCCAATGTAGGGTCTACGTGATCCAATCTTTGCCAATTCGTCGGCTTTCTCGTTGCCATCCTCCCCTGTGTGTCCCCGCGTCCACCGTAGAGTTACGGTGTTTACGGTCGCCAGTTTCGTCAGGTTTTGAATGCACTTCCATGTTAGCTTAGATTTGATCTTGTAGCTATCAAGTGCTCTTAGAGCAGCTTGGCTGTTTGTGAGGATCAAGATCTTTTGCCTCCTATATCCCCGTCGCAGGTTTTCCATAATACATTGGTTAATCGCAAAGATTTCGGCTTGATGTGCAGTTGCCATCCTCCCCAGTGACACAAAGATGTCACATTTTGGGGTTACGCCGTGGATCCCAGCGCCAGCTCCACCTTCATTGCTTGATCCGTCGGTGTACCAGATCAAGGTTCCAAGTGGAGGGTTGCGCGTCTCCTCCCCTTCACACTGTATTGTGAAATGTCTATTAAGGGAGTAGCGTAGTATTTTATGGTTAAACGTCACATTTTGACAATGTCTTCGTAAAACTAAATCTGCAAAAACCCAGCTCTAAATCATTTTAATTAACGCGCACAATCGTTTTAAGTTCAATTTGAAGCTTAAAACGAGTGTTTTCCACTCCCAGACTAAGCATGAAGTAAAATTTCGAGTTTAGAAAAGCCTGAAAATATGGTTTGGTCGCGTAGCGCGAAGCGCGGAGCGGCCAAACCAAATTTTCAGGCTTTTCTAAACTCGAAATTTTACTTCATGCGCCACGCGTATTAAACACTGAAAGCACTGAAATATTGTGATTTAGTAAACTTCGTTTGAAATCAGTGTCTTATACGCGTGGCGCATGAAGTAAAATTTCGAGTTTAGAAAAGCCTGAAAATTTGGTTTGGTCGCTCCGCGCTTCGCGCTACGCAACCAAACCAAATTTTCAGGCTTTTCTAAACTCGAAATTTTACTTCATGCTTAACCTGGGAGTGGAAAACACTCGTTTAAACTTCAAATTGACTTCTTTTAAGAAAACAACGAATATTTAAAAATCTACAACACGTAATTGGGATAAGTATACTCAAAAAAAAAAATCACAAGAAATTATGATTCTAAAAGAAAGAACACTAATATACTCGCGACCTAAACAATATGACAATGTCATGTAACGTCAAAATTTGACACAACTGGTAAACATTGTTGCAGATACAACTGTCGACATACTCTTTAAAAAAATGTGAAAAACACATTCCATATCAATGAATCATAGGACATCTCTCCCGAATTCTACTACATGTAAAAACTCATTTCTTTTAATAATATTTATTTTTACGTGGATACATCAAATAGAGTCTCTTTTTTTTCTCACGTAAAAAAATATATATTTTTATCTAAATAATCTCATTTAATGAGACAATAAATTTCGAACTAAATTCATCTCTGCGCCAGATTTGGCTTAAGTTCAGTTCAATATTTTTTGCTGTAAAGTAAGTTTTAAGGATATTTAACGGTATGTTATGATTTTTTTGCATAATAGAAAGGCAGAGTTTTTCAAGTGATTGGACTTAGGGCGTTCTTATATGGACGTTTTAAACGCGAGGCGGAACGGGAGCGGGCGCAAGCGTTTGTGTTTAAACACATGGGTTTATATGAGAGTTCCTACACGGACGGGTGCTGGTGTTTTCTCCGCCTCGCACCCGTCCGTCTAGGACAGTGGTGGGGAAACTATTTTTAAGACGGGCCATTTGTAATAACCAGACAATCGTAGCGGGCCAAAGAATAATGCTTAATCGTAGGTAGGCAGTTTTTATGCGGGTCGTCACATTACGAAGTAAGAACGCGTTCAAACATTCTCACGACGGCACTCTTAAACGGGCCGGATTAAACCTTTCCGCGGGCCGGACTTGGCCCGCGGGCCGTAGTTTCCCCATCACTGGTCTAGGAACTCTCATATAAACCCATGTGTTAAAACGCAAACGCTTGCGCCCGCTCCCGTTCCGCCTCGCGTTTAAAACGTCCATATAAGAACGCCCTTACCGTTTGCTAAAAATGTGTGAAAATAAATTACGTTTTTGACAGTTACATTTGTTATTTGGCCTCTTGATATTATCACAGACAATGCTTTGACGTATAGTGTGTGATTCTTTCATCAGGTGGCGCATTTTAAGGAGGGACATTTAAAATAAAATATCTTGGTTTTAAAGTTAAAAAATGTCATTAAATGTATTGTTTTAACTCATTATCGTCATAGTCATTATAGGTTCAGAACATTAATTGGGCTTAATGACCATTTAAAAATTAGGATTAATTTTGAATACAATATTTTAAATCACCCTCCCATATCTGCGCCACCTGATGGAATAATTGCACATTATAGATTTTATATATAATCTATGACAATAGCAAGCATCTAAATAACCAAGGACGGTCGGGTATACGGTAAGAAGGATCAACAGAATCGAAGATTTCGGAGGTGGGGGTAGAGATCGCTTACGTCACAAATGCGCGCTGAATTTAAATATGGTTACTTCATGATGTAGATAATTACAAGTAATTACAGTAACTGAATATTAATTCTTAAAAATTTAAATTCAAAGCTTTAAACGAGTGTTGTCCACTCCCAGACTAAGCATGAAGTAAAATTTCGAGTTTAGAAAAGCCCCGTGAAAATTTGTCGAGGGTCGCGCAGCGACCCCAGACAAATTTTCTGGGCTTTTCTAAACTCGAAATTTTACTTCATGCGCCACGCGTATAAAACAGATTTTAAGCGAAGTTCGAATATACATACATTTCACAATATTTTAGTGTATTATACGCGTGGCGCATGAAGTAAAATTTCGAGTTTAGAAAAGCCCAGAAAATTTGTCTCGGGTCGCTGCGCGACTCTCGACAAATTTTCACGGGGCTTTTCTAAACTCGAAATTTTACTTCATGCTTAGTCTGGGAGTGGAAAACACTTGTTTAAAGCTTCAAATTGAACTTTTAAGGAAGGTACGAAAAGAGGAAATTATTATTTTTAAACATGTTAATAATTTTATTTATTTACAATTTATATTTTCTCCTCTTTACATTTTATTTTATTTAAGAGATGTTGCTCTTAAAACCTTTGTTATTTTTAACAACTTAGTACTCTAATATTAAAAAATCTATCTATGAAAGTACAGCGAAACCGGAAAGAGAGGTTATGATAGACTCAAAAACGTAGCCAAGTACAACGTCATTGTTCTCTTTCGCAGGACCTACGGTCTGCGGGGAAAGGGGTAGGGAAAAACATAGAAAGATAAAATTCTGTCATACCTTGTAACACATATTTGTTCATACAGAAAGTTTTATGTAACACCGAACATTTTCATAACGAGAATTTTTTAAGTATACATAAGCATACGTTGTGCATACTCCGACGCTTGGTTTATTAAAATATTTAAAGCTATAAATGAGTGTTTTCCACTCTCAGGCTAAGCATGAAGTAAAAGTTCGAGTTTAGAAAAGCCTGAAAATTTGGTTTGGTCGCGTAGCGCGAAGCGCGGGGCGGCCAAACCAAATTTTCAGGCTTTTCTAAACTCGAAATTTCACTTCATGCGCCACCGGTACCAAACACTGATGCAATGTAAAGTTTAGCGGTGTGTTTTAAACTTCGTAGTATGTCAGTGCTTCGTACCGGTGGCGCATGAAGTAAAATTTCGAGTTTAGAAAAGCCTGAAAATTTGGTTTGGCCGCTCCGCGCTTCGCGCTACGCGACCAAACCAAATTTTCAGGCTTTTCTAAACTCGAAATTTTACTTCATGCTTAGTCTGGGAGTGGAACACACTCGTTTCAAGTTTTAAATTGAACTCTGTTAAAAAGCAAAGAGTATCTAAAGATTTACGGCATATACGCTGTAATTGGGACATGTATACTTGAAAGAAAATGTACAAGCTGAGGCATTAATTGCGATTGATTGGCTACAATTTTTAATGATCATATAGGCAGCTCAATATACACACAACTTAAAAATTAAAGGTATCAAATTGTATTGGATGCAAATGTTCGGTGTTACATAAAACTCTCTGTATGTGTTACGCCCATCGACGTACCTTGCTAAACAACAAACAGAACTTGTCGAAAATGTCATTTTAAAATTTTGAGCAAACGGTGAACATAATTACTCTAAAAACACCTTTCCTGAATTTCTTTTATCGCAAAATATGCATACCATACAATTATGTAAATGTCCATCCCAATAAAAAAATCGATTAAAAATCGATGTGCGATAAAACTGAATTCCATTTTAATGTAATTTTCAACTGAGTTCAAAGTTGATCTCGGTTTAACGTTTTTGTTGCCTAATCTGTAGTGCTAACCATTTTGATGTAAGTAATTCAGTTCAAAGATGAACTCGGCTTAACTTTTTTAGGCGCAGTTGCACCAGAACAGGTTGAACTGGTTTATCTTTAAACTTGAGTTCAAGACGACAGTTTCTTTTGTTCTAATGTCAGTTTGAACTCAAGTTCAGAGATGAAAGAATTCAACGTGCTTGGTGCAACTGGCCCTTAGTGCCTAATCTGTAGTCCTAGCCGTTTTGATGTATGTAATTCAATTTATAATTTTTTAATACTAACAGATTTTATATTTTCTTTTTCAGTTACTGAAAAGGATGCTAATTCCAACATATGCCCGTTACAGCGAAAGGAAAAAACAAATTTTCACTCGTATAACTTTGAGACCGGTGCCAGAAGTGAAGCACTCCTGAACTTCTGCTGAGATATTTTCGACCCTAGTAAATACGAATAGAATAATCCAAAGTGTTATGATCCGCGTTTGTATCCCCCTGATCGATATTAAGTGCCAAAAACACAGTATCTACGTAAATTGTTAAGCTATTCTCGCACGGAATTGAATAAAAATGTGACATAATTAAAATGCACGTATTGATTAAATTATTCCAGGAACTGGAACGCGGGCCATTTGGGCGATTGCCAGAATGCCCAGATGGATGGCATACAACAAGGAAGGGTCGGTCCCGCCCTGCCGCTTTTTCCCTTCGGCATAATATTTACTTTCCTCGCGGACGCAAAAAGTTCGCCTTATCCTCGCGCTGCATTAGATAATTAAAATTGTAACGAGTTTTATTCAGTTTTTGGGGCGATTCCAGAACACAGCGAAGCACGGAAACAAACTAGTTTTCCAATTGAAAACTTCAAGTCTTATTATTTAGTTTTGGCGCCTCAAGGGCGTAGCTACTGTGGAGCAGTATGTTAAACAGTTTTACATTTATTTCAAAGCTATTAAATATGACTTATTTAGAAAATGTATACTCCTATAAATTGTATGGTCAATGCATCTAAAATAAAACATAATGTTAAATTCAAAACTACTCTGAAAATATACAGCCTTATTAATAAACGTCAGCATACAGCTACCACACGGTTCTAAGGATGTTATTAACATTTTCTGATTAATAAAACGATTTATTTTATTTATTTAATCTATACGTTCTTTTATCTTTCGGTGTCGAACTAATATTATTACATTATATTTAACTTAATCTAGATTTTTTGTTGACTTTTCAATTCTTGATTCTTCTTTTCCATTCCTCCCTATTTTGTGCTAGCGTGCTGGCATTTCTCCATACAATCCCTCTTTTCTCAGCTGCTTGTCTAGTCTGTTGACTCCATTTTAGCCGTGGTCTCCCTACTCTGTTTTTCCCTGACTTCGTATATTTCCTTGGCTTTTCTATCGTTGTCCATACGGTACATGTGTCCTAACCACCCAAGCTGTCTCTCTTCTATCAATTTTTCTATAGGTTTTATGTTTAGCTGTTCCATCACAACATTATTTCTAATTCTATCTCTTCTTGTAATTCTTTCTATTTTCCTTAGAAACCTCATTTCTATTGCTTTTTATCCTATTTGTTACTGTCCACGATTCACTTCCATATATTAGCGCTGGCCTTACTACTTTCTTGGAAATTTCTGTTTTTATTTTCTTTGATATTTCCTTTTTTCCCAGGAATGTATTCTTTAGTGTGTTGTATATTCTTCCAACTTTTCCTATTCTTTCTGTTATTTCTTTGTCTATTTTCCCATTTGCTTGTATCAGTGTTCCTAGGTAGTTGTAGCTTTTTCCTTGTTCTAGATTTCTTCCATCTAATTCTATTCTGTGTTTTTTTTTTTTCGTTATTTGCTATAATCATAGTTTTCGTTTTGTCTATGTTAACAATCATATTAATTTTCCTAAGTTCCGTTTGGTATACCGCTATGTTATGTTGTAGTTTTTCTTCTGACTCAGCTATTAGTATCATATCATCTGCAAATAGGAGTTCTTGTACATTCACTGGTTTAATTTTCCAATTTCCTACATT
Organism: Philonthus cognatus; assembly: GCA_932526585.2. Lineage (NCBI taxonomy): Eukaryota > Metazoa > Arthropoda > Insecta > Coleoptera > Staphylinidae > Philonthus > Philonthus cognatus. The sequence goes on along the minus strand of OW052250.1, from coordinate 23,341,788 downwards.
CATTGTTCTGCATTTTCCTTTACAACTTTTGATTGTATCGTCTATAATCAGAGAGAATAGCAGCGGACTCAGTACGCATCCCTGCTATAATCCTGTTTTGGCTTCGAATTGATTCCTCGTTGTGTGTTCTAACTTTGTTTTTGTTGTTTCTGTACAGCGCTTTTAATATGTCTATAATATATTCCATTTATTTCTGGATCTCGCCTAGCTATGGAAAAGTGACAGTTTAAGTATTGTAAATGGGGCTGGTTGTGTTTTAAATCAGGGTTTTTAAATGTCACTGTCAGATGTTCGATTTTAAGGTTATAATTTCTGACTATTGTGATCTTACACTGTTGCCTGTTTTACAAATGTTCAGATATAAAAGGATAATAATATGCAGTTTTAAGATTAACAAAATTTACTACTTGGTTTTTGTACATACAAACACAGCAATTATTGTATATAACAAATATAATGAATTCGGCTCTGCAAACTTATTTCGTCATCCATTTGTATTTCTCGCTTGGGTCTTCCCGTTAACACATTTTAATTACTTATGATATCATAAATTATTGCAACACTGTTAAAATAAGGAATCAGGAGTGGCAACTAATAAAAAATGTAAATGTTGATACTGCAACATAACAACACGAAAGCATGGCTAGGCGAGATCCAGAAACAAATGGAATGGTGTATATCATGTCTTTTTCTACTCCCCTTTTTTGCAGCGCTTTCCACACGTCCACTCTTTTCACTCTGTCGAAGGCTTTCTGTAAGTCTATGAAACATATATGTATATCTTTTCCTTTTTTCGTTAATTTTTCTCCCAGTTGTCTCATTATAAATATTAGGTCTTGCGTGCTTCTTCCCCTTCTAAATCCGTGTTGTGCTTCTTCCAATGTTGTTTCTAATTTGTATCTGAACCGTTTCTCTAATATTCTTGCTAGTACTTTCCCCGGTAGGCTGGTCAGTGTTATTCCTCTGTAATTTGAGCATTCTGTTACGTTAATTTTTGGTAAAACTAATAATTTATATTCAATTTATTCTAATTCTAATGAATTAACATAGGCAATTTTATTTTCGCATTTAAATTTAAATATTGGAATTTTTTTGCGATTGATTTTGTTCTATTGTATTCGGTGTCGCGGAGGAGTTTTTACACTGCGCTCTGTCCCGTCCATTTTTAACTCTTTAGGCATATACGTTTCACACGTCCAGTTCGACACGCGTAAATTAAGATTAATAAATTATAAACCGTTGTGGTTTCCTCAAGAGGGATTCGTATTTGTCTTAATTTCAAAAGTGAATTATTTGGCAAATAATAATTTACTACGCTATAAGCGGAGAGAAAAAGCGTGCCGTTCTAGAAAACCTCACTTTCACCTAGAGGTAAGCATTGTTCTTCTTATCAGTATATTTCTAATTCGTAGGGATGTTCTTAGGTTTTTAATTGTGGTTGTTTTACAATCATACATTTCGATTGATGTACTTTTGGTCCGGTTCGATTCGAATTCCATTTTGACCGTGGTTGCTGATAAGCAGTGGAGATCACGTGGGAGACTCTAGTTCCGGATTCCGAAAGAAAAATACTTCATCGAAGACTTGTCCTGTGATTCTGGTTCGGGAAAGGGAGAAGTCGTAGCTGTCCTTCGTCCGTCTTATCTGTCTTACCCGTGTTATTCGTTTGGTTTCAACCCCTTGGACTCGAGTGAAATTTGATAAGTACATTTTTTTTTTGTATTTACATAAAGATTTTTTTTTTGTTTAAATTTAAACTTCGAATTCTAATGATAAATTCTACAATTAATTATTTTGGTATATATGCATAACGTGTTTTGTAAATTGTTCGAATGAGAATTTAAAAAGAGAAAAAAAAATTAAATAATAACGTAAAGGATTTTTTTTTTTGTTGTTGATGTTTAATATCTACATTAATATTAATTTAATTGGGAAACTTTGATTTTGAAAAATAATAATTAATTCTCACTTTATACTTTGCATTTCAATTTATAATTTTTTTTTTGTTTGAAGAAAAAAAAATAATAATAAAAGAATAGATAATTCTTGCCGTTTAAGGAATATTTAAACGTGTATTTTAAAGTCATTACAGATAATTCAATATTTTTAATTTATGCTTTGAATTTAAATTTATTATGTTTATTTCGGTTTGAGTTTGTATGCTTTTTGTAAGGGTATATATAGCTATATTTATCTACCGAGGTTTGTAATTAATTTGAATGAATTACGAAAATTATTTTTGGTATTATTCCATATTTTACTTAAAATTAATAGTTTATTTTTTTTTAATTCAATTCGTTTCTTTCATATATTAAATTGAAATATATATATAAATTTTTTTGTGTTGTTCGATCTACAGGAAATAAAATAGTTTATTATATTTCATTTATGCATTTTACTTATGGGGAAATGAACATATGTATTAGTAAAATCTGGGTTCGTGATTTTCCTTTATGTTTAGCTACCTTGCCGCCCGTAATCACGTGGCGCCCTTTTTGTTAAATCTTTGATTTGAAAACCCCCCCTTCTTCATTGGGTTAGTTTGGCCGAGCGGTAAGTACACAGTAGCTAAAAAGTAGCGTCACAATTCTTTTGAGTCTCCTTTTTTGTATAACGGCAGTATTATTCCTATGTTCCAATCATTAGGTATTTCTTTTTTCTTGATAACGTCGTTTAATAGTTCTCGAAATGCCGTTTTTGCTGTATAGTCCATGTATTTTAGCATTTCTGCTGTGATGTTGTCTTCTCCTGGGGCTTTTCCCAGTTTTAGTTTGTTTATTGCTTGGTTGACTTCTATCTCTGTTATTTGTTGTATATTCCTTTCTATATTTTGTTCTATCATTGATTCTTCCACTGTTTCTTCATCGTTGTTTATTTCCGTTAGTTCTTTGAAGTATTGTTTCCATCTTTTTAGTATTTGATTCTCGTCCGTGATCAGATTTCCCTCCTTGTCTTTTATGTTCTTTAGTTTTGGTTTTCTTTTTTGTCTCAGTTGTTTCAGTGTTCCATAAAATAATTTCTGGTTTTCTGAGTAGTTTTCGTTTAGTCTATGTCCAAATTCTTCCCATGCAGTTTGTTTTGCATTTTTTATTGTCTGCTTTGTCACTATTCTGGCATTTTTGTATATGTTGTAATTTTCTTCTGTTCTGACTTGGTTGTATTTTTTCCATTGTTCTTTTTTTTCTTTGATTTTTTCCTGGATTTCTTTTGACCACCATTTAGTAGATTACTATTGTTAGTTTACAACTAATAATTTAATAGCGTGGTACCCCTAGTTTAAGTCTTGTACATAATCTGAATTGTCATTACAAAATAGGTTATTTAGAATTTATGTAGTAATGCTATTAATCATTAATATGTAAACTCTGTTTATTTTTAATATGACCAAACTTAGGGTGTATTTACGGACAGTTGCAGTCCTGCTTTACCAATAGGGTATTTTAAACATCAAACTTTGAGATGTTGGTAAATGATTATCAGTTCATCAAAATGTTCAACATTTAACATGTTTGGATTTGTTTGTGATGTATGTTGGTATCTAATGAACGGTAGGAGGGTCGGTCTATATTGCATGATTGCAAAAATCTAAAACACGTTTAATATTAACAATCCGGTTATCAGAGAATTCCCCAACAGTTAGCAGTAAACTCCCAACTGTTGTCGCTGATAGCCGGGCCCAATGCGACAAATAAATCATAATTTGTCACGATGCAGAGATTTTCAAAGAAGAAAACGCTACAACTTGCAACTTTACAACACATACAGGGATTTTTTCTTGTAAGTATACTTTCACATATTCCATATAAACATTTGTAAAATTAATGAACATGTGATCAGAACTAAGCAGTATATTTTGAACTTCACTTTAAATCAGTGTTTTATACGCGTGGCGCATGAAGTAAAATTTCGAGTTTAGAAAAGCCTGATTTGGCTTGGTCGCTCCGCTGCGCTACGCGACCAAGCCAAATTTTCAGGCTTTTCTAAACTCGAAATTTTACTTCATGCTTAGTCTGGGAGTGGAAAACACTCGTTAGAGTTTTTAAACTGAAAGTTTTTATTAAGATCACGAATGTCTAAAAATTTACATTAAACAATCGCAACATCCCACTGAGCAAATCCATTTAAATAATATTTCATCAACATTAAAAGAACATTTAATGTTGCGACAATGTTGATATAACGTTATTTGTTTGTTTTTTTGCTCAGTGGGATGTATACCTAAAGGAAAAATTCCTTGTATTTAGAACTTTTTTAAAATTTGAACATTGAACATTCCTGAGCAAGGAATATTACCTGATCCTCCTATTCTACCTGATCCTCAGAGACACTTTATTAAATTGGTAGTAGATAAAAATAATTTGAGGCGGTGATAGGTAAATACATTTTAAATGGTAGTCTTTGTGAGTTAATTGAATTGTTTTATTAATGTCAGATTTACCTTCACATAACCTATAAATTTAAAATTGATTTACAACATAACATGTGATTAATCTTGTCCTAACCTAAAACACACATTTCATCACACCACTAAATTCATGAAATATCAAATTTGATTGGTCATATTAAAAAAACCAGATTATACATGTATTTTTTTAACAAAAAAATAACGGTTTGAAGCCCTAATTAAAATTGGCATTTAACCTTTTATAGACTTAAAAATTGCGCACTCTTGGTGTCGTTTCGTACAAAAATAATTGACATTTCTTGTTTTTAACAAATTTTGGCATATTTTATTTTGTCTTTGTTGCTCACACAGATATTTATTGGACACCTCTGGGGTTTTCTCCAGAACGAAATACTAAGATTTTTGAGAGTTTGCCAGCGGAACTGGAAGTAAGCGTATGTGGGACGCACAAATGTTAAGATAGAGTTCTTTCGGAGACTTACAGTTTAGCCGCAAATTGTATTTTAAGTTCCAATTTTGAGGTTATATAGGTTGGTATATTTGGGTAAATAAGCACATTACAGGAATAAATTGTGAACAAGATGAAATTATTTCTAAAATTATGATGTAAATAATCAAAATTGTAGTATTATCTTTATTTTTACAGCCAAAATTACGATATTTATTTTATACTAAATATGACGTGTACTGACGTTTATTTGAAATAATGGATATATAAATTGGATCCATTAGAAAATTACAAATATTTTGATTTATGATATAAAAAAATAGATGGCGCTACCTTCACGCGCAAACGAGAATATTAATAATAATAATAATAATAATAATACTTTATTAATGCTAAACACAATTGTGGTACACAGGTCAATGGAAATTACGCTAATACAAAAATATAAACGTACAATAAATATAAATACATGTAAGAAAAAGTCGTTAAAACATTAAAAACACATTAAAATGAGGTAGTTATGTTCTGGAAAACAAAACACTTCAGATATTAGATAGCTTTTAGAATTGAGCTTAAATTGGATTCATTCAGAAAATCATCAAAGCTAAAATAGGCTTTCTCCAATAAAAATCGTTTTATACAAACTTTAAATGTTTTTATTGGCAATTCTTTAATAACGTCGGGGATATTATTGAAAAATTTGGGTCCCCAATATCTAGCTCCAGTGTGAGATTTAGTTAAGCGCATCATGTCTATATGGATATTATTTTCTTGTCTAGTTTGATGGTTATGAATAACATTTATTTGGAGATATTCACTAATATTTTTCTTTATATGAATTAAACATTGATATATGTATAGGGATGGAAGGGTTAGAATGTTCATGCTTACGAATAGAGGTTTTGTGTCTGATCTGTAAGCAGCACGAGCAAGGATGCGGACCGCCCGTCTCTGCAGTTTAAAGATACGCTGCCACCCCGGAGAATGACCCCATATAATCAGACAATAACTAATCCGAGATTGAAAATGCGCAAAATAAGTTGTTTTAAGAACATCTAGGGAAACTGAATGAGACAGATTACGTAAAAGGTAGATGCTGCAGCACAGCTTTTTCGCAAGTTGATTGATATTTTCAACCCAGGTCAACTCCTTATCAACCCACATTCCCAAAAATTTGACGTGCGGTGAATAAGTGTTAGTAATTTTATTTAAAGTGAACAATACATTTACACTTTTATTCGGATTTAGATGAAGACGGTTGCCTGCAAACCACTCAAAGGCCATTGCCGAAGCACTGACATTCAAAGTAGAAACTGTGGTAAGGTCTTTATCAACACTTACCAAAGTTGTATCATCAGCATATTGGATAACGTTTACTTTAGGAATGTATACTGGCAGTTCATTGACATAGATCAGGAACAGAAGTGGCCCTAGGATTGATCCCTGTGGTACCCCAAATTTAATCATTATTGGTTCAGATGTTTTACCATTTATCCGAGTCATTTGTGTTCTGCCAGTGAGATAAGAATTTATAAGACATACACTAGATGAACTGAAGTTATAACATTCAAGTTTATTTAGGAGAATATCATGTGACACACAGTCGAATGCTTTCGACAGGTCTAAGAAAGTGGCCATTGCAAAGCCTCCGTCTTCAAATGAATCCAAAATAGTGTTTACCAGATATAAAAGTGCATCACAAGTGCTCCCTCACGAAAACCGAATTGGTTACAATTAAGCAGTGCATGTTCCTCCATGTATTGCACCATCTGGTTGTATGGAATTTTTCTAAAATTTTTGAGAAAGTGGGCAGACACGAAATGGGTCGGTAGTCATTCACGTTATTTCTATCCCCCTTTTTAAAAACAGGTACTACAGCAGCTACTTTCATTGCATCAGGAAAGGTGGACATCCTGATGCACTGATTAATTACTTTAGTTATTTGAGGAAGAATAGCCTCCTTGCACATTTTTACTAGATTAGTAGAGATTCCATATATGTCAACACAATTTCCACTTTTTAAATTGCAAATAACGTTTCTAACATCATTGCATGACACTTCCTTGAAATTAAAATTACTATTACAGTTAATGTATTGGCTAGAATCAATATGCTGAGGTGGAATGGAATTAATTATATCATTTACTAATTGTATAAATGTACTATTAAAAATATCTGGGGATATATTGTGACTAATAATAACCGGTTTACTTTTAAATTGATTGATAATTTGCCATCTGGCCTTTTGTTGGCAGCTAGCCGTGTTAATGAAATTATCATTGGCTTTAATTTTGGCTCTATAAATGGCTGTATTATACTCTTTTTTATACGATAAGTACAGCGATTTATGCTGTTCATTTTTAGTCTGTACATATATATCACGAAATAGGTGAAGCTGTTCCCGCATATGATACAACTCACCATTAAACCAGTGTACTATTTTATTTTTTGTATTAGTTGAGTTTTTACGTTTGATTGGAAAAGAGTTTTCAAAAATTTTCAAGAAAGTCTCATGAAAAGAGTCAAACAAATTATTACATGAGTTGCTGATGTCCATGCAAGTCCAATTTTCTTGAATAAGTGACTGAAACATATTAAATTTACCTATGTCAGTAAATGGTCTCACGAATACCATATTAGGTTCAGTTTTGATTGATTGCAGTTTGATTTGTAAGTAAATTCCAGTGTGGTCTGAACTTAATGTTATAGGTGAGACGTTTAAAATTTCTGTCCGAAAATTAGACAACACATTATCCAGAACATTACTACCTCGGGTAGGAAAATAAACATGACTATAAAGACAGTGTGAATTAAATATGTCATAAATTTCAGTAACTTGAGAGTCGTTTTTATTAAAATGAATATTGAAGTCTCCTCCAAATAACACATTTGAGGATATTTTATTAATTTTCTCAAGAGCAGCGGCTATGAGTTCATAATACAAATTCAAGTCACCCGAAGGTGACCGATAGGTGACTATATATTATGATATTGTACCATTACTTTTTAGTAAATTGATCTCGTAACAATATCACATTACTGTAATTATAAAATCACCATTTACTCAGTTATGTATAAAATTATAGTAAACACTTAACTTTTGATTTTCAATAAATTCACATTTGCCGTTTACGAAAATCAACTCGGGTTGCAGCAGTGGAGTAACAACAAAATTGTTGGCCATCAACGCAACTAGAAATTATGGTTATAGAAGTTAGAGACAAATTAGAATATTTCAATTACAAAATGATTTTTTTGCGTTATAATCCCAGTCATTGGAAAAACATTTTAGTAAGCAGATCTTTTTTAAAATTTTAATAAACTTTGCGCCATCTATTTTTTTATACCAAAAGCTAAAATACTCATAATCTAAACATGAATAATAATCAATCTAGAATTGATTGATACTTTATGTTTGATAATGACAAGTTAAAGTTGTCGAAACTATAGTCACAATAAAATCCTCAGTTATACAAACAAAGTTAATTGTCTTATTTGTGCAATCTAGAATTATATATCCATTCGTTTAAATAAACGTCAGTAGATGTCAGATTTAGTGTGAAATTAATTTTGTGATTTTGGCTGTATAAATGAAGATAATACTACAATTTTGATTTATTACGTCATAATTTTGGAGATAATTTCATTATGTGTACAATTTATACCTGTAATATGCTTATTCACCCGAAAATACCAACGTATATAACCTCAAAATCGGAACTTAAAATACAATTTGCGGCTAAATGGTAAGTCTCAGAGAGAACTTTATCCTAACATTTGTGTGTCCCACACATGTCTACACCCGGCTCAATTTAAAACAATTCAAAAATCGGAGTATTTCGATCTGGAGAGTAGCCTCTGGCATACATTTTGTTGTAGGCGTTGTTGACCGAACTAAATAGTTTTATAACGTATTATCTATAGCTGTTGAGGATTAATTATTCACCTTATTCTGCAAGTTACTTGCACTATACTCGTTTCAAATAATATTTTTTTTAAGTGCCTTTTTTTAAGTATACATATTTTCATTTTTCTATTTATATTTCTGTAAATCTTTAGATATTCCCTGTTTCTTTTTAAAGTTCAATTTAAAGCTTTAAACAACTGTTTTCCACTCCCAGACTAAGCATGAAGTAAAATTTCGAGTTTAGAAAAGCCTGAAAATTTGGTTTGGTCGCGTAGCGCGAAGCGCGGAGCGGCCAAACCAAATTTTCAGGCTTTTCTAAACTCGAAATTTTACTTCATGCGCCACCGGTACAAAACACCGACATATTACGAAGTTTAAAACACACCGCTAAACTTTACATTGAATCAGTGTTTCGTACCGGTGGCGCGTGAAGTAAAATTTCGAGTTTAGAAAAGCCCCGTGAAAATTTGTCGAGGGTCGCGCAGCGTCCAAATCCAAATTCTGGCTTTTCTCAACTCGAAATTTTACTTCATGCGCCACGCGTATAAATCACTGATTTATAGTAAAGTAAAAAAAATACTTCCCATTTAATTAAAAAAAATCTAAAACGTGCATCAACAAATTCTTGACATTTTTTCAGAATGTTCCCAATTTTTGACATTTCATCACTTTTCGACGTTACCAACAATTTTGACAGTTTTAACACTGGATGTGTAATTTATGACTTTAATTTTTTATTTTAAATAAATAGTTTTATGATTTTTTTTATGGAAAAATTGATAAAACAAATTTCAATTCGTTTTTTTTTTAATTTAATTCACAATTATACATTATTTTTAAATTATAGACAACTTTTCGTCACTTTCCGTTAATTTTAAGACTGTTGACGATTTTTATGAATTTATTTCATTTTAAAAGTTTCGAGAATTTTTAATGAATATCCAAAATGTTAGCTAACCCACTGAGCAAAAAACAGAGAAATAACGTTATATCAACATTAAACGTTGTTTTAATGTTGATGAAACATTACTTAAATGGATTTGCTCAGTGGGAATCTCTAATGCTTTTCGTAATTTTTTCATTATTTCCTATAATTTTAGTATATTTTTCAACTTTGATATATTATTCAACATTTCAACACATTTTTAATGAATTTCCAAAATTTTAGCTAATCTTTAATGCTTTTCGTAACTTTTTCAATATTTCCTATAATTTTAGTATATTTTTCAATTTTGACATATTTTTCAACATTTCATATAATTTTTAAAATTCCTGAATTTTTAGATCCTCATACCTTATAAAAGGCTAAAACTGAATCACATTAAGACTGTTATGGCACACTTTAGTTTTAAGGAGAATTCTAGTGTCGAAAGAGCTTTTCAAAACTCTATTCACGAAACGAAAATGGAGGGCAATTAAACTATATTAAAATTAAGCCCCCAATTCGCCTTATTGCGCTCGCGGAACAATGGAAACTCGTTTAATGCAATTTGCCGCCGCTAAACTCTGCACAAAATGTGTTACTAATTTACACCACAACTTAATTACGTACTTTTAATTGCACGTTAAAAAAAACGCACAAACAAATTATTTTATAAACATCCTTGTAAAAAGCCGGTTTTTGTTTCATTATTTTATATACATTTTTAAACACTTGTAAGCTTCGCTTCCAACTATAAATTTATACGCAAACTTTTACACGAGGCAAGAGATTATTTTGTAATTTCACCGAAATAAATTACAATAATTTCGCACCAGGTTGATTAGGTTCTCGCGATAATCGGAAACTGTCAATTATGTGGCTTAAGACGCACGCTTGTGGTAAAGTTAAATTAAGGTGTTACGAGTTTAATAGAAGTTTCCCCCGGAATATTACAATGAGCTTATTAAATATCCTCGGTGTTAAGTTTAGTTTCCGAAGAGTTTTGCACAATATCTGTGTACTGCGCCTGTTCGTGTGCTCGAATTTGCTTTAGAGGTTAATTAAACTTCGCATCAAGTGCACGCGGAATTTGTACAATATTCGTGCATGATGCTAATATGTGTGCTCCTTATTGTTATGATTAGGTATATAATATCACTTACTTATTATGAACTTATAAACCACAATCAGATAATAAATAATTGTAAAATAGCAAAATATATTTCTTATACAAGCACAGGAATCATAACGCAACATTATTAATTTTTTACTTATTAAATTACCAAATAATTTAATTTGATATCCCATGTTCAATAAAAGAAACCTCTAGAGTGCCATCCCAATGATCAAATCCATTTTAGTAAGGTTTCATCAACATTAAAACAACGTTTAATCACAGTTCATATATATATATATGGTTTAATGTTGCTGCAATGTTGATATAACGTTATTTGTTTGTTTTTTGCTCAGTGCGATGATTTCATCTTCTTTTAAATTTAAGTTGGCTACACGCTTTGGGAATTGATATTTAAACGTCAGACATAATAATTTTAATATATAATTTCAGAGTTGTCAACCTACAATTTTTCCATGGTACTCTAGCGCTTTATTTTAATTAAACATACGATACATTCTATTAGTTAACCTGACCTGAGAATGTGTGAAGAAAAATGTAAATATTTTGTTATTTAAATATTTTGATTATTACTCATTTTAAAAAAGTATTTTTAAGTGTAGTTTTAACTTCACAATATTTCAGTGTTTTATACGCGTAGCGTATGATGAAAAACTTCCAGTTTAGAAAAGCCTGAATTTGGATTTCGACACTTCGCGTCCAAATCCAAACGTTTAGGCTTTTCTAAGCTCGAAATTTTACTGCATGCTTAATCTGGGATTGGAAACACTCTTAATGTTTTCAATTTCTTTCTAAGTAATTTTTAATGGAATGATAAAAATCGTTTTTATTTTAGGGTGTGAAACGAAAATTCTGGTCCAAATTTAGATATTGAATTTTTATACAAACAAAACCCAAACGTAAATATTCATCACCTTTGGTTTTTCTTTTACACTTATACTATTATATATAAAAATATAATTATTTTAGGGCGTGAAACGAAAATTGTAACCCAAATATAAAACCGGCGGTGATGTGTTTTTCCTGTCATTTAAACAATTAATAATCAACATACTAAATTTATTTCACTTCAACCAATTGCTTGAAGATTTCACTTTAAGTCAGTGATTAGTACGCGTGGCACATGAAGTAAAATTTCGAGTTTAGAAAAGCCTGAAAATTTGGTTTGGTCGCGTAGCGCTACGCGTTACGCAACCAAACCAAATTTTCAAGCTTTTCTAAACTCGAAATTTTACTTCATGCTTAACCTGGGAGTGGAAACCCTCGTTTGACGATCTATCAGAAACAAAATTCCATAAGTTTAAAATGATCAGGAATTATTCAAAATATATGGAATTTATTTTAATTAAATAAATATAAATCAAATCAAATTTTAACTTAGATTTTATATTTTGTATATATATATATATATATATATATATATATATATATTCAGCGTGTAATCGAACTAATGTACATCCTCTTAAGGGCGTATACACAAAATATTTTGACACCAATTGCAGCATAAATAAAATCGGAAAAAAAATATTGGATTTTTCATAATTTTTCATGCATTTTTTACTTGTTGAGAACTTCTGGTTACCTGTGTTCATGATATTTTTCGTGGATGCGTAAGTTGTTGTATTTTTTATTTACTTTTACTACTGCGAGGCGCATAAATCACTTCGCACGCACTAAACACGCACGCTGTCTCGAATGACTAGATGAAACTAGGTCACTCATTTGTGGTATTGTTTATTTACTGTTACTACTGCGAGACGTATAAATCACTTAGCACGCACTACACACACACACACACTGTCTAGAATTACTAGATGAAACTGGGTCACGTATAAAAAAAATCACAATAAGTGTTCAAATTGACGTCCGCCGCACTCAATGCACATTTGGGCTCTACGTATCCAATTTGCACGAACAGTAGCAAACATTTCACGAGGTTTTTCACGAATGGTATTAGCCGCGGCGTTTACTCGTTGTATCAGCATTTCAGCATTGTCAATTTCCGTAGTGTAGACTTCACTTTGAAAGTATCCCCAAAGAAAAAAATCTAAGGGGTTTAAACCCGGACTTCTTGGAGGCCATGGTACAGGGCCTCCACGACCAACCCAACGTCCTGGAAACTCATCATCCAAATATCTTCTAACGCGCCTTTCATAGTGAGCTGGCGCACTATCTTGCAAATACCACATTCTTCTAAGAACCGCTAAGGGTACATTTTCTAGAAGATCTAAAAGGTCATCTTGCAAAAATCGTAAATATCGTTCTCCATTCAAATTAAATGGGAACATAAATGGCCCAATTAATTGATCATTTAAAATACCTGCCCAGATATTAAGGGAGAAGCGATGCTGGAAATGAGTTCTACGCGTAACACGAGGATTTTCTATTGCATAAACATGCATATTATGGAAATTAAAACTTCCATTACTCGTAAAGCACGATTCGTCGGTTACTAAAATGTCTTTGGTAAAGTTAGGATTTTGAACATTTTGTGCCAAAATCCATTGACAAAATGCAATTCTTTTGGGAAAATCATGGGGTTGAAGATATTGTACACGCTGGTAGTGATACGGATAAAAATTATTGTCTCGTATAACACTGCTGACAAATGTGTGCGATACATTTAGCTGAGCAGCGATAATACGGGTACTTAAACCAGGATCCGCTTCCAACAGATTCAAAATTTCATCTTCCGCTCGCAAATATCGCATTGGACGGTCACCACCTCCGGCGGCTCCGGCTCCGGCGACGGGCTGCAAACTTCCATCGTCGCGTGCTCTTTGTAATAAATTTCTAAATCGGTTTGGCGGTGGTAAGTGTCGTTCAGGAAATCGCTCTTGATAAATTCTTACAGCTTCCACGGAATTACACCGAGTTTCACCGTAAATAAGAAACATGTCTGCCAATTCAATGTTTGAATAAACGTATCGCGCCATGTTACAAAATGTAGATGTTTCATGGAATAAGTTTCACCATAGACTAAACAGCAAACTATTTTTATGTTTAAAAATCATCCACCCTCGCCGCTCTTATCTAAACATTTCAATAAGAGTGGAGATAAAGTGAAGTGTGAACCTAATAAGGAAAAATATTGAATTTCATTAACACGTTTAGAAAATATTCGGAATTTAGTCGGCAATGGGTACTTATGAAAACGATAACATAGACATAATTCTTCACAATCTGACCCACTTTTCTCTGGATGGTGTAATTCGATATCCAAATCGTTTAAAAACTACCAGTCTATGTGGAATCTCTCTTAAAATACGCAATGTGCGCGTATACCAGATATCACAAACATGTGGCCTATTATTATTAATTATTTTTAATAATTATTTGTGAGTTATCCACTAAAGGTATGGTAATTTCAAATGCAGGTATTGTTTATTTAAACGCTGCCCCTTATGTGGTAGAGAGCCTGTACAGTAGTTCGTTTACACGCTGTATAAAGGACAGTTTATACAAATTAAATAACAACAATATCAATATTTTACTACAAAATTTCATTAATATTGTAAATTATATATCTCATATTCATAATGCATGTAGAAGTGTCATAAATAGATGTAACTCATGCATTTTGAACAATGGCCATCAATTTGAGCATTTATTGTAATTTTTCTGTCAATCTTTAGTATAATCGTTGTTTTTTTTGTATTGAATAACAAGATTTGGTGATGTTTTTAATAAAGTTGGATAATCTGGTTGTAATTGTGACTTTTGTCTTCAAAATAAATTTGAGGTTATGTGAAGATTAATTTCGCGGCGGAACAGGTTTCATTTATTAATCCCTTTTTGTCAAATAATTAATCAATGGCAACATGGCATTCATATATCAATGTCATGACAAATAATCAAAAAACCTAAGAAAAATAAATCTGAAATCTGTTTGGTCAATAAACAAAACCTAGGTATGATATCTATTTATTTTCATTTAATTTTTTCAAAATAATTGTAATTATTATCACATCCTAATATAAGCCTACTCAAATTCCAGCAATTAAAATTTAATAAAATATAATATATATCAATAAATTTCAAATAAAACATCAACATGTTGTATATCAATGAAAAGGGAAAAAAATAAAAAAAATTTTAATAGCACAGCCAACTATGACTTCTATTTTTAAAAATATACCTTTGGGCTGTACCTCTTTTATTAATGAAGATAGAAATAAGCTATATATATACATTGCATTCGATTCTCCTCGAAAAAGTACCTACACATACAATAGAACATACAATTCTTATCTTGATAAAATAATAAATGACTGAGATATTAATAAAAATCGAAAATGGAAAATATTGAATTTTTGGCTATAACTTGAAAACAAAAGGCGATAGCTAATTTCTGTTTTCGGCATTGAGTTTGTCTCGAAAAAAGAGCTCGAGGTTGCGCCATCGATTTTTTTCTATCTCTTCTAATAACCGAGATTCCCTATAGTAACATCCAATTTGGGCCACCCTGTACATCAAAGAAATGTCATTTGGTTATACGTAAGCAATCAGCTGTTCAGCTGTCAACGCATAATGTACTTGTCAAAGCTATTACGTGAATGTGTACGTAATGTCAGTCATACTTGTCAATAGGGCGTAGGTAAAAACGCAGTGAAAACTGTATACACAAGAGTAGTTTTTTATTAATCAAGAAAAGAAGAAATGAACAGCACCGAAAAAAAATCAGAACATGACTCCCACACCTATTTTTTCTTGAACTTCTTGTACTTGTTGAGGACGCAGTTGATCCGCGCCTTCCTTTGCGGCGTCTTGCACCGATCGCGCAGCCTCTCCAACATCCTCACCGACCGATCGCTGATCATCATCGACCGTTTCCCCGACGACTCCGAAACACGTAAATGCTTGCTACGGCATTTGCTCGCCGAGGAACGTCCCTTTCCTGTGCGCTTTGTCCTCGCCCGGCGAACTTTCCTCTTCGGCCCCCCGCACTTCCTCGCCTGGTGCCTCCTTTTCGGCGTGAAGTGTTTCCTCCTGCGGCTCCTGGAGTGCCTTTTGCGGGACCTAGAGCGAGAGCGGTAGCGCGAACGGGATTTTGATTTGCACTTGCTTTTACTCCTGCTCCTGGATCGGCGGCTCTTGCTGCGGCTTTTAGTGCGCCGCTTCTTAGCGCAGGATCCGCTGCGGCTGCGAGAGCGTCTGCGTTTCGAGGGCCCGCTCCTGCTGCGCTTCGTACCCTTTGACTTGCAACTCCTACTCCTGCTCCTGCTCTTACTCCTCTTCTTACTTCTACTCCTGCTCCTACTCCTCCCCTTGCGTTTAGGCGCGGAAGCGCGCGTCCTTTTACGACTAGCTCTCCGCTTCCTACCGCTACCGCAACCTTTCCGCGCCGCCATCTTTCTGGCCTTCTTGAACCCGCACGCCTGATTCACATCGGGCTCCGGCCCCTTCTGAACAACTCCGTGGTTCTCCTCCCCGGGAAAACACCCAATGAACCTCCACCTCTCTTTATCGGGCAGTGCTTGACAGGCCCGCGCCCCTTGCACGGCGATCTTCAGCTCCGGCTGCATCGGGTGTTTTACTTTGAAGGTTTTCAGGAAGTTGAAGAACGGATTCCTGCAGTATTCGGTGGGTCGGCGTTTGGCGGCTGGCGCGGCTATCGCCTTTCTGCGCTTCGGTGGCGGTGCGCCCATTCTTCTTTTCTAAATCACTGTGAATTTTGGTTTACTAAAATTTTGACGGGTTTTTTTCTACTGAGGATTTTGACTTTTTAGTTGTGTAGCTATGACAAAACAAATAGGCACACGTTGCTTGATGTTATATTCAACCAGAGCTGAGCAAGATGGTTCGAATCCTTTTAGAGGATTCAAAAGGGTTATTCAAATACTTTGATGAGAAATGATTCGCGATCCGTATTCAAATCTAAACATAGATGATTCGAATCCTTATAAAATAATTTGAATTATAATAATTTATCCAAATTATATACAAAGCCTTCATAATCGAACGGTTGATCGAACGCGCAAAAATTTCTCAAATTATTTTTACTAAGACGGTGAATTCTAGATCATTTATTACCAAAATACATGAAACTGGATCAATTTGTACACAAATTGATCATTATCCTAAAAGTCCGATATTCATGCCGCACACTATCGCCGATTCGCATCGGTGCGGCCAGCCCCCACGCGGGGGTTTAAAAATAAAACTTGAAATTTTGCATTTCTGTTAGTATATCTATATTTGGCATACTTTAAAACATAGAAATATGAAATTTGAATTCATTTACGCAAGTAGTTATCTCAAAAATAATTCGCAAAGTTGAACAATTTATGCTAATGAGTTTGGTAAGAAATAAGCGTTCTAATAATTTCAATACTAAAGCCTTACAAATAATTTCCAAATAGTTGTTTTATTTTCTGAATATAATATGAGTAAGGCACTTTTCAATAGAACAGAAATTTTATCAAGAAGAAGTAAAATAACTTAGATATGAATTTTTAAAAATGATCAATTTTAAAAATGAAATTACAACTTTGTTGGACTCGCAGTCCTTTTAATCAAATAGGAATGTAATACTGCTTAGATCATGATATTCTGTAATTATCTATCTATCTAACCATGTGAACCTTTTTTTTAAGTCGATCCATCCGCCGAAGTTATGATCTTTTTTCCACCGAAGGATTACATTTTTATACAATTTGGAGCGCGCTACATACGCGGGGGCAGGATAAATACAACGCGCCTAGCCATCGTCGTCACCTTCCCGTGAACTTAATAATTGCTATCGGCTATTAGTTTAATTAATTAATTAGTAAATGAATATGCAGTATTATTATTTTTTAAATTAAATAACTATTTTATAAATACAAAGGGTAGATTTATCTCCAATGTAACCTTTACAAGTAAACATTCATTCGATTCTGGAATAATAAAACTCAAGGGTGACACTCCACTTGTTATCTCGATGCTGATTTATGGTGCGGGTCATTGAGTCCTTTCTTCACATTCTTGAAGGCGTTTTCTAGAATTTTGAAAACAGATGTTCCTAATATGATCATAAAATAGTTTTCTGAAGAACTGAAAACTTTTTCAGAAGTTAAAACGATTTCGCCCAGTGCAAATGTGTTTTCGTTCTTGAATCTATAAACTGAACTTATTTGTTATTAATAGTGTTTGTGATATTCTTAATTTAATTTCTAGTTAGTGACAATAGTTTATATATTAGTATTATTATTCTTCGCTTTGTGTTCGTGTTAGTGATTCGAAATCGTGGTGACTATTACAAATAGAACACTTTTCACTGCGTGGTATAATCATAATAAACCCTCTAAATTATCCCTTGAAGAGTCTGTTGTTCTCTTACAACAAGAAATTATAAAACAGGGATATGTTATAAGTGATTTAGACAGAACTAATATATGTTAAAGCTTGGTAATTTTTGTCGAAGTGCAAGAACTAAATGGAAGTGTGCACAGTATTCTTTACATAATTTCAATAAGAAAAATGAACAATGGTTAAATAAAATCTTTATTGAAGATAATGTTGAGGCTGAAACACATTCAATCGCAGAAAATATTAAAAATATGGAACCTACACCAGGGCCTTCAACTTTAGGCGAATTCATTCAAATCAGTGAGAGAACAAAGAGAAGAAAAGTCAGCGCGATGATTGAAGAAAATCCTTCAGAGATTATTTTTTCGGCAGCCAGCAGTATATATATATATATATATATATATATATATATATATATATATATATATATATATATATATATATATATATATATATATATATATGTATATATATATATATATATATATATATATATATATGTATGTATATATATATATATATATATATATATATATACAGAGGGTTTTATGTAACACCGAACATTTTCATAACGAGAATTTTTCTTTTACGTATCCATATGCATACGTTCCACATTTTTCGATGCTCGGTTTATTAAAAGAATTTAATTTGAACTTTAAGCGAGTGTTTTCCACTCCCAGGCTAAGCATGAAGTAAAATTTCGAGTTTAGAAAAGCCTGAAAATTTGGTTTGGTCGCGTAGCGCGAAGCGCGGAGCGGCCAAACCAAATTTTCAGGCTTTTCTAAACTCGAAATTTTACTTCATGCGCCACCGGTACAAAACACTGACATATTACGAAGTTTAAAACAAACCGCTAAACTTTACATTGAATCAATGTTTTGTACCGGTGGCGCATGAAGTAAAATTTCGAGTTTAGAAAAGCCTGAAAATTTGGTTTGGCCGCTCCGCGCTTCGCGCTACGCGACCAAACCAAATTTTCAGGCTTTTCTAAACTCGAAATTTTACTTCATGCTTAGCCTGGGAGTGGAAAACACTCGCTTAAAGCTTTAAATTAAATTCTTTTAATAAACTGAGCATCGGAAAATATGCAACGTATGTATATGGATACTTCAAAGAAAAATTCTCGTTAAGAAAATGTTCGGTGTTACATAAAACCCTCTGTATATATATATATATATATATATATATATATATATATATATATCTATATATATATATATATATATATACAGGGTGTCCCATTAGTGTGTTCTCGGAGGATATCTCCGTTCTCGTTAAAGATAGAAAAATATTTGCAGACCAAACTTATTTGACTTGAAGAGCTGCATAACGTAAAGTTATTTTGATGTATACAGGGTGTCCTATAAAAGCGGAACTGGAAGTAACATTATTTTTTTAAATGAAACACACCATATATTATTTTATTTTTAGATATTACTAACAATTCTACGTATATTTTATATAACATTATATATACCTAAACCAAACATATTTCATAATATTTACAATTCAATGAAAAAAGTTAGATATTTAGGTTATAAGATTTAAATTTATATCTCAGTTATTAGTAACTTTAAAAATAATCGGTTCGGTACTTTAATAATTAATACTAGTCGCTATTCTCAACCGAAGTCAATTTTAATTTTGTACTTACCTTGTAGTAATTATAACCTTTCAATCTTAAGAAAATTAAAACAATAAAAACTATTTTTTTTTAAATGGCACACCTTATATTTGTATACGGCATATTATTCGTCTTTCAAAGAGCTTTCATTTTTATTAAATATGTCCTATACTTATCTTTAATAGTTTTCAAGATATTACTGTTTTATGTGATTAGATTTACAATATTATTAAATGTATCAATGGTGCCAAGCATCTATGGTGGCCGGCCAATAATTAACCATCTGTCATAAGCCGTAATTGAAGTATCTTTTTGTTTTATCTTTTGACAGACATACATTAATACTTTAATTGACTGCTGATTTAGTCATAAACTACTTCGAAATGAATTTTACAACAGAAGAATTAATAAATATGACATTTGTTTTGGGCGCTAGTGACGAAAATTGTTTTCTTGCAAGCAGAATATACGCTCAGAAATATCCTAATGCTGAACGCCATCCTCATGCTTCAGCATTTATTCGATTGAAGGAACGATTTCAAAATACTGGACGTATTGATTATACAAAGAATCTAAAACGAAGGAAAAGGGCTAATAATGAAGAAAATGAATACGCAGTTCTTCAGTCTATCGTTGAGAACCCTTTTGTTTCATCCCGCCAATTGGAGCAGCAAATTGATATACCAAAAACTACAATAAATAAAATAACAAAGAAATGTAAGTTCCATCCCTACCACGTACAATTAGTCCAAGAGTTAAGTGACAACGACTCTTTGAATAGGCTTAACTTTTGTAATTGGGCGTTACATAAACGCGAACTGGAACCAAACTTTTTAAATCATATATTGTTTACGGATGAGGCCACATTTCATAAAAACGCATTTGAAAACAGGCATAATTTTCATTATTATTCTGACTATAATCCCAAACATATTATACCCATAGACCACCAACACAAGTGGTCTCTTAATGTTTGGACTGGAATTATAGGAAGTAGAATTATTGGTCCTGACTTTTTTGATGGCACTGTTAGTGGTGAATCATTTCTAAATTTTCTTAGAAATGAATTTGAAGATGGATCGACGAATTACCTCTTGCTGTATTACAAAATATGTGGTTGCAATTAGATGGTGCTCCTCCACACTTCAGTCGACGGGTAAGGCAATATTTAAATGAACATTTTTCGAATAAATGGATTGGCAGAGGATGGCCAATTATATGGCCGGCAAGGTCACCCGATTTGACAAAACTTGATTTTTTCTTATGGGGTACTGTAAAAGAAAAGGTATACAAAACACCTGCAACGACAAAGGAAGATATGAAGTTGAGGATTAGAAACGTTCTTCACAACATTAACATTGACATGCTAGTTAAAGTGAACCAAAATTTTACACGAAGACTTCAAGTATGCCAAAATCAAAATGGAGGATATATTGAACACTTAATATAAATATGCAATTTTTTATTTTTTATTTTATGTAATAACATCTTGTGATTTATTTTTCTTTCTAAAAATTATTTTTTTGAACTCGCCTCCTCGAAAGTGACGTTTCCAACACCGTTTTGACAAGTCGCATTTCGAGTAATCAAAATTTATTATTTGACATAGAAACAAATATTAATAATATATTTAATTAAAATAGTTATTCACATACCTAGTGCGTCAGAATTTTTCTCGTGTTCACGCATTTGAAGGCACTCGCTCCTTCGTCGCTCGTGCTTTAAAAATGCATTCACCCGGGAAAATTGTTTTCCCGCACTAGTTATGTAAATAACTATTCTAATAAAATATATTATCAATATTTGTTTCTATGTCAAATAATAAATTTTGATTAATCGATTATTATTATTCCATGACCACAGTAGTTGCTTTGATTTCAATAATAATTCCATAAAACAGTGATATCTCAAAAATTATTGAAGATAAGTATAGGACATACTTAATAAAAAGGAAAGCTCTTTGAAAGACGAATAATATGCCGTATAGAAATATAGGGTGTGCCTTTTAAAAAAAACAAGTTTTTGTTGTTTGAATTTTCTTAAGATTGACAGGTTTGAATTACTACAAGGTAAGTACAATATTAAAATTGACTTCGGCTGAGGATAGCGTCTAGTATAATTTATTAAAGTACCACACCGATTATTTTTAAAATGACTAATAATTGAGACATAAATTAAAATCTGATAACCTAAATATCTAACTTTTTTCATTAAATTGTAAGTATTATGAAATATGTTAGGTTTAGGTATATGCAAATATGAAACATATGTACAATTGTTAGTAATATCTAAAAATCAAATAATATATAGGGTGTTCCATTTAAAAAAATAATGCTATCTTCAGTACCGCTTTTATGGGACACCCTGTATATATCAAAATAATTTTTCGTTATGCAGCTCTTTTAGTCAAATAAGTTTGGTCTGAAAAATATTTTTCTATCTTTAACGAGAACGGAGATATCCTCCGAGAACGCACTAATGGGATACAGGGTGTATATATATATAATCTTTATTGCCAGTATAATATACACAATTTTATATAAAAAAAATAGATTTAAAAAAATGTAATAAGAAGAATAACAAACATTACTTATATTACGGGCAATCGCCTATCGGCCAGCAGCCTTTCTGCCGAGTTTTTTTTTTTCTAGGGGAGAGGTTTAGGTAATGATGTAAATGCAATTTTGTTATCAATGTTGGTTATGGTATGTGATGAATTGAAAGACTGTTTGTGAGGAATTTTTGAATTAAGGAAAAATGGTTTCATTTCTGGGGGTGCAAAGTATTTGAAAATTGAATTGTTTTTTGGAGAATTTTTTGGATAAATCAAGGAGAGGTTCAGTAATTGGGATAACTTTTGTTCAGTTGTAAAGGAGAATATTAGATGGGTTATAAAGTGGATTGAGTGGATAACGAATTTTTGTAAGGGATCTCAAGGACGAACGTTCGCTGACTTGGATGTTGTGAAGTGTGGGATTGGGAGAAGTGGAAAATAGGATGGATCCGTAGTCTAACATAGGCCTGCATATTATTTTGTAAATTTTTGTGGCGTTTGATGTTGTGATGCTAAGATTTCTGTATGTTAGACTACGCAAGTGTCTTGCTCTAGCAGTAATGTTTTTAATTATGGCTGTGTGCTTTTTAAAGTTAAGTTTTGAGTCGAAGGTAATTCCGAGGTATTTTATATGGAGAGCTGGGGAGATGGGCTTATGACAAATGTTGACAGAAATATTGTTGCGGCGGTAAGGATTAAAGAGTTGGGATTTATTTTTATTCTTCATTTAGCAAACCAAAGCTCGAGGGAATCTATAAGCTACTGCAGTGTTTGTAGTGCTTTGGGTAGGTTCTTTTCATGAGTTATTAGGGCTGTGTCATCGGCGTATTGCAGGACATAGGAAGCGGGATTAAAATACATGGGATTAGAGTTGTATAGATTAATACAGAAAATGTTGTATAGGAGTGGAGAGAGAGGTGATCCTTGCGGAACACCTAGCTCAGGAGTGAAGGTTTGGGATGTGGTACTTTGGATTTTTACTTTTAGTGATCTATTTATTAGGAAGGTATTTAGGATAAGAATTAGGTGTTTAGGTATGTTAAGGGAGTGACATTTATACAGCAGACCTCGGTGCCATACCGAGTCAAAAGCCTTTTAGATATAGAAAGACAGCGGCGGATGAGCGTCCTTCGAGGTGTGCAGTTTGTATGTTGGAAGTTAGGATAGAAAGTGGGAGAGTGGTGGATCTGTGGGGAAGAAATCCAAATTGGTAGTTTTGAATAAGATATGATTTAAGGGAAATTATTTTTTCTTCGAGAAGGGATTCATAGAGTTTGCCAATGATAGGAAGAAGAGTGATTGATCGGTAGCTGGAAACAAAGGATGGGTTTTGTTCTCTTTCGGGAATGCAAATAATTACACCAGTTTTCCAGTCAGGAGGAAAGTATTGGGAATGGTAGCAAAAGTTTAGGATTTTAAGGATATATTGGTGAATTTTAAATGGCAGATATTTTAGGAAATTTCGTCGTATATGGTCGTGTCGTGGAGCAGTGTTTTTTCCGGCATGTAGTACTTGAAAATAATTGTTTTCTATCATTTCGTCAGTAGCGGCAAGTGGGGTGTTTGAATTGAAAAAGTCTTTGTACCAGTCGTCGACATGATTAAAGAAATTATTGTCAAATGAAGTGTCTGCTGTGTGTCTCTAAATGTCTTCAAAATATTGTGCAAATTTGTCCGCTATTTCCTGTCTATCAGTTATTGCCTCCTTGGTCGCAGGGTGAGTGATTTGTGTTATCGTGCTTGTATTTCTGTATTTACTAAGCTTCTTTATTTCTGTCCAGTATGTTTTGGGTTTGCTGTTGTTGATTTTCTGACAGGCTATCAACCAGGTATTCGTCTTGTGCTGTTTTATTAACTGTTTAATGTCTTTGCTTAGTTTGTTAAATAATGTTCGAAGGTCTGTGGTGTATGTCTGTCGAATGTCTCTGGATATTTGTCTTTTGTATTTTATTAATTTCAATACATAATTAGGAAGGGGATATTTATAGGATTGTTTTTTAATCTTGGGTGTGTTACTGCTAATAGATTGGGATAGCGTTTAATTAAATTGGGTAATAATATTGGAGTCGATAGTGGGATGGTTGGATATTAAATGAGTGATGTCTTGGGCGATATTATCAATTTTGCAATTTTTATGGTCAAGGATAAATTCAGGATTAGGAGAATTCAAATTTTGTGTGATATCTATAATCTGTTTAATAACTAGGAGGAGCGTTTTAAATTTCACGCGCCAAAACCTACAACTCTGATTGGCCGAAAGCGCGCCCATTTTACACTATGCTAATTCATTATTAGACGCAACAGCTGACATAACCTTAATTCAAAGCGTTACCGAGTTGCAACTTTGTTTCGTAATAACCTTTTGTGCGGTGTTTCTTTAGCATAGTTAAAATTTAGTTTTGTTTATATTGTTGTGATGGATTATGGACCCAGTACAAGCTCGGTGATAATATCACCTTCACTTCAAAAAAGCGTAAGAATTTGGATTAGGGTCATTTATATCTGTCTGAAAAACAGTGCATAACAATTATGTATAAGCAGATGATAACAGATGATCCACATATGAAAATGACTGCTGTTGTATCAGACATTGTTAGTGCAGTAGGTGAGATATCAAATAGCCTAAGAATATACATCAAATAATAAAATGTTTAATTTTTAGAAGTTGTAAATTCCACTATCTATCGTACCATTAGCGAATATAAGAAATCCGGAGAGATTTGTGGCCCTAAACAGCTTGGAGGACATAATTACAAGTTTTGATGACGTAGTGAAGAGATCAGTGCATAGTTTCTTCTATAAAAATGAACTGCCAACTTTGAATAAAGTTTTAAAAGAAGTAAACGATCATGCAGGCATGCCGAAGATGAGTCGTTCTACCTTGTATAGTTTTATAAAACAAATCAATTTTAAGTAAGATAGAGACCAGAGCTGGGCAGGATTCGAATCATTCAGAATTCGAATCCTTTTAGAGGATTCAAAACAGGCGTTCGAATATTTTAGTTCAACTGGATTCGTGATCCGGATTCGTTACATTTTTTTAGGAGGATTCGTATTCGAGTCTAAATGAGGGTGATTCGAATCCTTATAAAAGGATTCCAATCATTGTAAAAGGATTCGAATACTTACAAAAGGATTTGAATTGTCAAAAATAATTCGAATTAATTGTGAGGAATAATATGAAAAATGTTTTTTTTGTGTGTTTTTAAATTTCACGTTAAATCACTGTTTTATGCGCGTGGCGCATGACGTAAAATTTCGAGTTTAGAAAAGCCCAGAAAATTTGTCTCGGGTCGCTGCGCGACCCTCGACAAATTTTCACGGGGCTTTTCTAAACTCGAAATTTTACTTCATGCTTAGTCTGGGAGTGGAAACGCTCGTTCGAAACTTCAAACTGAATGGTTTGATAAGAACATTAAATGATTGAAAATGTTTTTAAAGATAATAATCTAGTTTTCAAAATTTTGTTTAATATTTTTTGAAGTAAAACTGAAATAGTAGCCAACATCTGAAATGTTACATTTTTCCGACATTTCCCTGACTAAAGATTTTTTACCTGACCTTTTAATATAACTTTCTTCTGTGGGAAACCCCCACTGTTTAATAGTTTTCATTGTTTTTGTCAATATTTTAGTTAATTTTATAAATTTGTACGTGTTTTGTAATTTGCCTGCTGATTTTGACAAATTTAATAATATCATATGGCTTTTTTGTTAGTCTTCGTCAATTTGAATATAATTCCATGACTTTTCTCCGACTTTCCCGGTTTTAATGATATTCAGTGAATTTTTTATTTACGTAAATTTCAGGCACTAGTAGATTGTATAATCGAGTTCAATTTGTAGTTTTCAACGAGTGTTTCCACTCCCAGGCTAAGCATGAAGTAAAATTTCGAGTTTAGAAAAGCCCCGTGAAAATTTGTCGAGGGTCGCGCAGCGACCCGAGACAAATTTTCGGGCTTTTCTAAACTCGAAATTTTACTTCATGCGCCACGCGCACAAAACACTGATTTGAAGTGGAGTTCAGAAACACACAAATACACCTTTAACTAGAGTAACAAGGAGTTAGATATTTAGTCTGTTATCAACGATGTTCAGTGGTAATAATAAATAATTAGGTTTTGAATATTTTATTTAAAACAACTGGTAACGGTATTTATATATTAATGGTTGCAAAAAAATAATAAAATCAAATTTATTCTTAGAGGATTTGTATTCGTGATTCGAAAAAACAGGATTCGAATCTTCGGTTCGAATCATATTTATCTCTTACGAATCCTTTATTTGAGTATTCGTAATTCGAATCATTTTAGGTGATTCGGATTCGTGATTCGAATCCTTTTTACGAGGATTCGTCCCAGCTCTGATAGAGACACATTATTATATAAATTGCATATTATATTATGAACATAATGTAAATATGTTTTATTTCACAGATATATAGCGAGATGCCGTATAAGAATTTTAATTGAACCGACGATATCGTACGATGGAAAAAAAATACTTAACCACAATTAAGATGTACAAAATGGATATTTGATTTTATTTAAGGAGTAATTCAGAAATTATTTAAAATTGCCGCCAAATTTATCTAGTGATATTTCTGATAACTTTTTATAGTGTAAATTGGGCTTTGGCACTTACTCCTAGTTTTTAAACAGACTATAGTTGGAATTGAATGGATAGGTGGTCGGAGCAAAGATCAGGTGTCTAATCCCTAAGATTAGACATACATTTAATTATTAATTATTCTATTACGATTGCATCATTCGTTCAATAATGCAATCATAACAGAACACAATTCCGGACAATTACCTGATGCCCCACTTACGCAAGAATGACGAGCGCCTGTCCGGCCGATCCACGGCAACAACTTCTGCAACTCAACAACGGACTTGTGGACTTTGTGACCATCGGCGTCCCAAATCACCGGGCCAACGCTACCAGTCAGCACCAACACCAAATATAAATACCCGCGAGGAGGCCAACTAACCAGAGTTATTTCGACTCTCAAACCATTAACTACCATGTCATGTATTTAAGTTATTATGTTACAATATATACCTATTATAAATCCACTACTCTACCCTGAACTATTACATGGTCCTTCGAACAAAACAGCTAACTGGGTCAAGCCCGCACCAAGCCTAAGCGCCAGTTGGTTCCTATCAATCCGAAAGCTGGGTCTAGCACGCACCAAGCCAAAGCGCCAGCTTTCATTCCAAAAAATAAATCCAAATTAACTAGGTCAGCCCGCACCAAGCCTAAGCGCCACTTAATTTTCCTATAAACCGAAAGCTGGGTCTAGCACGCACCAAGCCAAAGCGCCAGCTTTCAATCCAAAAATCAAAATTGACTGGGTCGAGCACGCACCAAGCCTAAGCGCCAGTTAATTTTCCTATCAATCCGAAATCTGGGTCTAGCACGCACCAAGCCTAAGCGCCAGTTAATTTTTCTACGTCCAGAAAGCGACAGATTTCAATTGATCAACCAAAAGCGAATCTACGTCCAGAAAGCGACAGATTTGAATTAATCAACTAAAAGCGAAAATACGTCCAGAAAGC
Organism: Philonthus cognatus; assembly: GCA_932526585.2. Taxonomy (NCBI): domain Eukaryota; kingdom Metazoa; phylum Arthropoda; class Insecta; order Coleoptera; family Staphylinidae; genus Philonthus; species Philonthus cognatus. The sequence continues at coordinate 23,313,940 of OW052250.1, read as the reverse complement.
GACAGATTTCAATTAATCAACCAAAAGCTAATCTACGTCCAGAAAGCGACAGATTTCAATTAATCAACCAAAAGCGAATCTACATCCAGAAAGCGACAGATTTCAATTAATCAACCTAAAGCGAATCTACGTCCAGAAAGCGACAGATTTCAATTAATCAACCAAAAGCGAATCTACCTCCAGAAAGCGACAGATTTCAATTAATCAACCAAAAGCGAATCTACGTCCAGAAAGCGACAGATTTCAATGAATCAACCAAAAGCAAATCTACGTCCAGAAAGCGACAGATTTCAATTAATCAACCAAAAGCGAATCTACGTCCAGAAAGCGACAGATTTCAATTTCAATCAACCAAAAGCGAATCTACGTCCAGAAAGCGACAGATTTCTGGCAAGCATGGCTCAACGAATACTTATCTCAACTTCAAGTGAGATACAGATGGAACAAAACGCAGCCTTATATGGCCCCAGATACAATAGTTATAATCAAAGAAGATAATGCCAAACCGCAGCATTGGCCATTAGGTAAAATAATTAAAACTCATCCAGGAAAAGATGGAATAGTCAGACTTGTCACAGTAATGTAAAGTGGAGGAAATACTACAAAAAAGGCGATACATCATCTTATTCCACTTCCGAAAGATGAAACTAACGAAGAAGAAGAAACAAATATGAAAACAGAGCTGCGCACGCATATGGCACTAACTAAAAAAAAAAGAATTATAAAACAAAAAAGCCCAGTCATCATACTAATATTTATTCTCTTACAGTTTTTTCAAGTTGCAAGCAGCTATTACACAATTAAACATCCCCACGGCGGATTATATATTGAACACTTTGGCAGCGCACAAACTGAGAGAGGAACCTTTCGCATCCATGCAGAATATAACCGAACTCTTTTGGAGGATGATGTACGTCGAGCTAGTAACGTCACCTTGCGATTTCTACAACTATGCAAAGAAACCCACAAAGTAACAACAGAGGTGGAATGCAAGAGTCTGGTACATCATTTGAGAGAAATACTAAAAAATATTGAAGAAACTTTCTCAGGCATAGCAAATCAAGACAAATCACGCAACAAACGAGGATTAGTAGGAACATTGATGACCGCAGTATTTGGAGTTAATGACGAAGTTTACACAGGTATTAACCGCCTTGATGCCAACCTGAAGCAGCTCATCCACTCAGCACAACATCAAACTAAATTAATGATATCTGCCATGGCAACATTCAACAATACAGAAGAAGTCATGGCAAAGAAGTTGGAACAATTTCAACTAAAGATAAACCAAGGTTTCCAATTAATCCATGAAATGTCAAAATGGTATGCCGCCATCAATATTCCAACCAATTAAATATCCATCTCCTTGGTGCGTATCAAACAGCACATAATTTCCTCAGCGAAACCTACCAACACCTCTCCAAAATTTTAAGCATCCATTACAGACAAAATAACTTCCATATTCTAATACCTCCTTGTCAGATTCAATCCATCATAAAACATGCAACCTAAAGCTCCCATCCAGTCTGCAAATACTATCCGCACCTATCACAAATGTGCAAAGCAAACAGGATAGCAACACAATACACATTTATGGGCACTTCCTTATCGTGGATACATCACAGTTCACAATAATGAAAGCAACAGCGACACCATGTCAAATTCATAAAACATACTACGAGGCGCTGGATATATCTCAAGACATCATCGCAGTTGACTACAATCAACAACTCTACTTCCATTTGCAAGAGACAGAATTTTCGGCTTGCAGAACACTGACACGACACAAGTATGTCTGTGCACCCACCCGAATCATGGACATCGAGACACATCCCGAATGCATCATCAGTCAAATATTCGACCGATATGACAAGATACATCGCAGAACAAGAAATTTTCCATTACATTCAATTACATGGAAGCAACTACATATGTCAAACACATGCTTATTCATCACACCATCACCCATCAAAATAGCCATATCCTGCAATGGTACACGAGAGGATGTTCAACTTAGCAACACAGGAGTAATCCAACTAACCCAGGATTGCATCATACACACACAACATGTGATGCTAACGCCTAACCAGATGGAATCCAAAGCAATACTGGCCACATATTCAAAGAAGGCTAACGTTTCACTTATAAGTGGACAAACAGTACCGCCTATAAATCCAATTTCATTCAAATCTATTCTACGATCGCAGAACAATAAGATGGCAACTGATATAATCAACAAAGAAGAGGAACTTAGGGACCAACTTTCGAACATCAACTGGAAACACATCAGATGCCACTCGTCCTGGACCAGTGCTGTAACAACCATAGGCACATTTGGCGTATTAGGACTAGGAATCGCAATCATTCGGCACATCTGGAAGAAAAAGCAAAGTGGCGAAACCTCACCGGCAGGACATCCAGAAGAACTTCAAATGGTTCCAAGTCAAGCTTCCAGAGAATCTCCAGAATACTGTACAGTTCAGAGGACACCAAAAAATGTCAACACACACCCACTTCCAAGGAACTTATCACCGACAGAGTCCATCCAACTACGACCGCTGATATCCCACACTCCCGGCGGGCAGAATGTCTAATCCCTAAGATTAGACATACATTTAATTATTAATTATTCTATTACGATTGCATCATTCGTTCAATAATGCAATCATAACACAACACAATTCCGAACAATTACCTGATGCCCCACTTAAGCAAGAATGACGAGCGCCTGTCCGGCCGATCCACGGCAACAACTTCTGCAACTCAGCAACGGACTTGTGGACTTTGTGACCATCGGCGTCCCAAATCACCGGACCAACGCTACCAGTCAGCACCAACACCAAATATAAATACCCGCGAGGAGGCCAACTAACCAGAGTTATTTCGACTCTCAAACCATTAACTACCATGTCATGTATTTAAGTTATTATGTTACAATATATACCTATTTTAAATCCACTACTCTACCCTGAACTATTACATCAGGGATTAATGTAACTAAGTGGATTAGATGTTTTAGGTTTTGGGTGCACAGCAAAACATCAGGTGTAGAGGATTGTTTATCATTCATTATGTAGGTAGGTGGTGTGTGGATGCGGATAAACTGGGAATTTGCGATGAAATTGGTGAGGTGCCGGGATTTCCTTTTATTTATATTCATGTCTTCGTTGATGATGACATTGTCGTATAGCGAAGCTTTTGTAAATATCGTGTCTTCAATTGGGGAATATGGGTGAATATAAGCTAAGAATATGTGAATTGTGAAGGAGGATAAATTCAGGGTTGCGTGTATGCATTCGTTGAGAGGATCGTTGATTTTGGGTGGGTTAGCTTTTCCAAGTTTTAGGGAGGGATGTACAGCAATTATAGATCCGCCTCAGTACTTGTGATTCTGCATAGTGGACAAAATTTGCAAGGATTGCCAATTGTTGAAAGAAAAGGGGGTGACCCAATGAGCAAACACATTTAAGTAATGTTTCATCAACATTAAAACAACGTTTAATGTTGCTACAATGTTGATGTAACGTTATTTGTTTGTTTTTTGCTCAGTGGGGATTGTTTTGGTTTCGACTAAAAATAAAAATTAATGGGATCATATTTTGTAATAACCAGTAGAAATATTAGAAATTCAACTACATCCAATCAAAGTTTATTAATTTCTGTGTAGATTCTTAAAATTTTATGTTGGTTTGATAATCTGTTAATTTTGTACAATTGTTTAAAAGAAAACGTTCTTCAAAAATCATTAATTTTATTGTATAATTTTAACTTTGGCTCAATATTTTAAGAAAATGTGGTTGTCTTTCTACAAGATGTAAGTTCAATCAATACTAAGTAAATTCTGTAAATTTCATGTTCATAGTATAAAATTTTAATTTTTTACAATTTTTTCAAAGAAAAAATTCTCCCAAAATTGGTAGTTTTATTGCATAATTTCTACTATAGCTGAACATTTTAGGAAAATGCGTCAAGATAATTAATTTTTTTTCTACAAGATGTAAGTGAAACAAATTTCAAGTAAATTCTGTGAATTTCGTGTTGGTTGCATAAAACTTTGATTTGTTACATTTTTTTTAAACAAAATAATTCCGTTAATCACATTTTTTTTAGGAAATTTCAACTTTGATTTGAACTTTTGAGAAATTCAGTGGAGATATTGAAATTTCTATTACAGCCAATTAAAGTTTATTCATTTCTTTGTAGTTTCTATGAATTTTAGATTGATTTGATAATCCGTTCATTTTTTACAATTCTCTCAAAATAAACATTCTCCTAAAGTCGTTCAATTTATTGCATCATTTAAACGTTGGCTTAATATTTCGGAAAAGTGCATTGACATAATTTAATTTTCTATATAGCAAATGCAAGTTTCAATTCCTAGTAAATTCTGTGAATTTTATGTTGATTGTATACAACTTGATTTTTTTGTGCACATGAATTTGTGTATGTTCTAAATTTAAACAACAAATTTATTTTTGTAGCGTTGTTTTCACACACTAAGCAAAAAACAAACAAATAACGGTGTATCAACATTGTAGCAACATTAAACGTTGTTTTAATGTTGTTGAAACATTACTTAAACGGATTTGCTCAGTGGGCAGGCTTTTCTAAACTCGAAATGTTACTTTGGAGCATGAAGTAACATTTCGAGTTTAGAAAAGCCTGGGAGTGGAAACCCTCTGTAGACGATCAATCAGAAAGTTATTTTGCAGGTTTCTTTATTGTAAAATTTATCTCATTAATCGTCTAACGAGGGTTTCCACTCCCAGACTAAGCATGAAGTAAAATTTCGAGTTTAGAAAAGCCCCGTGAAAATTTGTCGAGGGTCGCACAGCGACCCGAGACAAATTTTCTGGGCTTTTCTAAACTCGAAATTTTACTTCATGCGCCACGCGTATAAAACACCGACTCCAAGTCAATTCTTTAACCAACTGGGTTAGAGTGAAATATATTTAATATATCATACAAACAAAGTTAATTGTTAAATTATATTTGGGTCAGAATTTTGCTTTCAACGCCCTTCAAAAGCACACAAAGAAAACAATCTAACAATTTCAGTACGTATATTATTATTATTATTATTTAAATATTCATGAAACCGGGAATTTTAATTATTTATTTAACTCATTCAACATTCACATTTTCATTTTCTCAGTTTTGGTGTAAGAAAGATTTTTTTCACAACTGAAATCATTGATACGGCGAATAGGGTTAGTTCACTTTTAAATATTTTCATTTAATTTTCCTGTTGATTTAAATTTGCATGTTCGGAAGTATGAAATAGATAAAATCCCCTAGATTGCAACCGCTAAGATTACACGTCTAGGCATGTATCTATGGAATTGCATAGATGTAAACTTGATAGACAAAAATGCCCCCAGATTTTTTAGGCGGGTAATTTGAATTTAATGATAAAATTATTAAGCTAAAGAGGGCTTACAAGTTTACAGAAGCGAAGAAACTAGTAATGAATAGAATTAATTGGAAAATGTTTATAGGAAATAGACCAACACTACAATTGTGATACAAGGGGTTTATCATTATTCAGTTAACTCTTATTTATTTAAAAATGAAATAGATTTGTCGAATAGCATGTTTGTCACTATTATTAGATTTTATTCGAATTCGAATATTAAAATTATTGTTCAATTTAATAACTCGTGCTGCCGAAATCTGACATGAGTAAAATAAATTAAGTTGCAGTGTAATATAAATAAAACAAAATGCATCGCAAATTAATCAAACCTGTCACCAAGTGAATCATTTATAAAATCGCAAAGTTTTCAAGAGGACAAATTTAAATTTTTAATTGATATTCCAGCAAAGATGAATCGCGCGCTTTGTAAGGTACGTATTGCTAACATTTGCATCAAAAATTGAACATATTTGACGAATCCAGTTTTAAATATTCCGCCGGATCCGCCCACACCCCTTCCGCACGTCACCTGTCAGCTGCCCGGGTTTTATGTAATTTTAGGTTATTGTGTATTTATTATCAAAAATTAATCAGAGGTGTTTTAAAAGGGAAATATACGATATGGCACGATATGTAAGTAAAATACACACTTTCCTAAGGTGTACAAAATCTGGTTGTATAGAGTCAACATAATTTTGACATTATAATTATTTATGATAGTTACACATAAATAAACAATTATTATACCTATCATTGTAAACATTAAAGAGAACATTTGGCATAAAAATAGTATTTAACGCCGATTTTAATTAATAGCATGTACTATTTTAAGCAATGAAGTAAGGAATTGAAAGTGAGGTTATAATTTTAAATTGAAGTTAAAAGTTTCGCATAGGGCTGTATGATTTGCCCTTTGTTAAGGCTTTCGTTAACTAAATAATTGATTAGAGTGAGTGACAACATCAAAATTAACATGTATGACAAAAACAAGCAAAATTAACGACTATCTCTAACTTAAACGAAGGGGACATTATATGGACTTTAATCCTTCAAAACTCGGACCAAATCACTCGCAAAAATGCGCATGCGAAAATTTGCGAATGCTAAAATTCACGCACGAATTGAAAAATTGCTAACGCTAAAATTCCCACATGAATTGAAAATTTGTTATGGGTGGCTTATTTGAAATCACACGTTTATTGTAATGTTCACATGCAAAAGATGCGAAGGGTGTCATATCTACCCTTCCCATCTTTTGCATGTGAACATTACAATAAACGTGTGATTTCAAATAAACCACCCATAACAAATTTTTAGCACCGCAAATTTGCTATAAAATGTATCTATATAATATGCTTTACACAATGTAGTAATACAAATAAACAGCTAAAGAATACTCTATTAAACATTTATTTTTAATTGGTAGCTTAAAAATGGAAGCATTATTTTCAAAGATGCCCAAAACTGTGTTAAAAGACGGTTTATTGAAGCTTGTATCGGGAGGTAGTTTCAAATAAAGAAATGTAAAGTACATATCAAACTCGAGACAACATAAGCATGCATGTTTTGAACTTCACTTTAGATGAGTGTTTTATACGCGTGGCGCATGAAGTAAAATTTCGAGTTTAGAAAAGCCTGAAAATTTAGTTCGGTCGTGACCAAAACTAATTTTAAGGCTTATCTAAACTCGAAATTTTACTTCATGCTTAACCTAGGAGTGGAAAACACTTGTTTAATGCTCAAAATAAATGCATTTATAAATTTAAAGGTCTTTCCATTTAACGTGCGAGAATAAAAACGCACTTGTGCACATAACACAAACATTTCCAAAAATCGACTTGTTTAACTTATGTATGCACAGTACTTATAATTGCTTACTAATTTTTGTAGCTAAAGCATCAATGTGATCGTTCCAGCTTAAGTGGTTATCTAAGGTCATTTCTAATAGTTTCGTCTTAGATGACAGCTCAATTGTTATGTTAGATATGTTTATACTATTAGGAAGGAATAATTTTGATCTTTTATTTTTAAACAGAATACACGATGTCTTTTCTGAGTTAAGAATTAGTTTGTTTTTATTTATCATAATGTTATAATGTTAAATTGTTAAAAGAATCAAATTTTTATAAACTAGACATGTTAGAAGCAATTTATATGTTTAAAAATAAATATAAGCTACTAAATTTCGATTTAATCCCTTCCTTGAAATTTATGTTTGAGTGACACTGTCAATTAATAAAATAAACATATTTGTCAATTGTATTACTATTGAAAATGAACACATAGTGTTCGAAATGTACATTTAGTAAATAAAACTAATCAGTGAAGAAAAAGAATACTGCGATAATTATCCATCAGTTAATTTGATGATTTTATATATATTTGTTTAGGTAATTTCTAGAGTGGCAATTCCGGCAGCGGCAGTAGTGGCAGATGTTGTTGACTTAAAATCATGCAAGCGTTCCGAATTACCCATATATGTGCCGGAGACACAGAAAGACGCCAAGCTAAAAAAGGGTGAAGCGCCACCTCAAAAACCAAGCGGCTTGGAAAAAAACGTAATGAAAGTGCGGACAACTATACAATCTATCTACGAAGAGATGATGTATTATGAAGATGAAGCTATGAAATATGTAAACGATGGAATAGACCAAGCTTCATGTAAGTCAAATTATATTAAATTTGTATTTATTTAAAAATAATTGCTAAATTACAATTGAATCCAGAATTTTAAAAATCATAAAAAAATTAACCAGATTTTTCCGTGGTAAATCTAAACTTGTTTCAATGTTTTTTTTTTTACTTGAATTTAAATTTTGTTTTGTAAGTAAGTGCCTTTCTAATTTTTCTTGTTTTATAATATAACACCCTATAGGAAAACAATATTTTTAGGGTTGGTCAAATATTTGGGGGAGGAAGACAACGTTGCACCGAAAGGTCCAGCAATCGCTATCGGTGGACTAACGGGTTTCATTTTTGCCGTAAGGGGTGGGATCTTTAGAAAACTTGTTTTCACAACGGCAGGCGCCCTAGGAATGGCCTCAGTTTGCTACCCGAAGGAGGCATCCCACTATTCTGAAATTGCTGTCACCGAGGCCAAACAGTATGTAACCATCGCATACAACTTTGTTTACGGAGGTAAGTGGTTTTATTATAATGGGAAAAACCATGGTTATCTGTATTTTATAATGTATCTGTTTAAAAGATATGATGTGGAAAAATTAAAAAATAGAATTAAATTATTGACATTTCATGTCTAACTCTATAACAATATTTTCCTACGACCGCTCCCGAAAACAGACATATCATCACAATACCTTTGCATTGAAAGTTATCAATTGTATATTTGTATTTTGTCAAGTAATGTCACGCTTAAAAATTGAATTTTTAAAACTAGTTTTGAAAATAAAATCAACAAGCGTCAGTGTCAAAATTATTAAAATAATTTGAGTAGTGACAAAGAACAATTAACGCCGCCGCTCTTTGGTCGTAAGAAAAGCTAAATGTTAAACACGTTCTGAAAGCTACATTGTATGCTCATACAATGCATTTACTCATCCTGCGGGCTGTTAAATGCAAGTTGGTATTCGCATGCCTTTAAAACTTGTCAAACAATCTACTATTTATTGTTTACAGATGCATTCTTTTATATTTTTCTTACAACTGCTCCCGAAAACAGACATTTTGTCGCTATACTTGTGCATTGAAATGTGTCAATTGTATATTTGTATCTTAACAAATAATGTCCTGCTTGAAAATTGAATTTGCAAAACTAGTTTTAAAAGTAAAAACCTCAAATGTCAGTGTTAAAATTATTAAAATAAAATGAGTAGTGAAGAAGAACAATTAACACCGCCGCTGTTTGGTCGTAGGAAAAGCAGAGTGTTAAACATGTTTTGAAAGTGATATTGCATGCTTACACCTTGCATTTACTCGCCCCGCAGGCTTGTAAATGCAAATTGGTATTCGCATGCAAACCGAAGCTTTCAAATCTTGTCAAACAATTTTCTATTGTATGAATGTTTTTTTTTTTTTTTCTATTGATCATAATATTGTGAATGAAAATGATTGATGCAAAAATTCCAGTTAAAAAAGATGATCCACCATTAGAATTGCCCTCGTTGCCAAAGATGCCGGGCAGTGCTTCAGAAGCGTGGTCAATGGTAAAGAGTTTCAGCGTTGGTTCTGATTCAAAATCTTCTGTTTTAGATAGCTCAAAGGTATGTAATGACCAACAAACGATAATCTCCGCTTTGACCAATGACAAAGCCCTCGAAATATCGAATGTAATAAGCAAATCCCACGACGAGGCTGTCCAAAAAAATTGCCATTGTCCCATAGGTGCCTGCCTTCATCCAAAGGAGGACGAAAATGCGGTGCACCCTCCCACTCTTCCTTACCCACCCCCGAAAGTATGGATTTTTTTTGCAATATTTCAAATTTTACAGCTATTAATGCACATGTTAAACACGTTTCTTGTGAATGATGCAAATTAGTAGATACCGTCAATGCAATTACGATTCAACTCACCAGCAGGTCGAATCGCCGTGTGACCTACTGGTGGGTCGCATAGGAAGAAACGTGTTCAACATAAATTTTTTTTTAACAATAAGTTCCATTCCTTGGCTAATCAAGTTTGTAAAATTGAAAGGTTATGTGAAACAATGTTTCCACAGGTTTCAGTATTATTTTAATATTTAATACTTTTATTAATATTCCATTTTGGCTGAATATTCCTTTTTGCCCTCCATATTTAAATTGTGCACCCTTCTTCCAGATTAATTTATTAACTGAGATTTTTTTTATTTATTCTTTTTTAGAAGTAGTCAACCTTTGGATGAAATTGGATAGTGAACAGTCCTAATCGTCTGATTTATTGTACCGTGTGATGAAGACACAAAATAATAAATAAATACGCAATCACCTTAACATGAAGTTTTATTTCAATCATTTTTAACAAAAAATACATTTCCTTTTTTTTTATTTTTTATACAATATATATTGTAATATGAATCACAGCGAATATTTAAAGAAAAACTTGCATATTCCAAATATACACTTATATACACTAAAAAAAAAATCATAAACACAATTAAAACACGTCCTCACCAACGCCGGAGGTAATTCTGATTTTGATGCAACTATTTTTTTTAATTTATAGAGAGGAACATTTTATGTAAGTGTGTATGTGAGAGTGGAACTTATCTGTGTAAAAAAATGTAAAAATATAAATATCCGCACTTATTGCTTATATAAAATAACCGCTTTTACTTTGTAGATGCCTTTTTTTAAAAAAATCGGTTTGATTATAAAAAATTAGGATTTCAATCACGAGCATTTTATTTTTGTAATTTTATAACTTATCCTATTTACATTTAGACGTGGTAATTATCTCTGTTAGTGTCACCTGCCTAGGTTTCTTAATATTACTTCTGCATGAAATACTGCTTCTGGTTGAGTACCTTTCTTTGTTGAACTGCTCTTGTAGCTTCTTGGCAAATTCTAAATCGTCTTTTTCTTGTTTTAACCGCTGGTCAACACCGTTTAATTTCACCAACGGCAGGTTTGATTCAGTTGAATCGAATCCGTAGAACGGGGATCCTGAGAATTTTCTTTCACGTAGTGTCATTCTTGTTTTTTCTCCTGAGTGGTTTCTAATGTTGGGACGCTTTTTGATAGCGGGAACGTGTTTCGAGGGGGATTTTAGGTTTTTAACACAGTCCGAGCTTTCCGGTTTCTTCTCCGGGGTTTTCGTTTCCGAGTATTTTCGTTTTCTGCCCGCTTTTACGGGGGTGGTTTGCTGGAGTGGGGCTCCTATAATCGGCGATAGAGGTTCTTCCGGGTGGAAAAGTGCAAAGGCTGAGTGACACCGATCATGGGAAAAGTTTACATTTTCATTTGGACGACTGAAAAAAAAAAATGTTGAGAAAACTATTAATATTTTAAAGTTGTTCGGCCATTCCATAAATAAGTGCACACTTTTTGGGGGCACATCAGGGATTTTAGCGAATTTTACATATATTATAAAGGCTATCAAGACATGGTTTTTGGTTGTTACTAGAGGTTAAACATATTGTGTCAAAAGTTATAACAATATAGACTTTTAGTACACTTTTATTTTAAACTCAAAAATATCGTAAACCGTTACTAATACAAAAAAAGTTATACTTGACTTTTTTATGCTTAAATGTTCAAAGTTTAAAATACATTTTTTTCCAAAACGAAAAAACTTTATTTAGATAGATTTTTTTTTAATAAATAAAACAAATCTCAAAAAATAATCAAATACTCATGTTTTAATTTTCTTGAAAGAAATATATGTTATACCCCAATCCTTCCTAAGAATATTTCCGTTTTCAAAAAGATGGGCACTTAAAACTTTTTGAGATATGATTTTTTTTACCCGAGCGCTGCATTGACGCTAGGCGCTCCCGCCATTGGTGTAATGTCCCGGATCGTGGTGTGTGCTGCGAGACCCACTTAATAAACACGGAAAACTTTATTTATTCATTGTTTAACCTGAAGTTAGGTCACTAACATAGTTTATTTAATTTCTTAAAGGATTTCTACTCTTAGCCGTAAAAATTATATAGCGATAAGGTCAGTGAAAAATGCTGTATATAGCATCTTCAATGATCTTATTGCAATATAAGTTTATTTTAATCACTTGATCGAAATCACTTGAATATCCGATAATAAAATGGAAAAAAGGAGTGGGCGAGGGTAGAGGAAATGGTTGAACACTACAGGGAATACAAAGATAATTATATAAAAATGACAAAAATTGGTTCTAAATACTAAATACATGAGCCGTTTATTTAGATAGTGGCTTAACTCCAGTTCTCAATTTTTTGTTGTAAACTGTAATAACCTTTATAATTTGAGGTTTTCAGTCATAAAAACAATTTTTGGTTGAGTATAGAATAGAATAGAATTTATTCATGCAATTACGGTTCGTTTACATAAGTCAAAAATAAATACAATGATGTAATACAAGTTTGTAAAAGTGTGCTAAATTTTATAATACAGTTGAAGCTATAGATTGGGTACACTCGTACATTCACATTCATTCACGTATATTCACAATATATATTATATATTTTAAATATACTTAACCAGAAACTGTTATTTATGTCAGAAAATCTCAAATTATTTAGATTATTTCAGTCAACAACAATAAATTGAGAAATGGAGTTAAGTCACTTTCAACATAAATGGCTTATATAACAATTTTTAATGTTGAATGTACATCATTCTTGAAAATTACATTAACCCATTAAGCGCCGTTGATGCGTACACGCAACATTATAAATTTTTTGTTAATTAAATTACTAAAAAAGTTAATTTGGTATATTATTTTATTTAATCTCAATTGAAAATGCATAAAGAAAAATGTAAATACTTTGTTATTTAAAAATTACGATTATTACTCATTAAAAAAAAAATAATGTCTGTGTATTCCTAACTTCATAATATTTCAGTGTTTTCTATGCGTGGCGCATGAAGTAAAATTTCGAGTTTAGAAAAGCCTGAAAATTTGGTTTGGCCGCTCCGCTTCGCGGAGCAACCAAACCAAATTTTCAGGCTTTTCTAAACTCGAAATTTTACTTCATGCTTAGTCTGGGAGTGGAACCACTCGTTCTAAACTTTATATTGCACGTTTTTATATAAAACTGACGGATGCCTGAAAATTTACTGCGTATTCATTATGTATATTTAATAGAAAAATTCACAGTATGTAATACATTAAGTCATTCATAGAGATCATAAAAAGAAGTGCAGAATTTTACCTAAAATTAACTTTTAGAGTTAACTCTATAATTGGTCGGCCGTTAATGGGTTACACCGAAACTAGTTGAAAATGAAATAATTTATTAGTAAAACAAACCAAGTGAATTCAATTAAAAACCTATATATTAAGAGAAATGTTTTACCAAGTGATTAATGAGAAACAAGTTAATGGTGTCAGAAGACCCCTCCTGCTCTGACCATCGGAACATTCAATTTAACATTGAAGCAGGCACTACACCAATAGTGGAATACCGTAATGCTAGAAGCACTAAGTGGGGCGGTTATACGCGTACACTTGGAGAGCTTCTAGGATCAACGGCATCCACTATTAAAAGTCATGAGGACATTGAGACGGCGGCGGAGCATATCTGTCGATCAATCGTCTCAGCGTACCATGAAAATTGTCTACTACAAAGGAAAAAAGACAGTAGAAATGTCCCCTGGTGGAACAATACATTAGAAAAAATGCGAAAAGAAGTCCGGAAACTATTCAACCGGGCTAAGGAGGCGGGCAAATGGGAACCGTACAGTACGGCTCTAACGGAGTACAATAAACAAATTCGCAGGGCCAAGAGGGAATCTTGGAGGAAGTTCTGCGAGGGTATTCATGATACTCCCCGTAGTGCAAGAATCCACAAGATTCTAGCCAGAGAGCCGGCGTAAGCACTTGGGTCGATAAAACGACCTGATGGCTCATATACGGCCTCTGGTAAAGAGACGTTAGAGATCCTGGCGCAAAATCACTTCCCAGATTGTTCCCTTCTAAGTAACGAAACACCGGATACAATGCTTCCACGGGATCGAACTAAGAGACTGGGGAAGCAGGACTGGAAGGTGGTAAACAAAATCGTTACCTACAGATCAGTAAGTTGGGCGGTCAAATCCTTCCAACCATACAAAGCACCAGGAATAGATGGGGTCTTCCCTGTCTTACTCCAAAAAGGCTTGGAGAAAGTAATCCTCCACCTTATGACTGTTCAGGGCGAGCCTAGCGTGGAATTACATTCCAACTAGCTGGTCGGAAGTAAAGGTAGTCTATCTACCTAAGGTGGGAAAAACAGATCCCCTACCAAAATCCTTCCGACCTATAAGCCTGATGTCATTTATCCTAAAGACCCTGGAAAAGGTGCTGGATGGCTACATCAGGAGGGAGATACTGAGTATTAACCCTCTTAGTGTGCACCAGTATGCCTACCAAAAGGGGAAGTCAACGGACTTGGCGCTGAATAACCTAGCCAGGAAAGTTGCGCAAACCCTGGACTACAAGGGAATTGCGGTAACAGCTTTCCTGGACATAGAAGGGGCCTTCAACGCTGCTCTGACGGGATCACTCTGCAAATCCGCGAGGGACAGAGGGGTTCCACCGGCTATTACAGGCTGGATCAGAGCAATGCTCGACACCAGAACCGTGACAATGTCACTATGTGGCGACACGGTCAAGCTGAGGACTGCCAGGGGATACCCGCAGGGAGGGGTTCTTTCCCCCCTGCTGTGGTCTTTACTGGTAGACGATCTGCTTGCAATAATAGATACGCTTGACGTCGAAGTGCAAGCGTATGCTGATGACATAGTCATTCTTGCAAGGGGCACGGATGAAAACCAAATCTGTGAAGCCATGCAGGAGGCACTGGATGCGACTCAGAACTTGTGTATAGGGGAACGGTTAAACGTAAACCCTAGCAAAACATTAGTTGTCCCGTTCACGAGAAAGAGGATCCTGAAAGTGAGACCTCTTACTCTACGGGGAGAAACCATACCATTTGTGGAGGAGGCGAAGTATCTAGGAATCACCCTGGATAAATCGCTGAACTGGAACTCCCACTTGGACAAGACAATCCGCAAAGCAAGGTACGCCCTGTGGACGTGCCATAGAATTTGCGGGAAGTCATGGGGATTAAACCTATGGCAGTATCGCCTGGTGGCCGACTACAACTCGAAAAACGGCCATATCAAGGCTCTCCTCACTGCAGAGAATGGCGACAGTGGCGGTAACTGGAGCCATACGCACTACCCCATCAGCGGCTCTAGAAATGCTACTCAACCTCACCCCCCTGCATATCCTAATACAGGGGAGGCCAGATTAGCAACGTATCGATATCACCACGCGGCCCTATTGGATCCGAAGGTGATAGTCTTCATACCAAATGGGCTGTCAACTGCCATTGAGGCGGATGACACCCTAAGTATGAGGACTGACTACGCAGTCATGGACTACTGCGAGGATCAGCCGTACAAGGTCCTGTTCCCAAGCAGGGACGACTGGGAGCGACACAAAATCACCCCAGAAAAGGCTGATTCCTACTGGTACACTGACGGCTCAAAACTGTCCACTGGAACAGGAGCCTCAGTCGTCGGACCAAGGACTGAACTTTACTACAGCCTTGGCAGGTATGCTACCATACTTCAGGCTGAAATATACGCCATTGAAATGTGCGCCCACGAAATCCTTTCAAAGGGTTGGGCGGGCAGGACAATAAAAATATGTTCGGACAGCCAGGCGGCCCTTAGGGCCCTGGCATCTTCTAGATGCTCCTCGCTGGCTGTACGGAACTGCAAGGAAGCCCTCTGCCAAATGGCACAGGTAAACGGGGTCAGTCTGATGTGGGTGCCAAGCCACTCTGGCGTGAAGGGAAACGAATTAGCCGATTCCCTAGCCAGAGAGGGGGCGCGTACAGCCTACATCGGACCAGAACCCGCTCTGGGGATACCCAGATCAACAGCTAGAGACCGTAACAACGGATGGATGAGCCACGAGGCACAGGATTTCTGGCAAAACCGCCCTGGGATGAGACATTTCAGAGCGATAACAAGTGGACCATCTGCGGCCAGGACGGCCTCATGGTTGAAGCTGAGCAGATCAGATGTTCACACATTAACTGCTCTCTTCACTGGACACAGCCGTCTAAGGCATCACTTAATAAACTAGGACTACGCAACACCACTGAGTGCCGCCTATGCCTAGAGGATGATGAAACAGCAGAGCACGTCATATGTGCCTGTCCAGCTGGCGACCAGATCAGGACCACGGTGTTTGGCACACCAAAGCTAAACCTGAAGGACCTGGAAAAAACTTCACCTGACAAGATCCTTGACTTCATCAAGAAGATGGACTTGGAAGGTGAGCTGTAAGGTCGGATGTTCGACCTTAATTGTGAGCCACAATAGATCCTTGCGGTCGCAGTGGAGGGTAGCATAACTACCCACTCACTTTCAATAGAATAGAATAGAATAGAAACAAGTTAATGATATATATTGAGTAATTATAGAACTAATGTCAGTATAAGTTCATTAAGATTTTGTTGTAATCCGCAAAAAAGCGAATCTTTGTAGAGTAAGTTAAAATATTTTACTGACCCTATCGGTATATAATTTTGATAGCTTTATAAAGTTAGATTAACTGTATTGGTGACTTCATTTTGGGTAAAACAATGAATAAATAAAGTTCTCTTGGTTTATTAAGCGGGACTCGCAGCGCACACCGCGATCCGGGCCATTGCACCATTGGCGGGAGCGCCTGATGTCAATGCAGCGCTCGGGTAAAAAAATCATATCTCAAAAAGTTTGAAAACGGAAAAATTCTTAGAAAGGATCCGAGTATAACATACATTTTTTTAAAGAAAATTAAAACATGAGTATTTGATTATTTTTTGATGTTTTATTTATTAAAAAAAATCTATCTAAATAAAGTTTTTTCGTTTTGGATAAAAATGTATTTTATACGATATTTTTGAGTTCAAAATAAAAGTGTACTAAAAGTTTATATTGTTATAAGTTTTGACACAATAATTTGTTTAACCTCTAGTAACAACCAATGTGTCTTGATAGCCTTTATAATATATATCAAATTCGCTAAAATCTCTGATGTACCCCTAAAAAGTATGCGCTTATTTATAGAATGGCCGTGTTACATTCAAAATTTTTGAAGATAAAACACATTTTTCTATCACTGATTTATTGAAACAGTGACACTAGCTCTGTCACAAACTTTCTTAAATATACTCAATGACATTAGAAGCGTAACACCCAGAAGGAGTTATTATTTTAACTTGATTTTTTGCCAGTATGGTAGTCTTACATCAAGAATAAAATGATTACATTTTCAAGAAATTTTATTAAAAAACAATCTAAAAAAATTAATAATGTGTTTGGCGACCCCTTTGCTGTATACACTCCTGTAGACGTCTGGGCATCGACAAAATGAGATGGTCGATGTCTTCTTGAGGCATCTCGTTCCAAGCAACTTGAATTTCATCGATCAACTGTGCTAGAGTCTGTGGAGGATGGTGCAAAGAGAATATTCTTCTTCCCATGATATCCCACACATGTTCAATGGAATTTAAATCCGGCGAACGGGGCGGCCACGCCAAAACATTAACACCAGCTTCATTAAGAAAGCTCATAGTTCGACGAGCAATATGGGGACGTGCGTTATCTTGTTGAAAAAGTACGTCTGGGCGGCCATCTAAATAAGGCAACAAAGTCGGTCGTATGACGTCTTCAACATAACGCGCAGCTGTCATACTGCCTCGAATGAATACAAGAGGTGATCGACTACCATAAGCAATAGCCCCCCAAACCATTACTCCAGCAGTCCTGTGTACATGCCTCTCAATAGCAAACCTAAGATCAGGTCGTTCTCCACGGTAGCGTCGTACCCTTCTACGGCCATCATGCGTGCCTAGACAAAATCGTGATTCATCGGTGAATTATGCCTCCCAATGCTGCCGTTCTCTGCACCAGTCCAACCTTTGGCGACAGTGTCTCGCTGTTAAAGGAAGCACTAATCTTGGACGGTACGAAAGAAGCCCAAAGGATTGAATGCGGCGATATAAGGTTCGCATACTAACGGGCCTACCTTCTTCTCCAATCCATTGATCACCGATTTGACGCGTAGTAGCGAAACGGTCTCGCAGGGCTATTTGTCTTAAGCGCCGATCTTGACGTTCTATGGTACGCCTTGGTTGACCAATTGGTCTTCTTCTTGCTCCTCTACCTTCTTCTGTCCATACCTGATACACACGTATTACAGTTGCTGCAGTGGAATCAGTACGGCGGGCAATTTCGCGATAGGACATACCGACATCTCGATAAGCAACAACTCGACCCCGGTCAAAATCACTCAAATGGTGATATTGTGGACGTCTTCGGACTCGAGGCATTTTATTTAAGCTTAACACACTCAACGGAAACACGAAAACTAAAAACATCTGTACTAAACAGCCCATATAAATAGTTTTATCAAAAAAGAAAAAGTTCAATATTTTTTTTTTCACAATAAGGCACAAGGTTGAAATTGTTATCAATGTATGCTTTAAATATAGTCACTCTGTTGCTAAAATATGAATTCAAAAAAATCATTCCTTCTTGGTTTACGCTTCTAATGTCATTGAGTATGTATGTATGTGTAGTACGCATTATGTTAGATAAATATCTTTGCTTAACTACTTTAATAATGATATTCTCGCAAACCATGATATTAAATATCTCACCTTATAACCGCAGACATATTCTTATTAATAACAACAGGAACTCGCACCAAAACATGATTACTATTCGAAGGTGGAATATTCCTATGGTCGAATGGCTTGAAATACTTGCACTCGTTCTCGATGGAATCATTACTGTCACTAACTTCCACAGACAAATTCGTCAGATTCTTCTGTTTACTATTCTTCTCCTTAATAAGACTTGAAATAAATTGTGGCATATCCTGAACTAAATCTTTTTTAACACTAACATTCTTTCGTCCGACACATTTAACGACAGGCCGCCGTTTTTTGGGGATCTCAGCGACGTTCGAGACGGATGGCTTGGGCACGAAACCCATTTCCTTCGCCAGCTGCCTGGCCACCTGCTCGTCAAGCCGAAGCTTTTCCTCGCGCACTTTTTTATCATATTCTTCCTGCTCTTTGAGTTTCCGTATCAGTTCCGCACTGGCTTTCTCTTCTATTTCTTTCAGTTTTTTAAATTCGAGTTCTTCTTTGTGTTTCTGCAGTTCGTATTCTTTTCTTATCTCGCCAGGTTTTGTTAACTTAATCACCATTTCTGCAATGTAAAATGGATTTTATTAAATAATTATTTATTTGCTTTCTTTACATTTAATTTTAAAACATGTTATTTAATTACAATTTCATTTATACACAGACAACACTGATTTTTTCATACAAAATGTTAAAGCTTCTAATGAGTGTTTCCAATCCTTAGTTAAGCATGAAGTAAAATTTTAGGCTTTTCTAAACTCAAACTTTTACTTCATTCGCTACGCGTATAAAACACTGAAATATCGTAAAGTTCAAAATATACTGCTTAAGTAGTATACTAAAGCAGTATATTTTGAACATCACTTAAAATCAGTGTTTTATACGCGTAGCGCATGAAGTAAAACCAAATTTTTGGGCTATTCTAAACTCGAAACTTTACATCACGCTTAATCTGGGAGTGGAAACACTCATTGAAAGCTTCAAACTGAACTCTTTTGAAAAACATAGAATATCCTAAAATTTACATATCGGGATATGTTTACTTAAAAAAAACATGGTAGCAAATAAGATATTTGAATATTCGAATTTCCCTCTATAGAAAAAATCGTACTGTGAGACAACTAACATATTATAGCTTATATTTGTTTGTTGATGGATATTTTAACATTAAATCAAAATAATTAAAAATTAGCTTAGGTTAACACTTCTTTTATCAATTTAAACTGCAATTAAAAAACCTTTACCAGAAGGATTTGTGTAAGTAAAAAGATTATAGGTTAATATTCACCTCTAATTTTAGTGAAGCATTTTAATATGAATGGAATGGCATCCATTGTACTACTGTTCACTCTCGGCATTTGAATGCAGTATTAGTGATAATAAGTAATAATGAATGAGTTTGGTGATAACTGAGTAACCTTCGAGGCCATTTAAAAGGCTCACATTACTATTACTACACCTTATGAATATTTAATTGAATTCGATAATGTTTTGTAATTAAAACATTCTTTGAAATAATAAATAGTTATATGTGCATAAGTGGAAACAACTAATATGACTGTAATTATATTATTATCTCTACACCCGTTAGGGTATTCAAGAGATTCAAGTGATTTGAAAAATACATATCCCGGCGTATATGCTGTACATTTTCAGGCATCAATTGATTTTATAAAAACATTCAATAATAAACTTTTAATAAGCATTTCCACAAGCATAAAGTAAAATTATGAGTCTAGGAAAGCCTGAAAAACACGCATTATTTTAATCAGGCCACTTCTGTAAGCAAAATGTGACATTTTACATACATTTTATTCTTTAACTTCACCTTTTAAGTGGATTTGGTATTTGTGTATATTTTGAATGTGAGGTTATTAACATATGTTAAATTTAACATTTCCCTTACAGAGTCGGCCAGATTATATGAATCAAGAATGCAATTTATTCTAGACTACTATAAAACTGCACTGAACTCTTACATCTTGTTATTGAAATTGTAATAAGTTCCTCTGTAAACCTATTGCAAGAAGTCTATGTATCTTCTTCGCAATGTCAATGACGATATGCCTTATATAAACAAAGCAGTTAATAAAATTTCCAATATAAACCTATTACACAATAAGACCAACTACACCCAAAGAAACTTTCACAATAATTTACAACACGTCCACTTTGCAACCAAACCCAAATTACATAAACCAAAATATAAATAAACATAAATCTGCTCCAACACTGTTGACACATTTAGGTTATGTTTTGATGGATGTCCTACCTTCCTCCAGGTTCTCCTCCACCCCCTGCAGCCTGTTCTTCACCTGGCTGGGGAACTTGTCCTGCAGGACGTCCCAAAGCTTCGCGTTGACGATCTTATTATCTTTTTTAGCTATTCTGTGCCAGGAGCTGAAACGAACTCTGCATAAAGGGCAGGTGAGGTTGGCGTTGGCGAGTGTGCCATCGAAACATGGCAAACAAAAATCGTGGTTGCATGGAAGAGTCACTGGTTGGATTAATATGCATCTGCAGATCGGGCACAGCACGTCGTTCAGTGATATTTTTGAATAGTTTATATTATTTACAGTTTTAACACTTCTTAAACCTCTGCGAGGAGCCATTTTGTGATCGTCACTGAAGTTGGTTGCATACTGTTAATAATGATTTTTATATTTTGTGTTTCATTATAGTAATTAAATGAAATAAGAAGCCAAAGTAATTATTAATTTATGTGAATAACGAAACCACTAATGTTGATCACTACGTACCACAATTTTTGTTAAAAATAAAAAGACGATATTTTGTTGGCAACGATGTTCTCCCCTAAAAACGTAGATGTTTATTACCAACATAAATTACAACAATTTCCTTAATGTAACTTGGCAGCCGTTGGATCTCATAAGCGCAGCCAACACAAATCAATTTTATTAAAAATCCCTGTTCACATCTTTTACTGATTTTACAGCTAACTTCATTGTATATGTTTTATAGCCGGCTTATGTGACGTGTTTCGTCGTATTTCTTTCTAAAATGTATTTTCCGTGTATCTGGTGAAAATTTGCAAATAAACTGCTTTAGAATTACGTATTAGTAAAATCCTCTTCAAATTCATCCATTTTTGTCGAAGCGTTTCCCCTGGGAAAGGCCCGAACGCCCGCTCAAAGTTACTTAACCTAACTTTTAGCAGTAAAAGTAAGCCTTTATAAAAATTGATTTTATGAATGGTATGGTAACTGTGCGTTTTTCAGAATGTTTGGATTTGGGAAAAAAGTTATTTCCTCCACCACAGAGAAACAGGAGACTTTGTTAACTCTGTCCATTTTAACGTTAGCTTCCATTTTATGTAAGTACAAAGAAAACATGATTTAAATAATAACTGTTATTGTAATCTTATGTTCACACTCATAAAAGTGTTCATCTCTGAAGAATATAAACCAAATATGCAATGATTTATTGAAAAGAAAGTTATTTATAACATTACATTATACATTTTCTTCAAAAGAGGATTGATTAGTGATTGTGTTAATTTTGAACTTGCAGCATTTGCTACAAGGCTTTTTTCGGTATTGAGATTCGAAAGTGTAATTCATGAGTTTGATCCTTACTTTAATTACCGCACAACAAAGTATTTAGCTGAACAAGGATTTTACTCATTCCACAACTGGTTCGACGATCGAGCATGGTATCCTTTGGGTAGAATTATTGGAGGTAATAATATCAGAATAAAATCAAAAACAATGAACATTTACTATATCATACACATTTTAGGAACAATCTATCCAGGTTTAATGGTAACATCAGCAGCTTTTTACCATTTATGCTGGTTGTTGAACATTACCATCGATATTAGAAATGTATGCGTGTTTCTTGCACCACTTTTCTCGTCATTTACTACAATTATTACGTACCTATTAACTAAGGAGATTAAAAATGCTGGGGCTGGTTTGGTTGCTGCTGCTATGGTGTCAATTGTGCCGGGTTATATAAGTCGATCTGTAGCTGGTAGCTACGATAACGAGGGTATTGCTATTTTTTGTATGTTGTTGACGTATTATACATGGATTAAGGCTGTGAAAACTGGGACAATTTTATGGGGTACACTTTCCGCTGTTGCTTATTTTTACATGGTAAGTTGATTAATGGTTTGCGTCACACTTTATTTTGTAATAAATAAAGATTGATACAAAGGTAAAGTTTATTTTTATTTTTGTTTAATGTGCATTGTATTTCTTTTAGGTATCATCATGGGGTGGTTACGTGTTTTTAATAAATTTAATCCCTCTACACGTGCTAACATTAATGATAACTGGCAGATTTTCACATCGAATTTATGTGGCATATAGCACTTTATACTGTGTGGGAACCATTCTCTCAATGCAGATTTCCTTTGTCGGTTTCCAGCCGGTGCAAAGCTCAGAGCACATGTTGGTAAGAAAATCACATGCATAAAAGAAAGTTAAATAAAAGTAAAATTTATTTTAATTGTTACAGGCTTTAGGTGTTTTCGGACTTTGCCAAATATTGGCTGCTACCGATTATCTAAGAAGCAGACTCAGCCCTCAAGATTTCGAAACTTTGTTTACAGCCCTGATTTACACAGTCGGATCACTTTTAGCTATTTTAGTCGGTGTGCTGACTTTTTCAGGAAAGATATCCCCATGGACTGGCCGCTTTTACTCACTTTTAGATCCATCCTACGCTAAAAATCACATCCCAATTATCGCCAGTGTTTCGGAGCATCAGCCTACATCATGGAGTTCATTTTACTTCGACTTGCAGATCTTGGTGTTTTTGTTCCCTGCTGGATTGTATTTCTGCTTCATGCAGCTGACCGACTCGAATATTTTCTTGATTTTGTATGGAGTTACCAGTATTTATTTTGCTGTAAGTTGATTTTAAATCTTTCTTATTTATAAAAAAATTTCCAATAATTTTAAAGAATCATTTTTACGTTAATTTTTTTTTAAATACAACTCAAGTACTGCTTTTACAGGTTGTACAAATAGTAACAGGGTTTGTAGTCTAAAGTCTACAAACATTTATTTATTTGGTTCTCTTAAAATAATATGTACAGTAATGCCCTGATTTATGCAAACTCGGTGTTACGCGATTCTTTATTTTTCGTTTGGCAGCACTGCCGTCTGCTACTTCAGTGTTTCGCTTGTGCAAACTCTTCGTGTACGATTACAATTCCACGATCAAAGAAAGTTGAGATTATTTGGTACGCTTTAAAATCCTTAAAATTTGTACCTTGCTTCCGACTTATCGCGTAACGTTGGGTATTACTGTATACCGGAAATAATTAATTACAATCTCCCCGTTTTGAAGTTTTATTTAATATCTCCAATATTAAAACTAACATGTTCTTTTTGATTAAAGGGAGTGATGGTACGTTTAATGTTAGTATTAGCACCTGTAATGTGCATCCTGAGTGGAATAGCCGTTTCCCACTTGTTGACTAAATTCATCAAAAACACCGATGGTCCCAAACACGTGCCCGACCACAAGAAACGCAAACTTGAATCCAATTTCGTTTTGAAAAATGAAATATCCGCCACTTACGTCGGCATAACTTGCATCCTCTTAATCTCTTACACATTCCACTGCACCTGGGTAACATCAGAAGCCTACAGCTCGCCCAGCATAGTACTGAGCGCACGATCTCACGACGGAGGTAGAATAATTTTCGACGATTTCCGCGAGGCGTATTATTGGTTAAAAATGAACACTCCAGAAGATGCTAGGATTATGTCTTGGTGGGATTATGGGTATCAGATCACTGCGATGGCGAACAGAACGATTTTAGTGGATAATAACACGTGGAATAACACGCATATTAGTAGGGTAGGGCAAGCAATGGCTAGTTCAGAAGAGAAAGCGTATGAGATTATGAAGGAATTGGATGTTGATTATGTGCTGGTGATTTTCGGTGGATTAACCGGATATTCCTCTGATGATATTAACAAATTCTTGTGGATGGTCCGGATTGGTGGAAGCACTGAGAAGGGGGCACATATTAAGGAGTGGGATTATTATTCTCCAAACGGGGAGTTTAGGGTGGATAAAGATGGGTCACCCACGTTGCTCAACTGTTTAATGTACAAAATGTGTTATTATAGGTTCGGTCAGGTTTATACAGAAGGTAAGTTTTTAAATAAAATCTGTTTGTGTGTGTTTCAAAATTAAATTTATGACAGGTGGCAAGCCGCCGGGTTACGATCGTGTTCGCAGCGCTGAGATCGGAAACAAAGATTTTGAATTGGACGTACTAGAAGAGGCTTACACTACAGAACACTGGCTAGTCCGTATCTATAAAGTTAAAGATTTACCTAACAGGGGTGTGTGAACAAATGAAGTGTTTAATAATTTAAGGATGAATCTCAGAAATAGCAAATGAAACAAGTTTTTTTTTTCTATTTGTAATAATAATAAAATATACATTTGTATTTGATTAAGTATAAATATAAAACTTTAACTAGGTTGTTTTTTTTCTAAAATCACTTATGTACAGTATATTTGATTTATTTTGGTCATCGGCGTGTTTGTGTGAATGCGACGGGCATGCGTGAGATCCTGTTTATCGCGAGTATAACACATGGTTCCGAATTGAAATTGTTGAAATTTCCTAAAACTTAGGCTCATTGATTTTCCACCGGGATCATATTTTCTCCAAGAACTGTTTTTCTGTAATGCTAAAAACAAAAATTATATAAATAATGGTTTCACTGTTAATAAATTATTAGCACTTACTAATTCAGCAATATGTGCTAAAGTATCGGCCATAGCAGGTCCAGTCTGTTGCACCATTCCGTACAAAAATCCAGTCTTCAACTGCAATAATATATGAGGGTGATCAAACTCCACCATCGTTCCTGCGTCCATCACTAAGACTTTATCAGAATCCATAATAGTGTGTAAACGATGTGCGATTGTCAACACTGTGCATTTCGAAAACTTCTTCCTAATCGTCGTCTGAATTAACGCATCCGTATGCGGATCCACATTCGCCGTGGCTTCATCCAAAACCAAAATCTTGTTATTCCTAATAATAGCTCTCGCCAAACACACGAGCTGCCGTTGTCCAACACTGAAATTCGATCCTCCTTCCGACATTTTCGAGTTCAACCCGGAGGCGAGGTCATTCACGGCTTCTTTGAGTTCAACTCCTTCTAAGGCTTTCCAGAGGACCTCGTCTGGGTATTCATCGAATGGATCAAGATTTTTGCGCATTGTTCCCGAGAATAAGACGGGCTCTTGTGGGATGATTGAGATTTTGGATCGTAGATCATGGAGACCTAAGCGAGAAGTGTCCAGGCGATCGATTTCGATTAAACCTTCGGTGTCTGTCAGTTGGAATAAAGCTGCAATTAACGAAGATTTTCCAGCTCCTAAAAATAAAAACACAAAAGTTATTGCCAGGCATGGCTTTGAATCAAAGGGTATTATGTTAGCAGGGAGAGCTGTTCCGAGTACAGGTAAAATATACTTGAGTACTGAGTACAATTTTCTTCACAAAATGTACCAAGTACAACGAGTGAATTGCTCTATTCAAATTTATAAGATTCTATCGTGAGTCAGCAGAATCAAATGCACAAAAAGCGCGCCCTTTGAGGCAGATATCTCAGATTGTTGGACAGTCAAAGAGTTCTTACCTGTTCTTCCTACAATGCCTACTTTTTCTTCTGGTTCTATGGTGAAGGTTAAGTTGTGCAGAACATGCGGATCTGTAGGCGTGTATCGCAAGTATACATTGGAAAATTTAACTCGCCCTTCGTCTGGCCAATCTTTTGGCACACTGATTTCTGTAGTTTCCAGTGGTCTTTCACTTTCCAAATCGCTGTATTCGAGAACTCTTTCCACGGACGTCATCTGGTTTTCGAGCTCTGTCGATTGGCGCATTCCCCATTGGAACATTCCGGTTAAACCGATCGATTGCGTGATCGCCAAACCGACGTTACCACCCATATAATCTAACATTAAAAATATCAGTCAGTCTCAATTTTATGGACAGATGGCAACATTATACAGTGAATTTTTCTTTTAAGTATATATATTATATTAGGGTAGCATTTTAGCCATTCGCTTTGTCTACTAAATATTTCAAAATTCCAGCGCCTTTGCTCAATTTAGCAGATTTGGCGAATTCAAGTTATGCATCCTCTGTTAAAATTAAATGGTGTAAATATATTTTATGACACAGGTTAACTGTAATATAAATTATTCAAATTAAACACATCGTGAATATTTTACTTACCATCTCCAAGAACAAGAAAACTGAGTGTTACAACGGCGATGTAGATGACGCAAATTAAATCCAACCAAAAACCGAACGCCCTTGACGTCGACAAGAAAAGATACCACGCTGAACTGTGGAGATCCTGATGAGCGTCAAACTCCTTTTCTAACACCGATTGGGCCTTGAAAGCCCTAATTGTAGTTAAACCTTGCAAAGACGCGTTCAAATGTGAAAACACTGGACTTCTAGCTACACAAAACGAAAACAATTAAGATTGCACTAGAAAAATGCTGCGAAGAATACTTACTAGTTCCTTCCAATCTTTTCACACTCCTTCCGGTCCTCAAATAAAAAATCCTCAACATATAAAAAATAACCCCCACTAAAACTGTGGGAATGAGCAAATAGGGGTTTACCACTGCGACCACGATGATGATGCCTACTAAAGTCAACCCAATTTGAAGACAGTCGATCAGCACTTGTGGCAGTAGCTCATCAATAGCTCCCATGTCTTTGGAAAATCTATTTAAAATCCTTCCAGAGGGGTTCGTGTTGAAAAAGTACATCGGCGCTCTAGTGATGCTGGTAAACATTCTATCGTGGAGATTTATCGACGCTCTCATGCACATAGTGAAGAAAGTGAATGATCTGATGAGAGTTATTATTATGGTCGCGGCCGTTACGCCGGAGTAGATGTAGATGCAAGTGTCCGTGTTGAGATCCCAGAAGCCGCCTACAGTGTTGTTGCTAATTCCATTTTCGGCGTCGTAATGCGTTTGTTCCAAGTTCACCCTTTTAATTAAAACCAGTAAATAGTTGGTTAAAAAGTAAAAGTTAATAACGACGATATATTTATAGAATAAAGTACTCACCAATACGTAATAAAATAATCTCCACCACTTCCAGCACCTTGAGCCAAGATGAACAGCGCGAAGACCACAAAGACAAAACAACAATTCCCACCATTTTTAAAATACTGCCTGTACACATAACCACCGATACTCCCTTCACTTTTATGCTCTTCAACCTGCTTGGGTTCTTCCGCATCAGACGTAACACTGTGAATCGAATTATGCCTCGACACTCCCCCATTGTTATTCGGCGGGTTCGGTTCATCTTTAATGTCCGCCTTCTGCTCGTCCAACATTTTCGCAAAGTCCAAACCGGAAGCGCGCAGGGTATTGTAATCCCCCTGGGCCTCGATTTTTCCGTTTTTCAGTATCACTATCTGATCCACTTCTTTCAGGTATTGGAGTTGGTGGGTGATTAGGATTACCGTTTTGCTTTGCAGGTAACCGGTAACGCACTCTTCGAAAAGTTGTTTACCAACGTGCGTGTCGACGGCAGATAAGGGGTCATCGAGTAAATAGATGTCTGCTTGTTTATAAACGGCTCTTGCCAAATTTATACGAGCTCTTTGACCTGAGAGGAAGTAACGAAATTAATAAACTGGAAATAATATTCGTGTTATGACGTTATCAACTGTTTTCAGCGTTGTTAATTGTTTTCTCCTTCAGTGAAACTTGAAATAAATCAAGCTGTGGAGTGTAAACGTATCTAAATAGAATATGATTTTCAGATTGATTCAGCTTAATTATATGTTGGGTTTTATATTGTAATGATAGATCTCGGGCAGTGTTTAATGAAACCTTAAATTGTACTATGATTCAATGTTATTTATCACTGCCGTTATTTAACGATGGTCAGCGTAACTTTCAAAAGATATCAAATTTAAATATTTTGAATAAAGCTAATTTCCAAATCTTAGAAGTAGAAATCTTCCAATTTATTTCGTGAATCCAGGTGTAGGTATGCAATTTCCTCATTATAAAATATAAAACTTACTCACCACCGCTCAAAGATACGCCTCTCTCACCAACTATAGTCTTATCTCCGTACGGAAACAATTGAAAATCTCTTTCCAGTGCGCACTTCTTGACGACCATCTTGTACCGCATTCTGTCCATTGGAAGCCCAAAGAGTATATTCTGTCTAACGCTTCCGGCGAAAAGCCAGGGTTCTTGCGAAGCGTAACTTACCACCCCATTAACATCAATCGATCCTGATGACAAAGGCAACTCCTTCAGAATCGCGTGCAGAAGGCTACTTTTTCCACTGCCGACTGGACCAATAACAGCAACCAAATGTCCCGGACGCACTTGAAGGGTGATATTCTCCAAAGTGTTCTCAGCCACGTTGTCTGTCCATTTCGCCGTTATTTCCTTCATAAAAATACCTAAACAACATGGAATGATCTAAAATGGCCTCAATAATTTATATCACTCACCCTTTTCTGTGCTATCGACTGATGTATCCTTATTCTCCTCGCCGTTCATGATGATTTCTTTTTCATGGCGTAAAGTCTCGGTGTTTTCGTTGTAGAGCATGAAATTGTTCAGTCTATTGATGGAGACAATGGCCTCGGCGATTTGGCTGATGCCGTTCGGGAAAAATACTGTCATGTTTTGTCTTAGGATGCCGTAAAATGAGGTGAGGACGAATACTTGTTCAGCAGTGATTCGATTTCCGAGTAAAACGTAACTGAGGACCGACACGAAAATCGAGATTCGAGTAGTGAACATAATGAACGATAGAATGATACCGCGAATGTATGAAGTGCCGCGAATTGTTTTAATTTCATATCTGAAATAATGCATTTACTTAATTAAAGAATTAGATCCCTTGATAAAAATAAAATCTGAGAACTTACCTTCTAGCTAAAGCCACCAATGCATTAAACGGCCTTTCCCACGTATACATCTTGATGACTTGAATCCCCGAAATTATTTCGTTCATCAGTCGAACCCTTTCATCCGTCCTAATAGCGGTGCGTAGACGCAAAACTGAAGTCTTTTTTCCCAAAAATACTAAACACCAGGAAGCAACAAATACATTAAATACAGAGTTTTACAACAACAAAAAACTTACTTTGTAAAGGTATAAAGATCAATAGAAAGCAAACACCAATCACAGCCGAAATTCCCACTTGTAAGTACATCAAATAAGTAATCACGATCGTTTCCAACGGTCCGACCCATAAATTGTGCCCGAAAATCATCGCAACGTCAAACCGGTTGACGTCGTTGGACAGCAAATTCACAAGTTGTCCCACGGTCGTTTGCCCTATCGCCGTTTTGCTTAGCTTCAGCGCTTTGCGGTAAATCAACGAACAGCACGCTACCCTCATCTTCATCCCTATGTGTAGACAGCCCATCATGTAAGGATGAACGAAAAATACGTTGAGGAGGGAACAAGCCACAACTGCAGTCGCGTAGAAATACGCCTCTTGCTTTGTGATATCTCCATTTGAACTGTAGAAGTTGATCAAATAGCCCAATGGTATGGGCTGAACAATTCTATAAATTAATTCTGAGATTAATTTATTTAAAAATACTAATCAGGGAACCAAGGAAAGAAAAAATAAAAAAAAATGTAGGCTTGAAAAAGAAAATAGAATACAGAGAGTTTTTCTTTCAAATATACATACCCAGTATACGCTGTACATTTTCAGATATTCATCGTTTTTTAAAAGAGATCAAATTGAAGCTAGAAACGCGGTGTATACTTGAAAGAAATATTCCTTGTACATATGCGAAGACAAAATCTAAAAAATTTAGCTAATTCTAAAACTCATGCAATAATTAGTGCTAAAGAAAATATAAATAAAACAAGTAAAAGAAAACGTGCAAAATGGTGCGATAGGTAAAACTAAAAAAAAAGAAATAGTGCAGAATATAAAGGTGAAAAGGAGAGAAGAACACAATTTTTCTTGAATAATTTACTTGGAGGAATCGTTGCTGAAGAAGTCCTCTTGTCCACTACTACTCAACGCGAAGGTCACGTTCGACCTCGACTCGACTGGCGTAAAAAAACGTATAAGTTTACCAAGGCATATGGGCTGCATTAATCTAAGATTCCAAACTACTTAGAATTAATTGGGTTTATTAAATTGATAAAGTATGTTCTATCAAAAAACTGTAAACGGAAACGTTTCATGTGCGATTACCTGATGGCGAACTCTGCGAACGCGTAGACCAATCCGTAGAACATGTACTCGGCCCAAAAGACCCGTATCAGGACCCGGAGCAGCGACGGATCCCTTTTCGTTTTCCCTGCTCTTTCCACTTCTTTATACCATGTCTGCTCCAATTTGTCGCCCAGTCTTGAAGATTCGTGTTGCGTTAAGGTTTTCGGCAAATCTCGCTCTTCTAGGTCTGCCTTGAAGCCTTTGAAGAATGTCGGCAGTGTATATCTAAGTTGACAAAATATTAAGAATGTATTTTTTCTACTCTCATTCTAAAATGTCTTATTTATGGGTCCATTTTTGATTATATTAGTTAGGATCTTCCTAACTGGCCATTGACCGCGAGGTCCTTCAGCCATGTAAATTGTATATGTGTAACTGAGCTTGCTACTTCAGAGAACCGCCCCCGTTACTCTAAAGCAGTGGTCTCCAAACTAAACAGCCAAATCCGGCCCGCGACTTGCATGAATCCGGCCCGCGATTGTTTGTAATTTTTTTGTAAATGTCATATTTTGAAATATTGTAACAATTGTTCCTTAAATTTTTCATAATTTTATAAAATTAATCGGATCTTGGCCGACTTTATTATGTAGAATTGTATTTGTGGCCCGCGAAGAAGATAGTTTGGAGACCCAGGCTCTAAAGCGTCATTGCATCTGAATGACGAATGGTACCTACATGTCACCCATCTAACCTCAGACCCGGGCCAACGTTGCTTGACTTTCGCATACGTCGGCGCGGTTCCGCAATCGGATACGCTAACCCCCGGCTACATCATATTATTATTTACATTTGTAAAATTAACGAATATTTAGGAAATTCACAATAATCTTAAAAATTCATGAAAAGTATGTTTCTTTTTTTAAGTTAGGGAAGATCTTGCAAACTCATGAAAATCGTTAGCATTGTTTATTTTTTTTTCATATCATAGATTTATTGTAAACATTATTAAGTATATGGTAAATTATTAGCTCCTACTGACTTATACCTTTAAACCGTCGATATACTATCGTGTTAAAGAGTAAATATCTTTGTGTGCATTATTGTTAGGTGTTTAATTATGAGCATCTAAATATTTGATAAGACCGTATGCACAAGGCTTATCTTAAATAAATTTTAGATCGGCATTATTTTCATAGTCGCACTTAGAAATTAGTGCTGTGATATTTGTTTAAAGCCTACCACAATAAATATTTACTCAGCGTTTTAAAGTCGAGTAGACGAATACAATAACCTTACTTAATATGTAATTGTTTCGTAAATAATGTGAACAATATTTAATTTTAATATATTTGCTTTGAACAAAAGCCAGGTATAGTCAACACAATACCCTTCTACGATGATGTCATTAACTTATATCTGTTTTAATCAATGGATTCTAATTGAAACAAGACATCTTTAATTGGTTGGCACGTGAAATGTTGAGTTTGCGTTTTATTATCATGACATTCATGACGCATGTGAAAATACTTCAAAAGGCGTCGATATGACAAAAACGTTAAAAATGCTATTGATAAAAATGTGGTAAAACTATTTAAAGAAAAAAAAAATCGAATTTCCAATAGTTAACTAAAATTCCGCATTAAAAGTATAATATAATATAATATAATAATTTGATATGTTCAAAGAGAATGAGCACTTACTATTTGTCACAAAACTAAGAGAAAATATTCAAAAGATGCATTTCCATAAAAAAAAGGATGATGAACAAGGTTTAAAGATGACAGAAAATACATTTCTTGAAAATAGCGACTAATCCGATTCTGAGTGACTTACTGTGTATTATGTCTTGTTCTTATTTGTTGTTTCTTTTTTATTATTGCGTTAGTGATGCTGTGTTTTGTTTTTGTGACGTCGCGGTAAAAAGGTAGTTGCTTTACAATAGAGTTTTTAAAATACTTCATTAAAATAGCGTTTAGACTTAACATTTCGCTCCGTTGATAGAAAAGTGATACAAGTCAAAAATTTGCATTTTCGGGATAACTGCACAAAATCTATCAAAATACAATACAATATACGTGGGTCGATCAAATATAAACGAGGCTTTATTTTTGTCAGAATGAACATGATAAAAAAAATCTAAATTATTTTTCTACATAGTATCCTCTATTTAAAATACATTTTTCCATAATTTTCGGAAGTTTTTTTAACTCCGTCATAGTAAAATAAAGCTAGGCGGGTATGTAACCAACTGCACACAAACTTTTCCACTCTCTCATTGCTTCTTTGAACTAGTGGTAATTTTTATTGGTGAGGCTGCAGAGATAAACATACAGTTTATTTTAAAGTAGAGCTGGGACGAATCCTCAAAAAAAGGATTTGAATCACGAATCCGAATCACCTAATATGATTTAAATCACGAATAGCTGAATAAAATATTCGTAAGGAAAAAAAAATGATTCGATTTAAAGATTCGAATCACGGATACAAATCTGTAAAAAATAATTTTTCCTACTCCTACCCTGAAATTCATATCATATTTGCACACTAAAGTATCTTTATACTTTAGTGTCATATCTACTCTTGTTAGGATATAAAAATTTGTTAGTTACGTTTGTTTACGTACCCGGGTAACAACTCGTACTAAGCCGATGGAAGTTTTTTAAACGACACATGTAAAGAGATTCCGTCATAAGAAATTTTTTAATTGTCCTTATAATTAATAAAATTATGGATTGTGAGTGTAAAAGTGATTCGTGTACTTCTGTACATTCTGCCAAAGATACAGAGCAAGAATACCTGCCCGAAAAATCACGCGATAAATATTAAATTTGCAAATAAAAACCCTGTAAGCCAAAGGATATACCGGGAATTTTTCTTTTAGGAAACATGTGCTTACGCTGTAAATTTTCCGACATTCGGTGTTTTTTTAAGAGTTTAATTTGAAACTTTAAACCAGTGTTTTCCACTCCCAGACTAAGCATGAAGTAAAATTTCGAGTTTAGAAAAGCCCCGTGAAAATTTGTCGTGGGTCGCGCAGCGACCCGAGACAAATTTTCTGGGCTTTTCTAAACTCAAAATTTTACTTCATGCGCCACGCGTATAAAGAACTAATTTCAAGTGAGGTTCAAATATTCATAAAGCTCACAATATTTTTGTGTTTTATACGCGTGGCGCATGAAGTAAAATTTCGAGTTTAGAAAAGCCCAGAAAATTTGTCTCGGGTCGCTACGCGACCCGAGACAAATTTTCACGGGGCTTTTCTAAACTCGAAATTTTACTTCATGCTTCGTCTGGGAGTGGAAAACACTCGTTAAAAGTTTCAAATTAAGCTTTGTTGAAAAACAACGGATGTCGGAAAATTTACAGCTTATGCAAGTGTTTACCAAAAAGAAAATGTTCACGTTGTTTTTTTTAGAATAGTTCAATTTGAAGCTATAAACGAGTGTTTTCCACTCCCAGGCTAAGCATGAAGTAAAATTTCGAGTTTAGAAAAGCCCTTTGAAAATTTGTCGAGGGTCGCGCAGCGACCCTCGACAAATTTTCTGGGCTTTTCTAAACTCGAAATTTTACTTCATGCGCCACGCGTATAAAACACTAATTTCAAGTGAGGTTCAAATATTCATAAAGTTCACAATATTTTTGTGTTTTACACGCGTGGCGCATGAAGTAAAATTTCGAGTTTAAAAAAGCCCAGAAAATTTGTCTCGGGTCGCTGCGCGACCCTCGACAAATTTTCACGGGGCTTTTCTAAACTCGAAATTTTACTTCATGCTTAGCCTAGGAGTGGAAAACACTTGTTTATAGCTTCAAATTGAACTATTCTAAGAAAAAACAACGTGAACATTTTCGAGTTTAGAAAAGCCCAGAAAATTTGTCTCGGGTCCCTCGACAAATTTTCACGGGGCTTTTCTAAACTCGAAATTTTACTTCATGCTTAGTCTGGGAGTGGAAAACACTCGTTTAAAGTTTCAAATTGAACTCTTAAAAAAACAACATATATCTTAACATTTAAATAATTATTGCAATAATGTTTAAATATTAATTCCGTTTCTTTCACTAGTCGTAGAAAAAGTTGACTGTAAAACTCGAGTGGATAAAGCTCATATCTCACTCGGCATTTGGGACACTCGCCTACGGCGTCTTGCCCCAAACTTGCCATCGTGAGGTATAAGCATCATATCCACTCTCGTTGTACAATATACTATTAATTGTTTGCAACCATTTAACTGTTTATTATCGTTATTGTTTATTATTAACATTAAACATCGTTGCTAACAACATAACTATCTGATTCCGTGTTATTCTAATTAAAGACGTGTTTTTGAACTTTACACTAAATTAATGTCTTATTCGCGTAGCGCACGAAGTAAAATTTCGAGTTTAGAAAAACCAGAAAATTTGGTTTGATCGCCTCTGCTTGGCAGTGAGGTTTTATTTCAATAAAATATACCCTTATTTGATCTCATTAGGATGAATTGTATTGACTTGAAGTATACATTTTAATAAATCTTGTTTTAAGCTGACCAAGTGTGCAACAATTGAATGCATTCATTAATGATGACAGTGCGTCCTTAATTGTTTAGAAATCTCAGCAACAATGGACATGTGCACGATTTAATAGCTAGTTAAAGTTCACTTGCGTGCATTATTTTAATTAATTATGTGTAGTTTTAAATTTGCTTCTTAAAATTAGCAGCAGAAGGCTTGATTATGATTTATCTTATTTTCTTGTGAGGACGATAAGAAACTTTCCAATTTACACAGCCTAAATATAAGCAAACATTTTGTGACGTGGGTTGGGTAGAGGAATAAAAGAATAAATGCAAAACACTATTCAAAATTTTCTTGTGGTCCTATTTATGAAACAAACACTAGTACCACACAAATTTTATTCAGAGTTTATGAGATCTACATATTTTCTACCTTAACACTGCACGAAAAAAATTGCCATTAAAAATGTTGGGTGTGTTTTAGGAGCCGATTTAAATTATTTATATAGGGTTTTCCATTAAGAGGTCTCATTTTAAATTCCCTGGCATTTTTAAACTGTTTAATAGAGGGCCTTGATTTTTTGACACTTGTCAAGTAAAAAGTGTACGATATGAGAAAATAGAAAGATATACGCTCCAAAAATATATAGAAATAGTGAAAATTTATTATTATTAATATGGTGCAAATTTCGCGCAGACATATCGCAGCGTTTGTCGTGTTTTCAGTCGGTATGAGTCATCTTCTCGCTGTGTCATTAGAAAACTGATCACTGAAATTGACAAATTACTGAAGTAAAGTTGCCAGTTCGTACTCGTATCGCCAGGTCAGCTGAGAACATTACAGCTGTTGCTGAAAGTGTTGCTGAAAACCCAGGTTTGTCTATCCCAAAGCGTTCACAGCCGTTGGGCATTTCAAAGACCAGCCTTCATCGCATTCTGCACAAGGATTTTAGCCTGCATGCTTATAAAGTAAAGACTTTTTTCTTTGGGGCTGTGAAGGGAGAAGTCTACGCCAATGGCCTACAAATAATTCAAACGCTTAAAGAAAATATTCGAGCCGTTGTTGATCAAATAGAGCCAGAGTTGTGTAAAAATGTGATGCAAAACTTTCTCAAAATAATATGTATTTGCAGAAGAAGCTAAGGTGGCTATTTACCAAATATCATTTTCCACAACTAATCGTGGAGTTTGTATTTTATTTTGAAATAAATATTTTGGCACTATTTCATAAAAAAAATATTGTTCTTAAATAATTAAAATGTGACCTTTTAATGGAAAACCCTTTACATGCAGGATTTTTTCTTTTAGGTGTACACATTGCGATAGTTACGCTGTAAAATTTCAGGCATTCATTGCTGTTTTTGAAAGTGGTCAATTTGCAGTTTCAAACGAGTGTTTCCACTCTTTAATTAGGCATGAAGCTTAGAAAAGCATGGACATTTTCAGGCTTTTCTAAAATCGAAATTTTACTTCATACTTAATCAAGGATCGAAAACATTCTTTAGAATTATATGTCAAGGGGTTTCCTTAAAATTGTATTAATACGCAACCAAATGTATTGTATTAAAGCATAAACAAATTTATTAACAAATCCCCCTAATCAACAAATATTTCAACAATGTTTTACAAACATTACAGATGGAACATTGAGCTAACTTTACTTAATAATATTTTTGTTCAGTGCGGTTTTCCTCTTAAAATATGTTAAGAGGATGTTGACTGCTACCATGCCATCGTTTAAATTATGATATAGAGTAGTGATGGGAATAATCGATATACTAATTAGTAATTAGTCGATTATTGAAATATATCGATATAATCTATTATTATACGGAAATTAGTATATACTAATTTAAGCGATTATTTGATCGGGTAAATTAGTAGTTACAAAATTTAAGCGATTATTTGATCTGGTAAAATAGTAATACGAATTTAAGGGATTGGGTAAATTAGTATATACTGATTTAAGCGATTTTTTGATCGGGTGAAATAGTATATACTAATTTAAACGATTATTTGATTGGGTAAATTAGTAGATACTAATTTTAGCGATTATTTGATCGGGTAAAATAGTACATACTAATTTAAGCGATTATTTCGTCGGGCAAATTACTAATTAGTATACTAAAATAATTGATTATTTTCTCGGTATACTGGACTATTAATTATTATAAACAAATGTATTGCTTATTATCTCGGTAGACAGGACTACTAATTATTATACAGGGTGTCCTAGACCACCCGTATCAGCCTTTTTTTGAGAAAACGGCTAGTTCTAGAAAGCTAGGACAAAAAATGTTTAACAAAAGCCATATTAAAAAATCGAATGGTGGTATCGTTATTTTTGCAAAACGGATAGCATCTCTGAGAGTTTGCTTAAAAATGTCAATAACTCAAGATTTTCAAATGGCACGATAGGTCAAAAGTGGTATCATTGAAAAGGTCTTTAAAAATTAGGCATATTTTGTATGAAACATAAATTTGTTACTGGCATCGATTTTGAGTAATATCTGATCAATGTTATTAAATTTAAATTTTTCATGGCTAACTTATTTTAAAAGATTGAGTTTCAAATGTCAGTTAGACCTCTCAAATACATCCGACCAAGGCTGCGGAGTCGCTAAAGAAATACTCGACTCCAACTCCGTCTCCGACTCCTCTATTTTTTGATAATCCTACGCCAACTCCGACTGCTGCTTCGAATCATGTAAACATTCAAAAACTTTTAGATTACAATTATGCAGATGTAGTAACCATTAAACATTTATTTGTATTGCAAAAAACTGCAGTATTAACAGTTTTTTGCAATACAAATAAATGTTTAATGGTTACTACGTCTGCATAATTGTAATCTAATAGTTTTTTTGAAAAAAAATCGAAATTTTGGTTTTCTCTCATATGCAAATTACATAAATTTCCATTGTAATTAAAAACTCTATTTGGGTTCAAATTTTAGAAAAAAAAACGAAATATGTCTAGCACAATTATACTTAAATAATTATATTGAAAATTGGAGTCGGAATTATACGAAATTTCCAACTCCACGGCTCCGATTTCCTTATCACAAAAATACTTAAATTTCGACCCCACAGTTATGACTTTAACTCCGACTCACAGTTCACAGCACTGGTTTAAACTGTTTTCCATTTACTTCTAAACACTGTTGAACTGTTCTGGTTCTAATACCAGTGGCCCTAAGTATCTACTTTTAAAATAAGGTAGCAATGAGATATTGATATTTGGTAACTTTAATCCAAAATTACTCAAAACAAACGCCAGTTACAAAAATATTTTTCCTACAAAAGTTGCTTATTACTCAAAGAGCTTTTGAATGATACTACTTTTGACCTATCATGCCATTTGAAAACCTTGAGTTATTGATATTTTTAAGCGAAATATCAGGGATGCCAACCTTTTTGGGAATAAAACAATATCACCACTCGATTCTTCAATATGGCTTTAGTAATATTTTTTTTAATTCACTGATTATAGAGGCTTCTACTTCGTTATACATTGTTGAACATAAATAAAACACTGTTTATCACTTTGTTTGTATAACAATTGGTTTATTTGGTGACTATAGTTTCGATACTACACGTATCATTATCAAACCTAACGGTTTGATAATGATACGTGTAGTATCGAAACTATAGTCACCAAATAAACCAATTGTTATACAAACAAAGTGATAAACAGTGTTTTATTTATATTTTTTTTATCCCAACTCTCGAAGACTAGCCGTTCTTTCAAAAAATGCCTGATACAGGTGGTCTAGGACACCCTGTGTAGTAATATTAATAATTACTGATTTGACGCTTGTTTTGTATTTTATTAAATAAATCATTAAATAATAATAATTATATAAAAATTCCAATTTTCACTACTAACAAACATCACCCCCAGGAAAAAACGCTCATAAAACCACGGGCTTAAAAAAACCCTAACAATTACTCCCTCAAAAAACTACACCTTAAAAGATCACCACTTGTAAAAACTTTTATTGAAAATCACACCTACGTTATGAGAAACTACCCCATGTAAAAAGATTCCAGGAAAATCAGCCCCACTCCCGAAAAAACATCTCCCGAAAGGAACAATCCCCCTAAAAATCATCCTTACGGAAAACCATTCCTGAAATTCATCCCTCAAAAAACCCCTCCATAAAAATCACTCCCTGAAATACCAACCCTTCGAAATACCACCCCCGAAAAACCACCCCCCGAAACAACCACCCATAAAAAAACTTTGCCAGTAATATCACCCCCCCCCCCCCCCCCCAAAAAACGACCCCCGAAAATACCCCCTGTAAAAAACATTCTTGGAAAACCAGTTCCAGAAAAAAACAACTCGTTCGAATATATGGTGTTTGTTTTAGTGATATTCTTTATATCGCTTATTTGTACCACATAATTAGTCAGCCCCCCCCCCCAATTTTTGAACTGAAAGGTGAACTACTCATTTTCAACTACTAGTTTAATCGATTATGAAAATATGTTGTTTCAAAATAATCGATTATTAAAATATATTTCCATCACTAGTATAGAGTAGGCGGCATTTTTTTCGTACAGTTGCCCAGAATGCTAATTGAATGATGGAATAAATTTGAGGTTATGGTAAACTATGTGTTAACAGTCAGTAGTGCCAATCGAATTTAAAGTTCAATGCCTACTCTAAATCATGTTTTTAATGATCGCACGGTATCTGAACGTATACAACTTAGCATATTGTCGTTTTTACTAAATCCTTATTTAGGGATAAAATATTTTGAAAAAACAGGTATACTTGAAGGAAAGTACATTCTTTATGCCTGTCTCAATAAAATATTTCCTGCTTTTACCGTTATTTCATCAAAAATATCAAACATTGGTAAACTGGCGTAATCGCGTCGTAAATTATTTTTTTTTATCTACAAAAAATACTTTTACCACAAAGTGAACGCCTACAACACAAAACAGTTAAACTATAAAAAATATTCAACAACCAAATTAG
Source organism: Philonthus cognatus (assembly GCA_932526585.2). Taxonomy (NCBI): domain Eukaryota; kingdom Metazoa; phylum Arthropoda; class Insecta; order Coleoptera; family Staphylinidae; genus Philonthus; species Philonthus cognatus. The sequence continues at coordinate 23,273,580 of OW052250.1, read as the reverse complement.
TTAGATTGTAGAAAATTCCTTTGCAAATTTTTTAAATTTTTTTGATTAATTTCTATCTTGCAATAAATTTACTGGGATGTGCCTACATCCTTATTTAGGGAGTAATTTTTTATTTTTTTCTGCAATATCTATAAAAAATATTGGAAAACTAAATCAGTCACATTGCACAATATTCATATTTAAAGATATGTGATTTTGTTTTATTTATTTTTTTAATAAAATTAATTTTCTGAAAGTTCATTTTCGCTCGGATAATAAATTTTCATAAAAGTTAATTTTATTAAAAAAATAAATTAAAAACAATCACATATCTTTAAATATGAATATTGTGCAATGTGACTGGTTTAGTTTTCCAATATTTTTTATAGATATTGCAGAAAGAAATACAAATTTAATCCCTAAATAAGGATGTAGGCAAGACAACAAAATGCTAAGGTTTTTACGTTTAGATAGCGGTCAACTTCCTCTTAGTTTTGAATAGTTTTGTTATGATTTTATTTCACAGCAGATTACCTGTACCGTGCGATTAATGAAATATTTTTTAAATGCAGTGAAATACAACTTACGTAAAAGTTGCTGCCGAAACGGGATTTGCATTTTCTCGTCTATTTTCGGGTCGCAGTTTCTTGACGCCACCATCCATTTTTGAAAATACCTGGGCTTAAATTGACTGCTTCATTCACGAACACCTGAAATATTAATAATTAGATTAAAAACATTGCAAAATTATTACAATTGATATAAACTGAAATATCAAATAACAATGTGTCAATAAAATAACAATAAAGTGTGTGATTTAATATCACAATCAGATAATATTAATTCCGCTGAAAATACCAACGAATAAATATTAAAATCCAGCACAATCTCAATGCCGTGTAATACACACTGCTTACTAATTTAACGATAATACAATTGATGATCATTTCTACTCAATAACACGCCATGCAATTGAATCAATCAAAACATATCTGAATTGTCTCTACTGGGAATTTATGTCTCGGCCATCACTTAAAAGGTTGCATTTGTAAATACATTCGAATAAAATGGAATTTCTTTACAGCTCAATGAAAAATACATAATCATGCTTTTTGAGAAATAGACTAGAAATATGTCATTTATGTATATATTTTCTTTGAAACATGGTAAGGTAATCAGATTTTCGTGTGCACTAATATACAATATATCATATGTTCAATAAAAAAAAACCTCTAGAGTGCCATCATTTAATCTTTTTTTAAATGTAAGTTGGCTACACACTTCACTAATTGACATATAAAATGCCAGACATAATAATTATAATGTATATTTCAGAGTGGCCAACCTAGAATATTTTCCATGGCACTCTAGAGATTTTTTTTAATTGAACATACGATATTTTGAATTGTTCTTTTAAGTAGACGTATACCGATAAAAGCGTTTATTTGAAAACTTCTAACGAGTGTTTCCACTCCTTGATTAAGTATGAAGTAAAATTTCGAGTTTAGGAAAGCCTTAAAATTTGCGTATTTATACAATTTCAAGGAAATCCCTTGACATTAGAAAATTTTAAACTTTAGAATTATAAAAGTTTAAAATTTTCTAATTTCGATATGTTACCTCATACTGATTCAAGGAGTGGAAACTCCTTAATTAAGTGTTAAGAAAATTTTCGAGTTGAGAAAATATTGTGTGTGTGTGTGTATTTTGTGTAACCAAATTTTCAAAAATTATAGTTACACCTACATATCTAAAAGCAAATTGCACGGATTTTGTAAGCACAAGTTTTGGTTAGACGAAATAAACATTTGTAATCGATATTAACATGAGATAAAACTTAAGCAGAGTATTTTAAACTTCACTTTAAATCAGTGTTTTACACGCGTGGCGCATGAAGTAAAATTTCGAGTTTAGAAAAGCCTGAAAATTTGGTTTGGTCGCTCCGCGCTTCGCGCTACGCGACCAAACCAAATTTTCAGGCTTTTCTAAACTCGAAATTTTACTTCATGCTTAATCTGGGATTGGAAACACTCGTTAGAAGCTTCAAATTCCCGAACAAATAATTTATCTCAACGCATCTTCTTAAAATATTAAGCCAAAGTTGAAGTGATGCAATAAAATCAACGGTTTTAGGAGAACGTTTTCTTTGAAACAATTGTAAAAAAATCAACAGATTATCAAATCAACATAAAATTCATAGAATCTACACAGAAATGAATAAACTTTAATTGATCATAATTGAAATTTAAATATCTTCGCTGGATATTCCAAAATATCAAATCAAAATTAAAATTTGATATGATATATATTTATTTTAACAGCGTATTTTTTATTTAATTAAATTTCATTCATTTTTAACAATTTCTGATCAAATAAGTTTCTGATTAATTGTTCAACGAGGGTGTCCACTCCCAGACTAAGCATGAAGTAAAATTTCGAGTTTAGAAAAGCCTGAAAATTTGGATTTGCCGGGGCGCGCGAGCGAAGCGAGTCGCGTCCAGGCAAATCCAAATTTTCAGGCTTCTCTAAACTCGAAATTTTACTTCATGCGCCACGCGTCTAAAACACTGATTTCAAGTGAAGTTAGAAAATATGAAATGTTTATTTTGTCTGCAAATTTTCAAAAATTATAGTTATACTTAATACTGAAAGCAATTACAAGAATATTGTAAGCGCCAAATCTGGTATGATAAAATAAACATTTATAAAATTGATAAACATGAGATCAACCTTAAGTAGTGTATTTTGAACTTCACTTTAAATCAGTGTTTTATACGCGTGGCGCATGAAGTAAAATTTCGAGTTTAGAAAATCCTGAAAATTTGGATTGGTCGCTCCGCTTCGCGGAGCGACCAAACCAAATTTTCAGGATTTTCTAAACTCGAAATTTTACTTCATGCTTAATCTGGGATTGGAAACACTCGTTAGAAGCTTCAAATTCCTGAACAAATAAATATCTCAACGCATCTTCTTGAAATATTTAGACAAAGTTGAAATTATGCACTACAATCAACGATTTTAGAAAACCTTTTTTTTAATAATTGTACAAAATCAACAGATTATCAAATAAACATAAAACTCATAGAATCTACACAGAAATGAATAAATTTTGATTGGTCATAATTGAAATTTAAATATCTTCGCTGGATATTCCAAAATATCAAATCAAAGTTAAAATTTAATATAATATATATTTATTTTATCAGCGTATTTTTTATTTAATTAAATTCCATTCATTTGTAATAATTTCTGATCAAATAAGTTTCTGATTAATTGTTAAACGAGGGTGTCCACTCCCAGATTAAGCATGAAGTAAAATTTCGAGTTTAGAAAAGCCTGAAAATTTGGATTTGCCGGGCGCGCGAGCGAAGCGAGTCGCGCCCAGGCAAATCCAAATTTTCAGGCTTTTCTAAACTCGAAATTTTACTTCATGCGCCACGCGTCTAAAACACTGATTTCAAGTGAAGTTAGAAAATATTAAATATTTCTTTTGTTTAACCAAATTTTAAAACATTATAGTTATATATATATATAGCTTTGATGCGCCGTTTTGTATGTTCTCTTGATTATTCATTTACGTTAGTATATTTGTATTATTATCTGTTAGGTTATTGGTACTTTTTGTTATTGTTGTATTTCTATATAATTTAATGTAATTTTTACTACATCTATATATGTAACTAATCTTTGTAGATTTATGTAAAACCAGATTCCGTAAATAAATAAATAAATACTTAATACTAAAAGCAATTACACGAATTTCGTAAGCGCCAAATTTAGTATGATAAAACAAACATTTGTAAAATTGATAAACATGAGAACAAACTTAAATAGTGTGTTTTGAACTTCACTTTAAATCAGTGTTTTATACGCGTGGCGCATGAAGTAAAATTTCGAGTTTAGAAAATCCTGAAAATTTGGTTTGGTCGCTCCGCTGCGCGGAGCGACCAAACCAAATTTTCAGGATTTTCTAAACTCGAAATTTTACTTCATGCTTAATCTGGGATTGGAAACACTCGTTAGAAGCTTAAAATTCCTGAACAAATAAATTATCTCAACGCATCTTCTTGGAATATTTAGACAAAGTTGAAATTATGAACTAAAATCAACAATTTTTTAAATTGTAAAAAATCAACAGATTATCAAATGAACATAAAACTCATAGAATTTACACAGAAATGAATAAACTTAGATTGGTCGTAATTGAAATTTAAATATCTTAGCTGGATATTCGAAATATCAAACCAAAGTTAAAATTTGGTATGATATATATTTATTTTATCAGCGTATTTTTTATTTAATTAAATTCCATTTATTTTTAATAATTTCTGATCAAATAAGTTTCTGATTAATTGTTCAATGAGAGTGTCCACTCCCAGACTAAGCATGAAGTAAAATTTCGAGTTTAGAAAAGCCTGAAAATTTGGATTTGCCGGGGCGCGCGAGCGAAGCGAGTCGCGCCCCGGCAAATCCAAATTTTCAGGCTTTTCTAAACTCGAAATTTTACTTCATGCGCCACGCGTAAAATACTAAATAACGTGAAGTATAAAATATACTTCTAAATCTGTATATTAAAATTTTGCATACTTAAAAATAAAATTCCCTGTATACTAGAAACAAAAGGATCGTATTTAATTAAGTGTTTTAAATTAATTGACCAACACTTTCATAAACCAAACTGAATTCAATGGACTCATATTCTCTCAAGGATTCCAAAAATAATTCAGGTGTAATTTCGCCCACTATTAAAATCGTATCAAAGCCGACACGACTTCCGCTGTTTATCACCGTACAAGCAACAATCATTATTGAAACAGTAATCACACTATAATTGAAATTCGTATTTATCGCTTTGTTTATACTTATATTCCCTTATTTATTTTTACACATACTTTGTTGATCGTATGCGTGACATAGACCTTGCATCAAGTGACCTTTGCCATTCCATTGTCGGTTTATCTCCACTTTTCAAAATACAGTTTGTTTCTCTTTATCCATTGTCTTCCACAGAAATTGTTGTTTTGGTGCGATTTTTTTATTGTGCAATGTTTTTATTTTTTTCGTAGTTTTAATTATTTTCCGCTCGGAACAATAAGGATTATTATTGTGAATTTACTTCAGAAATATTATATTTTTATTCTTATCATATTGAAAATATTACGTGGAAATATAGGAATGTTGGTTATTTTTTAATTAGTTGATGGAAATGTTAAATACAAATTATTCTATTGCGTACATTTTTCATCTCAATGACATTACGTGTTAATGAAATTACAGTTATCGTTTATACTATAATATACAGGGTGCAGCATTTTCGATGGTTTCTACAAGTAAAGTGCCATAAATATGAATGACAGACAAAAACTAATATAAATTTCCAGAGCTCTTTTTTAGAGCATATTTCATGCGCCTAACCAAAATTTGTCAATCTTCAATTGTTTACGAGTTATACTTGAAAACTCAAAATTTGGCCATTTTGAAAGATTGAAATACCTTCTTTATTAAAACAGATATTGACATGTGGTAAAAACGTCCCGCTTTTTTTAGTAGAATTTGCTAATCATATCAGATTTTGTCTTAAGTTTAACCCTAATGAGATATGACATAAAGTTGTATTATTTTAAATACAAATCATAGTTAGCCTTGACTTCAGTCGATTGCATTTTTGTAATATTTTCAAAATAACGTCAGCCTATTCTACTTAAAAAAGTACATACAGGGTGTTCATTTGAAAACTTCCCAACGCGGATTTATGGAAAATCATTGATTAAAAGAAAAAACGCCGAGACACGTCCAAAGATTACCCAAGGGGGACAACTTTTTAACCAAAAACGACTTCACCCCCTTTTACCCTCTGCCCCCCGGGGTCATCCTCTTAAAAATTTTAAATGACAAGGGGTATCAAGTAATAGCTTGTTTGAAAGGTTTTTCAAAGTGCTTTATTTTGACGTTTGAATTTTTAAAATCGGTCGATTTGTTTACGGAAAAATTAGAAAAATCTTTATTTATCTTAATTTGTTCAGTTAGAAAAAAAAACACATGAAAATATAACTTTTTATTTTATTAATGTGTTCAAAAACCAACAAAACTTGGCAGCAACCAAATAAAAACCCTAATTTGTTTCGCCTTCTTTTCATCAATACGGAGATAACATTTATTCTTATACCTGTTTAGTTTGGGTTAGTTGCTATGGAAAAGAAACAATTCCATTTGCTGTCAGTTACCTTTGTGACAATCTTGGGATAGTGAAAATAAATTTATTGATTCATATTTTACTTCCAAAATGGTTTACACACTAGCCGAAAGAGTGGAAATTATTCTAATTTATGGTGCCCAAAATCAATGTGCTCGGCAAACTGCCGTCACATTTAACGCCAGACATCCGGACAAGATAACTTCGCATAGGTATGTTTTGGACCTTTTTACTAAATTTACTCAAACTGGATCTGTTGCAAATAAAAAACGTAATCATCGTAGAGTTTTAAATGAAGCCGCTCAAATTGAAGTTTTGGGTCATTTTGGCATAAATCCTAATACTTCATTACGCAAAATTGGTGATGCGACTGGTATTTCATTAGGCTCTGTACACACAGTTACTACATTACATAAATTTCATCCATTCAAAATGCAAATATTGCAAGAGTTAACCGAGGGTGATTTCGATAGGCGAGTTGAGTTTTGTGAACAAATGACTGCAGCGATTAATGATAATACCATTCATGTAAAGAATATCTGCTTCACTGATGAATGCACATTTTATCTAAATGGATTTGTTAATAAGCATAACTGCAGGTATTGGAGCAATAAAAATCCTCATGATTTTGTAGAAGAGCATACTCAGTACCCCCAAAAAATTAATGTATGGGCAGGCATTTTAGGAAACAAAGTGATTGGGCCATTGTTTATTAATGGGAATTTAAATGGAGGCATTTATTTAGATATGTTGGAAAATACCACCAATCCGCTTATCACTGAAACCATTGAAAACCAAATCGGAGACGATGGAAACCCTATACTTGATGAGGCTGAAATATATTTCCAGCAAGACGGCGCTCCTCCTCACTATGTTCTTCCGGTTCGGCAATGGCTAGACGACGAATTTTCAGATAAATGGATTGGGCGAAGAGGGCCTATAGAATGGCCTGCTAGATCTCCTGACTTGTCGCCATTAGACTTTTTTCTATGGGGCCATTTAAAATCTATTGTGTTCACTCCCCAACCTGAAAGTTTAGATGAACTTCGTCAACGCATCACCGAAAGCTGCCATGATCTCCCACAACATGTTTTTGAAAATGTCCGGCAGGAATTTGAACATCGCCTATATCATTGTTTGGCCAATAACGGGTAACATTTTGAACACTTAATAAAATAAAAAGTGATATTTTCGTGTGTTTTTTTTTCTATCTGAACAAATTAAGATAAATAAAGATTTTTCTAATTTTTCCGTAAACAAATCGACCGATTTTAAAAATTCAAACGACAAAATAAAGCACTTTGAAAAACCTTTCAAACAAGCTATTACTTGATACCCCTTGTCATTTAAAATTTTTAAGGGGATGACCCCGGGGGACAGAGGGTAAAAGGGGGTGAAGTCGTTTTTGGTTAAAAAGTTGTCCCCCTTGGGACATCTTTGGACGTGTCTCGGCGTTTTCTCTTTTAATCAGTGGTTTTCCATAAATCCGCGTTGGGAAGTTTTCAATGAACACCCTGTAGAAAAGTTTTTAAAGCATGTCAATATCTTGTTAAATAAATAAGTTATTTTATTTTCACTTTGATTTTAGTTTAAATAAAACACTTATTACTTCCAAACATTTTATTGTACTCGCGACAATTGTTTCGCCACACTGTGGCTTCTTCAGGCGAAGAATAATATCATTATTCTTTGCTTGAAGAAGCCACAGTGTGGCGAAACAATTGTCGCGAATACAATAAAGTGTTTGGAAGTAATAAGTGTTTTATTTAAACTAAAATCAAAGTGAAAATGAACTATCAACTATTAACTGCCTCAACAATTAAGTTAGTTATTTCATTTATAAAATTGAAAATACCATCAAAAAGGCTGCACTTTAACAATCGGATATAACGAACAAAATAGTCGGTCCGTAGAGTAACGTATACAAAAAAAAACATTGATGTTGCTTACAAGGAACACATCGGTTAGAACAAACACATTTCTAGGAACGGTGGCTGTTGAAATTATCAGTTACAGCGTATAATTTACGTCTTTCGTTTTATGGAATGAAAACATGCTTTGTTGACTACTTAGGCATATTTGCAGGGTCGGCATCTTAAAAATCACTAGATTTTACACAGGGATTTTTATTTCAAGTATACCTACATATTCTAAACCAAATTGTTCAAATTTTGAAAGCGAAAGATTTGGTTAGACACAATAAACATTTGTAAAATTAATTATGTAAGATTAAACATAAAATTAAGTTACAATCATGTTTTACATCACTGATACCGAAAAAATACCACCTTCACTATTACATTATTAATATAGGCATTATTATTATCATTAATATAATAAAATATCATTAATATAGGCATTACACTCCTTTAAGAACGATTGAATAAGTTGAAAATTAATAACGACGCAAATTATACTAATTAGACTCAAATAAACAAAATTATACAGAAAACGTAAAATCCGCGAGTCATCTGGGTTAAATTTATTTAAGTTTATTTACTGCAAAGCTTTGAGTTCTGTTAGTTCGCCGAACGTCAACTCTCCTTTCCATTTCCCATTGACTAGAAATAATAGGAAATCGATATCGCAATCCGGCATAATTAAATAGTATATACATTTCCAAGTACTCAAAAATGATGTCATGTCGTGCAGCAGTGACGAAATTGTAAAATATGTACACAGGCAAATTTGTCTTCTCTTTTTGAAGATGTTTGCTTATTTTAGAATCCATCTTTTTGTTTCATCTTAATATTTGCTTATCGTTAGATTTGAATCAGCATCCATCTTTTTGTTTCAAATCCATCCTTTTGTTTCATCTTAATGTACATATATGCTATTAATGGATTTCGATAGCTAACGCTAAGTGCATATACAGGTCAATGTTTCGTCCACGAACGAGCTAAACTCTGTGAAACCAGAGAACAAATATCAAAATTGAATTTGTGTTCAGTATTCCGGCACCAGATACCCATAGACGCGTTTCGGACTTCAAGGTCCTCTTCAGTGTGATCCCGACCCAGTGCTGAGGAATACTGAATACTGAATACTTCTAACTATTTCAAGCCAATATGTGAAAACTATTAATGGATTTCGATAGCTAATGTATGTATGTAATGTATTAATGTATATGCGTACTTATCGTTAGATTTAAATTATCATATACAATATCCTAAGTGCCAGGCATATTACCGACAATTTTCCCGACCTGTCACACAAGTATTTGTTGCAGCGAGAATTTTTAATGGGCAGCTGACACGCGTGTGACAGAAAGGAAAATTTGCAGGATATACATGCCTGAACGAGGGATATTTGTTTAGACAATCGCTAGAACAAAAATAATATCACCAACTGTTCCAATTTTCATTTCTTATTAATAAAAATGCTCTAAATGCTTATTTTTGATATTCTTGTTATTTACCTTTAATATTAAAATTATTGAAAATTAGGCATCTAGTTATCTTTGCGGGAAATATTCGAATATTTTGCCCGGCCAAATATTCGCTGTCAAAATATTCACGAAATTCGTATCTGATTGGCTAATTTCTAAGTAAGGGCGATTGTCATCTATATTTTTGTTTCATCTTAAATAATGCTTTTTTTAAATTTTTTAAATTGACAGGTGAGAGCGATTGTCATCTATATTTTTGTTTCATCTTAAATCGCCATTTAAATTGCTATAATTTTTTAAATTGACAGGTGAGGGCGATTGTCATCTATATTTTTGTTTCATCCTAAATAATGTTTTTTTTAAATTTTTTAAATTGACAGGTGAGGGCGATTGTCATCTATATTTTTGTTTTATTTTAAATAATGTTTGGAAACACTTGTTACAATATTTAATTATCATAAGATTGAATAATTCTTATTCAGTATGAATTTGTGATTGGAAAAAATCTCGTTAATCAAGAAATTGCATTTGTTTCGTAAACATGTTTCAACCTAAAATATTCGGCAGATCTGTACATGACGAAATATATCTCATTTATGAAAAATATCTATCGATTTATACTAGATACAGGTAATTTTTCTTTTAAGTATACATAACCCAATGTATACGTTGTAAATTTACAGGCATTCGTTTTTCTAAGAGTTCAATTTGACGCTTCAAACGAGTATTTGCACTTCTTAATTAAACATAAAGTAAAATTTCGAGTTTAGAAAAGCCTGAAAATTTGGTTTGGTTGCGAGCAAACAAAATTTTCAGACTATTTAATATTATTGCCTGAAATTGTATTTTAGAGAAATTATTTAATACAGAAAATTGGAGTATCAGAAATGCTTATATCTTAACAAATTCTAAGCATGTTAACAAAAACGTTAAAGTTGATCTTTTTAAAAATACACAAAAATTCAAGTAATTTTTTAAGCATTTTTATTATTATCTCGGAAAATAATGATGATAAAAAATTGATTCTGTCAATAATTAAAAATTAATTCATTCTATGCGATTTTTGGGAAGATCAAAATTTCAAAGAATCGTATCTCGATCATTTTTTGGAATATTGTGTTTATGTGTTTATGAACTTTACCATAAATCAGTGTTTTACACGCGTGGCGCATGAAGTAAAATTTCGAGTTTAGAAAAGCCTGAAAATTTGGTTTTATCGCGAAGCGCTACGCGCTACGCGATCAAACCAATTTTTTTTTTCTAAACTCGAAATTTTACTTCATGCGCCACGCGTATAAAATACTGAAATATTGAAAAGTTTAAAATAAAGACTAGGTAGGTATTTGATGGTATGAATTAATTGGCAAAAAATGAAATGAAAGTTTATCTTGATAAACATATTATTGTGTATTTTTAATTGTATTTCTAAACACAATATTTCATTGTTTTATACGCGCGGCGCATGAAGTAAAATTTCGAGTTTAGAAAAGCCTGAAAATTTGGTTTGGCCGCTCCGCTTCGCGGAGCGACCAAACCAAATTTTCAGGCTTTTCTAAACTCGAAATTTTACTTCATGCTTAATCCAGGATTGGAAAACACTTGTCAGGATAATATTAACCACTTTAGAACAAAACACTCGTAAGGGCAATATTGAGCACTTTAGAACAAAAAATGAATTATTTTCAAAACATTTAAATATAAATTTAACAAAATATTTTCTTATTTTCTTTAAATCCTCAATTTAGGAGGAAATAATTCTACTATCGGTTCAAAATGTCAATTTCTGCTCCTGGCAACTTAAACTCAGATTATTTCTGCTTAAATTACCAACATTTAAAAGATCTAGAATAAAAAATTATTTTTTAAAAAATCTAAACGTAAACCTAACAATAATATTTCATAATTTCTTTCAAATTCTCAATTTGGAAGGCTATAATTCTGATCTCGGTTCGAAATGGTAATTTCTGCTCATAGCAACTCAAACTCAGATTATTTCTGAATAAATTACTAAGATATAAAATATCTAAAATAAAAAATGATTTTTTTAAATCTAAATGTAAACCTAACAATAATATTTCATAATTTCTTTCAAATCCTCAATTTGGAAGGCTATAATTCTACTCTCGGTTAGAAATGTTAATTTCTGCTCATAGCAACTTAAACTCGGATTATTTCTACATAAATTACCAAGATTTGAAAGTTCTAAAATGAAAAAATGATTTTTAAAAAATCTAAATGTAAATCTCGACAAAATATTTTATAATTTTCTCCAAATTTCTGGGCAATATCTGCTAACTTTGCTTATAAATAGACATTTATTGTCATAAAATGTCTGAAATTTTTGACATCTAATGACTTTAAAAAATAAACATTCTTGCGTTATCACCTCGAAACTGTACACTTGTTAATAAAAAAAAATACTTTGTGGAAACTTAAAATTTTAAAGATTCATATTTTGATATTTTTTTTGAATATCCGTATGAAATTTTGTGTGGATAATAAGCAAACGTTGTAACGTTGCAAATGTGTATCTAAAAGTACGCCATCAATAATTTTTGAGTTATTTCCAAATGAACATAAAAATAGAATAATTTCATGCGATTTTTAGGAACATGACAACTTCAAAGATTCTTATTTTGATAATTTTTGGAATATCCGTTGGAAACTTTGTGTGGATATTAGGAAAACATTGCTTTTTTTAAAATGTGTAAAAATCTAAGAATTCAGTAGTTTTCGAGTTATTTCCAATTGAACGTAAGAATAGACTAATTTTATGCGATTTTTAGAAAGATGAAGATTTTAAAGATTCATATCTTGACAATTTTTACAAACCTTTTTTTGAAATTTTGTGTGGATATTAAGCAAACATTGCTCTTTTAAAATGTGTAAAAATCTAAAAATACGCCTTCAATAGTTTTCGAGTTATTTCTAATTAAACATAAAAATAGACTAATATTATGCAATTTTTAGAAAGACGAAAATTTTAAAGATTCATATTTTGATAATTTTTTGGAATATCCGTATGAAATTTTGTGTGGATTTTAAGCAGACATTGCTCTTTCAAAATGTGTAAAAATCTAAAAGTACGCCGTCAATAATTTTTGAGTTATTTCCAATTGAACATAAAAATAGAATAATTTCATGCGATTTTTAGGAACATGACAACTTCAAAGATTCATATCTTGATAATTTTTAAAATATTCGTTTGAGACTTTGTGTGAGTATTAAGAAAACTTTGCTTTTTCAAAATGTGTAAAAATCTAAGAATACACTCTCAATATTTTTCGAGTTGTTTCCAATTGAAGGTAAGAATAGACTAATTTTATGCAATTTTTAGAAAGATGAAAATTTTAAAGATTCATATCTTGACAATTTTTACGAACCTCCCTTTGAAATTTTGTGTGGATATTAGGCAAACATTGCTCTTTTAAAATGTGTAAAAATCTAAAAATGCGCCTTCAATAGGTTTCGAGTTATTTCTAATTAAACATAAAAATAGACTAATATTATACAATTTTTAGGAAGACGAAAATTTCAAAGATTCATGTTTTGATAATTTTTTACAATATCCGTATGAAATTTTGTGTGGATTTTAAGCAAGTATTGCTCTTTCAAAATGTGTGAAAATCTAAAAGTACGTCATCAATAATTTTTGAGTTATTTCCAATTGAACATAAAAATAGAATAATTTTATGCGATATTTAGGAACATGACAACTTCAAAGATTCATATCTTGATCATTTTTGGGATATCCGTTTGAAACTTTGTGTGGATATTAGGAAAAACATTGCTTTTTCAAAATGTGTGAAAATCTAGGAATACTCTTTTAATAGTTTTCGAGTTATTTCTAATTGAACGTAAAAATAGACTAATTTTATGCGATTTTAAGAAAGGTGAAAATTTCAAAGATTCATATCTTGACAATTTTTACGAACCTCCTTTCGAAATTTTGTGTGGATATTAAGCAAACATTGTTCTTTAAAAATGTGTAAAAATCTTAAAATACGCCTTCAATAGTTTTCTAGTTATTTCCAATTAAACATAAAAATAGACTAATATTATGCAATTTTTAGGAAGACTAACATTTCAAAGATTCATGTTTTGATAATTTTTTAAAATATCCGTATGAAATTTTGTGTGGATTTTAAGCAAATATTGCTCTTTCAAAATGTGTGAAAATCTAAAAGTAAGTCATCAATAATTTTTGAGTTATTTCCAATTGAACATAAAAATAGAATAATTTCATGCAAGTTTTAGGAACATGACAACTTCAAAGATTCATATCTTGATAATTTTTGGAATACCCGTTTGAAACTTTGTGTGGATATTAAGAAAACATTGCTTTTTAAAAATGTGTAAAAATCTAAGAATACGTATTGAATAGTTTTCGAGTTATTTCCAATTGAACATAAAAACAGACTAATTTTATGCGAGATAAATTCAAATTCAAAACTATTAGAATTTGAGAAAATAAGCTTACGCTTCTTATAGTTTGCACACTTTAAACATATTATATAAAATTACGAATTATCTCTCCTATCATTTTAAAATTGTATTTGTTAGTTGGTTTGAAGAGAATTTGACCTAAACGTTACATATACTTTAATAGAGCGTTGTAACAAATCAAATTAAATAAGATTTAAAATATTTCATTGTATAATTCAATATCCGGAGGTGTATTTGCACGGGAAAGAGTTGTTTCAATGGATATTTATCGTCTTAAGTTGTCTTATTAATTAAGACATTGTTTGCATTTTCACGAATAGTTTTTCGTTATTTTATATATTAATTTTATGCGATTTTTAGAAAGATAAACATTTCATACATTCATATCTTGATAATTTGTACGAACATCCTTATGAAATTTTGTGTGGATATTAAGCAAACATTGCTCTTTTAAAATGTGTAAAAATACGCCTTCAATAGTTTTTGAGTTATTTGCAATTAAATATAAAAATAGACTAATATTATGCGATTTTTAGGAAGAAGAAAATTTCAAAGATTCATATCTTGATAATTTTTTCAAATATCCTTATGAAATTTTTTGTGAATATTGCGTAAACATTGCTGTTTCAAAATGTACAATAGTTTAAAAATTCCTCATCAATAGTTTTTGATTTTTGATCGATTGCACGATTTTTATTTATTATTATTATTACACACACTTATATGCAAAACTTTTGTCCTTTTAGTGTCGTTATGACTTTAGTAATTTAATGTAAAGTTTGAATATGTCTTCTTACGGGGAAACTAGTCACTATCCAATAAGTATAGAACTCGTGATACAAACAAAATATTTTATTTTAATAATTTGAACTCTCTTAAAGTTCTCGGTTTTCTTATAAGAAATATTTATTTCTGATAATCCAATACAGAAAAGCAGGTTTCCCTGGTAGCTCTTATGGCTAGTTCACCTATGATTATGTTTGTGAATAACAAACCATTAAAAGCAAGCTTATTAAATTACAATTAAGTCCAGTAATTACGTTTATACTGTAGGTAAATCATCATCTACGTTACTGATAAAAAATATAGCAGTTTGACACATATCTAAAAATCTTATGCCAAGTTTTACCAACGTCAGTTAAATCGACCAATAGTTATTCATCGATTAAAATCTAGTATGCCAAGTTTCACCAACGTCAGTTAAATCGAGCAATAGTTATCATCGATTAAAATCTAGTAATAGATACATATATGTGAAAAATCAATCAATTCACATGAAATTGATGTTTATGACAAAATATCTATTCTAATCGTCAAATAAATTTAATCAACGAATAAGATTTAATGGAAGTTGCTAAAACCGGACATTAGTATACAAATTAATTTTATTTAAAAATACACTTTCATGTAAAAAGACTTCAATGGTCGACTTTATTTCGAGAACATTAGATTTCGGCTACAGGCCATAATAAATGTAGCAATCGATTTTAGTAAACATGAACGAATTTTTATCAGAACATTCTCCTCGACAAAGTAAAGCATTTTTTAGAGATTAGATTATGAAGCGATCGAAATGGTAACAATTGATAATAGGCCCATTTTGTGAATTGTTTACCTGTAATAATCATTAGTTTTTACAAGTACATTAAGTTATTGTTTAATCAAATTTATTATTTATTGTAAAGTCCAATTTCGTAATCTATTTAAAGTTCCTTTAAAATTTTAATGTCGATGTCAAAATGTTACGCTTCTGTTTTTTGTTTTTGTTTACAATTGTACGTCTGTATCTTTAACATAAACCAATTGATATGTTCAATCTAGTTTGTAAGTAGCTAACTAAACCAATGAATAAATTAATAAATGTCCAACTGTTTTATAATCTCATCTCATAAGTATTGTATAGAAATTCGACTTTAGTTAAAGCTACTTTAAGTAATTATTATGAAACCTGGTAAAAATCTTAAATTTGACTAACTTTATGTATAGATAATTAAGATGATAATATTTCAGTTTTCATTACAATATGACAATAGTTTCGAGTTGCAAACAAAACCAATATTTCCCAAACCTCATATTCATACGTATATTTGCTCACATATTCTTGGAAAAACCTTTTAAGGGGAATACCAAATTCAATATTTATACGTATTCGTTTCATTCATACAGCGTTACTAATATTTACTCAGCTTGTTAGACATTGAGCGTATTCTATTGAATGTAATTTATTTATTTATTAACGGATGTCCATTTGAGTACAATAAAACTAAAAATAAAAATAAATGAAATATAAATACAAATACATAATAAATATAGGTACATAAAAAAGTATAAAACAAACAACACATTTATGGACAAACAACAGATTAAAATATGTAGACTATTTACCCTGTCGGAAGATCTTCTTCAAAGCATTCCTGCTAATAGCACCAAAGTCGGGATTGATGGCGTTACAATTATTGGCGATTCTGGATATACCAAAATTTTTACCATAGTCCGTAATAAAAATCTCACACATACATGTATGCTTATCTTTACCTCATATTTCAATGAACTTTTAAAAATAATGAAATAAGATCATTTGCAAAAGTATATTAAATACTGCACTCAATAAGTTACATACAAGGAATTTTTCTACATACATATCCCGATGTGTACTCTGTAAATTTTCTAACTAACGTTGTTTTTAAGAAAATACCCAATTTGAAACTTCTAACGAGTGTTTCCACTCCCAGATTAAGAATGAAGTAAAATTTCGAGTTTAGAAAAGCCTTAAAATTTAGTTTTGGAATTTTTCTTTTAAATGTACATAATGTACACGCTGTAAATGTTCAGGCATTCGTCGATTTTATAAAAGCGTTCAATTTGAAGTTTCGAACAAGTGTTTCCACTCCCAGACTAAGCATGAAGTAAAATTTCGAGTTTAGAAAAGCCTTAAAATTTGGTTTGGTCGCTCCGCGAAGCGGAGCGACCAAACCAAATTTTCAGGCTTTTCTAAACTCGAAATTTTACTTCATGCGCCACGCGTATAAAACACTGAAATATTGTTAAACTAGAAATATACTGTTAAATCAGTCATAAAAATATACTGCTAATAAAGCAGGATTAAAAATATACTGCCAAATAAGAATATTTATAATTTCACATTTCAGTGTTTTATGCGCCTGGCGCATAAAGTAAAATGTTGAGTTTAGGAAAGCTACGCGTCCAAATCCAAACGTTCAGGATTTTCTAAACTGGAAATTTTACTTCATGCTTAATAAAGGAGTGGAAAGTGGCTGAATGGTTAAACCTATGCCAAAAACAAAACAAAAAAAAAGGAGTGGAAACACTCGTTAATAGTTTCAGATTGAACATTTTTATAAACACAACGAATGCCTGAACATTTACAGATTTTGCATCGGGATATGTATACCTAATCTAATAAGCGCCATTGATGTAATTCCGCAACATAATTATTTTTTTGTTAATTAATATACTAAATCAGTTAATTTCATACATTGTATTATTTGAGATTACTTGAGAATGTGTGAAAAAAATGGAAATATTTCGTTATTTAAATATTTTGAGTATTCCTCTTTTTAAAAAAAGTATTTTTAAGAGTATTTCTAGCCACAATATTTCATTGTTTTATACGCGTGGTGCATGAAGTAAAATTTCGAGTTTAGAAAAGCCTGAAAATTTGGTTTGGCCGCTCCGCTTCGCGGAGCGACCAAACCAAATTTTCAGGCTTTTCTAAACTCGAAATTTTACTTCATGCTTAGTCTGGGAGTGGAAACACTTGTTCGAAACTTCAAATGGAACGCTTTTATAAAATCGACGAATGCCTGAACATTTACAGCGTATACAATATGTATATTTAAAAGAAAAATTCCCAGTAATAGAATAAGTCATTCATAGAAATCATAAAAAGTGCAGAATTTTACTTAAAACCAACTTTTAGAGTTAACTCTTTAATTGCTTAATGGGTTAAATAAAAAACTCACTGTATTTGAATATTAACCGTGTTTGAACATATTATATTTTGCAATCTCAATATTTAATAGAATTAAAGTTGTGTGTTTTTTTGTTTCATTTTTTTCAAAACTAACGCAGATATTGCTTAGTATAGTTTTTTACACTAATGTTGTACTCTATTTATTTATAAACACGTTATTTTTAAATTACATGAATTACAAATTTTCTCCAAACGTTAATTGGGGCAAGAATTGTAATTAAAATTTGTTATTCCAAATATTTATAATCTATTTGAAATAATTAAAACGCATGTTTAAGAGCCTGCATAATTTTACGAGGCGTACGTACTTGAAATTATTCATGCGCATACATTTAAAACAACAGAAAAGACATTAATTTTAGGGAAAATTAGAAGGTTTTTTTTAAATTGACTTACTCTGTTCTAAAATCCTAATTAAATCGAAGAAATGCATGACTCTCCGTGTCATTTTTATGTCATCTTTGTAGAGTTTGACAACTACAGTTACCAACTATAAGTTATAAAAACTGTTTCTTAAAAACATAACAAAAATTACTTGTATCTTTGCAAAGCATTATTTATTTATAATCTTATTCTATTTTTATATTATACAGTTATAATCCTAGCAACACCCTCTTGTATGAGCTTACAGAACTAACTCTAATAGAAAACCGCTATCCATTCCTATTGAAAATTTTGTAAGTCTCGATTAAATTTCAAAATTCTGTCATTATTTTGTAAAGTTCGTAATCCGAATATTTAACCAAAATTCAAAAAAACCCTCATCAACCCTTTTCAAATCATATTTATCAACACACCAATCTATAAACAATTAAACACTTAACTACTATTTTACAAAACATTTCGTACAAGCAAAATCAATAAATTATATAAATATGGCCAGAAAGACCACTGGTCGTTAGCCTGTTGTCAATTCAAACTTATATTAGCATTATTGTTATATTTTTGTTATGTATACTATAGTTAGATAAAAGTAGCATACAACTATACTTAGGAAATAAATTTCTGTAGTTGTATGACAAATAAATAAATAAATACTGTTATTTTACTACATTGAATTGCTAATAATTATATTATTGTTGTTGTTGTTATTGAGTTGATTTATCTAAAACATATATAATCTTTCACATTTTATTCTCACCGCAGAAGGCTTCGTTAGGGTGATATTTATGTTGGTAGTTACAAAAGTTACTAACAATTTGATGTCATTGCATTTTTTTGGTTATATGAACTGCAATGTTGCATTTTATAATATCCCTCATTCACATGTAAAAATATTACTGTTGGCATTTTGCCACAATGTTTGGCAACGTTTTATTGAAATTATAGGTTAACAACATACCGTGCGATCATTTAAAACATCATTTAGAGAAGGCTTTGAGATAATATTAAAGAATAAATTAAAAACATTTGGTTTGTTTCACTATTTGTTTTTAATTTATCCTTTAATATTATTTCAAAATGTTTCACCAAGTGATAAATGAGAAAGTTATTCAAGAAAAAAAAGGCTTTGAGTTTTAAATTATATTGGCATGGTGGAATAAATTTGAGGTTATCGTAAACTATGTCAGTCTGTTAACACATAGTTTACCATAACCTCAAATTTATCCACCATTCAATTAGCATTCTGGGCAACCGCATAAAAATAATGCCGCCTACTCTAAACCATAATTGAAACGATCGCACGGTACTTCAATCATTACTATCAAAAATACAACATGCCAATATAAGGACAAAAAAAACAAGCCTATTGCGATGAGAATAAAATGTGAACAGAGTTTATGTTAGCACATCAATAAATATTAATATTAATCTTTTATGGCAAATTCCTTTTTACTCAAAAACACCGAAAGTAAAGTGCATTTTCATTAATTAAAACACACTATTTCCGTATTTTCACGGCCTTGCAGTTTTGGAAGAGAGCCAGGCCTTTCAGTGGAAGATTCCCCGAATGAAATCCCTTGCGCAATGGAACAACACCAATCACACGTTTAAATAAATGCCTAATCAAATACAAAAAAAAATTAACCCGCACAAAATTATCATGAAACCTTGTAGTAAAAATCATCGTAATTACGTGTGTAGTTAGGTCGTAAAAATCATCGTAATTACGCGAAGTGTAGTTAGTTACGAAACTACTTCATGTTGGAAATTTACAGCTCAAAAGCATGTCGTATTTGAGTGATTGAAGGCTGTAGTCATTATCGTCATTACAGATTTATGTTCGATTGTGATGTCCTACCTGGCAAAATTGTTTGATGAATTATAAAAAAGTTTCATTAATAAATATAATGACATTATGTAATAATACTCCTGGTTAATGTAAAACAACAGCGAGGTAAGGTGATCTTTAAATTTCAAGAGCATACAGTTATTTGACCTGGTTAAGTTAATGCTTTTGATGGCCAATAGCTTATCTCAAAGAATTATTAATTAAAATCATCAACAATTAAAGAAATGTATTTTTCATAATAAATTGTGATTATTATTATTATTATTGATATATCTAATTTCATTTAACTAGGCGAAAAATGCAGACATTTTTTACAATTTAATTAAAACACTTAACTTTGTTTTACCACTTTTATTTTACTTTACAGTGACTATAGTTTCGACTACAAGCTAGTCATTATCAAACTAATTAGAATTAGTTTGATAATGACTAGCCTGTAGTCGAAACTATAGTCACTGAAAAGTAAAATAAAAGTGGTAAAACAAAGTTAAGTGTTTTCATTAAATTGTTATGAAGATGTACCACAAAGTGAACGCCAACCAAATTAAAGATCGAACATTTTTTTTATCTTTAAAGTTCTCTATGGAGTGTATTTGTGCAACTAATTAAGTGATTTGCCTAAAAATCATGACATTTCGATGCCTAATGCATTTTTGATAAAATATAAAAACGAGTTAAAATTAATATCGACTTTCTGCGAAAAAGTTGTCTCCTTGAGACGCTTCTAAATATTCATTGATAAGTTTAAACAAGTCATTTCTAAGGGCATTGGTTTTATGTACATAAATATTTTCTAATTTCTCGCCTAGTTAAATGAAACGAGCTATAAAACTGTATAAAATATATAAAATCATATGAATTGTATTGAATTCAACTACTAACATATTTTCAACAACAATATATTATTATCTTTGTATTATCTTTACAACGTAAAATCGATACCTAAAATATTTTTTAAGACACACATATTTTATCAGTGTAATAAAATAGCATAACAGTAGCATTGAGAAAAATGCGACAGTAAAGATAAAGGTTTTATTGTTGTAGCTACTATTGTCAATGTAATTTGTGAAATAAATAATATATTTGACACATTTTTGTAGCTGGGCTGAAATGATAAGGTTGCAATTTTACAATTACAGACTATATCAGTAACACACAGTTATATAGTATGTTCAATAAAAAAAAACCTCTAGAGTGCCATGATTTAATCTTTTTTTTAATTTAAGTTGGCTACACGCTCTAGGAATTTTCATATAAAACGTCAGACATAATAATTATAATGTATATTTCAGAGTTGCCAACCTACAATATATCCCATAGCACTCTAGAGGTTTTATTTTATTGAACATACGATATGCTATCCACAGAAACTGTTGATAGACTAAACTCAAAGGTCTTTTGAAACGCGATTAAAAGAACATAGGAAAGATATTCTAAATAATAAACAGACCACGGGGTTCGCAAAACATTGCATCGCGGCTAATCACTTTTTCAGCTCAAACGACTGTAAAATGTTGCATTCGGGTAATAAGGGATTAGTTTTGAATTATCGGGAGGGTTTAGAAATAAGTAAAGCCATAAAGGCGGGAAAAAACGTGGTCAATGACAACGAGGACCTTTGGAATTCCCCGATAATTAGAGCGCTTATTACCTGAAATGCCGACATCTAGTATATATAATCAATTTTGCTCTTTTGTACACCATTCTTGAAAATGGCATTAAGCCGAAACTAGTTGAAAATAAAACAATTTATTAGTAAAACAAACCAAGTGAATTTCAATCAAATACCTATATATATATCAACAGTTTCTGTAGATAACATATCCGACATACCTTGAAGTAACTATGAGTTCCGAAATATAGTTCTATAGCCCATTTCATTTAACTAGGCGAGAAATTTGAACAAATGCGAACATATTTGTACATATCTGTATCTGTACAAATAATTATGTGATTTCCCTAGATAACAATTCCATTTCGTTACTATAATTCACTTTTGATAAGTTGAACAAGTCACATCTTATGACTTTTCGTGTTATGAGCACAAATATTGTCTGTATATTATGTAATCTTCCGAAACTCGCCCATTTATTGCTGAATATTAAATATACGAAAAAATTATAATCGAAATATTAAATGTATTCAATAAACTTGTTGTATTTATAAAAATATATGTGATATTTATAAAATTTGTAATTATCAAGCTGTGTCCTCAATAAAATAACTTTATTCATTGACTCTCAACTTTGGCATATTTTCTTTTTTCTGTAAACTGATTCATAGGAAGAACAACACAAATCTTTATGTTTCTATTTTTCAATGTTTTAAAACTTTATAACAGATATAATTTAGAAATAAATAACATTTTAAGTTCAAAAAGAGCAACATTTTCGCAATGTCTAAACAAAATTTCATAAAGATATCTAATAGAGTTTTGAAGATAGTAGTTTTAAAGCATCACATTCGAGAATGTTTATCAATCACTGTATTTAATTCTATTTTTTAATTTCATATAATTTTTTGTGTTATTTTTCCCAAATGTTTGATCAGTTTTGTTTTACGGTTTCATATTTTTAAAATACGCAACTTTAACTTTAATTTAACCGACTCTCTATCTCTTCATATAATCAAGATCCCCATACATGTTGTTGAAATACGGACACCCTGTATATCCCTATTTTATTTTAATCTTGTGGAGGATTAGCAATACCTAAGAATGTTTTTGGATTTGCGCCTTTTGTGAATGTGTACTTAAATTTTAGCATACAAAAATTAATATGAAATATTCAGAAAGAAGTATTGATTATTTTTCAAACACAATAAAACACTTTTAACTTTGTTTGTATAACACAATTTATTTTTATGTGACTGCAGTTTCGGCAAATTCAGCTTGCCATTATCAAACATTATCAAACATGTTTCATGTATTTTTCAATTATCAAAACAGTAAATTGCACAAAATGCATGTAATTTTAAATAAATCAAATTGCCTCAAAATAAATGGTGTTTTTAAATAACTAAATCTTTAAATATATTTTTCTCCATTTTCAGTTTTTGTATATCATTTTAAACCAGCGATATGTACATGAAGGGAAAATAACAAATTTATCGTATCTTCCATAAAATGTTTGACATGTAATCTTATTTAAAATTGTGTTTACTGATCAGAACGGTAGAATAGTTAAATAGGAGACAAGAACTAGAAGTTATAACTAACTCACATATTTTCATAATACAGAAATAATACCCATTTTATACTAACATATTTTTTTAAATGAGAAAATTAGAACAAAGATTTAAATTAGTGAAACAGGAAATGCTTGTTATTTGCCTATAATTTTTGTACAAAAAAAGTTTTAAAATTCATTTATAAATTATAAATTTAATGTCACTTTTAGTTTATGGTTATCAAAACTAACATTAAACTATGTATGCATATTGTAAATATATTAATATTATTGTAGTGATTCACTCCCTACTCGTATTACTATTAGCATTATAAACGTATTAAATATTAATTTATACATTATAAATTTGATATCGTATTTATTTTAAGTTTATCAAAACTATGCAAATTGAAAATATAATAATATTTTTGTAGTGATTAACTTACTACTCCTATTACTATTAGCATTATAAACGTATTCAATAAACAAACACAGAAACAGCAAACATGCATTACGTTATAATTTTCTTGATAACTTTTAAAAGCTATTTTTGTTCAAATTACAGTCAAAATCGTTTATACGACACCGGCTGTAATGTACAAATGGATATAACGAACAAAATAGTCGGTCCGTAAAATAACGGAAATAAAAAAGGATTGATGTTGCTTACAACGAACACATCGGTTAGAATAAACACATTTAAACAACTGTTGTAAAGGCTGTTGAAATTATCGGTTACAGCGTACAATTCATATCTTTTGTTGATGAAATGAAAACAAATGCTTTGTTGACTAGGCATATTTGTAGTGTCGGCGGTAAACTAACATCTTAAAAATCACCAGGGTTTTTTTTTAAGTACTTATATCTACATATCCCAAACCAAATTGATCAAATTTTGAAAGCGTAAGATTTGGTCAGAGACAATAAACATTTGTAAAATTTATTAATGTAAAAATAAAATCTAGTTGCATATATTTTGAACTTTACTTGAAATCAGAGTTTTATACGCGTGGCGCATGAAGTAAAATTTCGAGTTTAGAAAAGCCTGAAAATTTGGATTTGCCAAGGCGCGACTCGCTTCGCTCGCGCGCCCTGGCAAATCCAAATTTTCAGGCTTTTCTAAACTCGAAATTTTACTTCATGCTTAGTCTGGGAGTGGATACCCTTGTTAAACAATCCATAAAAAACATTTGATTAGAAATTATTCAAAATGAATGGATTTTAATTTAATAAAATAATTAAATCAAAAATAAATCAAATGTTAGCTTTGATTTAATATTTTGGAATATCCAGGGAAGATATTTAAATTTTAATTATGGCTTATCAACGTTTATTCATTTCTGTGTAGATTCTATGAATTTTATGTTGATTCGATAATCTGTTATTTTTTACAATTGTTTTAAAGAAAACGTTTTCCTAAAATCGTTGATTTTATTGCATAATTTCAACTTTGGCTTAATATTTTAAGAACATGTGCTAAGGTAATTTATTTTCTTAGGAATTAGAAAGCTTCGAACGAGTATTTCCAATCCAGGATTAAGCATGAAATAAAATTGCTAGTTTAGAAGAGCCTGAAAATTCGGATTTCGGCGCGGTGCGAAGCGTAGCGCCGATATCTAAATTTGCAGGCTTTTCTAAACTAGAAACTTTACTTCATGCGCCAGGCGTATAAAACACTGAAATATACTGAAGGTTAATGCAATAAATATTTGTAAAATGTATTAATGTAAGATTAAACATAAAATCGAGTTGAATATATTTTGAACTTTATTTGAAATCAGAGTTTTATACGCGTGGCGCATGAAGTAAAATTTCGAGTTTAGAAAAGCCTGAAAATTTGGATTTGCCGGGGCGCGACTCGCTTCGCTCGCGCGCCCCGGCAAATCCAAATTTTCAGGCTTTTCTAAACTCGAAATTTTACTTCATGCTTAGTCTGGGAGTGGAAACCCTCGTTAAACATTTCATCAGAAATTATTCAAAATGAATCTATTTTAATTTAACAAAAAAAATTAAATAAAATATAATAAATCAATTGTTAACTTTGATTTATTATTTTGGAATATCCTGGGAAGATATTTATATTTTAATTATGGCTGATCAACGTTTATTTATTTCTGTGTAGATTCTATGAATTTTATGTTGATTCGATAATCTGTTATTTTTTACAATTGTTTTAAAGAAAACGTTTTTATAAAATCGTTGATTTTATTGCATAATTTTAACTTCGGCTCAATATTTTAAGAAGATGGGTTAAGATAATTTATTTTCTTACGAATTTCAAGCTTCTAACGAGTGTTTCCAATCCTAGATTAAGCATGAAGTAAAATTGCTGGTTTAGAAGAGCCTGAAAATTTGGATTTCGGCGTGGAGTGAAGTGTTGCGCCAAAATCCAAATTTGCAGGCTTTTCTAAACTGTAAACTTTACTTCATGCGCCAGGCGTATAAAATACTGAAATATACTAAGGGTTAATTAATAACACATGCAATAAACATTTGTAAAATTTATTAATGTAAGATTAAACATAAAATCGAGTTGAATATATTTTAAACTTTATTTGAAATCAGAGTTTTATACGCGTGGCGCATGAAGTAAAATTTCGAGTTTAGAAAAGCCTGAAAATTTGGATTTGCCGGGGCGCGACTCGCTTCGCTCGCGCGCCCCAGCAAATCCAAATTTTCAGGCCTTTCTAAATTCGAAATTTTACTTCATGCTTAGTCTGGGAGTGGAAACCCTCGTTAAACATTTCATCGGAAATTATTCAAAATGAATCTATTTTAATTTAATAAAAAAAATTAAATAAAATATAATAAATCAAATGTTAACTTTGATTTATTATTTTGGAATATCCTGGGAAGATATTTATATTTTAATTACGGCTGATCAACGTTTATTTATTTCTGTGTATATTCTATGAATTTTATGTTGATTCGATAATCTGTTATTTTTTACAATTGTTTTAAAGAAAACGTTTCTA
This sequence comes from Philonthus cognatus, assembly GCA_932526585.2. Taxonomy (NCBI): domain Eukaryota; kingdom Metazoa; phylum Arthropoda; class Insecta; order Coleoptera; family Staphylinidae; genus Philonthus; species Philonthus cognatus. The sequence continues at coordinate 23,247,202 of OW052250.1, read as the reverse complement.
TAAAATCGTTGATTTTATTGCAAATTTTAACTTCGGCTCAATATTTTAAGAAGATGGGTTAAGATAATTTATTTTCTTACGAATTTCAAGCTTCTAACGAGTGTTTCCAATCCTAGATTAAGCATGAAGTAAAATTGCTGGTTTAGAAGAGCCTGAAAATTTAGATTTCGGCGTGGAGTGTTGCGCCAAAATCCAAATTTGCAGGCTTTTCTAAACTATAAACTTTACTTCATGCGCCAGGCGTATAAAATACTGAAATATACTGAGGGTTAATTAATAACACATGCAATAAACATTTGTAAAATTTATTAATGTAAAAATAAACATAAAATCGAGTTGAATATATTTGGAACTTTATTTGAAATCAGGGTTTTATACGCGTGGCGCATGAAGTAAAATTTCGAGTTTAGAAAAGCCTGAAAATTTGGATTTGCCGGGGCGCGACTCGCTTCGCTCGCGCGCCCCAGCAAATCCAAATTTTCAGGCTTTTCTAAACTCGAAATTTTACTTCATGCTTAGTCTGGGAGTGGAAACCCAAGTTAAACATTTCATCGGAAATTATTCAAAATGAATCTATTTTAATTTAATAAAAAAAATTAAATAAAATATAATAAATCAAATGTTAATTTTGATTTATTATTTTGGAATATCCTGGGAAGATATTTATATTTTTATTACGGCTGATCAACGTTTATTTATTTCTGTGTATATTCTATGAATTTTATGTTGATTCGATAATCTGTTATTTTTTACAATTGTTTTAAAGCAAACGTTTTTATAAAATCGTTGATTTTATTGCATAATTTTAACTTCGGCTTAATATTTTAAGAGGATGGGTTAAGATAATTTATTTTCTTACGAATTTCAAGCTTCTAACGAGTGTTTCCAATCCTAGATTAAGCATGAAGTAAAATTGCTGGTTTAGAAGAGCCTGAAAATTTGGATTTCGGCGTGGAGTGTTGCGCCAAAATCCAAATTTGCAGGCTTTTCTAAACTATAAACTTTACTTCATGCGCCAGGCGTATAAAATACTGAAATATACTGAGGGTTAATTAATAACGCATGCAATAAACATTTGTAAAATTTATTAATGTAAGATTAAACATAAAATCAAGTTGAATATATTTTGAACTTTACTTGAAATCAGGGTTTTATACGCGTGGCGCATGAAGTAAAATTTCGAGTTTAGAAAAGCCTGAAAATTTGGATTTGCTGGGGCGCGCGAGCGAAGCGAGTCGCGCCCCGGCAAATCCAAATTTTCAGGCTTTTCTAAACTCGAAATTTTACTTCATGCTTAGTCTGGGAGTGGAAACCCTCGTTAAACAATTACTTAAAATACCACATAATCAGATAATCTATTATCAACGATGTTCAGTGTTAATAATAAATAATTAGGTTTTGAAATGTTTGTTAATAAAAACTAATTGGCAGCAAAAGTGAAAATGTTAATAGTCGCCGAAAAAATATACTCAAGTTTATTTTTAAAGAATCTGCATCCGTGATTCGAAAAACAGGATACAAATCTTTGATTCGAAACATGTTTTTCTCTTACTTATCTCTGATTCGAATCCTAGCTCTGTAATTTTAACATTTTTCCTCATTAAAGTTTCTAAGCTCGTTTATGAAAGGGCAGAATTTTCATCCTAATTACGATGAAAATGTGCCATTTCGACCCTATCGTTAATGACGAAACGTGCAATTTGTTAGATCGATTACGCTAATTTATGGAAAATATCGGTACCTATGCGAGGTGCGCTAACATCGAATCAAGGTTACAATTTCTTTTCTACAGTCATTCACATGCTTTTGTTATCATCAAATTTACACTTGGCACGAAATATGTGAAAACTGGTTTCACATATTTCGAATTTGAATTCTTCATAATTATATTTTTATTTTCAAACAAACATAATTTACACTAGACGTAATTAAAGACTTAAAATAGTAATGTAGAGTTTAGTTCTAGAACTGTTATACATTAAATTATTCATAAATCCTGTGTCTGGTCAACAGAGCTTTATAGCTACTACTTCTTCTTCTATTGCGTAATTAATTTACGCAATAGAAGAAGAAGTAGTAATGTGTTTAAAATGAAATTATAATAATATTAAAATGTTTATTGACTACGATTTTACTTGAATTACAATAAAGAAATCTGTGCGTTTTCTTACTATGCATATTTTTTAAAGAAAAATCGCATGTTAAAATATAAAAATTAATAGTTCCATTTATTTTAAACAATAAAGCACCAACATGCATCTAACACAACAATTGCCTTAATACAGAAATAATGATATGCGGCACTTATAGCTAAGGGGTGTAAGAACTATTTTTTTTAATATTTAATTGATGAGGTGGATACATGATGAAACTCCATAATACTATTTGAAATAAAACAACGCAGTTGGGAGGGTTTCACTTTTATTGTTGAACACTGCAACATGTTTCACCGCACAGTGGCTTCATCAGGCAGATGAAATAATCATTATTTCATCTGCCTGATGAAGCCACTGTGTGGTGAAACATGTTGCAGTGTTCAACAATAAAAGTGAAACCCTCCCAACTGCGTTGTTTTATTACAAATAATATTTTTTTTTAATAGGAGTGCATGAAAGGGGAAGTGTTATTTTATAAATCGCAAGGAATATCAGAACTTTCATTAATAGCTATAGCTACCTAGCATATTATTTAAGCTTCACTTAACCACATGGTTATTTTGTTTAGTTAGTTTTAATATTACTTGAACTTTAGAGCTCGATGTTTAGACACTTGCATTCCTTACACCTGCTTCTAAGTGATTCATATTTGCTCTGGTGGAAAAAATAACAAATAATGTATCTTCATTCGATAAAAGTACCGGAATATTAAAATTGATTCTACTAAAAACAAATTTACATAAATAAAAAGAATTTTCAAAATTATAAATGTATTCTCTATAATTTATAATAATAATAGGTAATAGGTCATAATTATTTAAAATTACCGATATAACTCAAATTGCCTTAAAAATATATAAAGTATTATTTTAACGCGTAAAAAAGTATTAATCAATGAATCCTACTAGGGTTGACATACACACATGCATTATGTACCACATGTTGCTAATTTTAACATCAATTTAAATAAACCAATATATTTCCATGCTTTCCACGCTATTTATTTATAATTTTATTTTCTATCTAATTCCATGACGATTATATGAACTAATAATTAATAATATTACTTACCAATAAGGTGCGATCTATTTTCTTCTTTCGAAATTCACTAAATTTAAAAACACCTAATTATCACAGATATGAAAAAATCTATCGATCTCGTCGGCAAGAGGAAAACACATCTGACCGTGTATCGCAACGCGACTTTTGTGGTCGACTGGTCAGCCGCTTTATTTCTAACCTAATAACAGAGCAATGTGTGGAAGCGGGACGGATTAAATGTTCTTTCTCGCTCTTTAAAATCAGAGCGATCTGAGGTTCAAATAAACAACGATGATAAGATAGAGATTTGTTATTCGAAGGAAAACCTGTAATTTCAAAAATAAACTATACATTTGTGTCGTTAACAAGGGGAACTGTTTTTTTGCAGAAATCTGTAATTTGTATGTAATGTGTTTTCAGGTTAAGTGAAAGACCAGAGATAGTTTTATTTAAGCAATCGCTGAACTTCGCATGTATTTTGTTTTTTTTGTTTACTTTGTATTTTCTTTCAGTTGAATAAAAACAATTTATTGTTATTAATAAATCTATAAATTGTATACTGAATTGCCTACCTTAGCCAAAGTGAATATAAATTAAGAATATTATTAACAAATTGGTTAGTACAATTATAAAAAGATAATAATTAATTTCAGCAGTTCTAATATTTAAGTTTTAAAAATATTAAACAAAAGATTTAGAAAATTTAGTAGCCAACTGCAGTTTACCGCAACGAAAAAATTCCCGAGTCAGCTGATGGAATTTCTCCTTCGTAGAAAGTATCCAAAAATTAATAATAATAGAAAATTCCAGTGAAACCTCCTTCTTGTACGGTTTTTGCTTTAAATTTAGATAGGGAACATGGATACTTCAATATCGAATTTCGGTAAGTTTCTACAAAAGCAATTATAGGTTATCTGTCCCTGATGTAAAAAAAAAAATAAATGCATTCAAAACAGCATATGTGGCAGATTGTTCAAAAAGGTCACTTGATGAAACTAACAACAAAATATATGTATTTTAAAATTGAATTCATTGTAGCTGTATTTAATATTGACGGAATTTGCATTTATTATCGCTTCAACTAATGTTATTCATTTGTTTATCAAAGTCCGTACACGTAATGATACATCATTTCATTGTTGATATTATTTAAACGACATCTTAGATAAGTTTATAAACTTTTATGTTTCAAATTTATGGCAAAATATTAATTTTAAATTTCTTTACTTGTAAAACCCATTTAATTCAAACGAAACTTTTATTTGAAAAAGGAGAGATGATTGTTTATCCTTTCTCTATGCAAGTAAGATATCCATGAAGTCTTTTTAAGGGGGTATTACCACTAGGACAGCGTTTTTTTTACGGTTTTTCAGAATTTTTATTTTTGGGAAATTTAATACATGCGATCTTGCGGTTTCTTGCAACTTGTTTATAGATTCATAAACTATAAAAAATGAATTTTAATTCTTTTCAATCGTCCGGCTAAACCTCTAAATCTGGCCTCAAATAAAGCCGTGTCCGCCGTGTTTTTCCTCATGGCCGGAAAGATTTTTTCGATTCTGTGATTTGAAACGTAAAATGAAGTAGTAATCATTAATCTGTATTAAATTATCTGGAGCTTGAGCCACCGACAATAAAAAATCTCGATGAATAACAAAATGGAGGCCATTCGAAAAAAGTGGTCGCTTTTTGCCCCCCTTTTTCTGACTTTAAGGCTCTATGAAAAATATCAAATGTTAATATATTTGAATGACGGTGGTTCAAACTCCAGAGGAAAATGTGGAGAACCGAACACTAAAAGCTCAAGTCAATCCGTTTCATAGTTTGAAAAGAAAGTTTCCGGCCAGCGAAAAAAAAGTGGTTTCGAGAAAAACGCGTTTAAAGTTTTGACACAAGTTTTAACTATTTTTGGAGATTTTTGGCTTTAGTCAGCTATGCCAGCTCCGTACACTAGGCCCTCCTCTTCCTCTAAAAACTGAGTTTGAATGATTTACTCCTGCCAGCGTTGTTGGATGGCCTTATGAGTTGCTGGAGTCAGGCAAAATTCGTCTCACATCTCGCGCTCCGCGTCGGTCCGCACCGGAAAGCCTTGGCTTGCAGGCCGATATGGATTCCCAGTGTCTCTATCGTCTTAAAAACTGCCGAGTATCCGTCGTTGAAAATACTGGTAGCTATGAAAGACGCGATAGCGACGGTTTTTGCACCACAGTTGAGGTGCTTCGAAGCCAGCTTCCAGACACAAGCATTCAAACTTTCGTTTGAGTTCTGCGTATTTCCACCCAGCCACCTACTCAGCATTGTTTACTTCAACAAGCAAAAATCTAACTAACGAATTCGCCTATTGTAAAACGGCTTTCGGACATGAAACTAGATACTATCAAGTATCAATACATGCAAAAAAAAAAATCAATTTTTTAAAACTTCCGAATGGTAATACCCCCTTAATAGGGAATCTTCACAAGCGCATCTATGCCTGAAATAATATTAGAATTTGACCGGCATATCAAATATCACTGCCATGCACAAGGCTGTAGCCCCCCCCCCACCCCCCGAAATTTTCAAAATGTTAAATTTTTGTGTGTAAAAGCGGCTCTGTATCAGCAAAAACAATATTTTTACCATTAAAGCTCTCTCCGAAATGTTCAAACCCCCCTCTGACAAGGCTGCGGCCTTGGTCATGCATTATCAACATAGTTATTTTGGTGCAACCTAGATGAAAATAGTTACACATAAAATCGTACAAGTTAATCTAAGACAAGCTCCGTTATTGAAAGTTTTGTGATTACCCGATAGAAAAATTAATTTATAGAATTGTTTCATTCAATTTAACAAGATCTTCTGTTATTATTATACCTGATTCAACATTTGTAATACACATTGTGAAACAATTACATTTCTCTGACAGAATTATCAGATAGCACTGTAAAAATCGACTCTCAACCCTCGTCGGAAAGAAGCGACAACTTTGAGGACATCGAAGAGCTGTCGATACCGGAATCAAACAGCGATCACAAACCCGAAGATGATTTCGACACCAACCTTCCAGAAACGGTGTCACTGCTCATCCATCCAGAAACGGGGGCGAAAGTCTACTTAGTGGGCACCGCTCATTTCAGCCAAGAGTCCAAAGAGGACGTTGCCAAAGTAATAAAACATGTCCAACCTCACATCGTGTTGCTGGAGCTCTGCGACGCCAGAACGGGGCTTTTATCGATGGATGAAAAGACTATTTTGGAAGAAGCGAAGAATTTAACTTTGGAGAATATAATTAATACAATTAAGAAGAACGGGACGTATTACGGGGTTACGTACTTGCTGATGCTCAATTTGAACGCTCACCTCACAAAGGAGATTGGGATGGCGCCTGGCGGAGAATTCAGGGTTGCTTTTAAGGAGGTAAAAACTAACTTTTAATGTTATTTTCAATTAAATTTACATGTAAATTCAAGACTAGCTTATTTAAATGTTGTGTTAAAATTGTTTCCAACGTAGTAGTTCTTTCGAATAGAATTTTATTTGTTTTTATTTTTGGTAGGCTAGGCAAATTCCTAATTGCGTAGTGCAACTTGGAGATAGACCGATTAAAATTACTTTATTGAGGGCTCTGGCAAAATTATCCTGGTGGCAGACTGCTAAACTAGCTTGGCAACTATTATTTTATAAGGATCCAATCAGGTAAGTAGATTTTAAAGAATGCGTAGCATAAACAGATATACAGGGAATATATGTTTTAAGTATACATACCTCGATATATACGTTGTAAATGTTCAGCCGTTCATTGTTTTTAAAAAGCGATCAATTTGAAGCTTCTAACGAGTGTTTCCACTCCCAGATTAAGCATGAAGTAAATTTTTAGGCTTTTATCAAAATTTTACCCACGCGTATAAAACACTTAAATATCGTAAAGTTCAAAATATACCGCTTAAGCAGTATTCTAAAGCGGAATATTTTGAACTTCACTTGAAATCAGTGGTTAATAAGCGTGGCGCATGAAGTAAAATTTCGAGTTTAGAAAAGCCTGAAAATTTGGATTTGCCGGGCTCGCTTCGCCCCGCCCGGCAAATCCAAATTTTCAGGCTTTTCTAAACTCGAAATTTTACTTGATGCTTAGTCTGGAAGTGGAAACACTCATTATCCAATCAGGTAAGTAGATTTTAAAGAATGCGTAGCATAAACAGATATACAGGGAATATATGTTTTAAGTATACATACCTCGATATATACGTTGTAAATGTTCAGCCGTTCATCGTTTTTAAAAAGGGATCAATTTGAAGCTTCTAACGAGTGTTTCCACTCCCAGATTGAGCATGAAGTAAATTTTTAGGCTTTTATCAAAATTTTACCCACGCGTATAAAACACTTAAATATCGTAAAGTTCAAAATATACCGCTTAAGCAGTATTCTAAAGCGGAATATTTTGAACTTCACAATCAGTGTCTTGGTTAATAAGCGTGGCGCATGAAGTAAAATTTCGAGTTTAGAAAAGCCTGAAAATTTGGATTTGCCGGGCTCGCTTCGCTCCGCCCGGCAAATCCAAATTTTCAGGCTTTTCTAAACTCGAAATTTTACTTCATGCTTAGTCTGGAAGTGGAAACACTCATTATCCAATCAGGTAAGTAGATTTTAAAGAATGCGTAGCATAAACAGATATACAGGGAATATATGTTTTAAGTATACATACCTCGATATATACGTTGTAAATGTTCAGCCGTTCATCGTTTTTAAAAAGCGATCAATTTGAAGCTTCTAACGAGTGTTTCCACTCCCAGATTAAGCATGAAGTAAATTTTTAGGCTTTTATCAAAATTTTACCCACGCGTATAAAACACTTAAATATCGTAAAGTTCAAAATATACCGCTTAAGCAGTATTCTAAAGCGGAATATTTTGAACTTCACTTGAAATCAGTGGTTAATAAGCGTGGCGCATGAAGTAAAATTTCGAGTTTAGAAAAGCCTGAAAATTTGGATTTGCCGGGCTCGCTTCGCTCCGCCCGGCAAATCCAAATTTTCAGGCTTTTCTAAACTCGAAATTTTACTTAATGCTTAGTCTGGAAGTGGAAACACTCATTAGAAGCTTTATATTTACAAATGAGAATATGTGTGCTTAAAAGAAAAATTCCCTGTATATTTTACAGAATTAATTTTTATCATATTAATTGTGTTTGAAAACAAAACATTACCTGTTTACTAATTCAAATATTTTATACTTAGCAAACAAGATATTGAGAATTGTAAACGCCGAGACATGCTTGAACAGCTCTTGGCCGATATGACAGGTGAATTTCCTACATTAGGTGAAGTCTTTATCGATGAGCGTGACATTTTCCTAACCTACACTCTACAGCAAGCAGCGAAAACCGACGTTCACAGCAGTAAGTATCATTTTCTTTTTCCGGCAGGTCGACACTAACACCCAAAAAAAGTTTCAGCAAACCCTAACGATGGCAGACTTCGTATCGTTGGAGTCGTCGGTTTGGGTCACGCCTTGGGAATCACCCGTCTATTTCCCGTCGACCAAACGCCAAACATAGCCAAGGTGTTGTTCATCCCGCCACCAACGCTCACTTCTAAAATTTTGAAGATTTCATTCAAAGTATCGTTTTTCGCTTTAGCAGGCTACGCTGTTTATAAAATAGTGCCTGTTCCGAGAGTCGTCAAGTCCACTTGTCATCAGGCCCTCGAGAGGATGATGACTACTTTCAAGCAGTTTTAGTTTCATTTTCTCTTGTTTGTTGATTGTTTATAGTATTTATACGGAGCTATATTTTTATTAAGTCCGAATTTCTTGAAAAAAAAAAATTACAAGTTAATAAAATAATAGACATTCCACTAAAAAACATATTCTACAGTTCAAAATTAAGAAGCTGTTGTATAAAAAACATTAAACTGTGGGTCATCTCCGAACTGCAATATTCATGCGAGAGGCTCTTATTATTGATGTTAATAAATAATATTAAGACTCCATGCATATCAGAGTCATAAACTTTCCTCTAATGTCTATTAATAAAATTTTATGACTTACAGTTTAAAATTATTGTCTGAGTTTTTCAATTTATCACTTTATTTTTTCAGTTAATGCTAAAAAAGCAGTGACACAAAACCATGATAATATTGTCCCATGATATTGAGTCATTTATTATCTTACCGAATCAAATGGCAGTGACGCTAAACCATGACAAAATTTAAACACTTACTTTTTACAGGATCAGGTTAAATTAAAATAAAATCAGTTAAATTTTTATTAAATCTATTACATAATTTTTAAATATCATGGAAGACTCAAAGGCAGGAATATTTTTTTAAGTACAACCCCTTCACACTATCATCCAGACACCAATAACAGACACGCACACTCAAAACAAACAAAAAACAGTATCAATTATGTACATAATCTAACAATAAAATATAATATAAGGCATTGATAACTATAAATAACCGTATCATAAATTCATCAATATGAAATTATAGAAGTTGACTTCGGGACGAGAAATTGTACCCTGTATGTTAATGACGTTTAAAAATGTTGGGTTATTTTGATTTAACGTCATTAAGCATTGTTGCCAAAAAATATGTTTTATTGATACTTGTTTTTATATACAAAATAAATAAAAAAATAAAATGCACTGAAGTTTTTTGATATTAAATAATTAAATACAATATTGTTTATAAAACTTATTTTCCACATACATATTTCTTTCCTTCACTTCAGTTTTCAGATAAAAAATATTTTTGTTGCAATGGTAATATGTGGGTACCAACATTTTGAGAATATAATAAATAATTCATTTTTTTCAATTATTGATTGTCACTTATAGTCATCAAAACCTTTACACGTATAGTACATTTGCCAGAAATAAAAAAAAGATACATATATATAAAAACCTCAATCAATATTTTCGATTTTCGTCTTGAAGTCAGCCGCACACCGGAAGCCCAAGTTACCAGAAGACGTATCCTTAGAATTCTGCGATCGAGCGGCGCATCTGTAACGCCAACAATAACTCTGGTGGCACAAATATGAACCACCTTTCTTCACTTTCAGATCCTACATTATAAAAAAAATCCCCTTATTATCTAACAAACTTTTAAATTAAATAAACTTACATCATTTCCTTCGGCCCAATTATCCTTCGTCCACTCCCAAACGTTCCCAGCCATATTGTATAAACCGAATTTATTCGGAGGAAACTTATCGACAGGGCTGGTCAATTTATAGCCGTCCTCAGCTGTGTTTACCTTAGGAAACTCTCCCTGCCAAATATTTGCCCTGAAATATTATCTTTAAGATAGGCAAGTTTGATTTTGGATCGAGTTATTGGGGAATGGAAAGGAAGGTGGCTTTTTTTTGGTGGTGAACCTTACCAATGTTCTTCACGTGGGTTCAGTTTGTTGCCCCACGGGTAAAGTTTTTGTTTCAGACCACCACGGCATCCTTTTTCCCACTCTGCCTCCGTGGGCAACCGTTTCCCGCGGTGTTTACAGTAGGCAACCGCATCATTCCATGAGACATGGATTACCGGATGATCCAGTCTATCTGAATTAAATATACCACTGGGATGAGATACCATAAAAAATATTCTAAACTCAATTTGTCCTATTTAAATATTTTTTTAAACATACAGGGAGTTTTTCTTTTACGTATACATACCCCAATGTATACGCTATAATATTCAGGCATTCATTAATTTTATGAAAGTGGCGAATTTAAAGCTTTTAACGAGTTTTTCCACTCCTTCACTAAGCATGAAGTAAAATTTCAGGCTTTCCTAAACCCAGAATTTTACCTTGTGTGCCACACGTATTAAACACCAATTTCAAGTGAAGTTCAAAATGCAGTGCTAAGTTTAACGTCACGTTAATAAATTTTAAAAATATTTATTTAGTCTAACGAAACCTTGCACTTTCGAAATTCAAGCGTTGGATATATTGTTAAAATCACACTTAAGCAGTATATTTTGAGCCTCACTTTGAATCAGTGTTTTACATGCCCATGAAGTGAAATTTCAAGATTAGAAATGCCGGAAAATTTGGTTCTGTCGCTCCGCTTCGCTACACGACCAAACCGAATTTTCAGGCTTTTCTAAACTCGAAATTTTACTTCATGCATAACCTGGGATTGGAAACACCCGTTAGAAGCTTTAAATTGGCCAAACAATGAATTCCTGCAAATTTCCAAATTCAAATAATTAGGATACCTTAAAAAAAAATCCCTGAATAATTATATGTATTGTGTCTCAGCAAATAAAAACTGAAGAAGAGAAACTTCCTTTGCCAGGTGATTAATTTCATTTCAATGTGAAAATCATCTCTTACCATTAATATTACTATTTAATCCTTCTGGATGTTGCCACGTCACGCCTTTCATCTTAATCCACCACGGGGCCTGCACCGCTCTGAAATCCTCATGCAGTTTCCTCACGTCCTCATCCACGACCATTTCAAATATAAAACTATCACCGAAATTCTCCGCCTCTGTTTTATACCCAGTCGACTCGACAAATTGCTTAAAATCATAATTGGACACCTCGAATTTATCCAAATAAAAATCATCGACTGAGACATTCCTCAATGGGCCTTCATGATCCGTTTCGAAAACGGGCTTATCAGTGCCCATTTCGAAAACCCCATTGGCAATCAATATCATCCCTTAAAAATAAATTGAATTAAAAGTAGGCTATGACTTATCAAATATATCTTTACTTGCTCACAAATAATGATTACTATTTCAACATTAAGTAAACTCTGTTAACATTTTATTCTCACTGCAGTAGGCTTTATTAGAGTGACATTTTTGTTGGCATTAAAAAAGTTACTAACAATTTGGTTGCCATTGCATTTTTTGGTTGTGTAGTGCAATGTTGCATTTTATAATATTCCTCATTCACGTGTACAAATATTACGATTATTATCCTACTATCCAGCTACTGGTGGAGGAATGGGCTATTAATATCAAACATCAATTGCCAAAATTCATTTTGAAATGTAAAACGCTCTTCTAGTGGGGGTGCGATATTACCATTTGAATTTACACGTTTGGCAACGTTTTATTGCAATTAGAGGTTAACAACATACTTCAATCAATACTATCAAGATTAATAATTATTATAATTACTATCAAAATTAGCTAGTTCTATCAATAAATATTATTACTTAAATTGAAAATTATATGTACAGATATTTTGAGGTTAGAGTATTGTAGAGCAACACTTTTTAATGCAAAGATGACTAGATGAAAATAATTTTGTTCCCCATTGTATTATTAATTGCCCGATTGATTGATGGATCACCCAATTGAATTTTAACCTCTAATCCGCCAACCTATCATCATTAGTGTCATTAACATTTGTTTACACAGCCTACTTACTGCCAGTGTGAAAGTACAATCATAATTTAAATTTTCTTATACAAAACTTACCATCATATCCGAGTGATTCGATGCGATTCACTTCTTCTAAATACATGTTTTCCAACTGGGGGCCTCCGTCGGTGCATTGTGAAGACAGCCCTCTACTCAACTGACAACCACAATCAGCTGTTGCAAAGCTAATGCTAAGTACTAGGGGTAGGAAATGGTGAAAGGTTAAGTACATTGTTTTCGAGGAACTGATTGTTAAAAGTGTGAAAAGGGGGTGTGCATTTGTGCGTTTTGACGAAATTAAAGCAACCGTATCATTAAGAATCGAATTTAAAAACGCTGTGCGCGGGTGCTAATCATAAAACTGTTATCAAAAAACAATAACAAGCGCGACGCGGCTTTGCGGCGACATTTTCGAAACTATCAATGCTACCAACAATAACTACCATCAAATGAAATCATAATAATCTTTTTGTTTAATATTTTAAATAAATTCAAACACATAACTTAAATATGATATATTCAAATCACCATAGTGATATATTTCAATAAAATTTGTTTTTGCATACATTTAACTATTTTTAAATTTATCAAATTTCATTTTATTTAAGTTGGTGACATTTTGTTTACGAAACAATTCAAATGAATGCCCAACGCGCTTTGAATGGTTAGTAAATATTTTCCAGTTCGTTTGGTAAATAATTACTTTTTAATATGAAAAGATTAATGATGCGTTAAAGTCGGGGAATTGTTGACTTCCTTTTTATGGTTAAATGGAGCGTAACGATAGTTTTATGGGTTAGTAATTAATTGGTCACTGACATCGCTGGATCGTCAAAAAATCTGCTTTGGCCAACACAGGTACCGGCCGCGAATTGAAATAATACAGGATTATTAAATTTTATCTAGCGTCATTTGTTTTCAAGATATGGCGAATAAAGTGAAAATGATGAAAGGTAAAAAATTATGAAAATTTGGAAAAAGTGTGGAAAAACTCTCGATAATTCTGAAAACTCGATCCAAGGTGGCGAACGTCAAAAATGACGTATCGAATGTCGAAACTGTTGAAATTGTCTTCTCTCATAATAAAAACGTTAAAGCAGCGGGGATCCGAGAAGGCTGCCACTTTTACATTGCTCTTATGGGAGACGACTGTAACCGGGAGTGGAAATATCGAAGAATTCATTTTAGAAAGTTCAAATTTTCACAGGACCGAAAAAACAAAATTCCGCGTGTCTTAGGCTAAGCGGCGTTCAAATCCGACCGCGTTTCAGAGCTGGGCAGGATTCGAATCATTCAGGATTCGATTCCCGGATACGAATCCTTTTAGAGGATTCAAAAGAGGTATTCGAATACTTTAGTGAAAACGGATTCGTTACATTTTTTTAAAAGGATTCGTATTTGAATTCAGACGTAGATGATTCGAATCCTTATAAAAGGATTCGAATTCTTATAAAAGGATTCGAATTCTTATAAAAGGATTCGAATCCTTATAAAAGGATTCGAATTCTTATAAAACGATTCGAATCCTTATAAAAGGAATCGAATCCTTATAAAAGGATTCGAATCCTCATACACGGATTCAAATCCTCCTAAATAATTCGAATGATCGCTATTAAGGCTGGGATTCGAATTCGATTAATTCAAATAGTTAAATATTCTAATATGAATATTTAAATCACTAAATTATTCATATTTGGATATAAATATTTAACATTTTCGAATAATTCAAATATTTGTGATTGCATATTTGGTTACTTAACCATGAAAAATATCCAACGTTAATAGTGTATTTTTAACTTCACTTGAAATCAGTGTTTTATACGCGTGGCGCATGAAGTAAAATTTCCAGTTTAGAAAAGCCCCGTGAAAATTTGTCTCGGGTCGCTGCGCGACCCTCGACAAATTTTCTACGCGGGGCTTTTCTAAACTCGAAATTTTACTTCATGCTTAGTCTGGGAGTGGACAACACTCGTTTGAATTTTAAATTTAACTTTTTTAAAAAATCGACGTATGTAATATAATAAATCATTCATTAAAATCATAGAAAATGATGCAAAATTTTACATAGAATTATCTTTTAGAGTTAACTTTATAATTTGTTTGGCTCTTAATGGGTGAATATTCTATTCCTAAAAAAACCCGTTTTTATTTAATATTAAAGTTGCATTTAATACAATAACAAACTGTGAATAAATCGACATAAATCTAGAAATATCGAAAATCTCGACATGTAGAAAATCTTGACGGTCCACTCCCAGACTAAGCATGAAGTAAAATTTCGAGTTTAGAAAAGCCCCGCGTAGAAAATTTGTCTCGGGTCGCGCAGCGACCCGAGACAAATTTTCACGGGGCTTTTCTAAACTCGAAATTTTACTTCATGCGCCACGCGTATAAAACACAGATTTAAAATTAAGTTCAATAACGCATATATCAGCATTAATTAAAATCATAAAAAAATCAGATATTTAGTCGGTAAATGAACATTTTTGTTAATAGAACCTGATGTAATAAAATATTACTAGTTGCAAATAATAGATTTAAATTTATTTTTAAAGGATTTGTATCCGTGATTCAAAAATGAGGATTCGAATCTTTCATTCGAATCATATTTTTCACTTACGAATCCTTTATTCGAGTATTCGTGATTCGAATCATATTAGGTGATTCGGATTCGTGATTCGAATCCTGTTTTTGAGGATTTATCCCAGCTCTGCCGCGTTTTCTATTTTAAATCATTTTTTTAATTTTACGCCTGACGGAAGATTTCCTAACCTCAATACTTTACACGCTGGTCTTGCTTCACACGGAACTTTTTCAGGTCGCGCATAGCACAATTTCGATGGGATTTGACCTGGGCTTTCCAACGCGACACTTCCGAGCGCTAAAATCGCCCGATTAAAAAAAATATCGCATTTAATCGATTTTGCAAAAAAAAAGTAGATTTTCAAAATTTTGCGTCTATCGTGTTCAGAATTCCATTAGAAACACGACCTATCTATCGATTTTTTTTTTGCAATTGAAATTTCATAAAAATATATATGTACCGGCTGTCTAAATCTCGCATTTAATCGATGGTTTTTATTTTTTCTCCAAAATGTTTTGTTTAAACGCAGATCGCTACGATTAAATTTAGCGGTGTTGGGACATGTTTTTTTTTTTTTTATTGGCCGCCTTCACGGGCTGTCAGCACATTTTCGGTCGAAAAATTGCGATAGAGGAATTTGGTTTTCACATTTCGATTTCGAATATTTATCCGCAACCGACAAGATGAAACAAGACGAAACAAAACAATTAAAACAAAAAAAAAATTTTTTAATTTTTCATTTTGATGTTTTTTCGCGAAAAATTGCGATAGTGAAATTTGGATTTCGACTGATTATCTGCTGTTGGGTTTTCCGAAGGAAAAGCGTTATGTTGATTTTCCTTTTAGGAAAGTCGTTACTTTGTAAGGGTAACTTATTTGACCAGAAATAATACGTCAGGAGATCTTTTTATGTTTTGTGTATTGATGTGCTATGTACAAGTTCGCTCTTAATACTAGTTACATATTTACAAATTCAATGAAAAATGTCTGTTAGATGGTGGGGGCAAAAAATCGACACAGGCGCAAAAAACGTCACTTCACAAGACCGAGATTTTCAGGTACCTAGTCTGCACTCGGAAAAAGGGATCGAATAAAAACTCATTAAGTGCAAGTCCCGTTGGATTTGTCCTTTTCGAGGAACTCCACTTTCGCGCGGGTATTAGGAATACCCTTAATAAACCGCACTACAGGGGTTGAACTGCATTCCTCGTTCTGGGTACACGAAGATGCCATTGTTTTGTCACGTACTGGACCCAAAACGGTCGGTAGAATTTTTCTCGGTCTTAAAGATGATATTTTCGAAATCGAAAATATTATCAAAACCGAACATCTGCGACTGAGAAAAATACAAAATCAAAAATCTACATTTTTTTCACGGGCTGTCAGCACATTTTCGGTCGAAAAATTGCAATAGAGGAGTTTGGTTTTCACATTTCGATTTCCAATAATTAGCCGCAACCGACAAGATGAAACAAGACGAAACAAAACAATTAAAACAAAAATTTTTTTTTTAATTTTTAATTTTGATGTTTTTTCGCGAAAAATTGCGATAGTGAAATTTGGATTTCAGATTTGGATTTCGACTGTTTATCCGCGACTGAGAAAAATACAAAATCAAAAATCTACATTTTTTTTCACGGACTGTCAGCACATTTTCGGTCGAAAAATTGCGATAGAGGAGTTTGGTTTTCACATTTCGATTTCGAATAATTAGCCGCAACCGACAAGATGAAACAGGACGAAACAAAACAATTAAAATTAATTAATTTTTAAGTTTAACGTGTATATACAGGGCGGTCTAAAACCGTGATTTTCTTGATTATTTTTTTTGACCGACTTAAAATGCTCCAAACCGATTTGTTTAAACGTAGGGTGGTATGGTTTGACCTCGCGGTGCTCAGCAAATTATTTTCGAGCCAACAAATGGCCGCCTTCCCGGTGTTTCAGCAAATTTTCGGTCCAAAATTGCGCTAGAGAAAATTTGTTCTCGCGGGGATAAAGGAGCAACTACCCTCTCTATGTGCGAGCGAAGCGAGCACCCTAGCGAGCGAAGCGAGCAAGGCAAGCGAGCGAAGCGAGCGGCTGGAGCGAAGCGACCATCTCTTCCAACCTTTTCACGGACCTTTACATTCATCCACTCCATAACCACTACAAAACAACGATTTACCTTGCAGTCACCACCATTCGGCTCATGCACCAACGCCTCTCCCCCTCCCTTTACCCTTGCTACTATTATACATATATTTTTCTTCAACATCATTTATTTTTTTTTAATTATGCAATTCTCTTTACATTTCTACATTTCCTTGATTCGGCCCTCGGCTCCCCGGTTGGTAAATCGGGCTAAATGCTAGTCGATAATATAAAAACTGTTGAAAAGTGATGAAATGTCAACAAAATTTTATAAAAAGACGTATCGAATGTTGAAACTGTTGAAATTATTGATAATGTCGAAATTGTTGAAAATGTTGAAAAATGATGAAATGTAAAAAAAAAATGTTGATACAGTGTGAAAAACTCTCGGTAATTGTGAAAACTTGATCCAAGTCAATGAACGGCAAAAATGACCTATTGGATATCAAAACTGTTGGTATGAAGGATAATGTAAAAATTGTTGAAAGTGATGAAAATTTAAAAAAATCTTATGAAACGCGGGAATTGTGAAAAAAGTGATAAAATGTTGAAAAGAAAAAAACTTGTAATTGTGAAAAAGTGAGAGAAATTCCTAATTATTGTGAAAACGCAATGCACATATTAAAATATTTTTTTCATTAACTGAGCAATAAGTTTTTGAACTTTACACTAAATCAGTGTTTAGTACGCGTGGCGCGTGAAGTAAAATTTCGAGTTGAGAAAAGCCAGAATTTGGATTTGGACGCTGCGCGTCCAAATCCAAATTCTTCAGGCTTTTCTCAACTCGAAATTTTACTTCACGCTTAATCCGGGATTAGAAAACACTCGCTAGAGAACAATCGATAACTTTTTCAAGTTTTTCCTTCATTTATAAAAACTCGACGGTATTTAAGATTTTCCTCAATTTTTAACAATAAATTAAAATGAAACAGTTTTCGTGAATTTCCATTATTATTATTATTATTTTTTTAATAATTACGCTTTAATGAATTTTCAAGATTTTTGTTAAGATTGAAATTTAGGAATTCACATGTTTTTGTTAATTTTTTAAAATCTTTACGGTTTTCGGTGTTTGTGCATTTCCAAAATATCCTTTAATTTTCAAAATTCTGACGGTTTTCCAGATTTTTCTAGATGTTTGTTAATTCTAAAAATTCTGACACTTTTCATTAATTTTCAATATTTTCGTCAATTTTCGAGCATTCCCTAAAGATTCGTTAACTTTAAAAATGTTGACTTTACTCGGGAATTTTCAAAAAAACAATAATAATAAAAATATATTAAGTTAATTTTCAAAATCTAATCATTAATTAAAAAAAAATAAGTTAGATTATTTTTTTTTAAATTAAAGTGTTTCCAATCCCAAATTAAGCATCAAGTAATATTTCAAGTTTAGAAAAGCCTGAACGATTATAAGCAAATAGTACAGTACAGTAATGAATAAGCTGGATGCCCGTCCTCAAGGGTGGTATGTAAGCAAATTTTGGGCCCTAGGAGTTGTCACACTTATAACTTATTGTAGATTTGATGTGTGAAAATTTAACATTTTGTTTTTTGCAAAGAGTGCCTTTGAAACAATTGAGTAATTGTTTCAAAGGCACTCTTTACAAAAAACAAAATGTTAAATTTTCACACATCAAATCTACAATAAATTATAAGTGTGGTACATCACTGAATTTAGAAAAAAATATTCTTTAAAAAAATATGAAAATCCAAAATGGCGCCCATAAGAAAAATATAAGTTGGCTATGGTCCCACTGAGCAAATCCATTTAGGTAATGTTTCAACAGCATTAAAACAATGTTTAATGTTGCTACAATGTTGATATAACGTTATTTGTTTGTTTTTTGCTTAGTGGGTTCCCTGAGTAAACGTTATAGTTATCTTAAAATATAATATGCTACTAGATTTCTCATTAAAAAGTGCCTCTATAATGTCAAAGTTGTAAATGTCAAGATTTAATAGTTCTTGGATAAAAACATAAAAACGAAATTTAAAAAAATCAGTTTTTTTGACAACATCTCGGAAGCGAAAATAGATATTTCAATTTTGTTTTTAGATTATTATTGGGTCTTAAAATACGCAACTTTGCTCCAATTTAACCGACTCTCTATCTCTTCAAATAACTGAGATTCCCATTCATTCTGTCAAAATACGGACACCTTGTATATTATATGTGTGTTTACTGGGAACAATTGTGTCGACAATTGTAAAACGTATTTAAATTATTATACAGGGCGGGCGTGTATTAATTCAGATCTGTAGAGTCTTCCCAAGAAATTATTTAATTCTTTATCTCTAACAACTTTCTCTTCAGCCCTTTGTAGAACGTCAGTAGAATATTTAATTAATTAATGTGTACAAATTTAAATTGCAGTTTATATCAGTTGTTATGTATTTATAAACATTTACAGGAGTGTATACCCACTGAGCAAAAAACAAACAACGTTATATCAACGTTGTAGAAACAATAAACGTTGTTTTAATGTTGATAAAACATTACTTAAATGGATTTGCTCAGTGGGTATTGTAGGTGATTGTAGTCAAAATAATGCACTAATAATAAAAACATCTATTTGCAACTAAATCTTCACTTACAGGATTACAAACGTATTTAACAATTAAATTCAGTCATCGGCAATCCTTTAACACCCAAACCAGTGACTTTGTACAAAGCTCCATGAACAGGAGCTGACAAAACGACACCATCGACAGTAAAATTCGCGCAGGTAACGTACAATTCATCCAAGTTATCCCCGCCAAAAGCAACCGAAGTAATCTGTTTGGCTGGCAACGCCACAGTCTGTAACAGGGTTTCGGGTTTTCTGGGGTCGATTTTCAGAACTCTGTGGCCGTTAAAAACTGCCACCCAGAGATTACCGTCGGAATCGATCGTCATTCCGTCCGGAACGCCTTCAATTTTGTGGTTGGAGAAAGTGAAGATTGGTGTGCGGTTGCTGATCTTGCCGGTCGACGAATTGTAATCGTATTCGTCTACGCAGTAACGGTATGAATCGATGTAGTAAAATTTTGTACCTAAAAAACGGGCAAAAGAAAAATATACTGTTACATGATTTACCCACTGAGCAAAAAACAAACAAATAACGTTATATCAACATTGTAGCAACATTAAACGTTGTTTTAATGTTGATGAAACATTACTTAAATGGATTGGCTCAGTGGGTAATTTATTACGAATGATGCAATCTTTCGTCTAGATTTAATTTAATGTTAAATAACCGTTATTGCATCATAGTTAATATTGAATTACAAAGACAGCAAATTTATAACAGGGATTTTTTCAGCAAGCGTCAAGGCTAAATCTTGGTGTGAACTGGCAGCAAGGCGTGTAGAGTATATTACGAGGGTAGATTGAAAAGTTTCCGGAATGGGCAAGAAAACGCAGTAATTGAACAGGTTTTATTTTTTATTTTTCAACATAGTACCCTCTCAGGGCGATACACTTTTCCCAGCGGTGCTCCAACTTTTTTAAGCCTTTAGAAAAATATGATTTCGGGAACTCTGCAAAATAAGCTTTAGTGGCGGCGATGACCTCCTCATTTGACGTAAAGCGCTTGCCTCCGAGCCAAGTCTTCATGTTTGTGAACAAAAAGAAGTCGCACGGGGCCAGGTCTGGAGAGTACGGGGGATGCGGCACCACCTCGTAGCCCAATTCAACCAATTTAGCATTGGCGATTCGGGATGAATGGGCCGGCGCGTTGTCGTGGTGGAAGAGCACTTTTTTCCGCTGCAAATGAGGCCGTTTCTCCTTCAATATGCCGGTGAATTGATCCAATAAATCGCTGTAGTATTGTCCCGTGATAATTCTTCCCTTTTGCAAAAAGTCAATGTGTATCACACCTTGCGAATCCCAAAAAACGGTGACCATGACCTTTCCAGCCGATGGGACAGTCTTTGCCTTCTTCGGAGCAGATTTGCGTGGAGAAATCCACTGTTTCGACTGCTGCTTGGTTTCTGGTGTGTAGTGGTGGATCCATGTTTCGTCCACGGTCACGAATCGGCGAAAAAAATCCGTTGGATTACGCTTTAACAAGGCCAAACACTCTTTCGAAGTGGTCACACGATTTCGCTTGTTGTCCATAGTCAGCAAACGCGGCATCCATCGCGCCGACAGCTTCCTCATGCCCAAATGTTTGTGCACGATATTTTGCACACGTTCATATGAGATGCCCGTGGTCTCTACTATTTCGCGCAACTTCACTCGTCACGAGATCATGGACTTTGTCGACCATTTCTTCATTTGTGGCCGTTTTTGGACGTCCACTGCGTGGTTCATCCTTGGTGCTCGTAGGGCCACGTTTGAACTCGCTTACCCAGAAACTAATAGTCGAAAATGAAGGTGTGGATGTGCCATGAACTTCCTGCAAAATATCTCGTATCTTCGTCGCCTTTTTCCCATCCATCCAGAAATGTTTGATGACTGCACGAAATTCGTTTTTATCCATTTTTCCAAAGGTGCCTGACTTGCTTCACAAGATATCCTAGTAAACAAAAACGGAACGACGCACGTGTCTGAAAATTTGACAGCTTACCTAAAATAGGTTAGCCTTGACAACCATCATAACAATTTCACGATACGCGCGCCATCTCTTGCCCATTCCGAAAACTTTTCAATCTACCCTCGTAATAAGTACAAGATATACTCTACCAACGTTGGACTGGCAGGGAGTTGACGTGAATCCTCTCAGCTTACCGCCAGTCCAAACAAAACCTCTAGCCTCGACGCTTGCTTCCTCGGTATGTTCTCACTGAACAAATCCATTTAAGTAATGTTTCATCAACAATACAACGACGTTTAATGTTGTTACAATGTTGATATAACGTTATTTGTTTGTTTTTTGCTCAGTGGGTTTTGACCTTAAGTTTGATAAAAATGATATATTACCATCAGAATTCCATGCTAAACCATTTGAAATTGATACAGGATGTACATGAGATTGTACTGAACGGTCTTTACTCAAGCTAAACAAGCTGCCCTTATCTTTGGCTATTTGTCCATTTACTGGTTCCTTGCCCATGGTACCTGTAAAATATACACAACACGAAATTAATACTGTGGAAACAATATTTATCGAGTGTACCAATAAAAATTCTTAATTTTAATTTCATTTTTACCAAACCATAATCTTCCAGAAGGATCGCATTTTCCGTCATTGATGCGGTTAGACGTAGCATCTCCCTCTGTATCTATTTCCGCCAGAACTTCGATATTTGAAGCCTTGTCGCTGATTCCATCCCATGTAAATTTTAGCACTTTTCTACCAGCGCCTACGACAAATTGGTCCGCGGTGCCCGCGACTGGGACTACGAATCCAAGCTGTTCATTACCTGAAAGTAATAAATCACTCACATGGAGGCAGTATGTCCTACCTATATCCCCAGCAAACCAAATCATATAATATATATGTTACGCTCAAAGATCGAAAACGCTCACTGAGCGAAATAAACTGCTGAACGACCAAATACCGAAATAATATATTTATTCTCGTTGTGGCCGTTCAGCACAGTCCGAAACACGTTGCGGACAATATTCAAACGGCCACGACGCGTTCTAGATGATTGAGGTTAGGTTAGGTTAGGTTAGCTTAGGTTAGGTTAGGTTAGGTTAGGAATAAGTGGCCAAACTCTTCGAGCGCATCCTCGTCAATCGGCTAGGCGAAGAGCTGGAAATGGGCAGGGGCCTTTCGCACAGACAGTACGGCTTTAGGAAGGGACGGTCGACGGCAGACTATTTTGGCCGTCCAGGCAGTGCAAGCAGAAGCAGAATGCTGGCCCACTTCGTAGAAGAAAACACTGCGTGCTGATAACGCTGGATGTGCGAAATGCTTTCAATTCGCTCCCGTGGGAGAAAATTATATCGATTCTGGAGGGGAGACGCATCCCGGGGTACCTGAGGAATGTAGTTGCCAGCTACCTCAATAATAGACGGCTACTCTACGAGGACGAGGGAAACGCTCGAGGTATAAGTTTATCCGGAAGGGTACCGCAGGGTTCAGTATTGGGCCCCCTGCTGTGGAACGTGGTCTACGATGAGGTGTTGGCACTCCACCTGCCGGAGGGAGTACGTCTGTTCGGGTTTGCCGATGATTTGGCGGTAGTAATCTCCCACAGAGATCTCACAGCAGTGAAAGCCAATGCATCCGCAGCAACGGCTATGATAAGACAATGTCTGGGGGAGATCGGGTTGGAGCTAGCCCCGCAGAAAACAGAAGCCGAGTGGCTTTCTACAAGGAGGGCTCAAAGGGACCGGAATGACACAATTCGCATATTGGACGTAGAAGTACTGGTGGGGAAGGAAGTAAGGTACTTGGGGGTAATCCTGGAGGCCAACCACAACCGAAGTAGGCAGGTAGTAGAGGCAGCGGGATCGGCTGCCAGAACGGAAATAGCGTTGGCGAGGCTAATACCAAACTTTGGAGGCCCATCGGAGGGAAGCAGGAGAATACTGGCCTGCGTAGCGCGGTCGAAACTTCTATATGGCGCACCGGCATGGAGCGGCTGCCTGGGGACCGCTAGAAACAGGGAGCGGCTTAGGGGAGCACAACGTACTGGAGCCCTTTGTATCACAAGGGCGTACCGCACGGTCTCCACGACGGCAGTGGAGGTTTTGGCGTCCTTGGTTCCGGCAGACCTTCTGCTTGAGGAGAGGGTCAAAGTGTACGAGGAAGTGAAAGCGGGCGCGGAACCAGAAATCTATAAGAAAAAAGCTCGCGCGCAAACAATGCGAAAGTGGCAGCAGAGATGGGAGGCAGACGAGGACGGGAAAGGCAAGTGGACGAAAAGACTCATTCGAGATATTGAAGGGTGGGTGGGCAGAGGTCACGGGTCCACGACACATTGGACAACCCAGATACTCTCTGGGCATGGGTGCTTCCAAGAGTACTTGGCCCGGATCCGGAAAGTCGAGAGCGAACAGTGTTTATACTGCGACGCGGCGGTGGATAGCGCCGAACACACGCTGCTGGATTGCCCCCAGTGGGAGACAGAAAGAGGCACGATGTATACGGTATTGGGGGAGGAAGCGAACGCCGAAACGCTTGTTCCACTCATGTTGGAGGCACAGGAAAAATGGGATTCGCTGGAGGTATTTGCGGAGATGGTGCTGCGAAGGAAAGATGACGACACAAGGAGGATGGCAGCGACAAGGGCAAACCAGTAGAGCAAGAAGAGAGAGAGAGAGAGATAGAAAGCGCCAACGCGCAGTAAAAAGGTTATCCGGGCGAAGAATGCTGGAAAGTGATCCCACCGGTTACCTAGACGAAAAGAGAGGTGGTTTAGTGGGTAGCTCCCCTTAGAAGGGGAGGAGTCCCACACACCCCCTGTTGAAGGGAAGGTGCGTAACGCATTCCACCTCTCTATAAAAGAAAAAAAATAGTCATGTCAATTACCTGCGTTTCAGTTGGCTATTATTCTAAATAAAGTTTCATGTAGAATTAAGCATACAATAAAGGTTTTCAAATTTTCATTTATTTTGTCTGTTATTCGTTAAATATTAAAAGCACGATCGGTTTATGAGCTTCCTATATCATCCAGAACGCGTCGTGGCCGTTTGGACGTTGTCCGCAACGCGTTGCGGACTGTGATAACCGGCCACGTCGCGAAAAAATAATGTTATTTCGGTATTTGGTCGTTCAGCACATTCCGCAAAGCGTTGTGGCCGTTTATTTTGCTCAGTGAGCGTTTGAGTGTAACATATACATAACCCACTGAACACGGAAACATTTTTAACATTGAACATGATACTGAAATAAAACAAAGTATTAAAAATATTACAACAGAGTTTTAGCAACGTTGCAAACATTGTATAAACCTTTTCCGTGCAATATTGATTTATATACATTACCTAAATGTTGAAATGATACTAAAATTCAACTTTGTTTTCTAACGTTTTAAAAATATTGCGGCAAAGTAACACAACGTTGTATAATCATTAAAGTTTGACTTTTATGTAACCTTATATTGTAAACATTGAATGATTATTGAAAATGTTAACTTTTCACTTTTAACATTGTATAATTGCTGAAACTGTTGCTGTAATGCATCATTACACATTTGATGGACATACCAGGAGTTTTTGTTTTAAATATACATATCCCAATTATATGCTGTACATCTTCAGATATATATATATTTTTTTTAAAGTTCAATTTAAAGCTTTAAACGAGTGTTTTCACTCCCAGACTAAGCATGAAGTAAAATTTCGAGTTTAGAAAAGCCTTAAAATTTGGTTTGGTCGCGACCAAACCAAATTTTCAGGCTTTTCTAAACTCGAAATTTTACTTCATGCGCCACGCGTATAAGACGCTGAATTCAATTGAAGTTCACTTGTTAACAATATTTTAGTGTTTTCAGAGTTTAATGTGTACTAGGTACTTAGGTAGTTGGGACTGCCCCCCTAGACTATACCCACTGAGAAAATCCATTTAAGTAATGTTTTATCACCATTAAAACAACGTTTAATGTTGATATAACGTTATTTCTTTGTTTTTTACTCAGTGGGTACATTACTTTCTGTAAGGGAATTTTTTTCTTGTTACCAATATATATTTATATTTTATGACCCATTTAAACCCAGAAATAAATATTGCACTAAGATTACGAGAGAAAAATCCCTATAGCGTTCACTTAATTGCTGTACATAGGGTTGTATACAATACAGATTCTAAGCATTCACCGTAAGCAACTTAACATACATACATTTGTATGTTGAACTACATACAAATAAGAGCAATCGCTTGTGTTGCATAGGCGTTGCTTATTCAACGGTGCAGCAACAAAACACTGATTTCAAGTGAAGTTCAAATATACATACATTTCACAGTATTTTAGTGTTTTATGCGCGTGGCGCATGAAGTAAAATTTCGAGTTTAGAAAAGCCCAGAAAATTTGTCTCGGGTCGCTGCGCGACCCTCGACAAATTTTCACGGGGCTTTTCTAAACTCGAAATTTTACTTCATGCTTAGTCTGGGAGTGGAAAACACTCGTTTAAAGTTTCAAATTGAACTCTTTTAAAAAACAACGAATATCTAAAGATTTAAAGAAAATAAGCTGAATTTGGAATACGCCCACTGAGCAAAAAAACGTTGCATGACCCGTTGCATCAATGTTACCGCGCAACACGAAACGTTGCGTTCCTTTAAGTTGCATGAATGTCGAAAAAACGTTGAATAAACGCTGAATGTTCGCCTGCAGGAACGTTGCATGCTAACGTTCAAAGAAAAATGTTGCTGCACCGTTTACAAAGCAACGCTTATGCAACACGAGCGATTACTTTTATTTGTATGCAACCCAATATACGAATGTATGTATGTTAAGTTGCATACGATGAAAGTATAGAATGTGTATTGTATACAACCCGATGTGCAGCTATTAAGTGAACGTTATAGGAAGGTTTCTCTCGTGATCTCAATGCATAATTTATTTCTGGGTTTAAATGGGTAAAATAATACAAATATATATATTGATAACAAGAAAATAATTTAAAAAAACTGTCTTACAAAAAGTAATGTGTAGTTTAGGGGAGACAGTACCGCGGAACCTAAGTACCTAGTACCGTTAAACTCTGAAAATATTAAAATATTGTTAACAAGTGCATGAACTTCAATTGAAATCAGCGGCTTATACGCGTGGCGCATGAAGTAAAATTTCGAGTTTAGAAAAGCCCAGAAAATTTGTCTCGGGTCGCTGCGCGACCCGAGACAAATTTTCACGGGGCTTTTCTAAACTCGAAATTTTACTTCATGCTTAGTCTGGGAGTGGAAAACACTCGTTTAAGCTTTCAGTTAAACACTTTTAAAAAACCAACGAATATCTGAATATTTACAGCATATAATTGGGTTTACTTGAATGAAAAACTCTCTGTATGTTCAATGCCCATGAAATGTGTAAACCACGATGCTGCATTACAGCAACAGTTTTAACAATTATACAATGTTAAAAATACAATGTTACCATTTTCAATATATATATCCAATGTTAACAATACTATGTTGCATAAAAGTCAAATTGTAATGATTATATAACGTTGTGTTACTTTGTCGCAGTATTTATGAAACTTTATAAAACAATTTGAAATTTAGTATAATGTTTAACATTTCGGTAATGTATATAAATCAATATTGCACGGAAAACGTTTATACAATGTTTGTAACGTTGCTAAAACTTTGTTTTAATCTTTTGAATACAATGTTTTATTTTAGTATCATGTTCAATATTCGTGTAATATTTAAAATGTTTCCGTGTTCAGTGGGCGTATATATACTTTAAAGAAAAACTCCCCGTATTTAAAAGAAACAAATCCAATACGTAATACAATAAGTCATTCATAGAAATCATAGAAAAAAGAACAGAATTTTACCTAAAATCAACATTTAAAGCTAATTCTATAGTTGATCGACCGTTGATGGGTTAAATGGAAGAGTGATAGATGACAACATATTTTTAAAATTATCGATTACTGAAAATATCGATTTTTGTTAGAAAAATTATAAGTACCTACTTAAAAAAAATATTTTCTGGCACTAACTAAACAAATATTATTGAACAAATATTTGCGTTAAAAACAAATATTTAAACTATCATATCAATTTTGATTAGATAATAACGCCGCATAATAACAATTATTCTTTTATAATTACCCAAGCAAAACGCAACGCAAAATGAAAACAACACCTTACATTACTCATAATTCATTATACTTTATAAATAGAAAAGTTGTAGTATGTTTTATACCATAATATTTTTTATTAAGCACTACCATAGCATGTCAATCAACATTAAAACAACGTTTACCACTGAGCAAATACAATTAAGTAATGTTTCATCAACATTAAAACAACGTTTAATTTGCTACAATGTTGATATAACGTTATTTGTTTGTTTTTTGCTCAGTGGGTTAATGTTGATGCAATGTTAATATAACGTTATTTGTTTGTTTTTTGCTTAGTGGGTCACTTGAAAATGACACTAAAAATGTTGAAACTTAAGTAGTGCTTAATAAAAAATATTGTGGTATAAAACATAATACAACTTTTCTATTTACAATTTAAAATGGAATACCACATACTAGGCCGTAGCCAGAAACAAATTTCGGAGGGGTTTATAAAATTTTTGGGGGGGGGGGCCTTTTAATGGTAAAAATATTGTTTTTGCTCTTACAAGGGAGCTTTCCCACTAAACAAACACATTTAAATAATGTTTCATCAACATTAAAACAACGTTTAATGTTGTTACAATGTTGATAAAACGTTATTTGTTTGTTTTTTGTTCAGTGGGTTTACATGAAAAAAATTAACATTTTGAAAATTTCGGGGGTAAGGGGTTGAACCCCCATATCCCCCCTGGCTACGGCCTTGACCACATAGTAAAGGTCTCAACAATTTTATTTTGATGTTTAAATTCATTATACATTTCAACTTACAAACGTTAACCTTGTAATGCTTTCCCGTACTGGGCGTATATTTATGTACAGTTTTCCCTTTGATATCCACGTAAAACAAACTTTTGGAGGGTTGATGCCAATGGGGACCCTCGCCAAGTTCGGTGGTACCGACCTCATCTACTCTCGTCACTGACATTTTCAAAATTCCTGGCGTAAGTGTCGTCGCGGATGCACACTAAAGCGAACTGGCTTCAATCCACTGATGCACCGGTATTTCTCCTACATGTGTATATAAATGAATTAACTTGACCTTCATTTAGAGTTACTAACATAAATAAATCAAGTCGATAAATTTTCTTGTTATCTGTATGCGGTGTATTTAGTTTTTGTGATAAGAGACTTGTCGGTAATATAGGTACAACAAATTAATGTTTACACAAACACTTCAATATAATGTGTTTGTTAATCATATAACAAAAACATATCACGATATATGATCAATTCCGTTATAAGAATGGAATGGACCATATGTCGTGATATGTTTTTGTTATATGATTAACAAACACATTATAATGAAGTGTTTGTTTCAACATTTATTTGTTGCACCTATATTATATCAAACACTTTTTTACGAAATGTTTATTATAAGAAGGACATAAACAAGTTAGAATTCTTAATTTAGCTTTAAAATTATTGAAACAAATACTTACATTATGACATTTTCGCCAAGTTGATTTTCTAACTTAATTATTTGTATTATTCATTTTGACTTTGAAAGGGATAATAAAGGAATCTAATATGTGTATGTCTATCTAGCATTGTACATTTCATAGAAAACATGTTGATCCATCAATGAAACGAATAATTTTTTCAAATTTGTACGACAACAAAAGTTAACATGGGGTACATTTTTTACCATGTGAATCCCTATGGCCATACTTAAATAAAACGCACGGTATAAATGCATATTTTATTCTCTAAATTTCCCCCTGTGGACCAGCGCCTGTAAGCAAGAGATGATAAAATGTTAAAAATACTTTTCCAGGGAAAATAAAATGTTATTTTTGATATAAAGAAAATACTTCACTTTTTTATTCCACTTTTATTTACTCACGAAAGTAAAATTTTATGATTATTTACTGTTACATAATAATGTAAATGATATTGCAATGTTGCAATGTTCCAACGTTCATTTACATATAATATTTATAGATTATATAATACCATACCCCAACCATATAAAATGCTATCTATTAATAAATTTAAAACCAAGTTAAAAGCCGCAGTCATTAAAAGTGCCGATTTTCTGTCAATGTGTTGATTGTTATTTGTTTCGACTCAATCTTGTATTTTGTATTATTTAGATATTTGTATATAGTACATGTTGCCTGTTATTACTTACACTATAGAAAAATTATACCTTTTATGTTTACGCATTGAATTACCTTACGTTTTTAGAGATCAATAATTGTTTTGTTTTTTGTTTGCTCTTATTTATATTCATAGGTATGGATGGAAGAACAGGCGGAAGCTCAACTGAATCCCGCCTATTGGTTCACTAATGTTTACTTCCAAACTGTATGCTAAATGTTATTTTGTTAGTGAATAAAGATTATTATTATTATATATTTCAAAATAATTAGTAACAGTATATTTTGAA
Organism: Philonthus cognatus; assembly: GCA_932526585.2. Classification (NCBI taxonomy): domain Eukaryota; kingdom Metazoa; phylum Arthropoda; class Insecta; order Coleoptera; family Staphylinidae; genus Philonthus; species Philonthus cognatus. The sequence continues at coordinate 23,216,868 of OW052250.1, read as the reverse complement.
CGTCACATCAAATCGGTGTTTTACGAGCCTGGCGCATGAAGTAAAATTTCGAGTTTAGAAAAGCCTGAAAATTTGGACCAAATTTTCAGGCTTTTCTAGACTCAAAATTTTACTTCATGCTTAATCTGGAAGTGGAAGACACTCGTGAAAGTTAATTCATTAAAGGTCATTAATTTTCCGTGTATTTAATGACTTTTACCGATAAAACATCGATATTGAGATTCACCGAGAAATGATCGATAAACCGGTTTTGATTAACAAATTAGCTTACTACCTGGAAACTGACCCAAGAAAAATACATTCAAAAGGCATGGAAAATATTCTTGTATTCTATTGCAATTTTCGCGGAATTTGAAGACTTTCCCTGCGCGACCAAGCCAAATTTTCAGGTTTTTCTAAACTAGAAAATTTACTTCATGCTTAATTAAGGGAAACACTCGTTTACGGATCAAAAAGCTTTTGAATATCAACAAATGTCTGAAAATTTACAAATAAAAAACAAATCTCTGTATAACAGAAACCGTCTTGAAGAATCGAATGGTGATATTCCTATTCCCTAAAAATGTTGCTAATCAAAAAAGATAAATAAAAATGTCCAAAGCTTTGGGTTTTTAAAGGGAAAGATATATCAATAGTAGTATCATTGGAAAGGTCTTCGAAAAATAAGGAACTTCAAAAAAAATATTTTTGTAAATGATTCTTATTTTGAGTAATACGTAATTTAATTTATTTAACGCTAATCTTTACGTAAAGATGAGTAACTTGAGGCTACGAAAAAGGGCGCACGAAGAAGGGCTCAACCAAGGCAGTAACCAGAGGGGGTTGAACCCCATATCTCCCCCTTGGGCTACGGCCTTGGGCTCAACTATGTTTAGACGTTAATGGAAGACAGTTTGGACATTTATTACACTATTGTAGATGATATTTAATAAACAATAAAATAAATAGAGTCAGCAATAGGAAATGATAATTATTAGGTTTAATTAGAATTTGGTCAAAATGAAAGCCAGCAATAAAAAAATCCTATAAAAGTTGTTTCTTTTTCGAAAATCGTTTTTAACAATCCTAATATAGATACTTCGCACCATTTGAAAATCCGAAAATCTTGACGTTTTGATTAGTATTTTATAGGTTGGCAACATTTTTGGGTAAAAGGAATAGCACTATTCGATTTTTTAATGCAGCTTTTGTGATAACATTTCTTGCCCCAACTTTTTACGATCAGCCGTTCAGTCAAAAAATGATTGATAAGGATGATCTGAATCACCCTGTATATTCTAATATGCTTAAAAACAGCGCATTTTTAATTGAGCTTTAATGTGAGCTTTTTGTGTCCTAAAAATTATATCTTTTACAAGCTCTTTAAATATGAACCTCTTATTTTCTGTTAAGAATTTAAATCGTTCAGGACTTTTCAATGAAAACCATTTCAATTTTTAAAATATTCCCGCACCGGGTACCATCTGACCTTGCTACGCCACTAACATTAAGATAACAATTGATTCGGGGTCATGGGACTAAAAAAAGCCGTATATTTTCTTTAAAAACAATAATTTTTGACCGATCACCACAGGCGCACACCCAGAAATTTGTCTTAGGGGGGGGGCTCACGCGTCTTGAAGGGGGCCTATCCCGGTCTTGTGCATTTAAACCTATGTATACAGAGAGTTTTATGTAACACCGAACATTTTCATTAGGAGAATTTTTTTTTAAGTATCCATATGCATTTGTTCGATGGTCGGTTTATTAAAAGAATTTGATTCAAAGCTTTAAGCGAGTGTTTTCCACTCCCAGACTAAGCATGAAGTAAAATTTCGAGTTTAGAAAAGCCTGAAAATTTGGTTTGGTCGCGTAGCGCGAAGCGCGGAGCGGCCAAACCAAATTTTCAGGCTTTTCTAAACTCGAAATTTTACTTCATGCGCCACCGGTACAAAACACTGATTCAATGTAAAGTTTAGCGGTGTGTTTTAAACTTCGTAATATGTTGGTGTTTTGTACCGGTGGCGCATGAAGTAAAATTTCGAGTTTAGAAAAGCCTGAAAATTTGGCTTGGCCGCTCCGCGCTACGCGACCAAACCAAATTTTCAGGCTTTTCTAAACTCGAAATTTTACTTCATGCTTAGCCTGGCTGCTTCAAATTGAAGTCTTTTAATAAACTGAGCATCGGAAAATGCGCAACTATGCAAATGGATACTTCAAAGAAAAATTATCGTTATGAAAATGTTCGGTGTTACATAAAACTCTCTGTATATGTTACAGACAAAACACGAAATTAGACAAAACGCGTTTTGTCTAGAATAAACGCGAAATGTCTACTGCTCACAGACATAGTCCGAATTAAAACATAATTTCGGGTTTTATCTGCATGAGTTTATTAGGCGTGGGTTTATCCGCATGAGTTTAGACAAGTCATGCTAAGTGTCATAAAAATGTCAAATTTGTAAAGTTGAAATAATAAAAGCTCAACGTTAATCGAAATTATTGAAAATATAAGGACAGTGTGCTTTATTTTGAAGCTCGCAAATAATAAAGAAATAAAAACAAATGAACAATTTGTAAGCAAATATTAATTTCTTTAACTCTTTGCTGCATATGGGATTGCAATTTGAACCATCAAATTCAAGCAGTCAGTGACACATCGGTCCACAGAATAGACCACTTACAAATATGTATGTAGGAAGCTGAACAGCGACGGGAATTATGAACCACCTATCCTAACCTCTTTTTCATAGTTCCATTACCAACTGAAAGAGATCCCGCTCTTTAGTTATCAAACATTCAACGTCACATGCAGTGTTTTTGTGAGAAAGTGAGGTTATTGTGTATATTAATTTCAATATTGAGCAGAAACTAAGGTATGTTTATTTATTATAATATCATTGTATAGAATTGTTTATTTATATCACTAGTTAGTATTTATTATGATTGTAATAAAAATTTACATTCAATTAATTGTAATTATTTATTTTTGGTGAGTCCCAATTATGACCCACTATGCCGCTAGATACAATTTATTCTAAAATTTATTGTTACAGATAGACTGTATTATGGACCCTAATAAACTTATTAATTTAGCTTAATTAACTTCTGATGAAGCATATACTTTGATATATAGTACTGATCTACCTGACGACATACCGAGTGGTTCAGAATCGGAAGACGGAGATACAGATGTTGAAGAAAATGAAAATATTGATGAGATCGGTGCTGTACCTGAGTCAGAAGATTCTGAGGATGATATACCCCTATCTGCATTTGTACGTACAAACTCGTTACCTCAACAGAAAGGAGGTAATGTTTCTTGGGAAATTGGAAATATTTCCTTAATAAGACCACCTTGTGATTTCCAGTCACAATGTGGCTTAGCAGACGAAGTTGAGGAACTTGACAGCATTAATTGTACACCATATAAGCTATTTCATCTACTAGTCACAGACGAAATATTGAATAATATTACTTTTCAAACTAATCTTTATGCTGAACAAGAACATCAACTTCCGAATAAGCGCTGCTCACAGACAACTCTTGATGAAATAAAAAGCTTTACTGGGCTTAATCTACTTATGGGTATCAAAAGGTAAAATCTTCGCTTACCGACCAGTAAGCACGGTAGCTAGCCGTGATTACTGGTCGGTAAGCGAAGATTTGCACGATTCATACGTTTCACAATTCATGGTTGTCAATAGATTCAGTTGGCGTCTAAACCATATCCACTTGAATGATAATTCATCAATGCCAAGCAAAAACAATGCAAACTACCACAGACTATACAAAGTACGTCCATTTATATCTGAATTAAAGAAGAATTTTAAGAAATATTACAAACCCCATCGCTGCATCTCTATAGACGAATCAATGATCAAATTTAAAGGACGAAGTGCACTCAAACAATACTTGCCCAAAAAACCTATCAAACGAGGCTATAAAGTTTGGGCTTTAGCTGACAGTGAGGGCTACTTGTGTGACTTCGATATTTACACAGGAAAAACAAAAGACTATGTAGAATATGGACTAGGAGAAAAGGTAGTATTACGTCTAATGGAAGGTTTGGAGCAGAAACACCATTGCTTATATTTTGACAACTATTTTACTAGTTACAATTTATTGAAGGAACTAAAAGAAAAATGTATATATGCCTGTGGCACAGTGGTGGCAAACCGAAAAAGCCTGCCTAAACTAAAAGAAGATAAGTACCTGAAACAAGGAGAATATGACTATAACATAAGCAATGATGGTATTAGTATTGTGAAATGGAAAGACAAGCGAGCCGTACACATACTTTCGAACTTTCATGATCCACAAGCCATAAACGAAGTGAAAAGGCGAGAAAAAGACGGATCGTCAAAACAAGTTCCATGCCCAAACGCTCTAATAGAATATAATAAAAATATGAATTGTGTCGATAGATTCGACCAACTTAAATCAACTTACCAAATAGACAGAAAAAGCAAAAAATGGTGGATGAGAATCTTTTGGCATTTTTTAGATTGCTCTGTTGTAAATAGTTATATATTATATAAACTAAAGAAATTGCCACCTATAACCCTAAAGGAATTTAGACGAAGAGTAATAGATGGTTTACTTGCGGAGAAACTGGTAGATCTTAAAAGAAAATAAGAAACTTGTGGGGAAGCTATTCAGAAAAAGAGTCGCAAGGTGCCTCCAGAAGTAAGATTCACTTCATCATCCCACCAACCACTTAGATCCACCCGTAGAAGATGTGCACTTTGCAGTACAAAGGCAAATCCTGTTCAATCTGATTGGGCTTGTTCGGTATGTGAAGTCGCGTTATGCCTCGGAAAAAATAAAACTTGTTTTCAAAAATATCATAACAATAATTAATGTTAATTATTTACCAGTTTGTTGAAAACAATATTTGTAGGTATTGTTGCTAGTTGCACAATGCTGCAAAATATAGACCACCTTGTAAGTGATACTTTGGCAATATTTTTTTATTTTTTTTTATCTGAAATACTTTGTTTTGTTGTTATTTCTTGGAATAAACTTAAAAAAATATATATTTTTTATTTTATTTTTTTCGTGCAACTAGGCCCTTTAAAATGTGTGAAATCTCGTGCAGCAAAGAGTTAAACAACAACAATACAATTGAGCCGATTAAGCTAGAGTACCTAAATGTTGGGACTAAATTATGAAAAAATACGAGACATTTTCCCGCTTTTTTCAATCGTTCAATTTTGAACTTTTAACCAGTGTTTCTACTCCCAGATTAAGCATGAAGTAAAATTTCGAGTTTAGAAAAGCCTGAAAATTTGGATTTGCCGGGGCGCGCGAGCGAAGCGAGTCGCGCCCCGGCAAATCCAAATTTTTAGGCTTTTCTAAACTCGAAATTTTACTTCATGCGCCACGCGTATAAAACACTGATTTCAAGTGAAGTTTAAAATATATTTCTTTTAAATAATTTGTCACTTTGTTTACGAAACAAAATTATGTTTTCCAGTACTTTTTTTTCAAAAAATCTTGCAACGCATTTTGTAGTAAACCTCTTAGACACAACGCTTTTTATCCAAACAATGTGCGAAATGACAGACGAATGCAATTTTATTCGGCTGTTGTCTAAAAATATTGGACAATTCGCAATTTGTCCAGACAAAACGCGTTTTGTCCATATTTCTTGTTTTGTTCGCAACATATACATTGACATACTACAATTTAGTTTGTCTTGGGGGGGCTCAGACCCCCTTGGGTGCGCGCCCTGATAAAAATACTATACACTCAAACTTTAGTGCGGTCGGTAAAAATAATAATAATAAGTTAGTCAAAACTATTATTCTTTGTACTGCAATTTAAAATAACATTTGGTATTGTACATGGCAATTTTAAACTTAAGTTCAGAGTTTAATAAATGAATAAAGAAGAAACTTTAGTTCAGAGCTGTACTCAGTTCAGATATTATACATTTGGTTTTATACATAAAAAGTTAATATAAGCGATGAAAACATATTTATTTTCCTAATTTCTCTTTACTACAACTGAAAACAATGATTATTTTAAACGTCCATCTTAGTAACAGGTGGTACTTTGACTTTATATCCAGGAATTCCCTTAGCTCCAGTTCCTGTGACTTTAAAAACTGCCCCAGCTGGTTTAGGCTGTTCAACACCTTTTACTACTAATTTTGCGCTGGTTACGTATAAGTCGTCCATATTAGGTCCACCAAATGCACACGCAGTGATCTGAGAAGAAATTAATAGGGTCAGTCGAAATACAGGTTTCGGCAAAAGTCCCGGGACAGCGCTGTATTTTTGACTGCGTATATATATTTTTTTAAATGTACATACCCACTAAGCCAAAAACAAAGAAATAACGTTATATCAACATTGTAGCAACATTAAACGTACTTTATACTTAATCCTTAATAACTTCTTAACAAACCAACATAATGGCTTTTGGTTTGCTGAAATGTATTTCTTTTTGTATTCCCTTTAAAATGAGTTAAGTCTTGATAGGGGTTGCAATATAAAAAAGTGGGGTAGTTCCCTCCACATGACAGCTCCAAAAGTTAGGCAAGTTATAAATTATCTCATAATGTAGTTTTTATTAAAGTAAGGTAAATCTCGATAGGGGTTGCAGTTTAAAAAAGTGGGGTAGTTCTTCTCACATGACACCCCCAAAAGTGAAGGAAGTTCTAAACTATCTCATAATGTAGTTTTTATGATACTGTATAAGTATGCAAATTTTTGAAATAAATATACACGCAATCACAAAATACAGCACTGCTTTTGCCGACTCCAGTATATCATTTTTTTAATATCAGCCATTTACCTGTTTTGCAGGAAAATTGATGGTACTCAACAATTCTGATGTTTCTGGGTTGATATGAAGAAGGCAACCTCCATCGAAAACAGCTACCCATAAATTGCCGTCAGTATCAATTGTCATTCCATCAGGAACACCGGGAATATTGTGTTTATCCAAATGGAAAATTGGTTTACAATTAGCTAAATCACATAATATTAATAATTAATATAGCTATTAATATCTATATTTAGAAGACAAAACTATGCTTTATATTTTGTATCTAGAGCCGATTTCACAAAAACTTTGAAATAAGGTACGATTCCCGAGAGGTGTCCCATGGTTTCCTTGATTTGTAGTGCTTTCTGCACCAATACATGTAATACGAAAATAGTTTAATGTCATCAGATTACGCGTGTGAAAAGAACCAGAAAACTTCATAATATGCCTGCTACGGTTTTTAGATGGAACATGCGAAAACGTATGTTCCGGTATGCAGCTTTAAAATTTCAAGGCTAAACGTCACATTTTGACAATGTCTTCGTAAAATAAAATCTGCAAAAACCCAGCCACAAATCATTTTAATTAATGTGCACAATAGTTTTAAATGTGAGTTTAAGTGGTATAATTCTAATTTCCATATCTAATAAATAGTTCAGGTATTTACAGAAATAAATAATTCAATTATGTTGATTTTGTGTAAGCTCAAACGAAAATGTTAGTTGAATCGAATGCGCATTCAGGAAATTTGGCAAATAGTAATTGGATTAATCTGTTAATATAGGGAATTTTTCTTTTAAGTATACAGGGAATTTTCTATTAGGTGTACATATCTCACTCAGTAAACACATTTAAGTAATGTTTCATCAACATTAAAACAACGTTTAATATTGCTACATTGTTGATGTAACGTTATTTGTTTGTTTTTTGCTCAGTGGGATGCATACGCTTTTTTTTTAAAGAGTTCAATGCAAAGCTTAAAACGAGTGTTTTCCACTCCCAGACTAAGCATGAAGTAAAATTTCGAGTTTAGAAAAGCCTGAAAATTTGGTTGGTCGCGGAGTGCGAAGCGGCCAAACCAAATTTTCAGGCTTTTCTAAACTCGAAATTTTACTTCATGCGCCACTCGTATTAAACACTGAAAGCACTGAAATATTGTGAACAAGCAAACTTCGCTTGAAATCAGTGTCTTGTACGCGTGGCGCATGAAGTAAAATTTCGAGTTTAGAAAAGCCTGAAAATTTGGTTTGGTCGCTCCGCGCTTCGCGCTACGCGACCAAACCAAATTTTCAGGCTTTTCTAAACTCGAAATTTTACTTCATGCTTAACCTGGGAGTGGACAACACTCGTTTTAACTTCAAATTGACTTCTTTTAAGAAAACAAAGAATATTTAAAAATCTACAACACGTTATTGGGATATGCATACTCAAAAGAAAAAAATCACAAGAAATTATGATATAAGCTTTTCTAAAAGAAAGAACACTAATATACTCGCGACCTGAACAGTATGACATTGTCATGTAACGTCAAAATTTGACACAACTAGGAAAATTCGTTGCAAATACAACTGTCGACAAACTCTCTAAAAAACTTGAACCATCCATTCCACATCAATGAGTCATAGGACATCTCTCCCGAATTCAACTATAGTCCATCTCTAAACTGCAACGCTTTTTTTTAAGAGTTCAATTTGAAGTTTAAAACGAGGGTTTTCCACTCCCAGACTAAGCATGAAGTAAAATTTCGAGTTTAGAAAAGCCTGAACATTTGGTTTGGTCGCGGACCGCGAAGCGCGGAACGGCCAAACCAAATGTTCAGGCTTTTCTAACCTCGAAATTTTACTTGATGCGCCACGCATGGTTTTTATCACTCTATTAGAATAATAATTTGACATTGATTTAAAGTTTAAAGATGAACTGCAGTTTATATATTTATGCAAGAGACCATTCTTCCACTTGCATTGAATTTTTAAACAAAATTGAAAAATGTGTTAGCACTCAATAGGTTTGTTCGTTTGCACTGCACCAAGTTAAACTGAGTATAAGTTTGGGACGTTACAGTTCAAATTAGTATAACTTCACATTTACAATTGCAGGCGCCCAGTTCATGTAACGAACAGATTTAGTGCAAAAATTGTAAAAAGTACTACACTATACCTTTTCCACTTCAAATTGAGAACAAACAACTTCAAATTGGGAACAAACAGTTTTAAATTAAAAACTAACAATTTCAAAATGGGAATAAACAATTTCAAATTGAGTTTTCCGTAAAACAATAAAAAATTAAAAAAAGCAAATAACTTGACAGTAATTTTTTACTTAAGTTTCATTTGCCCCTTTTCATTCTATTAAAAAAATTCCATATATAAAAAAAGCTTAAGTGGACAATATTAAAATGCAAATTTGTGCAACGTACAGTCTGCGCAACCCAAATCTGAACGCCAAAATTTAATGGCGTAATTTACACTATGCATCATAGTCGTTCGTCGCAAATAAATTTGACAGCTCTCGAAAATTATTGTCAAATATGTATATTCTCCCCTTTTTTTGTAATACCACTGTCCAAAGCCAGAATTACAGGAATGAATTTCAGTAACAAATACCATGACAACCAAAGAGCGTTTACATTTGGGTTGCGTCGACTGTACAATAGTGTTTATTTGCTTCTTTTCCAATTTTAAAAAAAACAAATACACTATTGTACAGTCGACGCAACCTAAATGTGAACGCTCTTTGGTTGTCATGGTATTGGTTACTGAAATTCATTCCTGTAATTCTGGCTTTGGCCAGTGTTATTACAAAAAAAAGGGGAGAATATACATATTTGACAATAATTTTCTCATTATGAAATTGCTAGTTCTCATTTTGAAATTGCTTCTTCCCAATTTGAAATTGTTTTTTCCCAATTTGAAATTGTTTCTTTCCAATTTGACGTTGGTTCTTCTCAATTTGAAGTTGAAAAGGTATAGTTCATGTAACGAACAGACCTGATATGATTCAGTTAGTATTTAAATTACCAATTGTTCCTTGCTTGATATCGTAATCATAAACATCAACAGTCCTTTTCGGCGAATCAATATAATACATCTTTTTAAGAGACGTATTCCAAGCCAGCCCATTAGCAATGCTGACTTTTGAGAGATGTTTCTTCACTTGGTGTTTGCCGATCAGCGTGTAGAGAGATCCCTTTTCTTTTTCGAGTTTTCCAATTTCTGGTTCGGGGCCCATTGTGCCTAAAAATTAATTTTGTTTATTGAATGGAAATATCATATGTTCAATAAAAAAAAACCTCTAGAGAGCCATGATTTAATCTTTTTTCAAATTTAAGTTGGCTACACACTTCACGAATTGACATTTGAAACGTCAGAAGTAATAATTATAATGTATATTTTCAGAGTTGCTAACCTAGAATATTTTCCTTGACACTCCCCACTGAGCAAAAAACAAACAAGTAACGTTATCTCAACTACATTAAACGTTGTTTTAATGTTGATGAAACATTACTTAAATGGATTTGTTCAGTGGGTCTAGAGATTTAATTGAACACACGATATAATATTATTAGGTATTTATTTACCCGCCCATAGTCTACCAACTGGATCGGCTTTGCCATCATTGAATCGGTTCCCTTTCAAGTCAAACTCGTTTTCGACTTCAATGAGAGTTTCGATATTCGACGGTTTCCCGCTTTTACCATCCCATGTTATCACAACTAATTTCCTGCCGATGCTGATTAAGAATTTATCAGTAGTTCCTTCAACGGGCACTGATAATGATAAAGGTCCACCTTCTAAAATATTTCAACGACAAAATTTTACTTTATGACACTTTATTTTGTATCTACAATTTCAAATAAATCTTATGGTTATCACTACCCACTGAGCAAAAAACAAACAAATAACGTTTTATCAACATTTTAACAATATTAAACGTTGTTTTAATGTTGATGAAACATTACTTAAATATGTTTGTTCCGTGGGTATGGCTCAGATTATCCGCAAAATTGTAAGTTTTCAATGCATATCTATTGTTTGGCATATTTTAATCAAAAAACATTAGATATCCCACTGAGCAAAAAACAAACAAATAACGTTATTTCATTTTCATTTTTTCATTTCATTTATTAGTGCATTACAAGAAGTTTACACAGGTCAATAATTCAGCGTGTAAACGAACTACTGTACAGGCTCTCTACCACATAAGGGGCAGCGTTTAAATAAACAATACCTGCATTTGAAATTACCATACCTTTAGTAGATAGCTCACAAATAATTATTAAAAATAATTAATAATAATAGGCCACATGTTTGTGGTATCTGGTATAAGCGCACATTGCGTATTTTAAGAGAAATTCCACATAGACTGGTAGTTTTTAAACGATTTGGATATCGAATTACACCATCCAGAGAAAAGTGGGTCAGATTGTGAAGAATTATGTCTATGTTATTATTGTGATTTTTTTCATACGTGACCCAGTTTCATCTAGTAATTCTAGACAGTGTGTGTGTGTGTAGTGCGTGCTAAGTGATTTATACGTCTCGATAGTGTGTGCGAAGTGATTTATGCGCCTCGCAGTAGTAAAAGTAAATAAAAAATACAACAACTTACGCATCCACAAAAAATATCGTGAACACAGGTAACCAGAAGTTCTCAAAAAGTAAAAAATGCATGAAAAATTATGAAAAATCCAATATTTTTTTTCCGATTTTATTTTTGCTGCAATTGGTGTCAAAATATTTTGTGTATACGCCCTTAAGAGGATGTACATTAGTTCGATTACACGCTGTATATAAATACAATTACGATGTGATTTGTTTCTTTTTGGTGGCGTGCGAAGTAATGTTAGGTTTAGTATCTAATGCTAAGTTAAATGAATAAATAATTAAAAAAGTATAAACAAACAAAACACAATTTGTACGACATACAGTTAGTTAAAAGATACAATAATAGATAAAAAAATTAAGTTAAGAGATAAAAATACATCTAAACAAAGACACATTAACGTTGTAGCAACATTAAACGTGGTTTTAATGTTGATGAAACATTACTTAAATGGATTTGTTCAGTGGGATGCATAGAAAACTTATCATTTTGTTGATATACATTTTAATAACAAATATGCATTTTGCATATAATCCGAGTTATCACAAATAGTTATCACAAATAAGCCACAAAACCAAACGTTATTAGGGCCAGTTTCATAAATATTTTAGATTGCAGTTCAAAATAGCTTTTTCTATTGTACTAATCTCATTCACTTGGGGGGCGTAACCATTTTAATTAGCAGATGTTGCGGTTATTCAACTTCACCTTCTAAGTATACATATGAAATACCAAATCTATTTAGAAGGTGAGGTAGAAAAAACATATACCGGGTGTTCGATAAAAAATGCCCAACGCCATAACTCTGTTATTTATTGATAGATTTGAATGAACTAAAAAACAAAGTCAATCGCAGTTTCAATACGATAAATTTATACTAATTATATATTTTTTTAAAATTAACTCCATTGCCAAATAAAAGTAAACTTTACATTTTTAAATAGCTGCATATACTTTTCTTATTTTATTATATTGGACATTGTTTTTCTGGATCCAATTATGCTCGATATGTTGATTTTAATTTAATATTTATGCTAGAAAAAATGTATAATAAATCTTGTTCACATGATTTTTTGGCAATAAATGTAGTGTGCCTTGAAACAAAACTGGACTTTAGAAGATTCAATACAATTTGTCAACCAAGCGAACAAAATAAAGGCTGGTATTTTTTAAACTTTACAATATTTCAGTGTTTTATACGCGTGGCGCATGAAGTAAAATTTCGAGTTTAGAAAAGCCCCGTGAAAATTTGTCTCGGGTCGCTGCGCGACCCGAGACAAATTTTCACGGGGCTTTTCTAAACTCGAAATTTTACTTCATGCTTAGTCTGGGAGTGGACTATCAAGATTTTCAACATGTCGAGATTTTCGATATTTCTAGATTTTTGTCAATTTATTCACAGTTTGTTATTAAATTATTTGCAACTTTAATATTTAATAAATACTGCTTTTCTTAGGAATCAAATATTAACCCATTAAGAGCCGAGCAAATTATAAAGTTAACTCTAAAAGTTGATTTTAGGTAAAATTTTGCATCTTTTTCTATGATTTCAATGAATGATTTATTATATTACATACGTCGATTTTATAAAAGAGTTAAATTAAAAGTTCGAACGAGTATTTCCACTCCCAGACTAAGCATGAAGTAAAATTTCGAGTTTAGAAAAGCCCCGCGTAGAAAATTTGTCGAGGGTCGCGCAGCGACCCGAGACAAATTTTCACGGGGCTTTTCTAAACTCGAAATTTTACTTCATGCGCCACGCGTATAAAACACTAAAACGTTGTAAAGTTATAAATACACTTAAAAAAATGAGTTATAATCGAAATATTGAAATAACAAAATATTTACATTTTTCCTTTACTTTTATTTTACATTAAGTTATAACGTAGGTACTTATTTGTTGTTTCGTTATTATTAATGGCATAACCTCACAATAAATGAGATTTGTCACTTGTTTTACAAGGCACACTAATTATAATTTTTAAAAAATATAATTTTAAATAGAAGATTTGACATTTGTCACTTGTTTTACAAGGCACACTAATTATATATTTTTTTAAATATAATTTTAAATAGAAAATTTAAAAAAAAATCGACCAAAACATTGAACAAAAATCAGAAATTGAGCGTTATTGGATTTTGAAAAATAATGTCTAATGTAAAAAAATATAGGCAGCCATTGGGCCCGTTCAGCAGAGACAACAGTTGGGAGTTTACTGCCAACTGTTAGGGAATTCTCTGATGACTGGACTGTTAATCGTGAACATGTTAGGGCAGCGGTCGCCATTTTTGCAATCGTGCTATTTAGACCGATTGGTGTTGGCGATTGGTATTTGGGGGTTAACTTTTAAGCTAGTCAAAGTTATGGATGTGCATAATGATGTATTTAATAATATTTATTATGAAATTACTAAACGTAAGGAGATTCGTGAATTACTGTAAGGTCAGAAAATAATAGTATTTGTGTAAATAGAGTACCTATTGTTTGTGTAAATGAGTATTAAGCTAATTATATTCAGCAATGGAACTAAATTTTCTCTGCCATCAAATAAAATAAAGTGTAATTGGGCATTATCCATCGATAAATGTATTTAATATACAGCTAAAACTAAAACAAACAACACACAAAATTAAAATGGCCAGACTGTCGGTCATCTGATACCAACATACATACATACATACATGGGAGTGAAGTTATTATTAAAAAAAATCAATATTCATGTCATTTTTGAGCATCTAAACGGCCTTTGACTTTGGTTTTTAGTTCAATAAAATCGGTCAATAAATACAAGAGTTATGGCGTTTTTTTATCGAACACCCGGTATATTAAATGTTACATTTCGTTTACAGAATCGGTCCGAATAACAGAAACTAAATTATATTGTTTTTGTTTTAAATATTCTTACCGACAACGACCTTTGAATGAGTGTTTGTGGCTGGAACATACTTGTGCAGAGCTTGCCCGAAAATATCCACATAATATAGACATTGTTGTTCTTCAACCCAATGGGGACCTTCTCCTAAAATGACTTCTTCGCTGACTACTTCAATTACAGGACTCATTTTCAGCTGAATTTAAAACATTAAAAAAATAATTATAATTTATTTCTTGCAGATTCCTCAAGAACATTAAATAACGAAAAACTATAAATAATAGATTATAAGTTTTAGTCACAAAAAAACTGCATAATATTGCTCGTGTATTCTCTTAAGGGGGTGCTGGAGTGAGCTGGATGTATATAGAGTTGCCGTCATACAAGATTTCGTTGTTAATAATAAACATATAAATGATCGGTTGTGTTTATTAAGCCTATTTTTTACTGAGATATGCGCAATGCATTTTATTTTTTAATATTTGTGTTATAACGGATTTTAAAATCATACATTTTATCTAATCAAAAAACGGAATGCTTTTCGCACAATTAAGAAGAGCATGTAATATATTTTACTAATAACATTTTTCATATATCTCAATAATATTCGTTTAATATTGCTTTTCAAAATTCAGATATAGGTCGCTTTGCAAAGTGGTGCCCCCAGATTACAATCATGAACTAATTTCATGCGGCAAAGCTTACGGTTTAAATTTACTAGGCGGGTGCAATGTGTGTTATCCCGAAAATAGTACCACCCCAGTGACTTCTGGGGTTCCTCAGGGGTCACACCTAGGGCCTCTTCTGTTCAACATATTTATAAATGATGTTACCGACTGCTTCCATCACGCAGAATGCCTGCTGTTTGCTGATGATATAAAAATTTTCACAGAAATATCTAATCTTTCAGCATATTTATTGCAAGATAATTTGGATAGATTCCAGTCTTGGTGTGTAACTAATGACATGACACTGAATTTGAAGAAATGTAACACTATTTCCTTTTCTAAGAGGAGGGCAACTGCTGAGAGGAATTATTTTCTTAATGGCACTCAGTTGTTGCGCGTCTCGTCGGTGAGGGACTTAGGCGTTACATTGACTCAACAGTGGGATTTCAACTCGCATATGACTAATATATCGTCTACAGCTCATCGTATGCTGGGTTTCATAAAACGAAATACCAAGGAGTTCACAAACATCAATACTCTACTGACATTATATTCGACCCTTGTGAGACCACATTTGGAGTACTGTTGCATGGTATGGAATCCCCATAGCAAGTTTGAGATAAATTTACTTGAAAGGGTCCAGACGAAATTTATACGCTTTATAGCGTATAAGTTCCATATTTGTGGTTCCTACCAAGAGATATTAAGTAGCCTAGAAATGAATACGTTGGAGCAGCGACGGAGGAACGCGGATGTAATGCTAGGCTTCAATTTGATAAACGGTTGGATCGACTGCCCTTACCTTCTGGGCCAGTTTAAAATCAATGTGCCTAGCAGGAGTTTGCGTTCCTTCGACCTCTTCAACGTACCATTTCATCGTACCAATTATGGTAGAAACTATGGTATGGCTAGAGTTGCCGCGCACTGCAACTCGGCGAATATAGACTTTGCTACCACAAGCAAAAAGAATCTTAAGTCCATGCTCCGTGAGACAAATTAGATTTTTATTTTTGTTCACATTTTAATCTGTTTTGTTTGTTTTATTTGTATATTGTTTGTGATTTATATTTTAACCTTATTTATTACTTTTAGCATAGTGATGAGCATTTTGATTTTAATCTGTTGTGTATATTGTTTGTGATTATATATATTTTAACTTAATTATTACTTTTAACTTATTTTAGAGTAAGCATTATGTATTTATTTTAAATGGATATCCGTTAATAAACAATAATAATAAAACAAAAATCAGGTGATCAGCGCAAGGTAAGTAAATATTAAATTTATTAACATTATTTTTGATTATTATTTATGTAATTTTATGGAAATTATAAAAATGAAATGATTTATTAAACAATAAAAAAAAATACTGGCGGCCCTTTTTCTAGCATTAAGGGCAGTATGATACAGCTACCAGACCCCATGCATCTCTATATTCTGAAAATTTATTAAAATGACTAAAAATTACATTATCATCACACCGCTGACTGAAAAAAGCTGGGATCGTATTCAATGTTTGAACACAGTCTTCAACAATTTAATATTTACATCTCTAACTTTAACATTAGGTGAAATATATTTAAGAAATTTAGCATTTTCTGTAGAGATATCGCTCATTTAAAAAGATAAAGAATCGGTTACATAATATATTTTAGTGCTTGCTAATAATCTGTTTATACATTTGAAATATTTTCAATTATTTCCACGTCATTGAAAAAAAGCTGCATTTGGATTCATAAAAATTGCCCATATCTATATTAATTTTGATGTTTTCAAAATTACTTAAAACATTCTTTAGGACTCAGCTAATAAATTAAGCTTTAAATCTGCAAACCGTTTAGCTTGTTTTAATTCACGTACCGTTCTCGTTTTCTATGTATATTTTTATAAGAGATAAAACAGAATTGAGTGTAAAAAACAACAACGAATCGCTCTGATTATTTCAAACATTCACCATTCGATAACTTACAAATAGTTGTTCTAAAAATGTCAATTAATTTCATCTTACACTACTTTTTGCATTATTTTGTTTTTATAGGATCATTAAATATCGTGATTCATTATTTTAGGTGGCACAAACATATTAATAAAACGAATGAGTGCTCTGACTGCATTTTAAAATTATAAATACAAAATGGACATCATTTGCTAACCCAAATCAACTCGTTTGAAATCTTTAGTAAACGCGAGAAATGCTCAGTTTCCTTAACTCGATGTAAGTCAGGTGAGTGGGTTAAGATAGTTACTCCTGTGCAAGGCCATAGCCAGGAGGGGGATTTGGTGGTTCAATCCCCCCACCCCGAAATTTTAAAAATGTTATTTTTTTGTATGTAAAAGCACCCTGTAAGGGCAAACATAATATTTTTGCCATTAAAAAACCGTAATTTTTGTCGGAACTAAACCGAAAAAAAATATCGGTTTATTTCGGTTCAAACACGCACGTGAACACTTGTTTAATTCTACAACAGTTTCTAATTTTTTGCAATTTTTAAATCAAAACTGTTTGCGCAAATATTCGTTTCGAGGTCTCCTCACTCGATTAAGACCATTTCCGATTTTTTTTTTACATAGAAATTTTAGTTATCGTTCGGCTTTGAAAAAAAGTGAGTTTTAGTTCCACCTGTTTTTTTTTTTTGAGAATAAAAAGGATTTTGTCATTAATTCACTGTATATTCATTATTGCGTTATTATGACTGTACGTCCCTTAGTTAACTGTCTTATGATTATGATATGATTTTGTCATTAAATCATTAATACATATCGATCATGATATTCTTCAAAACTGTACTACTACAATTTTCACCCAGACAGCTGCCGCCTTATTAACTCATATCTATCTCAAAGGACACAAATCGTCACAATTAATCAAATCAGTTCAAGTGACACATGTCTGAAATTCGGTGTGCCGCAGGGGTCTATACTAGGGCCGTTGCTATTCCTACTGTATATAAATGATTTATCCTCCCTATCAACGTCGCTAAAGTTCTTCCAATTTGCTGACGATACAACGTTTACAAACGAATCGAAAGATTTAGAAAGAGCAACTAATGAACACGTATCGCTGAATAACGACATCTGTTCATGGTTTGTGTCCAATAGGCTAACACTTAACACAGATAAAACAGTTAATATCACTTTTTCTCTCAGGTCAGATATCTCAAGGGAAGTTACTGCCAAATTTCTAGGTATACACCTAGACAATAGGTTAACATGGCACCACCACGGCGAGGCTGTTGCAGCGAAAGTATGCAGATCAATCTATCTACTTAAAAAACTTAAACAGAAACTTCCGTTAGCAGCTCTACGCTCAGCATACTTTTCGCTTTGCCAGCTATTCAATTCTGGCTTGGAGACACTCAGCAATTATGAACCGTTTATTTGGTCTCCAAAGACGTGCTATCAGAATAATAACAAGTTTGTGATATCAGGAGGATTGTAAGAAAACATTCATTGAGCTAGGTATCTTAACACTTCCATCCCTTTATGCATTGAGGTGTTTGGTGCACGTTCGAATGAACATAACATCGTATTGTGCTCATGCTGACAAACATGAACACAATACTAGAATAAAATCAAACATCTGCTTAAGAAGTATGCACCTCTCTAAATCACACAACGGTGTAAATTATTATGGACCCAAAATCTTTAATCTACTGCCTGAACCGATTAAGATGTTAGACACCAAACAATTTAAAAACAAAATAAAATCATATCTAGTCAAAAATCCATTTTATAGTGTTAAAGAATGTCTAGATCATGACTACAGTATAGCTGCAATCTAAATGTGTCAACATTATCTTCTCTAAATTTAATTATGCGTTTATTTAACAATATTTGTACATTATGTGCGTAATTTTAATTAGTATTGTTATACTTATTCAATATGTAATTCATTATTTATTTACAATTGAAACTGATTTTAACGTGTTATATTTGTTCATTCTGTCCTTCGTTTATTCAAATATGCAATTAATCATTTATTTATAATTGTAACTGATTTTAACGTGTTATGTTTGTTATTCTGTCTTCGTGTTTAACTTACTTACACTTTTAAATCCTATTTATTCTCTATTTAACATTTTAATAGCTTGACTCATTTTATCATTATATTTTATAAAATATGCCTCCTTTCATATAGTTACCTGGTATATCTCATAAAGTTATATTTATCACATATGTATATGACGAATGTAAACTGTTAAGTACTATCATGAATAAAATTACTATTACTATTGCGATATTATGACTGTACGTCCCTTAGTTAACTGTCGTTTGATTATGATATGATTTTGTCATTAAATCATTAATACCTACTGAACAAAGAAACGTTGCATCACACGTTACATCAATGTTACCGCGCAACACGTTGCGTTTTAAGTTGCATGAATGTTGAAAAATGTTGAATAAACGCTGAATGTCTGCCTGCAGGAACGTTGCATGCTAACGTTCAACGAAAAATGTTGCTGTACCGTTGACAAAGCAACGCAGCACGAGCGATTACTATGCAACCCAACATACGAATGTATGTATGTATGTTAAGTTGCATACGATGAATGCATAGAATCCGTATTGTACACGGCCCGATGTGCAGCAATTAAGTGAACGTTATAGGAAGGTTTCTCTAATAATCTCAATACAACATTTATTCCTGAGTTTAAAAATACAAATATATATTGGTAACAAGTAAACAATAAAAAAAACTGTCTTACAAAAAGTAATGTTTAGTCTAGGGGAGACAGTACCCCGGAACCTAAGTACCTAGTACCCTTAAACTCTGAAATCATTAAAATATTGTTAACAAGTGCATGAATTTCAATTGAAATCAGCGGCTTATACGCGTGGCGCATTAAGTAAAATTTCGAGTTTAGAAAAGCCCAGAAAATTTGTCTCGGGTTGCTGCGCGACCCTCGACAAATTTTCACGGGGCTTTTCTAAACTCGAAATTTTACTTCATGCTTAGTCTGGGAGTGGAAAACACTCGTTTAAAGCTTTCGGTTGAACTCTTTTGAAAAAACAATGAATATCTGAAGATTTACAGCATATGATTGGGACATGTTTACTTGAATAAAAAACTCTCTTTATGTTCAATGTCCATGAAATGTGTAAACCAGGATGCTGCATTACAGCAACAGTTTCAACAATTATACAATGTTAAAAATACAATGTTACCATTTTCAATATACCGTGCGTTTTATTTTGGTATGGCCAAAGGGATTTACATAGTCAAAATTGTACCCCATGTTAAATTTTGTTGTCGTACAAATTTTATACAATTTTATGGTTTTATTAATAAAACAAACATATTTCTACGAAATATACGTTGGTAAAAGGACGTAAACATGTTTTATTTCTTAATTTTCGTTTTCGAGGTTGTAATTAATATCACAAATAATTAAGGCCAAAAATCAACTTAGCCAAAGTGTCAAAATGCTTATTGACAAGTAAATGTTATAAAATTGCACGAAAGTTTGTTAATGTGAGTTTTTGAAGAAAATGTATGCTTCTAACATTTTCGCCAAGTTGATCTTTTTACTAGGAACTTACATGGTAAAAATTGTACCCCATGTTAACTGTTGTTGTCGTACAAATATGAAACAATTTTTTGGTTTTATCAATAAATCAAACATTTTTCTACGAAATGTTAATTGTTAGAAGGACATAAGCATGTTTAAATTCTTTATTTTCGCTGTTAAACTTGAAATTATTAACACAAATATGTATGCTTCTAACATTTTCGCCAAATTGATCTTTTTACTGTTAATGTGAGTTTTTGAAGAAAATGTATGCTTCTAACATTTTCGCCAAGTTGATCTTTTTACTTCCTTAGTAAAAAGATCAACTTGGCGAAAATGTTAGAAGCATACATTTTCTTCAAAAACTCACATTAACATTAAAAAGATCAACTTGGCGAAAATGTTAGAAGCATACATATTTGTGTTAATAATTTCAAGTTTAACAGCGAAAATAAAGAATTTAAACATGCTTATGTCCTTCTAACAATTAACATTTCGTAGAAAAATGTTTGATTTATTGATAAAACCAAAAAATTGTTTCATATTTGTACGACAACAACAGTTAACATGGGGTACAATTTTTACCATGTAAGTTCCTATGGTCATACTTAAATAAAACGCACTGTATATCCAATGTTTACAATACAATGTTGCATAAAAGTCAAATTGTAATGATTATATAACGTAGTGTTACTTTGCCGCAATATTTTTGAAACGTTATAAAACAATGTTGAATTTTAGTATCATGTTTAACACTTCGGTTGGGCCCGCCTTGGCCGAGCGGTTGAGCCGCCGGTTTCGCCAATCGGTCACGGAGGTGATCTGGGTTCGATTCCCAGCGGAGGCGAGTAATTTTTCCAACGAAAAATACTCGTCTCCGGTTCCATGGATGTGTGTGAATATGTTGTGACGTCCAAATATATAGTTGTATGTTATACTTAATAATAAGTTAATTAACAAATGTATACAAAATAACAATTGATGATGGCTAATAGTCCAGTAACTAAGGCCAGGCAAAAGCCAAAAAAAAAAAAAACACTTCGGTAATGTATATAAATCAATATTGCACGGAAAACGTTTATACAATGTTTGTAACGTTGCTAAAACTTTGTTGTAATAATTTGAATGCAATGTTTTATTTAAGTATCATGTTCAATATTCGTGCAATATTTAAAATGTTTCCATGTTCAGTGGGTATCGACTTTATGACTGTAAGTCACTTGATTGACTGACATTAGTCTATCGTGCCAACTTGACTTAAGATGACGATAGTCGGCATTTAGTGCAATGTGTCAACTTGAAATGAGTCGCCGTCAGCAGATATTAGTCTATCCTGTCAACTGAAATGACATTTAGTCCAATGTATCAAACTTGACACAAATCGGGGTCAGCCGATTATTGTCAATTTGAGACAACTATTTAAAATATATTATTAGATGGTCATGTTATTGTTTTTCGTTATGACAGGTTTTAAACTAACAAGCGTCTTCCACTCCCAGACTAAGCATGAAGTAAAATTTCGAGTTTAGAAAAGCCCTGCGTGAAAAATTTGTCGAGGGTCTCGCAGCGAATTTTCGAATATATTGATGAATTTGATAAATTAAGAATTAATATTTAAAAATTGTTGTTAATCTGAATAAAAATATTGAAAATCTGATGAACATTTTATAAATTGATGAAATATAAAAAGATTTCAAGAAAATTTTACAAATTAATGAAATTCTCGATATGTTGAAAATCTAACAAAATGTAAACGAGTGTTGTCCACTCCCAGACTGAGCATGAAGTAAAATTTCGAGTTTAGAAAAGCCCCGCGTAGAAAATTTGTCGAGGGTCGCGCAGCGACCCGAGACAAATTTTCACGGGGCTTTTCTAAACTCGAAATTTTACTTCATGCGCCACGCGTATAAACCACTGATTTCAAGTAAAGTTGAAAATATGTACTGCTGAGATGTGATAGATATATACTAAGATAGAGTGAAAAAATGTAAAAAATATTTATTTTGTAAAGGCGATAATAATAATAAAAGTAGAAAAAATTTAGTTTGAGACACTTTTCCATTTTCTTAATATTTAAATCATATCTATAATGAGGACAGTGCTATGCTATGATAGACACATCATTTTTTTTTTAATAGGAAATAAAAACATTTAAAAAATCAAAACAATCACTTGGGGTTGAACCAAAAATCGAAAACCGTAAAAAAATCGTTATTTTTTTCCAGAACGAAAAAACAACGGTTTGAATCCCTGATTAAACCCCAACCCCCCCCCCCCCCCCCCCCCGCCCCCGAAATTTATACAACCCCCTTCGAATTTTTTATCTGGCTACGGCCTTGCTCCCGTGTATTTTAAAAATGATTTTCATAATATTTTAGCTTCTGTTGAATTTGTTTCATGTGAATATGATTAAATTACGTTTTATTTCAATAAGCAAATAACACAGAATTTCCATATGAAAATTAATAAGGAATAGTTATGTAAGTATCATGTAAAAATAATTGAAATAATATAAATATAAACAACTTACCAAAGCTCCAGTTGTAGAACTATTGACTATTTCCAAAATTTCACCAACTATTTATACAAAAAATTCTAAAATTCAATTAACCCCACCAGATCCAAAAGGTCAATCTAATTACCCACTATCTTTTTAATTAACCTTCCGGAGATAAAGCGAAAATTATTAAAACATTTAAATTGATTTATTTATGAAACACAAATACACAAAAAAATCATATAAACTGTGTATAATCTTAATTTAAATAATCTCTATAATATATTATATACACTTTAATAAGTAAACTCCATTTAATCATATTAAAATAACTTATTTATTCTACATGATTTGGTCAAGTTATTCTCAATTCGAAATAAACGAAACATTAACATAAAAACCAAAGAAACGCTCAGGGATCCGAAAACAGCAAATCCTCCAGTGACCCGTAGCTCATGTCCGATGAGGAATCCAGCAGGTCCTCGCTCCCGTCTGACATGTCCGTCCAACTGCCCTCCGAATCTGAATCGTCATCCCCGTCGTCATCGTTATCATCATCGTCCATTCCGTTGTTGTCGATGTTATCGTTATCTGTAGTTATATCAATTAAATTTGGACCTAATTGAAAGTAAACGTTTATTGCCCTTTCTGAATCTAGTTGAAAATTATATTTCAAAAAAATTAAATTAGTGTGCCTTGAAAAAAATATACGAATGCAACAATTTTAAAAATTCAGACTTTACTTTGAACCAGTGTTTTATGCCCGTGGCGCATGAAGTAAGATTTCGAGTTTAGAAAAGCCCCGTGAAAATTTATCGAGGGCCCTTGACAAATTTTCTACGCG
This sequence comes from Philonthus cognatus, assembly GCA_932526585.2. NCBI lineage: Eukaryota > Metazoa > Arthropoda > Insecta > Coleoptera > Staphylinidae > Philonthus > Philonthus cognatus. Next base: position 23,193,115 of record OW052250.1, on the reverse strand, counting down.
GGGCTTTTCTAAACTCGAAATTTTCCTTCATGCTTAGTCTGGGAGTGAAAAACACATGTTTCATCATTAGACATTATTTTTAGAGCTTACATCGTTAAAATCTTCACTGATCAAATCAAATTTGGGGGGTTACGTTTCTAAAGTCCTGTTTGTTTACATCAAATTTTGAGGGTTTGTTTGTTGAATCCTGTTCGTTTACATCATTTCCGAGTTTAGGATTCTTAAATCTTGTTTGTTTACATCTCATCTGTAGGTTAGGTTGGTTAAATTTTGTTTATTTACATCAAGTTTGTAGTTAGGTTGGTTAAATCTTGCTTGTTTACATCAAATTTGTAGGTTCACATAAATTTTTTTTATTTTCATTACATTAGACCTTATTTTTCTGAATCCAGTAATGCCCAATATGTTGTTTTTCAAAAATATTGTCGTCGAAAATAAATTGAAATAAATTCTATTGAAAATTATATTTTTCAAAAATTAAATTAGTGTGCCTTGGAAAAAATATTCGAATACATCAATTTTAACAATTCAGACTTCACTTTGAACCAGTGTTTTATACCCGTGGCGCATGAAGTCAAATTTCGAGTTTAGAAAAGCCCCGTGAAAATTTGTCTCGGGTCGCTGCGCGACCCTCGACAAATTTTCTACGCGGGGCTTTTCTAAACTCGAAATTTTACTTCATGCTTAGTCTGGGAGTGGAAAACACTTGTTTCATCATTAGACATTATTTTTAGAGCTTACTTGTCTAATATTATATTATACAATCTAATAGACCAATCAATTGATTGATTGATTGATTTACAACTGTATGTTTGGAGTTTACGTTAAGTGATTATTACACATAAAAATACTGTTATTTCTTACTTCACTTTTGATTAAATTAAAAAATAAAGTAAGGAATAACAGTCTTTTTGTGTGTGATTGATTTATTATTATATTTTTCTGGCATAAATATCAAACTAAAATCAACACATCAGGCATAATTGGATTCAGAAAAATAATGTTCAATATAATAAAAGAAGAAAAGTATATGCAGCCATTTAAAATTAAAAGTTGACTATTATTTGGCAATGAAATATGTTTTAGAAAAATATATAAATACTGTCAATTTATAGTATTAAAACGGCCATTAACTTTATTTTCTAGTACATTAAAATCGGTCAATAAATAACAGAGTTATGGCATTGGGCGTTTTTCATCGAACACCCGGTATATTCGTTTTTTTTGTTATTGGACAACCAGATTTGGGATTTTATTTTAGGTTCTTTGATTATTTGGGTGTCCCTACTGTTTATTTTTTTTTTTTTTATTATTTTATTTATTATTTGGGTGTCCCTACTGTTTGTCATATAATAGCATCACTGAAATATACTTATACTGGAACGCGCATTGACAGTCTCCAACATAGGAACGAAGCGAGCCGAGAGAGATAGCTCGCAAGGGTCATTCCTGTCCTTTTCATAAAGCTTCGCGAGTGTGCTGCGCGAGGGAGCAAAAAGCGCTAAAACATGTCAGATCTCCAAAGCGAACTGTCATTTATTTGCGTCCGTTTATATCGTATGTTCAATTAAAAAAAACCTCTAGAGTGCCATGGAAAATATTGTTGGCAACTCTGAAATTCTATATTATAATTATCATGTTTGACGTTTTACATGTCCATTTCTAAGGCGTGTAGCCAACTTAAATTTAAAAATAAATTAAATCATGGCACTCTAGAGGTTTTTTTTTAATTGATCATACGATATTTAATATAATGGTGGAAAACTGTTGTGTGTCAACGAGTTCGACGGTGTGGAATCCATACATACAAAGAAATTTCTCTCTTCAGGTAACTACACTTAACCAAAAAAATGCATTTTAGTGTATTTGAAAGTACATTTGATAAATTTAAATCAGACGATTTGTTGACTTTTTTGATTTGTTAATATCAAGGGTATTATTTATTTTCAGCGTAAGAATAGCTATAAAGAAACTGCAAAATTACAACAAATCCCCATACACATTTTTATAACGATTCAGTTATATGCCATTCTGGTGATTTTTGATCCATTTGTATAAATTAAAAACGTTAGTTTTCTATAAAAACGTAGAAGCTTAAGCACGTGTTTTTCCATTAAACTCCTTAATTAAGCATGAAGTAAACATTTCGAGTTAAGAAAAGCATTTAAATTTGCCAGGGCGCGATTTGCTTTGCTCGCGCGCCCCCGAAAATCCAAATTTTCAAGCTTGCCTAAACTCGAAATGTTTTCTTCATGCGCCAGGCGTGTAAAGCACTGATTTAAAATTAAGTTCATTTAAAAATAAATGCTAATGGCAATAATTTTAACGTTTTACAAATGCTAAATAAGTATTTCTTTAAGTGCGAAGAGAACAATTTATAGAAATGAATAAAAAATAATGAAGCTTTGTTCTGAATTTGAAAACAAAAATGAAATGAATTAACCCTGAGCGAAATTTGTATTTATTTCGTACTTTATTTTTATTCAGATGTTTTATATCATTTGGCCAGTTGGCAACACTGCAGCTTTCTGGTGGAATTATCATTTGGCCGGTTGGCAACACTGCGGCATTATGGTGGAAATATCATTTGGCCAGTAGGCAAGACTGCTCTAGAGTAGGTTAGAGATTCCCCTTGCAGCCCTCTCTCTCGGATCGGGCTGGCGGACTGAATGCGCGTTCCAGTATAAACTCTGTTTTTTTTTAATATCACCAAACTTAGAGTGTATTTACTGCGAACAGTTGCAGTCTTGCTTTAACAGTAGGGTATTTTAAACATCAAATTTTGAGATGTTGGTAAATGATTACACAGGCCGACATGATTTTTGGTGTTTTGAATTTGATAAGTGTCCTTAGCTAATACGGGTACATTGGATTCTGAATGTGAATTTGGTTTGAGTCCATCATCAAGATTTTTGACAAAATTAAAAAAAACTTGTGAGATATTTTGAATCACTTAAATAACATACTGAATATGTTTAAGTTTCAAAATAATGTTTATTGTACTACAACAATTGTTTCACCACACAGTGGCTTCATCAGGTAGATGTATTCATCTACCTGATGAAGCCACTGTGTCCTGAATTCATCTACCCGATGAAGCCACTGTGTGGTGAAACAATTGTAGTACAATAAACATTATTTTGAAACTTAAACATATTCAGTGTGTTATTTAAGTGATATTATGGAGCCTCAGCTATACAATATTAGATATTTTGTACTAGAGCAAAGACGTACCTTTATGATATTTCCTAAATTGCATTAAAATTATTTCTTTAAAATACTTGATACATCGATAGAAAATATTTTAGTATAATATTATGTTTATTTCATTTCAATGACAACACTGTTTCATTTTCACATATGTCAAGGTCAACTTGATGGCATCGGCAGTTGTTTACAAAATAGTTAGTTAGCGTCAGTTGTTTGTAGCATCGAGTTGTGTTTTGTTTTCTGACTGTTTAGTGCGTCATAATGTCATCAAGAAAGTGCAAAAACAGTCCTGATATATTTTGTTACGTGTGTGGTAATTTAACGATAGCAAAGCATCAACAAAACATAACAGAATTTATCAAGAAAGCTCATCACACTTACTTCCGTGTAAAGCTTGGTGATCCACACAAAGTGTGCTTTCAGTGTGTCGAGCTACTGAGAAAATGGACAAAAGGTACGCGTAGCTCTTTACCCTTTGGCATTCCTATGGTATGGAGGGAACAAAAAAACTATAGAGATGACTGTTACTTTTGCTCCTGCGATGTCAAGGGTTTTAATTCGAAAAATAAACATACTATTCAGTATCCTGATTTACCGTCTGCTAAATGACCTGTACCTCATGGACCAGGAATTTCCGTTCCTCCACCTTTTCTTCACACCATACAACAGCAATAATCAGATGAAAGTTCAAACGAAAAAACCGATGAAGACGAATTCAATCCTGATATAGACCAACCTCAACAGTTTATCCAAGCTGAACTAAATGACTTAGTGAGAGACTTGGGCCTATCGAAGGATGCTGCACAAATCTTAGGATCACGACTGAAAGACAAAAATCTGTTGGCTCCAGGAACCACATTTTCGTGGTATAGGCATCGTGAAAAAGAGTTTGCGGAATATTTGTCTCAAGAGGGTTCACTGGTGTATTGTAATAATATTCCTGAAGTAGTCATGAAACTAGGAGCTGACAATTACGATTCCACATCATGGAGGTTATTTATTGATTCTCTTTTCCCAAAAATCTTGGAGCTGTCAGCGAGGAACAGGGAGAGAGGTTCCATCAAGATATAAAGGAGATGGAGAGACGTTACCAAGGAAGATGGGATATTAGAATGATGGCTGATTACCGCTGAAGAAGAAACTCAGGGAGCTACTGAACCAGATGTGGAGGGGAAGAGTGAACATACCGGCAGCATGGAGGGTAGGGTGAATGTGCCCGATCAAAAAGCAGGGGATCAGAAGGATGCGGATTGCTATAAGGGGCCTAATTGCTGTGTCTAGGTACACACCCCTTTATGATCCAGATCCAGGGGGAAAACAGTGAAGAGCACGGGATACAAGATAGTTATGATGGTGGTAAAAAATAGGCTAGAGGAGGAGGTGGAAGAGAAGGGGCTGCTGCCGGAGACGCAGGGGGACTTTAGGAGGGGTAGGGGGACGAGGGAGCAGGTCTTTACCCTGGCAAGAATTACACACTTCCCAAGGGGGAGGTGATTGAGAGGGTTAAAAAATGCAAGTATTTAGGGTTTACGTTCAAAGGGACGGGAAGATATGAGGAGCATGTGAGGTGGGTGCAGGGGAAGGCTATAAAGGCGTGGGGGATAGCGTGAGAAAAGTGGGGGAAGTGGATGGGGAACAATATAAAAGTGGCGTGTAAAGTATGGGATGCGTGTGTGAGGTCAGGGTTAATTGATGGGGTGGAAGTGTGGGGGACGAGAGGGTATGAGTGTATGGAGAGGGAGCAGTTGTGGTTCTTGAAGCGTATGTTGGGGGTGGAAAGGTCGACACCCGGATACATAGTGATGCAGGAAACGAATAGTGAGAAACTAGAGTGTGAGGAAATGGTGAGAATGGCTAGGTATGAGATGAAGTTATAGGATCTGGAAGAAGAGAGATTGGTGAAGGCGGTGTGGGTGGCGTGCGTGAATGGGAGAGAGGGTAGATGGAGGAGTGGGAGAAGGAGAATGTATGAGAGGGTGGGTTTGTCAGAGACGAAGGTGATGGAATGGCTGGGGAATGGGGTAAAGGTGGATGCGTGGGTGAAAGAGAAAGAGAAGGAGGTGGAAGCACAGGAAAGACAGGGGTTTATAGAGAGGAGTGAATACAACAATAGGTACCGGAGGTGGCAGGTGCATAGGAGAATGCCGAGATATTTGGTAATGGAGTAGGAAGGAAAGGGTGGTGCTGGTGAGGGCGAGGTGTGGGTCAGGGGAGAGAGGGAGGAAGGTGTGGATGGGGGAAGAGTATGGGAAGTGTGTAATGTGTGAGCGGAGGAGGGATACGTGGAGTCATTTAGCAGAGGAGTGCGAGGGGGTGAGGGAGGAATGGGTAGGAATAAGAGAGAATAGAAGAGTGACGGAATGGATGAGAGGATGGGGCCGGGGTAAGGACGCTGGAGAAGTTGGGAAAAGCGATTAGTGTAGATGTAATGTAGTATTATGCCAATAAAGGTCTTTTTTTTTACTACTGGACCTTGAAGAGGGACTCGCTCACAAAAATCCACAAAAAGAAAACTACAAAACGCAGTTTTGAGGGAAAAAGAGAACGATTTAAAAAAAAAAAGATTGTCTAACGTAGATTATACTGCATTGTTTTTTAATGAACAACTCAATTTTGCAGTGTAATTTTTTATTAAATATAGTTTCAATAAATCTTTTCTCAATATTTTTGGTAGTTTCTATGAAAAATTTCAAACACACTTTTCCTAAAAACCTGACGTGCTGGAAAAAAACTAAGCACAGATTCGTGATCAGCACACCCCTTTACTATAGGACACCTATTGAACTTAAAACACCTTTTCATGAAAAAAAAAAAAATGTAGGCCTGTGTTATCAATGTGACAAATAAATCATAATTTGTCAAATAAATTGTCATGATTCAGAGATTTTCAAAAAAGGGAACGCTACAACTTGCAACTTTACAATATACAGGAGTTTTTTTTTTAAGTATACTTTGACATATTCCATATAAACATTTATAAAATTAATGACATCAAACCTATGTCGAAGTATATTTTGAACTTCACGTTAAATCAGTGTTTTATATGCGTGGCGCATGAAGTAAAATTTCGAGTTTAGAAAAGCCTGATTTGGCTTGGTCGCTCCGCTGCGCTACGCGACCAAGCCAAATTTTCAGGCTTTTCTAAACTCGAAATTTTACTTCATGCTTAGTCTGGGAGTGGAAAACATTCGTTACAGTTTTTAGATTGAAAGTTTTAAATAAGATCACGAATGTCTGAAAATTTACACTGAAAAATCGTAACATGTATACCTAAAAGAAAAACTTCTTGTATTTAGAACTTTTTTAAAATTTGAACATATAAATTGGCAGATAATAAAGACAGAGGCAAGGAATATGACCTGATCTTCAAATTTATTTTGAAGGCAAAAGTCAGAATTACTCTGGTTGTAAACTAAATACCCAACATTATAAAAAAATCACCAAATCTGGTTGGTCAATAAAAAAAACCGAATATAGTCAAAGTTACTCTAGATTGGACCCTTCAAACATTGTGGATGTACTACCACATTTAATATAAATAAATCATCGATTTTAGGTTATACGTGCAATGTTTTTTTAATGATATAGAATCTATTTTGCTGTAAACGTACAGCAAAATAGATTCCTATATCATTAAAAAAACATTGCACGTATAACCTAAAATCAATGATTTATTTATTTATTATTTATTTTAAAGACAAAAAGGACATACCATCTCCGTCTGACCCATCATCGTCAGATCCATCCATATCCTCCTCGTCGTCTTCTTCCTCTTGATCATCCTCATCGTCCTTCCTTCTACCAACATCGTATAACCTCACGACGGACTCCTGAACGGAATGATACATCCCCTGGTTTTCGACAACTGCGATTTGACTGTCGAAGCGGTTCACAACGAGGTCGTAAATATTCCTCTTCACGTCGATTGTTGCAATACTGCTGTAATCCGAGGCGTCGATCGTCTTGAAACTCGAATCGAACGTCGTGTCGTCCTCCATTTCCTGCTCCATGGAAATTGCGTAAATCGCGTTGTTCACAGGTGCGAACAGAACATTGCACTGGTTCAAAGCAGGCACTGTTTTCAACAGGTGAAACGTTCTTAGATCCCACACTTCAGTATTAGAAACGATCTATAAAATACAAAACAATTAATTGGAAACTTAACGATAACTGGTTTTATTAAAATGTATAGCTTGCTCCTAAACTAAATTCACTTAAAAAAGAACCCGATTACAAGTGTATAAAATAGATATTTACAATTAGTTTTTTCGATTCAAAAAAATAGTGTAGAAATCAAGGTGAAAACACCTTGATTTCTACACTATTTTTTTGAATCGTCAACATTTTTATTTACTACACATTTCGTGTTTTACACCTGTTTAACTTTTATATAATCGTTTATAAATCTTCTAATTAATCGCCAATGATATTTATTTATACGGTGAATTTTTATTTCAAGGTACGCATCCCGAATATACACTCTTTCAATTTTGAGCAAAGTTTTAAAAAGGAGCATTTTCACTCCCAGGCTAAGCATGAAGTAAAATTTCAAGTTTAGAAAAGCCTGAAAATTTGGATTTGGGTGCTCGCTTCGCACCGCACCCAAATCCAAATTTTCAGGCTTTTCTTAACTCGAAATTTTACTTCATGCTTAACCTGGGAGTGGAGACACTCGTAACAAGTTTCAAATTGAACGCTAATGAAAACGAGGAATGCCCGAAAATTTGAATTTACATTGTGTACATAACCAAACTTTTCAAATATTTAAAATATACCGTTTATAGCAATATATTTTTTTATGTATGTAATAAGCAGTATATTTTAAACTTCACAAAATATCAGTGTTGTATACCGGTGGCGCATGAAGTAAAATTTCGAGTTTAAAGTTTAGATTTGGGCGCTCGCTTCGCTCTGCGCCCAAATCCAAATTTTCAGGCTTTTCTAAACTCGAAATTTTACTTCATGCTTAACCTGGGGGTGGCGCATGAAGTAAAATTTCGAGTTTAGAAAAGCCTGAAAATTTGGATTTGGGCGCTCGCTTCGCTCCGCGCCCAAATCCAAATTTTCAGGCTTTTCTAAACTCGAAATTTTACTTCATGCTTAACCTGGGAGTGGGCACACTCATCACAAGTTTAAAATTAAACGCTTATTAAAAACGAGAAACACCCGAAAATTTTAATTTACACATCGAGAAATGCATAACCTAAAAAAGAAAAATTCCATGTATATCTTTTTTGAATTCAAATACACACAGGGTGCTCCGATTATCGAAGAATCGCAGTTTTGTAATTTCAATAAACCATCTTGATTAATTTTTCTAATATGATATGATTGAAGACATTTTGAACTCAGCGTACAAATTATTGACAAACACATATCGTTTCGGATATAAAGATAAAAAGAAGTTTACTCACTTCCAATCCATTTGGATGAAAAACACCGCTTTGAGTCTGATTGAGTTTGTCCAGTTTATGGATTGCTTTTCCTGATGATACATCGAAGAGGATTCCGTCGGAGAGGACGAGCTCATCGTTGTGGCTGAACGTGGCTTTGTTTTTGGTGTATTGGTTGCTTATTCGGGGGACTAACCGCGTGATTTCTTGGCCCGTTGCAACATCATAGATCTAAAGTGTTAAATAATGTTATTTTTTTCTTTTCTCTTGTGTTTAACACGTTGTCTGCCGCGTGAAATAAATACAGGGTCCGCCAACGAGTATTGACAATTTTTAAGGTAAGATTGTAAGTTTATTAATTGAAACACAGGAATGAGCATGATATATATTTATTCAATACATAATGCAGTTTTTATTGATATTCAATTTTTAAAGATTACGTTTAGCAAATGCGTTCCATTTAATCTTTGATATTCTTGAAGCCGATTTGGAACTGATTGCATGACATGATGCAACATATCCACATTAATGGCTCTTATCTCTCGTCTTATGTTTTCTTTTACCTCTTCTAATGTAGGGGGTCTGTCAACGTACACTGAAGACTTCAAATATCCCTATAAAAAAAAATCGCAGGGAGTCAAAATCGGAGATCTTGACGGCCAATTAATATCGCTGTTTCGTGAAATAAATGTTCCTGGAAAAACTGCCTCAACCACTGCATACACACTCGTGCAGTGTGACTTGTTGCTCCATCTTGCTGGAACCACAATTCATTCATGGCCCTGCCCAACTTCTCAAGTTCCCCAGGTAAAATTTCTTCTAGCATTGTTAAATACCGTTAAGAATTCACAGTAGCTGTCCGACCCTCTTCTTCGAAGAAATAAGGTCCAAGTATTCCGAAGGCAGAGACGCCACAAATTTTCCGGCTTTTCTTAACTCGAAATTTTATTTCATGCTTAACCTGGGAGTGGAGACACTCGTAACAAGTTTCAAATTGAACGCTAATAAAAACAAGAAAGGCCCGAAAATTTGAATTTACATTGTGTACATAACCAAACTTTTCAAATATTTAAAATATACCGTTTATAGCAATATATTTTTTTATGTATGTAATAAGCAGTATATTTTAAACTTCACAAAATATCAGTGTTGTATACCGGTGGCGCATGAAGTAAAATTTCGAGTTTAGAAAGGCCTGAAAATTTAAATATGGGCGCTCGCTTCGCTCCGCGCCCAAATCCAAATTTTCAGGCTTTTCTAAACTCGAAATTTTACTTCATGCTTAACTTGGGAGTGGGCACACTCATCACAAGTTTAAAATTAAACGCTTATTAAAAACGAGAAACACCCGAAAATTTTAATTTACACATCGAGAAATGCATAACCACTGTGACTTGCCGGAGACCTTGCCAACCATCTTTTAGCCGGTGCGCCACGCTTTCGTCGACGAAGAAATGCAGGCAAGAGCGCCGCTCAATAGTCGACGAAGGAGTGTACATGTTAGATCAGATACAACTTACAACGGTAATACAACTGATATTAATGTTAGGTTATTAGTGACAGTCGTCTAACTCAACCTAACTGTTTACGTATGGTACACAATATGAAATTTCTCATATTATTGACAGTTTTGATGTGTTATGTTAAAAATAACACTCGATCTCTAAGTGACTGTCATTTAACATAATTATATGATATCTAACCTAACGGCACATGATATAAAGATTGTTTTATATTTTTGACCATTTTCACATTTTACGTTAAAAGTGACGACAGTCACTAATGTTTGGTTAGAGACCGGGTCTCTAACCAAACATTAGTGACTGTCGTCTAACCTAATCATGTGATAACCTAACCCAAGAAACGAACTAATGCCTACATGCAATATGTTATATTAAATCTTTTTCACAGTATTGACATTTTACGTTAAAAATTACACTCGAGTCGATAGTGATAAGGGTCATAAGTCGACGCCATTAGTTGACGATTAATGTTAACGTCGATTTTTGACAGTTTATATCGTGTGAAAATTTTTATTGTTAAAATTGACAATAAATGTGAAAATTTATAGATTGTCATGGTTCGTGTGATACTGGTCATTTTTTCGGATTAAAGAGGCCATCCCACCTAATGAACAATTAGGGGGGTGGCGATAATTTGCTTACAGGAAAACTAAAAAGGTGAACCTCCGTGTGCGTGTAAGTTTGTTTTTATTTTTAATTGCAAACTATATCTGTAAACAAGTAAATATATATTTACAAGTGTGATAAACCGTTATTAGCTAGTGTTTTGAAACTCCGAGATAATTTTGAAATATTCAGACTAAAATATTGGCTGGGTCGGACCTGTTCTATTATTTACTGCTCGACCGGGCCGAGCTTGCGAGATTTGCTAGTGAGCCGGGCCCAAAAATATCGGCCTGTGCAGGGCTCTAATTAACCCATTAAGCACCATTGATGCATACATGCAACATTATACATCTTTGGTTAATTGAATTACTAAATAAATTAATTTGATACATTATATTATTTGCTCTGATTTGAAAATGTATGAAGAAGAATTTAAATATTTAGTTGTTTAAATATTTCGATTATTATTCATTTAAAAAAACATCGCCGTTTCGTGAAATAAATTTTCCTGGAAACATCTGCCTCAACCGCTGCATACACACTCGTGCAGTGTGACTTGTTGCTCCATCTTGCTGGAACCACAATTCATTCATGTCCCTGCCCAACTTCTAAAGTTCCGCAGGTAACATTTTTTCTAGCATTGTTAAGGGTTGCTCGTGAACTGCACAAGGTTGTTCAGACGACCAGTAGCGCATATTTTGTTTGTTAACAAAACCCGATAAATGAAAATGCGCTTTATCGGATAGAATTAAATTATGCAAAACATTCGCATTATCACGAAGAAGAGCCAGAAAGTCTGCACAAAACAGGCTGCGTGTTGCAAAATCGTGCGGTTTATTCTTGTGCACCAATTGTAATTTATAGGAATGGAATCCTAAGTCCTCGTGTAAAATACGCCTGACGCTAGTGTTCGAGATGTTTAATGTTCTTGCTTGGCGAACTGCCGAACGTTGTGGACTTCGATGTACCGCTACTAGCACTCTTTCGGTGTTCTCTGGGGTACGTAAAAAATCTCAGGCCCCCGCAGTAATCGTTGTTGACATTTCCAGATTCCATAAAACGTTGGTGCCATTCCAATATGGTATTCCTTGAAGGAATCCTACAGCACCGTGGAGCGTTATAATGCCGCACGAATTGCCGCTGAACCTCAATTATGGACTCAGTTCGGATAAATGCTGTTACACAAAAAATGCGCTGCTGCACCATCGCAATTCATGGTTACTAAACTGCATTCTACCGTAAACAAGTTCCCTAACTGAACTCCCCCCTCTCCTTTTTAGTACCTCCGCCACAACGCTCCGAAACTCGTCAATACCCGTTGGCGGACCCTGTACAACTCGCTTGTACTCTGGGCTACTGCGCCGCGCGTATTATACATGATTTTGTTCTAAGGCAGTGGTCTCCAAACTACGGCCCGCGGGCCAAATCCGGCCCGCGACTTGCATGAATCCGGCCCGCGATTGTTTGTAATTTTTTTTGTAAATGTCATATTTTGAAATATTGTAACAATTGTTCCTTAAATTTTTCATAATTTTATAAAATTAATCGGATATTGGCCGACTTTATTATGTAGAATTGTATTTGTGGCCCGCGAAGGAGATAGTTTGGAGACCCAGGTTCTAAGGCATAAAAAAGTAGTGCGGGCTCAGGACACCTTTGCCAAGTTAACGTGTTAAAGGTTAACATGGTACTTAACTACTTAAAGACTGTTGAATGAATGATATGTAATGCTTACCGTTGCAGTTTCACCTTTGGTTCCCAATATTCTATCTTGTGTCATTTTGCTAAACTCCACATAATCTTCATCTTGTAAAGGGTATCTATAATTGTAAATAATTATCAATTCAAATGATTCTTTTTACAACCTAACTAACTAGGTTTGGCGAATTACGTCCACTTTGCAGATATTGCATTTGTTTTATAACTTTAAAGCTTTTTTGACAATGGCCTTCATGTCAAACAAAAATAACACAAAGGAACATTGTCAAAAAATAATACAAAAACTGGTAGAATAATTACAGTTTATTTTTTTATTAATTAACAGTGTGTTAAGGCGTTACAAAAATGTATGCCTTAATTGATTCAATACCTATTTCCATTCTAAGTTTACTTACTTCATTTCTAGATCCCTTACCGACCAGACTGCCGACAACGGCCGCCCCCACGTGGAACTCGTCAACAACAGGTCACCGTTCCAGTTAGGTTCCATGTGAACGATGTAACTATCATGCGCCTGTAATACAGCTTCTTCGTTGCCAGTGTGCATGTTGAAGAAACGTACCTCGCCCGAATAATCCCCAACGACTATTTTCTGGTCGCCGGGCATAAAACGAGCGCATGTGAAAAAGCCGTCGTCAGTAGGAAGCCTTATGGTCTGCACTGGGCAGAACCTCGAGTGGATCAACTTCCTGTCCATCTTCCTGCATGGGAAGCCCATCTGGCGACGAGCACACCTCATCACAAAGTTGTTGGCCGTGGTTATCCTCGGTTTAGGATCAGGACATTTATGAGGACTAAGGAAAATAGATATTCATAATTTACACATCATTTTAGTTCCAGCTAAATTTTTAGATTTGCACATAATTTTACTTCCAGTTAATTTTTAAGTTATTTTCATATACTCACACAAATAGGTTAAACTGTGGACAGGTGGCCATGGGATTTTTACAGAGGGCATGTTGATTTGTTAAATACTCAGTGATGATGGAATCCAATGTGATCCTAGGCTCGACGGGCGAGGTGTCTTCTTGAATGGGCATCAGCACTTTGAGTTGGGGCTCATTGGATATCTGTTTCTGAAGACGGGAGTTCTGAGATGTTGGAATTTGCATGTTGGGAGTCTGTTTCCTAAAGGCACACACAGAAATAATTATTATATAAATTGTTATTCTTAATAATTCTCCGATATTAGAAAGATGGTAAGAGCACCAGTTAAAAAAAATTAATAAATATTACCATCGACCATTAAACGCTATTGATGCATAAACGCAACATTATTAATTTTTTGTTAATTAAATTACTAAATAAGTTAATTTGATACATTTTATTATTTCATTTGATTTCAGAATGTGTGAAGAAAAATGTTATTTAAATATTTTGATTATTACTTATTTTAAATAAAAAGATGTTTTAAGTGTATTTTTAACTTTACAATATTTCAGTGTTTTATACGCGTGGCGCATGAAGTAAAATTTCGAGTTTAGAAAAGCCTAATTTGGATTGGCCGCTCCGCTTCGCTACGCGGCCAATCCAAATTCTCAGGCTTTTCTAAACTCGAAATTTTACTTCATGCTTAGTCTGGGAGTGGAAAACACTTGTTAAAAACCTCAAATTGAACCCGTTAAAATACAATGAATTCCCGCAAATTTATGAAAACGCTGTAATTATTGGGGAAAAAAGTTATTTAAAAATTTCGATTATTACTTATTTAAAAAAAAATATGTTTTCAGTGTATTTCTAACTTCTCAATATTTCAACGTTTTAAGAGCGTGGCGCATGAGGTAAAATTTCGAGTTTAGAAAAGCCTAATTTGGATTGGCCGCTCCGCTTCGCTACGCGGCCAATCCAAATTCTCAGGCTTTTCTAAACTCGAAATTTTACTTCATGCGTAGTCTGGGAGTGGAAAACACTTGTTAAAAACCTCAAATTGAACCCTTAAAAATACAATGAATTTTCCTATATTTACCAAAATGCTCTAATTATTGGGATATGTATACTCAAAATTTTGAGGCTTTTCTAAAATAGAAATTTTACTTCATGCTTAATCTGGGAGTGTAAACACTCGTTCAAAACTTCTAATTGAACCCTTTTATAAAATCGACGATAGCCTGAACATTTAGAGCGATGATATTTTAGTTACTGGGAAGAACGAACAGGAACATTTTAATGCACTAAACAAGGTTTTTAAAATATTAACAGATTTTGGTCTGAAGGTAAAAATGAAGAAGTGTAGTTTCTTTCAAAAAGAAATCAATTATTTAGGATACACTATAAATGAGAAGGGCCTTAACACAAGTAACGACAAGGTAGACGCCATTGTCGGAGCCAAAACACCAACGAACGTGACTGAATTGAAATCATTTTTGGGGTTACTTAATTACTACGGAAAATTTATACCCAATTTAAGCTCAAAATTGCATACATTACATGAATTATTAAAAAAGAACAAAAAGTGGTGTTGGAATAGGGAATGTCAAAGAATTTTTGAATTAGTTAAAAAGGAATTACCATCAGATAGAATATTAGTACATTATGATCCAGATTTGCCGCTTACCCTTGCATGCGATGCAAGCGCATACGGGTTGGGCGCGGTAATTTCTCACACTTACCCCAACGGGGATAATAAGCCAATTGCCTACGCCTCCAGAACCTTATCAAAAATTGAACAAGGGTATTCGCAAATAGATAAGGAGGCATTAGGTATTATGTTTGGCATAAAAAAATTTCACCAATATTTATATGGTAGAAAATTTACCCTTTTAACCGATCACAAACCCCTACAATCCATTTTCGGAAGCAAAAAAGGCATTCCAACAATGGCGGCTAACAGGCTACAAAGGTGGGCAATTTTATTAGCGGGATATCAATATGATATAAAATTTATACATTCAAAAAATAACGCAAGTGCCGATTTTTTGTCGCGATGCCCCAGATCGGTGATTACAGACAAACCAGTAGATGTAGGACACATATACTTGAATGAAAATAGTTTAGTTACTTTTAAAGAAATTGTTAAAGAAATCCGCAAGGATCCCTTGTTAAATAGAGTATACGGATATTGTTTACATGGGTGGAATTTACCAGAAAAAAAATGCGACCCCGAAATTAGACCTTTTTACATGAAACGTGATCAATTACATTTGCAATTTGGGGGTATTATGTGGGGTTATCGGGTGGTAATTCCTTCTAAGTTTCAGAAAAAGATTTTATCAGAGTTGCATAATACACACATGGGAATAAATAAAATGAAGTCTATAGCTCGGTCATATTTCTGGTGGCCGCGAATTGATGCCGACATAGAGAATTTATGCAATAATTGTAAAATATGTAATACTTATAAACCCAATCCAGAAAAGGCACCGGTTCAAAATTGGCCCAGACCGGATAAACCATGGGCACGCATCCATGTTGACTTTTTAGGCCCTATTTTTGAATGTAAGTATTTGATTGTCGTTGACGCATATACCAAGTGGTTGGAAGTTTTTAATTTAAAGAAGACCACGGCAGAGGTGACAATCAAATGCCTAAAATCCCTATTTTCAAGATTCGGTATAGTCGAAACCTTGGTTTCAGACAACGGACCCCCTTTCACGTCTACCGACTTTGAGTTATTTCTAAAAAATAACGGAATAGTTCACAAATTCAGCCCACCGTATCACCCCGCTAGCAACGGTGCTGCCGAGATAAATGTAAAGTTGGTAAAAAATGCCATTAAAAAGGCTCATTTAGAAAACAAACATTTTGATTTATCTCATTTTCTATTCAATTATCGCATTGCTGAACACACATCAACAGGAGTAAGCCCTGCGAAATTGATGTTCGGACGAGAGTTAAGAACTCGATTTAATTCATTATTGCCCACATATAAAAACGTCTTAACCACTAACGAAAATATCCCAGAAAAAAATATTAGAAAGTATGAAACTGGCGAAAAAGTACTGATAAGAAACTTTGAAAAACCGGCTGAACCTACATGGCAGGAGGGTACGGTGGAAACTAAAGAAGGGACAATAGTATATGATGTAGAAACGGGGAAGGGTGACGTTGTTAGACGCCATTCTAATCAAATGCGTCCAATAAAAAATAAATGTTTCTCTGTCCCAATTGCTACACCTAAATGTAATAGTAATAAGAGTAATGACGTGATTAATCTATCTGACAGTGAACATAATAATAACGAATTAACCCTATCGGACCTTAGTGAAAGTGCGGAAACAGTGTTAACAGATCAAAAGGATAAACAGTGCCCTTATTTTCTGCGTTCGAAAAATAAAAAATAATTTTGGTTGTAGTTGAGAATTTAAATATAAGTTTTAATTGTACTAGTTAGAAGGCAAAATAAGTTATTTTTAAGGAAGAAGATGTCAGGGAAAATAGTTCTCATTTTATTTATTGTTCTGTGAATTTATGTTAAGTTGAAAATGCGCGGGTTATTCAGTTCTTTATATTATTTTTTGTAAGTGTCCACTTGTCCAGATGGAGAATAAAATGAGCCAGTGGTTATCTAGTATTCGTCGAGTATTGTTGTCCTTCCTTAACCTCATTTATCACATCTCCAACGAATCTTACCTAGATAAAATCGATTTTAAAAATAAGATGTTTTTATAGTGTCGCACCAACCATAAATCAGATCTTAAAGTCATAAGAATGTCTAACATTATAAAAAGCCAAAACTGGCATCTTAAGAAGACCTAACCTAAAAATCAGAGTCACTTCTAACGCGCCTCAACCATTGCAAATTTGTACAATGGCAGATGAATAATTTGTTGTAAGTGTTAGCAATAACTGAATATGATGTAGATTTGGAAGATATGGTAGATATTGCATAAGAAAATAACGTGACAGCAATACCTTGCCACATTTATCAACGGGATACCTTTTTCGAAAAGTATGATTGCAAGCAGTGGTTTCTAGATTTAGGTTTACAAAAGAAAGTGTTTTCAATATTCTCCAAATAATTCTCCTTTACCAGTTTTAAAAATGTCCCTCTTGTTTTCAGCAGTATTCTTTTGCATTGCACGTTTTAAATTTATCGTGTAATAAGCTTTCGAGCTTCTTCTTTTTCGCAGCTGGTTGCCGCATTTGTTGTTGTCTTTTCCCCTATTATTTATCGACACAAGGGGCGTTAATAAAAAACGCTCTTCTTTTCTAAAATTCACTCGTTTCCTTTCGTATTTCGATGTGTTCAATGACATCGGCTATGGAGGATAATGGTGAGAAATAGATTTGACATTAGGGCCCTTTGCACGTACACTCTTTCGTCGGCGATTGAAAGGCACACGCCGGGAGTCGACGCAAAAGTGTACGTGTAAATGCAAATATTTCTCACTTCTCAATATTTCAAAGTTTTATGCGTGTGGCGCATGAGGTAAAATTTCGAGTTTAGAAAAGCCTAATTTGGATTGGCCGCTCCGCTTCGCTACGCGGCCAATCCAAATTCTCAGGCTTTTCTAAACTCGAAATTTTACCTCATGCTTAGCCTGGGAGTGGAAAACACTTGTTAAAAACCTCAAATTGAACCCTTTAAAATACAATGAATTTTCCTAAATTTACCAAAATGCTCTAATTATTGGGATATGTATACTCAAAATTTTGAGACTTTTCTAAACTCGAAATTTTACTTCATGCTTAATCTGGGAGTGTAAACACTCGTTCAAAACTTCTAATTGAACCCTTTTATAAAATCGACGATAGCCTGAACATTTACAGCGTATACATTAAGTACGGTATATTAAAAAAAATCTCAGTATGTAATTCAATAACGCCCGGTTTCTCCAACGAATCTTACCTAGATAAAATCGATTTTAAAAATAAGATGTTTTTTTAGTGTCGCACCAACCATAAATCAGATCTTAAAGTCATAAGAATGTCTAACATTATAAAAAGCCAAAACTGGCATCTTAAGAAGGGGATTATAACCTAAAAATCAGAGTCACTTCTAACGTGCCTCAACCATTGCAAATTTGTACAATGGCAGATGAATAATTTGTTGTAAGTGTTAGCAATAACTGAATATGATGTAGATTTGGAAGATATGGTAGATATTGCATAAGAAAATAACGTGACAGCAATACCTCGTCACATTTATCAACGGGATACCTTTTTCGAAAAGTATGATTGCAAGCAGTGGTTTCTAGATTTAGGTTTACAAAAGAAAGTTTGTTCAATATTCTCCAAATAATTCTCCTTCACCAGTTTTAAAAATGTCCCTCTTGTTTTCTGCAGTATTCTTTCTCATTGCGCGTTTTAAATTTATCGTGTAATAAGCTTTCGAGCTTCTTCTTTTTCGCAGCTGGTTGCCGCATTTGTTGTTGTCTTTTCCCCTATTATTTATCGACACAAGGGGCGTTAATAAAAGACGCTCTTCTTTTCTAAAATTCACTCGTTTCCTTTCGTATTTCGATGTGTTCAATGACATCGGCTATGGCGGATAACGGTGAGAAATAGATTTGACATTAGGGCCCTTTGCACGTACACTCTTTCGTCGGCGATTAAAAGGCACACGCCGGGAGTCGACGCAAAAGTGTACGTGTAAATGCAAATTTTGCGTTGAGGAAAGAGTCGAGGAAAAAGTGGAGTAAAAACTGTATGTGTAAATGCCACTACGTCGAGGAAAGCGTGGAGTGCCTTTAATTTCGCATCACGGTTTTGCGTGGACAAATGAACGGCAACATGATGGAAATGCCACACGCCACGCAAGTCAGGGATGCTTAATTTCCTTACACTCTTTTTAGCCAGTGCACCACGCTTTCCTTGACGCAGAAATGCTGGCAAAAGCACCGTTCAATCGTCAACGAAAGAGTGTACGTGTAAAAGGTCCTATTAAAAAACATGTCAAATTACATAAAAATGGACGTTGCCAAGCGTAACCAATTCTTAACTAGGTTAGGTTATGTTCTAATGGCAGCAGTTAGACCACTTACTTAGGCCCATAGGGCCCCTAATTCTTAACTAAGATATGTATAAATTTATTTGGTGCACCAGAATACAAAATTAAGAACTACTTATAAATAAGAAGTTCTTATATAAAACGTATTTTAAGATCCGTTGAAGAAACCGGGCGTAAGTCAATTATAGAAATCATAAAAAGAAGTGCAGAATTTTACCTAAAATTAATGTTTAGAGTTAACTCTATAATTGCTCGGTAAATAATGAGTTAAAAGTCATAACTTGTTACTTTATCTGCTACTCACTTAATAATTTTAATAGTTTGTGGTGTTGCATTGCAACCGTTGACACCCGATGATGTCGACTGGATTGATTGAACGTCAGATACCTGAGATCCGCTGGACTGTATGGCTCTATGTGAGGGTGAATGTGTTGAAAATGACAATCTCATCTGCAAATAATTGAATTTAAAAAATTAAATTCAATGTAAAATTCTATGAGGCAATGTATACAGTAGGGCTGCGGTTATCCGGATACATATTATTTGGATAACGGATATTCGTTATCCAGATTTTCCGGATAACGAATTTTTGGATAGTCCATAACAATATATTCAAATATCTCGGATATCCAGATAATGCTGATATTCGGATAATGCAAATATCCTGATAATGCAGTTATCCATATTTTTTAATTTTTATGACTTATGGGGGGGCGCAACATGAAAAAAGTTGATAGTCGGGGGGGTCGCTGATTACGATTTTGAGGTCAGATTGTAAAATTCACATTAACGGATCCAATACACCGGGACGTAACTTTGAAAGATCAAAATCTTATTAGATTTTATTAAATCTCTGAATTTACAGGAATTTTCGTGTGTACAAAGTTTTAAAAAAAGTTCGCAATTTTTTTAAATCTTTCTGCGATCGCAATGGGAAAACGAGCAGAGTGTGGCAGAGAAACAAAAAAGCACCATCTTGGTCTTCTCAACGCGCTGAGGTAACGTTGCTTTTACGTATAGCTGCGGATAATAGTGGGGATATTCTAAATGTCCCAATTTGCGATCCGGATAATGCGGATATCCGGATAATGCGGATATCCAGATAATACGAATAACCGATTATCCGGATAGTTACTAGCCAAATATTCGATTATTCGAATTTTTTAATTTTATCCGGATATTCTGATACCACCAATATCCGGATTTTAATCGCAGCCCTAGTATACAGTGTCTCAATGAATTGTAGGGACAAACTTCTAGGGCTTGCAAATCTGAACAAAGCAAGCAACTTTTGTTAATAAATGTGCAGTCAAAAGAGCCTCTTAAAGATACTTTAAAAAGTACTTGAAAATGGGCAACCCAAATTGAATTTTCAATTATTTTGCACAGATCACAAGGAACTCAAATTCAAATAACGCCAATTTTGACACAATATTTATGTGATATTTTTTCATTTTCTTGCATCAATTTTCGTCGTAATGAAAACAAAGGGTAGGTAGTAGTTGCCTACATTTAGGCGCTTCTTGAAAAATCTTTGAGAATCTCCAGCCCCGAAGGAAGACACTTGACTATACATTTATTAACGAAAAATGCTTGTTTTCACGTACACTTTAAGCCTTAGGAGTTTATCCCTGCAATTTATTAACACCCTGTATATAATCCCAATATACTTACTCTAGTTGGTGTAGCCGGAGATGTATATCTGAATTTCGAGGGATGGTTGATGCTATTTGTTTGTACGGTGTAGCCCAAATTGGCCTCTCTCTGTAGTAGGGACGCTGTGTCAGCCAAACCTTTCGAGACTAGATGCTGGTGTATCAGTTGCATCAACTGTTTATCATTGAATTGAATTTTTGTTTGAGCTACAATGCTCGCCTGAAATAATAATGACACCAATATTACAAAAATGAAATATTTCTTTTGTCATTGAGTACATAGAAGATGGGTAGCAGTTAATGACTTTTACCTCTAAACTAACTTAAATTAGAGTAGAACAGCGTGGGGGAAGTGGATGGGGAACAATGTAAGAGTGTCGTGTAAAGTATGGGATGCGTCGGTGTTAATGTATAGGGTGGAAGTGTGGGGGACGAGGGGGTATGAGCTCATGGAGAGGGAGCAGTTGTAGTTCCTGAAGCGTATGTTGGGGGTAGAAAGGTCAACACCCGGATACATGGTGCTTCAGGAGACGAATAGAGAGAAACTAGAGTGTGAGGAAATGGTGAGAATGGCGAGGTATGAGATGAAGTTATGGGATCTGGAAAAAGAGAGATTGGGTGACGTGCATGAGTGGGAGAGAGGGTAGATGGAGGAGCGAGAGAAGGAGAATGTATGATAGGGTGGGTTTGTCGGAGGCGAAGGTGATGGAATAGCTGGGGAATGGGGTGAAGATGGATGCGTGGGTGAAGGAGAAGGAGGTGGAAGCACAGGAAAGGCAGGGGTGTATAAAGAGGAGTGAATACAACGATGGGTACGGGAGGTGGCAGGTGCATGGGATAATGCCGAGGTATTTGGTTGAGTGGGGATGGAGTAGGGAGAAAAGGGTGATGCTGGCGAGGGCGAGGTGTGGGTCGGGGGAGAGAGGAAGGAAGGTGTGGATGGGGGGGAAGAATATAGGAAGTGTGTAATGTGTGAGCGGGGGAAGGATACATGGAGTCATTTGGCGGAGGAATGCGAGGGGGTGAATGAATGGGAGTAAGAGGGAATAGAAGAGTGACGGAATGGATGAGAGAGGATGGCGCCAGGGTAAGGACGCTAGAGAAATTGGGGAAAGAG
The DNA here is from genome assembly GCA_932526585.2 of Philonthus cognatus. Lineage (NCBI taxonomy): Eukaryota > Metazoa > Arthropoda > Insecta > Coleoptera > Staphylinidae > Philonthus > Philonthus cognatus. The sequence goes on along the minus strand of OW052250.1, from coordinate 23,171,003 downwards.
AAGGAAAACAGGAGAAAGAAAGGGGGTAGCAATTAGTTGTAACTAGTAAATGGGCCCATTCAGCAAAATGTTCAACAATCAACATGTTTGGATTTGTTTGTGATGTATGTTGGTACCTAATGAACGGTACTTCAGTCGGTCTATTCCGTACGATTGCAAAAATCCCAAACACGTTCACGATTAACAATCCGGTCATCAGCGAATTCACCAACAGTTGGCAGTAAACTCTCAACTGTTGTCTCTGCTGAACGGGCCTAATATGTAATACATTATGCCAATAAAGGTTATTTTTTAGAGTAGAACATGTAATTAATTTAATTGGTAAATGAAACATACCCTATGTATATTAACTAAAGACACATCGGTATCACTATTAGTCTGGGTGGTCTTCCCTGATAACCTCTCTAATAATTCCAAAGCATACTTTTGGAAAGTAACATGCTCCTGTCGTTTTTCTTGCAGTATTGGGTCTCGCATTAAATCTGTTATAAAGAAAACATTTAGTATATTTTATTATTATGTATTAAGAATTAGTAAATGTTTTTAATTAATAATCATTCATGTTAAAGATACTTACTTTGTAATTGACCATTTTGAAATAGTGGCAGTTTGGATACAATCTGTTTCACAGTATCGGACCTCGCTAAACCGGCTAAGGCTTTACAAGCCAAAGTTCTCATGCAATCGGCATCTGTTATAGGTGTCTTTACGTTCATTAATTGCAGTAGGACCTAAATACACATGTTTTATGATAAACACGTAAAAAAGCACACATTCTCTACAACAAATCAGTAAATCGAAGGTAAAATCATCATGTATTAGATGTAGCAGATTAAAATAATACTTTTTATAAAACTCATACAGGATGCTTATGGGAGAACTGGAAATCAAGTAGAAAAGGAGAGACTATGGTTATGCTGTGGGGTAAGAGTAAGACAGAGGACTATATACACCAATCACCGGTCTCGCTTTTTGATGCAGCATCCAAACACGGTCACCAAATTTTATATAGGGACTGGCTAACTGGATATACAGAGAGTTTTATGTAACACTGAACATTTACATATTTTTTTTTTTTTTTGCAAAACACTTAGTTGTATTTTACTATAATTACAATCTGATCACAAATGGATCAATGAGTAATATTTAGCTAACTTAATTTACTAAAGGTAACATAATGATAATTTTTTTTTAAGTATCCATATGCATACGTTGCACATTTTTCGATGCTCGGTTTATTAAAAGAATTTAATTTGAAGCTTTAAGCGAGTGTTTTCCACTCCCAGGCTACGCATGAAGTAAAATTTCGAGTTTAGAAAAGCCTGAAAATTTGGTTTGGTCGCGTAGCGCGAAGCGCGGAGCGGCCAAACCAAATTTTCAGGCTTTTCTAAACTCGAAATTTTACTTCATGCGCCACCGGCACAAAACACTGACACATTACGAAGTTTAAAACACACCGCTAAATTTTACATTGAATCAGTGTTTTGTACCGGTGGCGCATGAAGTAAAATTTCGAGTTTAGAAAAGCCTGAAAATTTGGTTTGGCCGCTCCGCGCTTCGCGCTACGCGACCAAACCAAATTTTCAGGCTTTTCTAAACTCGAAAATTTACTTCATGCTCAACCTGGGAGTGGAAAACACTTGCTTAAAGCTTCAAATTGAATTCTTTTATTAAACCGAGCATCAGAAAATGTACAACGTATGCATATGGATACTTCAAAGAAAAATTCTCGTTATGAAAATGTTCGGTGTTACATAAAACTCTCTGTATATCAGGTTGGCTAATAAGTCATGGCGGTTTTTTTTTTTAGTTGAAAATGGTGCGGTAAAAATATAATATTTGATGTCATGTTATTTTAAAGAGAATTACTTAATCTACAAGATAGTGTATTTCGATTTAATATTCGAATTGATTTTTGTACATTTTCAGATCATTAAAATCGAGTGTCAAGTTGATAAAAATGAGCATTTCCGACACCATCTTCCTTTTGTATTTACTTAAGGTGCCAAAGCCGCTGAAGCTGCCTGAGAGATTTGCGCCATGTACGGTGAAGAAGCTACGCCTGAGAGAACGGCTCAGAATTGGTTTAAGCGATTCAAAGATGGCAATTTTGACCACAAAAACGTGGCCAAGTCCGAACAAAGCCCTGTTCAGTTCGATGAGGAGCGATTGAATCAACTTCTTCTCGAAGATCCGCGGCAAACGACGAAGGAATTATCGGAAAAAATGGAATGCGTCCTTAGTCAAATATCACTCCATGGGAAAGGTTTAAAAGTTTGGATCTGACTTAATAAAAAACCGCCATGACTTATGAGCCAATCTAATATATAAACTGTAGTGCGAGTAAAGTATTGGATAATAATAAATATTATACATCAAGTGAATTAAACAGGATTTTATTCATGAAAAGATTTTTTATTTCACGAGCGCCTCGGCGCGAATGAAATCATTTCTTTGAGTGAATAAAGGTGTTTAATTCACGTGGCGTATATATGTTTTTATTCAATTTTAAAGAAAATGTACTTTACATTTATTTTTAAATAAATTTTTTAACTCACTAGTGACCTAAAAAAATTTTAGTTCACTAGTGAATAAAACCTTGTTTATTACGGTTGCTATGGAGTTAATAATGTCGATTTAAATTAACAAAATTGAATAAAAATAATAACGAACTCAACCATGTTTCTTAAAAACGCTAAAACAGGTTGATTTTTGTTCATTAACGCGCCCTATTTTACGTGCCTAAAAATATTGTGACATCACTAGTGTTTGATGGGTGACTTTATCGGCAATTTTTTTAAACGTAACTTGTTTTTTTTTTATTCAGCAACTTTTGTATATCTAAAAAAATTCCAATGACTTCTCACGTCAAACACTAGTAACGTCGCAGTAAAAAAAAGAGTGCATTAATGAACAAAAATCGACCTGTTGCAGCACTTTTAACAAAACCGGTCAAGTTCGTTTTTATTTTTAATATTACATACTATACTCGCACCCTGTATAGCTGAATGTGTTTTATTTGTGTGAATATTTCTTAGTAATTTACAAGAGGTGGTCAAAAAGTAATGTTACAAAACCTGCAATGAAACACGTACATTTTCTAACCTTACTTTTTGATCAACCCTCATATGTTATAAAGAGTGATCAACAATGATTGTAGACAAGTTAAATTTCCCGCCGAAAAATCTGGGGAATTTGATCGCTCCAAGTTCATGCCAAGGAAAAATTAATAAACAGTAACTCGATTTGACATTAGCAGCGTCGTGCGTCGTATTTTGCCATTGTGTTAATTCATTCTTCGAATTAAGTTATTTTTCATTCTGTTTCATAGACATCAGTTCTTATCAGGACTACTTTGTATAAGTCTGTTTTGTGGTAAGTGATTTGCTGTTTTTAAGGTTAGAAAATTAGAAAATTTAAGTTTAATCCTAAATTTACAGATTTTAAGAGAATTCGCTTGTGTTTACCGTGATGTTTGCACCACAGCATGATGCTTTCATCCCGAAGGCTCATTATCGAAGTGGAACTATGAATGAAGATGGCACATGGACTTACTCATTACAATCGTGTCTGAATCAATTTATTCAAGCCTTCCCCGATGTCCACATTCCTCACAAAACATTTTCCTCGCATAAAACCCGCATTTGTTGACCGTTTTGAGGGAAAGAATTGTATCTGTAAGGGCAAGTCAGCTGGAAGACTGCCTATCTTAACAGAAGAGGTTGTTGGCGACATTCAACAACGACTTGAACAAAGCCCAACAAAATCTTTAAGAAAACTTTCAGCTCAAACGGGTATGTTCTTAATTTTAAGGTGCGCACAAATTTTAATGTTTAATCCTTTTACGGGAGTATCGTATGGAAGTTGCATAAAAACCGCAAAAAAAATTCTGCATTTGCACCCGTATAAGGTATCGGTAGTTCAACAACTTCAGCCACTTGATTTCCAAAAAAGAATTGATTATTGCAATTGGTTTAATTAGAATTTAAATGATAATGGTATGTTGGACAAGACCTTTTTTACTGACGAGGCGTGGTTTCACTTGTCAGGATATGTGAACAGCCAAAACTATCGTACGTGGGCTACAGAAAATCCTCATACTTTTATTGAAACGGATTTACATCCACAAAAAATTGGTGTTTGGGTAGCAATTTCGAGACGTCGGATAATTGGCCCAATATTTTTCAACGAAATAATCAATCGGAGCGCTACCGAACACTCATTCTAGATGAATTTTTGAATCAATTGCATGATGACGAACAGATAATGGGTTATTTTCAGCAAGATGGAGCCACTCCTCATACTGCGTTGGCGACATTAAATTACTTGAGGGAATTTTACGATGATCGCTTGGTAAGCGACGGATTATGGCCACCATGTCCGCCAGACCTCACTCCGTGCAATTTTTATTTATTCGGGCATTTAAAAAATAAGGTTTTTAAAAATCGAATGCATACCCTAAACGAGCTTAAAGCAGCAATTGAAGAAGAGATAAGGAACATAAATCCGGAGGAGCTTCAACGAGTATTTCAAAATAAAAACGTAGAGTTAACATTTGCCTAGAAAATGAAGGCCATCATTTTCAACATTTATTATAAAATTAGGGATGCTAACTCTACGTTTATTAAAAATACACAAAACCTTAACTGACTTCAATTTACTTTGTATATTTAATTAAAATTGTAAAAATTTTATATATAGTTATGATTAAATATTTAATTTATTTTGGGAAAAAATGTTTGCTACGCCAATGGAAAAGCAATCTAGGGGATTTTCTTTTCATATAATCAGTTGTACCAACATTTTTTGGCGGGAAATTTAACCTGTCTACAATCATTGTTGATCACCCGATAGTAAATAACCTATTTATTTCTTACCATAATTCCACTGGTTGACCTTACACAATCCCACACTTTCTGTATCAGCTCCTCGGAACTCTTCATTTTCGTTTTCTTACTGGGTGAATTAGTGTTCGTCACAGAAAGCCTGGATTTTCCTGAAACCTAATAATTGGAGGAAATAAATGATGGTTACCGTTTCTAGTACAAAGTTTACTTACTCTATCAATTGGACCACAAACACAATTCACTATTACTCGAAGGGCGGACTTCTGCACATCAGCGTCAGCCACAATTTCACCCTCGGCTGCTCCCAAAATTATACTAATACCTATAAATAAACAAAATATTTATCCCATCAAACACTATAGACTGCAGGGTGAACAGAAAATTAGTGAAAACCTTCTCCGTAGCACAATTCATCATTTAATTTTGAATAGTTAAACCTAATAGAGGAATATAAAAAATAAATAAAATAATTTAAAAGACAAACACCAAATTGTAGTTTCCTTGGTAAGCCTCACAAGGCCATTAATATTCTGAATATACAGTGAATTTTTCTTTTAGGTATACATATGCATACACTAAATTTTACAACATTCGTTGATTTTTGAAAAGGTTTCAATTCGAATCTTTAAACGAGGGTTTTCCACTCCCAGACTAAGCATGAAGTAAAATTTCGAGTTTAGAAAAGCCTGAAAATTTGGATTGGCCGCGTAGCGAAGCGGAGCGGCCAATCCAAATTAGGCTTTTCTAAACTCGAAATTTTACTTCATGCGCCACGGGTATAAAACAGTGAAATATCATAAAGTTCCAAATATACAGCTTAAGCAGTCTAATATGTTGACGTGAATAAAATGCGAATCAAATTGGGCGCTGAACCAATTGTTCAAAATAGTGATTATAGGCAACCCGATAACTTTAACGTATATTAGATTGCCTACAATCGTTATTTGTGTATTTTTCGAATTACACTTTAAATCAATGTTTAATACGCGTGGCGCACGAAGTAAAATTTCGAGTTTAGGAAAGCCTAATTTGGATTGGGCGCTCCACTTCGTTACGCGACCAATCCAAATTCTCAGGCTTTTCTAAACTCGAAATTTAACTTCATGCTTAGTCTGGGAGTGAAAAACGCTCAAATTGAACGCTTCAAAACACAACGAATTCCTTCAAATTTACCAGAACGCTGTTATCATCGGGATGTGTATACTCAAAAGAAAAAAGCCCTGTATGAAATTCTTTCATTGTAACAATATTTTCTGTATAGGAAGAAACAAAAAAATATTAAAATCATACTCAGGGGACCTGAAAACATAAAAGAAATACCAAAATTAGATAGTCGGATTAGGATTAAAACTGATTATAAGCAACCCAATAACTCGAATGTATATTGGGTTGCCTGTAATCACTGTTTTGTGTGTTTTTTGAACTTGACTTTGAACCAGTGTTTTTACGTGTGGCGCATAAAGTAAAATTTCGAGTTTAGAAAAGCCTAATTTGGATTAGCCGCTCCGCTTCGCTACGCGGCCAATCCAAATTCTCAGGCTTTTCTAAACTCGAAATTTTACTTCATGCTTAGTCTGGGAGTGGAAAACGCTAGTTAAAAGCCTCAAATTGAACGCTTCAAAACGCAACGAATTCCCATAAATTTACCAGAACGCTGTAATTATCGGGATATGTATACTCAAACGTAAAATGCCCTCTATGAAATTCTTTTATCGTAACAATATGTTCTGTACAGGAAGAAAGAAAAAATATTAAAAACTTACTCAAGGAACCTGAAAACGTAAAGAAATACCAAAATTGGATAGTTGGATTAGGATTAAAACTGATTATAGGCAACCCAATCGCTCGAATGTATATTGAGTTGCGTATAATCACTGTTCTGTGTGTTTTTGAACTTGATTTTGAACCAGTGTTTTATACGTGTGGCGCATGAAGTAAAATTTCGAGTTTAGAAAAGCCTGAGAACTTGGATTGGCCGCGTAGCGAAGCGGAGCCACACACATGTAAAACACTGGTTCAAAGTCAAGTTAAAAAAAAACACACAGAACAGTGAATATACGCAACCCAATATACATTCGAGTTATTGGGTTGCCTATAATCAGTCATGCTTTGTCTGGAAGTGGAAAACACTTGTTAAAAACCTCTTATTGAATCCTTTAAAACACAATGAATTTCCACAAATTTACCAAAAGGCTGTAATTATCGGGTAAACAATTATAATTTATGGGTAAATAAAGATTATTATTATTATGTATACTCAAAAGAAAAATGCACTGTATGACTGATATTTTGTTGATTTAACATTTTGTATAAATATTACAAACCAACTAAACATTGTATAAACATTAACATTTGTAATGTTTATCTGATTGTTGATAGAATTCTTTTATACAAAATATTACTGATTCTAGTCACATATTTGAAATTTCAACAATGTTGAGAGCTTTAATGAAAAACCATACAATATATCTTTATTTGGAATTTCTATTCAAAATTAATCAATAAATCTTATTAGAGATCATCTTATTTAATTAGGTGAGGAATGCGGACATCTGGATAGATAATTTAATGTCTGTGGAGTTCAAAGCCGTTGCCAGAAAAACATTTTTTTGGGGGATTACTGGTAAAAATATTATTTTTGCTCTTTTAGTACCGCTTTTACATACAATTTAGCATTTTAAAAATTTCGAGGAGGATTTGAATTCCCCTATCCCCCCCATAGCTACGACCTTGGTGGAATTTATCTGAGTGACTAATTAAGAAATTTGTATAAAAACTCTAGTTATTTCGTCATAATTTGAAACTCTAATTAGATTCAGACATCGAATAGGATTATTTTAATTTCAAATTCATTTGTTTTAAAGGATAAGTTCAACAGGTTGTAAATAACCTACCTAACGTGATGGTTTCCTCAGGAAGGTCCACTCTCTCGCAGAGCAGCATTTGTACTCTCGGCATCACACATGCAATTGCCAAGACGTCCAACGCACATCTAACAGTTTCTGCACGACCGCTGTAGTTCCACTCGTAAGCAAAAGCGATTATTTTTAAGAGGAGGGTGATGGCGCCCAGTTTCAGGAGTTGCTCGACCGGCGCCCAGTGCATGCGGTATGGCATACACTGCAACAGGGTTTCGATCTGCTGCTGGACCTCTTCCGGGGAAGACTTAGATGGCTGAAAAATTAAAATGTTTCCATTTCTGATTATCGAGAAATCTGAACATTTCTTATTAGAAAAAATGTACAGGGAATCTTTCTTTAAAGTATACATAATGCTTATTTCATTAACCTAGGCGAGAAATCAGAACACATTTGTGCTAATAACACCAAAAGTCATAAGATGTGACATGTTTAACTTATGAAAAGTGAATTATAGTAACGAAATGACATTTTTAGGGTAATCACTTAAGGGGTTATACCTACCTGCAAAGTTTGAAAAAATCGATTTTTTAATTTTATATTAGCCTTATACATCTTTGCAAGATTTCGTAGACGAAATTTTAAGTCATCCCGATGAAAATTGACGAAGTTACAGAGTTTTTACCTGCCGGCCGTTCCACAGATATAGTGGACTAGAGGCGGCTCGAGCGCGCCCGCTGTGTTGCGGACACAGCCGGCCGAAATACATGTTTTATACTTGTGTTAGTGACTCTAAAGGAATAATACGATCAGGGAATTAGTCTGTGCAACATAAATTTGCATTAATTCTATTTTTCCACAGGTATATGACACACGAGAATGCCGACCGACTTGCCCTCGCGGAGCAGCAAGCTTACGCTCGCACAAAAGAAAGCAGAATCTCTCGCCGACAGAACCAAATAAAAGTTTTGGGCGCGTTTCTTCAAGAGGAGGATGTTGCTTATGGTCCAGGAATTGATGATTCAGTGTAAGTACTGACTTTTATTTGAGTTATCACACGAAAAATTTAACTTCAAACTTTGAACGCGATTATCTCGAAACCACTTTTGCAAAGTCGGTGACCATCATAACTTGAGAACCGATGATCCAATTGACTTGAATCTTTTGTAATTTGCACTACAATAAATTCTGCACCCCAACACCTATCGGTAGAAGGGGCTTTCGATTATATATATATATACATATAAATTCTGCAGAGATTAATCATTCAGTTTAATTCTCCAATCAACATTAACATTTTTTCGGAATCATCAAAGTCAAATTTCAAGCCCAGCAAAATGCACTTTTTTTTTCAAACAAGCGCCATTTTGTTAAAAACCCTCAAATTCACTTCCTGAACGATTAATCTCTAGATTTTACCTTTCTTAATAATAAATCATTTGAATTTTTTATTTCAGATAAGTATTCTCGACGAAGGAGTGGTCACCGCAGACGGCCTCCCGAAAAAACCCCCTACTAGGAGCGCGTATCCTGGACAACCGACTACACTTTTTTAAGTGAAGAAAATATATTTTTGTAATCCTATGTACAGGCAATATTCTTTAGTTTTTCTAAAAAAAATTCCTAAATTTACCTATGAAAAACAGGCTTGCAGGTGAGTACATTACGTGGTTAAAAAATATGATAACAATAAATAAATATACAAAAAAGTATAGCCTTTAGTAAAAAAGTGTTTTTGTATATTTTGAATTTTACATTAAATCAGTGTTTTATACAGGTGGCGCATGAAGTAAAATTTCGAGTTTAGAAAAGCCTGAAAATTTGGATTTGCCGGGCTCGCTTCGCTCCGCCCGGCAAATCCAAATTTTCAGGCTTTTCTAAACTCGAAATTTTACTTCATGCTTAGTCTGGGAGTGGAAAACACTTGTTAGTATAATACTGGGGGACTTAAATTATAGTGGTTAAAAAAAATAAGACTTGAATCTGATTAAACATAACCTACATTATGATTAGAAATATGCAACCTAAGTCCACAAAGTGGCATCTAACCCAACTCAACAAAATTAATTCTAGCCTAACTCCATAAAATGACATTAAACCAATATCATTGTGATTTTAGGTCAATGGTCGATGTTATCATTTTATACTAATATGGCATCAAAAATATTATCCCTTTTTATCTCATACCATACCAGCAATAATGACAATGTAAGACATGATAACAAGACTGATTATTAGCATAAATTAACATTTTTTATTTTTAGATGATACTGTCATTTTACGTCGGTGCTGTTAGTTCACTTTCACACATCAATTTATGTCGTTAATTTGGCTCAAATTAGATGCTAATCTAATAAGGTTAGATATTTTTGGTTAATTGGGTCAGATTACTTGCCAATCTAAGGTTAGATTAGATATATTTTGATTAAGTTGATCTAACCTACGATAACCTATTTTGATTAAGTTGATCTAAGTCGACGAAAGAGTACATGTAAAGGGCCCTACTTTACACGTACTCTTTCATCGACGATTGAATGGCACACACCGGAAGTCGACGCAAAAGTGTACGTGTAATTGCAAATTTTGCGTCAAGGAAAGAAAAAAAAACTGCATGTGTAAATGCCACTACGTCGAGGAAAGAGTGGAGTGCGTTTAATTCCGCATCATCAGTGGACGAATAAACGGCAACATGATGAAAACGCCACACGCCACGCAAGAGTCGACAATTGCATCGACGTAAAACCGGGGCGCTTAATTTCGTTCCAATCTTTCTTCGAGGATTGAACACCACTCCTGAACGGTGTTCAATCCTCGATGCAAAAGTGGGGTTGAAAGTGTACATCTTTTAGCCGGTGCATCACGCTTTCCTCGACGCAGAAATGCAGGCAAGAGCGCCGTTCAATCGTCGACGAAAGAGTGTACGTGTAAAGGGTCCTGTTAGGTTAGATACAACTTACAACGGTAATACAACTGATATTAATGTTAGGTTATTAGTGACAGTCGTCTATCTCAATACGCATGGTAAACAATATGAAATTTCTCATATTATTCACAATTTTGATGTTTTATGTTAAAAATAACACTCAATCTCTAAGTAACTGTCATTTAACATAATCATACGATATCTAATCCAACCTAAAGGCACATGATATAAAGATTGTTTTATATTTTTGACAATTTTCACATTTTACGTTAAAAGCGGTCTCTAACCAAACATTATTGACCGTCGCCTAACCTAATCATGTAATAACTTAACCCAAGAAACGAACTAAAGCCTACATTAAATTTTTTTCACAGTATTGACATTTTATGTTAAAAATTACACTGAATGTGGAATGTTGACGTTTAACAATAAGTTGACTCGAGTCGATAGTGATAAGGGTCATAAGTCGACGCTGTTAGTTAGTTGACGGTTAATGTTGACGTCGATAATGTTACTTTTTGACAGTTTATATCGTGTGAACAATGGTTATTGTTAAAATTGACAATAAATGTGAAAATTTATAGATTGTCATAGTTCGTGTGATACTGGTCTCTTTTTCGGATTAAACAGGCCGTCCCACCTAATAAACAATTAGGGGGGTGGCGATTATTTGCGTACAGGAAAACTAACAAGTTGAACGTCCGTGTCCCACTCAATGAACAATTAGGGGGGTGGTGATTATTTGCGTACAGGAAAACTAAAAAGTTGAACGTCCGTGTGCGCCCCCTGAATACGCCACTGGACCGCCGTTACGATTTTCGTATTCACTGTAGTTGCTATGTGGGGGCTGGCAAAAAAAAATTCCAATCGGATGATTTTGAAAAAAGTTGCCCCCCCCCCCTTGGAAAACCTATTGGTACGCCACTGACCTTCACTAATGTGCCGTTTAACCCTCGACGTATGGCAGCGACTGTTGAAAATTCGAAGTTTTTCGGTGAACTATAAGCGAAACGGGGGCCCGTACGCCACTCCGCATGCGCAGGTTCGCTTTAGCTTTGTTCGAAGCAAGTCGAGCGTAACATTTACTGCGGAGGGCCGAAATCAGCATATTTTTATCTCTTTTCGTTCAGCCGCCATAATTGAAAGAAGATTGAAACTTTAAAATTAAATTTTAATTTTTCCCGGCTATATGCTATAGCCTATTCCGTGTGAAACACCTAGGACTACGTCCTGTCAAAATTTAGGCCTAAATCATCTTCGGAGATTACCCCCATATGACACTTTTCCCATAAGAACACATATAAATTTTTGCGACTTTCAAAAAATGTTTCGACCCTGAAGACGTCAATTCGAAACGTTGAAATTTTGATAAATTGTAGAGGGCGCGGATCTCTACCTGGGTTACTTTTGGTATTTTTAGCTCTGCCGGCTCGGGAGATACGGGCGTTTCCGTTCCCCCCATAAGAGCCCGTGTAACCTACTATTTTATTACATGTTACTATAGGATGTCATCGATGTCAAGTTGAAAGTAAAATATCACCTTTGTCATAAACTGTTTTGACAGTTGAAGCAAAATATACTCCAGTTTATTTTGCAGTCTAAAAATACATTGAGACTGAGTACATGACAAATACATTTTGAGCATTTGTACTCGAGTACTGCCCAGCTCTGCAGTACAATAAAAGTGTTCTATTCAACCTTTTAGCGAGTGTTGTCAATCCTTAATTAAGCATGAAGTAAAATTTCGCGTTTTTGCTTTTTTGAACTCGAAATTTTACTTCATGCGCCACGCGTACAAAACACTGAAATATTGTGAAGGTTAAAATATACAGCTTATGTTATGTTATGTTGCTTTGGGGTACGTAGGTATACAAAATATGAAATACTTGAAAGAAAAATTGTTTGTTTGTTTAACTCATTAACGGCCGAGCAATTATAGAGATAACTCTAAAAGTTGATTTTAGGTAGAATTACGCACTTCTTTTTATGATATCTATGAATGACTTACTGTATTACATACTGTGCATTTTTCTTTTAAATATACATGATGTATATGCTGTAAAATTTCAAGCATTCGTCGATTTTATATACAAACGTGCAGTATGGGGTTTAAAACGAGTGATTCCACTCCCAGACTAAGCATGAAGTAAAATTTCGAGTTTAGAAAAGCCTGAAAATTTGGTTTGGTCGCTCCGCGAAGCGGAGCGGCCAAACCAAATTTTCAGGCTTTTCTAAACTCGAAATTTTACTTCATGCGCCACGCGCATAAAAAACTGATATATTGTGAAGCTAGAAATATACTTACATTATTTTTTTTTAAATGAATAATAATCGAAATATTTAAACAACTAAATATTTAAATTCTTCTTCATACATTTTCAAATCAGAGCAAATAATATAATGTATCAAATTAATTTATTTAGTAATTCAATTAACCAAAGATGTATAATGTTGCATGTATGTATGCATCAATGGCGCTTAATGGGTTAATTAGAGCCCTGCACAGGCCGATATTTTTGGGCCCGGCTCACTAGCAAATCTCGCAAGCTCGGCCCGGTCGAGCAGTAAATAATAGAACAGGTCCGACCCGGCCAATATTTAGCCTGAATATTTCAAAATTATCTCGGAGTTTCAAAACACTAGCTAATAAAGGTTTATCACACTTGTAAATATATATTTACTTGTTTACAGATATAGTTTGCAATTAAAAATAAAAACAAACTTAAAAAAAAAACAGTCAGAGCCCTTATATTTTGGATTGGAAGCCCGGGGCGGCCCGCTTGAAAAAATCGTGGCCCAGGCCCCGCCCCGGTACCGTGCTCTAATTTCAATATTTTATACATTGTGGTGTGGCGCATGAAGTAACATTTCAAATTCAGAAAATCCTGAAAATTTTGATTTGCCAACCCACCACGCTCCTAATTTTCAGGCTTCTCTAACTAGAAATTTACTTCATGCTTAATCAACGAGTGAAAACACTTGTTAAAAGCTTTAAACTGAAAAAAAAACAAATAATACGATCTAAACAGTATACATAAAAGTATGTATGCTTGAAAGATAAATTCCTTGTATAAATTAACTTATGGTACCAAAATACCTTAAATGTAGGTTGATTTGGAAGCTGATCAACAGCAGTTCGTTCAGATGGCCTTAATTGCATTCTCCTGAGTTGCTCTACTTTGGCAAACAAATGTGCTTCTAGATACCTTTTGTACGCCACGCAAACATGCCTCACTATCTGCCTTGCCGCGCACTCGGTATCTTCATTCATAGGTGGGTTATCACTCGACAAAATTGGTAACGTAGCAATCTGGTTTAATGGAGAGAAATTATATGCAATAATTTATAAAAAATCAATTATGCGAATTAATACTTACGACATTGTGTAATTTCCTGAGACCGTCTTGAGCGTCAAACTCATCGAGGATAACTTTGAATTGGAAAGTGAGCCCAAAGAACATAGTTGCGTGACATCGACCAGAATCATGCGAACACTCCAACAACCACAAAGCGTAATTTACCAAAGTGCTGACTAATTGTTTAGGCAGTAAACAAACTCGCTCCATGGATTCCTCACAGTATCCCAAATAATATAAACAGATGGACACACCAGTTGCCGCTATCGATGGTCTCGGTACCTCGAGTAATGCCTTTATATGTGAGGAAAACATAAAATTGTAAACTTTGATACCATTTTATCAGTTAAAAGGTTAAAGTTATGTCATGTAATTACTGATTTATACACTTTAATTAGCGCTTACCTCTAATCCTCTGCATGTAATAAATTCAATAGAAAATTTTTTGTGGCACAATAGCGCAGCCAAATATTTTAACGCTTCAAATGCCAGTCTTGCTTGCTTTGTTTCTCTCACGTTAACGTACGACAATATTAGTTCCAGAGCGTTGTTTTCAAATACGTGACTAAGAAACTCTTGATATTCTCCCATCGGCGTTAAATACTTCAATATTAAAACCTGCCTTGTGGCCTGTGTCGGGGGGAAGATTTGTATGCTGCCGATCACGAAGCTCTCCAGTTCAGCCCACGAGGAATTACTCGACTCGTTAAAAATATGAGCTGTTAAAATATTATTGTTCAAATGAAAATCTATAGCGGAATTCGGGAGAGATGTCCTATGACTCATCGATGTGGAATGTGTGGTTCAAATTTTTTAGAGAGTATGTCGACAGTTGTCTCTGCAACGATTTTTCCTAGTTGTGTCAAATTTTGACGTTACATGACAATGTTTTACTGTTTAAGTCGCGAGTATCCTAGTGTTCTTTCTTTTAGAAAAGCTTTAAATCATAATTTCTTGTATATTATTTATTTTGAGTATACATATCCCAATTACGTGTTGTAGATTTTTAAATATTCGTTGTTTTCTTAAAAGAGGTCAGTTTGAAGTTTAAACAAGTGTTTTCCACTACCAGGTTAAGCATGAAGTAAAATTTCGAGTTTAGAGAAGCTCGAAAATTTGGTTTAGTCGTGTAGCATGGAGCATTTTCAAGCCTTTCTTAACTCAAAATTTTACTTCATGCGCCACACGTATAAGACACTGATTTCAAGGGAAGTTTACTAGTTCACAATATTTCAGTGTTTTTAGTGTTTAATACGCGTGGCGCATGAAGTAAAATTTCGAGTTTAGAAAAGCCTGAAAATTTGGTTTGGCCGCTCCGCGCTACACAACCAAACCAAATTTTCAAGCTTTTCTAAACTCGAAATTTTACTTCATGCTTAGTCTGGGAGTGGAAAACACTCGTTTTAAGCTTCAAATTGAACTCTTTAAAAAAAAGCTGTGCATATGTATACCTAAAAAAAAAAAATTATCTCTGTCTCGATAATGTATTTATTTATTTTATTTATTTATTTATTTATACAATCACGGAAATTACATTTCCTATATAAGATTGTACATCACTTAAACTAATATAACTAAATATAAAACATAAAACAATGAATACATAAAAGATAATTATGAGCCGTGCATTAATTCTAATATATAGTATCCAGTTAATCTCTGGACAATCAATTGAATTATTTAATAATTTGTAAAGCGCAGTTATAAGATGTTCTTTATTAAAAATTTTCATATCATCCGCGAATAATAAGCAATCAACATCTAAGTTCTCAACAATATCGTTTATGAAGCAGTTA
Source organism: Philonthus cognatus (assembly GCA_932526585.2). Lineage (NCBI taxonomy): Eukaryota > Metazoa > Arthropoda > Insecta > Coleoptera > Staphylinidae > Philonthus > Philonthus cognatus. The sequence continues at coordinate 23,155,223 of OW052250.1, read as the reverse complement.
AAAAGCAATGGACCTAAGACTGATCCCTGAGGAGCACCTGATGTTGCCAAAAATAAGTTAGATTTATAGCCCATATATTCTACAAATAGCGGTCTTTCAAGCAGGTAGCTTTTTAATAAATTGCAGAGGGCTAGCGAAAACCCAAAATTATACAGTTTGGACAACAAGATGTTATGATCCAACCTGTCAAAGGCCTTGGAGATGTCAGTAAACACGACATCAACCTGAACCTGGCGATCGATGGAGTTTGTTAACTGCTGCGTGTAGAGCATCAGATTACTAAGCGTTGATCGCTTTGGTCTAAAGCCGTGTTGATTATCAGCCAGATTCAAGGTAACAAATGCGCTTATTCGATCACGCAAAACAAATTCAAAGCACTTTGATAAGTTGGAAATGATTGCTATAGGCCTATAGTTGATAATCAAGTTTCTATCGCCCGACTTATAAATTGGAATTATGCGAGTCTTTTTCCACATATCTGGAAAAATACTTTGTTTTAAGCATAAGTTAAATATATGCTTCAATGGTTCTGATAATACGTAACGACAATCTTTTAATATGAGTGCAGGAAGATTATCTGGCCCAGAGCACAATTTATTACCCAATTTGCTAAGTGCATCTTCAATATCAGGTTGATCAAACCCTATTATGTGTATAGAATTATTATGTATTGAGTTTGTACAAGTGGGAGACGTAGCAGTAGCTGACTCAAAAGATTTAGAAAAATTTGCCGCAAAACTATTTACAATATCTTGGGCTGATGTTATATCACGGCCATCATAACTCATAGTCTGTGGTATTGCATAATTATTTTTCATTGTATTAATATAGCTCCAGAATTTTTTTGGCGTTTTACGAACAGAATTCTCGCAATCTTTAACAAACGTTGAGAAGTCGTGTTTGCTTAATATTCTTACTTGCCGCCGGAGATTAGATAGTTTAAGTCTGAAGAATTGAGATAGTGGATATTTTTTTGTCAATTTGAAGTATTTTTTCTTCTCTTTAATTTTATATCTTAGATTAGAAGAGAACCATATGGGATATTTATTTGATGGTTTACGAGTGAAGGGAACACAGACCTTAAATATAGAGTGCAGTTTTTCATAAAAACGCATACAAGCATTGTTGATATTGGTACAAGACATAACATCATTCCAATCAATGTTTGAAATTAATTCATATAATCTTACGAAATTGGCCTTTTTGAAATTAAACGATTTAAAATTTAAGTTTTGTGCGAATGAATCAATTAAATTAGGCATTTTTACGGTACAATCGATAGTAAGAGCAGGATGGTGAATGTCTTGAACTACAATAGGATCCATCATGTGATTTACAGAACACGTTAAATTACTAAATACCAGGTCAAGGATCCTGTGGTGGTGGTTGTAGACAGAACTATATTGATCAAGGCCAAAAAACTCTACACAATTTTTAAGGGTTTTCGAGCAAGAGCTAAGTTCAGAATTGATTACGTAATCATTTAAATTAAAATCACCAAACAAAATAGCTGCATTGTCTAGTAGAAATGGGAAGCTATCTAACAAGTTAGCAAACTGCGTTAATTGGTCAAGGCTAATTGGTGGTCTGAAATACACATTAATAAGGAACACTACAGTTCTTGCAATAACTACTTTAACAATTACTAAATCTACACAGAGGCGAGATAAGTTACTGGAGTCAAATAATATTTCAGAAGATTGAAGTGAGGATTGCACCGCAATCAATACTCCTCCACCTCTACTTTTATTAGTTAAGTCAAAGTTCCTGTCTTTGCGGTACACTATAAAATTTTTATCGAATAGTTCACTACTAGAAACATTATCGGAGAGCCAAGTTTCCGAAAAAGCTATGATAGAGAAATTACTAACGGCACTGTAGCAATACACATTATTACATTTTGAATTTAAACCGCGAGAATTTTGGTATTATACTGACATCATAAAAATTATTTGGGAAATGGCTTCGTTGTAGTCGAATTGATATCCTTAGCGGTTTGTCTGGTCCTGTATCGATGGTTGTTATTGTCTAGAAACGTAGACTCATTGGAACGGCTGGCGACTTGATATGAAGGAACCGGGTCAACATTCGCTTTTCCGGCAGCGCAAAGATTCGGAATTGTAGAAGAGTCGATTAAATCATTCACGTTGAAAAATGAATTCCCTATTTTCAATTTATTTCCCACGATGGAAGCGGATAGACCCATGTTTAAAGCCACTTTCTTGTTTTTTCTTAAAACTTGATTGATTGAACGATCTTCCGGAGACATATCTTTATTAATATAAATGCCAGTGTCCTTTAGAAGTTTTGCATTTTTCAGTACTAAGGTTTTGAAATCTGATTTAAGGAACTTCTCAAGCATTAGTCGAGGTTTACCGATTTACCAATGCGATAAGCATCACAGGAGTCACCTGTTATATCCAGATGAAGTTTATTTTTAAATAATTCTGTTATTGTTTCAGAGGGTATTTCATTGTCAGTTTCAGAGAGACCCGTGATAATAACATTGTTTGCTCTTTTTTGTTTGTCAAGAGCTACTACAGTGGTACGTATATCGCTGATTTCATTTTTCAACAGAGTTAAATCATTTCTTAATTGTAAGTTTTCTTGTTTTAGCGGCTCGATTAATTGTTCAAATAATACGGTAAAATGTGTAGTCAACTAATCCGTAATCTCGATTTTTAATATGTTAAACTGCGAAGATAATTTAGCAAAAAGTTCATTGTTGCTAATATCACTCATTGTGGATTGGGGAGTATACAAAGGAATACAGATAAACAAGGTCACAGTTCTTCACAACACGGGGCCTATCGTGTTGACTATAAGAAATTCACACACTAAGAGGGCCACGGGTAGGAAATTATTAAATAGGTAAACAAGACAGGCAACCCAATAAACAATTTCAACAACAAATAAATTAGGTTATGGAATTAATAAATTACTCAAAAAGTAATTATATTAATAATATGCAGCAGATTTCACTGCTGAACATGTACAATGAAGCTATATGAGCCAATTACTTACTCAGTTTAAAAAAATGGAGATAAATGCACCAATTACAGTATTAAAATTATAATATAAGAGCACGGTCACCTTGACGGTTTGGTCGCGATGTTCATGTATTAACAGATTAATCCGATCACTATTTTCAAAATCTACTGAATGCGCATTCGATTTAACTAACATTTTTGTTTGAGCTTACACAAAATCAACATAATTGCATTATTTATTTCTGTAAATACCTGAACTATTTAGTAGATGTTAAAATTGGAATTATACCACTTAAACTCACATTTAAAACGATTGTATAGATCTTCCAGCGCTATATGAAAAAAATGACTTCAAATTTGCAATAAATTTTTATACTTTTATAACACCATAAACCATAATCCTCAATAAAAGTATCCCTCAGCAAACAGCTTATTGCATGCTCGGCCGTGAGTCGGCTGCATAATTTCAGGTCCGTATTAGAACATTTCATTCCAATGACTGACGTAGATATGAAAAATGCACATTCGGTGGTATTCTCTATCGAAAACGTTAAATTTAACGTTTGACAGCAGAGTTAAATCTAGTCTAAAATAAAGGGAAATTGATTAAATTCCCTATCATTTTAATAGTTTTTGTTGAACTTATAATTTAATTTACACCAGTTGTCACCATTTATTTTAACGCGGATATCAATAATTAAATTTTAACGTTTTCGAGAAAGATAGTCCAATAAATGTATACCAAGGAAAACACTTTAATTTGCAGCTCTTACGATACAAACGTCAGTTATCTGATTGAAAGAGTTAAATGACGGTTGCAACTTGTTTTCTAGTCGATAAATTGTTTCATACTCTTATTAGCATGAAGTTCTGTTTCTTAACACTTCTCTATCAATTTACATCTTATTAATTGATACACAATCTACATCCAAAATATGTCACCCCTTTTGATTGAATTTTTGTTAATCGCATGTTATTTTTGTATGTATATAAAAGTTTTATAAAAATGATATATTTTTCTTGATAGTCGATAAGTAAATATTAATTTAATTATAATAATTTAATTAGTAATTAAAATTAAAAATGTTTCAATGTTGTATATACAACTGTATATATTATGTTTTATTAAAGCAGTATTTTCAAAAATCGTAATTATAGCCAAAATAACTGAAAATCAAATGAAATAATTTTGACATTTTAAAAATATATCTAAATATCATTTATTTTTCTAAGAAATTAACTAACGGCCCTAACTTTAACTTATACATTTTTTTATTTACAAAATATTGGTATTAAATATATACAATAATATTAATTACTCTTTTTAAATATTACAAAGTATCAATTACAATAATCGAACTCAATTGTCCATTAGCGTGAAATAGTGAATGAGCGGCTCTTAGCGATTATACAGGTAAAGGTTATTAAGAAAATTGTATTAGGGCCAATGACAGGATTATATGTATATAATCCTGTCATTGGCGGAATTAAAAGGTACTGGGGATATCCCAGATTAACTCAACTTCTGAACATCTCGACATTCCTTGAAAAACTAATGGTCAATTTGTCCCTTTATGCAATAAGGAACCAAGAGAAGAACTTCCCGACAAAATGATTGTTCATAACAATTTCTACTAAAAGTATACTTTTTCGTGTGATTTATAATACATATTTAGAGTTGTTTTTTTTTTCATTTTTATTTTTTTGATTATTGCTTTCATGATTTTAATTAAATAATCGATCATTTTAAATAAAACTGTGTTAAATATTTTCACAAAATATTTTTTACTACTTTTGAGGTGGGTCTCGGCATCCAACACTCTATACAAACAAATTCTATCAATTTTTTTTTTTTTTTTTTTTTTTCCAAAGTGAGTGGGTCGCTATACGGCCCTCCACTGCGACCGCGAGGGTCTATTGTGGCTAATTCTATCAATTAAATTATATTATAACTTATTTCTAAATGTATTTTATTGCCATCTTTTAAACAAAAGTAAAACTAAAATGTTTATTGCTCTTATGGAGGTTTTGAAACAACAGCTCATTTTATTTAATATTTAACTTAGAATAATCTAATTCATACACCCTATTTATAACAAGTATTTCAATCAATTAAAGTAATATCACACAGGTAAACCAATTCGTCTATACAATATCTCAACATTTATATGACATCTTTTTAGTGTGTCACAATTAAATTTATAATTTATTTTAGTTATAATTCCTTTTACGTAAAAACATTTTAAATTATTCACATAACTTCAATGTATAATGTGTGTAAATGTCAAATCTTAATTTTCATTATTATCAAAGATGAGCTAAAGGTAGGTATTTTCACATGTTTGATGGTTTGATAAATCACACAATTTAATATTAGTTAATGTTAAAAGAGCATAAATGTTTTGAACTTTTCATTCTTACACTTAAATGAACTCGGTTAAACAATCAACATTTTTAATCTCAACATCTCTGAACATTTTTTCTTCCGCTGTTTGCCTCGCGCCCCGGGGACAACACACCTTGTAGCGGCCCTGTTCATTTCGGTCATGAATTTTCTATGCAAATCATCTGGCCAGAGCAGGTTAGTTTTATTGCGGTTATGGTCATAAGCCCCCAATTATCATAAGCAAGTTAACCGCAAACTGAAGTCATTTTTTTCATATAGCGCTGGAACTACTATACACATTAATTAAAATGATTTGTGGCTGGGTTTTTGCAGATTTAGTTTTACAAAGCCATTGTCAAAATGTGACGTTTAACCTTAAAATTTTTAAGCTAGATACCGGAACATACATTTTCTCATGTTCCATCTAAAAACCATAGCAGACATATTATGAAGTTTTCTGTCTCTTTTCACACATGTAATCTGATGACATCAAACTATTTTCGTATTACATGCATTGATGCAGAACGCACTACAAATCAAGGAAACCATGGGACACCCCCCGTGAATCGTACCTTAATCAAATTATTGAAATTAATATAAAAAAGAAAAACTTACATTTGCTTAAAGAATTTGTAATTTCTTGTCTTGGCGAAGTCACGATGTTGTCTAACTTCATCTTTTTTCTTTGGTTACCCTCATTCTATAACAATTTGTTAATTAACATTATTCTTACAAATGTAGAGTTAAACTTACTTCATTATCAGTCGCTCTGGCAGGTGCTCCTCCTTGCTCCTCTGGCTCACTATTTACAGACTGGCTTCTCTTGGGAGAAAAACCTCCATTTTCACGTCCTACTTAAAATATAAATATAATACACAAAGATGATAAAATATTAGGTGTATTCATTTGCTCTGCATCAAGTTAAGCTGAGTGAAGGTTTGTGACTTCACAGTGCAAAGTGCATGAAACAAACGGTTTCAGTGCAAAAAGTGCTGCACTAGTTCATATAAAGAACAAACCTCTTCTTACTAATATACAGGATGATTCATAATAGGTACTTGTTCAACAGGCAATTGTAAGCAATAATAAAAGTCATTATAAATCAAAAGAATTTTTAACTTACCATTAAACGGTGGAGGCGATTTAATATCGGATTTATTGGGTGGCTTGGCAAGGTGACCAAAAGGCCTAGAAAAATTACTCGGATGCAAAAAGTCAGAATTGGTCTGTAACCTTTTTAGCCTTTGTAACAAAAGAGGCACCATCTTTGCATTTTGTTCCCTAAAAAATACACAAATAAATAAACAACTATGATTACAATTATCACTCATCATACCTAAAGCGTGTTGCTATTTCTGGAATTTCCATCGCTGCCGCCAATAAGCCAGTTGCGTAACTTTGCAAAGGTTCTATTGAATCAGTCGTCCACTTTATCAAACGATGAATTAAACCATCCATATCCGGCTAATGTAAATAAAAAGCAAAAAAATTATGTTACAAATAATGACCATTACAGAAAAAAAAAGAATTAATTATTGTAGCACCTGAAAAAATACAAAATTACTAACTTGAAAAACCACAGAAGTCTCCAACCCTGGCATTATATCTAACATCAAACGACAAGCGGCGATGTTCAGCTGATCGATATCCCTCCCAATAAGCCCCATTCGGCTAAAATAGGTGTCCCTTAAATAATCACTAACCAACTGAAAAATAACATATATATTAACAAACGATACCAAAAATAATCTAAAAATAACAACCTTATTCATAAATGTTTCTTTACGAAATAAGGCCTTTAAAATCTGCCCAAGTTTACATTCAGGATCCGTGCGAGAGGGGTGTCTCTCATCAAACGGATCCGGGTCCATTTTCAAATAGTTTTCAGTCTCTGTCTCGATAATTTCAGCCAATCTAAAAACAAAGAAAACCGTTCACAAGAACATATTCAGGGCTATTCAGAACACGAAATGTTAAATTTAACATGCATGTCACCATGACAGTCCAAGCGCGTTTAGTACTTGAATTGTATATTTAGATTGTGAGGGTATTAATACCGTAATCGGGGGGGAATCGAGGGGATTATGTGTTAAACTATGGTGAAATTATCACCTTGTTAGAGTTGGTACAGGATTGTGCGTTGGCTGCGACTGCTCGTCCTCCCAAGCCCGCATTAGGCCTGTCACTTCGGACATCACATTGGGGCCCTCCATTCTTGCTAAACAATTGTAAACTTATTCCTTTAGTGGAATGGAGCAAAAGCATGAGGTTGAAAACATAACCTAAAGTGTAATAAACATTGTAAATTAGTATAATGCAATATTGCTGCGCAATGAATGTTTATATGTATTCTGGAAGGGCTCACCTTTTGCAATATAATTGTGAATTCACTGTTTTACTAGAATTTCCGTAAAGAAATCCCAACTGAATATTAGCGACTTCTTTCATCAACTGTGTGTCGAATTTGCAGCCAACTTCGCATCGAGCAGGAGGAAACGCATACAAAAAATGCAGTGTTGCCACTGTTTACATAATTGTAAAAATAATCGATATTTTTCTTAACAGAAAAAATCACCTTAAAAAATAAGATCATTTTATACGATTATAATGTGGTTATGTTATTATATTGAAAATATTAATTAGCGAAATGTATTAAATAATTAATAGTCATAACACGCGGATACAGGTGACGTCACGAACAAACTAATAAATTCGTCATATTCAATTGAATAATTAGCTTTCAATTTATTTAAACTGTGACGTCACAAACTTAAACTTAGTTCAGCTTAGTGCAGTAAAAACAAACAAACCTTATATTGATATTTTTAACTGTGGTGAACCTACTTTGAGTACCTTGGTTATCAACAAATGAAGTTAGCTAGAGAACAAACGATTAGTAAATACAGGAAGCCAATAAAACGTAATGAAAATTACTAAAAATCTTTTTATAAACAAACTTTTGTTATTATAATAAAAATGAAATAATATTAAATTTAAGGTTATAACAAAAATAAAGATTAAGTTATCAGTACAAATGGACCATGAATAACATTATTATACCTATTGCATCAATGGACAAACAAATGGGTATATTTTATTTTTAAACACAATCTAAAATAATTCAAACCGGCAATGTTGAAATCGGTGTTAAATACAATACGCGGACCCCACGCAAGATGTTCACCCTATTTAATACGTTTCGCCTCAACTGATGTATCTTCAAACCTCGGAATAAACTATCAGAATACTCCTACATCGAAGAATCGTATGAAAGCCTGGCAGATTCATGCATACGGAGACATAAAGGAGTTGCAGTTATCCACATCAAGAACCCCAATCATTTCTTCATCGAGTGAATTATTGGTGAGGGTGTTGGGGGCCTCGCTAAATCCGATTGATTTTATGATGATGAGTGGATATGCGAAGAATGTGGCTAATTTGTTTAGGCAGTATGATTTGGAGTTTCCTTTAACATTGGGCAGAGATTTTTCAGGGGTTATTGTTGATAAAGGACAAGATGTCGGAGATTTTAAAGTTGGAGATGCTGTTTATGGGGTGATACCTTTTCATAAGCAGGGTAGTTTAGCCGAAGCTGTTATTGCTGATAGGAGTTTGGTAAGTAGATTAAATTAATTGGCCCTGTTCAGCAAACAGTTCAACATTAAACAGGTTTGGATTTGTTTGTGATGTATGTTGCTACTTAATAAATGGTACTTCGGTCGGTTTATTCCGTACGATTGCAAAAATCCCAAACACGTTTACGATTAACAATCTGATCATCAGAGAATTCCCCAACAGTTGGCAGTAAACCCCCAACTGTTGTCTCTGCTGAACGAACCTATTGTAAACATGTTTTAACAGGATTTCCACTATTTTTACATAATTCGTACCTTACAAATTCTAAAATCATTTATGTTTTTCATACATTGATTGTAGAATTGTTTTTTTTAAGATTTGTAAAAAGCCGCAAAGGCTTTCGCATACAGAATCAGCATCTCTTCTTTACGCGGCACTTACAGCATGGTCCGCTCTTTACATTACTGGCGAATTATGTTTACGTGATGTTAGAAAAACAAGGATACTTATTTTGGGAGCATCCGGGGGCGTTGGCACTTTAGCAGTGCAGATGTTGAAGTCTCAGGGAGCTACAGTGATTGGCACTTGTTCGACAAATGCTGTGCAATTGGTGCAATCGCTGGGCGCAGATGCCGCACACGATTATTCAGATGTGAATTTTACCAAAAATGTTGCAGATGTTGGCCCGTAAGTCAATTATTTCTTATCATTTTTGCAGTTATTTGTTTTTCAAAATGATTTTAATAGAATTTAATTGTGACTTTTCAAAAAAAGTAACACTCAAAAAGAAGCTACATCATTTACATATGAAGGGTTAAGGGGAAAACTAAATGAGTCCCAATTTTGAAATTTTACAAGGGAACGAAATGAAAATTTATAATCTGTATGTTTTACAGGTTGTGATATTTCTTTCGCCATATATAACTAGTGGTGACTCATTTAATGTTGCTTGTAAAGTTTGCCTACATGAAAATACTTCATCTAATCTACACGATGGCATCTAAAACAATTTTTTGTAGTTTTTGGACTCATTTGGTTTTTCCTCTTAAGGTTGCGGTTTATTAGAGTGAGACAGACTCTTTCCAGCCGTTGGCTAGAGTGAGAGAGACCTATGTTCCTATTTCCAGCATAAAAAGGTAAACATAAGATATAATGATTTTTTTTTAATGAATGTTGAGCTAATTAAATACATAATTTATGGACTCCCTTGAATTTTACGTAGCACAAGTTTTTGTTGCCCAAACATGATTAAATAAATATTTTCATGATATTTTTACAAAAAAACTAAATCTTAATCGTTTTAAATTGGCGACATTAAAATTTTACAAGTTTTAGCATTATTTTGATTTCTTATCCAATGTTGTCCCATAATCAGAACATTAATGGTGCTGGAACTAGTTATTACCCAAAACGTTGGATTTTACCCATAATAAATCGCAACTATAACCCTTCATATATCATGTTTCTTAGATAATTCTTATCTTTGATTGATATTTTAGATATGATATAGTCTTGGATTGCGCAAACGTGGGGTCGGATAACATACCGTCACTTTGGACTTACAACAAATACATTACATTAAACTCCCCGCTCGTAAAAAACACAGACAAACACGGCATTCTAGGTGGTTTTGCCATCAGTGCTAGGGATTTACTCTTGGAGAATATTCCAAAATGTGTATCTGGTAAAAGTGTACGTTGGGGTTTCTTCTATCCGTTCCCCAATGGTATACAGTTTATTGATAGGCTTGTCAAAGAAGAAAAGGTAATAAACAATCAATTTATTTCTTTGAGAGTTTATTAAATGTTTACCCTTTTTTTGTGTTTAGATTAATCCGGTTATCCACAGCTCGTTTAAATTTTCCAATGTGCCAGAGGCTTTTGAAGCGCTTACAGGCGGGCATTTGAGGGGGAAAGTTGTGATAGATATGAAATAAATGTATTGTGTTAATTTTGTTATTGCTGTTAAAGTTTGTTTAATTTAGAAAACAGGGAATACATTTGTTTAACAAAAATATTGGCCCATATGATTACTCCTTCGTTAAAACTTTTGTTGACTAAAATGAGTGGAAACATATTGGAAACAAACAAATTAACGGCTGTCTATAACTTACCTTCGGAAAATAAAATTCTGGTAGGGTGCTAGAGTTTGTCTCATATGTAGAAAGACCAAGGACCACAACAAAAATCACCTGATTAAATTACGCAACCTTAATGGCTGCCGAAATGGCAAAATAAGAAGAAGCACAACTGACGTTTGTTCTTCTAGTTATAAATCTGGTGTTTGAATCCTCAACAAAATGTTTGCTTATGTTTTAGCTGTGGAAACTTTATTGTGGTCTTTCTAGTTATGAAACAAACCGTAGCTAGCTGAGCCCAACAGTTTTCAAACATTGGAACGAAGTATTTACCAATGACTAACTAAAATACTAACAACCTTTGTTAAACACTTTCTTTGTAACCAGATGTACAGGGTGGTCACATTTGGGTGTTAGTATAGGGAATCTCGGTTTGTAGAAGAGATAGAAAAAAACAGATGGCGCATCCTTGATCTCTTTTTTAGGGATAGACTCAATAGTGAAAACAAAAATCGGCTATCGTTTTTTGTCCTCAAGTTATAGCCAAAAACTCATTATTTTCCATTTTCGATTTTTATTAATATCTCAGTTATTTATTGTTTTATTGAGATAGGAGTTGCATGTTCTTCCGGCACTTTTTGAAGGGAAATTGAATGACATTACAGAATTTCGATATCTTCAATAATAAACAAAAAGTTGTATTTTTTTAAATAGAAATAGTTGGCTTTGACATTTATAAATAGCTTATTTATTTATTGTAATTTATATATTATGGCAATCCTTTTCAACAATAACTTTAATTAAAACACTTGAATCTTTAGTGATTTTGAGTTATTATCACCTTCACGTAACTCACCTAATCGAACCAATTATCAATTGTTTTCATGATTTGTTTTAATAAACAAACAAATTGTTATTGTAGAATTTTTATCTTCATGTATGTGCTTGTGCATACTTTCAAATATTTTCACTGAAAAAAAATGGATTTTTAAATAAAGAAAATAGTATTACCAATTCCTCTAATTTGATGTTAAATTATTTAAGCATATTATGGCTTAATAAATGCAAATACATGTGTCTCAAAAAATAAATGGATATGCAAATCTATTGTGAAATTTAAACAACAAAAATTGTAATTGCTTAATGTTTAGATAAGAATTTAGTAATAAAATCCAAAACATTTTTATTCGAGAGCATTTTTTTAAAAATATATTTGTTTGCACCATGATATTATTTTTAATAATAATTACTCATTTTGTTGCTGTTAGTGCAGATGACGCAGATGTAAGTATAATATTTAAACTAAAATTTTATAAGGGTATAAAATAGAAAAATTATATAATGCAACAAACCATATTAATAAAAAAAAACATTTTTTTTATATTGAAAACATTTAAAATAGATCAAGCAGATTAACTTAAAAATATTAAATTTTAATTGTTTTTTAAAAAAACACTACAAATATTGTGATTATAAGAAATGTATCTTGTTATTAATATAATCTGTTAAAAAAAATGTGTATTTACTCTTTGCTTGTAATTTTAGATCAGTGATACATATTATGAAGATTATGGTGATGAAGGTAATTCTGTTTGCAATAGTTTGATTATTTTGTCTCTATAGATATAAGATTTTTAATTTGAGTTTCCATGCCCCAGGACTAATACTCTTTTTATGATCCCGGGACAAGTCTCGAAGATGCTGAAACCACGAAATAAATGGTTGTACTATACAGGGTGTCCGTATTTCGACAGAATGTAGGGGATCTCAGTTATTTGAAAAGATAGAGAGGCGGTTGCGTATTTTAAGGCTTAATAATAATCTGAAACGTATTTTGAAATATCTTTTTTTGTGTTCGAGATATTAACAAAAAACTGTTTTTTTTTAAATAGTTTCTTATTTTTTTATTCAAAAACTACTATATCTGGACATTTAGAACTTTGACAAGCACTTTTTAATGAGGAATCTAGTAGCATATTTGTTTTAGGATAACTATAACATCTACCTGGGGACCATAGCAAAGTTTTGTTTTTCTTATGGGCACCATTTTAAATTTTCATATTATTTGAAAGAATACTTTTTCTGAACTCAGTGATGTACCGCGCTCTTTAAATTTGATATTTAAAATTATAATGTTTTATTTTTTGCAAAGAGTGCCTTGGAAACAATGACGTCATATCTATTAATCAATAAAATATTGACAGCAGTCGATCATTGTTAGCCGTCGAAATTAATTAAAAACTGTCAATCTTTTGTATTTTTTTTTTATTTGTGGTGTGGAAGGGGAAATCCACTTACGGACAGAGTGTGGGACGCCTTCCAGTCAAAAGGCGACTGGAAGTCTACCCACTAAAACCCCTCCCACTTTACCGGCGTAGACATGCACTGACTTAAATTACAAAACAAACAATATAAAAACACGGCAAGTCAGACATTTAAAATCATTTATTTACATCTAATATCACACTAGGGTACTGTCCCTAGTGTGATATTAGATGTAAGTAAATGTTTTTAAATGCCTGACTTGTTGTGGGTTGTAAATGACCCTGATACCGGAGCCTATCACGACACAACGAATAACTAAAACTTAAATCTAATATCACAGATAAAACGACATCAGGGCTGTAAGAAAGACCCTGATATCGGGTCAACAAGGATAAACTATTTACAAACTTAACCTAAATACTTCAGAGTTGTAAACGGACTCTGAAGCATTTTACAAAGAGAGACACAATACAAGCTAAAAAGGGGCACCGAAGTTGTAAATGGACTTCGATGCCACTGAACATAAACCAGACACTACAATCAATAAATTATAATAAATTAACATAAAATAAACAACACAAACCCTAAATTCGGTTCAATAATTTTGTTTCACTTAGGAAATTTAAACATTTCTCTACGGACCCCTTACAATTTACCAATATTGACGCCACATCATTACCAAGCCTCAGCCTATTACGCTGACGTGCGTAGGCTGGACAGTCTATAAGTATATGCTCCACCGTTAACCGGTCGTGACACAAGTGACACTCTGGCGCTTCGTCGCCGGCGAGAAGATACAAGGAGGTTAAGTTGGTGTGCCCTATGCGTAAACGACACGGGACAACCTCCTCTCTCCTAGTAAGAATCACCGGCGATCGCCAGGGAGTCACGGAGAGCTTTATGGATCTGAGCTTGCTCTCGGAGCCATTCCAACTCTCCAGCCAATCCTCTACTATTTTCTCTTTGATGTACCCTTTAAGGTCGTCGGGCCTTACGGGTACATCATCTGTGTTGTCCGCTTCCGCTGCCTGACGGGCAGCTTCATCGGCCAGCTCATTGCCCTCGATACCTACGTGCCCCGGAGTCCAGAAAAAAACGACCGTCTTTCGTAACCGGGACATTTCGAATATCGAGGCTTGTATAAGCTAGACCAGCGGATCAACCGAGTATAGCGACGATATACTCTGGATGGCACTAAGAGAGTCGGAGCAAATAAGGAATGAGCTTTGGTGGTTCATTAAACAATATCGAAGAGCTTGGTATAACGCATATAATTCTGCGGTACACATGTTCGCCACCCGTGTAAAGACCACGAATGTGGCGTTCCATCGATGACGACGGAACAGCCCACACCATGGTCGGTCTTCGAGCCGTCTGTGTATAACCGCGGAGAGTCTGGGTATTCAGCGATAATGGTATGAAATTTGCCACTAAGAATGTAGGGACTAATATCGCTTTTTGTATGCGAGGTCAGAAATCCGACCTCGAATACCCTCGGTAGACTGATATGTAGACTCTCCATAAGCTCCTTCGCTCGGACGCACATCGGCCTACTGACGGTAGGTCTTCTTGCGTATTGTCTCTGCTGCTCTGTGACGCGGATGAAAAGTCGTCGGTTCCTGTGTCCCTTCCTCGCACGCATGGTCGCTGCATATTGCAATACAAAGCGGTTGCGGCCTGCATTTAGAGGGGGGACGCCCGATTCGCAGCAGAGACTCGGTGCGGGACTCGTCCGGAAAGCTCCAGTGGCGTACCTAATACCGGCATAGTGAACAGCGTCTAAGGCTTTCAACCAGGACTTCCTTGCTGAGGAGTATACTGCGCAACCGTAGTCAACTCTGGAAAGAACTAGAGTCGTGTACAGTCGCAGCAGTACTTCTCTTACAGCTCTCCAGTTGATGCTGGCCAAGCATTTAATGACGTTTAATGCTTTCTTAGACCTTTGGACCAGCTCATCTATATGGGCCCAATAGTTAAGAGTCCTATCGAGCCTTAGCACTAGAAATCGGATACTATCTACGACCTGTATCCTTGTGCCCCGAAGAGGCATTACAGGATCACGATGTGGACGTCTGAGTCGGCAAAAATGCACACATGAGGTTTTCGCTGCAGAGAAGCGAAAACCTCGAGACTCAGCGTCGCTGTTCACCTTGTCGATGACTGTTTGGAGTTGGCGATTAATGGCGGGGATGGTATCTCCCGCCATATATATCACCAAGTCATCGACATACAGACTTTTTTGTACAGGCGAGTTTACTGACATCGCGATGTCATTGACCGCTATAGCGAAAAGGATTACACTAATGGTTGAACCTCTGACTGTGAACGACAGATTGGACATAAAGGATTCGATGAAGAGGGGCAGACGGCCCCTCAGTCCCCATTGGTGTAATTTTTGGAGAACTCCATATCTTTAGGTCATATCGTATGCCTTCTCGAGATAAAAAAAAAACACGGCAACGAGGTGTTTTCTCTCTAAGAATTCTCGAGGTGGATTAATTGGTCAACCGTGCTGTGGAATTTTCTGAAACCAGCCTGGTACTTAGCCAGGAGACCGCGCGTCTCCATCATCCATACCAGGCGGTTGTTGACCATCCTCTCGAGGACTTTCCCCAAGCAGCTAGTAAGAGAAATAGGCCGGTGACTACTGACTGTGGTGGGGTCCTTACCAGGTTTAGGAAGAGACAGGATTATGGCTGTTTTCCATTGGCTGGGGTAGACGCCCCTGTCCCATATCAGGTTAAAGATGTCCAACAAATACTCTCACAATAGCCGAAATGCAGTCCATAAAGAGATAGAATCAGACAAACTCCTATCATAGTCAAAAGACAGTAATTAGGCCACTTACAGTCACAATAGTCAAAACACGGTCAATAAAGATACAATATGACAAAATCCTATGATACTGCAAAGACAGTCAAGCAATTTATTAAGATTCAAAATGTCACACCAATTTTTGTTTATAAACAAATACATTTTCTATCAGTACAGTAATTAATCAGCTGGATGTCCGTCTTCAGGGGTCATTCGTAAGCAAATGATGGGTCCTAGGAGTTGTCAAATGAGTGAGTTACTCAGTTGTTTCCAAGGCACTCTACAAAAAAACAAAATATTAAAATTGTACATATAAACTGTACAATAAACTATAAGTGTGGTACATCATTGAATTCAGAGAAACATATTCTTCCAAAAAATATAAAAATCCAAAATGGCGCTCATAAGAAAAACAAAAGTTGGCTATGGTCCCTGGGTAAATGTTATAGTTATTTTAAAATAAAATATGTTACTAGATTTCTCGGTAAAAAGTGCCTCTTTAATGTCAAAGTTGTAAATGTCGGGATTCAATAGTTTTTGAATAAAAAAATAAAAAGGAAATTTAAAAAAATCCGTTTTTTGGCAATATCTCAAAAACGAAAAAATATATTTCAAATTTGTTTTTAGATTATTATTGAGCCCTAAAATACGCAATTTTGTCAAAATTAAACCGACTCTCTATCTCTTCAAATAACCGATATCCCCATGCATTCTGTTGAAATACGGGCACCCTGTATACAATTTTATTTGTAATAAATACTTAAAAAAAACCATTTGGAAATAAAATGAGACCTATGGGATGTTGCATTTCAGGCATAACCACAACTGAAATGCAAAAATGTCCTTGCGATGCAGACCGGTTTAAATATAAATTTAAAATTTCGGGACTTTTCTTGTCCTAGGACCAGATTTTAATAGTGATATCCAGGGATCAGCCCGGTATCAAAAACCAGGATTGGAAGCCCTATTTACACGTATAATGTCTGCTTTGTCTGTACGGAATACTTCAAAAGGCAATGAAACTTAAAAACGCATGTTTAAAAAAGATCAAAATTTCTAGACCGCATCATCAATGGTGAAGCAGCCGATGAAGCTCAATTTCCTTACCAAGCAGCTCTTATTATTCGCACTAAGTATGGAACTGAAATGCTATGCGGAGGAGCACTTATCAGCGACCGATGGGTTTTAACTGCTGCCCATTGTGTTCTAAGGTAAACATCACATTAATAATAAACACGACCATGGGTGTAGCCAGAATTTTCACAAGGAAAGACATATAAAACGTCAAACATAATAATTATAATGTATAATTTCAAAGTTGCCAACCTACAATATTTTCCATGGCACTCTAGAGATTTTATTTTATTAAACATACTATATATAGTTCTTAATTTTGTATTCCGTTGCAAAAAACAAATTTATACATAACTTACGTACGAATTGGTTACACTTGGCAACGTCGCTTTTTTATGTAATTTGACAGGTTTTCTAATGTCAAATCTATTTCTAACGGTTATCCACCTTAACCAATTGTTTAATGTCATCGAAAAACCAAAGGAAACGTGGGAATTTTACAAAAGAGTAGCGCACTCTATTAGCGTCCCTTGTGTCGATCCATAAAATAATGGAAAATATAACACGCGGCGACCAATCGCGATGAAGAAGAAGCTTGGGAGCCTATTACACCAACATTTAACGAAGATAAATCTAAAACACGCAATGAGAAATAGTGCTGCTGAAAATAAGAGAGCCAGTTTTAAAACTGAAGGAGGATTTGTTGGAAAATATTTAACACACTTTCTTTCGTAAGCCTAAATCTGGAAAGAAATAAAAACTGCTTGCATTCATACTTTTCGAAAAAGTTATCCCGTTGATAAATATGATAAGGTATTGCTGGCAAGTTAGTTTCTCCTTTACTATCTACCATATCCAGTTGAAATAACACTTGAAATAATTCATCTGCCATTTTACAAATTCGCATTGATTTAAGTTACTCTGACGTTTAGGTTAGAATCAGCTTCTTAAGATGGCAATTTTGGCATCTTATAATTTAAGACCTTCTTATGACTTTAAGATCTGATTTATAGTTAGTGCAACACTTTAAGAACGTCTTATTTCTAAGATCGATTTTATCTAGATAAGATGCGTTGGAGAAACCGGGCCTAAAATACTCGCGACCTAAACAGTATGACATTTTCATGTAAGGTAAAAATTTGACACAACTAGGAAAAATCGTTGCAGATACAACTGTCGACGTACTCTCTAAAAAATTTGAACCGCACATTCCACATCAATGAGTCATAGGATATCTCTCCCGAATTCCACTATATGTATATTCTTGGCTACCAGCAACGGCTCACAGGCTAACTTCAGGGTCGGCCACAGCGCCAAGGCACACAAAATTTGAGGTTGGGATCGCGCTTTATAAATACAAGGAATTGCACAACAAAGTCACCTTTCAATAAGTGATACATAGTACCTTAGGTCTCTGGCCGACCCTGAAGGTAGGCTGTGAGCCGTCGCTGTTGGCTACCAAAAAAATCAAATAAAATTATGGTCGTCGTATCTGGAACATGAAACAAAAATATGAATCCTTTAAATTCACACAGTGTCTGTAATTGTATTTAAAGTTTTAAGATTTTCATTGACTTTCCTCAACCCCGACTTTCGTCAACCCTGACCCCTCTGCTCGTGGTAAAATACAGGATTTTAAATCAAACTGCATATGATTTCAACCAGCGACAGCTCGCAGCCTAACTTCAGGATCGGCCACAGCGCCAAGGCACACAAAATTTTAGGTTGGGATCGCGCTTTGTAAATACAAGAAATTGCACAACAAAGTCACCTTTCAATAACGGATACATATTACCTTGGGTCTTTGGCCTACCCTGAAGTTAGGCTGTGAGCCGCTGCTGATAGAGTAAGTAGTAGAGTATAATAGTAGAGTATAGTAATATTCTTAATCTATGTTTAAGCGCAAAATCCGCAACTGTAATCTTGGGATGCAACAATTTAACCGACACTGATTCTGAATCAAGAGTTGAAATAGAGTCATCTCACATTATAAAATATACCCCGTATGGCAGATTCGCCCTGAGCAACGACATCGCTGTGATTAAAATGAACCAATCCGCTCCGTTCACGGAAAACATTCAGCCGATCGATTTGCCGGAAGACGGCGAAAATGTTTATCCCGACGAGTTCCTCACTGTCAGCGGTTTTGGAAAAATTGGAACTGGTAAAGTGCGGTTAACGCTCGTTTTTTCGATAATTTCTATCTTTTTTGTTTATTTGCAGACCACAATGTGTCAAGCCCAATTTTAAACTACGTAACACTGCGTTCCATAAGTAATGAAGAATGCATGAAAACTTATGGGAGACTTTTAGTTCAGAAAACAAACCTATGTTGTGTAGGTGCGGATTTCAAAAGTACTTGTAAGGTAATAGATATTAAATATTAAATCTACGGTGGGCACGCTGCATACAAGGTTTCAACTTTTAAAGTGCTTTCTGCTTATACAGAATCGGTGCACACTAAACGGGGTTACAACCAAAAATTGGAATTTTTAAAATTGAAGTATTTTGAAGTAGTCATTACCATATTTAATTAAATATGTTATTGATTACTTCAAAATTACTTCAAAATACTTTAAATATTAGAATAATTTAAAAATTCAAATTAGATTCAAAATATTCTTCTTTTAGTTACGCGAAGTGTTTTCTATTAATTATTGTTGTAA
Source organism: Philonthus cognatus (assembly GCA_932526585.2). Classification (NCBI taxonomy): domain Eukaryota; kingdom Metazoa; phylum Arthropoda; class Insecta; order Coleoptera; family Staphylinidae; genus Philonthus; species Philonthus cognatus. Next base: position 23,135,375 of record OW052250.1, on the reverse strand, counting down.
TTCCTTTCTTCACTGATTATTAGTGAAGAAAGGAATTACAACAATAATTAATAGATTCAAAATATTTGTTTAGGGCGTACCGATTTTGCGTTACCAGAAAATACTATTAATCTCTAAACTGCAGTTCAAAATGACATTCATACACAGAGTTTTATGTAACACCGAACATTATCAATGTTCATTTTCGTATATTCTACAGCCTGCACATAAATGGTTGTCGTTATGTAACCATGTAAAATATTTTTATGCCGCTCTAGTAAAATGGGTTGAATTGTTATCTAGGCAACTTAATTTACACACTATGAATTTAGCAATTAAAGTTATATTCATGCTACTGCAAATATTATTTGCTTCAAATGCAATGAATGGTTTATTGACCAAAATATAAGACAAAAGCTCGAATTCAAACCTCACATCTAGTGTTTATTGAATACATTTCAGACAAATAAAACAATTAAAATAATAATAAACATAATTATAAGTACTGAAAATGTTCACCATTCGCCTGTAAACACATTTGAACCCGTCTTCTTTTATTGTCAAAGATATTGATGTGTTATCGTTTGACATGCAGTTATAATCGCTGCCCTCAATTCTCTATGTAGTCGTTGTCGAAAAACTCTGTCTTTCAGGTATCCAAAAATAGAATAGTCCAGCGGACTTAGATCTGGAGAACGTGTAGGCCATAATCCTTGACTAATTAGTCATCACCAAAAAATTCTCTAAGATAGTCCAATGTGGCTCTAGCTGTATGAGCTGTCGCACTATCTTGTTGAAAATATCCGTTCTGTAATTCTTCATCGTCCAACTGGTTTATAAAAGGATTGATAAGTTGTTGCCGATATCTCTCACCATTTATTGTGCCATCAAAGAATACCGGCCCAAATATTCTACGGCGAGACACTGCTAGCCAAATTCCAACCTTCCAAGGATGTAACGGTGTTTCAATAAAAAGGTGAGGGTTTTCCGAGTGCCAGAACCTATAGTTTTGCGAATTAACATATCCCGAGAGATGAAACCAAGCCTCATCACTGAAAAACGTTAAATCCAGTGTTCGTTCTTCATTTAAATTTTCTAAAAACCATCGACAATAATTCATTCGGCGTTCCGGATCAACTGGTAATAATTGATGAACCACAGACAGTTTATAGGGATGTAAGTTCAACCTCTTCCTCACAATCTTTAGCACGTGCTCGAAGAAATTGCAGTTTGCAAAGCCAATTTGCGAATAGATTTCTGCGGGCTTACAGCGAGTCGTTGTCTGACATCTTCGACAACCTCTTGTGACACAGAGGGCCTGCCTGACGATTTACCTCTCTGCACACTACCAGTTTGCCTGAAACGATTCACTATTCGTAGAATATGTTTTGATAACACCGAATATTCAAATTGGTGATCCGGAAACTTCTGCTGAAATTCTCGAACACACTCTGGTATTGAATAGATCCATGCCCCATTTTCTAATCGCCCATTCCGAAAGTACGACTCGATTATGAAAGCATTATTCTCATCAGAATACATTTCGATAAATTGCTTTATTTTTGTTTGTTTGACAGACGACAGTAACAGTTTAGTTGGTGCAGACACTCACTCAGTGCTTGTAACCCCTGGTAAGGCGGCAACACAACAAGACTGGGAAATCTCAAAGAAAATTGTAACCTTTGAACGAATCAGGTGGGCAATAGGTACATTCCACCGATACAAATCACCAGGACAAGATGGGATCTATCCAGTGCTCTTGCAGCAAGGGCTGGACCACCTTCTACCGGTGCTATGTAAACTCTTCAGGGGCAGCCTGGCACTAAAACACGTGCCAACTACCTGGAAGAAAGTCAAAGCGGTCTTTATCCCTAAGTCTGGGAAGGACTTAACCCAGCCAAAAGGTTACAGACCAATTTGCCTGACATCGTTCCTACTTAAGACGATGGAAAAACTAGTTGAAAGACACATAAGGGAAACCTCACTTCTAGAGAGGCCGCTCCACCCCTTTCAACACGCCTTTCAAGCTGGAAAATCATGCGAGTCTGCCTTACACCAACTGGTAGTTAAGGTAGAGGCCTCGCTGAAAAACAAAACAGTGGCTTTGGCTACATTTTTCGATATTGAGGGAGCGTTTGACAACACCTCTATCAGAACGATCGTAAGAGCAGTCGAAAGTCACGCTGTGGAAACCACGATAAACTCGTGGCTACAATCCATGCTGACGGACAGACTAGTAATTATGGACCAATTCCAAGAAAAAATCAGCATAAAAGCCAAAGGTGGATGTCCTCAGGGGGGCGTTCTATCCCCCCTTCTATGGGACATGGTGGTGGATGAGCTACTCACGTTACTAAACGACTCAGGATATTACGCCCAGGGATATGCGGATGACATTGTCATTCTCGTCACGGGAAAATATCCAACTACTATAACAAGCATCATGAACAATGCCTTGAAAACTGTAGAACGATGGTGTGGGGAGGTGGGGCTAAGCGTTAACCCCACCAAGACTACGGTCATCCCCTTCACAAAAAGAAGGAAATGCGCGGGCCTCAAACCCCCAACCTTCTTTAACCAAACTCGACAACTAACCAATGAGGTCAAATATCTTGGTATCTACCTAGATACAAAACTCACATGGAACCGTCAATTAAAGCACACAACCGACAGAGCAACAAGGACGCTAATGACAACAAAGCGTGCTCTGGGAAAAACATGGGGCCTTAATCCAAAAATGACTATGTGGATATATAATGCAATAGTAAAACCCATGATCACCTACGGATGCACCACTTGGTGGCCGAAAGTAGAACAAAGTACTGCGCAGGCAGCTCTATCTAGAGTACAGCGACTAGCCTGCTTATGCATAACTGGCGCACTGCGTACAACACCAACAGCCTCAATGGAAACCCTACTAAACCTCCAACCGCTGGACCTAGTGGTTAAAAGCGAGGCCAGACTAGGGGCATATAGGTTGAGGACAACTGGAAACTGGCACCCCACAGGAAACCACTCCAGAATAGAACAGGTAGTTACCAAACCTCTACTACAAATGGGAAGTGACTACATGATACCACGCTACTCCCTGAAGAGACCCTTCACAATAGAATGTGAGGGGGACAACGAGAAGCGCAATCCTTCACCTGGAACCCTGATCTGGTACACCGATGGGTCAAGAAGAGAAGGTGGAGCAGGCGCTGGGATTCACGGCGTAACTCCAAAATGTGACATCTATGTGTCTCTGGGGAGGATGGCAACTGCACATCAAGCCGAGATCTTCGCGATCAACCAATGTACCATGGAAAATCTGCGACGGGGATATAAGAGGCAAAAGATTCTGATCCTCACCGACAGCCAAGCCGCTCTAAGAGCACTCAACAGCTATAAGATCCAATCTGAGCTAGCATGGGAGTGCATCCAAAACCTGACGAAACTGGCGACGGAAAACACCGTAACACTACGCTGGACGCCGGGACACACAGGGGAGGATGGCAACGAGAAAGCCGATGCTCTGGCAAAGATTGGATCACGCAGACCCTACATTGGACCAGAACCAATGCTACCGATTCCCAAAAAATCAATAAGACCAAGCGCAAAAGAGTGGACCTAGAAAGACACACCGAGCGCTGGAAAAACCTGACAGGGCATAGACACAGTAAACTACTGATGGAAAAACCCTGCCAAGAACTAGCAACTGAGGCCCTCAGACTCAGTAGAACAACCTTAGAATAGTCACAGGACTGATAACTGGACACTGTACCCTAAGGAAGCACCTGCATAACATGAAACTGTTCACAGAAGATCCAATATGCAGACTATGCCTGGAAGAGGATGAAGACGCCTCACATGTACTATTCGAGAGCGAGGCACTTTCCACCTGGAGGGAAACAAACCTTGTCCAAGGGAATCCAAGCCACTTCCCGAAGGGAAAGATGATCGAAAGGCTGCTGGGACTAGCCAAGGAGACAGAGCTTTTTGATTAACTACGGTAACGGAAGAAGTACAATAAGCCACACGGCTGCAGAAATAACCCTAACCTCCGTTTCCTGCCCCTAAAAAAAAAAAAAAAAACAGTTTAGTTCAGGTGCACAATTTTAAAAAGGCGGCAAAAGTGAATTGAAGTGATTACATAATTCCAACCATTGATGTACACGCTGTATTTATCAAACCAAATCACGATTTGACACCTTTGATTTTTTAGGTTATGTGCAAATTGGGTTGCCTATACGACCATTAGAAATTGTAGCCAATTAATCGCAATTAATGCCTCGACTTGTAAATACAGGGGGGTTTCCTTTCAAGTATACATGTCCCAATTATATGCCGTAAAATTTTAGATAAACGTTGTTTTTCTAAAAGAGTTCAATTCGAACCTTAAAATGAGTGTGTTCCACTCCCAGACTAAGCATGAAGTAAAATTTCGAGTTTAGAAAAGCCTGAAAATTTGGTTTGGTCGCGTAGCGCGAACCGCGGAGCGACCAAACCAAATTTTCAGGCTTTTCTAAACTCAACATTTTACTTCATGCGCCACCGGTACAAAACACTGACATTTTACGAAGTTTAAAACACACCGCTAAACTTCACATTGAATCAGTGTTTTGTACCGGTGGCGCATAAAGTAAAATTTCGAGTTTAGAAAAGCCTGAAAATTTGGTTTGGCCGCGTAGCGTTTCACGCTACGCGACCAAACCAAATTTTCAGGCTTTTCTAAACTCGAAATTTTACTTCATGCTTAGCCTGGGAGTGGAAAACACTCGCTTAATGCTTCAAATTAAATTCTTTTAATAAACCGAGCGTTGGAAAATGTACAACGTATGCATATGGATACTAAAAAAAATGCTCGTTATAAAAATGTTCGGTGTTACATAAAACTGTATGTATTGTACTAATGTCATTTTGTGCTATGATTCAGAAATGCATTAAGATCCATCGGCTCCATAGATGAAGGGGGGGGGGGGGGGATTTAGAGGATCAATCCCCTCGCATGAGTCTTGAAAATTAGGACCATGAACTAAAAGGGTATTTTTCTGTTAACGATTTATTTTGTAATAATTATACTTCATGCGCCACGCGTATAAAACACTAATTTAAAGTGAAGTTCACCTGTTAACAGTATTTCAGTGTATTCAATGTTTAATACGCGTGGCGCATGAAGTAAAATTTCGAGTTTAGAAAAGCCTAATTTGGCTCGGTCGCTCCGCTTCGCTACGCGACCGAGCCAAATTTTTAGGCTTTTCTAAACTCGAAATTTTACTTCATGCTTAATCTAGGATTGGAAACATTCGTTAGACGAATCATAAACTTATTTTGCAGTTTTTTTGTTGTAAAATTTATGACTAAAATAAATAGAGTTGATGTTTTAGTCAAGTTTTGGCGTATAGAATTTTTTTCCACTTTGACTAGTTTTTAATTTGATAACGTTGAAAAAATGATAATAGTAATTTTTATGAATTTCATACAAGTAAATCTGAAGTTTAGTTATTTTTTTCAGAACAAGGTAGTTTACTGTTATATACTATAACTGAAAATCATACATTTTTCAAAAAATTACCATTTTTAATTATTCAGTCCAGAATCGTATATTTAAGTTGTGAGACCCCCAAATTAAACACTTTGATTAAAAGGCTTACCAAAAACCTATCGATAGTCGAATTTATTTTAAATTCTCAATATCCACTAAGAAATAAGTATATTTTAATATTCGACACAAAAAAATATATATAATTCTTTCACGTCTTATGAGCAGTGGCGGTCCTAGCTACATTTTTAAGTGGTGCGAGATGTCATGGTGGCGCCGCTTCAAATACAAAAATAAGAGCTCTTTTTCATTTTTGGCTGTTTTCAGCGCTGCCCCCATCATGGTGCCCGATGCGGTCGCACCGCCTTAGGGCCGCCACTGGTTATGAGACCCTAAAGTAGATTTGTATAAATGAAAATATTATATATAATAGATTTTCTTTTAAACATTTTTTGTATTTGTGTTTATTATGAAATCTTCAATTGAACACAATACGTTAAAAACGTTGACAGATTAAGATAACGTGTTAAAATTTAATACAGGGAATTTTTCTTTCAAGTATACATACGGATACGCTTTTTTAAATGAATTCAATTTGAAGCTTTAAACGGGCGTTTTCCACTCCCAGATTAAACATGAAGTAAAATTTCGAGTTTAGAAAAGCCTGAAAATTTGGCTCGGTCGCGTAGCGAAGCGGAGCGGCCGAGCCAAATTAGGCTTTTCTAAACTCGAAATTTTACTTCATGCGCCACGCGTATAAAACGCTGATTTAATGTGAAATGGGCTTTAACCAATTAACAAGTGAAATACTTTTAGTATGTCAATTACCAATCGTTTAAATGAGAAAGTGCTACGATGGACACATCATCTTTTTTTGTACTTGTTTTTATATAACTTTGAAAATTAAAAAAAAATAAATTCAAGAAACAAAATACTAACTCAAATCCCCCCCTTATTACAAAAAGCTATCTACGCCGCTGTTAAGTCAAACAATTTTTAAGTCAATCATAACAAAGCTATTTTTTTTATTCATTGAAGATAATTCTAGGGTGACAGTGGAGGTCCTATAGTAAGCACATTCAACGGCAAACCCAGATTAGTGGGTGTTGTAAGTTTTGGTTCGGTCCATGGATGTGGAGGCTATCCCACTGCATACACACGCGTTGAACCCTACAAGAAATGGATAAGAAGACGAACAGGGCTTGATCTTTAACCTATTATATTTACATACATAATTGAAAAATAAATGATCAATATAAATAACCCATTTCGTGCTTATTTTATAATGTAAAAAGTTTTCCAAAAACAACTCAATGAACAAATTAGATTTTAATAACGTTTGATCAACATTACACCAACATCAAACATTGCTTTGTTCAAAATGTAGTTTTTTTTTAACAATAAAATATGAAGCTTGCCGTATGCAAAAGGTCGTAAGTACCAAATGACATATTTTACAGGAGAAACATAAAACGTAGATGAAAGTACTATGGCACTTATGACATTTTGATAATTGAGTCCCTATTTCTGCCACTTGTAGTAGCTTTTTTTGTTTTCTTCCTGTTGCTAAAAGGTATTAGACAACTTGTCTATGACCAGTGAGCTTTTGCCGATTCAAGGGTATCAGCGAATTTAAATCCAATTATTAAAATTGGTATCTTCTTGGGAGTATGCTTACACATATCCCTACGCAAAACTCAAAATCGAGGTCCTTTCCAGAACCTCCACCTCGAGGGCGGATATCTTCTGGGTTTGTGGTAGTTTTGCTGAGTGTCATCGGATCTTCCGAAGGAAAATCAAAGTCGACACCACACAACGAATTGCATGATGATGGTATACGATTCGTTGTGAACTACTTGTAGTAGCACTATCGCTCCGGCATTTATGGGGTCGGAAAGTGATGACGTCAAAAATGAGTGGAAAATTCAAACGTGAGTCATACCTTGAAAACACTTACAGCGATTGTGTTCGTTCTAGACACTAGATAATGTATTATATTTAGCAAATCAGAGCAATTAAATTCTTGAATACGTAAAACTACGGTACAGTAAGCCTCCAAACATGACCTATTTTATTCTTGCCCTTATGTGCGTTGTTGCATAACATTGACATGAACGAAAGGCCATAACAATAACGAGGGAACAACAACGCGGACGAACTTCTGCGTGAAGCAGCATCAACAACAGCAATAAACTATGCAAAAGTAGAACCATCCCCGCGGTCCTTGAGTAGACACATACATAGATTCATAGATTAATTTAGATCGACGACTCCTAGAGGGCCTCACGATTCGTAATTTTAGTTTGGTGCATCACCCGCTGTGAGGGCGCTGCATTCGAAAACGTTATCTAGCGCGGGGTGCGGGCGGTATATTGCCTACGGGTTGTGCGGTGCGGGGGGTATTGAAATGGGAGGAGGGTGGTGCGGTACGGGCAGCACCACGCGGCGTTTGAATTGCCACGCGATGCTAGAAATTATAAATGCATAATTAAAGTACGAAATGTATATTGCAAATATTCAATACATGTAATGTTTATAACTAATTACAAATTAATTAACCACATATCCTCTCTACAAATATTCTTCTTCAACAACTTTTACTAAAGATTATATACACATTACAGGATTAAAAGATAAATTGTTATAAATAAAATCCAAAATTAAATATAGAAAAAACGTAAATCAAATCTAGAGAAAAATTGTGAAATACCTTTTTGTTGTTAAATGGGTAGAGGACAAGTATGAGGGTCACAATAGATCATAGTGAAGATCTCTTATTCGACCCACTCACTTTAATATTACAGTACATAATAGTAACAAAATAAATCAATGCAAAACATTATTAACCTAATATAATATACACTTAACATCCGAGGAAACAATGGCATACTTAGGGCTCACAACATTGCAACATCGTGTTATGGAATTAGATATATCTGTTTTCTTTACAAAATTTTAAACTGGAAAATCAATTCAAATCATATTATAAGTATGATTAAGTATTATGTGCCAATTAGGCATGCACGTAGCCTAATGGTACTGTATAATGCATATTCTTTGTCGAATTGTAAATGGCTTGTCCGTTCAGTAAAGAATAATAATTATTATTTTACCCTTTTAGTGCCTTAAAAATTTAAAACATTATCTAGTCTGAGATTCCCATTTTGTCTGAAGGCTCTAGATTGTACTATGTATATTGTTATCAATTCTAAGAAATAAGAACTTATCGTTGGTAAATAATAAAAATATACTATTGCTGATTTCATTTCTACAGAATTTTTTTTAAATAAGACTTGAATAATAATATAATCAACAATACATTTTTGTACGATCAATCAATTTAGGTTCTTACTAAATTTATCTGCAGAATCGTAGGTTGCTTTTACCATATTGATATGAATAAATCACTACCTATGTACTTACTAAGTAAAACAAGTGAAATTGCATGAAATTCTTACAGCATATCACCACAAACCCATGTAATGATAATAATTCAATCGTACAAAAAATACTATAAGTATCTTGAACTGTAAGTACTACCAGTGACAGATAATAACTGCAAGCAATTATCTTTGACTAATAAATCCTTAAAGTTCTTAATACTTGGTATACTATTTATTACTAATCAACAAAAAGTCATATAAATCTAAACTAACTTAACTTATTCTATTGGTGGATACTGTAAAGCTAATTTAATAGTATATAAATGATTCATCAAAACTGGTTTCAATATTAAGAGTTGTTGTTAATAATCTAAGGATAAATTAGTCCAAATTTTAAGATCTTAAAGTAATTTTTTACAAATATTTAAAATTAAGTATTAATGAGCTGTTTTCTTCTTGCAATAGCTAAATTCCGAGCTTTTATTTTTTTATATTTCATAAAGGCCAATTTTTTGACATTATCATTGATCTTTCCATGTTCAATTCCTTTCATAATCCTATTTAGGTTTTGTACCCACATGTGAATATAAAAGGAGATCATGTAATTATCAATAATATCTATCAAATTATGGTCTGTGCAGGAGAATAAAATATCTGAATTTAATAAATTAATTTGTGTTTTTAAATATTGAACAATATGACCAAAAGAACATATTTTTGGCAAATAAAAATGAAGGATTTGAAATGATTTTGAAACATATCGAAAAAAATTTGTGTTCGGCATCAAAAGAGCTTTTCTATTGTAATTCCTACATTCAATGTAGCAATGGAAAGACTCTTTCGTGTCGGACACTAACTCTTTTCTACATGTATTGCAGTCCCGCACTGTCTTCAATACATGTTTTCCCAAATATCCAGCTATGTAGGCATTTGTATTATCACGCAAAAAACTAAATGAATTTTGAAATGCAAACACATCAGGGATATTTGGAGGAGAATTAATAACAGGAGGTAAAAAATCATTACTTAATAATATTTGTAAAGAATTTAGTGCCCCTTCACAACCATCTTTTTCACAATTAAAATAAGGAGAATTGGTTGCAGTGAAATTATTAACCATCAGTGCTTTATACGATGCCTTAAAAGTGGAAGATGTTGGGTTTATATTTAGAGCACCATAGCTCCTTATATTTCCAAAGAAATTTTTTAAGGGGTCTTGATTAACGTTTCGGCTGATCCACTTGTGAGAAACTGCATTGCAGATCATCTATAGCAGAATCGTCCAGTTCACCCACATTAGACCAATCCGTGAGTGCTATAAACAAATAATATACTAAGATATATGTATTTATGTATTTTTTTTAAATTAAAATTTATTGAACTCAAATAGATTCGTTTACAGATAATTATCACAATTTCAAATCACATTTTTTGGTATCTTATTTACAGGATTGTAGTATCAAATAGTCAAAATTTTGAGTAAAAATAAGTACTGTTTCATGTTTTCCATTTCCATTAAAAAAATTTATTAATTTAACTTACCAATCGGTTCATCGAGAAATAATGTAGGTACACTCCTCGGTTTTAAATTAGTCTTGCTGGTCTGACATTTTGTGCTCTCAGCAAAGTGCTTGTCGCAAACAAAATATCTTTGCACCACTTCTTTCTTCAATTTTTGATTCAGGTCCTCCCGGCCTACGGCTTTTAACCACTTCTCGTAGACCTATACAAAAAATGAAGACTTAGATGTTGTCATTTAAGATTCTTATTGTTTTGTTTAAAGAAAATTTAGTAAAGTAAATAGAATAAAATCTGTATATATTTATGTTTCAATTAATCTTATGCAAAGCTTAATTAGTATTATTGTAAACATTTCTTAGCATTCTTATTATACCTAATAATTATATTAACCAAATATAATTAACAATAATTAAAATAAAATTGCTTTGGAAATTATTGAAGATTAAATATTTTGAAGAAATAGTTAACCAAGAAATTATTTCAACTGCCCAGCAATGTGTAAATATTATTATTATAACCAATTTATTTTATTTTTAAGTTTTAGTGAGATAACCAATTTGTCATATGAGCTGCAGATAATCCCTAAATGTAACACTTATTGTATATTTTTTTTAAATACAAGTACAAGCTAAAGTTTGAAAAAGTGTTATTTATAACTGTTGATTTTTAGTCAACGTGAGTTAATTGATTTATCAATCTACTGTAGAAATCATCAATTCATATATAATATATGAAATATTCGAAGTTGCTTGCAATATTTGCTATAGAAATCAAATCAGACAATATGAATTAATTTTACAAGTTATTTTAATAATGGGAATTACTAGTTAACTAAGTTTTGAAAGTTTATTTTGATCACTGAATTTAAACTGGTTTAAAATAACAGGTACACTTTAATAATAAAGTAAGTTTACATATTTAAATGAAATGATATAACAAATTAAGGCTTATCCCATTTTTCCGAGTAAATCAATGCATACGAATATTTTTTTCGCAATTGTTGCAAGACTTAATCGCACAATAACGGGTCATAATTATAAATTTATCACACTGTCTTGATTGAACGAATACAAAACAGAAAATAACTTAAAACTAGAAAATATTTCCAATACTTACGGTTTTGTTTATTTTTCTCCAGATAATTTCGTCTAATCAGCATTCTTGTGCCCACTTGGGCCATCAGATGTTGATTGACATATGTTCCCCACTTCCCGAAAACTACGAAATTGCGGGAAATTTGAAATTTCGACATTAGCGCCCTCGAAGCGGGTGATGCACCGAACTAAATTTATGAAATTACGAAATTACATGAAGTTGACGGGGCCTTCATAGATTAAATTAGATTGATAACTCCTAGGGGGCTCCACGTATCATGATTTTAGTTAACCGACCCACTCGATGGGGCGGCGCTGCAATCGCAAATGACGTCAATGGCCGCGGGGAGCGGTCGGATTTCTAACATTAACATTAAATTGTTGCGGTGCAGGGAACATTGCACGGTATTAAATTACCGTGCGATGCGAAAAATAACAAAGACATAATGAACATGTTAAATGTATATTTCATAATGTATTACCAACATATTTCGCTATATGTCAAAACCTTATCACAGTTTGTTAATTACATTTCAGTTCTCAGCAAAATAACTGCAGTTCGTCAAAAAATGCATCTTAGAAATGAAATAAGAGGACTCATTATCTGGAGAATGGATGCTGGCGTAAGTAGTGTTACATACAGTGAATTTGTCTTTAAGGTACGCATGCACAAGCTGTTAATTTTCAGACATTCGTTGTTTTTCAAGAGTTCAATTTAAAACCTTAAACGAGTGTTTTCCACTCCCAGACTAAGCATGAAGTAAAATTTCGAGTTTAGAAAAGCCCCGTGAAAATTTGTCGAGGGTCGCGCAGCGACCCGAGACAAATTTTCTGGGCTTTTCTAAACTCGAAATTTTACTTAATGCGCCACTCGTATAAAACACTAAAATATTCTGAAATTTATGTATATTCGAATTTCACTTGAAATCTGTGTTTTGTTTTATACTCGTGGCGCATGAAGTAAAATTTCGAGTTTAGAAAAGCCCAGAAAATTTGTCTCGGGTCGCTGCGCGACCCTCGACAAATTTTCACAGGGCTTTTCTAAACTCGAAATTTTACTTCATGCTTAGCCTGGGAGTGGAAAACACTCATTTAAAGCTTTAAATTGATCTCTAATAAAAACAAGGAATATCTAAAGATTCACAGAAAATAGGTTGAATTTGGAATACGTATACTTAAAATAAAACTCCCTGTATGTATAAATACAAATAAAATATTTCCAGAAGAAAGTCATCGTTACTGCAAAAATGTTCAGCAAAAATATTAAAGGGAAAAGTATTTGGTATATAGTGAAACTTATTTTGTAAATCGAGAAATCTAGGTGGAATTTCAGAATTACTTGATCCAACAACAACGGAAACATTCTCCATGGAAGTGTGCTCCTTGCCCGGTGTGAAGAAAATCTCCACATCTGTGGCTGTTTTATGCTTAGTACTTGAAGATCATTCACGAATGCTAGAAAGAAATAAAGAGAAATAATGTAGACACCCTGGTTTTATGTGTTTGACTGCAGACTTCATTAAAATAATACACAAAAACTATATAAACTTATAGTTTTAATTATTTATGTTAACGCCTATCCCCAAAGATTCAGAATTGCTTAATCCAACAACAACAGCGATATACTCCATGAAAAAAACCTGCTAGTTCAGTATGATGAAAATATCCACGACTATGGTTTTTTCGTATACTTGAAGATCATCCACATGTGCTAGGAAGAAATAAAGAGAAATAATGTAGTAACACCCTGGTTTTAAATTTGTATGACAGTAGACTTATTTAAAATAATATACAATAGGTTAAAATTTGAAAATATCATATATACACTTACAGTTGTAATTATTTATATTTATTAACGCTCATCTCGAGACGATCTCGTCTTATCGGCATTTTTGTGCCTTCAGATCCGACAGCTGTTGATTGAGAACGAGCCCGTTAGAAATTGCGGGAAATTTGAAATGCCGACATATGCGCCCTCTCATCGAGTGGGTCGGTCAACTATATATGTGAACTTACAGAATCATATGGAGTCGACTGGGTCTGGACACATACGCGAGTTCACCGCTAAAAAAACACAAATTCAGATGGAAAAAACTTAACAACGTGCGGCTTCAAGGCATACTTACCAATACCTGACCGCAAAAACACAAAGAAGTTCCTAGAACTCTCCAAGCAAAACTTACGAACACTAACCGGCTACATCACCGGACACTACAGCTTCCAAAAGCACCTCGCAAAAATGGGGATCACCAACGATACCGAGGACACAACGAAGAAGATGAGACAGCAAGGCACACACTTCACGAGTGTCCGACCCTGTCAAAGGGATAACTATGTCAAGGGAAACCCAGCCCAAATGTGAAGGACCTAGATGGAACTGATCCGTCGCACAAATATTGGCAATTGCCAATGGTGCGGAGTGGGTCTGACCATCAGGAGGGTGGCACTACAATGGGCCTAAAACTTGGCCTAAGTGGGCGCGGCTGCAGAGGCCCTCCCGACAACCAAGCCTTAATCCTTATGTACGTTGTCAATACTGCCAATATTTTGACAGTGTTTTCGAATTATGACTCACGTTTGAATTTTCCACTCATTTTTGACGTCATAATTTAGAACATATTCCGTATATAAAACGCATTACTTAAAAATTGGCACCTACGACTTTTGCATAAGGCACGCTTCATGTGTCAAAAAGAAAAATCTTATGACTAAAAAGTCAATTTATAAGAAATATATCGACCGAAAAGAACACACAAATAATAGGACACCCAGTATTTATATGTACGTGTATATACAGAGAATTTTTCTATTCATGTATACTTAAAAGAAAAAAATCTAATGTGTTGTCTCCTGAAATTTTGAATACGGGCATTTGAATGCATTATTTGGCGCTAAGTTACCACGCTCGTTTTTTGCATAACTGAGTCAATTATTTTAATGCACTAAATAACTGGGAACCCATCTATCACATCTTCATAAAATTCATTCGAGGACCGTGGTAAGCCGCGAAAACTTCTTGTGTCGTTTTAATTTTGAAAGACCTAAAACCATTCCTTTTAAGTAATGTATGCAATTCTGATGTATCGGCATTAATTTTTGTATTTTCTGCAAGGGCTCTTGTTGATAAAGTGTCATTTTCTGTTATCCTATTGCGAACCATAATTTCCCGCGTTTCAGCTTCTTCACTTTGACGCCTCTGTTCTTTTGAGCACTTACATGGTGGATTTAGAGAAAAAGTTTCCTCAAACAAATGTATAACATGAAAGACCAAACTAGTGTTTATTGTCACATCGTATGGTAAAACAAATAAATTATTTGCGATTTCATTCATGGAATGACCTTTAAAAAACCATTTAAAAATTTGAGTTTTCTGTTCTGTTGTTAACATTTTGAAAAAATAATTACCTTCACTTAAGTGTATCAAGTTCAAAGCTATCTGAGTCAAATTGACATGCATTGTGCTACAACAATCATGGCAAATTGTTATAGTAATCGACTTATTGCATATAGCACGCTTCATATGTCAAAAAGGAAAATCGTATGACTAAAACGTCAATTTATAAGAAATATACTGCCTTTCAAAAAAATCAGAACACAAAGTATTTATTGGACATTTTAATGAAATTTACAGAATTTGATCATGTAAATGAACTGCATCGATGATCAAAAAATCAATTGTTTTAGTTACTATTTAATGGAATTTTTCCTTGATTTCACCATTATGAAGAGCTGCTGATTTTTTAATGTAATTGCTTCTAATATCCAAGTAGCCTCTGAGTAGTTTGACGTTTCAGTTTGTAAAACATAAAAAGATGCCCCGTGTTCGTCGGCGTGCACACTATCATCATCTAAGTGAATTTGAAAGGGGTCGCATTATTGGAATGCGAGAAGCGGGTTTTTCGGTTCGTGCTATTGCTGAAAGGGTAGGCCGTAGTGTATCGGTGATCGTACGCTGCTGGTCTAGATGGTCCGAAGCTGGGGAGAATCGACGTAGACTTGGATGAGGACGACAAGAAGCACCACTGAGCGTGAAAATCGAGCTCTTCGTCTTACAACTTTAAGGGACAGATTTACAACGTCGCGGGCATTGGGAAATGACTGGTTGGCTCTAAATGGCCAAAGAGTATCCATGGCTACTGTTTACAGAAGAATCCGCAGTTTTGGTATAAGATCCTACCGTCCACAATTGTGTCTACCTCTTACTCCGCAGCATCGCAGAGCAAGACTTGATTGGTGCAGGGAAAGACAACATTGGACCCATGAATGGAATAACATTATCTTCAGCGATGAGTCTCGGTTCTGTTTATGGGCTCATGATGGTCGCAGAAGAGTGAGACGTCGACGCGGTGAACGCAGAATTTTACAATTTGCTGTTGAAAGACATACGGCTCTTACACAGGGAGTTATGGTTTGGGGGGCGATAGCATATGGTAGTCGGTTTCCTCTAGTTTTTTTAGAAGCAAGCCTTAACGCGATTCGGTATATTGACAACACTTTACGGCCAGTGTTAGCGCCCTATGTAAATGACTTGCGGAACCCCATTTTTCAGCAAGATAATGCTCGACCTCACACAGCGGCCATTACAAGACAGTTTTTTGATAGTGCCGAAATCAATTTGTTACCTTGGCCATCTCGTTCTCCAGATCTATCGCCAATAGAACATGTTTGGGATATGGTAGGTGTTAGAATAAGTAACTTACAGCGCCCCGCTAACACTGTAATGGAACTTAGAGGTCAAATTATCGAAGTTTGGAATGAAATACCCCAAGTCGATATTGACAGCCTGATTTCTAGCATGCCTCGACGTGTTAATGAGTGTTTGGGAAATCGTGGAGGCCCAACACATTATTAATTTTTATTCATTTGTTTTTTTGTTTTTCAAGTTGATTTCTTGATCATCAATACAGTTCGTTTACATGATCAAATTGTGTAAATTTTATTAAATTCGTGCAATAAATACTTGGTGTTCTGATTTTTTTGAAAGGCAGTATATATCGTCCGAAAAGAACACACAAATAATAGGACACCCAATATTTATATGTACGCGTATTTACAGAGAATTTTTCTTTTCGTGTATACTTAAAAGAAAAATTACCTGTATATATTTTGCTAGCGCCACGGGTCTCAATAGCTTTAAATCCGCCACTGATATAATAAGCCCAGAAAGGGAAGTGAAAATTATGTGCGCATTGATTAAAAAACGTTCAAAACAGGCAAGTTCGTTCAAAATTCATAAACTGCTAAATTGAAAGAGAATAATGCATTAACAATTCCATGTTTATCCCTCAATTATGTCTTTTCACTCGCTAGTTTTATACATTTACTAAACAAATTCTAAATTACACAAACATAAAGTCGTGAACAAAATATAATTATGCAAAGCTATAAAAAAAATCACATTAACGTTTTATTGCTGTAAATACAATAGTCCGATAGTCTAATAGTTTGCACATGCGCTAGTGTTGATAACAATAATTTAGTGGCACATTCCAAGACACTTTTGTATATAACGACATTTGTGTGGAGATGTTTGTTCGTTGTACGATGTATATAGGAATAATAGCTATTTTTTTTGTGTTTAGCGGAAGTTACGCAGAAGTAAGATTAATTTTGCAATTATTCAATAATATGTGCATTAGGGTAGCCCTTAGCTCCGACGGTTAAAATTGTGCTGCCCCATCCCCTACAAAAAAACAGCCTCTACAAAATTATTCAATAACATTTTTCATTTTTTTGACGCTTCTGTCAGTATGTTTTTGAAAAACGTTCAATTATCAACCTGTTAAAAATTAAACTTTTTTGCTCTACAGATTTATTTTATTATTAATAAACATTTTTTCTTTAACATTTTGCAATAGATGCAGTGAGTCGTGTTAAAAAAGATACAGAAAACATATTTTCTTTATCTCAATTTGTTTTCGAGAAATTTGCTATACACAATTCCAGACACGAAGTTGCCCCTCTTAAGCTCAATAGGACAACTTCTAGACAACCCTTAAGAGCCTGAGTTAAACTGTTATTGACAATATTTAATGTATTCATATTTTAGGTTGGTATTGTACCTCTTGAAAAGAATTATATATCAGGTATGCACTTATTTTTTATGGTTACTTAACATTATCAGGGGGATGGGCAGGGGGGCGACTTAGAGTTCTACTTTGTCCGACCTGTCCCTCAATACACTGGTATCTCAATATACGTCCTTAATGAGTTCCTGATTCTTAGACTTAATTAAACAGAACATATCGCACCCCTAGAACCCACTGAGCAAAGCTATTTAAGTAATGTTTCATCAACATTAAAACAACGTTTAATGTTGATATAATGTTAATTGTTTGTTTTTTGTTCAGCGAGAATAGTACTGTGACAAGTTAAAAATCACAAATTTCGGGAAAACGCATTTTGAAGTTTTTTTTTTTTTTTTTTGGCGTAGGAAGCGTAGTCCATTCAGCCAGAGGTTTTTGAAGTTTTGGGTTCCGAAAATTGGTAATAATATCGTAAATTTTTCTTTTTTTTTTAAATCGACTTGCACCCACCGATTTCTAAGGAATCTAGCCGTAAGCTCCACTAACAATGAGCACAAAAAACCTAAGTAAACCTCTGGCATGATTTTTGAAAAAAAAAAAAATAATAATTGTCACAGTAGGTACCAGAGCTGGGATGAATCCTCAAAAACAGGATTCTAATCACGAATCCGAATCACCTAATATGATTCGAATCACGAATACTCGAATAAAGGATTCGCAAGTGAAAAGTATGATTCGAATCAAAGATTCGAATCCTCATTTTTGAATCACGGATACAAATCCTTTAAAAATAAATTTGAATCTATTATTTGCAACCAGTAATATTTTATTCCATCAGTTTCTATTAACAAAAATGTACATTTACCGACTAAATATCTGATTAATTAAAATCATTATATGATTTTAATTAATGATGATATATGTGTTATTGAACTTCATTTTAAATCTGTGTTTTATACGCGTGGCGCATGAAGTAAAATTTCGAGTTTAGAAAAGCCCCGTGAAAATTTGTCTCGGGTCGCTGCGCGACCCTCGACAAATTTTCTACGCGGGGCTTTTCTAAACTCGAAATTTTACTTCATGCTTAGTCTGGGAGTGGACAACACTCGTTCTTAGAAGTTTCAAATTAAAGGATCACTCTAGATTACTAAGTTTATTACCATTTTACAAAGGCTACAGCTCGAAGAACCAATCATGGTCTTCGGAGACCGAAGGACTACAGGGAATCGAAGTTTATTTATAAGAAAACAACGAATATCTTAAGGTTTACAGCATGGATAGGAAAGAAAACATCCAATTTTGAAAAAATATCGAAGTTGGGTTGATTTTCAGTGCGTTTTTAACTTCACTTTAAATCAGTGTTTTATACGCGTGGCGCATGAAGTAAAATTTCGAGTTTAGAAAAGCCCCGTGAAAATTTGTCTCGGGTCGCTGCGCGACCCTCGACAAATTTTCTACGCGGGGCTTTTCTAAACTCGAAATTTTACTTCATGCTTAGTCTGGGAGTGGACTGTCAAGATTTTCTACATGTCGAGATTTTCGATATTTCTAGATTTATGTCGATTTATTCACAGTTTGTTATTGTATTAAATGCAACTTTAATATTAAATAAAAACGGTTTTTTTAGGAATAGAATATTCACCCATTAAGAGCCGACCAAATTATAAAGTTAACTCTAAAAGTTAATTTAATATAAAATTTTGAATCTTTTTCTATGATTTCAATGAATGATTTATTATATTACATACGTCGATTTTTTAAAAAAGTTAAATTTAAAATTCAAACGAGTGTTATCCACTCCCAGACTAAGCATGAAGTAAAATTTCGAGTTTAGAAAAGCCCCGCGTAGAAAATTTGTCGAGGGTCGCGCAGCGACCCGAGACAAATTTTCGCGGGGCTTTTCTAAACTCGAAATTTTACTTCATGCGCCACGCGTATAAAACACTGATTTAAAGTGAAGTTAAAAATGCACTGAAAACCAACCCAACTTCGATATTTTTTCAAAATTAGATGTTTTCTTTCCTATCCATGCTGTAAACCTTCAGATATTCGTTGTTTTCTTGTAAAAAAACTTCGATTCCCTGCAGTCCTTCGGTCTCCGAAGACCATGGTTGGTCCTTCGAGCTGTAGCCTTTGTAAAATGGTAATAAACTTAGTAATCTAGAGTGATCCTTCAATTTGAAACTTCTAAGAACCAGTGTTGTCCACTCCCAGACTAAGCATGAAGTAAAATTTCGAGTTTAGAAAAGCCCCGTGAAAATTTGTCTCGGGTCGCTGCGCGACCCTCGACAAATTTTCTACGCGGGGCTTTTCTAAACTCGAAATTTTACTTCATGCGCACGCGTATAAAACACTGATTTCAAGTGAAGTTAAAAATATACTATTAACGTTGGATATTTTTCATGGTTAAGTAACCAAATATTCATTCACAAATATTTGAATTATTCGAAAATTTCAATATTTATATTCAAATATGAATAATTTAGTGATTTAAATATTCATATTAGAATATTTAACTATTTGAATTAATCGAATTCGAATCCCAGCCTAAATAGCGATGATTCGAATTATTTAGGAGGATTTGAATCCGTGTATGAGGATTCGAATGCTTTTATAAGGATTCGATTCCTTTTATAAGGATTCGAATCCTTTTATAAGAATTCTAATCCTTTTATAAGGATTCGAATCCTTTTATAAAAATTCGAATCCTTTTATAAGGATTCGAATCATCTACGTCTGGATTCGAATACGAATCCTTTTAAAAAAATGTAACGAATCCGGATCACGAATCCGTTTTCACTAAAGTATTCGAATACCTCTGTTGAATCCTCTAAAAGGATTCGAATCCGGGAATCAAATCCTGAATGATTCGAATCCTGCCCAGCTCTGGTAGGTACTATCTTAGAAATTTGAATTATTGAAAATTTCTAAGAAAAGCAACGACAAGGAATAAAAAAATATACAAAATGTGGAAAATTGAAAACACGTTGTTAAATTTTCAACTTTTAATTATTTATGCGTATGTAGTGTGTACTTGAAAAACTGTACAAACTGGAAAAACTCAGTCGCAACTACTGACTTGATAATATCACGCTGCTATTTGTAGGGTCCCCTCCCTGGCGTAAAGTAGCACAGTACTTACCGCTCCCAAGCGTTAAGTATTGAAATTAGAAAAATAATGATGCTATACGAGGGTTGCCTTTTATATTTCGGGATTAGAGAACAAAAATAAATATTAATCATTGAAAATCGCTTTATTGTTTTTCAAAATATTCCCCATTAAGATCTATATACTTTTGCATGCGTTTGAACCAATTGTCGAAGCACTTTTGCCACTCTGATTGAGGTATCTCCAAAACATGCATTCTGAACGCATCAACCGCTTCTTCAGGTGTCGAAAAACGTTGACCTCTCATTTAATTTTTTACGGATGGGAATAAAAAGAAGTCATTCGGTGCCAAGTCAGGACTATATGGCGGATGACTCATCAAATCGATGTTTTGCGTGCTCAAAAATGCAGTTGTTTGAGCCGATGTGTGAGAGCTCGCATTGTCGTGCTGAAAAATGATCCGTTTTCGGCGGTTGGTTTTCCTTCTTGGATGACAACTGGCAAACAAATGGTTGTGAACCACTCAGAATTGAATGTTCTGCGTTGTTCTAGTGGTACGGTTGCGACATGTCCAGTTTTTCCGAAAAAACAGGCGACCATTTGCTTGGAAGTGCTTCGTGCGCGAACAACTTTTGTTGGATTTGGCTCATCTTGAAACACCCATACGGTCGACTGCTGTTTACTTTCGGGCTCGTACGCGTAACTCCATGATTCATCACCTGTCACGATGTCATAGACGTGTTTCGAAGCACCGCAATCGTTTTTTTGAGCATTTCTTTGCACCAATCGACACGAGCCTTTTTTTGAGCGATTGACAAATTGTGCGCGATCCAACGCGAACAAATTTTTTTGACGGTCAAATGTTCATGCAATATTGAATGTATGATGGTCCTACTAATGCCGACGGTTGTCTCAATCTCACGATAGGTCACATGACGATCTTGCAATATTTGTTTGCGCACAGCATCAATGGTTTCCGGAACAACAACTGATTTTGGACGACCTCCACGAAATTCGTCTTGGAGTGAACTACGACCTCGGTTGAATTCACCATACCATCGATAAACACTGGTCCTTGATGGAGCTTCATCGCCAAAAATTGAATTAAGTTCATACATGCACTGTTGTTGAGTTAATCCACGTCGAAAGTTGTAAAAAATAATCGCACGAAAATGTTCACGATTTAATTCCATTTTTTGGCCGAGATAAATCTTTTAAGTTAGTGTAAACGACACAGATAACGCTCATATGTCAAAACGTTTTGAGTACGTATAACCTCAAAAATGTCAAACTTTACGATAGAGCTCTCAGTTGCCAGATTGCAACACTAGGGTTGCCCAATCCCGAAATATAAAAGGCAACCCTCGTATTCTTGTAGAGCTCGTCGAGATCTACCTACCTATGGGAATAACCCAACAACAGGCTTTTTTGACTTGTCACAGTACTATTCTAG
Organism: Philonthus cognatus; assembly: GCA_932526585.2. Lineage (NCBI taxonomy): Eukaryota > Metazoa > Arthropoda > Insecta > Coleoptera > Staphylinidae > Philonthus > Philonthus cognatus. The sequence continues at coordinate 23,113,289 of OW052250.1, read as the reverse complement.
GGGTGGGATATATCAACTTGGAATTTTATCTGAGGTCTTTATTAATTTAATATTGCAGTAAAAATTTCTAGCCCGCATCTACTATGGCATCGAAGCTAAAGAAACCCAATTTCCCTACCAAGTTCTCATAAGTATTTTGCCTACTAGCGGAAACCCAGGTTTATGTGGAGGATCACTTATTAACCAGGAATGGGTTATAACTGCAACACATTGTATAATCGAGTGAGGATTTATAAAACGCGTATCTTAAATAATTATTCTATTTGATTAAAATAAATAAATCTTGAATCATTTCAGCGCAAAAGAAGTATTTGTATTTCTGGGAACCAACAATTTCACAGACCTGAGAAACAATAAAGATCTTGAAGTAATCAGCGCGCAGAAAATCAAAAGATACTACTTTTACAGCAGAACAACTTTACGCAATGACATCGCTCTGATTAAACTGAGCAAAGCTGTTAAGTACAAAAAGCATAAAATCCAACCAGTCAGCCTTCCAAAATTTGGCGACACTATAGGCGAAAACGAATTTCTTGTAGGTAGTGGATGGGGGAAAACAACACCAAGCAGTAAGTTTTGATCAGATCGATTAATACCGTGCGGTCATTTAAATGATGATTTAGAGTAGGCGGTATTTTTTTTGTGCGGTTGCTCAGAATGCTAATTGAATGATGGGATACATTTGAGGTTATGGTAAACTATGTGTTAACAGTCAGTAGTGCCAATCTAATTTAAAACTTAAAGCCTACTCTAGATCAGGGGTCTCCAAACTACGGCCCGAGGGCCACATCCGGCCCGCGGACAGATTTTGTCCGGCCCGCGGAGAGCTAGCATACTTGAAAACTCATATTTTTTATAGCAAATTAAATTTAGTTTACTGAAGTATTCTAATTTTAAAGGCTTATTGTTATGGTTTTGGCCCTCGGAACTTACTGGAGTAATCAGTATGGCCCTAAGGCTGAAAAGTTTGGAGACCCAGGCTCTAGATCATGTTTTTAACGATCGCACGGTATGAAAAACAATGCAGTAATTCTTTATAGATCCATATGCGAGTATGATGTTAAACTTCGCTGTATTTAAATCGATTTCGAATGATAAATGCCAAGAAACATTTCCGGATGCTATTAGAAAAACGACATTATGTTGCGTAGGTCATAAAGGAATGGAAAATATGTGCCAGGTACTGGATTTTAACATCATTGATATCCTTGATTATAATTATGATTTTAGGGTGATAGTGGAGGACCTTTAGTGAAAAATAAAAATGGTAAAAATATATTAGTCGGTATTGCAAGTTTTAGTACAGGTAACTGTAATGATGGAAATCCCACTGCATTTGTCCGAGTTGAACCTTACCTATATTGGATATACATGATAACAGGCTTAAATAAAAAATGATATATCTTAAAAAATAAATTATTGATGTAATTGCAAATTAAACCTATACTTGTTTTTATTAATGCTTCTTTATACGGGGTGTCCGTATTTCGACAGAATGTATGGGGATCTCAGTTATTTGAAGAGATAGAGAGTCGGTTAAATTGGAGCAAAGTTGCGTATTTTTGGGAGTAACAATAATCTGAAAACAATTTTGAAATATCTTTTTTTGTTTTCGAGATATCAACAAAAAACTAATTTTTTGAAAAATCGCTTTTTAATGTTTTTATTGAAAAACTACTGAATCTGGACATTTAGAACTTTGACAATATATAGGGACTTTTTAATGAGGAATCTAGTAGCATGTTTTTTTCTAAGATAACTATAACATTTACCCGGGGAACATAGCTAACTTTTGTTTTTCTTATAGGCGCCATTTTGGATTTTCATATTTTTTGAAAGAATATTTTTTTCTGAACTCAATGATGTATCACACTTATAATTTATTTTAGATTTAATATTTAAAATTATAATATTTTCTTTTTGCAAAGAGTGCCTTGGAAACAATGACGCCATATCTATTAATCTATAAAATCTTGACAGCAGTCAATCATTGTTAGCAGTCAAAATTGATTAATAACTAAATTTATTTTACTTTTATTATTATTATTTGAAAACTTTTTACAAAAAAAGTGATTCTTGCACCTTTTCGCTGCATCTCAATAAATATTGATCACCATCACATCTAAGTGTTATATATTTTTAACTTTATTGTAAATCAGTGGTTTATACGCGTGGCGCATGAAGTAAAATTTCGAGTTTAGAAAAGCCCCGTGAAAATTTGTCTCGGGTCGCTGCGCGACCCTCGACAAATTTTCTACGCGGGGCTTTTCTAAACTCGAAATTTTACTTCATGCTTAGTCTGGGAGTGGACAACACTCGTTCTTAGGAGTTTCAAATTGAAGGATCCCTCTAGATTACTAAGTTTGTTACCATTTTACAAAGGCTACAGGTCGAAGGACCAATCATGGTCTTCGGAGACCGAAGGACTACAGGGAATCGAAGTTTTTTTTACAAGAAAACAACGAATATCTGAAGGTTTACAGCATGGATAGGAAAGAAAATATCCAATTTTGAAAAAATATCAAAGTTGGGTTGGTTTTCAGTGCATTTTTAGCTTCACTTTAAATCAGTGTTTTATACGCGTGGCGCATGAAGTAAAATTTCGAGTTTAGAAAAGCCCCGTGAAAATTTGTCTCGGGTCGCTGCGCGACCCTCGACAAATTTTCTACGCGGGGCTTTTCTAAACTCGAAATTTTACTTCATGCTTAGTCTGGGAGTGGAAGACACTTGTTAGTTTAGAATACATCACAACTGTTAAAATATGTATCGTAACTGCCACAAAGAAAAACAACAACATGGCGATCTCATTATAGTTTAATTCAAATTCGTGTCTAGTTGGCACGATTGGTTAAATGTCGGCTTACTCCGACTTATGTCAACTGTCATTTCAGTTCAAATGTTAGCTACCGCCGACTTATGTCAACTGTTATTATAGTCCAAATGTCGGCTAGTGCCGATTTAAGTCAACTTAGTGTTGACATTAGAGTCCAAATGTCGGCTGACGCCGATTTATGTCAAGTTGACACGATGGACTAAATATCGACTGACGCCGATTTATGTCAAATTGACACAATGGACTAAATATTGGCTGACGCCGATTTATGTCAAGTTGACACGATGGACTAAATATCGGCTGGCGCCGACTTGTATGTCAACTATCAAAAAAGTCCAAATGTCGGCCAACGCCGACTTATGTCAAATTGATACAATGGACTAAATGTCGGCTGGCGCCGACTTATGTCAGTCAACCTAGTGATTTACAGTCATAATTTCATATTTTGACTATTGTGACATTATGACTGTAAGTCACTTGGTTAACTGTCTTATGACTATAGTAAAATTTTGTCTATTTATGTCTCTATGGACTGTATTTCGACTATTGTGGTATTATGACTGTAAGTTACTCGATTAGCTGTCTTTTAACTAATTAGTATTTTTTCATGAAATCACTATATTGACTGTATTTGATATAGTGATTCAAATGACTTACAATCATAACGACACAATAGCCGAACTACAGTCCATAGAGAGACATAATCAGACAAAATCCTAGCATAGTCAAAAGACAATCAATCAAGTCACTTACAGTCATAATATATAGGGGTAATATGTAAGCAAATTATGGGTCCTAGGAGTTGTCAAATGAGTGAGTTACTCAACTGTTTCCAAGGCACTTTTTACAAAAAACAAAAGCTTAAAATCTTACACATAAGATGTACAATAAACTATAAGTGTGATACATCATTGAATTCAGAAAAAAATATTCTTCCAAAAAATATGAAAATTCAAAATGTCGCCCAAAAGAAAAACAAAAGTTGGCTATGGTCCCTGGGTAAATGTTATAGTTATCTTAAAATAAAATATGTTACTAGATTTCTCGTTAAAAAATGCCTGTATAATGTCAAAGTTGTAAATGTCTGGATTCAATAGTTTTTGAATGAAAAACTAAAAACGAAATTTAAAAAAATCTGTTTTTTGACAATATCTCAAAAATGAAAGAAGATATTTCAAATTCGTTTTTAGATTATTATTGGGCCCTAAAATACACAACTTTGCCCCAACTGACTCTCTATATCTTTAAATAACTGAGATCCTCATGCATTCTGTTGAAATACGGGCACCCTGTATAGGGATTTTGTATACCTTGAAAATGTTCAGGTATTTATTGATTTTATAAAATTGTTCAATTCAAGGCATTTAACAAGTGTTTTCACTCCTTGATTAAGCGTAAAGTAAAATTTCGCGTTCAAAAAAGCCTGAAAATTTTGCATAGTCGCGTAGGGAAGCGGAGCGACCAATCCAAATTTTAAATTCCAAAACGCAAATTATGTGCTTAATTTTTTGGTTTTGTAAAATTTATTAACGCGAAATCAAGCATAATTAGTGTTTTATACGCGTGGCGCATGTAGTAAAATTACGAGATTACAAAAGCCTGAAAATGAAAATGTTTTTGAACGAATATTCAAATACATCAATTTTGAAAAATCCTAGCCTTATTTTGAAATTCACATTGAACCAGTGTTTTATACGCGTGGCGCATGAAGTCAAATTTTCAGGCTTTTCTAAACTCGAAATTTTACTTCATGTGCCACGCGTATAAAACACTGGTTTAATGTGAAGTTCAAAATAAGCTTGGGTCTTTTTAAAATTGATGTATTCGAATGTTCATTTAAAAACATATTCAACTATAAAACAAAAACAATAATAATTCTCTGTGCATTACATACGCTCAAACGTAAAAGATTTTTTTAACATTGTTTTTATTTATAAATCATTTCAGTAGTTATTTACACAAAAAAGTAGGTCTTTATAGCAATGACCGGAGCAACAGCACTACTTAGTGCTTCTTAAAATAAATATTTGTTGATTAAAATCAATGCAATCTTATCAGTATTTGCTTTGGAAACACCGGAAAAATCTGATAATTTGTTGTAATCAAATCAATCAAATTATAATTATCAGTAGACTTACGAAACTCGTATGATTGGACAGATTTTATGAAAGTATATAAAATATATGTGATAAATATAAGTATGTCACGAAATTTTTGATATCACAAATTTGAGGTACAAACTTGTGAAACAAATTAACCTAAATTAAAAAAATTGCTGTGAGGCTCTTGAGGAATGGAATTAACTAAAAACTAAATATAAGTAAAAATGAAATTGCCAATACTTGGTTGCAGAATGCTTTAAACAGCAAAGTGCGATTCTGTACGCAATCTACAACAAATTAGTTTTAGTTTTTGTAAGACTAATTTGTTGGAGATTGCGTAAAGAATCCCACTTTTAATGTTTAAAATCTAAATATCATGGATTTTGTTTAATTTGCGTTGTATTTAAATGCAGTTTATTTGAATTTAAGCAATTTGCTATATTAAGTTGTGTAGACATGTTTTTCTCCACTACCTTGGCATGAGATACACTTAATAATAATAATAATACTTTATTTATAGAATAAACCTTTTTACATTATTTTAATTATAATTTTACACACTTATAATATATATTTAACAATTATTATATAAACATACATATTCGATATAATTAATTACAATAAACTCCCTGCCCTGTAGAAAAAAACAATCAGCTTTAATCGTTTCATAAATGATTTAATAGATATACCGTACAGCTCAAAATGTGGTGATATACAAACCAAATTACATAATTTTGTCGTACGACAAAGTGCATTATTGCTCGTGTAGTTATTACGATGAACTGTTTTCCTAAAAATTAATTGTGAACGTGTATTAGATGGGATTAGAAACTTTAAACCAGTCAGTAATTCATTTAGTTAATGACGTATCATAGGACAATCTTACTTCCGCTAACAGATGAGGGTAGATCATAAACGTATGCCGTTCGTTTACTCACCATTGGGATTTTATAAACTATTGGAGATACAAATACGGTCAAATTAGACAAAAGTTCCTATTTCTAATACAAAATAAAACCTAGCGTCATTTATTTTAAATTTATTAACGTACTTTTATTTTGTATTAAAAATGGAAACTTTTGTCTAATTTAACCGTTTTCGTATCTCTAACAGTTTACAAAATCCCAATGGTGAGCACAATAAAGCAAACGAACTGTATAAGAAACAAAAGGAACTCTAGTGTACTATATCTTTTCAACTTCAAATTAAGACTATTCAATATCAAATTATGTATAAGCAATTTCAAATTGGGACTCGAAACATAGCTGTCAGTTTTAACATAATCAAATTGGGATTATACAACATTAAAATGAGAATAATGAATTTCAAATTGGGACTAAACAAATATAATTCAAGAAATAACTAGATTAAATAATTTAGCAAAAATAACGGAAACAATATTAATTTAACATGTTAAATATCTATATCTTAAATTTATAATAAGTATTAGGAATGTATTTTTGAATGTGAGCGACATATTTTTCACAATGTTTAACGCTTCTTGTACGTTCATTTTTTTAATAATATAAAACGATGACCTAAAATCGCATGTACGTAATGGAAGTCCCCATCAAAAATGAAGTAGTATCTAGTATCTAGAGAACATCACCAAAAAGGCCATGAGAGAACTTTTTGCGACCAGAAAAATGGTAGGACGCACATGGGGACTGAGACCCAGTATGACCAAATGGCTATACTATCAACGGGAGGGAAGGTACCCCACGCTGATTACCAACTAGCTCAGGTTGGTTGAGTTTATGAGAGATGAGCAACTAACACCAAAACACCAAAAAGGCCATGAGAGGATTTTTTGTGACCAGAAAAATGGTAGGACGCACATGGGGACTGAGACCCAGTATGACCAAATGGCTATACTGTCAACGGGAGGGAAGGTACCCCACGCTGATTACCAACTAGCTCAGGTTGGTTGAGTTTATGAGAGATGAGCAACGAACACCAAAACACCAAAAAGGCTATGAGAGGATTTTTTGTGTTTACGAGAGATGAGCAACTAACTTTTGAAACACATATGCTATTTGAAATAATTTATTTTAAACAAAAAAAAACAAAAAAAAACATTAAAACAACAAAGAATAAAATAGAAGAGAAAGAGAGAAACACAGTGCACGAGTTACAGGGCAAACTTGGTGTGGCGTCGGCGTCGCGATCGGGATTTCTACTAGTCCAGCGGCGGCGCGTGTCGTGGGTGTTTGGAAGAGGAGGAAATTCCCAAACACCTACTGTGTACATGCGAAGCCTATAAAAGGCAACGCACGGAGCAATTCGGGCAGCCTGTGCTTTCTGAAATAGAGCTCAAGAAAATCCCCTGGCTGAAACTCCTCAACTTCATAGAAGACACAGGAGTACACAGGGAGTAAGCCATCCAGAGGCGCACAAAAAGACCACGGAGACCGCAGTGAAGGGACGCTAGGCGACATCACCTCATGTGACAAAAAAAAGTCTTAGCTCGGTTTGCAAAATATTGTATCTGCCTTTATCACCTACATTTTGTAGTATCTAACAGACTTACTTTAATAGCTTTAAAATTTGACCAAGCAAGTTCATATTGTACAAAATACAGGAAAAATGTCTTTCGAGTATGCATATCCTGATGCATGTAAATTTTAAGGCATTTGTTTTTTACAGTTGAATCTGAACTTTCTAACGAGTGTTTCCACTCCCAGGTTAAGCATGAAGTACATTTTCAGGCTTTCCTGAACTCGGAATTTTACTTCATGCGCCACCCGTATAAAACACTGATTTAACGTGACGTATATTTTGAACTTCACTTGAAATTAATGTTTTATAGGCGTGGCGCATGAAGTAAAGTTTCGAGTTTAGAAAAGCCTGAAAATTTGGTTTGGTAGTGGAAGCAATTTCTTTTATATAGCATTAGAAAACAAATACAAAATATTAAATATAGTCAATGGAAGAGCTTAGTATTCATTGAGCATGATAAGGAAAAAAAAATCTACTATAAAAACATATCTACTCATAAATGTATAATTTACTCAATCTTGCCAATTCACAATGATACATAATAGATAAGTTTCAAGAGGTCGGAATTGGGTTACTTATTTCAGGAAAAAGAACCGATCAGATATGTAATCAGCAAGATATTTTTTTTATTTTAGAGCACTATTGTTCCTGATACGTTGTAGGTACGGTATATAAGGACATAATTTCGGTGGAAAATGCATCATTCGAAATGAAGTGCTTCGCAGTTTTAGCAGTACTCGCCGCTGTGGCTTGTGCCACCAACGCTGTAAGTACTAAACATGTATTTAATAAACTTGAAATAAAAACACTAACATTTTTTTCCACAAAAATTTGTATTTTGATATTTGGAGTACTAACCAATTAAGCAAACACAATTAAGTAATGTTTCATCAGCATTAAAACATCGTTTAATGTTGCTACAATATTGATATAACGTTATTTGTTTGTTTTTTACCCAGTGGGAAGTAATCAAGGAGTGGAAACACTTAAACTTTAAATTGAAAGTAATGAATGTATTATAAATAATGTATTTTACAGAACATCGCCACACCGATGAAGGACTTTGCTCCTGGACAAGGTAAGTTTTTTGATTATAAATAAAGATGTTACAAATTTACAAATCGATGTTTGTAATTGTAATTTAGGACGCATCATCAGCGGAAAAGAAGCCGCCGTTGGACAATTCCCATGGCAAGTGGCTATTCGTTTCTCATCCAACGGAATCAACTTCTCCTTCTGTGGTGGCGCTCTGATCTCTAACCAATGGGTTCTTACTGCTGGACACTGCGCTTTGGGGTAAAATACCAAAATTAGATTTACTTCATATTTAAAGAAAATTCATATAGTAGGAATATAGACAAAGCTTAAAATATATATTGGACAATTCTAAAAAATAACAATCTTTAATGAGCTTTGTACATTTAAAAGATTATATTTTATAGGGAATGTTACAAACTCCTTAAACTTAAACCATCTTTGCTAAATGTTGGAACAATTAAACTGTATGTAGTGTGAAGTATATCGTTGGTATCTTTTGTTTTCTAGAGCAAAGACTTTCATCATCTCTCTTGGTGGAACCACCCACACCGGATCTGAAGCTGGACGCATTGAAGTCACCACCAATACGGCCATTGTCCACCCCAACTACAGCCCATTCACTCTCAACAACGATATTGCTTTGGTTAAATTGCCAAATCCCGTCCAATTAACCAACAACATCCAACCCATCAGGCTCCCAACCAAAGGCAACCAAGTCGGCGTTGGCGAACAATTGACCGTCAGCGGATGGGGAAAGACCAGTGATGGTAAGTTAAAATGAATACATTTCCTTGTTATTGCCTAAAAAATCGAGAAACGTGCCAAGACAAAATTATTGCAAGGGTTTAAGACATTAAGAACAATGCCGAATTTTTGGTTAATATAAATTGAGGCACTTAGAAACAAATGGGTAAGTGCCAATTTAAAAAAATTAAGTACATGCAAGGGAAACAGTTTTTTTTTTGTTAATTAGCAAACAGATATTGAGCTTTCATTGATATGTACTGCTCCCCATATATTTTCTGTAAACCCACTCTGTTATTATATTTGTTATTTTTAATGTAACTTGATCTTTAAAACTTGTTCTTGAATCTTGGAGGCGTTCACTTCGTAGAACATTTTCAATTTGATATGAAGAAAACACTTAACTTTTTTGTACCACTTTTATTTTACTTTTGTGACTAGTTTCAATTACACGCCACTCATTGTCCAACTGACTAATCATTAGTTAACATAGTTTGACAATGATTACCGTGTAGTTGAAACTAGTCACAAAAGTAAAATAAAAGTGGTATAAAAAAGTTAAGTGTTTTCTTTGTATCAAACTTTAAAACTGGATTTCTCAATGTTTTTATTAGTCATTTACACCCTTTTGCTTCTAGTTAATTTAATTATGTATAATTATTTGTTTTAGCTTCCAACTCCGTGGCCAGCAAACTCAACTATGTCACTCTTAGGACCATCAGCAACAGTGAATGCGCTGGAGTTTACGGAAGCAGCACCATCATCTCCTCCACCTTGTGCTGCCGTGGCAATCCCGAACACAGCACCTGCAATGTAAGTACTTTCCTTTGGCGATTTTTATTCTAAGATTAAATGGCTTCTTCTTTTTTGTATAGGGTGACAGTGGCGGCCCACTTGTGACCTACGACGGCAGCGGCAAAGCCACCCACGTCGGAGTCGTCAGCTTCGTCCACATCAACGGCTGCGCCAGCGGAAACCCATCCGGATACGTCCGCACCGAGTCCTTCTTGGACTGGATCAAGACCAACAGTGGTGTTAGTTCTTAAGTTAGTTATTTATTTATGTAGGTTCAGTATAAAAATAAAGATTTGCATATGAAAATACGTCTTTTTCTAAAAAAAAAACCTGAAATCTGATAAAAAATACTGCGGTTTGTCTCAAAAATTGGACGCTCCCTTATTAGCTGCCTAAAAGGCAAATTTAAATTGAAGCATACAGATTCAAGTACGCGAAATTGCGGCTGTTATTTTAGAATAACAATGACGTTTCTTTACCAAGCGACGGTTTGCATCTATTTACACATCTTGTGTTAATATATATATATATATATATATATATATATATATATATATATATATATATATATATATATATATATATATATATATATATATATATATATATATATATATATATATACTTTATGGAGGGCGAAAATCAACTTAATCCACATTACAATTTCTTAAATATTCCATTTTAAACAAGAGGTAAATTTAAAATTAATCCAGGAAATAGATGCTTCTTCATTGTGTTAAGTGCAGAGATTATTTTAAAGTTTATTTCATTGTTTTTCACTTCATCTAAATTCTAGTCACGTATATTCAAATTGGTCTTATCAAAAAGACAATTTTAGTGATAGTTTATCACAAAACTGAATACATTTATTTCGTTGTAATTATTTTCGATTAAACCGACTCTGATTCAAATATTACAGTTCAAATGTAGTTTAAAACATACAGGGAGTTTTTCTTTTAAGTATACATATCCCAGTTACTGCTGTAAATCTGCAGATATGGGTTGTTTTTTGAAAGAGCTCAATTTGAAGCTTTAAACGAGTGTTTTCCACTCCCAGATTAAGCATGAAGTAAAATTTCGAGTTTAGAAAAGCCTTCAAATTTGGTTTGGTCGCTCCGCGAAGCGGAGCGACCAAACCAAATTTTCAGGCTTTTCTAAACTCGAAATTTTACTTCATGCGCCACGCGTACTAAACACAGATGTAATGATGTTCAGAATACACGTTTTTAGCATACTGCTTTAGTAGAATATTTTGAACTTCATTTTTAATCAGTGTTTTATACGCGTAGCGCATGAAGTAAAATTTCGAGTTTAGAAAAGCCTGAAAATTTGGTTTGGTCGTGTAGCGCGTAGCGCTACGCGACCAAACCAAATTTTCAGGCTTTTCTAAACTCGAAATTTTACTTCATGCTTAATCTGGGAGTGGAAAACAGTAAAGCTTCAAATTAACTTCTTTTAAAAAACAACGAATATCGCAAAATTTATTTTGTATACATATGTATACTTAAAAGGAAAAATCTCCGCATGCCTATAATAGGTAGCAAAGGTTGATATTCCAATTTGTTAATAGTTCGTTTTGGATTCTAAACATTGTAAATTAGGAATCGATCGCCTTGTATTTGCGCAAATGCTGCATTTGATTCGCGGCAAACGAAATAAAAATCCTAAAAAATATTAATCAGGTTTTTGGAAGAACAGCTTCGATTTTTTTTAAATTACGCGTTTCATCAGTTTTCATATCAAATAATGACAAAAGTTAAAAACAATTAAAAAGTATTTCTTCAATAACAATAATAATAATCTTTATCTAGCATATTTTGATAAACAATAAATTATGATTTTCATGATATTTGCTAAATTCATAGATTTGTTATCGTGATTAATTTTTGCAAGTTTTAAACAAATAAACAATTATCATTCAAATCGTGAATTTCCACAACTTCGATAATTACCGTCAATTTTTACAAACTTGATTATCGTCATCATTATTCGCACTTTTCCAGGTAAGAGTCTATTTTCAGATTTTCGATCATTTTATCTACTTTTCACAATTTATGATTTGCAAAATATTTGTAATCAGTTTTTCATTTTTTTAAATTCCGATGATAGTGACACATTTTTTCATTGGCATACAAAACAGTTGTTGAGAAAATGATAACAATTTATAAAACTGGGAAATGCTCAATGGGAGACCAAATCAAATTTTGAGGCTTTTCTAAACTAGAAATTTCACTTCATGCTTAATCAATGAGTGCAAACACTCGGTGGAAGCTTTAAGTTAAAGGTTTTTATAAAAAGAAACAACGATACCTGATAATTTATAATGTAAACACCGGGATATACAGGGTGGTTCATTAGGCCGTTTACAAACTTTGGCAATCAAAAGTAGATTTGATTTTATGAAGAAATGGTTATATAAACGGAGGTCCCATCGTTCTTTGTTCAGAAGTTATAGCGCGCTTAAAACAACACCGATGATTTGAAGTCTACGCACGATTTGGAAATCTATGGACGATAGGTGCCATATTTCAACTTGCTATGTAATTGCGCTCCTATAAGCAACAGTTTAGCAGCGATTTTACACCTTTTGGGTTTAATCTCAACATTTATGAGACAAATAAAGCACAGCGAAACACACACGCGTTGTTTTTAACAGTACTTCTTTCTCTAATATTTTTTTCTGCCACCAGGTGGCGTATTCGAACGCGTTAGTTCTCAATTACAACATTGATTTACAGTGAAGTTCAAAACTACGTATACTATTAGAATTTTGTGATGAAAGTAATCATTTTTGCGGTCAGTACAAAATGTTTGTTTTCTATGTGGCTCAACAAAAAAATGATAGCTTATCAGTGATTTAGAACATTTTATTTAACAAACATTTGAAATGAACCAAAATAAACCAATATTTTGTTTTTTTAGACATTTCTTAGCTCAAAATTCCACGATAGCTTACTTAGAATCAGGGGCGTTCAAGCTAAAACCTAGTACAAATTATACAATCATGTTGAATCAGGCTCAGTGGGTTAATATTCAATTAATTGAACATATTGGTGTACTATACTTTGTCTTAAACAGCGGCGGCTCGCAGCCTAACTTCAGGGTAGGCCAGAGACCTAAGGTAATATTTATCCGTTATTGAAAGGTGACTGTTGTGCAATTCCTTGTATTTATATTCCAACCTCAAATTTCGTGTGCCTTGGCGCTGTGGCCTACCCTGAAGCTAGGCTGCGAGCCGTCGCTGGTCTCAAACAAACAAACTTTTTGGTTTACACAGCCGAAATATAAGCAATAATTTTAATGAGTGGGAAAAGGTTATACAGAAACACTAACTATTAACACATTGATAGCATTTTTTTAACACAAGATGTATAAATAGATGCAAACCGTCGCTTGGTAAAGAAACGTCATTGTTATTCTAAAATAACAGCCGCAATTTCGCGTACTTGAATCTGTATGCTTCAATTTAAATTTGCCTTTTCGGCAGCCAATAAGAGAGCGTCCAATTTTTGAGACAAACCGCAGTATTTTTTATCAGATTTCAGGTTTTTTTTTTAGAAAAAGACGTATTTTCATATGCAAATCTTTATTTTTATACTGAACCTACATAAATAAATAACTAACTTAAGAACTAACACCACTGTTGGTCTTGATCCAGTCCAAGAAGGACTCGGTGCGGACGTATCCGGATGGGTTTCCGCTGGCGCAGCCGTTGATGTGGACGAAGCTGACGACTCCGACGTGGGTGGCTTTGCCGCTGCCGTCGTAGGTCACAAGTGGGCCGCCACTGTCACCCTATACAAAAAAGAAGAAGCCATTTAATCTTAGAATAAAAATCGCCAAAGGAAAGTACTTACATTGCAGGTGCTGTGTTCGGGGTTGCCACGGCAGCACAAGGTGGAGGAGATGATGGTGCTGCTTCCGTAAACTCCAGCGCATTCACTGTTGCTGATGGTCCTAAGAGTGACATAGTTGAGTTTGCTGGCCACGGAGTTGGAAGCTAAAACAAATAATTATACATAATTAAATTAACTAGAAGCAAAGGGGTGTAAATGACTAATAAAAACATTGAGAAATCCAGTTTTAAAGTTTGATACAAAGAAAACACTTAACTTTTTTATACCACTTTTATTTTACTTTTGTGACTAGTTTCAACTACACGGTAATCATTGTCAAACTAAGTTAACCAATGATTAGTCAGTTGGACAATGAGTGGCGTGTAATTGAAACTAGTCACAAAAGTAAAATAAAAGTGGTATAAAAAAGTTAAGTGTTATCTTCATATCAAATTGAAAATGTTCCACGAAGTGAACGCCTCCAAGATTCAAGAACAAGTTTTAAAGATCAAGTTACATTAAAAATAACAAATATAATAACAGAGTGGGTTTACAAAAAATATATGGGGAGCAGTACATATCAATGAAAGCTCAATATCTGTTTGCAAATTAACAAAAAAAAAACTGTTTCCCTTGCATGTACTTAATTTTTTTTAAATTGGCACTTACCCATTTGTTTCTAAGTGCCTCAATTTATATTAACCAAAAATTCGGCATTGTTCTTAATGTCTTAAACTCTTGCAATAATTTTGTCTTAGCACGTTTCTCGATTTTTTAGGCAATAACAAGGAAATGTATTCATTTTAACTTACCATCACTGGTCTTTCCCCATCCGCTGACGGTCAATTGTTCGCCAACGCCGACTTGGTTGCCTTTGGTTGGGAGCCTGATGGGTTGGATGTTGTTGGTTAATTGGACGGGATTTGGCAATTTAACCAAAGCAATATCGTTGTTGAGAGTGAATGGGCTGTAGTTGGGGTGGACAATGGCCGTATTGGTGGTGACATCAATGCGTCCAGCTTCAGATCCGGTGTGGGTGGTTCCACCAAGAGAGATGATGAAAGTCTTTGCTCTAGAAAACAAAAGTTACCAGCGATATACTTCACACTACATACAGTTTAATTGTTCCAACATTTAGCAACGATGGTTTAAGTTTAAGGAGTTTGTAACATTCCCTATAAAATATAATCTTTTAAATGTACAAAGCTCATTAAAGATTGTTATTTTTTAGAATTGTCCAATATATATTTTAAGCTTTGTCTATATTCCTACTATATGAATTTTCTTTAAATATGAAGTAAATCTAATTTTGGTATTTTACCCCAAAGCGCAGTGTCCAGCAGTAAGAACCCATTGGTTAGAGATCAGAGCGCCACCACAGAAGGAGAAGTTGATTCCGTCGGATGAGAAACGAATGGCCACTTGCCATGGGAATTGTCCAACGGCGGCTTCTTTTCCGCTGATGATGCGTCCTAAATTACAATTACAAACATCGATTTGTAAATTTGTAACATCTTTATTTATAATCAAAAAACTTACCTTGTCCAGGAGCAAAGTCCTTCATCGGTGTGGCGATGTTCTGTAAAGTACATTATTTATAATACATTCATTACTTTCAATTTCAAGTTTAAGTGTTTCCACTCCTTGATTACTTCCCACTGGGTAAAAAACAAACAAATAACGTTATATCAATATTGTAGCAACATTAAACGATGTTTTAATGCTGATGAAACATTACTTAATTGTGTTTGCTTAATTGGTTAGTACTCCAAATATCAAAATACAAATTTTTGTGGAAAAAATGTTAGTGTTTTTATTTCAAGTTTATTAAATACATGTTTAGTACTTACAGCGTTGGTGGCACAAGCCACGGCGGCGAGTACTGCTAAAACTGCGAAGCACTTCATTTCGAATGATGCATTTTCCACCGAAATTCTGTCCTTATATACCGTACCTGCAACGTATCAGGAACAATAGTGCTCTAAAATAAAAAAAAATATCTTGCTGATTACATATCTGATCGGTTCTTTTTCCTGAAATAAGTAACCCAATTTCGACCTCTTGAAACTTATCTATTATGTATCATTGTGAACTGGCAAGATTGAGTAAATTATACATTTATGAGTAGATATGTTTTTATAGTTGATTTTTTTCCTTGTCATGCTCAATGAATACTAAGCTCTTCCATTGACTATATTTAATATTTTGTATTTGTTTTCTAATGCTATATAAAAAAATTGCTGCCACTACCAAACCAAATTTTCAGGCTTTTCTAAACTCGAAACTTTACTTCATGCGCCACGCCTATAAAACATTAATTTCAAGTAAGTTCAAAATATACGTCACGTTAAATCAGTGTTTTATACGGGTGGTGCATGAAGTAAAATTTCGAGTTTAGGAAAGCCTGAAAATGTACTTCATGCTTAACCTGGGAGTGGAAACACTTGTTAGAAAGTTCAGATTCAACTGTAAAAAACAAATGCTTTAAAATTTACATGCATCAGGATATGCATACTCGAAAGAAATTTTTCCTGTATTTTGTACAATATGAACTTGCTTGGTCAAATTTTAAAGCTATTAAAGTAAGTCTGTTAGATACTACAAAATGTAGGTGATAAAGGCAGATACAATATTTTGCAAACCGAGCTAAGACTTTTTTTGTCACATGAGGTGATGTCGCCTAGAATCCCTGCACTGCGGTCTCCGTGGTCTTTTTGTGCGCCTCTGGATGGTTTACGCCCTGTGTACTCCTGTATCTTTTATGAAGTTCAGGAGTTTCAGCCAGGGGATTTTCTTGAGCTCTATTTCAGAAAGCACAGGCTTCCCGAATTGCTCCGTGCGTTGCCTTTTATAGGCTTCGCATGTACACAGTAGGTGTTTGGGAATTTCCTCCTCTTCCAAACACCCACGACATAGGAGGCTTTTCTCAATGCCCATCTTATCCCGCTAAGCAAATCCATTTAAGTAATGTTTCATCAACATTAAAAGAACGTTTAATGTTGCTACAATGTTGATACAACGATATTTGTTTGTTTTTTGCTCAGTGGAATGTTTGTGCTTATTTAGTGTCCAGTAACTAGTCCTGTGATTCTTTCCGGTTTCATGAGGTATTCCGAAAGCGGGTTCAGGCTCTACATATTCCCCTGATGCCCCTTGTTTAGCTAGCAAGTCGGCCCCCAAGCGTCCAATAATTCTTTGGTCCTTGGGTATCCATACTAGCTGTGTTTTTACTGTTGTCGACATCAGAGCTGGGACGAATCCTCGTAAAAAGGATTCGAATCACGAATCCGAATCACCTAATATGATTCGAATCACGAATTTTTTTAAAT